>JANBXA010000726.1:1247500-2495000 GCA_030556225.1 Cricetiscus sungorus | reverse complement strand
ATTTTAAGGGCTGCTTTAGATTCACAGTAAGTATGTGTAGTAGTTTGAATGAAAATGATATCCATAGGTTTATATGTTTGAATGCTTGGTCTTCAGTTACTGTAAATTACTTTGAAATGATTAGAAGATTAGCCTTATTAGAGTGGTGTGTCACTTGGAGTGGCTTTGAGATTTCAAAATTCCACACCAGTCCTCTCTCCCCAACCCCTCATCTATCTGTAACTTGTGGATCAAATGTGAGCTTTCAACTACTGCTCCAATGCCATGATTTTCATGGACTAACCCAAGACCGGAAATTGTAAAAAATGTTTCCATTTAAAATGCTTCCGTTATAAGTTGCCTTGGTCCTGGCATCTCCTCATAACAATAGAAAAGTAACTAAAATGGTGGCTAAAGCATCAGAAACATTGTCTCTTAGTTCTGGAAGCCAGAAGTCCTACTCAGTATACTGAAGGGTCGATTCCTTCTGAGGATGGTGAGAAAGAACCTACTCCAAGGCTTTCTTACTTTTTGGTGCTTTGCTGGTAATCTTTGGGAGTCTTTGGTGTATAGATTCATCTCTGCCCTCCTCTTCATGTGGTGTTCTCTCTGTGTGCAGAGATACAAACCACTCAAGTACAATATTCATGTTAATAAGTCTCATTATATATTTATAGGTCTCATTGTGAAGTAATAGAGGTGATAACTTCACCAGATAAAATTGGAGGATGCAACTCAATTGGTGAAAATATTAAAAAAATTAATATAAATAATTTATCTTCATCTGTGTCTTCTCCATCTAGTGTTTTTTTTCAGCTAGGATCTTCCTATGTAGTCCAGGTTGGCTTCAAATTCACTATGTAGCCAAGTTGACCTCAAACTCTTGATGATACTGTTCAGGCTCCCAGGTTCTACAAGACAGGTTTATGTCACAATTGCAAACAAAAGACAAAAATATTAAGTCTGAATGAAAATTTCACTGATGCAAGTGGTGATTCACTAGGATTTAATGCCTCTAAAAACTAGCATCTCAGATGGGGTCATCCTTGTAGATTCCTGGGAGTTTCCCTTGCACTAGATTTCTACCTGACTACCAAATGTCCCCTTTCCAGTTCTCTTTTTTAGTGCTTCCCCTCTCCATCCCCCATCTGATCCCTCACATTTCCATCCCACCCACTCCCAGTCTACCCAAGAGATCTCTTCTATTTTTCCTTTACAGGGAGATCTGGGCATTCCCTCTCCCTCTCAACCAATCCCTCCTTGATAGTTATGCTCTCTGACTCTGTGGATTGTAACATGGTTATCCCTTGCATTACATCTAATATTCACTTATGAGTGAGTAATACTATGTTTGTCTTTCTGGGTCTGAATTGCCTCACTTAGGATGATCTTTTCTGGTTCTTTGCATTTGCCTGTGAATTTCAATATATTGTTGCTTTTCAGCACCAAGTAGTACTCTATTGTGTAAATGTACCCCATTTTCTTTATCCATTCTTTGGTTGAGGGCTATGTAGGTTGTTTCCAGGTTCTGATTAGTATAAATAAAGCTGCTATAAACATAGTTGGGCAAGTGTCCTTGTGGTATGATCAAGTATATGTAGCCTGAACTGGCCATGTCCTATGACCAGGCAGCACAAGGAAATGCAAAGTAGTGCTTCTATCTATGAACAAAAGGATGAAAGACCATTGGAAAGGGAATTTGCAAGGGGGTTAACCTGATTGGCAGTGATTTAGGTCTTTGGGTTATGTATTTTACTTCTTTTTATTTTTTTAATGTCAAATACAATGGGTTGCACTTTAATTATCAGAATCTCTTATAAAAAATTCTAATCTGTCCTAAACTCAGAATATTAGATCTTTTAAAGTTGGAAATCTATGATTTGGCCTCTGAGTGGCCTTGTTACTGATGGTCTAGGCCAGGGCAAGGTCAAATGAAGTGCAGTTACCTTCTTCACAGTCTACTATACCTCTACAATCTAAGAGATGCTTACCCATCATTTTCCCACATGTATTACCTTTGTGCTAGTTACCACATAAAATGAGAGTGAAACAAAAGCAAGTAACACATTTCTATTGGCTTCAAGGCACATACTTAACTTTACAAATATATTAAGAAAAACTTTTCAATTTGAACAAATTCAAATCTATTGCCCAATTTTTTTCTGTTATCCAATGTTCTTCTTGATGTTCAGGACATGCACAGATAATTGACTCTTTTCAAGAGATAACTTGCCGCAGACTGCTCAGTGGGTAACAGGTCTGCGTGGAGACCAAGACTCAGAAGACCAGGTCAGGAGTGGCTTCGGCTTGACAGACAGACACAAACACACTTGAGGAGGTTTGTGAACTGCTGCAAAGTTTACTTCAAAATATTGGGTTTATTATACAGAATGTTCAAAGAACAGATCTTTGGTCACAGTTTAAAGATAAACAAACATTCTATAAAATTGTCAGCAATTCATTTTGAAGTATGAGACAGTAAATACATCTAAGCAAGTGCATAACTGAGAGCCTCTGTCTATTTTGGCCCGCTTGTGGTCAGTGTATCAGAGATTTGATTTACTGAGTAAAGAGAAGAATCATTGTCTTTGAACACTAAACTTTTAATAGCAATGATTCAAGGGCCCTAAGATACCAAGTTAGAGTTTTGTAGTAACTCCCACAGTAGCCTAGCTGTGGGAAGGCTGTTACAGGCAAGGTCACATTGTGGGCTTACAGCTTTAGCCCTAATTGTTTATTAGGCCTTGGGCTGACACCTGGCACTATGGGTTTTGGCTAGCAGTGGAGCTTACAGACCAAAACACCCATGATCAAAAAGCATTATTGTTATAGCACAAAACACATCTAGCACCTGTTCCAAACAACCAGCCAGGCAAGCACCTGCAGGGACCTGAACCACTTTTCCCCAGGAGGTGTAAGCACGTGTGATGCAAACCTCTGGACAGGTAGCCATTGAGATTTCTCTCAACAATTGCTACACTGTCCCCACTGCGGCTGGTGTGGCAATTACTGACGCATTTCAAGAGAAATCTGTCAAGCCTCTCTCTTTTACAAGACTATTTTATGTGTGTGAATGTTTTGTTTGTATGTGTATCTGTACACATCATACCTGGTGCTCATGAAGGCCAGAAGACGACATCAGATCCCCTGAAACTGGAGTTACAGACAGCTATAAAGCAGCACATGGTTGCTGGGAATGGAACCTGGGACCTCTGCAAGAATAGTAAGTGTTCTTAACTGCTGAGCTATCTCTCCAGTCCCTAAGATAGCATTTATACCATTGCAATTTGACCAAATAAAGATGTGGTGTTTGGAGCAAGCTGAGCCTTCAGAGCAGCAAAGCTAAGATCAGTATGTGGCTTGAAGGCAACATTCCTACTTCAGATTCCAAACCTGCAATTGTTTGATGAGAGAGATTAATTGGGAGCGATCTGTTGGATGTTATTTAATGAACATACATACATGCTTGACCTCCAAAACATGCATGACAAGGGCCCATTTCATATGTCACGAAAAGAGACTCACTACTTCTGAGCAGCAATTCTCAACCTTAGGGTCACAACCCCTTGTCTTCAAATCTCAAACGTAGATTTTTTTTTTTGCTATTAACCTTATAGTTATTTATTTATTCAATAAATTTATTATTTTACCTTATTTTACATATCGATCCCAGTTCCCTCTCCTTCCTTTCCTCCCATGCCCCTCGATATCCCCTTCCATCCCATCCCCCAACACTCCACAGGGAGGGTGATGCCTTCCAGGAGGGGTCATCAAAATCTTTCAAGTCATTTGGAGTAGGGCCTAGGCCCTCCCTCCTGTCTCTAGGCTAAGGGAGTATCCCTCCATGGGGATGTGCTCCCAAAGTCCTTTTGTGCATCAGGGATACATCCTGTTTCCATTTTCAGACGTCTCTTAGACTGATCAGTCCTTCTGAGATCCTCGTTCACGGGGTCTGAGTCAGTCCCATGCTGGATTCCCAGCTATCAGCCTGGGGGTCCACGAGCTCCCCCTTGTTCAGGTCAGCTGTCTCTGTGGGTTTCTGCAGCCCAATCTTGTCCTCCCTCTCTGCATATGGATTCTAGCAGTTCAGCTCAGTGTTCAGCTGTGAGTGTCTGTTTCTGTTTTCATCAGCTACTAGATGAGGGCTCTAGGATGGCATATAAGTTAGTCATCAATCTCATTATCAGGGAAGGACATTTAAGGTAGCCTCTCCAATGTTGCTCAGATTGTTACTTGGAGTCATCCTTGTAGGTCTCTGGGCATTTCTCTAGAGTCAGTTTTCTCTTCACACCTATAATGGCTCGCTCTATTTTGGTATTTGGTCTCTCTCTATCTCTCCGTCCATCCGTCCGTCCGTCCGTCCATCCCTCCCTTCCCCCCCTCTCTCTTGACTATTTGTCCCCCGATTCAATCTTCCTGATCCCACATGATCTCCTCTCCTCCCATTCTCTTTCTCCTAACTCCCTCTCCACTCACTGCCCCCTCCCCATATGCTCAGGAGATCTTGTTCCTGTCCCCTTTTGTGAGGGACCTTATATGAATCTCTTAAAATACTCCGTGTATCCTAGTGATGTGAATTATAGGCTGGTGATCCTTTGATTTATGTCTAAAATCCATATATGAGTGAGTACATACCATGTTCCTCTTTTTGTGACTGGGTTACCTCATTCAGGATGGTTTCTTCAAGTTCCATCCATTTGCCTGTGAATTTCAAGATTCCATTGTTTTTTTTCCCACAGAGTAGTATTCCATTGTGTAAATGTGCCACATCTTCTTTATCCATTCTTCAGTTGAGGGGCATCTAGGTTGCTTCCAGATTCTTGCTATTACAAATAATGCTGCTAGGAATATAGGTGAACAGATGTCTTTGTTGCATGGATGTGGATCATTTGGGTATATTCCTAAGAGCACAATTGCTGGGTCTTGTGATTGATTGATTCCCATTTTCCTGAGGAATCGCCATACTGATCTCCAAAATGGCTGTACAAGTTTGCACTCCCACCAGCAGTGGAGGAGTGTTCCCCTTTCTCCACGTCCTCTCCAGCCTAAGTTGTCATTGGTGCTTCTAATTTTAGCAGTTCTGGAAGGAGTAAGATGGAATCTCAAAGATGTTTTGATTTGCATTTCTCTCATGGCTATGGAGGTTGAGCACTTTCTTAAGTGTCTTTCAGCCTTTTTGATTTTCTCTATTGAGCATTTTCTCTTCAGTTCTGTTCCCCATTTTTAAAATAGGGTTATTTAGTGTTTTGTTGAGTAGTTTCTTGAGTTCTTTGTATATTTTGGAGATCAGCCCTCTGTCAGATGTAGTGTTGGTGAAGATCTTTTCCCAGTCTGTGGGCTGCTGTTGAGCTATAGTCCCGAAAACAGGTTGGTATTGGCACAAAAATAGACTGATAGACCAATGGAATCCAATCAAACACCCTGATATTAACCCACACACCTACAAACACCTGATTTTTTGACAAAACAGCTAAAAGTATACAACAGAAGGAGGAAAGCATCTTCAACAAATGGTGCTGTCACAATTAGATGATGGTGTGTAGAAGACTACTGATAGACCCATGTCTATCGCCATGAACAAAACTCAAATCCAAATGAATCAAAGACCTCAACATAAATCCAGCCACACTGAACCTCTTAGAAGAGAAAGTGGGAGGTACCCTTGAACAAATTGGTACAGGAGACAACTTCCTGACCATAACTCCAGTAGTACAGACACTGAGATGGACAATTAATAAATGGGACCTCACCAAACTGAGAAGCTTCTCTAAGTCAAAGGGCACAGTCGAAGTGTAAATTTCCTATGCTCATTTTGAACCAAATAAGCAGGATTGTGTAACTGAATTGTATCACTTAAAAGCATAAATCAAATCTTGACAGACAGTTCAGTGGTGTCCATGAAAAAAACAAAAGACGCAGAGGCAGATATCATGGTTCAAGCTTCAAGCAAAAGGTCAGAAAAAACAAAGCAGCTGTCCAGTAACTACTCTGACTTTAACTCAGAATGAAAGGTGATCCTGGCTCAGCAGGGAGAAGGTTGTAAATTATCTATTATTTCTGAATATACCTAACTTGTGTGATACCATTTTCATCATTACTGTAAAGACTTGATGGCCAACATGGGTGAGGCAGATACTGTAAAGCTTTTGTGAACTCTGAAAATGCAAAATAAAGCAACCAATACTAAATAAAAAAAATAAATAAAGGCACATTTATTCAATCTGCCCTGGGTGGGGAGGAGAAAACACAGTCCTGCCTAGCATCACTAAGCCTGAGCAGGAGGAGAAGATCCATTATGTCTGCCCTGGACCATCCACCCCCTGCAGGGAGGAGAAAACACGGGCCCATGGGATCCCTGTGACACTGCTCAGTGGTGGGCAAATATACGGTGTGGTATGGAAGAGAAAGACAGAATGGTTCATGTACTGTGGAGACAGCAGATCTGAAGAGGCGAAGGCAGTGAGGATCAAGCTGAGGTGGGTGGTCTTGCCACCCAGTGCCAAAGTGTTCACAGGCCTTGGCTGCTGCCAAGAGCCACGTCTGGACCCACGGCCCTGCAGAAGCAGTGGTGTGTGTTGATGTCAGTCTGATTCTTGATACCACTCGATAGGGCTGCACAGAATTGGCCCTGCCACTCACTAGCTACAACAGTAAGGAGGGCTGGTCCTGCCCCTCACTGGCTGCAGCACTACAGAGAGTGGGTCCTGCACCTCCCCAGGGCAGCACAGTAGAGCTGACCCATTTGGCAGGGGTGTGAGTGAACTGGCCCTGAGGGTGTGAGAGTGGGAGAGCTGGTTACACCCCTCTTGTCTGTCATGTGGAATCCAGGGTGAGGGGGAAATGCTCTCCCATAGAACCCCACTGCCAGTGGCAGGCAGGAGAGCCGACCCAGCCCCTCACCACCTGCAGCACTCCGGAGAGCAGGCCCTGCACTATGCCTGGCCAGCACAGTGGCGCTGACCCTGTTGACAGGAGTGTGGGTGAGCCGGTCCTGCAAGCTTGAGCGTGTGAGATCTGGACCTCACCCTCATCTGCCAAAGGGTGGTGAAGGCAATGGAGAGAAAGGCCCACCCACCCATACCACCTATGGCAAGTAAGAGAGATGGCCTTGCGCTCACAAGAGAAAGACAGCTGGCCCAGTCTCAGGAGCTGTGGTACTTCAGGAGAGCGGTCCCTGCACATCACCTGCCCAGCAGTTGAGCTGGCCCTGATAGTCTAGGTGTAGGTAAGCTAGCAATGTGTACATGAGAGCTTGAGGACCAGCCCTGCTCCTTGCTGCTTACTGCACTTACTGCTGCTTACTAGCTGGGGGTGGTGCTGGAGAGGACACCTGGTAGTGAGAATGAGGGAAATCTGGCAGCCTGACAAACCCAGCAACCATCCAGGATAAGGATTATGAGTTGGCTCACCCCAACATGCACCCCACCTATGAGCTGCTGGAGCACGCGAAGGGTACAGTCCTGCAGACCCAAAGCTGCAGGATCTCCATGACACGGGGCAACACCAGGATACCCAAGAGGAGTCCCAGTGAGGACACAGCATCGATGGTGCAGTAGAAAGCAGAGGCCATTGCAGTGGACACTTGCAAGTAAAGATGTATGGATGAAAGGGTATCCTGTGTGACTCACTCTGCTGTACAATGCATGCTACAGCTTTCATGGTGTGATTTTTCGTCCCTTTGTACTTTTTTTCCAAGACAGGAATTCTCTGTGTAGCTTTGGAGCCTGTCCTGGAACTGGCTCTGCAGACCAGGCTGGCCTCAAACTCACCGAGATCTGCCTGCCTCTGCCTCCCAAGTGCTGGGATCAAAGGCGTGTACCAACACCACCCTGCCTTTTTATTCTCTTTAAATTTATTTTATTTTTATCTTGAGTGGAAGGTTGCAAAGGCAGAGGACAGATATGAATGGACAGGGAGATGGATGGGATTGAGATGCATGACGTCAAACCCACAAAGAACCAATAAACATTTAAATTAGAAAAATATAAAACCACATTAATTCATTCTGGAAGATGTGAAAATCACCAATGAGAGGCCTGAATATCTTACCAATGACTTGTCTTTCCCAGTGTCCATTACCTCCCACAGTCAGGGTACCCCTCTGAACTACATGATGTTTTCCCTCATGGCGATTCTGTTTTTAGGCACACGCACACTGAAAATGATAGGGGTTACCTACCTCTGGGGTTGTAATGTATTTTCGAGGAACTCAAAAAGGATCCAGTTCTGCTTGCCTAAAATGTATCACATACCAAAGGATTTATAGACACACATACAAACAAGCATACACACAAACACACACACACAGACACAGACACACACACACACACACACACACACACACACACACACTAGCTACACATGTGAACACCTTTACACATGTACCACATACCCAAAGATTTATACACACCCAAAACACACACACATGTATTCACACATATGTGCCTAAACACATACACATGTTCCCCATGCCAAAGATTTACACACAGTCTCACGCAAACACATGTATTCACACACAAGTGTACCTATACATATGAACACAAATACACATGTAACACATACCAAAAATAGACACACACACACACACACACACACACACACACACACACACACACACACGCACTTGAATACAGGATTCAATACTTTGGTAATGTATTTATCATTTGGTATTGATAGTCAGAATATCTCAAGGAGGAGATATTCAAAGTGTAGTAAAGGTCCATATGCCTACACATATTTTGCACAAAGGGGGAAGTTCCTCCCACCCCACCCCATCCCACCACACCCCGGATCATTCAAGGTTTATCAAGTACAGTGATCCCAGAGGGGAAGCCCTCACTGACAGAGGAGGACGAGTTCCACTTGTGGAAGATGGGAGATGCTGAATGCGCCCCTGTTTTCAATGCTTCTACACAACAAGACACAATGAGACAAGTGGCCAGAACTACAACTGGCCCCTTGCAGAAATGCCGGGGACAGCACACCTCTACATGGCACTGGGGCATTTCTGTTTTAAGAGGCACGAGATGTCAGGAGGAGAGTACAATTCAGTGACTCATCCCAGCAAGTCTGAAACAATTTCACATTTATTAAATCAAAAGATTCCAAGTAAAGATTTCCCACAGCAGGTAGATCTATACCTATGTCCATGAAATCACAGGGCAGGAGCTTTAAGTGTACAGAACATCTCGTATATCACAGACGTTCCCATACTACGTGCACAATAAATTGGAAAAACAAAACATTCTCAGTAAAGGTTTCCTGGCACCTCACAGATGTGGACGCGGAAATTACAATCACTTCAATTGCAGTCTCCGTGGCACCATAGATTCACACAGCTAATAGTTTCATAAAATCGTATGATGGTGGTTGAGCTTCTTTCTTCAAGGTGTTAAGAGAATAGCAGGGATAGAAGAGGTGATCTAACATCAGGATTTTCTTCCTGCAGCTTTACCTGAACAAAGTTATTAAACATCCGATTAATGTTTGGGTTGATATGACATGTATTTTAGGAAAGAAAATACTTAATGCTTATGTAATCCCATCCACCCTCATTAAAAAGAAATGTTCTACTTACAGTTTCTGCAGTAAGTTTCCTTTCCAAGATGTCCATTTGTTTTCTGGCTTCCTCGATAATAGCTTTTCGTCGACAACTCTTAATAGCCCGTAGATTCTAAAACCAAAAGCCACGTTTAATTAGAAGTCACTGATGGTCATCTCAGTTCAAAAGTGTGGACAGTTGCACTGCAAAAGCAGTATGTATTACAACACAAGGTATGGCCATTAACTATTCCAAAGGAAATGTATACGGTGTAGTATATGAAAATCAAAATACCCATTAAAGGAATGTGGAAATGTGAAGCTGAGTATAATACTGCTACAAGTGGAGACGCACAGCTTTGTGTGATTAGGATGATTATGATCAGGACTGAATGTTCAGCAATGAATGAATTAGGATCTACTGCATCAAATCTGTTGCATTAAGCAGAGAGACCTGGTAATGCATGCCTGTAACTGCATCACTCCAAAGCTAGAGGCAGGAGGATCACCACAAGTAGAAGAACAGCCACTACATAGTGAGTTCCAGGCCATTTGGGGCTACATAGAGAGATACTATCTATCTATAAACACACTGTGGTGACATATAGAAGAATTACAAAACTATTAGATGAGTTCCTCTCTTCTATATTTCGGTGACAGAAGTGAATATGGAACCAGAAATTACACAACACTTAAGCATCGGGATGGATGAGCAACTTTTTGACCTATGCAGGTACAGATAAAGGTTAATGACTACAGGTTAATAGAAATATTAATATTACAGGAGGAAAACAAGAAGAGACAGGAGCGGCATGACTATAGGGAAAACATTATAATAAGCAAACTAAATATAATAGCACAAACCGTGAATGTCTATCCTCAAAGGCAGAATAGGAGAGGTGGCCGGAGGTGGGGGATTGGAGGGTGGGGAGGGGGGGTGGGGTAGGTGGGTAGAGAGGAAAACAGAGGAGGAGGAGACAAAGAAGATGAAGACAAAGACGACAATGATGGAGGAGAGGGAGAGGGGTGTAAAAGGGAGATGATAAGGAGGGGAGGACGAGCAGGGAAAGGAAGAGGAGGCAGCATGTAGTATGTATGGTGCAGATGATCAAGGGTAGTCCGGAAATGCAGTCCTGAAATGAGGATGAGACTAACAGCTACCTCAAACCTGCAGGCTGATTTTGAAAGGCTTCCCCCTGAAGACTGCAGCCTGACAGCCACTACTCAAAAGCACTTCAAATTAGCAGTCCTGCACACATGTATCCCAGTGTGTGCCAAGTATTACAAAACATGAAAAGAATTGTTTTAACTCGGGTGTTTGGGATTATATAAATTAGCCTGGATGAAGGCAATTTAATAGGAACACGAGGCATTTATCATCAACTCGGAAAAGAGAATTTGAGTGTACAACAATTAATTAATTCAGGAGTAACTATAAACATGCACATGTCCAAGCTCAATGCGTCGGAGGACAAAAATTTGATAAGATGCACTTAAAACAGTAGATAATTCTCAATTCGCTATCTGTTCATCTTCACTTATCATTTTTGCTCCATCATGCTATGGGGTTTGTCTTGCCATTCTACGTGTCCACACACAGCAATATACACACAGTTCACTAATGCAATAAAACAAAGGGACCCAAGAAACAAAGGATGTGTAGACAACCTACACTGAGTATGTCCCTGTTCCAGGGGGAAATCCGACTGTGGGAGAAAGCCATGATATAAAAAGTAGTACTTCCTCCTAACAGTAAGTATGACTCTGGGTCAAGTTACCAATGCACCAACTGCTGTTGTATTTAAGAAAAGCAGCGCTTGAGAGAAAGATGCCAGGAGACAGGATTCCAACAGAGGGGATTTTAATTAAAGGAAGGGGTCATAAAAAGGGGAGGGGGAGATTGGCCTCCTGAGACAGGAGCAGCAGAAGAGAAGAGAGACAAAGGAGGCAGAGAGGGAGGAAAGAGGGGGAAAGAGAGGGAAACGGAGAGGGAGAGAGAGAGCAGAACAGAGACAGGGAGAGGAAATGAGAGAGAGGAGGAGGAGGATGGCAGGTGGCCACGGCCCCGTTAAAAGGGAGCAGAGCAAATGTGCACAGGTGGTGCTCTTAGTAGCTGCAGCTGCTGTCGAACTCTGTCAGAAGCCCAAGGACAGGCCACAACACATGCCTGAATACTAACAGAAGGCGTTGAATGAATAATGAATCCTGAAAGGAGAAGCTTACTTAGTAGTTACATTTATCTGACATGGTAGCACTGTGAGTAAATGAGTGAAGTTTACAGGTTTAAGCCCCTGATTTTTTGAACCAAAGTGAGGAAAGAAAGCCAGCATTTTGACCTCCCTTATGAACGGGATATTTTGTAGGAATGTCCAACAGACCTTCAAGTGTCGACTACATAACTCCTTAAATTCTTCTATTTTCTGCTTGTGAATAACTTGGAATTGCTGATAAAGCTTTTCTTGCTCCTCAAGTATATTCTATAAATATAAACAGACATAACAACATTTCATGAAAAATGAAGACCTTGCCAAAAACTGTTCATTATTTCATTTAAACGCTATAATTTAAAACAAGTACTTTGGACATTTCATTGACTTAATAGGAACACTGCATTAATAGTATGTAAAAACATTCCCATTAGTTTCTGAAGACTTGAAAACCCACCCACTAGAGGCTTCCACAGCTGGATAACTCTGTTTACTACAGAAATTAGCCTGAGATGTCCTGATCACCTGTCACCCCCTACACAGAAACCGACTCCATTTTGTCCTTTGCAGTATGAGCAGAGCCCCCGGGATCATGCTTCACAGGGAAGGATTCTGCCACACTTACATCAGATACTGTCCTGGAACAATATAAGAACACACACCTGAATACTTTTGTCCACTGTGTGACATAGGGACTTTAAAGGAATCTCCCCCTTTCACTCCTAGGAATCTGAGGCACAGAGGCAGATTATTTTCCTGAGTTGGCCTGACTGAACAAGTGACGGAACTGTGGCTGCATCCCAGCTGGTGAGATTGCAGAGGCCATGCTCCTGACCACTGGACTGGACAGCGTCTCCATCTCCCTCCGTATTCCAGCCTCTGCTTGTCACCCGCCCCCCCCTCCACCTTCAGAAGGCCGAATCTTCAGGAGGGCAGCTCCATCCTCCACCAGGAAGGAAGATCCCTCCAAGATGGCACTGTCCGGTGCCCAGTACTTGTCCCCAAAGCCTGATTCAAATGCCCATGTTAAAGTGGAGTCAGTCATCACATGTGCATCGTGGCATGAAGCCTTACCTTTGTCTCCTCGGGGAGTGGGCTGGTCTGAACTGGAAGCAGTGAGAGCCAAGCCTCCACCTGCTCTGCCACAGGCCCACTGACTGCTCTCACTCTGTATCTCTGACCACCGTGCCAGAAGGCTCTGTTGGGGACCCTGCCCCTGGTGTCTGTCTGCACATTGTGGATCAGGAAGGGCTCCCTCTGGGCATACAAGCCCATACCTTCTCCTGCACTCTCCAGGCAGTGCCCGCTCACCCCCACCCCACCCCCACCAGCATTCTGGCTCCTAACTCATCACTGACCTTGTCATCTCTCTGCCTGAAAAGGAGCAAGCCGGTGGCCGGAGGGGGTGGGGAGGAGGGGGAACAGCCAGTCTCTCCTGGCCACATGGAACCGCCTTCCTGTCTCTCCAAGCTCTTGCCCTGTCCCTTCTTTCCCCTGCTACTTCTGATGCTCACACAATGGATTCCTTCAAAGCTAAGCCTCATACTCACAGAGAGATTTTCTGTCTGTTTCTTGATTTGGTGTACATCTATGTTCCACATCACAACCAAAGTCAAAAACTGATGGGAATATTCCTGATACATCTCCTTCCTGTAAAAGATAATGGTGAACACTGTGATATTCCATTACAATAAATATATTCAGAGCACGACTGACTTGCCCTCACTAACACTGTGGATGGATGACGAGGAAAGGTCATCTATCTACAATAACTGACAGGGAACAGGAAGGTGATGTGGGTTATTTTATCTTACACTAACAGTATTTGTTCCTCCCTGACTGAGACAGTAGTCACTTCACACCCCTTAGAGATAGAACACTCAGGAAGAACTGTTGAGAGACAGAAAACTCAGGAAGTATTTATCCGTCTGTCTGACAAGCACAACTTCTGGTTAGAATCCTCTATCTGAAGAACAGATCCAAAGGGCATGCACCCCCACTACCACCAGAGAACTCTGTGCAGGCCTACCCACTCTTCCTCTCGTTGTGCCGGGGAGGATTCCTATGTTTGTAATCTACCCTGCTCCATAAATGTATAGATTATTCTTCCACAAGATGTATCGCTTTCCCCACATGATTGAATATCTGCTACATGGAAAGTATTTTGAGATATTCAGCATTAATCCACCCATCCAATTCATGAGATGAATGCAAATTCTTTATGGTGAATGGATTCAAATGCATCAAATTGACAAGAGAAGAAACAAGGTCATCTTTACTGACAGCTTAGCAATACAGCTGGCTCTGGTTATAATGTGAGGTTATAGGCTGCAAGGTGTTATTTTCCATAACAAACCTAAGCCATGTGACGGTTTCCTTACAAGTTTCCACAAATGTAAAAATGCCAGCTAGTCCTTAGCAAATGGTTTATTCATGAGTACCAAGAGATGTGCATGTGCATATGTTGTAGTGTCAAAATTGGAAAGCCGAGAGTCTCACCGTCGCTCATGCTGGAGCTTCAGGAAGTGGTTAATTTTCTGCTCGATGTTGTAGACAGTAGTACTGACATTCAGCACACACCTTTTTCTCCTTCCTTGAAGAGATTTCTTACTAGGTCCTGTATTGGAAATCCTCATAAACATCTATTGTTAATTTAATAAGGTAAGCACTAGTGCACTTATCTTAGAGAGATCCTGGGTACCAACATACAGCCATCTTTCTAAAAATCAAGAGAATTCCACGCCTTCCTGTCAGCTACGACCTTAATTTGAAAATTGAGACTTGTACTTTAGATGTAAAACATAGCTAACGGGATTTGCCAAAACTTACAAAAAGATTTTCCAAATATTGTTTAATTTCTTTTTAAGAAGTCATTTAAAGTCTAAATTGAATCAATATACAAAGTGCCCTCCAGCTTAAGGACACATTAAGAGGAACTGCTGGGCTGCTTTACGCAAAGTCTCCAAAGGTCCAGAGATGATTGCATGGTGAGATGAAAATACTGCATTTAATGTAGTCGACAAGGGGTGTGGGGGCGGGGGTGGGGGGCGGTGGTGGTGGTGGTGGATTTAGGCAAATATAAAAGGAATATAGACATTTTTGCACAGTTTAAGGGAGAAAATAAAGTGGCTTATGGATGATTCTATTGCAGTACTGAGGATGGAACCCGGAGCCCTGAGCATACTAGGGAAGTGCTTTCTCACTCAGCTAAAACCCTACCACAATTCCTGAACAATTTCTAAATAAGAGGTCTATCAGATCAAAAGCTCTAAAGTTGTTCTGTGTTTGACCTTTAACACAGATCATCTGGCTAATGTGCGACATTGCAATTCAGAGCCAGACTCATTCTGAGTCTACAGAGCTCACATGCTAATGTTACTAACTCTGCACTGTGTGTGCTACGTAAACAATGTAAACAGTAGTGAGTGAGCTGTTTCAGACCTGTTGAGTTGTTGGCCCTCACTGTCCCACCACACAAAAAAGACATGAGACAAGCACTCATGATGACTGAAATTAAAAAGCATAATCCAGTATTAGAAACAGACGTATCACTTATCTGTAACAAAATCTGGAATATAGATACTTTCATCTACTTTTCTAAGAGTTCACAGTACATAATTTTTTTAAGTGAGGGGGCAGTACATCGCTCTGGCTTTGTATCAAGGATGGAATAGGAACCCAATGGACACAGAGTGCATCACAGGAGACAGTTACAGACTTTCAATGGCTCTGCACCTACATTTTTTCACACTGGACTAATGTTTAGAGTCCTCTGAAAGGTGAACAAATGTTGAAAGAGTGTAAAATGCTGACTTCTGAAGCTAAAGGCAACACGAAATGCAAAATTAATGTAATTTTTTATCATTATTTCCTCAAGTGAGCACCAGTCCATGGCTGCAGACTCCTCATGGGTTGAGGGACACCTGTTCCTAGCCTTGTTTGTGAACTTAATCTATCTCACGTTGGCTGAATGAAGAGTTGGAAAGTTTGAGTAGCAGATTACATTAATCTCTTGTGGCTCCTGTAACACACTGCCACAAATGAGATCATCTAAAGTAATATGAACTTATCTTTCCAGCAATAGAACCCTCAACGAGCTGTTGTCAGGGTATATCACCCACAAGGCTGAGAAAACCCATTCTCTGCCTCTTTCAGTGAGCACCAGCATCTCTCAGTTTTCAGTGTCAAGTGCATCTGCCTTTATTGACTTGTCTCTCCCATATTGATTTTCAAAATAATAATAAAAATGCAGCATGTTTTTCTCTTCCAAAAATAAAAATAAAAAAAAATACCGATTTTGGTCACGGTGATACATGCCTTTAATTAATTTAAACCAGCACTTACAGGGCAGGGGCAGAATCAGAGGGCAGCCTCATTACATACTGAGTTACAAGGCAGCCAGGGCTACATGGTGAGACTTGGTCTCAAAAACAAAGCAAAACAAGACAACTAAAACCACCATATGTAGGCCCAATACTCCTCACTTCAAAACACCCACAGTCAAAATGTCTAAAGTGAATTTTAATAAACACCATTGTGATGTGCAATGTATGAGAATAAGGCGTGAAATACATTTCCATTTTCATTTCCTGCTGATGAATAAACACTTCCTGGCATTGAAGCACTTTCAAACAATTTTCTAAAGCTACTGATGGCAACTGAAGATAGACCAGGATGTCTCCCCTCTCTACTCCCCCGGCCCAAACACACACCATTTTCTGTATTTTCACCCTGGAGGAAATCTCACTGGCTTTAAATTTAACATAGGTAAAATACTATGTTTCTCGTGGGTAGGATCGTCCTCTGCCCCATGGTTTACATAGAATATGTGTCAGTAGAGCAGAAGTTGACTTTTCTGAAGTATATTATCAACATCAAAAATTCCTTTAGCATATCACCTGGCTTTGATCCACCTGTTTTGTGGGGAGAACTGTTTTCCCCACCGGTTTCAAGGGCTTGGCTGTTTTTTTCCCCACCGGTTTCAAGGCCTTGGCTGTTTTTTTCCCCACCGGTTTCAAGGCCTTGGCTGTTTCCTACATTGAATTGAAAGAAAGAAAGAAAGAATTTTCAAGTTATGTACACCAGTTAGATCATCTTATGTAAAGAAATACCTTCAGTAGGGGGCTTCTCTGAATGTATGTCATCAAAAGCCTTTAGAACAGACATAAATTGAATCATGTCTATGTAGATGAGATACAACTGAGGAGACCCTGGGGACATTTATGTACAAGGGCCTCCAGGTTCAAATCATTGTAAACCATGTCCTTTGTATGAGACACATTGGGTATAGCAACTGCAGGGGCCAGAACAAGAGGCTCTATGGCCTTTGCAGCCATATGGTGATTTGGTAGGAACCATATCTCCAAATGGGAATCATAAGGTCCACAAACACACTCTGAAAATGGTTTTCATGTTTGCAGTGTCACGTAATTCCCAAGAGCTGTCCTGTGCTCCACCTATATCTATCAGACTATCCTTTGGGATGGGGGGGGGGCAGGGCAGGATTTGTCTTGTAGGCATCCTGACACTTTGTGAGTGTGTGTGTGGGTAGTGTGTGTGTGGGTGTGTGTGAGTGTGTGTGTGTGTGTGTGTGTGTGTGTGTGTGTGTGTGTGTGTGCACGCGCATGTGTGCCAAGACAAGATCTCATGTAGTCTAGTATGGCCTTGAACTTGCTATGAAGCTGAAAATGACCCTGAGCTTCTGATCTTCTTGATTCCACCTCCTGGGTGCTAGTATTAGAGGCTTGGGCTACCACATCTGGGTCTTATGAAGTTCTGGGAACTGAACCTGGAGCTTCTTGTACACTAGGCAAACAGACACTTTACCAACTGAACTACATTCTCAGCCCTCCCCAGTCCCATCCCGTTTCACCTGGGTCATTTTCCGGTGGATCATTTTCATGTAGCTCCTGTGAATCATCAGATGGTGGATCAGGAGTCACCTTCGATTGCTTAGGAGGTTTGCTCTTGATCTTGGGTGCCATGACAGCAGCCTGCTACACAGGAATCCTGAACATTGTGTGTGTAAAGGCACATTAAAGTTACAAGGAAGAATTAAATGAGAGCCACAAGGACAGGTATCAGTTTCCCACAGCGTTGGTCTGGTATCCTTTCCACATGTGCTAGAGGACTAGGAAGGGACCAGGAAAAAGAAGATGGCTGGTGCCTGTTTTAACAACCGCCCACACACACACACACACACACACACACACACACACACACACACACACACACAGACACATGCCACACAGACACATGCAACACACACACACACACACACACACACACAGTTATGCACTCACTCACTAATGCACGCGTGTGCATGCATGTATGCACACAGGTATGCACAGACACTCAGAGTCCCATTCTTCATGTGTCCAACATAAAATGGGTATCTTCCACTTGTGCCAGAGCAGGAAGGGTCCAGGAAAAGCAACCAAGCAACCAAGCAAGCAAGCAACCAACCAAGCAACATCCCAAAACCAAATGGCACTGTCGCCTGTCTCACCCCCCTCAGTCCCAATCCTTTCCATGTGCAGGATAAAATGGGGCGCTACCCCGCCACTCACTCCCAAACTTTAGTCTTGTGTGCCCCCACTGCTCAGGAGAGAGAGAGCCAGGGTCCCACCCCACCCTGTCCTCATCCAGTATCGGGTGCTGGTGTCTGGTCAGAAAGACCAGTTCAGCCAGCGCTTAGGCATGGAGAGCTGTTGCTGTTTCTAGGCGGCACTTTCGAGGGAGAGTCCTATTCATTCACCAAACAGACTCTGTAGGACCACCCCAGGACACCCAGGTGGCCGTGAAAGCTAGTGACAGGGGCAGGGTTGCCGACAGCACTCACTTCACCTTCCCTTCTCATTGTCCCACCCGCCCGGCCTCCCGGGACCTTCCGCCCTCAGGTCCCGTTCCTCAACCGCCCTCAGGGTTCTGTCCCAGGTCCAGGTGAGACTCCAGAATATTGCCTCACGCGTTAACCTGGGTCCCACTTCCTCCCAGTCCCCAATCTCCTCCCTCGACAGCGTTAGCCTCGGTTCGCCCCACTGCGGCTTTACTGCAGAGTCCTTTACCACAGGTTTCGGGACTTCGGAGTCACCACCTGCCCACGTAGCCTCACGCAGTCTCCTCAGAGCCTCCCGTCTTCCTCCCGGTAAAATAGGCGCTACTTGCTTAGGCCCCGCCTTCCGGAGCATGGGCCTCTTTGATTGGCTGAAACAGCGCGCATGCATGAGCCTCTCTGATTGGCTGGGGCAGTGCGCATGCGCGTGCGGCCGGCTTGACCCTGCCCGCTGAAAACCGGCGGGTTGAGGCTATTGGAATTACTGCTGTAGCCTTGAATACCTGCGGCCCAGCACGCTCTCTGCAACAGTCTTCACTGAGTCTCAGCTTAGCAAGTGATCCAGGGACAAGGGAGAACAAGACTAACCTAATGCCAAACTTCCTTCAGCACCGATAAGGGGGCGGGCAATATTTGTCTCTTACATCCTCCCTCAATCCACACTGCCCAGCGGAGGAATGGCTTTCCCCTTAGTCCTCTGTCTTAAAAAGTTCCTTTCCTTGGTTGCAGACATGATCCAGGAGTTAAGAGCATTTGCAGCTCCTAAATAGCACATGGGTTCAGTTCCCGGCACCCACACGAGGGCTCACAATCCCTGGACTCCGGTCCCAGGAGATCCATGGCTGTTTGGACCTCCGAAGCACCCTTCATACACATCAGCATCTGGTGCACATACATGTATATGCTCAGGCACACATACATACACATGAAATAAATACTTTTTTTAAAAAAAATAAAGAAAGTAAAGGCACTGGTTACTTGTGGGAAGGTGGAAACAGGCTCACCCGATTCTGAGAATGGGGTTGCATCTATTCTGCATCCTCTTCGGCCCCTGATCCCTAACTTTCCCAGCACCAGCATTAATATTTTTATGTAACACCTCCTTTGTAACCCCCCCACCTCTGCATTCGTTCAACCTTGCATCACCAGCAGCCTGTGAACAGTTTGATAGTGTTCACATGTTCCCTCGGCTAACCTATACCACCTCATCGTTGGTACTCCTCAGAGTATTCCGTTTCATGTCTGTAGATTTCCCATTTATTTTCTGGTTCCATGCCCCTGGGTAATGATAGCATCAATAATCTTATCACCTGGCTCATATGACAAACAGTTTACAGCACATAAACAAGTAGAGTGGATGGGTCATACATAGGCTAGCAAAATAGTCTTTAATATTCAGAAACGTCTCAATTATTCTATAACAACAGCAGGTGGGGTTCTCCTGGTTACATATACTCAGCAATACATCGAGTAGTATGATATATTAAAGCTGTCACTCTAAGAGATGAAGAATGGTAGCCCCTTCCTGTCTATTTACGCCATTGTCCAACCACTGATAATGTTTGAATTATTTATAATTTTATGGTTGCTGCTCACTTGTGATGGGAGACGTCATCCTGTAAATATGTTTCTCATATTGGTTAATGAATAAAGCGCTGTTGGCCAATAGGAAAGCAAGATAGACGGGACTACGAGACAAGGAGGAGAGAGGAAGTAGTAGGGAGGAGATCAAAGATGGTGGACTGAGAGAGAGAAGAACACCAGCCCCTCTCTCCGGTAAGATAAGACCACGTGGAAGTACTTAGATTAATAGAAATGGGTTAATATTTAAGACAGAGCTAGCCAATAAGAAACTAGTAACAGGCCAATAGAATTCTATCTAATGTAGCTTCTCTGTGTATTATTTGGGGCTGGCGAGGTGTTGGAACCAGACCGGAGGGGCAAAAACACTCTTAAACACTTGTTCTTCCTTTATGTTAAAATCTAAGTGTGGTTGGATTGACCCTGTTGTTCTTTTGATGCAGCTGCTGCCTAAGAAACGCAAACATGAGACTCAGCGCCCATGCGGAGTTTATTGAGAGAGGGGAGAGGAAAAAGGGGGTAGCTGGTGGCCAACAGAAAGCAGAGAGAGAAAGAAAGAAAGAAAGAAAGAAAGAAAGAAAGAAAGAAAGAAAGAAAGACAGAAGGGGCCCCAGAGAGAGATAGAGCAAGAGAGCAAGAGAGAGGTGCGCTTGGCGCGCTTGCTTTAAAAGGGGTGCTTGCGCATGTGTAACCGGGTCCCCTGCGCAGCCAGGTAAAAGCTTGAACAGCTAGGTAAAGCCTGACGTAGTGATTACGTGGCCATAGGCGTCCCGCCCATCAGAGGCGGGGTCCACAGACTGCTGAGCTCCAACAGATCCACCTTCAATTTTAGAAGTCTGTGTGCCCATCCAATATAGGGCTAATACTCTAAATGTATAAATAAAGGATACAAAGAAACTAGCCCTCAAGAAGACAAATTAGCTAGTGGCACAGATATAAACAAAGAATTATCAAAAGAGGAATCTCAAATGGCAGAGAAATGTTCAACACCCTTGGCCATCAGGGAAACCCAAATCAAAACAAATCTGACATTGCACCTGTCACAATGGCTAAGATGAAAAACACAGTGACAGCCCATGCTGGAGGGGATGTGGAGCAAGGGGAACACTCCTCCCACTGATGCTGGGAGTGCAAACTTGTACAGCCACTATGGAAATATATGTGGCGGTTCCCAGGGGAGATGGGAATTGATTTACTTCAAGCTCCAGCTATACCACTTTGCGCATAGACTTTCGTCCTACCACAGAGACACTTGCTCAACCACGTTTTTTTTCTGCTCTATTCATAATAGCCTGAAATCAGAAACAACCTAGATGTCCGTCAACCAAAGGATGGATAAAGAAAACGTGGTACACTTGCACAATGGAGTACCACTCGGCCTCTTAAAATGTGGCAGCATGAAAATTGTGGGTCAATTGATGGAGCTAGAAAAAAGAAAAAAAAATACTGAGTGAGGTATTCCGAGCTGAGAAGGAGATAATATGGTGTGTAATGTGTTCAGTTTTATGTGGATTGATGCTATCTGTTAAGTTGACGAAAAGCCAAGCTATAACCCACAGGATCACAGAGCTGAGGTAGAGACAAAGGGACCGGGGTGGGGGCAGATATACCTCATTAGGAAAGGCAAATAGAATGGATGGTTATGGAAGGATTTGGGGACTGGAATGGGAGGATTAGGTGTGTGTGGGGAGTGGGGTGATATGGGGAGAGAGAGCTAAAATTAAGGGCCATACGAGGGGTAGCATGGAAACCTAATAGTGCCGAAGCTTCCCCAGAGATAAACATACAGGTAGACGATCTAAATGAAATCACCAAAATAATGTGGGAGGCAGAGACCCAACTGGCCATCTCTTGTCATGTGGTTTTGGCCAAAAGGTTCCCAAGGAGTTCCCCAAACAACCCAGGCTGTTGCCAAAATTAGAAAGAAGTTGCTTTCCACAAACTGATGGCAAGCCCCCATTGCTAAGGACAATAACTACACAACTCACTGAACATGGTGAAGTCGAGCTGAGCTGGTACCGACACAGAGCCTCCACTCCAATGTTCTGGTGTCTTTCGTACAGGAAGGTACTCTGCACACCAAGCCAGCCGCAAGCGCTTTGATCTAAAGGCTGTCCTGCCTGCGAGATATGCTAGGGCAATGTCCACACAAAGCTTCTGGGAGTTACGAAACAATATCTGGTTTAAGGCCCACTCCTCGAGATCGATACCTGGCACTGCTTGGATGACCAAGAACCTGAGACTAGGTAGCACAGTGCTACTGTTGTAAAACAAACAATCCAAGCAAAACAAAAATCCCCACAAAGCCAAGTACGTAGCAATAAAATGTCTCCTAATGACATTCTGCTCTGCTCACAGATGTGTGCCTTGCTCAGCCATCATCAGGGAAGTTTCCTTCAGCAGCAGTTGGGAACAAGTACAGAGACTCACAGACAGACATTATGCAGAGAGTGAGAGACCTTGGAGCATGCAGCCCTAAAATGGGATGCATCCATCAAATCCCTCCCCTCGGGACCCAGGAACTCTGTGAAAGTGAAGGCAGAAAGAGTATGAGCAACAGGGGATGGAGGACCCTAAGAAAACGAGACCCTCCAGATTAAGGATGTTCAAAGCTCATATGAACTCAAAGAGATGGAGCCAGCATACACAGGGCCTGCAAGAGCCTGCACCAGGTCCTCTGTGTAGGACTTCCAGGTTGGTGTTTTTGTTAGACTCTCGATTGATCAAACAAGTGGGTTCCCGGTTCCTGTGGCCACTTCTTGGGCTCTTTTCCTTCTGTTTGTGTGGTCCGATATTGCTGTGTCAGCTTTCTGTTTTTATCTTATTATATTTTATTATTTTTTTTTTTAAAAGTCTGTTTTCCCTAGGAACCAAAGTAGGTCCGACTTTAAGCATTTTAAGCATCAGCGCTACTGAAGTGGAGAAATTATTATTCTTCATCATGTGAAGGCATGTTGAAATGAAAATAATAATTAATTCCATTTACTTGGTACGTTTCTGATTCACAGAATTTAACACCTTCCTTAATAGTAATCTTGAAATTAGCAATTAATTCATTAGCACATAGGGAGAGATTTTTTTTTCTGGTCCCAAATATTCATTCCCTTGAGGCCGTGTTAATCAGTGTAAGTAATAGGAGTGAAGTATTAGAGGAAGCCCAAAACACTAAAGGGCACGTGTTACAACCCCTCCCCCACCCCCTTCCCCCGTTTATGGTTTAGTCCCAATCCAAATTTGCCTACACTCTATCTTTTATGCTTGTGTGAGTAAGCCTTTTATAAGTCTCTGTTACGTTTTCTGCAAAAGTAAGGAAACAACAGAGTTTAATTCTCGAGGTTCTTGAAAGGATGCGTACCTTACATGATTATCTAACAAAGCTGGCACTTTCCTATTTGCCCACTCCCACTATTGCTAACTCAGCATTTCTCTGATTTGTTATTGTATATGCTCCACATTGGGTCCCTCAAACCAAACAGAATCTGTGGAAAATGCTTTGAATTAAACAAAGCTAACAACAACAAAACATCGAAGACATTGCGTGTCTCGCAAATCGGAAGAAACACCTTCCAACTTTACATTTATCTTCCATGGCTGTTCTGCTTTATTTAATAAAGCATGAACAGCTACAATAATGCATAATACAGCCATAAACACCTACTTTCTAATTAATGTCTTCAGCTCTTAGTTCGGACGTTCAGTTCTTTGCTAATCTACAGTTGACTGTGTGTCTGGTGTCTGGTAGAGACCCAGCTGCCTTTTGTCCTTCCCACGTCAGAGAGGATTTGTTTGTACGAGTAAGATATCACCACAGACTGACTTCTGGCGACAACTCTCATAAGAGAAAACATATAGATGGGGACTGGCTTACAGTTTAAAAGGTATAACCCATTGTCATCATGGCAAGAAGCATGGTGGCAGGTCAGGCCTCTGCAGGACCTGACTGGGTATCCAAGCTTTTTTATGCTTGCCCTCCACTAGACAACCCCACTCCCACATTCTTTTCTGAACAAAATGCTTTCTTTTGAAAACGTTCTTTTGGCAACTTGGTAGATATCGAGCTCTGATTTCACATAAGAAGAATGTGAAATCTTCCTGTTGTTTTCAAAAGGTGGAGGCCATCCAAGTGCCAATCAGCAGATGAGCGAATAAGTAAACTCGCCTGTGCATATACAGTGGCCTATTGCCTGGGTATGGTAGGTGTAGTAGTGTGGGGGCAAAGGGTCAGCCAAAGAAACACAGCCTGACCCTGAAACCAGTGCCAAAGAAACACACTTTGTCCCTCGACTCAGAGCCAGTGAAAGAAATGCATACGCCCTGGCCCTAAAAATGAGAGCCAAAAGGCTAAAATGGACCAGTGAAAGAAACACACAGAGCCAAATCTACACCTGACCCTGAGCAGAAAACCCACCCAACCGCGAGCAGGAGATGAACCCAGTCTGAGTTCAGGGCCTGAAACCTTACCAATCCCCAGCCTGGAAATCCTCTCCCTGGAACAATTCTGCCCCTACGAAGCCCTATATAAACCCCGTGCCTGTTCAGTTTGCAGCTGTCTCCTTCCACCCTGGCGTAGGCAACCACTCTCCTGGATTCTTCCCTCCCAATAAATCTCCTGAATGAGGTATGGGTGACAACCTTCCTTCACTGGAGCAGAGAGCGAGGCTGGGCATGGTCGAGCTGGGCTGTGACACTTTCAAGGTGAAATCTTCCCCTAGCGAACCGGAGGTGTCACGGTCTGGGTGAGTGGAGCCGATCTGTCACAACTTTGCTGGGGAAGCCCACCCCTGCGTGAGCAGAGCTGTTTCATCGGGGAAGCCTTTCCCTGGAGCAGGGCTGGAAGCTGTTGGCCGCTCGCTCCGTGCGACCTGGTGTGACCTGTGGTATTCCCTGGGTCCCGACTGGCACAGTTCTTTTCCATCCGAGCTGTAACACTTAGTGTCCTGTGGCTCCCGAGTGCCAGAATACTTTGCCACCGGGGCTGTAACGTTTACAGAAAGGAGCGGAGGAGCACTGGTTCAAGCCGCTATATAGGTGAGGTGAGATACAAGGAACGTGTGTCCTATGTGCGAGGCATCATGAATCCTGGATGCTAAGTGAAACAGACAGACACGGTGCACTCAAGAGGCCACAGTTTGCCGGAGGAGTCCACCTACAGGAGCTGCTCACCTCCGACATGAGCCGATGGGCAGAAAGCAGAGCAGTGGCTAAGTAAGGGGCCCCAGGGACTGGGAAACCTGTGGCCCTGGATTGGCTTGGGACGCTTGGGACTCTGCGTTTGAGTCTCACAACAGATGAGAGGGGGAGACCTCTCAGGTTTACCGTGGTGCCTCGGGAGCTGGGGTTGGAGGGACAAGGAGCCCGTGCTTAATGGGTAGGCACGGTCAAAGTACCTCTGAACTCTGAAGCCGAGGGTTGTGAAGGGCATGGTTCTCGACGGCACCACCACCGCCGAGTTGCTCCTCCTCACACGACTTTCCTCTTTCCTAGAAGGCCCCTTCTAGAAGGCAAGGTGTGCGGTGGCCACAGCGCCCCTAGCGAGGACGGCTTGGGAGCCACCACACCTCCCACGTCATCAGTGAGAGCGGGAACGGAGCGCCCAAGAGTGCTCTGGGCTGCACGCGCGAGGGCGCGAGGGGTCGCTAGGATCCACTGCCAGGCACAGAGGGAACCGTTGGGATCAGCGAGGAGGCCCAGAGCCGGGCGCGCCAGCAGTGAGCAGCCAGGTGGAGCCCAGCCAGCCTGTGAGGTCGCACTCCGAGGCCAGCATGCCCAGGACCAGGCAGAGCAGCCGTCGAGGGTCGTCCTCCCGCCGCTCTCGCACCGCCAGAGCCGAGCTGACCTTCTCTGTGAGCCTGGTGGAGCACCTTCTTCGTGAGAGCGGCCACGCCCGGCGGCTGAGCGAAACGGTGCCCATCTTGCTGACCGCCATCCTGGAGTTCCTGGCACGCAGGCTGCTGGAGCTGGCGAGCAATGAGGCCCAACGGCGAGGCGCCCAGAGGCTCATCACCCCGGAGCTGCTGGACTTGACCATCTACAACAACAGGCTCCTCAGCGAACTGTTCCGATCCACCACCATCTCTCAGGTGGCCCCAGATGGTCGTCCTCGTCGTGGTCGTCGTCGACGACGTCAACGCTAGCTGCTACCTGCTGCCGCCGTCCATGCTGCTGATGCTGTTGCCACCCATGCTGCTGCTGCTGTTCCTGCTAATGCTCCTGCTGTTCCTGCTGCCTGGCTCTGGGTTGCTAGCTGGCCCATCCTCCCCATGTGTCGATCCATCCGGCATCATCAGTCCATCCCGCCCAAACCTTCTCACAGACAACCCTGCATGCCTGGCCAGCCTTGTCCCTTCCTGCTCCCAGTTGTGTTCTTATTAAAGCTTTATGTCCAGAATCCAATAGGTTTGCTTCCCTGGCTTTTCCTTTGCCCATGGGATGCGTGTGGGTGTGGGTGTGGCTGGGGCTATGCAGTGGAGGCAACCCAGACCGAGGCTCAGGTGCGCTTAGATGGAGGAACACAGGGGGTGAGGTGGACTGGTGCTGGGGAACACTGACCCACAGGCTGCCTCCCCAGCTGTGCCTGTGGCCATGGGTGTGTGTGAGGGAGGCTGAGGAGGCAGAGGTTGAGGAGGGCCTACTGGGAGGAAGGAACACAGGGTGTGGTAGTGGTCCTGGGGTGCAGGTGACCCACAGGCTGGCCACCCCAGCTGTTCCTCTGGCCCTGTGTAATGAGTATGTTTTCCCTCCAGCCACCTTGTTACGCCCACACCAGCCCCAATAACAACCTGAGACTCTGTATTTGATATAATGCTGTTGGCCAGGTACTAGTTTCTTATCGACTAGCTCTGTCTTAATGATTACCCCATTTCTATTAATCTAAGTATTTGCACGTGACTCACATTACTGGCGAGGGACAGGCCGGAATGTTGCTCTCTCCAGGCTCTCCATGCTGACTCCTCCATACTACTTTCTTTTCCTCCTTGTCACTTAGGCCCTGCTATATTTCTTTCCTATTGGCCAACAGTGCTTTATTCATTATCCAGTATGAGAAACTTATTTACAGAATAACATCTCCCATCACACATGGGTCGGTGTGAGGGTGGCTGTGGAGGCAGAGGCTGAGGAGGGCCTACTGGGAGGAAGGAACACAGGGTGTGGTAGCGGTCCTGGTGTCATGGTGACCCACAGGCTCGCCTCCCCTGCTGTTCCTGTGCCTATGGGTTGGGTGTGAGGGAGGCTGTGGAGGCAGAGGCTGAGGAGGGCCTACTGGGAGGAAGGAACACAGGGTGTGGTAGCGGTCCTGGTGTCATGGTGACCCACAGGCTGGCCACCCCAGCTGTGCCTGTGGCCATGGGTGGGTGTGAGGGAGGCTGTGGAGGCAGAGGCTGAGGAGGGACTACTGGGAGGAAGGAACACAGGGTGTGGTAGCAGTCCTGGTGTCATGGTGACCCACAGGCTGGCCACCCCAGCTGTGCCTGTGGCCATGGGTGGGTGTGAGGGAGGCTGAGGAGGCAGAGGCTGAGGAGGGCCTACTGGGAGGAAGGAACACAGGGTGTGGTAGCGGTCCTGGTGTCATGGTGACCCACAGGCTGGCCACCCCAGCTGTGCCTGTGGCCATGGGTGGGTGTGAGGGAGGCTGAGGAGGCAGAGGCTGAGGAGGGACTACTGGGAGGAAGGAACACAGGGTGTGGTAGCGGTCCTGGTGTCATGGTGACCCACAGGCTGGCCACCCCAGCTGTGCCTGTGGCCATGGGTGGGTGTGAGGGAGGCTGAGGAGGCAGAGGCTGAGGAGGGACTACTGGGAGGAAGGAACACAGGGTGTGGTAGCGGTCCTGGTGTCATGGTGACCCACAGGCTGGCCACCCCAGCTGTGCCTGTGGCCATGGGTGGGTGTGAGGGAGGCTGAGGAGGCAGAGGCTGAGGAGGGCCTACTGGGAGGAAGGAACACAGGGTGCAATTCGAGTGCTCGGCTGCAGGTGACCCATAGGCTCCCCTCCTAAGCTGTTCCTTTGGCCATGGGTTTGGTGTGTGAGTCTGGAAGCAGAGGCAGAGGCTGAGCAGGCTGTGTTCTCGTTGCAAGAACACAGGCTAGGGGACTGGTCCCGCGGTGCGTTCGATCCACAGCCTGGTTTCCCAAGCTTTCCAGTTGGCGATGGGATAGGTGTGAGCGTGGCATTGGAGGCAGAGGCCTGCTGGGAGGAACACAGTGGGTGGGACTTGTCGTGCAGTGCAGGGCGGGTGTCCCACAGGTTGGTGCCCCTAGGTTTTCCTTTGGGCTTGAGGTGGGAGTGGAGGTTCTGGGAGCAGAGCAAGGTGGTGTTACTTGCAGGAACACAGTGATGTTTGTGGTGCAGGTGTGGTCGGGATGCAGCGATGGTGGAGGAACAGCCACTCGGCAGGGAGGCAATGAGTACCTGAGTAGGGGCACACGGACCCAACCCAGGCTGGGTCAGCGTGTTTAGCTGCATCAGAATGACGGCCTTCTCAGAGGGGACCCACGTGTCAAGGCGGGCTTGTGGTGGTGCATGCAGATGTGGACAAGAACGGTGCCGTGTGGGGACTAGTGCCTTGGAGGGTTGCGACTCATTGTTAATCCCTGGATGATCCGCAGGGTACGTCCCCGGGTGGTTCCCCTGGCCGCGGTTATCGATGAGGTGTCAGCTAGCTCAGGCTCCTGCCCAGTCGGGTCAGTTGTAGCCTGTTCCACAAGGCGGCTCTCGGGTTCGCGGAGGTGATTAGGGTCTAGATGCTAGGCCCCGCCCTCGCCCTGCAGGACTCGCCTACTGGGCTGGGCGGCCGCGCGACCCACCTCTCAAAGCGAGCGTCACAAGCCCCGCCCCCAGAGCCTGTCGTTTACATACGGGGCCTGTCGCTGCCTGGAGCCGGCCTACTCTGACAGGCTCTGCTGGCGTCCAGCCGTACGCTGCTTGTCACCGTGGCAACGGATGCGTGTGCGGGGGCCCTGGGGCGCCTACGGCGGAAGCCGAGATGACGCGTGATCCCAGGGAGGACAAAGCGCCAGGCTACCTTTGAGGTCGCTGTGCCTGCGTTTGCCTGCGCGCCCCAACCGGAAGTCAGGAGGCGCGGCCGGCCGGCCGGCTGGCCGGCGAAGATGGCGGCGGGCCCTGCGTCCTCCCTGGGCGGCGCCGCGTGGCCCGGCTCGGAGGCTGGGGACTTCTTGGCCCGCTATCGGCAGGTGTCCAACAAGCTCAAGAAGCGCTTCCTGCGGAAGCCGAACGTAGCCGAAGCCGGGGAGCAGTTCGCACAGCTGGCCCGCGAGCTGCGCGCCCAGGAGTGCCTGCCCTATGCCGCTTGGTGCCAGCTGGCTGTGGCGCGCTGCCAGCAGGCACTCTTCCACGGGCCCGGGGAGACGCTGGCCCTCACCGAGGCCGCCCGACTCTTCCTGCGGCAGGAGTGCGACGCGCGCCAGCGCCTGGGCTGTCCGGCCGCCTATGGCGAGCCTCTGCAGGCGGCCGCCAGCGCCCTGGGCGCTGCCGTGCGCCTGCACCTCGAGCTGGGCCAGCCGGCCGCCGCCGCCGCTCTGTGCCTCGAGCTGGCCGCCGCCCTTCGCGCCCTGGGCCAGCCGGCCGCCGCCGCGGGTCACTTTCAGCGCGCTGCTCAGCTGCACCTGCCCCTGATGCCACTGGCTGCGCTGCAGGCGCTCGGCGACGCGGCCTCCTGCCAGCTGCTGGCGCGCGACTACACCGGCGCCCTGGCGCTCTTTACACGCATGCAGCTTCTGGCGCGGGAGCACGGAGGCCACCCGGTGCAGCACCCCGAGCTGCCACTGCCCTCGCCGCCGCTGCCGCCGCCGCCTGGGCTCCAACCGCCCCCGCCAGGACCCCAGCCCAGACCTGGCTCGGCCCCGCCCCCGGCCCCGGCCCCGCCCCCGCCCCTCCCGCTGCTCCCGGACCACACCCCAGGCTCTGCTGCCCCTTCTCCTGGCACACTGGGTGCCTTCGCAGACGTCCTTGTCAGGTGCGAGGTGTCCCGCGTGCTGCTGCTGCTGCTCCTGCAACCGCCGCCAGCAAAGCTGCTACCCGAGCATGCCCAGACCCTGGAAAAGTACTCCTGGGAGGCTTTCGACGGCCACGGCCAGGACAGCAGTGGCCAGCTTCCCGAGGAGCTGTTTCTGCTATTGCAGTCGTTGGTCATGGCTGCCCACGAGAAGGACACGGAGGGCATCAAGAAGCTGCAGGTGGAGATGTGGCCGCTGCTGACTGCTGAGCAGAACCACCTCCTTCACCTCGTTCTGCAGGAAACCCTCTCTCCCTCAGGCCAGGGGTTCTGATAAGTCACCTCAGGCCACGGGGTCTGATAGGTCACCTGAACCAAACAGTCTTTCCTCCTGGTACCGATTTGTTCTATCTTTGGGGACAGGTGATGGAAGATGTGACCGCGTTGAGGGTTTTTGTTTTTGTTTGTTTGTTTGTTTTTTCCTTTGCTTTTCTCATTTCTAGTGACACCATGGTAGTTTAGCTGTGTGTGCCTAGCTTATTGCATAAATTAGTTCCTTCCAGGTCCAAACATACTGCCTCAAACGAGGTAACTTCATCCTAAAGGCTGAACGAGATTCCACTGTGTAACAATCTGCTTTCTTTGTGTGTTGGCCTGTTGCTGGATGCTGCCTTGATTTCTTTTCCCGGCTCTTCTAAGTATGGAGACAATAAACGCGGGAGGACAGATGTCCCTTTGGCATATTGGTTTCCTTTTGTTTCATTCCTGGCGGGGTCTGGCATCATGGACAATTTTTTTTTTTTTTTTTTTTTTTTTTTTAAGAGACGAGCGATGTTTCTGTCTTGAAAATTATGAGGATTTTCCAACTTGGTCATAACCCCTCGTGTAATGTTATTCCTTGATTTCCTTGTAAATTAGCACAACAGTCCAGGGAGTAGGAAAATAAGCAGATGACATAAAATATGATTGTTATACTGTCTCCGTATCTGAACAGGAGGACTACGTTGGTAAGCAGAATGGGCATGTTTACATTCCAGACTCCCTTTTACTCTCTGCACACTCTGCTAGCACGGGTTCTTCCTGACTGGGCGATGGAAACCTTTCTCCTGAGTTGCATGTATGATGACCTCTTGGTGATCCCGCCTTTATTGGGTTGCAGCAAGCTTCCATTATCCCGGGGTTTGGGCCCACAGATTACTCAAAGTCTTTGGAATAGGTCCTCTGTTTCCAAACCAGGGTTAGGATGGCTCTCGTTGTGAGGAGACACAACGCAATTGCCCCTGTGCAATCAAGATCTATCTTCCCAGCCCATACCCAGAGTCCCTTACCTGCCTTCCCGAAAGTTCAGTGTCCTGAGAAATCTAATTCCCTAAAACTATAGTTGTGTTCCCTTAAATATGCTTGCCTTGGAAACCAGAGCCACTAAACTACGCAACCGGATGCACAAAGAAAGCTTTCCTTCTCAGTATTAGGTGAAATAGTGGTCAATCCCACTCTTCTCTGTGGCACCTCAATCCTTGCATCTTGCTTGGCTTTCGGGAAGACGGTGTCATTTCTGAACACTGGTTTAAGACACCCGGACACATCCGGCAGGGTAGTATTCCAGCATTCCTAAGTGTTTTCCCCACGTTGTCACCCTATTTAAGCCTGAGTCACACCACCACTCTATAAAGCCCCCTGGTGATTGGCCAATAGGGTGTGTGGTACAAAACCAATACATTCCATGTGCTGCCTTACTCTGTTTCCCATTGCTGATAACACAATACCACAGTTGGTACTAACTGTAAAGAACAGGTTTGCTATGGTCTGTGCTTCAGGTCAAGACAAGGTCTGACTGCCTTGTAGCTTTCTTACATTCAGTGTCCCCAAGTGGTGTAGGACGGTGATGGCAAACGACTGGGGAGGTGTGAGACACCAAGGCCGACTGGCCTTCCTATGGGGTAGGCCCCATATTGCCATATCCTAAAGGTCCCGCCCCCAACTAACCATACAGTGTACCTTCTAATACCTTCATGAAACAATGGGAGTGTGGGGTAGGCAGAGTTTTCCCGTCCCGGGAGATGCTGCCAAATGACCACACAGAGACTTATATTGATTGCAAATGCTTGGCCAATAGCTCAGGCTTATTGCTAGCTAGCTCTTGCATTTTAAGTTAACCCCCACTCCTTCTTTACGCTCTGCCATGTGGCAGTACGTTTATCAGCATGGCACGTTCATCTCCTGCTCCCTCGGCATCTGGATGGCGACTTCTGACTCCACCCTTCCCCTTCCCAGCATTCTCAATTTGGCTCTCTTGCCTAACTTTACCCTGTCCAGTTACTGGCCTGGCCAGTCAGCTCTTTTTATTAAACCAATCACAATGACAAATCTTCGCGATGTACAAAGATGTACAAAAGGATTACTCCGCAGCATTCCCTCCCCCCACCACCCCTTTTTGACATTTTAAAGAGGAAGGTATTAACTTCAACATAATACAATTATATATGACAAAACAGTCATGAATTAAGAATTACAGTTACAATATCCAGTCCATTTGTATTTGGCAAAATTAGAGACAATACACTATTATCCATCTTATCTTGGAGAGTCTAAAGTTTTGCATCTAATTTATCTTTTTCTCACAACTAAGGCAAACTATAATTGTAACTACCTAGGCTTCAACTCCAACAAAGATCCCAGAGGGTGAAATGTTACCTAATGGCAGGGACATTATCCCGGACAGTCACCCGAAGTTCCTCTGAAACGCCGGGGGCAGGCATCCAACTCTGACCTTACAGGCCTAGCATAGCTGACACACTTTTCTGAGAAGCAGGGAATTCTGAAGGACTGCCCTGCCTCGTCCTGACAAAGTTTAGCAGTCGCCTTTCTTGCATCCTACTGGTTCGGTTTGGATAGTATATTGTCAGCAACTGAGGCAAGGGCAGTTCCTTTGCCCACATGGCTAGCTTTTACCATAAAGAAAGCAAACTCCATAGGGGGCTTCTTTGATGACCATCATGGTCTCTGAAGTAGATTGGTGCTGCCAGGAACAGCTGTGTCCCACTGTGAGAAAAACCTTAGGTTATTAAACATATCAAATGCCATATGCTGGTAGCTCTTTGAAGCATTTGAAGACAGTCTATCTGTCTCCATACATCTGTTCATGACCTTGAATAGGTATCTAACAGGACAGTAAGTTTGACTATTTTAGATGACTACTAATCTGTATTTTTTTTTTAATGAGTTTCATAAGCACAGTAACCCAAACAAGAGCAGGAACATACATACAGTATAACAAAAGTAACCTTAAATTTTTATCAATATACAAGTATCCATAGCAGTGTAAAATATTTGAGATTAATACTTGCCTGCTTTTGGTTTTAAAGTGGATTCAATAATCTGTTTTTATTAGAACATACTGTGTTTGTGTTTCTACTCTTGTTGAAGGGAATTTTATGTATTGGTGCAAATTTAGGGTTATTTTGATACAACATACTGTGTACATGTTTCTACACCTGTTTGAGGTATTGCACCTATGCAGCTCATTTTAAAAATGTAATGTAAAGTTCTACTCTTTGAAAGCCATCTCTATAAACCATTTTGGATAATTAAGAGATGCAGGTTAGAAGTCAGGCTTCTATAACAATAAAACTTGTTGTCATGTTAGGTATATTTTCAAGGTGAAACAGATATATTTTAGACAGATGGATGGTCTTTAAACAGTTGCGAGAGCTACAGAATACGACATTTAAGCTGCTCTAAAAAACGTGAGTCTTTTTGTGACAGTGAGAGATGCCCTCACCTCTCACCAATTTACTCCAAAAAAAGATGATGGGAACCAAAGAACCTCTATATGGGGATGGGAAATGTCATTCTGCAAATATGTTTCTCTTACTGGTTAATGAATAAAGCCCTATTGGCCATTAGGAAAGCAAGATAGGCGGGACTAGGAGACGGGGAGGATTCGGGAGAGGTAGGGGGAGATTCAAAATGTAGGACCGAGAGAGAACAACTGCGGACCCTCTCTCCGATGAGATGAGACCACGTGGACATACATAGATTGATAGAAATGGGTTAATATTTGAGACGGAGCTAGGCAATAAGAAACGCTAGTAACAGGCCGACAGCTGTATATCTAATACAGCATCTCTGCGTGTGATTTGGTGCTGGCGAGGCTGTGGGACCAGGACGGCGGGAGAAACCTACTCGTAACAATATGGAGTTTGCTTCCATTTGTGGTAAAGTGAGGCACTGGGCAAGAAACAGCCCTTACCTCTGAACTTCTGAAAATATGCTGTTCAAACTGCATAAGCGAGACACAAAAGAAGGTGGCTGCCAAATTTCGCCAAGGCAAGGAAGGGAAGACCTTCAAACTTCTTACTTCACAGAAAAGTCTGTCAGATATGCTAGGCCTGTAGGCTAAAGATGCATGCTCCAATGATGCAGAGGAACCTTGTGTGACTGTCCAGGCAGCCAGCTGTCTGTCATTTCTATAGAAGTTGTTATCTCTCTACTTCCTGTTGATTCGGGCAATATTTTATCCTTCTCGAGTCTCTGATAAAATGGAAGACTAGATACTTATACCATTTTCTTTGTTACCAAATTAAGAAAAGAAACTTCAAAAGAGATGTAACGCTTACATGATTGAGAGACATAAGCACAAGTTGTTTGTCTAAGAAAATATTTTAGGGTCTAAAAACATACTTTTAGGTTGGTATTACAAGTTATGATAGAAAGTGGTTTAGGTATAAAACTTTGGATTCATCAAGATAGTACAGCTTGTTAGTATTTAGGCATTTGACTGGCCTGCCTTTGGAGTTCTCACTAGATATGCCCTCACCTGTGCCTGTTCAGTATGTTCCCCTTCAAAATGTCCGAGCCCACCTGCCATCCCTCTCTCTCTCTCTCTCTCTCTCTCTCTCTCTCTCTCTCTCTCTCTCTCTCTCTCTCTCTCTCTCTCTCTCTCTCTCTCTCTCTCTCTGTGTCTGTCTGTCTGTCTGTCTGTCTCTCTCTCTCTCTCTCTGTGTGTGTGTGTGTCCCTCTGTCTCTGTCTCTCTCTCTCTGTTTCTTTCTCTCCCCTCTCTTTGCCTGTCTTTCCTGCTGCTCCTGTCCCTAGAGGCCAACCCCCCTTTCCCTAATAAAGAACCCCTCCACTTGAACTCTGTCACATGGCATCTTTCTCTCTCTAGCTGTTTTTGTTTTTGTTTTATTACAACATAGATAATAGAGTAATTTCTCCGATTCTGTGAAACACCAATGGACTGGACATTGTCAATGAAATTCTTATCTGACAGTTGTTCTTATTGTATATATAGTTTTACTGTGTTACGGTCAAAACCTTTCCTTTTCACTTAAAGGGAGGAAATGTTGTGGGATACTTGATCACAGTCTGAGACTGCTAATAAAGTTAACCTTGAATCATGGGGCCAAGTCAAAGTCTAGTTGACTAGAATTAGACATAGAGATTTAGGAAGTCCCAGGATACTATAGAGAGAAACAGGAAAGAACAGAGAGGGGGCTTAGAAAATTAGAGCGGGCTGGAAATATGACTCAGAAGTTAAGAGGTCTGATTGCTCTTCCAGAGGACCTGAGTTCAATTCCCAGCAACCACAATGTGGCTCACAACCATCCATAATAAAATCTGGTGCCCTCTTCTGCCCTGCAGGCATACATGCAAGCAGAACCCTATATACATAATAAATACATAAACATCTAAAAAAGAAAAAGAAAGGGAGGGAGGGAGGGGGAAGAAGGGAAAGAGGGAGGGAAACAGGCAGGGAGGGAGGAAGGAGGGAGGAAGGAAGGGGGTGGAAGGAAGGAAGGAGGGAGGGAGGAAGGAAGGCAGAAAGACAGAAAGAAAAATTTGAGGTTCTTTTCGATCTGGGAAACACGCACAGAGAGGATCAGCTGGTCTTTCCTCCACTGCTTTCTTGATCTGTCAGGTTTTTCCCCTAATATTTGACTCCCGAGTTGTTATTGGTAGTAGAATGATTTAGGTAAACATTTCACCTGCCCCTATCTCCTTTACACTATGCTGGTGGGTGTTTGAATGAAAAGCAGCCCCCATAGGTTCATGGGCATCAGAGAGTTGCACTACTTGAGAGGAATTAGGTGGCCTGGCCTTGTTGGGGGACGTGTGTCACTGGGGGTGGGCTTTGTGGCTTCAAAAGCCCAAGTATCTCCCTCCCTCTCCCTGCTGCCTGAAGTTATGGATGCAGAACTCTCGACTACCTTCTCCAGCATCATGTTTGCCTGTGTGCTGCCTTGCTTCCAGCTGCAATAATCATGGATTAAACCTCTGAATCTGCGAGCAAGACCCAGGTAAATGCTTCTGTTACAAGAGTTGTCGTGGTCAGGGTGTCTCTTCACAGCAATAGCACAGTGATTAAGATACCTTCGATCCACACTGAGTGCCCCCATTATCTCCACTTTGCCCTTCAAACCAGCTGTGTTCTATACCCGTTTTGAAGTCTTTCCCCTTCATGGTCCCTTACAATTTTCCTGGCTTCTACTGCTACTCCAGTGTAAAAAGTACACACATCTAAAGATTCAAAGCTATCTTTCCCACAAGAGTAAGCATTCAGTGTTTCTCTTTCTGGGTCTCTGTACTCTCATTCACAATGACTGTTTCCAACTCCAGTCACTTACATGAAACCTTCATCATTTCATTTCTTCTTCATATCCGAGTAATATTCCATTGTGTAATGTACCACACTTTCATTACTCACTCACTACTTGATGGGCATCTGCACTATCACCTAGCTGTTGTGAATAGAGCAGCAATGAACATGGTTGGGTATGTTCATTGATGCTCTTCATACGTGAGCATGTTCGTGGATCTCTGTAGAGATATATTGTTTATCATTTATCAAAGCTCGCCTGTGGATTCAGAAAAGCAAAGTCATAGAAGCCAGGCTCACACCTTTAATCCCAGCATCCAGAAGGTAGGAGTTGGTGGTACACACCTTTAATCCTAGGACCCAGGATTAAGAGAGAGCTGGACCTCTGTGAGTCCAAGGCCACCCAGCTCTCTGCAAGTGTGAATCAATCTAAAAGAGAATTACAGCTCACACCTTTAATCCCAACATTAGGGAAGTATGTAAGTATGTAAGACAGAAGCAAGGTCTTAGAGAGGCATTCGTCCCTCCAGCCACACCGAGGAGAGGCAGCAGTTTGAGACTTGGTGAAGAGCTCATGAGTGGATCAGCCCTTGCAGCCTGAGCTAGAGGCGAGAGCTAGTGGCCAGCTGCTTTGCTTCTCTGATATTCAGCGTGAAGCTTGAAACCCAGTATCAGTCTCTGGGTCATTTATTTATTTGTGTAACCAAGTGAGTTCTTACCTTCCACCTTTACATGGGTTTTGGGGGTTGAACTCAGGTCCTCAAGTTTTCAAGCAAATGTTTTAATCCCAAAAAAAAGTATGATATATGGTCATTGAGGAGACACTTGACTCCAAACTATGGGCCCCGAAAGCATGCTCACATGCATTCTTGCACACTACCACATGTACATTCACACACAAGATCAGGAATACACACAATGCTATAAAAGAGAAAGAAAGAAAAGGAAGGAAGGAAGGAAGGAAGGAAGGAAGGAAGGAAGGAAGGAAGGAAGGAAGAAAGGAAGGAAGAAAGGAAGAAAGAAAGGAAGAAAGAAAGGAAGAAGGAAAGGAAGGAAGAAAGGAAGAAAGCAAAAGATAGGTATTGGTAATTCACCAAAACTTAATTTCTAATTGATGGATGCACTCTTTCAATGTGCAGAGATAAAGAAGAAAGGAAAGGGTGTTTTAGTATGTTCTGAAGATGCATGCCCCAGCGAACTACTTCTTCCAACTGTGCTATGCCCGCTGAGGTTTCTACTACTTACCAGTAGCACCACCAGTGGGGACCAGGCCTTCTACCAATGGGCATTTTGTGGCTACTCTGGATCGGAATCATGAACGCAATGAAGGTAAACATATCCAGAGCCAGACCATGCTGTACACCTTTGCTGCTCAACTCCCTCTCCAGCAGTTTCATTTATACACATTTAACTGCTCAGTCCTCCTTGACAGATCAACTTGGTGCAACTGAAATCCTAGGAAGTAAGGAATCACCTTTGTCACATGCTTTTTACTAAGAGTGGCGCTTTACACATGGGCATAGGTACACAATTACAGAAATTACAATTATACAAAGAACAGCTCGTACATGAGAGAATGCCCTCTTCATAACAGTATTCATTTGCTAAATATAAAACACCTAATCCAATTGTATAATTTTCATGTGAAACATGCTACCAATATGGGGACAAACACACTGCCCATTTGTTTATTTTGGATACTTTACCTAAGGTAGGACCCCCAACCCCCATCTGTAGATGGGAGTTTCTGTCCCACCAGATCCTGCAGCCATTCATTCCCCAAATAAACAGAGAGGCTTCTATAAATTATAAATGGTTTGTCCTATTGCTCAGGCTTACCACAAACAAACCCTTACAACGTAAATCAACCCATAATTCTTATCTATATTTTGCTATGTGGCTTGGTACCTTTTCTCAGTACGGCATTCTCATCTTTCTTCCTCTGCGTCTGGCTGGTAACTGCCATTCTGCCTTTCCTCTTCCCAGAATTCTCCTAGTCCGGTAGCCCCGATGACACTTCCTGCCTGGCTACAAGCCAATCAGGGTTTATTAAACCGACTTGAGTGATAAATCTTTACAGTGTACAAGGGCATTGTTCCACACCGCCCATCAGGCAGTAACTATATTTTCCACTTGGCTGTGCTCCTCGAACTTTAAATAAAGTTGGTACTTAGGAGGCGCAGGTCATCTAAGCATGTTCTGGAAAGAGGTCAGCATATGAGAATAATGCAATCTGTTGTCCCACCAAAGTGTACAAACTCAGTTGACTCACATACCATAGCCTTGGTGCATAGAAGAATGGCAAATGCGCAGGGCAACAGGTCTGAACTTCTCCCCAGTTCATAAAGGCCTGTCTTTCCCAGTGTCCCTTACATCCAACAGTCAGGGTACCCCTCTGGCCTACATGGTGTCTTCCCTCATGCCGATTCTGTTTTTAGGCACACACATTGGAAATGATAGGGGTTATCTACCTGTGGGATTGTAATGTAATTTGGAGGAACTCAAAGAGGATCCAGTTCTGCTTGCCTGAAATGTACCACATACCAAAGGATTTACAGACACACATGCAAACAAGCATACACACACACACACAGCACACAAGCTACACATGTGAACCCCTTTACACATCCAAAACATACCAAAAGATTGACACACCAAAATACACACACACACACACACACACGCACGCACTTGAATACAGGATTCAATACTTTGGTAATGTATTTATCATTTGATATTGATAGTCAGAATATCTCAAGGAGGAGATATTCAAAGTGTAGTAAAGGTCCATATGCCTACACATACTTTGCACAAAGGGGGAAGCTCCTCTCACCCCACCCCAGCCCACCCCAGCCCACCGCACTCAACCCAACCCCACCCCAGATAATTCAAAGGAGGCACGAGATGTCAGGAGGAGAGTACAATTCAGTGACTCATCCCAGCGAGTCTGAAACAATTTCACGTTTATTAAATCAAAAGATTCCAAGTAAAGATTTCCCACAGCAGGTAGATCTATACCTACGTCTATGAAATCACAGGGCAGGAGCTTTTAAGTGTACAGAACATCTCGTATATCACAGACGTTCCCATACTACGTGCACAATAAATTTGGAAACCAAAATGTTCTCAGTTACTCCTATCCGTACAAACGATGAGATGTTCAAACCATGAGGGACTGAGCAGTATACACGCTAAGGATCAACTCTAATTGTGACAGGCAGATGGCATTAGATAGCAGACCACATTTGATAGAAAGAAAGACCTTGTAAATTTTGTCTGAAAGTGCCATTTCACAAACTCATGGCACGTTACTCGCATCTTTCTTACTCGGGAGGTTCAATGAATTCTACCAGTCTAAGTAATTCTGAGGCACAGTCTTTTAAAGTATACAGGGCACATTCCCTTTGGGAATCTCTGTGTAAAGTACACAGGGCACATTCTCTTTGGGAAGCTCTGTGCCATAGGGTCCATGACTGGACAAATTTAACAGCAGTATGTAATGGCAAGAGTGTATATTCTTTAATTATTTCTCTGAAGATGACAAGGACGAACCATTCTTGTGCCTTCTAATTTGGGAAAGTGATGCCCAGGTACAAGACCCCCACTCTATCGACATCAATGCACGGCTAACCATTAATTACGATGCTACCAAGAAAAGCTGGCCATTATCACTTGAGGACTGGGGCTTCTTACAGCCATCTTTGGACTGCAGTCACACAAATCCTTGGGTCTATTTGCATTTTAACTTAAAGGGGTATCTTTAGGAAGACCAGAACACAAGAAGATGTAGTTGTTGAAGCTGCAAACGTCAAGCAGCTTCACACAGCTGAGACAACCGCTCCCCCTTGTGTCGACTTGTGTTTCTTCCAAGCATCATGAGAATAACAGATCCAGGAGAGACTGTTGAGCAGCAGCACTCTCTTGCTGGTGCTGTTAAGTACAAGGACATATTAACTGGGTGTAAAGTAGACAGTGCCCGTCCATCCTCATTTTCAACATGAAAGACTCAGTACTTACATTCACCATCCGAAGTTTTATTTCCAAGGTGGCTATTAGATGTCTCAGTTCTTCAGCCACAGAGTTTCCCCTGGAATCCCTCAGGATCTGAAATTTCTGAAGCAAAAAGACATGTGCACAAATCAGGCCTGGTCATCTGGGTTTAAAAATACGAGCAGCAACATTTAAAAGGGACTAAGTGTTGCAAAAGACATGGTTTAAGTATTCCAAAAAGAAGCATACACCCTGTACAGTGTGAAGATGGAAACACCTACTGAAGAGACACAGACATTGCCACTCCTCCACCCACTGCTGAAAGCTCAATCATGAGGCATTAGCAATGGGGGTGGCTCAGCGAGAAGTGTGCTTGCCTAGCATACGTGAGCCCCTGGGATCCCTCTCCTCCAACAGCACTAAGAAGAGCAAACAAACACCAACGAACACAGAGACTATGACGCATGAGCTCATTTATTCCCACTCACTCACAGGCTTCTCTTGGAGATGGGGTAGCTTGCCCTGTTCTATGACCACTGAACACCATGAAATTAAAACTCAAGGTTTGCACCCCCACAGTCTCTTTATCACTGAGCGAAATAGCACAGGCTACATCCCAATGGTTTCGTTAAATACTGTGGGGGTGGGGATGATTATAAAATTCGGCAGGACCTCTTGCATGCTCTGGTGATGTGGCAAACACAGAAACAGGAACAACACAGAGACCTAAACGCTGGAATGGGAAAGCAAGTTTCTGGGCCACCAGGCTGTCGGAGGCATGGCATTTCAGCAGGAACAGACACTGTCAGTGGTGGGGAGTGTTGTAGGGGACTAGCATAAGAAAGCACAGGATGAAGTCTTACAAATTGGTTGTTTTGGGCCCTCTTAATTACTCTGGATGAACAAAATTTTAACAGCAACTTGAACGAGCCAGTTCATACCAAGACTGAACAGAAAACAAACGATGAGTGCTTAATGCTTTTGTAAATAGGTGTAAACCTGCAGATAACATAGGTCAATGTCCCTAGGAAGAATTTACAAAGACGGGTGGGCCTATTACAGATGGTAACTCACAATTCACAAGCTCTCCGACTTCCACTTAATTAACTCACAATTTACAATCTCTCTGTCTTCCAATTAATTTTTTCTTTCCCTGAGTGCTACATCTGGAAGCTATCTTACAACTCTGATCGGTCCTACAAACCATGTTTCAGTCACACAATGGAAGGACATGAAAATGGACTGAGGAAGAAAAGCAAGGGCAAATGTGGTATATCCTTGTCACTATGCTTAAAAGTGGATCGATCGTGGAGTCTGGGAAGAAGGCTCAGTGGGCAAAGAGCTTGCCCCACAACCAACTCCAGCTCTCCAGGACACATATTAAAAGCCAGGCACGGTGGCACATTGACCTGGGGTAGGGTAGGCAGGCCACCCCAGGGACCTGGGGAACCACCAGTCTAGCCACAGTGCTGAGCAACTTCCAGGTTCAGTGAGTGATCCTGTCTTAAACAAACAAACAAACAAACAAACAAACAAGATGGAGTGTTGACTTCTGACCTCCACAAATACACCCACAGACAAGACAAGTAAACCTGTGTGTGCCTGTGTGCATCTACACACAAGATGGAAAATGCACTATGAAACAAGAAGTGATGAACTGAAAAGCATTAATGCCCTGTACAACTCTGGATGAAATAATGGCCAAGGCAGCAATTCCTGCTTCGAGTGACTCTCCCAATCATCATTTTGTACAGTGACGCCATTAGTAAAATGCCGGAAGATGCTTAAGGGTAACTTTCCACATGCGTTACCCAAAGAACAGAAATAATGTCAGAGTGTTCAATGCCCCTGTACATAGGCTGCTTTCTCAGAATGTACAACAGACCTCCAAGTACTGTTCACACAGTGATTTAAATTCTTCCATTCTATTCTTCTGAAGAACCAGAGTCTGTTGAATGAATGACCGTTGCTCCTTAAACATAGTCTACAAAGACAGTAAAGTAAGGATAATTCAGGAAAAAATAAAAGACATCTTACAGAAATGTGACTCTGTATAATCTTTACACAAAACAGAGAGAATGAAATAAATGTAGTGTTTTTTTCAACCAAAACAATTACCACCTTTACATGAGTTACCTAATACTACAAAATAACCTTAATAATGTGAAGCCCATTCAGTAAGTGGAACGTGCTCCTACTGAATAGTATTCAAAACTTTCCCACTTGAAAACCCACCCACTAGAGGCTTCCACAGCTGGATAACTCTGTTTACTACAGAAATTAGCCTGAGATGTCCTGATCACCTGTCACCCCCTACACAGAAACCGACTCCATTTTGTCCTTTGCAGTATGAGCAGAGCCCCCGGGATCATGCTTCACAGGGAAGGATTCTGCCACACTTACATCAGATACTGTCCTGGAACAATATAAGAACACACACCTGAATACTTTTATCCACTGTGTGACATAGGGACTTTAAAGGAATCTCCCCCTTTCACTCCTAGGAATCTGAGGCACAGAGGCAGATTATTTTCCTGAGTTGGCCTGACTGAACAAGTGACGGAACTGTGGCTGCATCCCAGCTGGTGAGATTGCAGAGGCCATGCTCCTGACCACTGGACTGGACAGCGTCTCCATCTCCCTCCGTATTCCAGCCTCTGCTTGTCACCCGCCCCCCCTCCACCTTCAGAAGGCCGAATCTTCAGGAGGGCAGCTCCATCCTCCACCAGGAAGGAAGATCCCTCCAAGATGGCACTGTCCCGTGCCCAGTACTTGTCCCCAAAGCCTGATTCAAATGCCCATGTTAAAGTGGAGTCAGTCATCACATGTGCATCGTGGCATGAAGCCTTACCTTTGTCTCCTCGGGAGTGGGCTGGTCTGAACTGGAAGCAGTGAGAGCCAAGCCTCCACCTGCTCTGCCACAGGCCCACTGACTGCTCTCACTCTGTATCTCTGACCACCGTGCCAGAAGGCTCTGTTGGGGACCCTGCCCCTGGTGTCTGTCTGCACATTGTGGATCAGGAAGGGCTCCCTCTGGGCATACAAGCCCATACCTTCTCCTGCACTCTCCAGGCAGTGCCCGCTCACCCCCACCCCACCCCCCACCAGCATTCTGGCTCCTAACTCATCACTGACCTTGTCATCTCTCTGCCTGAAAAGGAGCAAGCCGGTGGCCGGAGGGGGTGGGGAGGAGGGGGAACAGCCAGTCTCTCCTGGCCACATGGAACCGCCTTCCTGTCTCTCCAAGCTCTTGCCCTGTCCCTTCTTTCCCCTGCTACTTCTGATGCTCACACAATGGATTCCTTCAAAGCTAAGCCTCATACTCACAGAGAGTTTTTCTGCATGTTTCTTGACTTGATCTGCATCCTTGGATAACCTCCTACTCAAATTCATAATCTGAAGTGAATAGTCTTGGTAAAGGTTCTGCCTGTGAATGACAGTAATGAACAGTGTAGTATTCCATCACCATACGAAGAAAGTGCGTTGAGAGCACGACTGACTTGCCCTCACTAGCACTGTGGATGGATGACGAGGAAAGGTCATCTATCTACAATAACTGACAGGGAACAGGAAGGTGATGTGGGTTATTTTATCTTACACCAACAGTATTTGTTCCTCCCTGACTGAGACAGTAGTCACTTCACACCCCTTAGAGATAGAAAACTCAGGAAGAACTGTTGAGAGACAGAAAAATTAAGGAAGAACTGTTGTTTTACTAACGTTCCACAAGTATTTATCTGTCTGTCTGACAAGCACAACTTCTGGTTAGAATCCTCTATCTGAAGAACAGATCCAAAGGGCATGCACCCCCACTACCACCAGAGAACTCTGTGCAGGCCTACCCACTCTTCCTCTCGTTGTGCCGGGGAGGATTTCCCGGACCCGAGCATAGTGAACCCTGCTCCTGAAATCTACAGGACATTGAAGACATGGGGTTTTTTTCATTTCTATCACATCGGACAGATGATTGGCTGACTGCAGGGGGAATGCTTTGAGGATTTCGAGCTCCGCGTGCCAAGCACATTCATACGATGCATACACTTTCCTTACTGTTACACTGATTCAACTACAATGTCTCACCGACTCACCACGGTCATTGTAATTCAGCCCTAGCAAACGCAGCTGACTTCGGTTGTGATGTGAGTCTATAATAAGACTAAAGGAATTCTATTCTGTACAGACAAACCAAGCCAAACACATTTCCCAACCGAGGTTCTGGCCAGTGGAGAGTCACGGCTGTTCTCCAACCTCTTGCTGTCCCGCTTACTAACCAACTGTCAAAAGGGTCTGGGATCAAAGCAGCAAGAAGCAACAGCCATACCTTTGTTCACACTGGCTCTTCAGAACATCCTCAACTTTCTGCTCCATGGTTTCGAAAGACGCAGCGATGATCGCTGTGAATCTTTCTCTGTTTCCCTCAAGGAAGTTCTTAATGGGCTCTGTATTGAAATATAACCTTGTAACCATTACTGTAAAGTTCCCTCAACTTCAGCTTTCTATTAGGAAACATAGTTGTTATCAATAGATGGAAGTAATCTGTCAATGACAAGATTATTTGTCTCCTTCCTTTCAGTCAAGTATTTCAGTGGCTGACAAGCCTGATGTGAAATTGGATAGCTCGACTTCAGTGTCCACATATTACACACAAAACACGGTGAATTGGGGGGCTTAACAAAACTTACAAGGAGGGTTTTGAGTCACTGTGGAAATTCTCAGAGACCCCCTTCTGTATAAAGTACAAATTTAAAATGAACGTACAAAATACCCTCCAGTTCAAGGACACGTTCAGAGGGTCTGCTGGGCCACTTTGTGCAAAACATAAAAGTAGTCGATTTACAAAGACCTCCAAAGGTCCAGAGATGATTGCCCAGCGAGATGAAAATACTGTAATTACTGTAGGCATTGAAGGTTTTACACAAATCTGACAAGGTAGCCACCCTGAATAATAATTTCAAGGTGGGGGTGGGGGTGGGGGTAGAGAACCACACTGATTTGTGGACGTCTGTGGTACTGGGGATGGAACCCAGAGCCTTAAGCATACTAGGCAAGTGCTCTCCCACTCAGCTACATCTCTATCCTGATTCCTGAATAGCTACTAGATAGGACTCTCTGTCAGAAAACTCTACAGAGGTCCCAGCCGCTTTTGCTTTTACAGTTTGCGTGACAAACACGGGACACAGCAATTTAAAGCAGGGTTCAGTCTGATCATACAGTGTTCGCAGGCTAGCAGTGCTGACTGACTTCAGCTTGCTAGTGCATATGCTGTTTTTACACATTAAACAACAGTGGGCAGCTGTTTAAGACGGGTTGGCCCTCACCACCCACACACAGAAAGAAAGAGCTAGGCTAGAATATGAACGAGTGGGGTTAAAAAAGACATGTGGCATTAAAAGCAGGCGTGCCACTTGTGAGAATCAAAGACTGGAAGACGGATAATGTCATCAAATTTTAGAACTTCTGACAGTGAGTAGCAAATAAGAGCACCCACACTGCAGGTGCTGTGTTCTCCGTATCGACGATTAACGTCAAGTAGAGAGTTGGTAATCTAATAAATACTATTTTGACGTTGAGTTCCGAAAAACAAGGCAGTAACCACACTTCCCTGCCAAGTGACAACTCCCTCGCCTTGCACTTCTTTGGGTCGAAAGGTTTTCTCACATTCCTAACGTCTCCTAGGACATACCTTCAAATTCTTCAAATAAATCCTGTATTTCCTTCCTGCAAAGAAATCACATTTTTTTTTTTTACTTCAAGGTATACAAATGGCCATTTTTGTGGTGTGAGTGGAGGAGGTGGAGTGTGCCACAGAGCCCACATACAATTCACATTTCAGGAGCAGGTGTTGCCTTTTCTGGATTGTGTGTGTGTGTGTGTGTGTGTGTGTGTGTGTGTGTGTGTGTAGAGGAAGGGTACGTGTGCACCTGTGCCGACCTCAGAGGTACAAGTGCAGAGTCCTGCTCTCTCCAACTCCACCTTATTCCTGTCAGACAGGTTCTATGACAGGACCTCTATGTAGTTTGCTGGAGGCATGAGATTTTCATTTCTTATCACACACTGAACATCTGGCTGACTTTGGGGTGAATGCTTTGAGGCCTTTAAGCTCGATGCACCCAGTACATTCATTCGATGCATACGCCTTACTTTCTGTCTGACTGTCTGTCTAATCTCAGTTTATTTTGTTCAGCTGGCAGTCAGCAAGCACTCACAATCCTCCTGCCTCTGATGTACTGCCTCACCCCTCAGTTCTGGGCTTAGAAGGCATGCCTGGCCATGCATGGCTTTTTCTGTGTGTGCCTTGGATCTGAACTCAGGTTCTTGTGTGTGCACATCAGGCACTCTTGCTCTGAGCCCTCTGTCCAGCCAGACACATCTAAATTTATGAGTGGGTAAATGATGAAACGTATCACCTGGCCTGCTGCCCTTCTGTTCCGGAGGAAGTAATGTCCTCACTACTGACATCAACGACTTCTTCGTCCGCTGTATTAAAAAGAAAGGAAAACTATTTTGAAATGAAGTGTGCTGTTCTCATTATCCCCCAAGGAAAACAGCTTCATTATGGGGTTTCTGGAACCCATATGCAGCAACGGTTACTTATGCTTTTTAAGGTAGTCATCCCCGAAGTCATGTATGTGCACGCACACACACACACACACACACACACACACACACACACACACACACACACCCTCACACTCATGCACAGGCACATGTATGTGCACACACACACACACACACACACACACACACCTCACACTCATGCACAGGCACGTGAGAACATGCACACACATGCGCATGGGCACGCGCGAACACACACACACACACACACACACACACACACACACGCACGCACACACACACGCACGCACACACGCATGCACACATGCATGAAACTCTTCAGGCCTGAGTCTGGCAACAGTCGGTGCAGATCCCTATATGTAAAGGCCTTCCAGAGAGTCACTGTGACCCACGTGCTCCCAGAGAGGCACGTGGCTGCGCCTTGCAGGTTTCCTTTGTGGTGAAAATTTCAACTGGGGGAGTCTAAAGTCACAAAAAAAGCTTGAGCAAGTTATTAGCATCTGAAACCTCCTGCTGTTCCAAGCAAAGTCCATGCAACCAACTCTGCCACTCAAGTGTTCCACCTGCCAGGAGATTTTCTGGTGTCTGCTGGGTGGACACAGTCCTACAGGAGCCCATCTGGTCTTTACCTGGGATGACTGCATCCGGGTTCTCGGTGTCATCTGGTGTGAGATTTGGATCCAGCCCTGTGTGCATGTCAGCACTTTCTGTGGCTTTCCATCCCCTGCTTGACATGGCTAGAACCTTCTTGGGCTAGACAGGATTCCTGGAACTGCAGATACCAGGAGGAATTAAGAGACGACAATGAAACAGGGACTGGGAGTCTACAGGGTGTGGCCAGGTGTCCTTGCAAGTGTGGTACGGCAAAGAGAGGGCAAGGGGAGGTCACTAGTGTTCTGTTCTGTTCCATTTGTCTACCAAAAGTGGAACTCTCAGACCCCTTACCTCTCAAGATCGGTACTCTCTGCCGCTTTCCCAACCCTTGGAGAGGAAAATCCTGGGCACTGTCCCGCCCCTGTAAAACAGGACACTTAATTCTGGTGCCTGGTTGGGAACTCCAAGGCAGTGAGGGGCCTACTCAGTCACCGAGAAGTCCAAGTCTCCCAGCTCATGAGGTGTCCCACTCAGCCCTCCCAATCCCTGTAGCCCTCGAGAACCCTCCACAGCCTTGCCCTCTGGGGCCCTTTCCAGTCTCATTTGGAAGTGAAGCTCCTGATATCACCCTACAGGCTTGCCTTGGTCGTGCCCCTTTGTAATCCCTCTATCCTACCACATGAGCTAAGGAAGGCTCCTCCTTCCTGAGCCCTGTCACAACTAGGGAGACATATAACTAAGATCCCCAAGGGACAGTCATCTACCCAGGGTACGCTCCCTCCCTGGGAGCCTCCTCCTCGGCGAGTGGTCATACCTATCTAGGCCCCACCTCCCAACGCACAACTCTCATACACACCCAGGGTTAAGTGGCCTAAAGTAGCCCTTGTGGGATCTGGATGGATGCAGAAGTTGCTGGTTGGTGAAGGGGCCCAGTCCCGCCCCACCACCCTCAGATAGACGTTTCTGTGGAGGCAAGACCTATGGCTCCATGTAAGCGAGACCCAGATATCATCCCCAGAGGACTCCAATTGGACAGGGACGGAAAAATGTGTGGAAGGTTACTACTTCCACTTCTACACCTCACTGTAACGAGTATGTTTACACCAGAGCCCCCATGTTGGGCGCCATATGTAAAGAGTATGTTTTCCCGCCAGCCGCCTGGTCTCGCAGCCACGCCAGCCGCCAGCCTGCAATAACAAGCTGTGACTCTGTATTTAATATAAATACTGTTGGCCAGTATTTATATTAGTTTTTTTGTTTTGTTTTGTTTTGTTATCGGCTAGCTCTGTCTTAATGATTAAGCCATTTCTACTAAGTATTTCCGCATGGTCATCTTAACGGAGAGAGGGCCCGGGCCTCTGTTCTCTCCAGACTCTCCATGCTGACTCCTCCCAAGTACTTTTTTCTTTCCTCCTAGTCTCCTAGCCCCGCCTATCTTGCTTTTCTATTGGCCAGCAGTGCTTTATTCATTAACCAGTATGAGAAACATATTTACAGAATAACATCTCCCATCACCTCACTGTCACAGCCAGCTCTCTTCAAACCCACAACCCCTCGGGACCCCTTCCTCCACTGCCTTCAGTGGTCTATTTCTTTACTAGGTGAGAGTGAGGCTTCCGAACTTGTCATCACAGATTAACCCAGACCCTTCTACCTCAAGATCCCACTCTCCTCTCCAAAGGGCTGCGGACTCTGGCTGTTCGGGGCTGGTGACTGACTGAGTCAGCTCATGACCCGACACTCACCTGGTCGACCACAGTTCACTTCGTTCCTCTGAGAGGCTCCTTTCCCACATCCTGGAATGATCTAGTACTAGTTGAAAGAGCACTATGCAGGCACGCCTGAGGCTGACTACAGGCACTCCCGAAGGTGTGAAGCCCACCCATCAGTCAGCCATTGCCGGCTTGGACGGCCCCGTGTGCGAGGTCAAAGTGCCTAGGGTTCCCCTTCCCCTTCAGACTAGCCGGCCTGCCGAGGTGTTGCCCGTGGAAGGGTCACGGGAGGACGCAGTGGAGGACGCAGTGGTCTAGTCAGGACCCAGAGGCTACACAACACCGGCACAAGTGGAAAGTCCGCGCGCCCTGTCGCAGTCCACCATCTGCCCCAGCCACCGTTCTAGGGTCCCCGCTGCCCTCATCACCCCCCTTTCCTTATGGGTCCCAGCGCCTCTTCCCCTCCCCGAAATGGACATGGAGCTCGCGGGTCGCCTCATGTGCTACCCTGGACGCGCTCGCTGGCTGTGTGATCCCACTGCCCTCCGCCAAGAGCTTTCATCATCCGGGATGCCTCTAGTGCACACCTGGAGCCGTGCCACAGTACCCTAAAAGCCCGCGTGCGCGCACGCGCGCGCACACACACACACACACACACACACACACACACACACACATGCAGGCACGCGAGCTCACACACGCACTAGCACACACACACATGCCGCCACCCACCTGCGCGCCTGCCTCTGCCAGAAAGCCTCCTTCCTCTCAGAGGTTGACCAGGGAAGTTGGCCCCGCCTCCCCACATAGCGCTCTCTGATTGGCTGGCAGAACAGCACTTGTGCATGCGCAGGGGCCCCAGCCCTGCCTGCCCGAGTCAAGGGGCCTGACACCCCTCGCCCCCCCTTCCCCCGTCACACTAGCCTTCCTGTTGAGGGAAGGCCCATGGCTTCATTTCATTGGGCCACGGCCACAGCCAGTTCTGTCCATCTTCCCATGTGGCTACCTCTGATTGGCTGTGACAGGAGCGAGCGCGCACACGTGGCACAGGCCAGTGTGTGCAATGGGTTGCTCCCGTGAGGCTGTAATACGCGCATGTGCAAAGACAGCTCAGGCGCTCCTCGAGCGCTGGGCGAATGTATCCGTCTGTCAGGCCGGTACACGTGGGCACAGCAGTTGCGCTTGTGAGGGCTCCACTGCACTTCCTCTCCTAGCGGCACTTGTGGCTATACCTCGGAGGTCTCAGGTGTCCCCTCTGGCCCGCAATAGGACACAGAGGGCAGATGTTGTAAATCACGAGTCCCTGGCCTACCACACTGTCCAGGTCAGACATCCCAGGCTCTCGATTTCTCAAACCTCTTCTCTGACCCTGCAGGGCTGACGGGTCCAGTGCGAGGCTAAAGCCAGACACAGGCACAGGATATCACAGGCCCTCTTGGGCAAGCCTCCTGGTGGTCCCCACCATCCTCACGCAAGGGCTGTGGTTCAAGCATTACTCTTCCTAATTTTTACCTTACTGGAAGATGCCCTTTCACCCAGGTACTCACTTAGGTGACCCTAACCCACCATACCTTTGACAGCTTCCTTCCCTTCGGGGAGCAGTCCCAGCTATTAGTCCCAGCCTGTCCCATGTACATGACCCCCCCCCCCCCGGCCCTGGATTTTTGTTGGGAGGGTGTGCTCACATGTGAGTCAGGCCCCGCATGAACAAGTGAGTGTGGTGGCCCCTCCATGTGTGAATGCAGGCCTGATGGATAGCCATCAGGCAAGTCTCTCGTTACACGCCCTCCTCACCAAGGGCTGTGTGTAATGGCAACCGCTAATTGCCACCGCTAGAGCCTCACCATGGAGTCCCTTAACAGTCACTCAGTGACACACCTTTGTTACGAGTAGTTTTGTCCTGCCGGTCTGGTCCCACCGCCTTGCCAGCCCCAAATAACACACGGAGACTCTGTATTAGATATAAATCTGTTGGCCAGTTACTACCATTTCTTATCGGCTAGCTCTGTCGTAAAAAAATATTAGCCCATTTCTATTAATCTAAGTACTGCCACGTGGTCTCATCTTACCGGAGAACCCGCGCTTCTGTTCTCTCAACACTCTACATGTAGACTCCTCCCTACTTCCCTCGAACCGAGTCCCGCCTATCCTGCTGTCCTATTGACCAACAGTGCTTTATTCATTAACCAATACGAGAAACATATTTACAGACTGACATCTCCCATCTCCCATCTCCCATCACACCTTCACCACCAGTCGGATCCAACAGGCTTCCTCGGATACTTCTACTTCAAGGGTGATGAGGGTCTTGTCTGGTTAAAGGCCACCTTCCTGGGTATACAGTTACCTTTGCTGAAAGAGCACCCATGCGTGAGGCACACCCTTTAGGTCTCGTATCAGGCTATCTTAGTTAGGAATTCTGTCACTGTGATACAACACCATAACCGAGGCAACAACACAAGAAAGTCTTTATTTGGGGATTATGGTTCCAGGTGGTTAAGGCTCCATAACAGCAGGAACAGTGGCCAGGTGGCAGGCCTGACAACTGCAGATGGAAGGTGGAGCTCAGGATTCCCATCTCAAACTGCATTCAGGAAGTCAAGAGACAAAAACTCCACATAGAGCAAGTCTGTTGAAGGTGCAAGGCCACCCCCAACCACATACTTCCTTCCTTCCGCAAGGCCTCATCTCCTCAGCCTCTTCAAACAGCCACTGTTCAATTTCAGAGTGGAAAGAAACAAAAGGCAGGAAGGAGACCAAATTCCGGCCTCAGCAGATACACCTGCATTTATCAGCACAGAGAGGGGCTGCAGCTTTCTGGGATGGAAGCTCTGGACCAGGGTCTGGGACGGAAGTTGTTGTGGACCAGGGTGAGGGAGCCAGCTGGCCAGGGCTCTTACAGCAGTGGATAAGAGGAAGTTGATGCAGCTCTCAGGAGCACATGCAGATTAAGATATTCTTGAGAAATTGCTGGTCCCCTCTTCCTGGGATTGTTTTCCCAAACAAGGCAGTCTATTTGGAGAAACTGCCTGCCATAGCCTGGACATACAGCTGTGACTGGCCCATAGCAGTGGGGCAATGACAGACTTGGGAGACATGCTTTTCTACAGCCAGGGCACTCTAGCATCCAAGGACTGGGGGACCAGGTATTCAAATGCCTGAGACTATGGGGTGCATCTACAAACCAGCACACAGGTGAAGCTCGCGGAAACCCCTCCCCCAACCGCCACATGTTAACAACAATGGAATTCCCCAGGGCTGACATAGTACCTGTGAACCGAACCCACCCCAAAAATACCCGGGTCCCAGAGGAGGTGGAGTAACTAAATTTTAACCCAGCAACCTGCCTTTACTGTCACGTACATGCATGCTTCTATACTTGTATTTCCTGCTTGTTTGCTTGCCTCTGGTCTCCCAGCAAATAAATAGGAGGCTACTGAAAGAGGGCCAGTGCCACTAGGGGGGAGTGATACGGGGTGCTGTCCACCCACGGGCAGCGTGGGGGGAATAAATCTTCCTCTCCCCTGCTGAAAAGGGCTTGGTGACTCGGTTTTCCAGAAACTTCCAAAGTAAAGCATGCAAAAGCGTTTGCCACAGACCTGCCATTTGTGTATGTATGTGTATGGTGGGCCCTGTAGGCACTTGTCTGGTTCATCGGGCCTAACATGTGTGGTATGAGAACTTCACCCATTTCCCTTCTAACAGTCAGATTTAATGGCTGTGTGTCTGCTTCCTCCTGACCCCTCCTTCCACAGAGTCCCCTTTGCTTTTTACTCCTGTGTTAGATTAAGCGTGCTTTCAGGCAAGCTTCCTGGGAACCCTGAATGCTTAATCACCCGATCCTTGTCAATTCTGCATTCCCCTCTGCTCTCCATGTTTTTCTTTCAATTTTCTCAGTTAGGACCAGACTGGAAAGTTGAACCTCAGCTAATGAGTAGCGGCCAAGATCCTCCCTGTGTGAGTAATAAAAGCAGCCACGTAGGCCGTGTGTTAAGCTACTCTCTGGCCTGCCGCGCCTTTCCGTTTTTACACAAAGAAATTGCTTGCCAAATTACTTTCAGCTTGCTCATCTGTTCCTTTATGGGACTCCAAGATTAGTCTAGTCCAACAGTGGGCACAGCTGCTGTGATTGTGCCATTCTGTTCCAGCTGGACCTGCAAGGTGCTTGTGAGATGTGGCATGCATTTCTGTATCTACACAAAGGATAAGTTTAGCTCACAAACATCAGGTAAAAGGTGAAGAAATTTCAAATGTGCTGGACAGATGGCTCAACGCTTGAGAGTCCCTGCTGTTGTTCCAGAAGACTCCAGTTCAGATAGCCAACATCCACCTTGGGTGGCTCACAACCACCTGTAATGAAACCTGCACTTGTGTGTGTGTGTGTGTGTGTGTGTGTTCGTGTGTGTGGTGAGTGTGTGTGTGTGTGTGTGTTTGTGTGTGTGGTGAGTGTGGTGAGAGAGAGAGTGTGTGTGAGAGTGTGTGTGTGTGTGTGTGTGTGTGTGTGTGTGTGTGTGTGTGTGGTGTGTGTGTGTGTTTGTGTGTGTGGTGAGAGAGAGAGAGAGAGAGAGTGAGTGTGTGTGTGTGTGTGTGTGTGTGTGTGTGTGGGTGCGTGCTTCTGTTTGCATGCTCACATGGGACAGAGTGTCAAGTGAATAATAAAAACCCGATGACAGATACTGGGGTCCAAGTTTCAAGCTGAAGCTCAGAAAAGGAAAGCAGTTTGCCACTAGCTCTCACCTCTACCTCAGACCCAAAGGGCTGGCCTCTCCTGAGCTTGGCTGGAGAATAAAATGCTCCTGAAACCCCCGTAGTCCTAAGATCAAAGGTGTATACCACCATTTCCTGGCTCTATGGCTTGTGGCTAGCTTTGCTTTCTATACCCTCAGCCAAACTTTATTTAATAAATCACAAATACTGTATCACCACACTAAGGTGCACACATCGGTCAGAGGACAGACCTTGGGAGTGAGTTCTTCTGCTGTGGGAACTGGAGACGGGAACTGAGCCCCTCCGCCCGCCTTCATGGCTACGGACACACACTTGGAGGACGCTCACAAAGACTCAACAAGTACACACTCATGAAAATAAACATCAAATCTGAACACGGATGCTAAGGATGCATTCAAAAAAAAATAAAATACAGCACAGGGAAAAAAAGTAAAAAGAATGACTCAGGAGTTAGACAAACACACACATACATGCAAAAGTACTTGACGGAAATTAAACTCTAAGGAGAATACTAGAAAATGCTCCTGGAAAACAGCCATCGTAAAATACTGAAACTGTAAATGCTTATACAGATGTCCATCGATAAATGTTTTTGACCAAAGATAAGGGCAGGTGCCTTTCAACCAGTGTGGAAGCAAGTCTGTGTGTCTTTGGGAATCGCCACAGCCCCACCGCAAGCTCAAACCCAAGGCTTTAAGATCTGGCTCTGCAGCGGGAATCGTGTAATCAGTTTAGCACATCTGAGCACGAAAACCTGAGTTGTGTTCAGTTAAGTCTGAGTGAACATGTTGGGTTGGTTTTCCGGTAAAGGCCTATTTGCAAAGGCCTTGCCTCTGTGGCTTCATGGATAATAAAGGGTTGCACAGATTAATGGATCCCATCGTTATTTATTTCTTCCTGAAATAAGTAAAGTAACATTCACTTTGGGGAAGTGACGGGGAACCAAAGAAGCCAAACATAAAATCAAATGACATTATTTGCTTCCAAAATGTTAACAGCCACTGCTGGGGAGAATGTATCTCCCTTGCAGCCAGGGGCCGGAGGATCCACTTAACTGTTGCTACTCACAGAACTGTTGGGGGTTCAGTCAGTTAATGGTGAACAGAACCCAGTCTTATTTCTAACAAAGTAAAGAGAAAGGAGCTGCACGGACTACTAGGAATATCCTGTTGGCAAGGCCGATGCTCCCTGTGCATCTTTCCGTGAGCTTCAGATGGCTTCTTCAGGGCAGTCAAGGACCAGGGATTGAAGGTACGTTTCGACAACAGACACATCTTGCTCTTGCTGTTTGAAAATGGAGAGTTGGGGCATCACTATTCCATCTCTGCCCACAGGAAGCCATCCCAAGGTACACAGCATTACAGACACACGACTTACAGTCTCCATGATCACTCTGTCCTGTGCCTTGAAGATTTCTCTCTTTACTTCACTTCTGTCACCACCAATAAAAGCTTTGCGTTGTTCACTCAAGTCCTTGGCTCTCTGAAAACAAACCAACAAAAGCAAACAAACAAAAACTCTACTTGAGCCTGAAGCCCTGGCTTGATGCCTCACCCCGTTTAATTTTAAAGGAACCGACTTTGCGTATCCAAAGGACGTTTGTCATGATTTAAACTAAGAACAGTGGCGAATTCGAGCACATTACGTGACCACCCCACAAAAAAGTTCCAGTGACACATTTTAAGGCGGCATCATTGTGGGACACGGACAGCTAGGGCACTTATCTCGGAAAATGGGTGGAGGATCGGTTAAACAGTCACGGGGAGAAGACATGGAAAAGGAGATACAACCTCCCTCCAACTTGCAGGAACCCCCCCCCCCCACCACACACACACACACAAAGCCCCCAGGACCAGGCCAGCAGGAAAACCTGCTAGTATCAAAATGGTGCCCAACATGGGGAGGAGAACTTTCACTTCAAACTTAACAAAAGCCTAATAACAGGTTTAGAAACAAATAAACTAACTAACTTAAAAAACAAAACAGAGACAAGCAAGGCTTCTTGGTAACAACGTTTTTCTCAGTTGGGCTCTGTTTTGCTAGAGACAAGCACACATTTTTGCTGCTCCTTTAAGGGAGGTTTCCTGACTCAGCATAGAGGCAAAAAACTGCAAGGCTTTTAAAGAGCTCTGCTAACAACTTAATGGTGTGCATGAGAGCTGGCAATGGCAGTGACCACATCTCCAAACAGGCAGCAGGCAGCAGGCAGCAGGCAGCTGGATGGCAGCGTAGACCAAGGCAGTGAGCACAGCTCTCAGTTCTGGCGGTAGACTTACCCCTGCCATCTTGGATAGACCACGGCTAATACAGCTGTGACTTTCATTTTAGCAATGTTGTTTACCACATAAAAGACTGGTGGCGGGATAAAGGTAAGACAGTTTAGTTTCCTGCTTTTGCTGAGGAGTGTGCTAGACACACACTATGGCCTATAGGCTGAAGATGGAACATTACAGAAGAACTTCGGGTGACTGACCCGGCAGTGAGCTGTCTCTGTCGTTTCTCGAGTTTATATATAATCCTTCTGTGGTCTTTGAAGGAGTTGAAGACAGATAGGTATGGTTATAGTTTTCCTTAGTTAGGATTAGAGATGAGCTACATATAGGACTTTAGACTCACAAAGATAGGATAGATGATGGAATATTTTCTTTAATTCTTGCTAAATGTTAATGGACTAAATATTGTTAACTATGGTTCTTATTTGATAACAGTTTTGTTATATATTTTACTATGTTAAGTTTAAAACTCTTCTTTTTATTTTAGACAGAAAAGAGGAGATGATGGGAGACGTCATCCTGTAAATATGTTTCTCGTAAGGGTTAATGAATATAAAGCACTGTTGGCCAATAGGAAAGCAAGATAGTGGGGACTAGGAGACAAGGAGGAGAGAGGAAGGAGTAGGGAGGAGATTCAAGATGGAGGACGGAGAGAGCAGAATGTCGGGGCCTCTATCCAGTAAGATAAGACCACATGGAAATACTTAGATGAATAGAAATGGGATAGTATCTGGAACAGAGTTAGCCAATGAGAAATGCTAGTAACAGGCCAACAGAATTATACACAGAATAACAGAATTATACAACAGAATAACACACAGAGACGCTGTACTGGAAATCGAATACAGCGTCTCTGTGTGTTATTTGGGGCTGGGCCAGCTGTGAGACCAGGCCGGCAGGGAAAACCGGCTGTTAACACCTGTCCACTCTCTGCCCTATTCCCAGGACCCACACATCTTAGGAACAGACAACATGCACTCCAGCTGAAAATCAGTATGGAAAGGGAGCTTGCTGGGCTGGACACAAATGGTGACGTCAAGCAGTAAAAACATAGGATGTCCTTGGGGAAGACAAGGCACAGGAAGCCTTCAGAGCAAAGAACAGAAGCAAAGCAAGGGCAAGGAATGGAAGTCACTTCATGGGAAGCTGGTTCACTGGGAGGAGGGAAGAGGGACAGAAGGAAGCTAGCAGCCAGTGAAAGCTTTCAAGAGGGTGTGTGTGTGTTTGTTTGTGCGTGCGTGCGTGCGTGCGTGCGTGTGTGGGGGGTGTGGGTTAGGCAGAGGACACAGGAAGCAGAGGGTATTAAGAAAGAAGGCCACTGGGAAATCTGGAAGCGAAAACACCATGTTTGATGACAACAGTCCCGCAGAGGTAGAGCAGAGGACGGGAAAGGAGGGAAGCCTGGGTGCAGGAGCAGAGGGCAATGTAGAGAGTGGCAGGGGCACAAGGGTTCGGGGCAGAAGGGCATGGATCATCTGGGAAGCCAGAGATATCCAGTCACAAGGCTCCTCTGTGGTGCTGCTCACATTGAGCACTCGCAGTTAGAAGCAAGCCTGTGTGATCGGGTTCTTCCAGCCAGTTCACAAGCAGTATCCAGCTGCATGTTCCCTTTTGTTCAGCTCTTCCTAAAGCACTGGATGTTGAATATGGATCTCAAGGTCTTGAAAATTCAGTTTTACTTTTCTGTGTGCATGTGTGTGTGCAGGTGGGCATGCACATATGTGTGTCTAAGCGTGGAGACCAGAGGTCATAGAAAACTCAGAGCGAGTCCCTTCACGTGGACGTGTTTACATGCACACGTGTGCTAGTGTGTGCCAGCACCGTCCCGAACCGCTCACCACATTACTCTCTGATGCAGAGCATCTAACTAAACACAGGATTTTCCAATTTGCCTGTACTGGTGGTCCCACAAGTCCCAGGGATCCTTGTGTGTCTAGCCTCCCCGCTCTGGAGTTACAGGCAAAGGTTGCCATGCCCGGAGTGCATGTGGCAGCTGCTAGGGATAGCCACATGGGTACTAACCGGTGAACGCATGCTTGCTCAGCAAAAACAGACCTAGCTTCTCGCTGGCATCCTGAAAACATTTAATTTACTAGGACACACTGAGTACTTTAGTGAAGGCATCTGAATCAGATCTGAGGAGAGGTATTTCATAGGGTATTTTAATGAGAGCATCAAAAGGAATTCCTGCTGAAGGGCTGCTTCCACTCCTGGGTATACAGATGGCACTTAAGGACCTGGAGCTTCAGCGAGGTACAGTTGCTGGTTCTGCGCTCTCAATTCAGAGAGGGTTAATCCTCTACCAGCTCTTTCAGTCCCCACATCAGCTGGAGAGCTGTGAAATACGTGACCACCAATACTCAAGTGTAATGCTGATGTCTGAACACTGCAAAACACTCAACATGAAAGAAAATAAAAACTGCCCTTGCCCTTTGCTCATCACTGACCCGTCCAATCAAAGCAAGTCAAAGAACACCAGAAGGATCCCCAGACTTGCTAATTTCCATCGAAATGTCACTAGAGGTCAATAACTCATCCCTGAGATGCAGTGTGCTCCTTTCTAAGCAAACTTCCAGTCACCAGCTCCCGTGCTAGAACACAGTCCCCAACACAGTCGTCAGTCTCCCAGGCTAAACAAATCTTAGCATTTCTCCTCTGTGTGGGGGAAAATATCCCAGAGAGAAGGTGATCACAGTTTTCAAAACTAATTACTTCTCCCTCAAAGTGAGAAAGGGCCAATCTGTCGTCTGCTTGTATAGACACACGGTGTGACATAGGGGTGTGTTCTGTCAACAAGTGCAATGTACCAGACCTTCAAAAAGGTGTCACAGATATCTTTAGCATTTTCCATCTTGGTTTCGTGATCCTCTATAGCTTTCTGTAAAATCTCCATCTGCTGCTGAGCTATAAGCTGAAACAGAGGAAATCAATGACAAAATGTCAGTAAAACTGAACACCCAACCCTGCTGCTTACAGGAATTTCTTCCCGTCATGTTTTGTGGTCTGACATTCATGAAGAACAAGTTTGAAGACATGGCCTCCAATGCCAAAAACAACATAACACCTTCTGACCAGTGACAGTCTTGCCAAGCTTGTACAGAAATCCTATGAAATAATCAGTTTAAAATTACCAATAAGACCCACCTAATCTGTCGCTTCCTACCTCACCAGAACTAAGTACAAAACATTTCTTTGTTTTCATAAAATATTTTTTAATATGATGAGAACACATTAGCTCCCGAGGAAACCCTTCTTTCCAAGAAAGAAAGACAGAGAGAGGGAGGGAGGGAGAGAGAGGGAGGGAGGGAGGGAGGGAGGGAGGGAGGGAGGGAGGGACAAAAGAACAGAGGAAGGAAAAGAAAGAGAAAGAAAAAAGAGAGAGGGAGAGAGGGAGGCAGACAGAGAAGCAGGAAGGTAGGAAGGAAGGAAGGAAGAAGGAAGGAAAAGAAGGAGAATGAAGAGAGGGGGGATAAAACAAGAGAGAGAGAGAGAGAGAGAGAGAGAGAGAGAGAGAGAGAGAGAGAGAGAGAGAGAGAGAGAGAGAGAGAGAGAGAGGAAAGAGAGAGAATGTTATGACCAAACTTTCGTCATCAGTCAGTCATTCCCCAGATTGTGACATTCTGTCAACTACATTATCAACCAAATAAGAAGGGCAGGGAAGATGAATGGCAAACATACATTAGCTTACAAGGTCATTCATTCCGAAGCAACATGTCAAAAACGCAAGCACTCGATACACAAGGTCTGGAAAGGTAGGGATTCTTCACACATCTGCTCTGAATCCTAGGAAACTGAGGCAGGGAGGTTAACTGTTCTCCTGAGCTTTCCCAAGGAGCAAGTGCCACGACTATGACTGCATCTGACTCCAGGCTCTGCTTCCCCACCTTTGGAAGGCAGGGCCTTTGGGAGTACAGCTCTGGCCTCCATCAGGATGAAAGAGCCCTCTAAGACAGCACTACTCGGTGTCCATGAGCCCTAAGCCTCTACCTGCCCTGTCACAGCCACATTGGCTGCTCTCACTCGGCCTCCCTGATCACTGTGTCAGAAGGCTAACTGGGACCCCCCCACACCCCCACCCCATCCTGCACTGTTTGGCATCTGCACTGTGTGTGTATCAATCACACTGGGCTCCCCTCTGAGCATGCAAGCCCATACCTTCTCCTGCACTCTCCAGGCAGTCAGTGCCTGCTCATCCCTCCACCATGCTGGCCCCGAACCCATGACCACACCATCCCAGCACAGAAAAACGGAGCAAGCCAGAGAGGACAGCTCTTCTCTCCAGGCCATATCCATCACCCTCCCTGGCCCCCTATGCTCATGCCCTGTCCTGTCCCTTTCTCTTGAGACCTGCTGCACTGAAGCCCTGCCACTTTGGACAGGGACTCAGAGGATCTATTCCACGCTAAGAGCAACACTCACATTGAGGTGTTCTACTTGCTCTCCTGCTCTCACCACCTCGTCCAGCCACTTCTGATACAGGGACTCAAACATCTGGGAGTGTATGGAGTGAAGATCCTGCCTGTAAAACACAGTAACGATTCCTGGGCATCCTCACACTATGTGAGGCTAAGGCAAGGACACACACACTCGTCGTTTTCAAACAAGAGCCAGGAGCAAACGAGAAAAGGGGCATGAATTAAATTGTCTCTCGAGAGGCAGAAATGTGACTCCAATCCCAGAAGAAGAATGCCATTTTAATTTGCTACCAGTGATGTCATTTCGCATGTCTTCCCTAGCCTTAGGATGCTCTGAAGCACACCTGTCCCAAGACTGCATTCCTGGCTTAAAATCTGACTCATCTTGGCTTCCCCTCATGGAGTAGCCTACAGGTTCTGAGAGCCAAAGTCCGTGTTGTAAAGGCAACACACCCTTCGTCCTATGGCACTTACACACACGAGGAGTGCACAGGACCCTTTCCCCCACATGGGCACAACGATTTACCAAAAGGGAGTGCTGATGGCACCTGTTACCCTCCTAACAGGTATGGTTTTGTAGAACAGAGAAGACTGTCTTTCCTTAAGGAAGCTATCCGTCTTGTTATCTGATAGAGGAGAAACTGTTCTCTTGCCCATCTTGCAGCTAACACATGTTGGCTCTGTACAAGGAGTTGGGGGGAGGATTCCACCACAGCAATGAACAGGAGTAGCTCACAGAGGAAATGCAGCGCTAGGTAGGTCCCAGTAGCCATTCCACTCTGTGCAGGATCACCATGGCAGTCAGGAGTGACTTTGGAAGGAAGAGTAAAACCTGTACAGGTCTCATTTTACACAGGGTCACACACACAACTTTACCTTGACTTCTGTTGGGTTTTGAAAATGCTCTGGAGATTTTCGTTCAGGCTTCTGAAAGAGGCGTTTATATCCTTTGAAAACTGCTTCCTCTTTGCCAGAAGGGACCGGGTAATGCCACCTATTTGAGAAAAGAAATCGTATCACATTAAATCGAATATCCAGAGGAAGCAGCGCTCCTTCAACCCTGACACATCACCTGCACGGTAGGAGGAGTACCTATAGATCCTGTGTCCACTTTGCTCTTTGCTGTACTTTTTATTTATTTTAAAATTTTAGACTGGGTCTCGATCAGCCCAGGCTGGTCACAAACCTGAGAGGCAAGTGAGGGCGGCCTCCAGTTCCCGATTCTCCTAGGTGCTAGGAAAGGAATACAGGCGTGGGGGCATCGTGCTTTGACGAATGACCCTCAGTGAAAAAAACATTTTCTGGACATCTTAGAGATCAAGGAGCAGTTCCTCGTTACCAGAGAGAGCAACTCTGTCAGATGTCAGACACCCTGGCTTGTATGAATTGACTCTATACACCGGCTAAGGATTGACGATATCTCTCTAGTAATGTTCTTTTAGGACCACCTACACAAGTGAATAAAAGCTGCCTCAGCTTGGGAGGTGGTGTGTGGCACACTGACTTGGTTACCGTGGATGACAGAAAACAAGCCCGTGTGGCAAGCATGATGTTCACATGCTATCTATCACACACGCCTTTCTTCCCTGTCCACAGTGTGGCTGCCTTTCGGCACTCCCTGTCAGGCTCATAAATCCATATACGGCCTTCAGGCTGTTTTCCATGCCCTCTTTGGTAGGGGCTCCTGGAGGAGAGCAAGGTCGCAAAGCCAGGAAGATGACGTAAGTCAGGATGTGAAGAACAGCTCTTGAAATGTGACATACCACTCAGTGTGGTAAGATAAAAACCAGAGATTTATCTGCTTGCCCATCATCTCTAGTAACACTCTTCAGCAACCAATACAGGAATCAGGAAACTCTCCCAACTGCCTCAGTGATAGCTATTCCATTCCCCTGCTCAGATCACCTAGTTAAAAGTTAAGCTAAAGGTACCACCACCACCAAAACCACCACCACCACCACCAACAACAACAACACAACCACCCCCAACACAACCATCACCATAAACACAACCACCCCCAACACAAGCACCACCACCATCACCACCACCAACACCACCACCAACACCACCCGCAAAGGGCAAATGGCAATTTACTGTTCCACCAAAACAATAATAATAATAAAATCATCATCATCATCATCATCATCATCATCATCATCATCATCATCATCATCATCATCATCATCCCCCTGCACTGCAGAGGCGTCAGAAAGAAAGCTCTGGGACCAGCAACATCTGCTCAAACACACCTTTGAAATCCTGTATCCTCTTCTGAACAGGTTCGCTGTGGAAAATGCACACAAGAATCCTTAAGTAAGGGCAAGCACCCAAAGTTTGCTTGAAGGAAGGTGAGGCAGGCGGTTTTGCAGAGATTAGTGCTGATGCGGGACAGAGTCGGGTTTTCCTCTCTTTGGGTCATTACTCTTATTCCTTCCTTCACATTTTCACAGTGAACCAATGAGTTCACTGCAGATACATACGGGCACATGGGCAAGGGTTACTGGCTGGAGCATGGGTGACTCACAGTCAGCCTCATCCCCAGGAAACCAACCTCAGACTGCATGTTGGATGAGTCATGACAACTGCATCCCAGGCATTCCCTTGCCAGCTGCAGGCAGCTCCATGGAAGTGTCTCCCCTCCCCCCACCTCAAGCAGTGACTTCATGCTATGTTGTGGCAGTATAGGGGTTCTTATACTACTAAATGTTTAGCGAGATCCATTCCCTGTACAGCAGCAGCGACGCGTTTTGTAAAGGTGTACTCACCCATCTGTTGTGCACTCCAGCCACATTCACACTCATCCTTCCTCAGTGCCCTCCTGCTAGTCCTGCTCTATCATCCAGACAGTGACTCTTCAACATCCATGCCATCTGACCATATTCAACCTCCAGAGTCAGCCTCCACTCCCCAATCTTTCCCCTCTACTGGGCATTGCCCACCTCTCCCCAGGCTCCCTTCTGAGTTTGGGTTTTATCATTTTAGGGACCCACTTCATAATCTAGGATCCTCAAATGAGAGAAAACAGGAGACTGCATTCTCTTTGGTGCTGGCTCATTTCACTAAACACCAAACTCTCCATTTGGATCCATTTTCCAGCACAGGACATCCTTTTCTTTGTATGCCTGCATAAAACCACACTGAAACTACCTCCTTGGGCAGGCCAAAGTTCCTGTCAGACATCACCTGGCCTCTTGCACATCTGATCCAGAGGAACAGCTGCCCATCTCACTGGTATCAACTGCTGGATTGTTTGCTGCATTGAGAAGACAGGGAAAACCTTTATGGATGAAGTGTGCTGTTCTCATCATCCCACATGGGAAACAGCTTCACTCTGGGGTTGGTTGAGCCCATCCATGGGCAACAACAGTTTTAAAGTAGTCTTCTGGGAACCCATGCCCACCCCCACCCAACACAGGTGAAAGTCAGCTCAGCCAGATTCTGGGGACAGCGGGGACATGTATTTGTGCAAGCCTTTCAAGGAAAGTCACTGTGACCCATGGGCTTCTCCAGAGGCCTACTGGCCAGGACCAATGGCCCTTGTGAGCCTTGTACTCCCACCACGGGCTGAGAACATCAGGTGTGGACAGAAACCCAGAACATGCTTGAGAATCAGATCTCAGCACCAGAATCCCCCCACACACACCCATGCATGTAAACCCATGGAATGAACCGGTTAGTACCATGCCACCCCTGTGCTCCACCTGCCAAAGAGTAGTAGAATGCCCCTTCGGTTAGGCCCAGCCATATATGCCCCACGTCAGTTGTTACCAGGCGTGATTGCATCTGGGTTCTGGGAGTCATCTGAACGGAGATTCGGATCAACCCTTGGGCGCTTGGCACTTCTCTTCATGTCTTTCTGCTCCTTGGTTGACATGGCTTGGGGCGGGACGCCTGAAACATTGGTGTGCACAGTAAAGACACAGGGAAGAATTTCACCACAGCAATGGAGACAGGGACCAGGGATCCGCAGCCTGTGGTCACGTGCCCGGGCACTTGCCCTGCTGGAGCAAAGAGGCGTCAGGAGGATGGCACCGATACAGACTGCCACATGCAGTCATCCAATCACATTCTGTCCCGTTTTTTTTTTTTTTTTTTTTTTTTTTCTGGCTGAACACAGAGCTCTCTGCAACCCAGTAGCCCTCAACCTCAGCCCTTTCTGTTGATTGCTTGTCCCCAGGATAGGACAAGCTTGGGTCAGCCCCAGACTAAGTGACCCAATACCTGTGCCTTATCACAAACACCAACCCACTGATAGCCAATGCAGGCCCTGGAGCCATGTCTGGGCACTCACTGCCTGAGCCCTGCTGCACACTCAGGTGAAATCCATACCCACTCTCAGTCTGGATGTCTCAGAAACAACTGAGGACCCAGTTATCTTGGAAAGGCCCAAGGAAGACACACGGGAGGCAAATGCAGAGATTCCCCAATATACTCACTCAAAGTGACGCACAGACTGTATGAGGGCATGAGGTCTTTGTGCTCACAGACAAGCACTGTGGGAGCCAGGAATGTTAAGCACACAGGCTCGTCTCTTCAACAGAACAGAGGAGTGCATCTCTTTTTGAACCAGAAGGCTGGGAGTGCAGGCTGTTAATGGCCTGGAGACTTTTGCTGTCTGCCTGGCCGGGACACACCCGGATCCCAACTCTCCCACCCTAGACCCTCCTCGTTAGTTTGGTTTCTCAGTCAACAGAGCCCATCCTTAGGGGAGATGCCCCATGTACGTTGCAGCCTGGCATACTGTCTATGCTATCCGCATGACTGAAGCCACACCAGAACCTAGGTCCCTAAGATACAGGACCCATCTTCATGGGACAGGTCACATGTACATTGCAAGGGTGTCTCTGTGGATAGGCCTCAATCTTCATTCTGCACACGGGACTGAGATACCTGTTACCAGCAGAAATTTGCAGAAATCACCTCAACCAGGCAGGCCCCCGACAGACACCCCGTGATCCCAGTGTGTGCTACCACCGAGCACTGTGGATCCAGGCCGGCTCTGCTTTTGTGACCACCAGAACCTCAGAACAGGGGCCCACTCGGATTCGGTAGGTGATCATGCTTCAACCACGTCCCCCTGAGAACCTTCTCCCCGCCTGAGGCTTGTCCCACCTGAGTAGGCCCCCTTCCCTGAATGGAATGATTTCCGATTAGGTGGTGCAGCATGCAGGCATGTGTGAACCTGCTCCAAGGTGCTGAGGGATGAGACCCAGCCACTGACTTGGACTTGTAGTCGTACATGTCCCAAGTGGGGACTGCAGTAACAGGGCCTGGAAGAGACTGGATTTCATTCGCCAGAACACATGCTGTCCTGCCCACTCCGCCAGGGCCCTGTGGTCCTGACAACGCTTTCTCAGATCTCCCCCCACCCACCCACCCCTGCTTGCAGTCTGACGCAGAAGTGAGGCTGCAGGCATCACCTCCAGGGCTATCCTGGGCCCTAATAACTAGTCACTCTCCCAGGTGGACCTGCCTCACCTCTGCCCATCCCACCCTCACCCCCGACACCCTCCCTCCACTCCAGAGCAGGCACACCAGGTTTATTCCTCACGTCCTGAACTCAAGACCCCCCTCCCCCGCTTGTGGAAGAGCAGGAGAGGCATGTAGGCAAGCCGCTAGCTAGCCTTGTTCCACAGTGAGGTCCACCCAGAAACCATGGCTAGGGACTGAGGGGTGGCAGCTGAGCGTGCCTGAAATGGCACCTGCACTACCAAGGGCAGGAAAGACCCAGAGCACCACCCTCTCTTTTCAGGGTGCCTGCCTGTGTGTCTACTAGCTCTCTCTCTGGACCAATGTGGAGACTATCCAAGGAGTACAGAAAGTGCCCTCTGGAAGATCCCTAGTCCATGCCCCGGCAGACAAAACTGTCCTCCTGCCCACTGCCCTAGGGCCCTGCGGCCCCAACACAGAGTTCTCAGACTGCACAACCCGACCTCCTCCAGTCACATTCGGAAGTGAGGCTCGGGACATCATGGGCTATCCTGGGCCCCAATACCTCGTCACAAACCTAGGTGGACAGGACTCACAATGATACCCAGAGAGCCTCCTTACCCGCGAAGGTGAGTCACACCTTGCTAGGCTTCCTAGAAAGTAAGCACCGCTTCATCTGCCAAAGCTGGCAAAGCAGGCATGTGACCGCATGAGAGGCGGATGGCAAGGCACAGGAGGTGGAGGAGGCCATAGCCGAGGCGGTGGCGGCGGGTGCGCGGGGTGGGGTGAGGTAGGGTGGGGCGGGGCGGGGTGCGGTTGGGTGGGGTGGGGCAGAGTGGGGTGCGGAACTGAGAGTGTGCCTGCATGAACTGAAACTTTCGAGAACCTGCAACAGCGTGAGCCGGAAACTGCGCACCGAAGGCCTAGAATGTCCCAGAAGAGCAACGGCTGTCTTTTAACTGTGCCCCCCCCGTGGAAATATGGGTCCGGGAGAATGTCTGGAGTATGCAGAGACGGTCCCTAGACACCCCTCCAGCACACTTGCGGTCCTGCCCACTCCTCTCGGCCCCTGCGGCCCTGACAGACCTTTCCCAGACTGTCCTCCCGGGCCTTTCCCAATCCGATGGGTAATGCAGACTCCGGAAGTCACCTCACGGACTACCCTGGGTTCCAACACCTACTTGCTCAGCTAGGAGAACACGCCTCACCACCACCTCACCCACACCCGCACACCACTCTCACCCTCGAGCGCAGTCAGGGCTGGCGAGACCCCACTTCCGGAAGTGTTTCCACCTTTGCGCATGTGTGAACCAGGCCACATCCCCATCCTTGCTGAGGCACGCACGCAGGCACGCACGCGTGATTTGGGGTTGGGGTTGCGCATGCGCATCCAGGAGCCCTCTGTATTAAGGTTTGCAAGGCCCTGAGCACCCATACCCCTCTTTCCGAGAGGCCTGCCGGTGGACATGTGGGCCTAGAGGACGCCTGAAGCACCACAAGACCTCAGAAGGGGCCATGTGGGAGGTCCCTAGTCTCTTCCCAATATGCGTGCTGCGCGGCCACTCCTCAGTCCCCGAGTCCCTCACAGAGCCTTTCTAGACTTTCCCCCCTAGGGCCTAGGCCACTTGGTGTGCAACTGAGGAGCCAGGCATCACCGCGGGAATGTCCTGGGTGCTAATGCCTGGTCACTCACCTGCAGGAACAGGCCTCAGCACGGCAGCCCGAACTCCTGCTCCCCCTCGAGGGCGGTCACAGCCGGTGAGTCCTCACTTCCGGAAAATAGTGGGGGCCGCGGGACAAGCATGGGCGCATGCGTGCCCCTGTCTAGTCCATTTCCTTGGCAGGCGGGGACCGGAAGTTGCACTTTAAAGCCCGGGGGGGGAGGGGGCGAGGGAGACCCGACAGGCCCATACTCCAGTTTTAATTAGGCTGGAGTATGCATGTGTGGACCCGGATAAATGTCTCCTGTGCCCAAAGACTTGAGACAGGGCCACGGGGCAGGTGCCTAGTCCTGCTGCGAGCACACATGCAGTCCTGTCCTGCCCACTCTTCTCCGTCCCTGCTTCCTATCAAAGCTTTACCATACGGCCCCTCCTGGCCTCCCCCACTCCACTGTGGAATTGGGGCTGCGGACGGACAGACGACTTCACCTCAGGTCTTATCCTGGGTCCCAATACCTAGTCACTTGCCTCTAGGGACACAGCTCACCACAGTCCCGAGCCGCTCCCCCGCCTTGGTCCCCCGGAACGGAGTAGCAGGGATGCCCTCGCTTCCACAAAGTGTTGCATACTTCTGTGGAAAACCACGTCTGCCTTTGTGAGCCTAGAGGTCTTGAGGCCCACCCCGTAATCACTCATACTTGGCTTGGAGCTTTCAGTTGTGCATGGACAAGCTCAGAACTCGCCTAGGAAGGGCTCAAAGTGCCCGGAACATCAGTGTTCCCTGTTGGCTGTTGGCAATGCTCCAACTTGTAGTAGAAGTATAGATCTGTGCAGAATGGCGGGAATACCCGAAGAGGACTGAAAGGGCCATGTGGAAGGTCCCTAGTCTCTGCAGGAGCACTCGCACTGTCCTGCCCACTCCTTCGGGTCCCTAGCACCTTCACAAAGCTTGCCCAGGCAGCCCTTCCGAGACGTGCCCACTCCAGGGTGGAAGTGAGGCCCATGACATCACCTCATGGGTCCTAACACCTAGTCACTCACCTATAGACAGACTCATGACAGTCACCAGAGACCCTCCTTTCCCGGGGTAACTCCTCACTTGTGGAAACTAAGGGCAATGTCCTCTCTACAAAAGCAGGCAAGCATGCATGAGGCTAGCTAAAGGTGCTCCTAAGGGACACCCATCCAGCAATCATACAAGTGTAACTTGGGGCTTGACTCATGTCTGTGTCTGTGCATGTGCATTGGGCCCCAGTAAGCCCCTCCTGTCAAAGTAGCACTCATGGCTGCTTCTCTGGGGGGCCGAAGTGTCCAGTGATGACTGCAAAAGTACACGAGAGGCAAGAACAAGCGGTCTCTAGTCCCCTGCCCACTGTATAGCCTCGTGCCCCGCCTTTTCAGCCCTGCAGCATGTTTGTGATTGCCTTCAGGAGCTTTGATCCGAAGAATGAGTGAGACTCCTGGCTGTCACTGCATTGTTCAGCTTGGGCTCTGACACTTCATGGTCCCACTGTCCTCCCCCATGGACTCTCAATCTATGATGACCATGCTTTGACCCCCACATCATCTGGGCATGCGTGAAGCATGGTGGCTCAGAACAAGGCAAGTTCCATGATATCTGACCTTAGGGAAGGCAAGGTACATTCAATGATAGCAGTTAAGTCCACCCACCCACCCACACACACACACACTCTCTCTCTCTCTCTCTCTCTCTCTCTCTCTCTCTCACTCACTCACACACACACACTCACACACACACACACACTCACACACATCCTCCGCATCCTGGGCCTCTTGAATACTTGTTTCCTAATAGATGGCAGTGTTTCGGTTTGTTGGGAGGTGTTGCACTGAGGGAGGAAATGTGACATTGTGGGCTGGCTTTGAGGTTAACAAAGTCTCCAGCCATTTGAAGTTTGCTGTCTTTCCTTCCTGCCTGAGATTCGACCTTTCTTCCTTCCTTCCTTCCTTCCTTTCTTTCTTTCTTTCTTTCTTTCTTTCTTTCTTTCTTTCTTTCTTTCTCTTTCTGGATGATGTTGCCACCTGAATTCCTGCAGGTCTACGGCCCTCCATATTGTGTTCCAAGTGACCCGAAACACTTATTTACATCTGGAGAAACAACCTGCCTGCCTTCAGAATTCTGGAGCATGTGAAAAGGTGTCCTTCTCACATCTGGTTCCTGCCTGATCTTATTGTATTTATTAGAAGGGAGAAAAACACCTGCCATCTCTTGTCTTGCCTTGTCGCAGACCCTCTGTGGTCAATGCCCCTGCACCACGGTCCCCTGGGCCCTGGAATGGCAGCATCACCTTCTGTATCATGCTTGTGCATGCGTATTTTCTTTCATGCATGCAGCTGCGGGGCATTGGCGGGGAGGGGGATCTAGGTGACTGAGATGTAAGTGAACAGTCGGCCTCCCGGGTGGATTAGTACTTCCTGATTTCCACAGAGAACTGGCTACTAGGAGAGAACGTTTTTCCCGATGACACTGTGGTTGCCATGACAACGGGGACAAGCCATTCTTTCCTGGTTACAGATACATTTGCGAAGGATACTCAGACTGCAGAGGTGGAATCACTCGACAGACACACAAAGTGCGTAGGTAGGTGCCTGCAGACAGCCTGAGTGAATGTGAGCTGAGCCTGTGAGTGTGCCTCGGGAGCGTGCTTGCTCTTTCATGGGACCAGAGAGGTGCTCACTACTACTGTTTGAAGCGAAGCCCCAAGGACTGGATGCTCAGCCAGCCCTATCTCTTTGTCCTCAGGTGACACCTCTTTGGTGCCAGCTTTATCGTTTCAGGCCCTGAAAGCATAGATCACCTACCCATGTAAATGGATGCCCCGTCTCTGTTTGGCGATGATTGTCACATGTGCTCCTGACAGAAAAGACCGTGTTCGTGTGACAGCACCTTACCCAAGATAGCTGTGGCTCGTGTTGTCTGAAAGAGAGGAGCCGGAAGGCATCTGAGGAGGAGGTAAACGGGGCGAGGACTGCCAGGTCCCTTGGAGGGATGAAGCCAAGGTCTCCAGTCTCCTGGCCTGGAGACCTGACAACACGTGCCTCCAAAAGACCGCTGCCTCTAAACTGGTCACCAGTCGCAGGTCACTGGGCAGACTGAGGTCAAACCAGTGTGGTATGAACGGCTGAGGAAGGGGCGGAGCTTGTTCCCTTGACAGACAGCTATTAGTTTGTGTCGGGGTCTGAGTCTTTATTCCATTCACTGATGGGTTAAGCATCAGCTAGCTGGCTGGGCATTACAGGATGAGCAGCTGGGTTTCTCTCTGACCCACCAGCACATCATCTGGATCTCTGCATATCTCTGCCCCCTGTGTGTGAGAAATATTCTCTGTGCCCTTCTTGTACCCTCTCATCAGCCTGGCCCCCCGCCCGTCTGTCCTACCACACGGAGGGAAGCCATGTGGAAGTTCCCATCTGGAGAAAATATGGATGACTAGACCTCGAACACTGGGATTGCGCGCAAGCTGTTGACAGAAGGCCTTGGCGCACGGGGCCAAAGCGTGTGCTGACACAGAGCTTTCAGGATTCCTTCCATCTTGCACACTTCTCCATGCGCCTCTGAGAAACATAGCGCTGTTTTCACTTCAAAGGTAACTTGAAGCTAGTGCACTGGAGGTGATGCCTGCAACGATAGAGGCACGTGGCAGTACTGACAATACTGACAATATTTATGCAGGCTGTAGACAGTGTAATTAATGACTTTTCTATACCCTGGAGCAGTAGGGCACACACAGATGGAACACACACACACACACACACACACACACACACACACACACACACACACACACACCAGGCAAGAGCGTGGCCTGGGAATAAGCACACTGGGCAGAGTGTGGCCTGATATGATAAATGCAGACACCTTTCTTTATGACTGAGATACAGATGCTGCGTGGATGTCCTCGGCTTGCAGGCTTGAACACATACTTGGTATTCCCAGATATGTTTTCTAACTCAGGAAGCGTGTGAGGCTGAGAACATCACGCTTGAGGCAAGCAGAAGAAGCTCGTGAAGGCCTGGCTGGGGTGGAAAGCTTGCATTCTATATGTGTAACTCGGGCATCTGCGGTTGCGGTTACTAAGGGCACCGGGTGAGGGGTGGGTTCTCTCGTGCCCGAGGCATGGAGCCTGGATGTGGGGGCATGGTTGGGCTTGAAGGTGCTCGTTCAGCCTTGCTGGAGGGCATGTGCTAAGATAAGAAGGTCCAGCAGAAGGCAGCCTGAAGTACCCGAGGCGCCTGTTTTTCTCGGTGTCCTCAGGAGACAGCTGTGGCCCAGGACCCCAAGGGGGCTGGATCAGAGGAGGCCAACCCTGAGAGATCACACAGATTCCTCAGAGGAAGGACTGCTGCAGGTGATCCCCAAATTGGGCCCCAGACTTCCACAGTACGCATTTGCTATTGCATCACTGAGCAGGTGTGGCCTGGGACAGACCCAGACTCCCTTTATGTAGACAGCCACTTTATGCACTGTGAAATCAGATTTGAAGTCAGCAAGACCTGACTGGGAATTCAGCAGAAGGGACAGTGCACATTTGCACAGTGAATAGGGAGCTAGAACGTACCACCGGGTGTTTATAGATACAGAGGGTGGGAAGGGGAGCGCTGAGGTGATGATGTGAATTACCACTTCCCACCCGTATTTCTGTACGGTTGGGGGATTCCTATGGATAAGGACCGGAGGCCGTCCGAGGGAGAGCCTCGGTGTGCCCACAGTCACAGAAGGGATGTGGGGTAACTCCCTTGGGAGTCCCCAAGGAGAGCAGTGTCCTTAGGGAAGCTGTTCCAGGAGCCCAGAGTCCACAGTGTTCTGCCTCCCTGGGCCTGGTGGTGGCCCAGGTAATGACAGGAACCGCCTGCATCCTGGCATGAACGGTGAACATCTGTGTCACTGCATCCTGGCATGAACGGCGAACACCTGTGTCACATGAGCCCTGCGTGGTTCTTCTGTGTTGTGGTCCTTCAAAGTGTGTGGTCCTTCTGGCAGGCTAGCACAGTGGGCCTCTTTTGAGGGTCAGACAGATGTGGGCTTCGCTTCCCACATGCATGCATGACATGCACACTGCCGATAGGAAACCATGGGCCCAAGGCGAGAGCAGCCAGGAAAGGAGCAGTCCCTGACGCACACCCAGTCACAGGGAGGGTCAGAAAGGGAGGAGATTCCACTGAGGAGCACAAGGGGAAGGAACTATGTGGAGAGGCAGAGCATGGAGGAACATGAACAGGAGAGCTATGCTACAGATGAGATTGGATACCACTTCCTATTCCAAGCATGGCTTGTGGACTTGGTGATGGGCAAGTGACCATCCGGGTCATCAAGTAGCTGCTTTGATTTCCTGTCTGTCGGAGACTTTGTGGATTAACATTAGGGCACTGGGGTTGTGGGCAGGAGAGTCCCGTGGCCTGGGATCAGTTGGTAGAACAGTGACCATCACGGACAGATATGGGTGTTTTGGGTCTACGGACTTGAGGTCGCAGCAGGAGGATGGGCAATTGCAACAGAGACGCTTGTCCTGTCCCTCTCCATCCGACACTCCTGAGTCTGCCAGTTAGTAAGCATTTCTCCACAACGAGGGGCTTCCCTTTGTGCCACGTGGACACTTGATCCCACAGCGAGGTCCAGGGTAGAGTTTGGAACAAGAGATCTGAACCCAAATACGAGGTTCTGGGGTGGGGGTGGGGGTGGGGGTGGGAGGCCAGAAGCTCTTGAGAGTGACAGCATCCATCCTTACTTGCCATGCTGTGTGTATCACCATGAAGATTTCCCCCACACACTTGCTCCTCAACCTGGTATCTAACTCAGTGGTGTGGAAGGCACAGGCGCACTAGGTGTCCACAGGCTGCCTGGGGTGGGGCAAAGTGGGATTCGCTCCCTAGGAAAGAGAACAATGAGGCTCCCATAATCCCCGAGATAATCCCAGGGAGCCCCCAGGTACAGGATGGGCAAGAAAGCACACAGGCCACGTAAAGACACTCACCTCTCCAGGAGGAAGTTCACCACCCCAGCCTCCGGGTGGTGAACCGTGTATTGCACGTGTGCTCTGGGTCCTTCCATGTCTTCTCTCACATGCATCCTCACCTCTGTAGAACAGACTCGGTGTGCTCCCTTGCTTTCTCTCTCCTCACCTCGTTGGACTGTTGCTTCTGTGTCCCCTAAAGGCTACTTCCCTCCTGGTACAGCTCTGCTTCCCTCTCCCACGCTACAGGCTATGCCCACATCACCCTGAGCGAGGACGTCAATTCAAGCTTGTCTACCAGATTCTGGAGGGAGGATAGCACTACCGGCAGGGTAACCAGACCACGGAAGACCAGCAGTCACAGTGCCCCACCACAACCAAGGGAGCTACGCTGTCCTGATCAGCACAGCTCCAGAGACCCGTTCACCATGGACTCCGCAGAGTATGTGCTGTGTGGCTGGAAGGGCCAGCTGTGGCCTGCAAGGGTGCTATCCAGACCCAGGACCTCCACCCATAGTAAGAGGAGAGTGGCGTCTTTCCTGGAGGTCCAGATTCTGCCTGTGGGTGAGAAGACAAGAGTGAGGAGCACAGAGGTGAGGCCCCTAAGCAAGTCTGAAATTGTAACCATCGCCTCCTTGGCCGGAACGAAGTCGCAGGCCAGTGGCTCGCCAGGGCAGACCAGGGCATACAGAAGAGCCCTCAAGGTGGCACTGGATGTTCTGGGCGAGGGAACCTGCTTGTATCAAGGAAGAAGGGCAGGTGGCCGAAGAACCAGCACAGCAACTCTGAAGGTTCCAAAAGAGCAGGCCAGCTCCAGCTCAGGCCAGCGCCTGCACCTCCAAGAGCACAACCAGAAAGGCCGGGGGCTCTCCCACAGGAGTCCTGGGAAGCGCGGCCGCCTGGGACCTGTGTTGATGGGCTCACAGGATGAGCTTGCAGTGCAAGGGGGCAAAGCCCAGGTGCACACTGCTCTTGGGCCCCCTCACTTTGAAATGCGAGGGAACTTGTTGAGAGGCACTAGAGTGTGGCCAAGCTCCTGCAAGCCACCAGCAGGAAATGCCCACAGCGACAATCAGGGCAAGAGAAAGCAGGGCAAGAGAAAGCTGAGCACATCCCAGCTCAGGTCTTTGAGCACCCCAGCCTCTCGGGAGGGTGCCCGGGCTAGAAAGGATCAGCAGGCTGCCTCTGGGCCACCGAGGCACGCCTCTACCTCGCCCAGAGCTCTCCGGCACCAAGGTCGGTGTGGAGGCCTGGAGAGCGGGGCTATTGGAGGCCAGAGGAAGACCTCCCTCCCAGAGAACAAGCAGGACCCCGGCTCCGGGACCCCGAAGCCAGACTCAAAGGGGCATCGGCAGCCTGCACGCCTCCCATCCCGAGGCTGCGAAGGTCTCTCCGCATTGCTAGCAGGAAAAGGAAGGTCCATGTGCTGTGCGCCCAGTGCATGCTCCCACAACTGGAGAATCCAGGGCACTCAAAGGTGACTAGCACCAGGGCCAAGAGGAGAGTGGCTGGAGTTCAAAAAGTCTGCCAAGCCACCAACGTGGCTTCTGCCCAGGGGCCAAATACCATCGAACGAGGCATGCTGGTCTGGTTCAAATTCCAGGACCTTCCTTTCTGGCCGGCGGTGGTCAAGAGTGTCAGCAAAAACGACAAGATGGCGAGGGTGCTGTTGATCGAGGGCAACATGCAGTTTGAGCACAGGGGTGTCCGAGTCCCTCTACGCAAGCTGAAGCACCTGGACTGTGGGGAGAAATCAGCGCTCCTGAGGAGAGCCAGCAGAGTGTACGGCCAGGGCATCAACTGGTGCCTCTCGGTGATCGACCACTACAGAGAGGGCCTCGCCTGTGGCTCCTTCCTGGGCTCCTTTATGGACTACTACACCGCCCGAGCCAGTTACCCGCTAAGGAGAGCCATCCAAGAGGGCGACCTGCACATTGACTTCCCCAAGGTGAGCTATGCCGACTTGGAAGATTGGGAGGAGGAGACCGCCCTGGGTGGGAAGGAGCCCCGCAAGAAACTCTTGCCTGACCGCATGAGGGCCGCTTGGGACAGAGCCAACCAGAAGCTCGTAGACTTCATCGTGAAGAGAAAAGGGGCAGACAAGCACCTGCTGGACATCGTAAAGGGCAGGAAACCGTCCAGGTGGCTGGACAACCTTTGGAGATCAAAGAGGAAGTCTTCTGCATTGAGACCTACCTGGAGGACGAGGACCAGTTGCATCTCGTAGCCAGACATTTGCAAGAAATATCCAAGGAAGCAGACGAGGCCCTGCTCTCGTTGGCAAGAGGAGACAAAGTCCGATTCACCATGGAGGTTCTCCTTCCAGAAGCAATCATCTACTCCATCGCTGCCCTGGATGAGCTCAGCTACAAGGAGGCAGAAGAGAAGTACCTGCGTGGCCCACCTGTGCACCATCGTGAGAAAGAGCTCTTCGATAAGACCATCCTAAAGGCGGCCCGGAAGAGGTCAGCAGCCAGGATTGGTGCTGCCAGGGACCCCTCTTCACCTACTCTTTAGAAGGGAGCTTCCTCCTTTCAGCCATCACCCCTGCAGCTCCACCTCCAAAAGAGGACCATCTGGGAGGCCGTGGGGCTTGAAAGATCCTCACGACATACTGTGTTTCTTCCCCCCCTCCCCGTCCCCCAAATAAATGTTCACGTCCGTGCTTGACGGTGCAGATGTCTCGATCGGTTTGGCAATTCCTGCTAGTTTCAGGCCAGGCCTAGCCTTCTTTGCCCTGTGCCCAAGTACAGAGAAGTCCCGTGGGAGTGCCTCTCTGGACCGTCAACAGCCAGGGCTGGAGCATTAGCTAGCTATGCACACACAGCCTTGCACTGGAAGCATGGACCCCACACACCCAGACAGCACACCAGGTCCCTGATGACACTGTGTCTCCGCCTGCACCCACACTCCCTGTGCTCTCTAGGGTGCTATGGGTGGGGCCCAGCTCCACTGTTTTCTCCACCACCACCTCGTTCTTTGCTCAGTCACAATGCTGAAGGAGAGGAACAGATGTGTGCTTCGAAGCCAAAGAAAGGGTTGGAAATGCTGTGACCCTGGTGATAGCCTGATTTCAAAGAATCTCTCTCTCTCTCTCTCTCTCTCTCTCTCTCTCTCTCTCTCTCTCTCTCTCTCTCTCTCTCTCTCTCTTCCTCCCTCCCTCTCTCTCTTCCTTCCTCACTCCCTCCCCCTCCCTTCCTCCTTCCCTCTCCCTCTGTCTCTCTTTCTCTCTCTCTCTTCCTCCCTCCCTCCCTCTGTCTCTCTTTCACTCTCTCTTCCTTTCACCCTCCCTCCCCCTCCCTCCCTCCCTCCTTCCTTCCCCCCCCTCTCTCTCTGTTGTGTGTGTTTCTCTCTGTGTGTACTATTGGTTCTTACAATCCAGAAGACAGATACAATCAGCATTCTAAATAGCCTGATCCTGCAAGTCTCCTTTTGGTAATGGCACCTGCTTGCTTTCCAGGATGGAGTCCTTAATGCTCAAAATCAGGGACCCATGGTTTATCTTTGAGGAAATATAAATAATATTACTAATCAGTATGATGAAAAGCAGAGTTATCTGAGTACAGGCCTGAAGAGTAGGACACAGGCTAGGATCTATGGAAAAGAATGGCAGTCTCAGACCACAACTGTTCGCCTCTAGTGGTTTGTGGGATTTAGAGGCAAGAAACAAAAGTAACAGGGAGTAAGTTTCCTGCCTCCTTTGCTCAAGTAACCTAATAGAAGCCCGAGTCTTTTTTGTAAAAAGGGGGAAGCCCAGGGAAAGAACAGGCATGCAAAAGTGCTTTAAGCACCCTGGTTGAGACACCTGAATTGTTAAATGTCTGAGGGGCATCCAAATAAGCAGTCTGGTGCATATTGGCAGAGTTGGAGAAGGTATCATTACCAGCACAGAACATCTCTGGAAACCATGTCCAAGACCTGCAGCTAGGGAACCACCCATACTATACTGACCTCTAAGAAAGGAATAGGAAGAGGAGAAGGAGGTGGGAGAGGTAGAAGTATAATTTCAATGGAAAGTCAGTTCAAATACAGGAAGGGGGGGTCCCAGAAGCCAAAAAGGAAAGGCTAGAGAAGGAAAAGCTACCAACTGTTGAGAGATAGATACACTTGGTACAGAGAAGGGACAAAGAAAATACAGCTGAGGGGTCACAACCCATGCCCTAGTGTAGAAGGAGGAAAGTGGGCCTGTAAAGAAGCAAAATACTCACTTGGAGACAAGGGAGGGAAGGAGAGACAGAAGAGGGAAGTCTAAAAAACAGGGGCAATGTGTTGATAATGGGCTTGCAAGCCTACTGGACCAGCTGGTAACACTAGACCATCCTGCATATCTATGTTCTCAATGGAGTGCCTTCTCTGAGTAAAGACCCCAGGAAAATTACACCCAATGAGCCATGACAGGTCAAATAGCGAATTTCAGTAGACAGAAATTCTTACATCAGACATTACAGCAGTAACTGGCCTGCAGGAGAACAGGCAGTTTGGGTCCTGGAGGCTGAGTAAGGGAGGAATTAGTTACTTTACACCAAATGAGAAAGTAGGGTTCTAACAGAAGCCTTACAATTCTCTTTTTTTCCAAAGCAGTTAATGTACAGACTGTGGATAAGCATAGTAGGAATCACAAGGGCAAGAAAGAGAACCACACATGACAGACTGAACACCAAGTATGAGGTCAAGTTGAATGTAACCTGTTTGGGGCAATGGTTGTGTGTACACAATGAGAGTGCCTTCAGCTTTAGTAATTTTCTATTGAGACAACACACTAAAGGCACATTATACCACTCTCATATTTAGATACGTGTTTCAAACTAAAAAACAATAAAGAAACTTCAAAGATAAATTACACCATATATATTTGATGTATTACTACAGAATATTCTATCATATACATAGGGAATACACAAAGCTTGACATGTCTGTATGATGTGGGATAATGCTCTTGTATTCTTTAAAGATTTGTCACCAATGTTTGTTTAATAAAACACTGATTGGCCCGTAGCCAGGCAGGATCTGTATGTGGGGCTACCTGAGTAGAATAATTCTAGGAAGAAGAAATCAGAGACACAGTTGCCATCTAGACTAAGAGAGAGCAAGGTAAGAATGCCTCTCTGAGAAATGGTACCAAGCCACGTGGCTAAACATGGATAAGAATTATGGTTAATTTAAGTTGTAAGAGTCTGTTAGTAAAAAGCCTGAGCAATGGGTCTAACAGTTTATAATTAATATAAGCCTCTGTGTGTTTATTCGGAACTGCAGGACTGGCGCAGGACAGAAACTTCTGTCTACAGTTTTATATGCCTGTGATTCCACAACTTGGATATAGGGAACAGAAAGATTGATGGCCTTCAGCCTAGCTGAAAAAAAGCATGCACTCTAGGTTCAACATGTCACATTGTCTCAAGAGAAAAGTACTAATGGTATGATTGCTTATTGTAAAAAAAACCTCAACAAATCTCAAATTAATAACCTCAAGATGAACATGAACGTTCTAGAAAATACAAACCCAAAGCAGTGGACAACAAGAAGCAATAAAGATCAAGACATGTGTAAATGAACTAGAGGATTAAATGAACAATGGAGGAAAAGATTAATAAACAGAATCAATGAAAGTGTTGATGCTTCAGAACAATAAGCACAATTTTAAAAGTCGGAGGCAAACTAATCGAAAGAAACTGGTAACCAGAATTCATACAATTAGAGATGGATTAGAAATTGTAACAACGGAGTCCAAGGAATACCCCCCAACGGCTCTTAAGTCCTACGACAGAGATTCTCATACATTCATGCTTAGCTACACACCAGCTAAGGAAATGAATCAGCCCAGTGTCTAGTACCAGTTGAGTGGATAAAGAAACTGAAGAAGCACAACACATTCAGCTGCAATGAAAAATAAAGTAGCCAGGAAGTTGTGGTGCATGCCTTTAATCCCAGCACTCGGAGGCAGAGGCAGGTGGATCTCTGTGAGTTCAAGGCCAGCCTGGTCTACAGAGAGTGTTCCATGACAGGCTCCAAAGCACTATAGAGAAACCCTGTCTAAAAAAAAAGAAAGAAAGAAAGAAAGAAAGAAAGAAAGAAAGAAAGAAAGAAAGAAAGGAAGGAAGGAAGGAAGGAAGGAAGGAAGAAAGAGAGAGAGAGAAAGAAAGAAAGTAAAAAGAAAGAAAAGGAAAGAAAAGAAAAAGAAAGATATTTGCAGGAAAATTAATGGAATAGTTTAACTTATTAAGCAAAACATCTCAAATTCAGAAAGACAAACAATTCATGTATGTTTTCTTCCCTATGGACATCCCAGAACTTCATTTTATATGTGTAAAGAGGAAGCAAAATTTAGGAAACAAGAAATGAGATAGTAAGATGTATGTTTTTTGTTTGTTTGTTTAATTCATAGAAAAAGTATGTATTAATGATACAATAAAATAAAGCCAGATAAAAATCCATTTTGTAAACCAGTAAGTAAATGTCTTAAAAATACAAGTAGTTTCCCACTTACTGAGCTTCCTCAGGGAGGGCTGGAGTGAACTGCATTGTGGGATGAAGTAAAAATAGACAACGTTGTTAGAACAAAGTCCTATGTCTACTTAGCATCTAGTGTGTGCCTAGGTGAGTACCTCAGTGGAGGCATCTCTATTCCTTGGACAAAAGTCATTTGGTTAGGAAAAAAGAGCACATGGTGGGTCAATCTCTTAGTGGCAAAAATAAAAAAAAATAAAAATAAAAACCTGGTTTAGTTTTAGTTGTCAGTCACTGTATGCCAGAGGGCCTCCATCCATAACCCTTGTTTACCAGTGCTCTTTGTCTGTTAAACAAATGTTTTCAAGGAAATTTCTACAGTATTTTGAAAATTAAAGCCATAAGCAGGCAGTCAATTAAAGTCATAAGCAGGCAGATATTGGTTGTGGGGATTGAACTCAGGGCTTACATGTGCCAGGCATGTACTCAAACACTGAGCTATATTTCCAGATCAAATCCTTGCTTAAAAAGAGCCACACGGCCTTCCAGAGCCACCACAGGGACAGGTCCTGAGTATGGATGTTTTGTGAATGAACAAGAGGTGTATTATAGGTCAGGCAGTCTTTAAAAGAGGGTGACACTTGATTCACACCTTTGGCCCATGATACTACATGCCCTACAGTAACAGATCAAGACCCTGGAATTATATTGCTATGTGATGAGGGATCTTCACTCCCACGACTTTCACATAGCTTTCACCTATATTATTGCAAATGTCTTCCTGCTTTCTCAAATGTCACATGCTACTGTTCCTCTATTCCACTAATATCAGAGTGAACATTCTGAAAACTAGACATAACAGGTGTCTATTTATAGCTCTCTGCAGACACTCTTTTCTAGGGTGTAGTTAAGTTTCCTTAACTTGTATTCTAGATCTTTCCTGACCAGCACCATACTTAAACATTTAGTCCTATCTTTCATCCTGTCTCATACATCCTATACTCCTGGAAATCTGTTTCACTATTCCTTGACTGAATGGTGCTATTGTATCCCTATAGTACTTACCTCAAAAATATTCAATTCTGAGCAATTAGCACCCAGTCTTTTTTTTCAATTAAAAATAATTATATTCCAAGCCGGGTGGTGGTGACACACGCCTTTAATCCCAGCACTTGGGAGGCACAGGCAGATGGATCTCTGTGAGTTGGAGACCAGCATGGTCTACTAGAGCTAGTTCCAGGACAGCCTCCAAAGGTACAGAGAAACCCTGTCTTAAAAACCCCCAAAAGTATTATATTCCAGAGATTCAGCACATAGGATAGACATAATTTAAGTTATTCAAATTTATTGCTAAATAATACGCAATTCAAAACTAAAAAATATACTTAGCAAGTGGAAAGCTGGATGGTCTATCTAATAGTAGCAATTCAAAGGAAACTCTCCAACTCATAGCCGCCATCTCAGTGGGCCAGTAGGGATGTACTTTGTTTGCACCCTAGCAAGCACAGTATGGTATGAAGCATCTAGTCTTATAAACAACCTCCCCAGGAATTAAAATGTCTAGATCCTCACAATTACAAGTATACATGAAAAGTGATAAAAATGCATAAACAAGTGGATGAAGTACAAAAGTAAACACAAAACAAGAACTCAACCGTATTATGTAAAAAATATAGTTTTTCTTTGCATAAGTTTCTAGTATGTTTATGACACACATTTTTATTTTATTTTTATTTTACATATCTTTCCCAGTTTCATCTCCCTCCCTTCCTCCTTCCCTCCTTCCCTCTCTCCGTCCCTCCCTCCCTCTTTCCCTCTCTCCCCCTCACATGCACCTCAACCACCCTCCCATCCCCTCCACTCCACATGTAGGGTGATGCCCTCCAGGAGGGATCAACAAAATCTGTCAAGTCATTTGGAGTAGGGACTAGGCCTTTTCTCCTGTCTCTAGGTTAAGGGAGTATTCCTCCATGGGGAATGTGCTCCCAAAGTCCTTTCGTGCACCAGGGATGCATCCTGGTTCCACTGTCTGAGATCCCCTAGACTGTTCAGTCCTTCTAGCTGAGACCCATGTTCATGGGATCTGAGTCAGTCCCATGCTGGATTCCCAGCTATCAGTCTGGTAACACACATGTTTATGTAAAGAAAAAAGACAAGAAGCAATCATGTAGGAAACTAATAGCAGCTTCCTGTTTCCCTTTACACACTAAAAAGGACTAACCAGCACCAAAGAGTCATCAAGTATTTCCTTGTGGTATCTGTACATGTCTGAACAGTCTGTACCCCATGGCCACACCATGGGAAACAAGCTCTTAAGGAATCTGTTAGCTATATTTGAGTTAATTGGTCAGGACATGGTGAGGCTTCTCCTCTCCTTCAATTTTATGCATTGGCATGACTCAGCAAGTTTGATTTTTAAAACCTCTCCAGTGTCAAGCAGTGGAATTTTGGAGGAATTCCTGAGGTTCAGAAATGGTTATTCACTTAAGGAATGTGGTAACTGACATTCTGCTATACTTATTAATTGAACAACAACAAAAGCCAAGTCAGTGAATATCCTGTTTCCTTCACAATCTATAGGCTTACTCTAATTACCATTTCCAGAGGAGCAGCATTTATGTTAAAATTTGCGTTGCTTCTCAGTGTCTACAATAAGTTCCAGGAAGGTTGACAGCTAAAAGTGTAGGCACCACGTAAGGGGCAAGAGATGAAAGGGCAAATAATTAAAGAGTCATCCCAGAGGTCCTATGGTACCCCAGGCCATGGAGACATGTCTAGAGAAAGAGCTCCAGTCTGGGAGAAGGAAGGAAAAACATTCTATAGGTGAAGGATGATATTCTTTGCACCACATTGTGAATGTCTTAGGTGCTGATGAACTGCACACTTAACTTGCTAAGAAAGTACAACTTTGTTTCTATAATTCATTACAATAAAAAAGATTTCAGGGGCTGGAGAAGTGGCTGAGCACTTAAGAACACTGCCTACTGTTTCAGACTTCCAGTACTGACATGGAGTATCACAATCATTTGTAACTCCAGTTCCAGGGGATCAGACACCACTTCCTTTATGTTGCTGACCCTTTACTCCCTTTTTGCCTGTAACATGGAATGTTCCTACTCATCACCTCCAAATCTACACATGCAGCCTACATTTCTCCTTCTGCTCAAAATTCTTGGGATGGGTGGACAGCATCTCAGTTTCCTATTATTTCACAATTTCATGCTCACAGCTTTTCCTCTTCCTCTTCCCTCACAATGACCACAAAAATATCTCTGATGGCTGGATCTGGTTCTCACTCTTAGTCTAACAAAAAAGTTTTTGACACAGTATGTCTTTAAAAATATGAAACATGGTCAAATAAATGGTAGCAGACAATCCAGGTCAGAGGAAGACAATGTCTTGCCTCTCTAAGTTTTCAGCAAGGAAAGAATTGCAGCTGACCTCTGAACAGACTGTCAGGAGTCCATCAGCCTTGTCCTTTTCCTCTGGATCATCCATGAAGGAAAGTTCAGAGTCTTTGAAGGAATTTCTGAGTGGGGGCCAGGAAGAGACTCTGAGTGACTCTGCCTCTGCCTGCAGCAAGTATACAAGCACATACAACAGAAAATGCCTACATTGATTTGTGGCCCCAGCAGATGAAGTGGCATCATCATCTGCTGCTTCAAAGCCACCAGAGTTCAAAATGAGACAAAAAGACTCATCAGTGCATGGGTAAATGTAAGCCAAAATCAAAGAAGTAATTGAGAGGAAAAGAGGCAGAAATCCCAAGGTTTCCACCTGGTCCAAGGTTATATCTGAACTACTCCATACCCAGCTGTGCATGTAGAACTGCTCCACACAACACTGAAGTACAGTAAGGCTACCACTGAGCCAAGCATGACTCTAAGGTACTGGACACCCAGCCAGTCTCAAGTCTGAGAAAAGAGCTAATTCTCTCCTGGTCACCCCAGCCTGAGTGTTGATTAGTTTTTGTGTGTTCTCTTAAGGTTTCCCTACGTTCCCATCTGAGAAGAGGCCTTGCATCAAACCCTTGGACTAGTAATGTTCCTGCATCTGTAAGGATGGAAAAATTTAGCCTAACTCTCCACTGACCCAAGGAAGCTAGAAGTTTAAATCCCAGACCCTGTCCCCTGGCAGTGAGTAGGCAAAAGGTCACATTCTTTGCTGTTTATGACAAGGTTGTTTATGACAGCACCTGTGAGTGAGTGAACACAGGAAATGAGCCTTGTCACCCCACCCCAGAAGCCCCTGCAAAAGCAGACCTCCAAGGCTAAGCGCAGGCTTGGATGGTTTAAATTGATTGGTCTGCACTGGATGCTACGAGATGATTAGTTTAAGATGTGCGGGCTTTGTTGTAACCCTATAAAAGCTGTCTCAATTCTGTACCCAGGGTTCCCAGTCCTCTAAACCCACGTGGAGTATGGCTGCAGAATATAAAAGACCTCATGCTTTTGCATCAAGACCGCTTCTTGTGAGTGATTTGGGGGGCGCTGCCTTTCCTGAGCATGAAGCTCCATGCTCTGCAGCTCTTTCATTTGGTGCATTGGCCAGGATACTGCAACCACCCTCTTAGCCAAGAAACGACTTGGAGATACAGGGAACCTTTCTGCTGTGTCTGTATGTGTCTGATGTGTGTGTATGCATGTATGTTGGCCGGCTCCTCTGTTCTGATCTGGTATCTGTATTCTGGAACGTGCATTCTCGGTTTTTGTTTGCAGCTGTTCTCTTGGGCCGTAAGGACCAGGGGACTGTGGTCAGCAGACATGCTAGGAGGGTCACAAGCTGTTGCTCTGGAGGAATCTCCAGGGACGTTTAGGAGGCCTGGGGACGCCCAGTTGTTAGCTTCCATCTGTTGGTCGGAGGACTGAGCTCTGTGTCTGAATCTGTTTGCTGCCTCTGGGGAAACCCCGGAAGCGAGGAGGCTTCTGACTTCCAGCTTCTGTCTGTCGATTGGTCGGTAGGACCAAGCTCTGTATTCTGTGGCCGGTCGAGTCTTTTGCCTGTTTGCAGAGATGTGGACGGGTAACACGTGTCTGGATCTGTTAGTTTCTGTTTTGTGCGTTTTCGTTCTGTGTGTCTTTGGTGTCTTTGTAGTTTTATCATAGGGACGGACTGACTGACGACCTGACCTTCGTTTAACTCTTGATCACTGGACTGAAGTTAAGTCTCAGGCCCATAATTTGTCAGTTGAGGATAGGGAGAGTCTGGCAGACTTTTTGTGCCTGAGTGGCGAACATTCGGTGTTGGATGGTCTTCTGAGTAATGCAACACAAAGACAGGTAGTTTCTACTTCCCAGGTCACTTTCAAACAAACTGTGACATACTCTCCTTATTCATCACTGCCTGCCAAGGTGTAAGATAGGGATCTATAAAGAGAGTCTAATAGACTGCTGTGCAGATCCGTGATACAGTTATTGCCAAGCATATGAGAGGGCCTTGGTTCCAGCCCCACCACTATCAAAAGTGAGGGTCCTGTGCCTCATGTGCAAATGTTCTCAGATTTAGGGGTCCTGGTTGTTACAGCAGGTTTCCCCGCCGGCTGCCGCTGGTTCTGCCGCCATTGTCCTGCAACCACGTGTGCCCCAAATAACACTCAGAGACTCTGTATTTGATACAATCCTGTTGGCCAATTACCATTACTGTTTATGGGCTAGCTCTGTCTTAATTATTAACCCATTTCTACTTATCTAAGTATTTCCACGTGGTCGTCTTATCGGGGGAGCCGCGGCAAGCGTCCTCTGTCCTTCCCGGGCTACATCTCGACCCCGCCTTCTACTTCCTCTTTCCTCCTCCTAGTCTCCTAGCCCCGCCTATCTAGTTTTCTATTGGCCACAGTGCTTTATTAACCAGTATGAGAAACATATATACAGAATAACATCTCCCATCATCTCCTCTTTTCTGTCTAAAGTAAAAGAAGGGGTTTAACCTTAACAAAGCAAAATATAACATACAACAGTTATTAAATAAGAATCACAGTTAACGATATTTAGTCCATTAACATTTTGTAAGACTTAAAGAAAATATCATCTATCCTATCTTTGTGAGTCTAAAGTCCTATATGTAACTTATCTTTAATCCTAACTAAGGGAAACTATAACCATAACTACCTGCCTTCAATTCCATCAAAGACCACAGAAGGATAATATATAAACTCTAGAAATGACAGAGACAACTCATTGCCTGGTCAGTCACCCGAAGTTCTTCTGTAATGTTCCATCTTCAGCCCATAGGCCATAGTGTGTGTCCAGACTCCTTAACAAGGCAGGAAACTTTTCTCTGTGTCCTGTAGACTGTCTGGCTGTCTGGCAGCCTCTTCCATGAAGCAGGAATCCTGTAGCAATATCCATCTTGCATCAGCAGTCACCTTTTTGTGGGTCCTGCATGTCCAGTTTCTACAGCATAAAGTCAAAGAGTCCAGAAGAGCAGTACTTTGCCCAAATGGCTAGTCTTGCCATATTAGAAGCAAACTTCATAACACGTTTCTTCGATGTCCATCTTCTTTTCTGACATAGGTGGTGTTACCAGGAGCAGTTGTGCCTCACTGTCAAGAAAATCCCTAAATCATTTTAAATGCCATATTCTGTAGGTCTTTGAAAGGTTTGAAGAATGCCTATTCATCTCAAATACATCTCTGCATATCTAGAAATCCTAACTAACTTAACTCTAAGTTTTGACTATCATAGGTAACTCTCTATAATCTGTACTAAATTATACATTACATTTTCCAATGAGCTATATAAACACAATACCTAAACAAGAGGAGAAATATACATATCACACAATTGACCTTAAATTGTATCAATAAATGAAAATCCATTCCAAAGCAAAGTATTCATATCTATACCATAATTCCCTTTTTACCTTTAAAAAGATTGCTTTTGGTTATAGCCATTTATAACCAAGCCCATTTAAATGAAAACAAACATTTATAAACAATATTTGGGAATTTGGGCATCGTTCTTTCCAAACTACTTCCTGCTGGTAGAGGGCGCTGTCATGGGGGTCCAAAGAAGACGCAGAAATCTTGGCAGTAGTCTGCAAGGCTTTGTCTCAACTGCTTTGAATGTTGGATCACCTGGGGAGCTGTTTCAGGGGGTCTGGCTTGATCAAACCACATACGTCTGGAAGAAATCCATAGCTTTTCATTTTCTGTGGAAACAAAAATAGAAATCCTTTTCCCCAGTAGCTTGTCCTTAGGCTTAAATTTTGGAGTCAAAGCATTTTTAAAATATATAAATTGAATTAATCCAGCAGCATTTCTTTTATCAGTAGTTATTTTCTCAGCAATCAAATAATTTAAAGACAACAGAATCGCATATAGTATCCAAAATTTCTCTGTGTTTTCCATGTTTACGTGGCTTTTTTATTACTCTATTTATTCTATTTATATTTTTACATATTTTGAGACAGGGTTTCTCTGTGTAACTTTTATCTGTCCTGGAATTCAGTGCATACCAGGTTTACTTTGAAATCACAGAGATCTGCTTGCCTCTGTCTGCGGAGTGCTGGGATTAATGGCATGTCCCATTATACCCATTCATTCTACTTTCTTTTTTCTTTTTTAAACCATTGTATCCCCTTCCTTTTTCTCTCCCAAGCCAGCGTATTTTTTAAAACACAGTGTAAACCTTCATTGCAGCTCTTGTACACACCAATGAATTGTTAGCAGAGCTCTTTAAAAGCAAGGCGGCTTTTTGCCGCTTATGCTAATTTTGGAAACCTCCCTTAAAGGAGCTGCGCAAATCTCTGTCAACAACAAAACAAATCCAACCGAGAAAATACTGCTACTAAGAAGTCTTGCTAGTCTCTGTTCCCTTGTTTCTAAAAACTATTTTTTAAGCTTTTGTTAAGTTTTAAGCGAAAGTTCTCAGTCCCAGTTCTGACACCATTATGTTACAGCATGTTGTTCCCAGCCGGCCTTCCGGTCCTGCCGCCATGGTTCCGCAACCACATGTGCCCCAAATAACACTCAGGAGACTCTATATTTGATATAATCCTGTTGGCCAGTTACCATTACTGTTTATGGGCTAGCTCTGTCTTAATTATTAACCTATTTCTACTTATCTAAGTATTTCCACGTGGTCGTCTTATCCGGGGAGCCGCGGCTGGTGTCCTCCTTCCTCCCTGGGCTACATGTCGACTCCTCCCCCTACTTCCTCTTTCCTCCTCCTAGTCTCCTAGCCCCGCCTATCTATTGGCCACAGTGCTTTATTAACCAGTATGAGAAACATATATACAGAATAACATCTCCCATCATCCTGGAGTTTCATATTCTTATTCCACATATTTGAAATCTGGCAGCTTCTTCACGTGGAGTCCCAATTCCTCCACAGCTCCTGTTCCTCATCTTTCCAAAACAAAAGCATACTCCTCACTCACTGTGTAATATGTATATTGAATGCATCAGCCTAGAACTTAAAAATCAAAAGGCCTACCAACAATTAACTCTAGAGTCTTTCAAGATAAAGCAATGCATTCTTAGAAGAAATATACGTAGAGAGACAGAAATATGAATACACTGAGGCAAAATGTGGATGTGAAATTTCCAAAACAAGAAAAAGTTTAGTTCTATATTTTAAATATGAAAGTATCAAGTTTCGACTCTCTGTCTCTGTCTCTGCCTCTGTCTGTCTGTCTGTCTCTCTCGAGTACACACACACACACACACACACACACACACACACACACACACACACAAACTCATCACATGACTCATTGATGGACACTTGGATTGATTCCATGGGTTGGTAATTGTGAATACTGTGCAAGTGCACATGGGAACATGACAATTTCAACATGGTGCTGATTTTATATGCTTTGCATGTAGACTCAACGGAAGATCACTGGGTCATATGATAGATCCAATTTTAACTGTCTGAAGCATATTCATACTATTTTTCTGTAACATATGACATCACCATAAGCAGTGAAAAATACCTTGATTTTCTACACAACCTTTCCAGCACTTGCTATTTGATGTGATTTTTTTAAGTTTATTTTTTTTTTAATTTTCGTATATTGCGATCATATCCTTCCCCTTTCCCTTCTCCTTCACCTCCCCAACGCTTCCCAGATCCCTGCTTCATTCCCCCCACCTCTCTTTTAAAAACCCAAACCCAAATAGACAAACAAAAACAATAAAAAACTACAGAGTCTGTTTTCTATTGCCATTTACTCTTGAGCATGGGGCCTGTCCTACAGTGGAATTGATATACACACTGTTACTCTATTAATGAAAACTGATTTTCCCTTTCCCAGCATGTATTGATTGCAAATAGCTTCTTAGTTAGGAGATGGGACTTTATACACTCTTTACCATCTCTGTCCTAAGAGTTTGCCTGGCTTGAATTTGTGCAGATCTTGTGCGTGCTGTCACAGTCTTTGTGAGTTCATGTGTGCGTTAGCTCTACTCTGTTGTGTTTTTAATAGTAACTACCCAAACTATCTGGCGTAGTCTCACATTGTGCTTTTGGTTTGCATTTCTTTAATGAGTTGTGATATTGAGCACATTTTCATGTACTTGTTGGCTATGCTATCTACTGAGCTCTTTTGTCCATTTTTGAATCAGATTATTTGGGAGTTCTTGTTTGCTTGCTTACTTTTTGTTATTGAGTTCTGCTAATTCATTGATATTTGAGATATTAAACCCTCCCATGAAGTTTATAATTCACAAATGTTTTCCCCAATCCAAAGATGTTGATTTTGTTTGGTTGAATATTTCCTTTTGCTATGCATAACATTTATAGTGTGAGGAAATCTTTTATGTTTTTGCTGTGTAAAGTTTTGATGTGATAACTAAAAAATGCTCCCAGAACAATATCAGGGTCAAAATTCTTTCTTCAACACATAGATGCATCATTTTCTGAGTGCTATTTGCTGAAAAGACCATACTTTCCCCAACTGTGGTATTTTGGGGGCACCTTCCCCCTAGAAATAAGTTTTCTGTGACTGTGTTTCTGTGAGCTAGTTTCTTGTTTCTTTTTCCCATCCCATTGACACCCACATTGATGTCAATGCCATACTTATATCTGTTGGTTTGTTTGTTTGAGATAGAGTCTCTCTATGTAGCTCTGGCTGTCCCCGGAACTTACCATGTACACCAGCCTTGTCTTGAAATCAGAGATCCTCTTGCCTCTTACTCCCAGTGCTGTAATTAAAAGTGTTTGTCACCATGCCTGGCCACTGCCTTCTTTGATCATTATATCTGTGTAATATATGATAAATCAGAAAGCCTAATGCCTCCAATTTTGGTTTTCTCCTTCAGGAGAACTTTGGCTATTTACAGCCTTTTGTGGCTCCACTGACTTTTTTTTTTTTTTCATTTTTTCTTTTGATGTTTTAGTGAAAAAAAAAAAAGAGTGGCATTTGAGTTCTGTAGGAATGATTTCCTAACTGAAACATCTAGCAGTCAGATTGCTTGCCCATAGCCTTACTTGTGCATATAACTGACTCATCCCTATCTCCTGTTATTCTGGAGTGCCTCCCCCCACTGAAAGCCAGATAACCACTGCCCCCCTACCAGTATGGTGATATTTTATTTATGATCTAATAAAGCTTGCATAAAGATCAGAAAGGCAAAGCGGCTAGCCACTGGAGAGTTCTCATTTCTACCAAGGCTCAAATCAAAGCTGGGTGATCCTGTCCTCAGAGTGACTGCAGACTGCAATGCTCTCCACCAAACCTCAGACTACGCTACTCCTGTTTCCTCCTGCTTTATAGTCCACTCTAGTGGTGTGATTAAAGACCTGTCATGCTGTGATGAGAGGTTTGGACTGTTTCTCTTTTACACTGATTCACTCTCATGTAGCATAGGGTGGCCTTGAACTCATGGAGATCCATCTGCGTCTGTCTCCCAGGTGTGACCACCACTGTCTGTCCTCTATGGCTAACTAGTGGCTTAGCTCTGCACTCTGATTTTCAGGTAAGCTTTATTAAGTCATAAACAAAATATCACCACCATACCAGCGACTGGTCAGCCTGCTCTTATCAATCCAAGCCCCCACCCCTCTCACAGCCCTTCATGTTCCTGCTCTGCAGTTACACCAACCTTGCTCCAGCCCAGCCCAAGCCCAGAAAAGACAGGATGCAAGTGTAACACCCATGAAATTTATTGAACAGACACAGTTACTGAAGCCATTAAAGGGAAGGGGATGACAACACAGACATTCCCAGCAGCTGCTAGAGGCCACAAGTGCTACCTCATGCCACTCTGTGATTCATAGGGAAGGACCGCATCTGCTTTGCCACACTGAGGTCTACATGCCTCAGCTTCCTTTCCAGGGACCCCTGATATGCCTCTTTCCAGATGGCATCTGTCAATGTTCTCTCTTTTTAGGGGGACTCTAGAAGAATCACTCATTGCAAGGTGATCCTGAAATATTCTGGCACGAGACAGTCACTGAACACTGGAAAGCACAGAAAGGAACATTTCACCAAAGTGAGGAACTAGTGTCACAAGTAACAAAAGAGTGGGTCGTTAAATCTTGGTTCTCAGATCCCACCCATCCTTAGTCCAGGTCTTCATGCCCACCCCAGGTTGAAATCAGCCACAAGATGAGCATCAGTCATTCCCGATTGTAGTCATCTATTCCTTTGGCTGGTTGTAAGGATTTGTCTTGGGATCTCGGTGGAGGACCTTTTCAGGTAAGAACACACCCATTTGCAGGAAACAAGCAGCAAGTGGCTGGCCTGCAAGTATATCAAGAAAGTTGACCAGGAATATACAACACGAGTTAGGAGCAGAGCAAATGGGGCCTTGGCTGGCATGGAAGTTCACAGCACAAGCTGGGCTTTGGTGTTGGCTAGCTAGGTGGGTTAGGGCTTCCGCCCATCTGGGATTGGTACACTTTGCCTAAGGTGTGATGGATGGGAGAGCTAGTATGAAAGTGCATACACACTGAATAACTTGGTCACTGTGAATAATATAGGTAAGAATGGGATTCCCAAGGCAGTGTCATAAACTTTCCTGGGTATGCTGACTGGTTAGAAGAGCCAGGCAGACATATGTAAGCCCTCTCCTCTACACTGAGGCTGATCCTTCATTAATAGTTCTAGGCTGGTACAGGATGGGACCCTCTGCCTTATCTTCTCCTGCCTAGGCAAGACTGCCCAGCACCCAGCCAGGCCCCCCTGGGCACTCTCTAGGAGTACTGCCCATCTGAGCTGGGGTGGGAGCCCTAGGGGGCTCATCGGGTCCTGCATGTCTTGGGTCTACAGAGCCGTGTTCTGGGTTATGGTCTTCTATCTCTTTTTCAACCTCATCCTCTGCCTGTTCCAGCACCTCATCTTCCTCCTTCTCAACATTCTCATCTTCTGCCTTAGCATTGGCTCTGCCATCAGCCTGGTCAGGAGGCAGATCACCAATTTCATCCAACACCTGTACTCCAATGTTGCTGGCTAGTCTTGCCTCCCATACCTCAGACTCCCGTATGAGCCCCAACAATTCGAGGAAAGTTGGAGATCTCCCAGTCATTGTCAGCCTCCTCAGAGCTTCAACCAGTGGCTCAGATAGTTTAGCCCTGGTGAGCACCTGCCTCAAGCGGACATCATCAGTGGAGGTTTTCTCTAGAGCCCCCTTCTGGACAGCTTTCTGCAGCAGGACTTCTAGCCTCAACACAAAGGCAGAGAGCTGCTCATCTGACTGCTGTTGAGCAGTCAAACACTTCATGCGGATGGTGGTCTGCGACTCTTTGTTGCCAAATACCTGGGTCAGGGCCTCTAGGCAGTCCTCTGCAGTCTTTGCTGGATTCTCTGCTAACAGCTCACGTACAAGGTACAGAGCAGTCCCCCGCAAGCCCTCCAGCAATCGTCTCCTTTTTTCCCTTTCTGGAACCCTTTGCCATACCTGAAACATGTCTGTTGTGTGGTCTAGCCAGGACTCAAAGTATTCTTCCCCGGGGGCTGGCTGAACCATCCCAGAAAACACACCCAAGCGCTGGTACCGCAACGTCTCCACCCAGGGCTGAATTGCCTGACTAACTGACTGGAGTCTGCACATTCTGTCCAGCGCCAGACCTAGGGCTCCAGGTACACTGTCCACAGTCTGCCCCTGTTGCTCCAAGAAGTGGAAAACATGGCCAAGAAGCTCTTCGCTAGAGCAACTGGGCACAAAGACAACGTTCCAGGGGCCCCCAGTGCCTAGGATTTCCCTTGGGACCAAAGCACAGTTGACTTCACGGTCAAGCTCAACCAGAGCTGCAGTGGCATTATCCTCCTCACGAAATACTTTACCCAGCACAGTAAAGTGGCCCATGGGCCACAGGGCAGCCTCCAGGGACTGTTGGAATTCAACTTCATTGCAGTCCTCCGGGATGCCCAAGATAAGTAGGCCCTTACGAGCGCTGACACCCATCCACCTGCACCAATCCTGTAGCATCTCCACCGCCATAGCCTGAAATTTTCCCAAGGCTCACACTCGGGCCAAGAAACAGTTTCCCCAGAAGCAGGTTAGATTGGAACAGGAGCCTAGGCTAGGATTCACTTAGGGAGACCAGCCTAGATCTCCACAGCCTGTAAAAAAAAAAAAAAAAAAAAAAACAGGGAAAGAGGAGGTCAATGTCCACCCCTGCCTCTTTTCATCCACTATCCCTAGAGCAAATGTTCTCAATTTGTGGGTCTCAAAAGACTTTTTTACCGGAGTCTCCTAAAACTACTGGGAAACACAGATGTTTACATTATGATTCATAACAGCAGAAAAATTACAGGTATGAAGTACCAATGAAAATAATTTTATGGTCGGGGGCTCAATGTAGCCTTAGACAATGATTGTGCATCCCATCCCTTGCCTCAGGCTAGTACCTTTCCCCAGCATAGTACCTTCCAGCAGTCCAACTCAGGCAACCCTGCGGGTTGGGGCGGGGTTTGTCAGGGCTAGTAGTACCCGCCCAGGATTTGGTACCTCCTAAGAGCAGGATCCTTTGTTCAGTCCCACAGCAAGGATTCCCGGGGCTGTTCTCCGCTCTCTCGCTCTCTCGCTCTCTCGCCAGCCAGCTCCTTTGCTGTATTGTCGCTCTGTCACGTAGAACAGTGCCAAGGCACACGCTTAAAGCTGCTGTCTCTGCAGTGCAGACTCCGGGCGGGGATGTGGTGGCCAAGGAGCACAGACCCCCTATGGTCTCCAGGAGCTGCTGGCCAGTTAAGTCATTGGCTCATAAGGGTCACGAGACAAGGCTGTTGCCTAGTTCTTGGCAACCTGAGGCCTCCTGTGATGTTACTGGTCTGGCTACTGCTGACATCACCTGATGATGATCCCTCCCCCACCACACATCTATGCCTCTGGCACAGGGGACACAGAGTGCTCAGGGATCTCCACAGAAGGTCACCAGAAAGCTGTGGTGCCCCCTCCAGCTCTGTCTCCTGAGCAAGGCTAGGGATCAAAATGCTCTGAGGATTTTGACCTTGGTGAGTCCTTATCTGAACCCAGTCCAGTGACAGAGCTGGGCAAGCAGCTCCTGGGCTAGGTAGAGCCCCTAAGATAGATGGATACCACATGAGCTCACACATGCCTCTACACCATTCCCCATGGAGCCTGTACTATCTGGATGATGCCCACCCCAGGGGAAGGGGCTGCAGGCATGTTCACCACTTGCATGCTTTGCTGCCCTTAGTGCCAGAGGCTAGTTTATAGGAGCATCAGGCATGCATTTCCTGCTCTGCATACTGCATGTCCAGGTTCTTGAAAAGCTGCTTTTGAGATTTGAAGCCCAAACCCTTGGACTTGTATCTTACTGTCTTTGGGTCAGTCCCTACCACTTCAGGTCACAGAAAACTTAAGAGTTTCTGGGAAATGTGCCTAAATTCATGTAGAAAGCACTGTGATGACAGTGAGGTGCTCAGTGATTCCCTGTCTCTGGTGTCAATATCCTTCCAGGCCTGGGACATAACTTTCTTGGTGCTAAGGATGGCATGGGTGGCCTAAATTCCAGAAGCCTCTATATGTTTCTTACCATCAGTTGTCTTCCACCAGTCAGCCCTGTCCCTCCCCCATATCTTCTGCTGCCTGATCTAGGCATCCCCTCAGAGCTGTACTACCCTGACTCAAAACAGAGTTTCAAGCCTTGCCAGGCTTATCACTTTCTCTCCAATCCCCAAGTGTCCAGACCCACATGCACAATATCTCTCTGCCAGTGAGAGGGCAAGCAGGTCCACAGAAGGTCATATCTCTCTTGGTCCACCAAGAAATAGATGACTACAATCGGGAATGACTGATGCTCATCTTGTGGCTGATTTCAACCTGGGGTGGGCATGAAGACCTGGACTAAGGATGGGTGGGATCTGAGAACCAAGATTTAACGACCCACTCTTTTGTTACTTGTGACACTAGTTCCTCACTTTGGTGAAATGTTCCTTTCTGTGCTTTCCAGTGTTCAGTGACTGTCTCGTGCCAGAATATTTCAGGATCACCTTGCAATGAGTGATTCTTCTAGAGTCCCCCTAAAAAGAGAGAACATTGACAGATGCCATCTGGAAAGAGGCATATCAGGGGTCCCTGGAAAGGAAGCTGAGGCATGTAGACCTCAGTGTGGCAAGCAGATGCGGTCCTTCCCTATGAATCACAGAGTGGCATGAGGTAGCACTTGTGGCCTCTAGCAGCTGCTGGGAATGTCTGTGTTGTCATCCCCTTCCCTTTAATGGCTTCAGTAACTGTGTCTGTTCAATAAATTTCATGGGTGTTACACTTGCATCCTGTCTTTTCTGGGCTTGGGCTGGGCTGGAGCAAGGTTGGTGTAACTGCAGAGCAGGAACATGAAGGGCTGTGAGAGGGGTGGGGGCTTGGATTGATAAGAGCAGGCTGACCAGTCGCTGGTATGGTGGTGATATTTTGTTTATGACTTAATAAAGCTTACCTGAAAATCAGAGTGCAGAGCTAAGCCACTAGTTAGCCATAGAGGACAGACAGTGGTGGTCACACCTGGGAGACAGACGCAGATGGATCTCCATGAGTTCAAGGCCACCCTATGCTACATGAGAGTGAATCAGTGTAAAAGAGAAACAGTCCAAACCTCTCATCACAGCATGACAGGTCTTTAATCACACCACTAGAGTGGACTATAAAGCAGGAGGAAACAGGAGTAGCGTAGTCTGAGGTTTGGTGGAGAGCATTGCAGTCTGCAGTCACTCTGAGGACAGGATCACCCAGCTTTGATTTGAGCCTTGGTAGAAATGAGAACTCTCCAGTGGCTAGCCGCTTTGCCTTTCTGATCTTTATGCAAGCTTTATTAGATCATAAATAAAATATCACCATACTGGTAGGGGGGCAGTGGTTATCTGGCTTTCAGTGGGGGAGGCACTCCAGAATAACAGGAGATAGGGATGAGTCAGTTATATGCACAAGTAAGGCTATGGGCAAGCAATCTGACTGCTAGATGTTTCAGTTAGGAAATCATTCCTACAGAACTCAAATGCCACTCTTTTTTTTTTTTTCACTAAAACATCAAAAGAAAAAATGAAAAAAAAAAAAAAAGTCAGTGGAGCCACAAAAGGCTGTAAATAGCCAAAGTTCTCCTGAAGGAGAAAACCAAAATTGGAGGCATTAGGCTTTCTGATTTATCATATATTACACAGATATAATGATCAAAAGAAGGCAGTGGCCAGGCATGGTGACAAACACTTTTAATTACAGCACTGGGAGTAAGAGGCAAGAGGATCTCTGATTTCAAGACAAGGCTGGTGTACATGGTAAGTTCCGGGACAGCCAGAGCTACATAGAGAGACTCTATCTCAAACAAACAAACCAACAGATATAAGTATGGCATTGACATCAATGTGGGTGTCAATGGGATGGGAAAAAGAAACAAGAAACTAGCTCACAGAAACACAGTCACAGAAAACTTATTTCTAGGGGAAGGTGCCCCCAAAATACCACAGTTGGGGAAAGTATGGTCTTTTCAGCAAATAGCACTCAGAAAATGATGCATCTATGTGTTGAAGAAAGAATTTTGACCCTGATATTGTTCTGGGAGCATTTTTTAGTTATCACATCAAAACTTTACACAGCAAAAACATAAAAGATTTCCTCACACTATAAATGTTATGCATAGCAAAAGGAAATATTCAACCAAACAAAATCAACATCTTTGGATTGGGGGAAAACATTTGTGAATTATAAACTTCATGGGAGGGTTTAATATCTCAAATATCAATGAATTAGCAGAACTCAATAACAAAAAGTAAGCAAGCAAACAAGAACTCCCAAATAATCTGATTCAAAAATGGACAAAAGAGCTCAGTAGATAGCATAGCCAACAAGTACATGAAAATGTGCTCAATATCACAACTCATTAAAGAAATGCAAACCAAAAGCACAATGTGAGACTACGCCAGATAGTTTGGGTAGTTACTATTAAAAACACAACAGAGTAGAGCTAACGCACACATGAACTCACAAAGACTGTGACAGCACGCACAAGATCTGCACAAATTCAAGCCAGGCAAACTCTTAGGACAGAGATGGTAAAGAGTGTATAAAGTCCCATCTCCTAACTAAGAAGCTATTTGCAATCAATACATGCTGGGAAAGGGAAAATCAGTTTTCATTAATAGAGTAACAGTGTGTATATCAATTCCACTGTAGGACAGGCCCCATGCTCAAGAGTAAATGGCAATAGAAAACAGACTCTGTAGTTTTTTATTGTTTTTGTTTGTCTATTTGGGTTTGGGTTTTTAAAAGAGAGGTGGGGGAATGAAGCAGGGATCTGGGAAGCGTTGGGGAGGTGAAGGAGAAGGGAAAGGGGAAGGATATGATCGCAATATACGAAAATTAAAAAAAAAATAAACTTAAAAAAATCACATCAAATAGCAAGTGCTGGAAAGGTTGTGTAGAAAATCAAGGTATTTTTCACTGCTTATGGTGATGTCATATGTTACAGAAAAATAGTATGAATATGCTTCAGACAGTTAAAATTGGATCTATCATATGACCCAGTGATCTTCCGTTGAGTCTACATGCAAAGCATATAAAATCAGCACCATGTTGAAATTGTCATGTTCCCATGTGCACTTGCACAGTATTCACAATTACCAACCCATGGAATCAATCCAAGTGTCCATCAATGAGTCATGTGATGAGTTTGTGTGTGTGTGTGTGTGTGTGTGTGTGTGTGTGTGTGTGTGTGTGTACTCGAGAGAGACAGACAGACAGACAGAGGCAGAGACAGAGACAGAGAGTCGAAACTTGATACTTTCATATTTAAAATATAGAACTAAACTTTTTCTTGTTTTGGAAATTTCACATCCACATTTTGCCTCAGTGTATTCATATTTCTGTCTCTCTACGTATATTTCTTCTAAGAATGCATTGCTTTATCTTGAAAGACTCTAGAGTTAATTGTTGGTAGGCCTTTTGATTTTTAAGTTCTAGGCTGATGCATTCAATATACATATTACACAGTGAGTGAGGAGTATGCTTTTGTTTTGGAAAGATGAGGAACAGGAGCTGTGGAGGAATTGGGACTCCACGTGAAGAAGCTGCCAGATTTCAAATATGTGGAATAAGAATATGAAACTCCAGGATGATGGGAGATGTTATTCTGTATATATGTTTCTCATACTGGTTAATAAAGCACTGTGGCCAATAGATAGGCGGGGCTAGGAGACTAGGAGGAGGAAAGAGGAAGTAGGGGGGAGGAGTCGACATGTAGCCCAGGGAGGAAGGAGGACACCAGCCGCGGCTCCCGGATAAGACGACCACGTGGAAATACTTAGATAAGTAGAAATAGGTTAATAATTAAGACAGAGCTAGCCCATAAACAGTAATGGTAACTGGCCAACAGGATTATATCAAATATAGAGTCTCCTGAGTGTTATTTGGGGCACATGTGGTTGCGGAACCATGGCGGCAGGACCGGAAGGCCGGCTGGGAACAACATGCTGTAACATAATGGTGTCAGAACTGGGACTGAGAACTTTCGCTTAAAACTTAACAAAAGCTTAAAAAATAGTTTTTAGAAACAAGGGAACAGAGACTAGCAAGACTTCTTAGTAGCAGTATTTTCTCGGTTGGATTTGTTTTGTTGTTGACAGAGATTTGCGCAGCTCCTTTAAGGGAGGTTTCCAAAATTAGCATAAGCGGCAAAAAAGCCGCCTTGCTTTTAAAGAGCTCTGCTAACAATTCATTGGTGTGTACAAGAGCTGCAATGAAGGTTTACACTGTGTTTTAAAAAATACGCTGGCTTGGGAGAGAAAAAGGAAGGGGATACAATGGTTTAAAAAGAAAAAAGAAAGTAGAATGAATGGGTATAATGGGACATGCCATTAATCCCAGCACTCCGCAGACAGAGGCAAGCAGATCTCTGTGATTTCAAAGTAAACCTGGTATGCACTGAATTCCAGGACAGATAAAAGTTACACAGAGAAACCCTGTCTCAAAATATGTAAAAATATAAATAGAATAAATAGAGTAATAAAAAAGCCACGTAAACATGGAAAACACAGAGAAATTTTGGATACTATATGCGATTCTGTTGTCTTTAAATTATTTGATTGCTGAGAAAATAACTACTGATAAAAGAAATGCTGCTGGATTAATTCAATTTATATATTTTAAAAATGCTTTGACTCCAAAATTTAAGCCTAAGGACAAGCTACTGGGGAAAAGGATTTCTATTTTTGTTTCCACAGAAAATGAAAAGCTATGGATTTCTTCCAGACGTATGTGGTTTGATCAAGCCAGACCCCCTGAAACAGCTCCCCAGGTGATCCAACATTCAAAGCAGTTGAGACAAAGCCTTGCAGACTACTGCCAAGATTTCTGCGTCTTCTTTGGACCCCCATGACAGCGCCCTCTACCAGCAGGAAGTAGTTTGGAAAGAACGATGCCCAAATTCCCAAATATTGTTTATAAATGTTTGTTTTCATTTAAATGGGCTTGGTTATAAATGGCTATAACCAAAAAGCAATCTTTTAAAGGTAAAAAGGGAATTATGGTATAGATATGAATACTTTGCTTTGGAATGGATTTTCATTTATTGATACAATTTAAGGTCAATTGTGTGATATGTATATTTCTCCTCTTGTTTAGGTATTGTGTTTATATAGCTCATTGGAAAATGTAATGTATAATTTAGTACAGATTATAGAGAGTTACCTATGATAGTCAAAACTTAGAGTTAAGTTAGTTAGGATTTCTAGATATGCAGAGATGTATTTGAGATGAATAGGCATTCTTCAAACCTTTCAAAGACCTACAGAATATGGCATTTAAAATGATTTAGGGATTTTCTTGACAGTGAGGCACAACTGCTCCTGGTAACACCACCTATGTCAGAAAAGAAGATGGACATCGAAGAAACGTGTTATGAAGTTTGCTTCTAATATGGCAAGACTAGCCATTTGGGCAAAGTACTGCTCTTCTGGACTCTTTGACTTTATGCTGTAGAAACTGGACATGCAGGACCCACAAAAAGGTGACTGCTGATGCAAGATGGATATTGCTACAGGATTCCTGCTTCATGGAAGAGGCTGCCAGACAGCCAGACAGTCTACAGGACACAGAGAAAAGTTTCCTGCCTTGTTAAGGAGTCTGGACACACACTATGGCCTATGGGCTGAAGATGGAACATTACAGAAGAACTTCGGGTGACTGACCAGGCAATGAGTTGTCTCTGTCATTTCTAGAGTTTATATATTATCCTTCTGTGGTCTTTGATGGAATTGAAGGCAGGTAGTTATGGTTATAGTTTCCCTTAGTTAGGATTAAAGATAAGTTACATATAGGACTTTAGACTCACAAAGATAGGATAGATGATATTTTCTTTAAGTCTTACAAAATGTTAATGGACTAAATATCGTTAACTGTGATTCTTATTTAATAACTGTTGTATGTTATATTTTGCTTTGTTAAGGTTAAACCCCTTCTTTTACTTTAGACAGAAAAGAGGAGATGATGGGAGATGTTATTCTGTATATATGTTTCTCATACTGGTTAATAAAGCACTGTGGCCAATAGAAAACTAGATAGGCGGGGCTAGGAGACTAGGAGGAGGAAAGAGGAAGTAGAAGGCGGGGTCGAGATGTAGCCCGGGAAGGACAGAGGACGCTTGCCGCGGCTCCCCGATAAGACGACCACGTGGAAATACTTAGATAAGTAGAAATGGGTTAATAATTAAGACAGAGCTAGCCCATAAACAGTAATGGTAATTGGCCAACAGGATTGTATCAAATACAGAGTCTCTGAGTGTTATTTGGGGCACACGTGGTTGCAGGACAATGGCGGCAGAACCAGCGGCAGCCGGCGGGGAAACCTGCTGTAACAACCAGGACCCCTAAATCTGAGAACATTTGCACATGAGGCACAGGACCCTCACTTTTGATAGTGGTGGGGCTGGAACCAAGGCCCTCTCATATGCTTGGCAATAACTGTATCACGGATCTGCACAGCAGTCTATTAGACTCTCTTTATAGATCCCTATCTTACACCTTGGCAGGCAGTGATGAATAAGGAGAGTATGTCACAGTTTGTTTGAAAGTGACCTGGGAAGTAGAAACTACCTGTCTTTGTGTTGCATTACTCAGAAGACCATCCAACACCGAATGTTCGCCACTCAGGCACAAAAAGTCTGCCAGACTCTCCCTATCCTCAACTGACAAATTATGGGCCTGAGACTTAACTTCAGTCCAGTGATCAAGAGTTAAACGAAGGTCAGGTCGTCAGTCAGTCCGTCCTATGATAAAACTACAAAGACACCAAAGACACACAGAACGAAAACGCACAAAACAGAAACTAACAGATCCAGACACGTGTTACCCGTCCACATCTCTGCAAACAGGCAAAAGACTCGACCGGCCACAGAATACAGAGCTTGGTCCTACCGACCAATCGACAGACAGAAGCTGGAAGTCAGAAGCCTCCTCGCTTCCGGGGTTTCCCCAGAGGCAGCAAACAGATTCAGACACAGAGCTCAGTCCTCCGACCAACAGATGGAAGCTAACAACTGGGCGTCCCCAGGCCTCCTAAACGTCCCTGGAGATTCCTCCAGAGCAACAGCTTGTGACCCTCCTAGCATGTCTGCTGACCACAGTCCCCTGGTCCTTACGGCCCAAGAGAACAGCTGCAAACAAAAACCGAGAATGCACGTTCCAGAATACAGATACCAGATCAGAACAGAGGAGCCGGCCAACATACATGCATACACACACATCAGACACATACAGACACAGCAGAAAGGTTCCCTGTATCTCCAAGTCGTTTCTTGGCTAAGAGGGGTGGTTGCAGTATCCTGGCCAATGCACCAAATGAAAGAGCTGCAGAGCATGGAGCTTCATGCTCAGGAAAGGCAGCGCCCCCAAATCACTCACAAGAAGCGGTCTTGATGCAAAAGCATGAGGTCTTTTATATTCTGCAGCCATACTCCACGTGGGTTTAGAGGACTGGGAACCCTGGGTACAGAATTGAGACAGCTTTTATAGGGTTACAACAAAGCCCGCACATCTTAAACTAATCATCTCGTAGCATCCAGTGCAGACCAATCAATTTAAACCATCCAAGCCTGCGCTTAGCCTTGGAGGTCTGCTTTTGCAGGGGCTTCTGGGGGTGGGGTGACAAGGCTCATTTCCTGTGTTCACTCACTCACAGGTGCTGTCATAAACAACCTTGTCATAAACAGCAAAGAATGTGACCTTTTGCCTACTCACTGCCAGGGGACAGGGTCTGGGATTTAAACTTCTAGCTTCCTTGGGTCAGTGGAGAGTTAGGCTAAATTTTTCCATCCTTACAGATGCAGGAACATTACTAGTCCAAGGGTTTGATGCAAGGCCTCTTCTCAGATGGGAACGTAGGGGAAACCTTAAGAGAACACACAAAAACTAATCAACACTCAGGCTGGGGTGACCAGGAGAGAATTAGCTCTTTTCTCAGACTTGAGACTGGCTGGGTGTCCAGTACCTTAGAGTCATGCTTGGCTCAGTGGTAGCCTTACTGTACTTCAGTGTTGTGTGGAGCAGTTCTACATGCACAGCTGGGTATGGAGTAGTTCAGATATAACCTTGGACCAGGTGGAAACCTTGGGATTTCTGCCTCTTTTCCTCTCAATTACTTCTTTGATTTTGGCTTACATTTACCCATGCACTGATGAGTCTTTTTGTCTCATTTTGAACTCTGGTGGCTTTGAAGCAGCAGATGATGATGCCACTTCATCTGCTGGGGCCACAAATCAATGTAGGCATTTTCTGTTGTATGTGCTTGTATACTTGCTGCAGGCAGAGGCAGAGTCACTCAGAGTCTCTTCCTGGCCCCCACTCAGAAATTCCTTCAAAGACTCTGAACTTTCCTTCATGGATGATCCAGAGGAAAAGGACAAGGCTGATGGACTCCTGACAGTCTGTTCAGAGGTCAGCTGCAATTCTTTCCTTGCTGAAAACTTAGAGAGGCAAGACATTGTCTTCCTCTGACCTGGATTGTCTGCTACCATTTATTTGACCATGTTTCATATTTTTAAAGACATACTGTGTCAAAAACTTTTTTGTTAGACTAAGAGTGAGAACCAGATCCAGCCATCAGAGATATTTTTGTGGTCATTGTGAGGGAAGAGGAAGAGGAAAAGCTGTGAGCATGAAATTGTGAAATAATAGGAAACTGAGATGCTGTCCACCCATCCCAAGAATTTTGAGCAGAAGGAGAAATGTAGGCTGCATGTGTAGATTTGGAGGTGATGAGTAGGAACATTCCATGTTACAGGCAAAAAGGGAGTAAAGGGTCAGCAACATAAAGGAAGTGGTGTCTGATCCCCTGGAACTGGAGTTACAAATGATTGTGATACTCCATGTCAGTACTGGAAGTCTGAAACAGTAGGCAGTGTTCTTAAGTGCTCAGCCACTTCTCCAGCCCCTGAAATCTTTTTTATTGTAATGAATTATAGAAACAAAGTTGTACTTTCTTAGCAAGTTAAGTGTGCAGTTCATCAGCACCTAAGACATTCACAATGTGGTGCAAAGAATATCATCCTTCACCTATAGAATGTTTTTCCTTCCTTCTCCCAGACTGGAGCTCTTTCTCTAGACATGTCTCCATGGCCTGGGGGTACCATAGGACCTCTGGGATGACTCTTTAATTATTTGCCCTTTCATCTCTTGCCCCTTACGTGGTGCCTACACTTTTAGCTGTCAACCTTCCTGGAACTTATTGTAGACACTGAGAAGCAACGCAAATTTTAACATAAATGCTGCTCCTCTGGAAATGGTAATTAGAGTAAGCCTATAGATTGTGAAGGAAACAGGATATTCACTGACTTGGCTTTTGTTGTTGTTCAATTAATAAGTATAGCAGAATGTCAGTTACCACATTCCTTAAGTGAATAACCATTTCTGAACCTCAGGAATTCCTCCAAAATTCCACTGCTTGACACTGGAGAGGTTTTAAAAATCAAACTTGCTGAGTCATGCCAATGCATAAAATTGAAGGAGAGGAGAAGCCTCACCATGTCCTGACCAATTAACTCAAATATAGCTAACAGATTCCTTAAGAGCTTGTTTCCCATGGTGTGGCCATGGGGTACAGACTGTTCAGACATGTACAGATACCACAAGGAAATACTTGATGACTCTTTGGTGCTGGTTAGTCCTTTTAGTGTGTAAAAGGGAAACAGGAAGCTGCTATTAGTTTCCTTACATGATTGCTTCTTGTCTTTTTTCTTTACATAAACATGTGTGTTACCAGACTGATAGCTGGGAATCCAGCATGGGACTGACTCAGATCCCATGAACATGGGTCTCAGCTAGAAGGACTGAACAGTCTAGGGGATCTCAGACAGTGGAACCAGGATGCATCCCTGGTGCACGAAAGGACTTTGGGAGCACATTCCCCATGGAGGAATACTCCCTTAACCTAGAGACAGGAGAAAAGGCCTAGTCCCTACTCCAAATGACTTGACAGATTTTGTTGATCCCTCCTGGAGGGCATCACCCTACATGTGGAGTGGAGGGGATGGGAGGGTGGTTGAGGTGCATGTGAGGGGGGAGAGAGGGAAAGAGGGAGGGAGGGACGGAGAGAGGGAAGGAGGGAAGGAGGAAGGGAGGGAGATGAAACTGGGAAAGATATGTAAAATAAAAATAAAATAAAAATGTGTGTCATAAACATACTAGAAACTTATGCAAAGAAAAACTATATTTTTTACATAATACGGTTGAGTTCTTGTTTTGTGTTTACTTTTGTACTTCATCCACTTGTTTATGCATTTTTATCACTTTTCATGTATACTTGTAATTGTGAGGATCTAGACATTTTAATTCCTGGGGAGGTTGTTTATAAGACTAGATGCTTCATACCATACTGTGCTTGCTAGGTGCAAACAAAGTACATCCCTACTGGCCCACTGAGATGGCGGCTATGAGTTGGAGAGTTTCCTTTGAATTGCTACTATTAGATAGACCATCCAGCTTTCCACTTGCTAAGTATATTTTTTAGTTTTGAATTGCGTATTATTTAGCAATAAATTTGAATAACTTAAATTATGTCTATCCTATGTGCTGAATCTCTGGAATATAATACTTTTGGGGGTTTTTAAGACAGGGTTTCTCTGTACCTTTGGAGGCTGTCCTGGAACTAGCTCTAGTAGACCATGCTGGTCTCCAACTCACAGAGATCCATCTGCCTGTGCCTCCCAAGTGCTGGGATTAAAGGCGTGTGTCACCACCACCCGGCTTGGAATATAATTATTTTTAATTGAAAAAAAAGACTGGGTGCTAATTGCTCAGAATTGAATATTTTTGAGGTAAGTACTATAGGGATACAATAGCACCATTCAGTCAAGGAATAGTGAAACAGATTTCCAGGAGTATAGGATGTATGAGACAGGATGAAAGATAGGACTAAATGTTTAAGTATGGTGCTGGTCAGGAAAGATCTAGAATACAAGTTAAGGAAACTTAACTACACCCTAGAAAAGAGTGTCTGCAGAGAGCTATAAATAGACACCTGTTATGTCTAGTTTTCAGAATGTTCACTCTGATATTAGTGGAATAGAGGAACAGTAGCATGTGACATTTGAGAAAGCAGGAAGACATTTGCAATAATATAGGTGAAAGCTATGTGAAAGTCGTGGGAGTGAAGATCCCTCATCACATAGCAATATAATTCCAGGGTCTTGATCTGTTACTGTAGGGCATGTAGTATCATGGGCCAAAGGTGTGAATCAAGTGTCACCCTCTTTTAAAGACTGCCTGACCTATAATACACCTCTTGTTCATTCACAAAACATCCATACTCAGGACCTGTCCCTGTGGTGGCTCTGGAAGGCCGTGTGGCTCTTTTTAAGCAAGGATTTGATCTGGAAATATAGCTCAGTGTTTGAGTACATGCCTGGCACATGTAAGCCCTGAGTTCAATCCCCACAACCAATATCTGCCTGCTTATGACTTTAATTGACTGCCTGCTTATGGCTTTAATTTTCAAAATACTGTAGAAATTTCCTTGAAAACATTTGTTTAACAGACAAAGAGCACTGGTAAACAAGGGTTATGGATGGAGGCCCTCTGGCATACAGTGACTGACAACTAAAACTAAACCAGGTTTTTATTTTTATTTTTTTTTATTTTTGCCACTAAGAGATTGACCCACCATGTGCTCTTTTTCCTAACCAAATGACTTTTGTCCAAGGAATAGAGATGCCTCCACTGAGGTACTCACCTAGGCACACACTAGATGCTAAGTAGACATAGGACTTTGTTCTAACAACGTTGTCTATTTTTACTTCATCCCACAATGCAGTTCACTCCAGCCCTCCCTGAGGAAGCTCAGTAAGTGGGAAACTACTTGTATTTTTAAGACATTTACTTACTGGTTTACAAAATGGATTTTTATCTGGCTTTATTTTATTGTATCATTAATACATACTTTTTCTATGAATTAAACAAACAAACAAAAAACATACATCTTACTATCTCATTTCTTGTTTCCTAAATTTTGCTTCCTCTTTACACATATAAAATGAAGTTCTGGGATGTCCATAGGGAAGAAAACATACATGAATTGTTTGTCTTTCTGAATTTGAGATGTTTTGCTTAATAAGTTAAACTATTCCATTAATTTTCCTGCAAATATCTTTCTTTTTCTTTTCTTTCCTTTTCTTTCTTTTTACTTTCTTTCTTTCTCTCTCTCTTTCTTCCTTCCTTCCTTCCTTCCTTCCTTCCTTCCTTCCTTCCTTCCTTCCTTTCTTTCTTTCTTTCTTTCTTTCTTTCTTTCTTTTTTTTTAGACAGGGTTTCTCTATAGTGCTTTGGAGCCTGTCATGGAACACTCTCTGTAGACCAGGCTGGCCTTGAACTCACAGAGATCCACCTGCCTCTGCCTCCGAGTGCTGGGATTAAAGGCATGCACCACAACTTCCTGGCTACTTTATTTTTCATTGCAGCTGAATGTGTTGTGCTTCTTCAGTTTCTTTATCCACTCAACTGGTACTAGACACTGGGCTGATTCATTTCCTTAGCTGGTGTGTAGCTAAGCATGAATGTATGAGAATCTCTGTCGTAGGACTTAAGAGCCGTTGGGGGGTATTCCTTGGACTCCGTTGTTACAATTTCTAATCCATCTCTAATTGTATGAATTCTGGTTACCAGTTTCTTTCGATTAGTTTGCCTCCGACTTTTAAAATTGTGCTTATTGTTCTGAAGCATCAACACTTTCATTGATTCTGTTTATTAATCTTTTCCTCCATTGTTCATTTAATCCTCTAGTTCATTTACACATGTCTTGATCTTTATTGCTTCTTGTTGTCCACTGCTTTGGGTTTGTATTTTCTAGAACGTTCATGTTCATCTTGAGGTTATTAATTTGAGATTTGTTGAGGTTTTTTTACAATAAGCAATCATACCATTAGTACTTTTCTCTTGAGACAATGTGACATGTTGAACCTAGAGTGCATGCTTTTTTCAGCTAGGCTGAAGGCCATCAATCTTTCTGTTCCCTATATCCAAGTTGTGGAATCACAGGCATATAAAACTGTAGACAGAAGTTTCTGTCCTGCGCCAGTCCTGCAGTTCCGAATAAACACACAGAGGCTTATATTAATTATAAACTGTTAGACCCATTGCTCAGGCTTTTTACTAACAGACTCTTACAACTTAAATTAACCATAATTCTTATCCATGTTTAGCCACGTGGCTTGGTACCATTTCTCAGAGAGGCATTCTTACCTTGCTCTCTCTTAGTCTAGATGGCAACTGTGTCTCTGATTTCTTCTTCCTAGAATTATTCTACTCAGGTAGCCCCACATACAGATCCTGCCTGGCTACGGGCCAATCAGTGTTTTATTAAACAAACATTGGTGACAAATCTTTAAAGAATACAAGAGCATTATCCCACATCATACAGACATGTCAAGCTTTGTGTATTCCCTATGTATATGATAGAATATTCTGTAGTAATACATCAAATATATATGGTGTAATTTATCTTTGAAGTTTCTTTATTGTTTTTTAGTTTGAAACACGTATCTAAATATGAGAGTGGTATAATGTGCCTTTAGTGTGTTGTCTCAATAGAAAATTACTAAAGCTGAAGGCACTCTCATTGTGTACACACAACCATTGCCCCAAACAGGTTACATTCAACTTGACCTCATACTTGGTGTTCAGTCTGTCATGTGTGGTTCTCTTTCTTGCCCTTGTGATTCCTACTATGCTTATCCACAGTCTGTACATTAACTGCTTTGGAAAAAAAGAGAATTGTAAGGCTTCTGTTAGAACCCTACTTTCTCATTTGAGCGTAAAGTAACTAATTCCTCCCTTACTCAGCCTCCAGGACCCAAACTGCCTGTTCTCCTGCAGGCCAGTTACTGCTGTAATGTCTGATGTAAGAATTTCTGTCTACTGAAATTCGCTATTTGACCTGTCATGGCTCATTGGGTGTAATTTTCCTGGGGTCTTTACTCAGAGAAGGCACTCCATTGAGAACATAGATATGCAGGATGGTCTAGTGTTACCAGCTGGTCCAGTAGGCTTGCAAGCCCATTATCAACACATTGCCCCTGTTTTTAGACTTCCCTCTTCTGTCTCTCCTTCCCTCCCTTGTCTCCAAGTGAGTATTTTGCTTCTTTACAGGCCCACTTTCCTCCTTCTACACTAGGGCATGGGTTGTGACCCCTCAGCTGTATTTTCTTTGTCCCTTCTCTGTACCAAGTGTATCTATCTCTCAACAGTTGGTAGCTTTTCCTTCTCTAGCCTTTCCTTTTTTGGCTTCTGGGACCCCCCTTCCTGTATTTGAACTGACTTTCCATTGAAATTATACTTCTACCTCTCCCACCTCCTTCTCCTCTTCCTATTCCTTTCTTAGAGGTCAGTATAGTATGGGTGGTTCCCTAGCTGCAGGTCTTGGACATGGTTTCCAGAGATGTTCTGTGCTGGTAATGATACCTTCTCCAACTCTGCCAATATGCACCAGACTGCTTATTTGGATGCCCCTCAGACATTTAACAATTCAGGTGTCTCAACCAGGGTGCTTAAAGCACTTTTGCATGCCTGTTCTTTCCCTGGGCTTCCCCCTTTTTACAAAAAGACTCGGGCTTCTATTAGGTTACTTGAGCAAAGGAGGCAGGAAACTTACTCCCTGTTACTTTTGTTTCTTGCCTCTAAATCCCACAAACCACTAGAGGCGAACAGTTGTGGTCTGAGACTGCCATTCTTTTCCATAGATCCTAGCCTGTGTCCTACTCTTCAGGCCTGTACTCAGATAACTCTGCTTTTCATCATACTGATTAGTAATATTATTTATATTTCCTCAAAGATAAACCATGGGTCCCTGATTTTGAGCATTAAGGACTCCATCCTGGAAAGCAAGCAGGTGCCATTACCAAAAGGAGACTTGCAGGATCAGGCTATTTAGAATGCTGATTGTATCTGTCTTCTGGATTGTAAGAACCAATAGTACACACAGAGAGAAACACACACAACAGAGAGAGAGGGGGGGAAGGAAGGAGGGAGGGAGGGAGGGGGAGGGAGGGTGAAAGGGAAGAGAGAGTGAAAGAGAGACAGAGGGAGGGAGGGAGGAAGAGAGAGAGAGAAAGAGAGACAGAGGGAGAGGGAAGGAGGAAGGGAGGGGGAGGGAGTGAGGAAGGAAGAGAGAGAGGGGGGGAGAAGAGAGAGAGAGAGAGAGAGAGAGAGAGAGAGAGAGAGAGAGAGAGAGAGAGATTCTTTGAAATCAGGCTATCACCAGGGTCACAGCATTTCCAACCCTTTCTTTGGCTTGAAGCACACATCTGTTCCTCTCCCTTCAGCATTGTGACTGAGCAAAGAACGAGGTGGTGGTGGAGAAAACAGTGGAGCTGGGCCCCACCCATAGCACCCTAGAGAGCACAGGGAGTGTGGGTGCAGGCGGAGACACAGTGTCATCAGGGACCTGGTGTGCTGTCTGGGTGTGTGGGGTCCATGCTTCCAGTGCAAGGCTGTGTGTGCATAGCTAGCTAATGCTCCAGCCCTGGCTGTTGACGGTCCAGAGAGGCACTCCCACGGGACTTCTCTGTACTTGGGCACAGGGCAAAGAAGGCTAGGCCTGGCCTGAAACTAGCAGGAATTGCCAAACCGATCGAGACATCTGCACCGTCAAGCACGGACGTGAACATTTATTTGGGGGACGGGGGAGGGGGGGAAGAAACACAGTATGCCGTGAGGATCTTTCCAAGCCCCACGGCCTCCCAGATGGTCCTCTTTTGGAGGTGGAGCTGCAGGGGTGATGGCTGAAAGGAGGAAGCTCCCTTCTAAAGAGTAGGTGAAGAGGGGTCCCTGGCAGCACCAATCCTGGCTGCTGACCTCTTCCGGGCCGCCTTTAGGATGGTCTTATCGAAGAGCTCTTTCTCACGATGGTGCACAGGTGGGCCACGCAGGTACTTCTCTTCTGCCTCCTTGTAGCTGAGCTCATCCAGGGCAGCGATGGAGTAGATGATTGCTTCTGGAAGGAGAACCTCCATGGTGAATCGGACTTTGTCTCCTCTTGCCAACGAGAGCAGGGCCTCGTCTGCTTCCTTGGATATTTCTTGCAAATGTCTGGCTACGAGATGCAACTGGTCCTCGTCCTCCAGGTAGGTCTCAATGCAGAAGACTTCCCTCTTTGATCTCCAAAGGTTGTCCAGCCACCTGGACGGTTTCCTGCCCTTTACGATGTCCAGCAGGTGCTTGTCTGCCCCTTTTCTCTTCACGATGAAGTCTACGAGCTTCTGGTTGGCTCTGTCCCAAGCGGCCCTCATGCGGTCAGGCAAGAGTTTCTTGCGGGGCTCCTTCCCACCCAGGGCGGTCTCCTCCTCCCAATCTTCCAAGTCGGCATAGCTCACCTTGGGGAAGTCAATGTGCAGGTCGCCCTCTTGGATGGCTCTCCTTAGCGGGTAACTGGCTCGGGCGGTGTAGTAGTCCATAAAGGAGCCCAGGAAGGAGCCACAGGCGAGGCCCTCTCTGTAGTGGTCGATCACCGAGAGGCACCAGTTGATGCCCTGGCCGTACACTCTGCTGGCTCTCCTCAGGAGCGCTGATTTCTCCCCACAGTCCAGGTGCTTCAGCTTGCGTGAGGGACTCGGACACCCCTGTGCTCAAACTGCATGTTGCCCTCGATCAACAGCACCCTCGCCATCTTGTCGTTTTTGCTGACACTCTTGACCACCGCCGGCCAGAAAGGAAGGTCCTGGAATTTGAACCAGACCAGCATGCCTCGTTCGATGGTATTTGGCCCCTGGGCAGAAGCCACGTTGGTGGCTTGGCAGACTTTTTGAACTCCAGCCACTCTCCTCTTGGCCCTGGTGCTAGTCACCTTTGAGTGCCCTGGATTCTCCAGTTGTGGGAGCATGCACTGGGCGCACAGCACATGGACCTTCCTTTTCCTGCTAGCAATGCGGAGAGACCTTCGCAGCCTCGGGATGGGAGGCGTGCAGGCTGCCGATGCCCCTTTGAGTCTGGCTTCGGGGTCCCGGAGCCGGGGTCCTGCTTGTTCTCTGGGAGGGAGGTCTTCCTCTGGCCTCCAACAGCCCCGCTCTCCAGGCCTCCACACCGACCTTGGTGCCGGAGAGCTCTGGGCGAGGTAGAGGCGTGCCTCGGTGGCCCAGAGGCAGCCTGCTGATCCTTTCTAGCCCGGGCACCCTCCCCGAGAGGCTGGGGTGCTCAAAGACCTGAGCTGGGATGTGCTCAGCTTTCTCTTGCCCTGCTTTCTCTTGCCCTGATTGTCGCTGTGGGCATTTCCTGCTGGTGGCTTGCAGGAGCTTGGCCACACTCTAGTGCCTCTCAACAAGTTCCCTCGCATTTCAAAGTGAGGGGGGCCCAAGAGCAGTGTGCACCTGGGCTTTGCCCCTTGCACTGCAAGCTCATCCTGTGAGCCCATCAACACAGGTCCCAGGCGGCCGCGCTTCCCAGGACTCCTGTGGGAGAGCCCCCGGCCTTTCTGGTTGTGCTCTTGGAGGTGCAGGCGCTGGCCTGAGCTGGAGCTGGCCTGCTCTTTTGGAACCTTCAGAGTTGCTGTGCTGGTTCTTCGGCCACCTGCCCTTCTTCCTTGATACAAGCAGGTTCCCTCGCCCAGAACATCCAGTGCCACCTTGAGGGCTCTTCTGTATGCCCTGGTCTGCCCTGGCGAGCCACTGGCCTGCGACTTCGTTCCGGCCAAGGAGGCGATGGTTACAATTTCAGACTTGCTTAGGGGCCTCACCTCTGTGCTCCTCACTCTTGTCTTCTCACCCACAGGCAGAATCTGGACCTCCAGGAAAGACGCCCACTCTCCTCTTACTATGGGTGGAGGTCCTGGGTCTGGATAGCACCCTTGCAGGCCACAGCTGGCCCTTCCAGCCACACAGCACATACTCTGCGGAGTCCATGGTGAACGGGTCTCTGGAGCTGTGCTGATCAGGACAGCGTAGCTCCCTTGGTTGTGGTGGGGCACTGTGACTGCTGGTCTTCCGTGGTCTGGTTACCCTGCCGGTAGTGCTATCCCTCCCTCCAGAATCTGGTAGACAAGCTTGAATTGACGTCCTCGCTCAGGGTGATGTGGGCATAGCCTGTAGCGTGGGAGAGGGAAGCAGAGCTGTACCAGGAGGGAAGTAGCCTTTAGGGGACACAGAAGCAACAGTCCAACGAGGTGAGGAGAGAGAAAGCAAGGGAGCACACCGAGTCTGTTCTACAGAGGTGAGGATGCATGTGAGAGAAGACATGGAAGGACCCAGAGCACACGTGCAATACACGGTTCACCACCCGGAGGCTGGGGTGGTGAACTTCCTCCTGGAGAGGTGAGTGTCTTTACGTGGCCTGTGTGCTTTCTTGCCCATCCTGTACCTGGGGGCTCCCTGGGATTATCTCGGGGATTATGGGAGCCTCATTGTTCTCTTTCCTAGGGAGCGAATCCCACTTTGCCCCACCCCAGGCAGCCTGTGGACACCTAGTGCGCCTGTGCCTTCCACACCACTGAGTTAGATACCAGGTTGAGGAGCAAGTGTGTGGGGAAATCTTCATGGTGATACACACAGCATGGCAAGTAAGGATGGATGCTGTCACTCTCAAGAGCTTCTGGCCTCCCACCCCCACCCCCACCCCCACCCCAGAACCTCGTATTTGGGTTCAGATCTCTTGTTCCAAACTCTACCCTGGACCTCGCTGTGGGATCAAGTGTCCACGTGGCACAAAGGGAAGCCCCTCGTTGTGGAGAAATGCTTACTAACTGGCAGACTCAGGAGTGTCGGATGGAGAGGGACAGGACAAGCGTCTCTGTTGCAATTGCCCATCCTCCTGCTGCGACCTCAAGTCCGTAGACCCAAAACACCCATATCTGTCCGTGATGGTCACTGTTCTACCAACTGATCCCAGGCCACGGGACTCTCCTGCCCACAACCCCAGTGCCCTAATGTTAATCCACAAAGTCTCCGACAGACAGGAAATCAAAGCAGCTACTTGATGACCCGGATGGTCACTTGCCCATCACCAAGTCCACAAGCCATGCTTGGAATAGGAAGTGGTATCCAATCTCATCTGTAGCATAGCTCTCCTGTTCATGTTCCTCCATGCTCTGCCTCTCCACATAGTTCCTTCCCCTTGTGCTCCTCAGTGGAATCTCCTCCCTTTCTGACCCTCCCTGTGACTGGGTGTGCGTCAGGGACTGCTCCTTTCCCTGGCTGCTCTCGCCTTGGGCCCATGGTTTCCTATCGGCAGTGTGCATGTCATGCATGCATGTGGGAAGCGAAGCCCACATCTGTCTGACCCTCAAAAGAGGCCCACTGTGCTAGCCTGCCAGAAGGACCACACACTTTGAAGGACCACAACACAGAAGAACCACGCAGGGCTCATGTGACACAGGTGTTCGCCGTTCATGCCAGGATGCAGTGACACAGATGTTCACCGTTCATGCCAGGATGCAGGCGGTTCCTGTCATTACCTGGGCCACCACCAGGCCCAGGGAGGCAGAACACTGTGGACTCTGGGCTCCTGGAACAGCTTCCTAAGGACACTGCTCTCCTTGGGGACTCCCAAGGAGTTACCCCACATCCCTTCTGTGACTGTGGGCACACCGAGCTCTCCCTCGGACGGCCTCCGGTCCTTATCCATAGGAATCCCCCAACCGTACAGAAATACGGGTGGGAAGTGGTAATTCACATCATCACCTCAGCGCTCCCCTTCCCACCCTCTGTATCTATAAACACCCGGTGGTACGTTCTAGCTCCCTATTCACTGTGCAAATGTGCACTGTCCCTTCTGCTGAATTCCCAGTCAGGTCTTGCTGACTTCAAATCTGATTTCACAGTGCATAAAGTGGCTGTCTACATAAAGGAGTCTGGGTCTGTCCCAGGCCACACCTGCTCAGTGATGCAATAGCAAATGCGTACTGTGGAAGTCTGGGGCCCAATTTGGGGATCACCTGCAGCAGTCCTTCCTCTGAGGAATCTGTGTGATCTCTCAGGGTTGGCCTCCTCTGATCCAGCCCCCTTGGGGTCCTGGGCCACAGCTGTCTCCTGAGGACACCGAGAAAAACAGGCGCCTCGGGTACTTCAGGCTGCCTTCTGCTGGACCTTCTTATCTTAGCACATGCCCTCCAGCAAGGCTGAACGAGCACCTTCAAGCCCAACCATGCCCCCACATCCAGGCTCCACGCCTCGGGCACGAGAGAACCCACCCCTCACCCGGTGCCCTTAGTAACCGCAACCGCAGATGCCCGAGTTACACATATAGAATGCAAGCTTTCCACCCCAGCCAGGCCTTCACGAGCTTCTTCTGCTTGCCTCAAGCGTGATGTTCTCAGCCTCACACGCTTCCTGAGTTAGAAAACATATCTGGGAATACCAAGTATGTGTTCAAGCCTGCAAGCCGAGGACATCCACGCAGCATCTGTATCTCAGTCATAAAGAAAGGTGTCTGCATTTATCATATCAGGCCACACTCTGCCCAGTGTGCTTATTCCCAGGCCACGCTCTTGCCTGGTGTGTGTGTGTGTGTGTGTGTGTGTGTGTGTGTGTGTGTGTGTGTGTGTGTGTGTTCCATCTGTGTGTGCCCTACTGCTCCAGGGTATAGAAAAGTCATTAATTACACTGTCTACAGCCTGCATAAATATTGTCAGTATTGTCAGTACTGCCACGTGCCTCTATCGTTGCAGGCATCACCTCCAGTGCACTAGCTTCAAGTTACCTTTGAAGTGAAAACAGCGCTATGTTTCTCAGAGGCGCATGGAGAAGTGTGCAAGATGGAAGGAATCCTGAAAGCTCTGTGTCAGCACACGCTTTGGCCCCGTGCGCCAAGGCCTTCTGTCAACAGCTTGCGCGCAATCCCAGTGTTCGAGGTCTAGTCATCCATATTTTCTCCAGATGGGAACTTCCACATGGCTTCCCTCCGTGTGGTAGGACAGACGGGCGGGGGCCAGGCTGATGAGAGGGTACAAGAAGGGCACAGAGAATATTTCTCACACACAGGGGGCAGAGATATGCAGAGATCCAGATGATGTGCTGGTGGGTCAGAGAGAAACCCAGCTGCTCATCCTGTAATGCCCAGCCAGCTAGCTGATGCTTAACCCATCAGTGAATGGAATAAAGACTCAGACCCCGACACAAACTAATAGCTGTCTGTCAAGGGAACAAGCTCCGCCCCTTCCTCAGCCGTTCATACCACACTGGTTTGACCTCAGTCTGCCCAGTGACCTGCGACTGGTGACCAGTTTAGAGGCAGCGGTCTTTGGAGGCACGTGTTGTCAGGTCTCCAGGCCAGGAGACTGGAGACCTTGGCTTCATCCCTCCAAGGGACCTGGCAGTCCTCGCCCCCGTTTACCTCCTCCTCAGATGCCTTCCGGCTCCTCTCTTTCAGACAACACGAGCCACAGCTATCTTGGGTAAGGTGCTGTCACACGAACACGGTCTTTTCTGTCAGGAGCACATGTGACAATCATCGCCAAACAGAGACGGGGCATCCATTTACATGGGTAGGTGATCTATGCTTTCAGGGCCTGAAACGATAAAGCTGGCACCAAAGAGGTGTCACCTGAGGACAAAGAGATAGGGCTGGCTGAGCATCCAGTCCTTGGGGGCTTCGCTTCAAACAGTAGTAGTGAGCACCTCTCTGGTCCCATGAAAGAGCAAGCACGCTCCCGAGGCACACTCACAGGCTCAGCTCACATTCACTCAGGCTGTCTGCAGGCACCTACCTACGCACTTTGTGTGTCTGTCGAGTGATTCCACCTCTGCAGTCTGAGTATCCTTCGCAAATGTATCTGTAACCAGGAAAGAATGGCTTGTCCCCGTTGTCATGGCAACCACAGTGTCATCGGGGAAAAAACGTTCTCTCCAAGTAGCCAGTTCTCTGTGGAAATCAGGAAGTACTAATCCACCCGGGAGGCCGACTGTTCACTTACATCTCAGTCACCTAGATCCCCCTCCCCCGCCAATGCCCCGCAGCTGCATGCATGAAAGAAAATACGCATGCACAAGCATGATACAGAAGGTGATGCTGCCATTCCAGGGCCCAGGGGACCGTGGTGCAGGGGCATTGACCACAGAGGGTCTGCGACAAGGCAAGACAAGAGATGGCAGGTGTTTTTCTCCCTTCTAATAAATACAATAAGATCAGGCAGGAACCAGATGTGAGAAGGACACCTTTTTCACATGCTCCAGAATTCTGAAGGCAGGCAGGTTGTTTCTCCAGATGTAAATAAGTGTTTCGGGTCACTTGGAACACAATATGGAGGGCCGTAGACCTGCAGGAATTCAGGTGGCAACATCATCCAGAAAGAGAAAGAAAGAAAGAAAGAAAGAAAGAAAGAAAGAAAGAAAGAAAGGAAGGAAGGAAGGAAGGAAGGAAGAAAGGTCGAATCTCAGGCAGGAAGGAAAGACAGCAAACTTCAAATGGCTGGAGACTTTGTTAACCTCAAAGCCAGCCCACAATGTCACATTTCCTCCCTCAGTGCAACACCTCCCAACAAACCGAAACACTGCCATCTATTAGGAAACAAGTATTCAAGAGGCCCAGGATGCGGAGGATGTGTGTGAGTGTGTGTGTGTGTGTGAGTGTGTGTGTGTGAGTGAGAGAGAGAGAGAGAGAGAGAGAGAGAGAGAGAGAGAGAGAGAGAGTGTGTGTGTGTGTGGGTGGGTGGGTGGACTTAACTGCTATCATTGAATGTACCTTGCCTTCCCTAAGGTCAGATATCATGGAACTTGCCTTGTTCTGAGCCACCATGCTTCACGCATGCCCAGATGATGTGGGGGTCAAAGCATGGTCATCATAGATTGAGAGTCCATGGGGGAGGACAGTGGGACCATGAAGTGTCAGGAGCCCAAGCTGAACAATGCAGTGACAGCCAGGAGTCTCACTCATTCTTCGGATCAAAGCTCCTGAAGGCAATCACAAACATGCTGCAGGGCTGAAAAGGCGGGGCACGAGGCTATACAGTGGGCAGGGGACTAGAGACCGCTTGTTCTTGCCTCTCGTGTACTTTTGCAGTCATCACTGGACACTTCGGCCCCCCAGAGAAGCAGCCATGAGTGCTACTTTGACAGGAGGGGCTTACTGGGGCCCAATGCACATGCACAGACACAGACATGAGTCAAGCCCCAAGTTACACTTGTATGATTGCTGGATGGGTGTCCCTTAGGAGCACCTTTAGCTAGCCTCATGCATGCTTGCCTGCTTTTGTAGAGAGGACATTGCCCTTAGTTTCCACAAGTGAGGAGTTACCCCGGGAAAGGAGGGTCTCTGGTGACTGTCATGAGTCTGTCTATAGGTGAGTGACTAGGTGTTAGGACCCATGAGGTGATGTCATGGGCCTCACTTCCACCCTGGAGTGGGCACGTCTCGGAAGGGCTGCCTGGGCAAGCTTTGTGAAGGTGCTAGGGACCCGAAGGAGTGGGCAGGACAGTGCGAGTGCTCCTGCAGAGACTAGGGACCTTCCACATGGCCCTTTCAGTCCTCTTCGGGTATTCCCGCCATTCTGCACAGATCTATACTTCTACTACAAGTTGGAGCATTGCCAACAGCCAACAGGGAACACTGATGTTCCGGGCACTTTGAGCCCTTCCTAGGCGAGTTCTGAGCTTGTCCATGCACAACTGAAAGCTCCAAGCCAAGTATGAGTGATTACGGGGTGGGCCTCAAGACCTCTAGGCTCACAAAGGCAGACGTGGTTTTCCACAGAAGTATGCAACACTTTGTGGAAGCGAGGCATCCCTGCTACTCCGTTCCGGGGGACCAAGGCGGGGGGAGCGGCTCGGGACTGTGGTGAGCTGTGTCCCTAGAGGCAAGTGACTAGGTATTGGGACCCAGGATAAGACCTGAGGTGAAGTCGTCTGTCCGTCCGCAGCCCCAATTCCACAGTGGAGTGGGGGAGGCCAGGAGGGGCCGTATGGTAAAGCTTTGATAGGAAGCAGGGACGGAGAAGAGTGGGCAGGACAGGACTGCATGTGTGCTCGCAGCAGGACTAGGCACCTGCCCCGTGGCCCTGTCTCAAGTCTTTGGGCACAGGAGACATTTATCCGGGTCCACACATGCATACTCCAGCCTAATTAAAACTGGAGTATGGGCCTGTCGGGTCTCCCCTCGCCCCCTCCCCCCCCCGGGCTTTAAAGTGCAACTTCCGGTCCCCCGCCTGCCAAGGAAATGGACTAGACAGGGGCACGCATGCGCCCATGCTTGTCCGCGGCCCCCACTATTTTCCGGAAGTGAGGACTCACCGGCTGTGACCGCCCTCGAGGGGGAGCAGGAGTTCGGGCTGCCGTGCTGAGGCCTGTTCCTGCAGGTGAGTGACCAGGCATTAGCACCCAGGACATTCCCGCGGTGATGCCTGGCTCCTCAGTTGCACACCAAGTGGCCTAGGCCCTAGGGGGGAAAGTCTAGAAAGGCTCTGTGAGGGACTCGGGGACTGAGGAGTGGCCGCGCAGCACGCATATTGGGAAGAGACTAGGGACCTCCCACATGGCCCCTTCTGAGGTCTTGTGGTGCTTCAGGCGTCCTCTAGGCCCACATGTCCACCGGCAGGCCTCTCGGAAAGAGGGGTATGGGTGCTCAGGGCCTTGCAAACCTTAATACAGAGGGCTCCTGGATGCGCATGCGCAACCCCAACCCCAAATCACGCGTGCGTGCCTGCGTGCGTGCCTCAGCAAGGATGGGGATGTGGCCTGGTTCACACATGCGCAAAGGTGGAAACACTTCCGGAAGTGGGGTCTCGCCAGCCCTGACTGCGCTCGAGGGTGAGAGTGGTGTGCGGGTGTGGGTGAGGTGGTGGTGAGGCGTGTTCTCCTAGCTGAGCAAGTAGGTGTTGGAACCCAGGGTAGTCCGTGAGGTGACTTCCGGAGTCTGCATTACCCATCGGATTGGGAAAGGCCCGGGAGGACAGTCTGGGAAAGGTCTGTCAGGGCCGCAGGGGCCGAGAGGAGTGGGCAGGACCGCAAGTGTGCTGGAGGGGTGTCTAGGGACCGTCTCTGCATACTCCAGACATTCTCCCGGACCCATATTTCCACGGGGGGGGGGGGCACAGTTAAAAGACAGCCGTTGCTCTTCTGGGACATTCTAGGCCTTCGGTGCGCAGTTTCCGGCTCACGCTGTTGCAGGTTCTCGAAAGTTTCAGTTCATGCAGGCACACTCTCAGTTCCGCACCCCCACTCTGCCCCACCCCACCCAACCGCACCCCGCCCCGCCCCACCCTACCTCACCCCACCCCCGCGCACCCGCCGCCACCGCCTCGGCTATGGCCTCCTCCACCTCCTGTGCCTTGCCATCCGCCTCTCATGCGGTCACATGCCTGCTTTGCCAGCTTTGGCAGATGAAGCGGTGCCTACTTTCTAGGAAGCCTAGCAAGGTGTGACTCACCTTCGCGGGTAAGGAGGCTCTCTGGGTATCATTGTGAGTCCTGTCCACCTAGGTTTGTGACGAGGTATTGGGGCCCAGGATAGCCCATGATGTCCCGAGCCTCACTTCCGAATGTGACTGGAGGAGGTCGGGTTGTGCAGTCTGAGAACTCTGTGTTGGGGCCGCAGGGCCCTAGGGGCAGTGGGCAGGAGGACAGTTTTGTCTGCCGGGGCATGGACTAGGGATCTTCCAGAGGGCACTTTCTGTACTCCTTGGATAGTCTCCACATTGGTCCAGAGAGAGAGCTAGTAGACACACAGGCAGGCACCCTGAAAAGAGAGGGTGGTGCTCTGGGTCTTTCCTGCCCTTGGTAGTGCAGGTGCCATTTCAGGCACGCTCAGCTGCCACCCCTCAGTCCCTAGCCATGGTTTCTGGGTGGACCTCACTGTGGAACAAGGCTAGCTAGCGGCTTGCCTACATGCCTCTCCTGCTCTTCCACAAGCGGGGAGGGGGTCTTGAGTTCAGGACGTGAGGAATAAACCTGGTGTGCCTGCTCTGGAGTGGAGGGAGGGTGTCGGGGGTGAGGGTGGGATGGGCAGAGGTGAGGCAGGTCCACCTGGGAGAGTGACTAGTTATTAGGGCCCAGGATAGCCCTGGAGGTGATGCCTGCAGCCTCACTTCTGCGTCAGACTGCAAGCAGGGGTGGGTGGGTGGGGGGAGATCTGAGAAAGCGTTGTCAGGACCACAGGGCCCTGGCGGAGTGGGCAGGACAGCATGTGTTCTGGCGAATGAAATCCAGTCTCTTCCAGGCCCTGTTACTGCAGTCCCCACTTGGGACATGTACGACTACAAGTCCAAGTCAGTGGCTGGGTCTCATCCCTCAGCACCTTGGAGCAGGTTCACACATGCCTGCATGCTGCACCACCTAATCGGAAATCATTCCATTCAGGGGAAGGGGGCCTACTCAGGTGGGACAAGCCTCAGGCGGGGAGAAGGTTCTCAGGGGGACGTGGTTGAAGCATGATCACCTACCGAATCCGAGTGGGCCCCCTGTTCTGAGGTTCTGGTGGTCACAAAAGCAGAGCCGGCCTGGATCCACAGTGCTCGGTGGTAGCACACACTGGGATCACGGGGTGTCTGTCGGGGGCCTGCCTGGTTGAGGTGATTTCTGCAAATTTCTGCTGGTAACAGGTATCTCAGTCCCGTGTGCAGAATGAAGATTGAGGCCTATCCACAGAGACACCCTTGCAATGTACATGTGACCTGTCCCATGAAGATGGGTCCTGTATCTTAGGGACCTAGGTTCTGGTGTGGCTTCAGTCATGCGGATAGCATAGACAGTATGCCAGGCTGCAACGTACATGGGGCATCTCCCCTAAGGATGGGCTCTGTTGACTGAGAAACCAAACTAACGAGGAGGGTCTAGGGTGGGAGAGTTGGGATCCGGGTGTGTCCCGGCCAGGCAGACAGCAAAAGTCTCCAGGCCATTAACAGCCTGCACTCCCAGCCTTCTGGTTCAAAAAGAGATGCACTCCTCTGTTCTGTTGAAGAGACGAGCCTGTGTGCTTAACATTCCTGGCTCCCACAGTGCTTGTCTGTGAGCACAAAGACCTCATGCCCTCATACAGTCTGTGCGTCACTTTGAGTGAGTATATTGGGGAATCTCTGCATTTGCCTCCCGTGTGTCTTCCTTGGGCCTTTCCAAGATAACTGGGTCCTCAGTTGTTTCTGAGACATCCAGACTGAGAGTGGGTATGGATTTCACCTGAGTGTGCAGCAGGGCTCAGGCAGTGAGTGCCCAGACATGGCTCCAGGGCCTGCATTGGCTATCAGTGGGTTGGTGTTTGTGATAAGGCACAGGTATTGGGTCACTTAGTCTGGGGGCTGACCCAAGCTTGTCCTATCCTGGGGACAAGCAATCAACAGAAAGGGCTGAGGTTGAGGGCTACTGGGTTGCAGAGAGCTCTGTGTTCAGCCAGAAAAAAAAAAAAAAAAAAAAAAAAAAACGGGACAGAATGTGATTGGATGACTGCATGTGGCAGTCTGTATCGGTGCCATCCTCCTGACGCCTCTTTGCTCCAGCAGGGCAAGTGCCCGGGCACGTGACCACAGGCTGCGGATCCCTGGTCCCTGTCTCCATTGCTGTGGTGAAATTCTTCCCTGTGTCTTTACTGTGCACACCAATGTTTCAGGCGTCCCGCCCCAAGCCATGTCAACCAAGGAGCAGAAAGACATGAAGAGAAGTGCCAAGCGCCCAAGGGTTGATCCGAATCTCCGTTCAGATGACTCCCAGAACCCAGATGCAATCACGCCTGGTAACAACTGACGTGGGGCATATATGGCTGGGCCTAACCGAAGGGGCATTCTACTACTCTTTGGCAGGTGGAGCACAGGGGGTGGCATGGTACTAACCGGTTCATTCCATGGGTTTACATGCATGGGTGTGTGTGGGGGGATTCTGGTGCTGAGATCTGATTCTCAAGCATGTTCTGGGTTTCTGTCCACACCTGATGTTCTCAGCCCGTGGTGGGAGTACAAGGCTCACAAGGGCCATTGGTCCTGGCCAGTAGGCCTCTGGAGAAGCCCATGGGTCACAGTGACTTTCCTTGAAAGGCTTGCACAAATACATGTCCCCCGCTGTCCCCAGAATCTGGCTGAGCTGACTTTCACCTGTGTTGGGTGGGGGGTGGGCATGGGTTCCCAGAAGACTACTTTAAAACTGTTGTTGCCCATGGATGGGCTCAACCAACCCCAGAGTGAAGCTGTTTCCCATGTGGGATGATGAGAACAGCACACTTCATCCATAAAGGTTTTCCCTGTCTTCTCAATGCAGCAAACAATCCAGCAGTTGATACCAGTGAGATGGGCAGCTGTTCCTCTGGATCAGATGTGCAAGAGGCCAGGTGATGTCTGACAGGAACTTTGGCCTGCCCAAGGAGGTAGTTTCAGTGTGGTTTTATGCAGGCATACAAAGAAAAGGATGTCCTGTGCTGGAAAATGGATCCAAATGGAGAGTTTGGTGTTTAGTGAAATGAGCCAGCACCAAAGAGAATGCAGTCTCCTGTTTTCTCTCATTTGAGGATCCTAGATTATGAAGTGGGTCCCTAAAATGATAAAACCCAAACTCAGAAGGGAGCCTGGGGGAGAGGTGGGCAATGCCCAGTAGAGGGGAAAGATTGGGGAGTGGAGGCTGACTCTGGAGGTTGAATATGGTCAGATGGCATGGATGTTGAAGAGTCACTGTCTGGATGATAGAGCAGGACTAGCAGGAGGGCACTGAGGAAGGATGAGTGTGAATGTGGCTGGAGTGCACAACAGATGGGTGAGTACACCTTTACAAAAACGCGGTCGCTGCTGCTGTACAGGGAATGGATCTCGCTAAACATTTAGTAGTATAAGAACCCCTATACTGCCACAACATAGCATGAAGTCACTGCTTGAGGTGGGGGGAGGGGAGACACTTCCATGGAGCTGCCTGCAGCTGGCAAGGGAATGCCTGGGATGCAGTTGTCATGACTCATCCAACATGCAGTCTGAGGTTGGTTTCCTGGGGATGAGGCTGACTGTGAGTCACCCATGCTCCAGCCAGTAACCCTTGCCCATGTGCCCGTATGTATCTGCAGTGAACTCATTGGTTCACTGTGAAAATGTGAAGGAAGGAATAAGAGTAATGACCCAAAGAGAGGAAAACCCGACTCTGTCCCGCATCAGCACTAATCTCTGCAAAACCGCCTGCCTCACCTTCCTTCAAGCAAACTTTGGGTGCTTGCCCTTACTTAAGGATTCTTGTGTGCATTTTCCACAGCGAACCTGTTCAGAAGAGGATACAGGATTTCAAAGGTGTGTTTGAGCAGATGTTGCTGGTCCCAGAGCTTTCTTTCTGACGCCTCTGCAGTGCAGGGGGATGATGATGATGATGATGATGATGATGATGATGATGATGATGATGATGATGATGATGATTTTATTATTATTATTGTTTTGGTGGAACAGTAAATTGCCATTTGCCCTTTGCGGGTGGTGTTGGTGGTGGTGTTGGTGGTGGTGGTGATGGTGGTGGTGCTTGTGTTGGGGGTGGTTGTGTTTATGGTGATGGTTGTGTTGGGGGTGGTTGTGTTGTTGTTGTTGTTGGTGGTGGTGGTGGTTTTGGTGGTGGTGGTACCTTTAGCTTAACTTTTAACTAGGTGATCTGAGCAGGGGAATGGAATAGCTATCACTGAGGCAGTTGGGAGAGTTTCCTGATTCCTGTATTGGTTGCTGAAGAGTGTTACTAGAGATGATGGGCAAGCAGATAAATCTCTGGTTTTTATCTTACCACACTGAGTGGTATGTCACATTTCAAGAGCTGTTCTTCACATCCTGACTTACGTCATCTTCCTGGCTTTGCGACCTTGCTCTCCTCCAGGAGCCCCTACCAAAGAGGGCATGGAAAACAGCCTGAAGGCCGTATATGGATTTATGAGCCTGACAGGGAGTGCCGAAAGGCAGCCACACTGTGGACAGGGAAGAAAGGCGTGTGTGATAGATAGCATGTGAACATCATGCTTGCCACACGGGCTTGTTTTCTGTCATCCACGGTAACCAAGTCAGTGTGCCACACACCACCTCCCAAGCTGAGGCAGCTTTTATTCACTTGTGTAGGTGGTCCTAAAAGAACATTACTAGAGAGATATCGTCAATCCTTAGCCGGTGTATAGAGTCAATTCATACAAGCCAGGGTGTCTGACATCTGACAGAGTTGCTCTCTCTGGTAACGAGGAACTGCTCCTTGATCTCTAAGATGTCCAGAAAATGTTTTTTTTCACTGAGGGTCATTCGTCAAAGCACGATGCCCCCCACGCCTGTATTCCTTTCCTAGCACCTAGGAGAATCGGGAACTGGAGGCCGCCCTCACTTGCCTCTCAGGTTTGTGACCAGCCTGGGCTGATCGAGACCCAGTCTAAAATTTTAAAATAAATAAAAGTACAGCAAAGAGCAAAGTGGACACAGGATCTATAGGTACTCCTCCTACCGTGCAGGTGATGTGTCAGGGTTGAAGGAGCGCTGCTTCCTCTGGATATTCGATTTAATGTGATACGATTTCTTTTCTCAAATAGGTGGCATTACCCGGTCCCTTCTGGCAAAGAGGAAGCAGTTTTCAAAGGATATAAACGCCTCTTTCAGAAGCCTGAACGAAAATCTCCAGAGCATTTTCAAAACCCAACAGAAGTCAAGGTAAAGTTGTGTGTGTGACCCTGTGTAAAATGAGACCTGTACAGGTTTTACTCTTCCTTCCAAAGTCACTCCTGACTGCCATGGTGATCCTGCACAGAGTGGAATGGCTACTGGGACCTACCTAGCGCTGCATTTCCTCTGTGAGCTACTCCTGTTCATTGCTGTGGTGGAATCCTCCCCCCAACTCCTTGTACAGAGCCAACATGTGTTAGCTGCAAGATGGGCAAGAGAACAGTTTCTCCTCTATCAGATAACAAGACGGATAGCTTCCTTAAGGAAAGACAGTCTTCTCTGTTCTACAAAACCATACCTGTTAGGAGGGTAACAGGTGCCATCAGCACTCCTTTTGGTAAATCGTTGTGCCCATGTGGGGAAAGGGTCCTGTGCACTCCTCGTGTGTGTAAGTGCCATAGGACGAAGGGTGTGTTGCCTTTACAACACGGACTTTGGCTCTCAGAACCTGTAGGCTACTCCATGAGGGGAAGCCAAGATGAGTCAGATTTTAAGCCAGGAATGCAGTCTTGGGACAGGTGTGCTTCAGAGCATCCTAAGGCTAGGGAAGACATGCGAAATGACATCACTGGTAGCAAATTAAAATGGCATTCTTCTTCTGGGATTGGAGTCACATTTCTGCCTCTCGAGAGACAATTTAATTCATGCCCCTTTTCTCGTTTGCTCCTGGCTCTTGTTTGAAAACGACGAGTGTGTGTGTCCTTGCCTTAGCCTCACATAGTGTGAGGATGCCCAGGAATCGTTACTGTGTTTTACAGGCAGGATCTTCACTCCATACACTCCCAGATGTTTGAGTCCCTGTATCAGAAGTGGCTGGACGAGGTGGTGAGAGCAGGAGAGCAAGTAGAACACCTCAATGTGAGTGTTGCTCTTAGCGTGGAATAGATCCTCTGAGTCCCTGTCCAAAGTGGCAGGGCTTCAGTGCAGCAGGTCTCAAGAGAAAGGGACAGGACAGGGCATGAGCATAGGGGGCCAGGGAGGGTGATGGATATGGCCTGGAGAGAAGAGCTGTCCTCTCTGGCTTGCTCCGTTTTTCTGTGCTGGGATGGTGTGGTCATGGGTTCGGGGCCAGCATGGTGGAGGGATGAGCAGGCACTGACTGCCTGGAGAGTGCAGGAGAAGGTATGGGCTTGCATGCTCAGAGGGAGCCCAGTGTGATTGATACACACACAGTGCAGATGCCAAACAGTGCAGGATGGGGTGGGGGTGTGGGGGGGTCCCAGTTAGCCTTCTGACACAGTGATCAGGGAGGCCGAGTGAGAGCAGCCAATGTGGCTGTGACAGGGCAGGTAGAGGCTTAGGGCTCATGGACACCGAGTAGTGCTGTCTTAGAGGGCTCTTTCATCCTGATGGAGGCCAGAGCTGTACTCCCAAAGGCCCTGCCTTCCAAAGGTGGGGAAGCAGAGCCTGGAGTCAGATGCAGTCATAGTCGTGGCACTTGCTCCTTGGGAAAGCTCAGGAGAACAGTTAACCTCCCTGCCTCAGTTTCCTAGGATTCAGAGCAGATGTGTGAAGAATCCCTACCTTTCCAGACCTTGTGTATCGAGTGCTTGCGTTTTTGACATGTTGCTTCGGAATGAATGACCTTGTAAGCTAATGTATGTTTGCCATTCATCTTCCCTGCCCTTCTTATTTGGTTGATAATGTAGTTGACAGAATGTCACAATCTGGGGAATGACTGACTGATGACGAAAGTTTGGTCATAACATTCTCTCTCTTTCCTCTCTCTCTCTCTCTCCTCTCTCTCTCTCTCTCTCTCTCTCTCTCTCTCTCTCTCTCTCTCTCTCTCTCTCTCTCTTGTTTTATCCCCCCCCTCTCTTCATTCTCCTTCTTTTCCTTCCTTCTTCCTTCCTTCCTTCCTACCTTCCTGCTTCTCTGTCTGCCTCCCTCTCTCCCTCTCTCTTTTTCTTTCTCTTTCTTTTCCTTCCTCTGTTCTTTTGTCCCTCCCTCCCTCCCTCCCTCCCTCCCTCCCTCCCTCCCTCCCTCTCTCCCTCCCTCCCTCTCTCTGTCTTTCTTTCTTGGAAAGAAGGGTTTCCTTGGGAGCTAATGTGTTCTCATCATATTAAAAAATATTTTATGAAAACAAAGAAATGTTTTGTACTTAGTTCTGGTGAGGTAGGAAGCGACAGATTAGGTGGGTCTTATTGGTAATTTTAAACTGATTATTTCATAGGATTTCTGTACAAGCTTGGCAAGACTGTCACTGGTCAGAAGGTGTTATGTTGTTTTTGGCATTGGAGGCCATGTCTTCAAACTTGTTCTTCATGAATGTCAGACCACAAAACATGACGGGAAGAAATTCCTGTAAGCAGCAGGGTTGGGTGTTCAGTTTTACTGACATTTTGTCATTGATTTCCTCTGTTTCAGCTTATAGCTCAGCAGCAGATGGAGATTTTACAGAAAGCTATAGAGGATCACGAAACCAAGATGGAAAATGCTAAAGATATCTGTGACACCTTTTTGAAGGTCTGGTACATTGCACTTGTTGACAGAACACACCCCTATGTCACACCGTGTGTCTATACAAGCAGACGACAGATTGGCCCTTTCTCACTTTGAGGGAGAAGTAATTAGTTTTGAAAACTGTGATCACCTTCTCTCTGGGATATTTTCCCCACACAGAGGAGAAATGCTAAGATTTGTTTAGCCTGGGAGACTGACGACTGTGTTGGGGACTGTGTTCTAGCACGGGAGCTGGTGACTGGAAGTTTGCTTAGAAAGGAGCACACTGCATCTCAGGGATGAGTTATTGACCTCTAGTGACATTTCGATGGAAATTAGCAAGTCTGGGGATCCTTCTGGTGTTCTTTGACTTGCTTTGATTGGACGGGTCAGTGATGAGCAAAGGGCAAGGGCAGTTTTTATTTTCTTTCATGTTGAGTGTTTTGCAGTGTTCAGACATCAGCATTACACTTGAGTATTGGTGGTCACGTATTTCACAGCTCTCCAGCTGATGTGGGGACTGAAAGAGCTGGTAGAGGATTAACCCTCTCTGAATTGAGAGCGCAGAACCAGCAACTGTACCTCGCTGAAGCTCCAGGTCCTTAAGTGCCATCTGTATACCCAGGAGTGGAAGCAGCCCTTCAGCAGGAATTCCTTTTGATGCTCTCATTAAAATACCCTATGAAATACCTCTCCTCAGATCTGATTCAGATGCCTTCACTAAAGTACTCAGTGTGTCCTAGTAAATTAAATGTTTTCAGGATGCCAGCGAGAAGCTAGGTCTGTTTTTGCTGAGCAAGCATGCGTTCACCGGTTAGTACCCATGTGGCTATCCCTAGCAGCTGCCACATGCACTCCGGGCATGGCAACCTTTGCCTGTAACTCCAGAGCGGGGAGGCTAGACACACAAGGATCCCTGGGACTTGTGGGACCACCAGTACAGGCAAATTGGAAAATCCTGTGTTTAGTTAGATGCTCTGCATCAGAGAGTAATGTGGTGAGCGGTTCGGGACGGTGCTGGCACACACTAGCACACGTGTGCATGTAAACACGTCCACGTGAAGGGACTCGCTCTGAGTTTTCTATGACCTCTGGTCTCCACGCTGAAACACACATATGTGCATGCCCACCTGCACACACACATGCACACAGAAAAGTAAAACTGAATTTTCAAGACCTTGAGATCCATATTCAACATCCAGTGCTTTAGGAAGAGCTGAACAAAAGGGAACATGCAGCTGGATACTGCTTGTGAACTGGCTGGAAGAACCCGATCACACAGGCTTGCTTCTAACTGCGAGTGCTCAATGTGAGCAGCACCACAGAGGGAGCCTTGTGACTGGATATCTCTGGCTTCCCAGATGATCCATGCCCTTCTGCCCCGAACCCTTGTGCCCCTGCCACTCTCTACATTGCCCTCTGCTCCTGCACCCAGGCTTCCCTCCTTTCCCGTCCTCTGCTCTACCTCTGCGGGACTGTTGTCATCAAACATGGTGTTTTCGCTTCCAGATTTCCCAGTGGCCTTCTTTCTTAATACCCTCTGCTTCCTGTGTCCTCTGCCTAACCCACACCCCCACACACGCACGCACGCACGCACGCACGCACAAACAAACACACACACACCCTCTTGAAAGCTTTCACTGGCTGCTAGCTTCCTTCTGTCCCTCTTCCCTCCTCCCAGTGAACCAGCTTCCCATGAAGTGACTTCCATTCCTTGCCCTTGCTTTGCTTCTGTTCTTTGCTCTGAAGGCTTCCTGTGCCTTGTCTTCCCCAAGGACATCCTATGTTTTTACTGCTTGACGTCACCATTTGTGTCCAGCCCAGCAAGCTCCCTTTCCATACTGATTTTCAGCTGGAGTGCATGTTGTCTGTTCCTAAGATGTGTGGGTCCTGGGAATAGGGCAGAGAGTGGACAGGTGTTAACAGCCGGTTTTCCCTGCCGGCCTGGTCTCACAGCTGGCCCAGCCCCAAATAACACACAGAGACGCTGTATTCGATTTCCAGTACAGCGTCTCTGTGTGTTATTCTGTTGTATAATTCTGTTATTCTGTGTATAATTCTGTTGGCCTGTTACTAGCATTTCTCATTGGCTAACTCTGTTCCAGATACTATCCCATTTCTATTCATCTAAGTATTTCCATGTGGTCTTATCTTACTGGATAGAGGCCCCGACATTCTGCTCTCTCCGTCCTCCATCTTGAATCTCCTCCCTACTCCTTCCTCTCTCCTCCTTGTCTCCTAGTCCCCACTATCTTGCTTTCCTATTGGCCAACAGTGCTTTATATTCATTAACCCTTACGAGAAACATATTTACAGGATGACGTCTCCCATCATCTCCTCTTTTCTGTCTAAAATAAAAAGAAGAGTTTTAAACTTAACATAGTAAAATATATAACAAAACTGTTATCAAATAAGAACCATAGTTAACAATATTTAGTCCATTAACATTTAGCAAGAATTAAAGAAAATATTCCATCATCTATCCTATCTTTGTGAGTCTAAAGTCCTATATGTAGCTCATCTCTAATCCTAACTAAGGAAAACTATAACCATACCTATCTGTCTTCAACTCCTTCAAAGACCACAGAAGGATTATATATAAACTCGAGAAACGACAGAGACAGCTCACTGCCGGGTCAGTCACCCCGAAGTTCTTCTGTAATGTTCCATCTTCAGCCTATAGGCCATAGTGTGTGTCTAGCACACTCCTCAGCAAAAGCAGGAAACTAAACTGTCTTACCTTTATCCCGCCACCAGTCTTTTATGTGGTAAACAACATTGCTAAAATGAAAGTCACAGCTGTATTAGCCGTGGTCTATCCAAGATGGCAGGGGTAAGTCTACCGCCAGAACTGAGAGCTGTGCTCACTGCCTTGGTCTACGCTGCCATCCAGCTGCCTGCTGCCTGCTGCCTGCTGCCTGTTTGGAGATGTGGTCACTGCCATTGCCAGCTCTCATGCACACCATTAAGTTGTTAGCAGAGCTCTTTAAAAGCCTTGCAGTTTTTTGCCTCTATGCTGAGTCAGGAAACCTCCCTTAAAGGAGCAGCAAAAATGTGTGCTTGTCTCTAGCAAAACAGAGCCCAACTGAGAAAAACGTTGTTACCAAGAAGCCTTGCTTGTCTCTGTTTTGTTTTTTAAGTTAGTTAGTTTATTTGTTTCTAAACCTGTTATTAGGCTTTTGTTAAGTTTGAAGTGAAAGTTCTCCTCCCCATGTTGGGCACCATTTTGATACTAGCAGGTTTTCCTGCTGGCCTGGTCCTGGGGGCTTTGTGTGTGTGTGTGTGTGTGGGGGGGGGGGGGGTTCCTGCAAGTTGGAGGGAGGTTGTATCTCCTTTTCCATGTCTTCTCCCCGTGACTGTTTAACCGATCCTCCACCCATTTTCCGAGATAAGTGCCCTAGCTGTCCGTGTCCCACAATGATGCCGCCTTAAAATGTGTCACTGGAACTTTTTGTGGGGTGGTCACGTAATGTGCTCGAATTCGCCACTGTTCTTAGTTTAAATCATGACAAACGTCCTTTGGATACGCAAAGTCGGTTCCTTTAAAATTAAACGGGGTGAGGCATCAAGCCAGGGCTTCAGGCTCAAGTAGAGTTTTTGTTTGTTTGCTTTTGTTGGTTTGTTTTCAGAGAGCCAAGGACTTGAGTGAACAACGCAAAGCTTTTATTGGTGGTGACAGAAGTGAAGTAAAGAGAGAAATCTTCAAGGCACAGGACAGAGTGATCATGGAGACTGTAAGTCGTGTGTCTGTAATGCTGTGTACCTTGGGATGGCTTCCTGTGGGCAGAGATGGAATAGTGATGCCCCAACTCTCCATTTTCAAACAGCAAGAGCAAGATGTGTCTGTTGTCGAAACGTACCTTCAATCCCTGGTCCTTGACTGCCCTGAAGAAGCCATCTGAAGCTCACGGAAAGATGCACAGGGAGCATCGGCCTTGCCAACAGGATATTCCTAGTAGTCCGTGCAGCTCCTTTCTCTTTACTTTGTTAGAAATAAGACTGGGTTCTGTTCACCATTAACTGACTGAACCCCCAACAGTTCTGTGAGTAGCAACAGTTAAGTGGATCCTCCGGCCCCTGGCTGCAAGGGAGATACATTCTCCCCAGCAGTGGCTGTTAACATTTTGGAAGCAAATAATGTCATTTGATTTTATGTTTGGCTTCTTTGGTTCCCCGTCACTTCCCCAAAGTGAATGTTACTTTACTTATTTCAGGAAGAAATAAATAACGATGGGATCCATTAATCTGTGCAACCCTTTATTATCCATGAAGCCACAGAGGCAAGGCCTTTGCAAATAGGCCTTTACCGGAAAACCAACCCAACATGTTCACTCAGACTTAACTGAACACAACTCAGGTTTTCGTGCTCAGATGTGCTAAACTGATTACACGATTCCCGCTGCAGAGCCAGATCTTAAAGCCTTGGGTTTGAGCTTGCGGTGGGGCTGTGGCGATTCCCAAAGACACACAGACTTGCTTCCACACTGGTTGAAAGGCACCTGCCCTTATCTTTGGTCAAAAACATTTATCGATGGACATCTGTATAAGCATTTACAGTTTCAGTATTTTACGATGGCTGTTTTCCAGGAGCATTTTCTAGTATTCTCCTTAGAGTTTAATTTCCGTCAAGTACTTTTGCATGTATGTGTGTGTTTGTCTAACTCCTGAGTCATTCTTTTACTTTTTTTCCCTGTGCTGTATTTTATTTTTTTTTGAATGCATCCTTAGCATCCGTGTTCAGATTTGATGTTTATTTTCATGAGTGTGTACTTGTTGAGTCTTTGTGAGCGTCCTCCAAGTGTGTGTCCGTAGCCATGAAGGCGGGCGGAGGGGCTCAGTTCCCGTCTCCAGTTCCCACAGCAGAAGAACTCACTCCCAAGGTCTGTCCTCTGACCGATGTGTGCACCTTAGTGTGGTGATACAGTATTTGTGATTTATTAAATAAAGTTTGGCTGAGGGTATAGAAAGCAAAGCTAGCCACAAGCCATAGAGCCAGGAAATGGTGGTATACACCTTTGATCTTAGGACTACGGGGGTTTCAGGAGCATTTTATTCTCCAGCCAAGCTCAGGAGAGGCCAGCCCTTTGGGTCTGAGGTAGAGGTGAGAGCTAGTGGCAAACTGCTTTCCTTTTCTGAGCTTCAGCTTGAAACTTGGACCCCAGTATCTGTCATCGGGTTTTTATTATTCACTTGACACTCTGTCCCATGTGAGCATGCAAACAGAAGCACGCACCCACACACACACACACACACACACACACACACACTCACTCTCTCTCTCTCTCTCTCTCACCACACACACAAACACACACACACACCACACACACACACACACACACACACACACACACACACACACTCTCACACACACTCTCTCTCTCACCACACTCACCACACACACAAACACACACACACACACACACTCACCACACACACGAACACACACACACACACACACACACAAGTGCAGGTTTCATTACAGGTGGTTGTGAGCCACCCAAGGTGGATGTTGGCTATCTGAACTGGAGTCTTCTGGAACAACAGCAGGGACTCTCAAGCGTTGAGCCATCTGTCCAGCACATTTGAAATTTCTTCACCTTTTACCTGATGTTTGTGAGCTAAACTTATCCTTTGTGTAGATACAGAAATGCATGCCACATCTCACAAGCACCTTGCAGGTCCAGCTGGAACAGAATGGCACAATCACAGCAGCTGTGCCCACTGTTGGACTAGACTAATCTTGGAGTCCCATAAAGGAACAGATGAGCAAGCTGAAAGTAATTTGGCAAGCAATTTCTTTGTGTAAAAACGGAAAGGCGCGGCAGGCCAGAGAGTAGCTTAACACACGGCCTACGTGGCTGCTTTTATTACTCACACAGGGAGGATCTTGGCCGCTACTCATTAGCTGAGGTTCAACTTTCCAGTCTGGTCCTAACTGAGAAAATTGAAAGAAAAACATGGAGAGCAGAGGGGAATGCAGAATTGACAAGGATCGGGTGATTAAGCATTCAGGGTTCCCAGGAAGCTTGCCTGAAAGCACGCTTAATCTAACACAGGAGTAAAAAGCAAAGGGGACTCTGTGGAAGGAGGGGTCAGGAGGAAGCAGACACACAGCCATTAAATCTGACTGTTAGAAGGGAAATGGGTGAAGTTCTCATACCACACATGTTAGGCCCGATGAACCAGACAAGTGCCTACAGGGCCCACCATACACATACATACACAAATGGCAGGTCTGTGGCAAACGCTTTTGCATGCTTTACTTTGGAAGTTTCTGGAAAACCGAGTCACCAAGCCCTTTTCAGCAGGGGAGAGGAAGATTTATTCCCCCCACGCTGCCCGTGGGTGGACAGCACCCCGTATCACTCCCCCTAGTGGCACTGGCCCTCTTTCAGTAGCCTCCTATTTATTTGCTGGGGAGACCAGAGGCAAGCAAACAAGCAGGAAATACAAGTATAGAAGCATGCATGTACGTGACAGTAAAGGCAGGTTGCTGGGTTAAAATTTAGTTACTCCACCTCCTCTGGGACCCGGGTATTTTTGGGGTGGGTTCGGTTCACAGGTACTATGTCAGCCCTGGGGAATTCCATTGTTGTTAACATGTGGCGGTTGGGGGGAGGGGTTTCCGCCAGAGCTTCACCTGTGTGCTGGTTTGTAGATGCACCCCATAGTCTCAGGCATTTGAATACCTGGTCCCCCAGTCCTTGGATGCTAGAGTGCCCTGGCTGTAGAAAAGCATGTCTCCCAAGTCTGTCATTGCCCCACTGCTATGGGCCAGTCACAGCTGTATGTCCAGGCTATGGCAGGCAGTTTCTCCAAATAGACTGCCTTGTTTGGGAAAACAATCCCAGGAAGAGGGGACCAGCAATTTCTCAAGAATATCTTAATCTGCATGTGCTCCTGAGAGCTGCATCAACTTCCTCTTATCCACTGCTGTAAGAGCCCTGGCCAGCTGGCTCCCTCACCCTGGTCCACAACAACTTCCGTCCCAGACCCTGGTCCAGAGCTTCCATCCCAGAAAGCTGCAGCCCCTCTCTGTGCTGATAAATGCAGGTGTATCTGCTGAGGCCGGAATTTGGTCTCCTTCCTGCCTTTTGTTTCTTTCCACTCTGAAATTGAACAGTGGCTGTTTGAAGAGGCTGAGGAGATGAGGCCTTGCGGAAGGAAGGAAGTATGTGGTTGGGGGTGGCCTTGCACCTTCAACAGACTTGCTCTATGTGGAGTTTTTGTCTCTTGACTTCCTGAATGCAGTTTGAGATGGGAATCCTGAGCTCCACCTTCCATCTGCAGTTGTCAGGCCTGCCACCTGGCCACTGTTCCTGCTGTTATGGAGCCTTAACCACCTGGAACCATAATCCCCAAATAAAGACTTTCTTGTGTTGTTGCCTCGGTTATGGTGTTGTATCACAGTGACAGAATTCCTAACTAAGATAGCCTGATACGAGACCTAAAGGGTGTGCCTCACGCATGGGTGCTCTTTCAGCAAAGGTAACTGTATACCCAGGAAGGTGGCCTTTAACCAGACAAGACCCTCATCACCCTTGAAGTAGAAGTATCCGAGGAAGCCTGTTGGATCCGACTGGTGGTGAAGGTGTGATGGGAGATGGGAGATGGGAGATGTCAGTCTGTAAATATGTTTCTCGTATTGGTTAATGAATAAAGCACTGTTGGTCAATAGGACAGCAGGATAGGCGGGACTCGGTTCGAGGAAGTAGGGAGGAGTCTACATGTAGAGTGTTGAGAGAACAGAAGCGCGGGTTCTCCGGTAAGATGAGACCACGTGGCAGTACTTAGATTAATAGAAATGGGCTAATATTTTTTACGACAGAGCTAGCCGATAAGAAATGGTAGTAACTGGCCAACAGATTTATATCTAATACAGAGTCTCCGTGTGTTATTTGGGGCTGGCAAGGCGGTGGGACCAGACCGGCAGGACAAAACTACTCGTAACAAAGGTGTGTCACTGAGTGACTGTTAAGGGACTCCATGGTGAGGCTCTAGCGGTGGCAATTAGCGGTTGCCATTACACACAGCCCTTGGTGAGGAGGGCGTGTAACGAGAGACTTGCCTGATGGCTATCCATCAGGCCTGCATTCACACATGGAGGGGCCACCACACTCACTTGTTCATGCGGGGCCTGACTCACATGTGAGCACACCCTCCCAACAAAAATCCAGGGCCGGGGGGGGGGTCATGTACATGGGACAGGCTGGGACTAATAGCTGGGACTGCTCCCCCGAAGGGAAGGAAGCTGTCAAAGGTATGGTGGGTTAGGGTCACCTAAGTGAGTACCTGGGTGAAAGGGCATCTTCCAGTAAGGTAAAAATTAGGAAGAGTAATGCTTGAACCACAGCCCTTGCGTGAGGATGGTGGGGACCACCAGGAGGCTTGCCCAAGAGGGCCTGTGATATCCTGTGCCTGTGTCTGGCTTTAGCCTCGCACTGGACCCGTCAGCCCTGCAGGGTCAGAGAAGAGGTTTGAGAAATCGAGAGCCTGGGATGTCTGACCTGGACAGTGTGGTAGGCCAGGGACTCGTGATTTACAACATCTGCCCTCTGTGTCCTATTGCGGGCCAGAGGGGACACCTGAGACCTCCGAGGTATAGCCACAAGTGCCGCTAGGAGAGGAAAGTGCAGTGGAGCCCTCACAAGCGCAACTGCTGTGCCCACGTGTACCGGCCTGACAGACGGATACATTCGCCCAGCGCTCGAGGAGCGCCTGAGCTGTCTTTGCACATGCGCGTATTACAGCCTCACGGGAGCAACCCATTGCACACACTGGCCTGTGCCACGTGTGCGCGTCGCTCCTGTCACAGCCAATCAGAGGTAGCCACATGGGAAGATGGACAGAACTGGCTGTGGCCGTGGCCCAATGAAATGAAGCCATGGGCCTTCCCTCAACAGGAAGGCTAGTGTGACGGGGGAAGGGGGGGCGAGGGGTGTCAGGCCCCTTGACTCGGGCAGGCAGGGCTGGGGCCCCTGCGCATGCACAAGTGCTGTTCTGCCAGCCAATCAGAGAGCGCTATGTGGGGAGGCGGGGCCAACTTCCCTGGTCAACCTCTGAGAGGAAGGAGGCTTTCTGGCAGAGGCAAGGCGCGCAGGTGGGTGGCGGCATGTGTGTGTGTGCTAGTGCGTGTGTGAGCTCGCGTGCCTGCATGTGTGTGTGTGTGTGTGTGTGTGTGTGTGTGTGTGTGTGCGCGCGCGTGCGCGCACGCGGGCTTTTAGGGTACTGTGGCACGGCTCCAGGTGTGCACTAGAGGCATCCCGGATGATGAAAGCTCTTGGCGGAGGGCAGTGGGATCACACAGCCAGCGAGCGCGTCCAGGGTAGCACATGAGGCGACTTCGCGAGCTCCATGTCCATTTCGGGAGGGAAGAGGCGCTGGGACCCATAAGGAAAGGGGGTGATGAGGGCAGCGGGGACCCTAGAACGGTGGCTGGGGCAGATGGTGGACTGCGACAGGGCGCGCGGACTTTCCACTTGTGCCGGTGTTGTGTAGCCTCTGGGTCCTGACTAGACCACTGCGTCCTCCACTGCGTCCTCCCGTGACCCTTCCACGGGCAACACCTCGGCAGGCCGGCTAGTCTGAAGGGGAAGGGGAACCCTAGGCACTTTGACCTCGCACACGGGGCCGTCCAAGCCGGCAATGGCTGACTGATGGGTGGGCTTCACACCTTCGGGAGTGCCTGTAGTCAGCCTCAGGCGTGCCTGCATAGTGCTCTTTCAACTAGTACTAGATCATTCCAGGATGTGGGAAAGGAGCCTCTCAGAGGAACGAAGTGAACTGTGGTCGACCAGGTGAGTGTCGGGTCATGAGCTGACTCAGTCAGTCACCAGCCCCGAACAGCCAGAGTCCGCAGCCCTTTGGAGAGGAGAGTGGGATCTTGAGGTAGAAGGGTCTGGGTTAATCTGTGATGACAAGTTCGGAAGCCTCACTCTCACCTAGTAAAGAAATAGACCACTGAAGGCAGTGGAGGAAGGGGTCCCGAGGGTTGTGGGTTTGAAGAGAGCTGGCTGTGACAGTGAGGTGATGGGAGATGTTATTCTGTAAATATGTTTCTCATACTGGTTAATGAATAAAGCACTGCTGGCCAATAGAAAAGCAAGATAGGCGGGGCTAGGAGACTAGGAGGAAAGAAAAAGTACTTGGGAGGAGTCAGCATGGAGAGTCTGGAGAGAACAGAGGCCCGGGCCCTCTCTCCGTTAAGATGACCATGCGGAAATACTTAGTAGAAATGGCTTAATCATTAAGACAGAGCTAGCCGATAACAAAACAAAACAAAACAAAAAAACTAATATAAATACTGGCCAACAGTATTTATATTAAATACAGAGTCACAGCTTGTTATTGCAGGCTGGCGGCTGGCGTGGCTGCGAGACCAGGCGGCTGGCGGGAAAACATACTCTTTACATATGGCGCCCAACATGGGGGCTCTGGTGTAAACATACTCGTTACAGTGAGGTGTAGAAGTGGAAGTAGTAACCTTCCACACATTTTTTCCGTCCCTGTCCAATTGGAGTCCTCTGGGGATGATATCTGGGTCTCGCTTACATGGAGCCATAGGTCTTGCCTCCACAGAAACGTCTATCTGAGGGTGGTGGGGCGGGACTGGGCCCCTTCACCAACCAGCAACTTCTGCATCCATCCAGATCCCACAAGGGCTACTTTAGGCCACTTAACCCTGGGTGTGTATGAGAGTTGTGCGTTGGGAGGTGGGGCCTAGATAGGTATGACCACTCGCCGAGGAGGAGGCTCCCAGGGAGGGAGCGTACCCTGGGTAGATGACTGTCCCTTGGGGATCTTAGTTATATGTCTCCCTAGTTGTGACAGGGCTCAGGAAGGAGGAGCCTTCCTTAGCTCATGTGGTAGGATAGAGGGATTACAAAGGGGCACGACCAAGGCAAGCCTGTAGGGTGATATCAGGAGCTTCACTTCCAAATGAGACTGGAAAGGGCCCCAGAGGGCAAGGCTGTGGAGGGTTCTCGAGGGCTACAGGGATTGGGAGGGCTGAGTGGGACACCTCATGAGCTGGGAGACTTGGACTTCTCGGTGACTGAGTAGGCCCCTCACTGCCTTGGAGTTCCCAACCAGGCACCAGAATTAAGTGTCCTGTTTTACAGGGGCGGGACAGTGCCCAGGATTTTCCTCTCCAAGGGTTGGGAAAGCGGCAGAGAGTACCGATCTTGAGAGGTAAGGGGTCTGAGAGTTCCACTTTTGGTAGACAAATGGAACAGAACAGAACACTAGTGACCTCCCCTTGCCCTCTCTTTGCCGTACCACACTTGCAAGGACACCTGGCCACACCCTGTAGACTCCCAGTCCCTGTTTCATTGTCGTCTCTTAATTCCTCCTGGTATCTGCAGTTCCAGGAATCCTGTCTAGCCCAAGAAGGTTCTAGCCATGTCAAGCAGGGGATGGAAAGCCACAGAAAGTGCTGACATGCACACAGGGCTGGATCCAAATCTCACACCAGATGACACCGAGAACCCGGATGCAGTCATCCCAGGTAAAGACCAGATGGGCTCCTGTAGGACTGTGTCCACCCAGCAGACACCAGAAAATCTCCTGGCAGGTGGAACACTTGAGTGGCAGAGTTGGTTGCATGGACTTTGCTTGGAACAGCAGGAGGTTTCAGATGCTAATAACTTGCTCAAGCTTTTTTGTGACTTTAGACTCCCCCAGTTGAAATTTTCACCACAAAGGAAACCTGCAAGGCGCAGCCACGTGCCTCTCTGGGAGCACGTGGGTCACAGTGACTCTCTGGAAGGCCTTTACATATAGGGATCTGCACCGACTGTTGCCAGACTCAGGCCTGAAGAGTTTCATGCATGTGTGCATGCGTGTGTGCGTGCGTGTGTGTGTGTGTGTGTGTGTGTGTGTGTGTGTTCGCGCGTGCCCATGCGCATGTGTGTGCATGTTCTCACGTGCCTGTGCATGAGTGTGAGGTGTGTGTGTGTGTGTGTGTGTGTGTGTGTGTGCACATACATGTGCCTGTGCATGAGTGTGAGGTGTGTGTGTGTGTGTGTGTGTGTGTGTGTGTGTGTGTGCACATACATGACTTCGGGGATGACTACCTTAAAAAGCATAAGTAACCGTTGCTGCATATGGGTTCCAGAAACCCCATAATGAAGCTGTTTTCCTTGGGGGATAATGAGAACAGCACACTTCATTTCAAAATAGTTTTCCCTTTCTTTTTAATACAGCGGACGAAGAAGTCGTTGATGTCAGTAGTGAGGACATTACTTCCTCCGGAACAGAAGGGCAGCAGGCCAGGTGATACGTTTCATCATTTACCCACTCATAAATTTAGATGTGTCTGGCTGGACAGAGGGCTCAGAGCAAGAGTGCCTGATGTGCACACACAAGAACCTGAGTTCAGATCCAAGGCACACACAGAAAAAGCCATGCATGGCCAGGCATGCCTTCTAAGCCCAGAACTGAGGGGTGAGGCAGTACATCAGAGGCAGGAGGATTGTGAGTGCTTGCTGACTGCCAGCTGAACAAAATAAACTGAGATTAGACAGACAGTCAGACAGAAAGTAAGGCGTATGCATCGAATGAATGTACTGGGTGCATCGAGCTTAAAGGCCTCAAAGCATTCACCCCAAAGTCAGCCAGATGTTCAGTGTGTGATAAGAAATGAAAATCTCATGCCTCCAGCAAACTACATAGAGGTCCTGTCATAGAACCTGTCTGACAGGAATAAGGTGGAGTTGGAGAGAGCAGGACTCTGCACTTGTACCTCTGAGGTCGGCACAGGTGCACACGTACCCTTCCTCTACACACACACACACACACACACACACACACACACACACACACACACACACACACACAATCCAGAAAAGGCAACACCTGCTCCTGAAATGTGAATTGTATGTGGGCTCTGTGGCACACTCCACCTCCTCCACTCACACCACAAAAATGGCCATTTGTATACCTTGAAGTAAAAAAAAAAAAATGTGATTTCTTTGCAGGAAGGAAATACAGGATTTATTTGAAGAATTTGAAGGTATGTCCTAGGAGACGTTAGGAATGTGAGAAAACCTTTCGACCCAAAGAAGTGCAAGGCGAGGGAGTTGTCACTTGGCAGGGAAGTGTGGTTACTGCCTTGTTTTTCGGAACTCAACGTCAAAATAGTATTTATTAGATTACCAACTCTCTACTTGACGTTAATCGTCGATACGGAGAACACAGCACCTGCAGTGTGGGTGCTCTTATTTGCTACTCACTGTCAGAAGTTCTAAAATTTGATGACATTATCCGTCTTCCAGTCTTTGATTCTCACAAGTGGCACGCCTGCTTTTAATGCCACATGTCTTTTTTAACCCCACTCGTTCATATTCTAGCCTAGCTCTTTCTTTCTGTGTGTGGGTGGTGAGGGCCAACCCGTCTTAAACAGCTGCCCACTGTTGTTTAATGTGTAAAAACAGCATATGCACTAGCAAGCTGAAGTCAGTCAGCACTGCTAGCCTGCGAACACTGTATGATCAGACTGAACCCTGCTTTAAATTGCTGTGTCCCGTGTTTGTCACGCAAACTGTAAAAGCAAAAGCGGCTGGGACCTCTGTAGAGTTTTCTGACAGAGAGTCCTATCTAGTAGCTATTCAGGAATCAGGATAGAGATGTAGCTGAGTGGGAGAGCACTTGCCTAGTATGCTTAAGGCTCTGGGTTCCATCCCCAGTACCACAGACGTCCACAAATCAGTGTGGTTCTCTACCCCCACCCCCACCCCCACCTTGAAATTATTATTCAGGGTGGCTACCTTGTCAGATTTGTGTAAAACCTTCAATGCCTACAGTAATTACAGTATTTTCATCTCGCTGGGCAATCATCTCTGGACCTTTGGAGGTCTTTGTAAATCGACTACTTTTATGTTTTGCACAAAGTGGCCCAGCAGACCCTCTGAACGTGTCCTTGAACTGGAGGGTATTTTGTACGTTCATTTTAAATTTGTACTTTATACAGAAGGGGGTCTCTGAGAATTTCCACAGTGACTCAAAACCCTCCTTGTAAGTTTTGTTAAGCCCCCCCCAATTCACCGTGTTTTGTGTGTAATATGTGGACACTGAAGTCGAGCTATCCAATTTCACATCAGGCTTGTCAGCCACTGAAATACTTGACTGAAAGGAAGGAGACAAATAATCTTGTCATTGACAGATTACTTCCATCTATTGATAACAACTATGTTTCCTAATAGAAAGCTGAAGTTGAGGGAACTTTACAGTAATGGTTACAAGGTTATATTTCAATACAGAGCCCATTAAGAACTTCCTTGAGGGAAACAGAGAAAGATTCACAGCGATCATCGCTGCGTCTTTCGAAACCATGGAGCAGAAAGTTGAGGATGTTCTGAAGAGCCAGTGTGAACAAAGGTATGGCTGTTGCTTCTTGCTGCTTTGATCCCAGACCCTTTTGACAGTTGGTTAGTAAGCGGGACAGCAAGAGGTTGGAGAACAGCCGTGACTCTCCACTGGCCAGAACCTCGGTTGGGAAATGTGTTTGGCTTGGTTTGTCTGTACAGAATAGAATTCCTTTAGTCTTATTATAGACTCACATCACAACCGAAGTCAGCTGCGTTTGCTAGGGCTGAATTACAATGACCGTGGTGAGTCGGTGAGACATTGTAGTTGAATCAGTGTAACAGTAAGGAAAGTGTATGCATCGTATGAATGTGCTTGGCACGCGGAGCTCGAAATCCTCAAAGCATTCCCCCTGCAGTCAGCCAATCATCTGTCCGATGTGATAGAAATGAAAAAACCCCATGTCTTCAATGTCCTGTAGATTTCAGGAGCAGGGTTCACTATGCTCGGGTCCGGAAATCCTCCCCGGCACAACGAGAGGAAGAGTGGGTAGGCCTGCACAGAGTTCTCTGGTGGTAGTGGGGGTGCATGCCCTTTGGATCTGTTCTTCAGATAGAGGATTCTAACCAGAAGTTGTGCTTGTCAGACAGACAGATAAATACTTGTGGAACGTTAGTAAAACAACAGTTCTTCCTTAATTTTTCTGTCTCTCAACAGTTCTTCCTGAGTTTTCTATCTCTAAGGGGTGTGAAGTGACTACTGTCTCAGTCAGGGAGGAACAAATACTGTTGGTGTAAGATAAAATAACCCACATCACCTTCCTGTTCCCTGTCAGTTATTGTAGATAGATGACCTTTCCTCGTCATCCATCCACAGTGCTAGTGAGGGCAAGTCAGTCGTGCTCTCAACGCACTTTCTTCGTATGGTGATGGAATACTACACTGTTCATTACTGTCATTCACAGGCAGAACCTTTACCAAGACTATTCACTTCAGATTATGAATTTGAGTAGGAGGTTATCCAAGGATGCAGATCAAGTCAAGAAACATGCAGAAAAACTCTCTGTGAGTATGAGGCTTAGCTTTGAAGGAATCCATTGTGTGAGCATCAGAAGTAGCAGGGGAAAGAAGGGACAGGGCAAGAGCTTGGAGAGACAGGAAGGCGGTTCCATGTGGCCAGGAGAGACTGGCTGTTCCCCCTCCTCCCCACCCCCTCCGGCCACCGGCTTGCTCCTTTTCAGGCAGAGAGATGACAAGGTCAGTGATGAGTTAGGAGCCAGAATGCTGGTGGGGGTGGGGTGGGGGTGAGCGGGCACTGCCTGGAGAGTGCAGGAGAAGGTATGGGCTTGTATGCCCAGAGGGAGCCCTTCCTGATCCACAATGTGCAGACAGACACCAGGGGCAGGGTCCCCAACAGAGCCTTCTGGCACGGTGGTCAGAGATACAGAGTGAGAGCAGTCAGTGGGCCTGTGGCAGAGCAGGTGGAGGCTTGGCTCTCACTGCTTCCAGTTCAGACCAGCCCACTCCCCGAGGAGACAAAGGTAAGGCTTCATGCCACGATGCACATGTGATGACTGACTCCACTTTAACATGGGCATTTGAATCAGGCTTTGGGGACAAGTACTGGGCACGGGACAGTGCCATCTTGGAGGGATCTTCCTTCCTGGTGGAGGATGGAGCTGCCCTCCTGAAGATTCGGCCTTCTGAAGGTGGAGGGGGGCGGGGTGACAAGCAGAGGCTGGAATACGGAGGGAGATGGAGACGCTGTCCAGTCCAGTGGTCAGGAGCATGGCCTCTGCAATCTCACCAGCTGGGATGCAGCCACAGTTCCGTCACTTGTTCAGTCAGGCCAACTCAGGAAAATAATCTGCCTCTGTGCCTCAGATTCCTAGGAGTGAAAGGGGGGAGATTCCTTTAAAGTCCCTATGTCACACAGTGGATAAAAGTATTCAGGTGTGTGTTCTTATATTGTTCCAGGACAGTATCTGATGTAAGTGTGGCAGAATCCTTCCCTGTGAAGCATGATCCCGGGGGCTCTGCTCATACTGCAAAAGGACAAAATGGAGTCGGTTTCTGTGTAGGGGGTGACAGGTGATCAGGACATCTCAGGCTAATTTCTGTAGTAAACAGAGTTATCCAGCTGTGGAAGCCTCTAGTGGGTGGGTTTTCAAGTGGGAAAGTTTTGAATACTATTCAGTAGGAGCACGTTCCACTTACTGAATGGGCTTCACATTATTAAGGTTATTTTGTAGTATTAGGTAACTCATGTAAAGGTGGTAATTGTTTTGGTTGAAAAAAACACTACATTTATTTCATTCTCTCTGTTTTGTGTAAAGATTATACAGAGTCACATTTCTGTAAGATGTCTTTTATTTTTTCCTGAATTATCCTTACTTTACTGTCTTTGTAGACTATGTTTAAGGAGCAACGGTCATTCATTCAACAGACTCTGGTTCTTCAGAAGAATAGAATGGAAGAATTTAAATCACTGTGTGAACAGTACTTGGAGGTCTGTTGTACATTCTGAGAAAGCAGCCTATGTACAGGGGCATTGAACACTCTGACATTATTTCTGTTCTTTGGGTAACGCATGTGGAAAGTTACCCTTAAGCATCTTCCGGCATTTTACTAATGGCGTCACTGTACAAAATGATGATTGGGAGAGTCACTCGAAGCAGGAATTGCTGCCTTGGCCATTATTTCATCCAGAGTTGTACAGGGCATTAATGCTTTTCAGTTCATCACTTCTTGTTTCATAGTGCATTTTCCATCTTGTGTGTAGATGCACACAGGCACACACAGGTTTACTTGTCTTGTCTGTGGGTGTATTTGTGGAGGTCAGAAGTCAACACTCCATCTTGTTTGTTTGTTTGTTTGTTTGTTTGTTTGTTTAAGACAGGATCACTCACTGAACCTGGAAGTTGCTCAGCACTGTGGCTAGACTGGTGGTTCCCCAGGTCCCTGGGGTGGCCTGCCTTACCCTACCCCAGGTCAATGTGCCACCGTGCCTGGCTTTTAATATGTGTCCTGGAGAGCTGGAGTTGGTTGTGGGGCAAGCTCTTTGCCCACTGAGCCTTCTTCCCAGACTCCACGATCGATCCACTTTTAAGCATAGTGACAAGGATATACCACATTTGCCCTTGCTTTTCTTCCTCAGTCCATTTTCATGTCCTTCCATTGTGTGACTGAAACATGGTTTGTAGGACCGATCAGAGTTGTAAGATAGCTTCCAGATGTAGCACTCAGGGAAAGAAAAATTAATTGGAAGACAGAGAGATTGTAAATTGTGAGTTAATTAAGTGGAAGTCGGAGAGCTTGTGAATTGTGAGTTACCATCTGTAATAGGCCCACCCGTCTTTGTAAATTCTTCCTAGGGACATTGACCTATGTTATCTGCAGGTTTACACCTATTTACAAAAGCATTAAGCACTCATCGTTTGTTTTCTGTTCAGTCTTGGTATGAACTGGCTCGTTCAAGTTGCTGTTAAAATTTTGTTCATCCAGAGTAATTAAGAGGGCCCAAAACAACCAATTTGTAAGACTTCATCCTGTGCTTTCTTATGCTAGTCCCCTACAACACTCCCCACCACTGACAGTGTCTGTTCCTGCTGAAATGCCATGCCTCCGACAGCCTGGTGGCCCAGAAACTTGCTTTCCCATTCCAGCGTTTAGGTCTCTGTGTTGTTCCTGTTTCTGTGTTTGCCACATCACCAGAGCATGCAAGAGGTCCTGCCGAATTTTATAATCATCCCCACCCCCACAGTATTTAACGAAACCATTGGGATGTAGCCTGTGCTATTTCGCTCAGTGATAAAGAGACTGTGGGGGTGCAAACCTTGAGTTTTAATTTCATGGTGTTCAGTGGTCATAGAACAGGGCAAGCTACCCCATCTCCAAGAGAAGCCTGTGAGTGAGTGGGAATAAATGAGCTCATGCGTCATAGTCTCTGTGTTCGTTGGTGTTTGTTTGCTCTTCTTAGTGCTGTTGGAGGAGAGGGATCCCAGGGCTCACGTATGCTAGGCAAGCACACTTCTCGCTGAGCCACCCCCATTGCTAATGCCTCATGATTGAGCTTTCAGCAGTGGGTGGAGGAGTGGCAATGTCTGTGTCTCTTCAGTAGGTGTTTCCATCTTCACACTGTACAGGGTGTATGCTTCTTTTTGGAATACTTAAACCATGTCTTTTGCAACACTTAGTCCCTTTTAAATGTTGCTGCTCGTATTTTTAAACCCAGATGACCAGGCCTGATTTGTGCACATGTCTTTTTGCTTCAGAAATTTCAGATCCTGAGGGATTCCAGGGGAAACTCTGTGGCTGAAGAACTGAGACATCTAATAGCCACCTTGGAAATAAAACTTCGGATGGTGAATGTAAGTACTGAGTCTTTCATGTTGAAAATGAGGATGGACGGGCACTGTCTACTTTACACCCAGTTAATATGTCCTTGTACTTAACAGCACCAGCAAGAGAGTGCTGCTGCTCAACAGTCTCTCCTGGATCTGTTATTCTCATGATGCTTGGAAGAAACACAAGTCGACACAAGGGGAGCGGTTGTCTCAGCTGTGTGAAGCTGCTTGACGTTTGCAGCTTCAACAACTACATCTTCTTGTGTTCTGGTCTTCCTAAAGATACCCCTTTAAGTTAAAATGCAAATAGACCCAAGGATTTGTGTGACTGCAGTCCAAAGATGGCTGTAAGAAGCCCCAGTCCTCAAGTGATAATGGCCAGCTTTTCTTGGTAGCATCGTAATTAATGGTTAGCCGTGCATTGATGTCGATAGAGTGGGGTCTTGTACCTGGGCATCACTTTCCCAAATTAGAAGGCACAAGAATGGTTCGTCCTTGTCATCTTCAGAGAAATAATTAAAGAATATACACTCTTGCCATTACATACTGCTGTTAAATTTGTCCAGTCATGGACCCTATGGCACAGAGCTTCCCAAAGAGAATGTGCCCTGTGTACTTTACACAGAGATTCCCAAAGGGAATGTGCCCTGTATACTTTAAAAGACTGTGCCTCAGAATTACTTAGACTGGTAGAATTCATTGAACCTCCCGAGTAAGAAAGATGCGAGTAACGTGCCATGAGTTTGTGAAATGGCACTTTCAGACAAAATTTACAAGGTCTTTCTTTCTATCAAATGTGGTCTGCTATCTAATGCCATCTGCCTGTCACAATTAGAGTTGATCCTTAGCGTGTATACTGCTCAGTCCCTCATGGTTTGAACATCTCATCGTTTGTACGGATAGGAGTAACTGAGAACATTTTGGTTTCCAAATTTATTGTGCACGTAGTATGGGAACGTCTGTGATATACGAGATGTTCTGTACACTTAAAAGCTCCTGCCCTGTGATTTCATAGACGTAGGTATAGATCTACCTGCTGTGGGAAATCTTTACTTGGAATCTTTTGATTTAATAAACGTGAAATTGTTTCAGACTCGCTGGGATGAGTCACTGAATTGTACTCTCCTCCTGACATCTCGTGCCTCCTTTGAATTATCTGGGGTGGGGTTGGGTTGAGTGCGGTGGGCTGGGGTGGGCTGGGGTGGGGTGAGAGGAGCTTCCCCCTTTGTGCAAAGTATGTGTAGGCATATGGACCTTTACTACACTTTGAATATCTCCTCCTTGAGATATTCTGACTATCAATACCAAATGATAAATACATTACCAAAGTATTGAATCCTGTATTCAAGTGCGTGCGTGCGTGTGTGTGTGTGTGTGTATTTTGGTGTGTCAATCTTTTGGTATGTTTTGGATGTGTAAAGGGGTTCACATGTGTAGCTTGTGTGCTGTGTGTGTGTGTGTATGCTTGTTTGCATGTGTGTCTGTAAATCCTTTGGTATGTGGTACATTTCAGGCAAGCAGAACTGGATCCTCTTTGAGTTCCTCCAAATTACATTACAATCCCACAGGTAGATAACCCCTATCATTTCCAATGTGTGTGCCTAAAAACAGAATCGGCATGAGGGAAGACACCATGTAGGCCAGAGGGGTACCCTGACTGTTGGATGTAAGGGACACTGGGAAAGACAGGCCTTTATGAACTGGGGAGAAGTTCAGACCTGTTGCCCTGCGCATTTGCCATTCTTCTATGCACCAAGGCTATGGTATGTGAGTCAACTGAGTTTGTACACTTTGGTGGGACAACAGATTGCATTATTCTCATATGCTGACCTCTTTCCAGAACATGCTTAGATGACCTGCGCCTCCTAAGTACCAACTTTATTTAAAGTTCGAGGAGCACAGCCAAGTGGAAAATATAGTTACTGCCTGATGGGCGGTGTGGAACAATGCCCTTGTACACTGTAAAGATTTATCACTCAAGTCGGTTTAATAAACCCTGATTGGCTTGTAGCCAGGCAGGAAGTGTCATCGGGGCTACCGGACTAGGAGAATTCTGGGAAGAGGAAAGGCAGAATGGCAGTTACCAGCCAGACGCAGAGGAAGAAAGATGAGAATGCCGTACTGAGAAAAGGTACCAAGCCACATAGCAAAATATAGATAAGAATTATGGGTTGATTTACGTTGTAAGGGTTTGTTTGTGGTAAGCCTGAGCAATAGGACAAACCATTTATAATTTATAGAAGCCTCTCTGTTTATTTGGGGAATGAATGGCTGCAGGATCTGGTGGGACAGAAACTCCCATCTACAGATGGGGGTTGGGGGGTCCTACCTTAGGTAAAGTATCCAAAATAAACAAATGGGCAGTGTGTTTGTCCCCATATTGGTAGCATGTTTCACATGAAAATTATACAATTGGATTAGGTGTTTTATATTTAGCAAATGAATACTGTTATGAAGAGGGCATTCTCTCATGTACGAGCTGTTCTTTGTATAATTGTAATTTCTGTAATTGTGTACCTATGCCCATGTGTAAAGCGCCACTCTTAGTAAAAAGCATGTGACAAAGGTGATTCCTTACTTCCTAGGATTTCAGTTGCACCAAGTTGATCTGTCAAGGAGGACTGAGCAGTTAAATGTGTATAAATGAAACTGCTGGAGAGGGAGTTGAGCAGCAAAGGTGTACAGCATGGTCTGGCTCTGGATATGTTTACCTTCATTGCGTTCATGATTCCGATCCAGAGTAGCCACAAAATGCCCATTGGTAGAAGGCCTGGTCCCCACTGGTGGTGCTACTGGTAAGTAGTAGAAACCTCAGCGGGCATAGCACAGTTGGAAGAAGTAGTTCGCTGGGGCATGCATCTTCAGAACATACTAAAACACCCTTTCCTTTCTTCTTTATCTCTGCACATTGAAAGAGTGCATCCATCAATTAGAAATTAAGTTTTGGTGAATTACCAATACCTATCTTTTGCTTTCTTCCTTTCTTCCTTCCTTTCCTTCTTCCTTTCTTTCTTCCTTTCTTTCTTCCTTTCTTCCTTCCTTTCTTCCTTCCTTCCTTCCTTCCTTCCTTCCTTCCTTTTCTTTCTTTCTCTTTTATAGCATTGTGTGTATTCCTGATCTTGTGTGTGAATGTACATGTGGTAGTGTGCAAGAATGCATGTGAGCATGCTTTCGGGGCCCATAGTTTGGAGTCAAGTGTCTCCTCAATGACCATATATCATACTTTTTTTGGGATTAAAACATTTGCTTGAAAACTTGAGGACCTGAGTTCAACCCCCAAAACCCATGTAAAGGTGGAAGGTAAGAACTCACTTGGTTACACAAATAAATAAATGACCCAGAGACTGATACTGGGTTTCAAGCTTCACGCTGAATATCAGAGAAGCAAAGCAGCTGGCCACTAGCTCTCGCCTCTAGCTCAGGCTGCAAGGGCTGATCCACTCATGAGCTCTTCACCAAGTCTCAAACTGCTGCCTCTCCTCGGTGTGGCTGGAGGACGAATGCCTCTCTAAGACCTTGCTTCTGTCTTACATACTTACATACTTCCCTAATGTTGGGATTAAAGGTGTGAGCTGTAATTCTCTTTTAGATTGATTCACACTTGCAGAGAGCTGGGTGGCCTTGGACTCACAGAGGTCCAGCTCTCTCTTAATCCTGGGTCCTAGGATTAAAGGTGTGTACCACCAACTCCTACCTTCTGGATGCTGGGATTAAAGGTGTGAGCCTGGCTTCTATGACTTTGCTTTTCTGAATCCACAGGCGAGCTTTGATAAATGATAAACAATATATCTCTACAGAGATCCACGAACATGCTCACGTATGAAGAGCATCAATGAACATACCCAACCATGTTCATTGCTGCTCTATTCACAACAGCTAGGTGATAGTGCAGATGCACATCAAGTAGTGAGTGAGTAATGAAAGTGTGGTACATTACACAATGGAATATTACTCGGATATGAAGAAGAAATGAAATGATGAAGGTTTCATGTAAGTGACTGGAGTTGGAAACAGTCATTGTGAATGAGAGTACAGAGACCCAGAAAGAGAAACACTGAATGCTTACTCTTGTGGGAAAGATAGCTTTGAATCTTTAGATGTGTGTACTTTTTACACTGGAGTAGCAGTAGAAGCCAGGAAAATTGTAAGGGACCATGAAGGGGAAAGACTTCAAAACGGGTATAGAACACAGCTGGTTTGAAGGGCAAAGTGGAGATAATGGGGGCACTCAGTGTGGATCGAAGGTATCTTAATCACTGTGCTATTGCTGTGAAGAGACACCCTGACCACGACAACTCTTGTAACAGAAGCATTTACCTGGGTCTTGCTCGCAGATTCAGAGGTTTAATCCATGATTATTGCAGCTGGAAGCAAGGCAGCACACAGGCAAACATGATGCTGGAGAAGGTAGTCGAGAGTTCTGCATCCATAACTTCAGGCAGCAGGGAGAGGGAGGGAGATACTTGGGCTTTTGAAGCCACAAAGCCCACCCCCAGTGACACACGTCCCCCAACAAGGCCAGGCCACCTAATTCCTCTCAAGTAGTGCAACTCTCTGATGCCCATGAACCTATGGGGGCTGCTTTTCATTCAAACACCCACCAGCATAGTGTAAAGGAGATAGGGGCAGGTGAAATGTTTACCTAAATCATTCTACTACCAATAACAACTCGGGAGTCAAATATTAGGGGAAAAACCTGACAGATCAAGAAAGCAGTGGAGGAAAGACCAGCTGATCCTCTCTGTGCGTGTTTCCCAGATCGAAAAGAACCTCAAATTTTTCTTTCTGTCTTTCTGCCTTCCTTCCTCCCTCCCTCCTTCCTTCCTTCCACCCCCTTCCTTCCTCCCTCCTTCCTCCCTCCCTGCCTGTTTCCCTCCCTCTTTCCCTTCTTCCCCCTCCCTCCCTCCCCTTTCTTTTTCTTTTTTTAGATGTTTATGTATTTATTATGTATATAGGGTTCTGCTTGCATGTATGCCTGCAGGGCAGAAGAGGGCACCAGATTTTATTATGGATGGTTGTGAGCCACATTGTGGTTGCTGGGAATTGAACTCAGGTCCTCTGGAAGAGCAATCAGACCTCTTAACTTCTGAGTCATATTTCCAGCCCGCTCTAATTTTCTAAGCCCCTCTCTGTTCTTTCCTGTTTCTCTCTATAGTATCCTGGGACTTCCTAAATCTCTATGTCTAATTCTAGTCAACTAGACTTTGACTTGGCCCCATGATTCAAGGTTAACTTTATTAGCAGTCTCAGACTGTGATCAAGTATCCCACAACATTTCCTCCCTTTAAGTGAAAAGGAAAGGTTTTGACCGTAACACAGTAAAACTATATATACAATAAGAACAACTGTCAGATAAGAATTTCATTGACAATGTCCAGTCCATTGGTGTTTCACAGAATCGGAGAAATTACTCTATTATCTATGTTGTAATAAAACAAAAACAAAAACAGCTAGAGAGAGAAAGATGCCATGTGACAGAGTTCAAGTGGAGGGGTTCTTTATTAGGGAAAGGGGGGTTGGCCTCTAGGGACAGGAGCAGCAGGAAAGACAGGCAAAGAGAGGGGAGAGAAAGAAACAGAGAGAGAGAGACAGAGACAGAGACAGAGACAGAGGGACACACACACAGAGAGAGAGAGAGAGAGAGAGAGAGACAGACAGACAGAGAGAGAGAGAGAGAGAGAGAGAGAGAGAGAGAGAGAGAGAGAGAGAGAGAGGGATGGCAGGTGGGCTCGGACATTTTGAAGGGGAACATACTGAACAGGCACAGGTGAGGGCATATCTAGTGAGAACTCCAAAGGCAGGCCAGTCAAATGCCTAAATACTAACAAGCTGTACTATCTTGATGAATCCAAAGTTTTATACCTAAACCACTTTCTATCATAACTTGTAATACCAACCTAAAAGTATGTTTTTAGACCCTAAAATATTTTCTTAGACAAACAACTTGTGCTTATGTCTCTCAATCATGTAAGCGTTACATCTCTTTTGAAGTTTCTTTTCTTAATTTGGTAACAAAGAAAATGGCATAAGTATCTAGTCTTCCATTTTATCAGAGACTCGAGAAGGATAAAATATTGCCCGAATCAACAGGAAGTAGAGAGATAACAACTTCTATAGAAATGACAGACAGCTGGCTGCCTGGACAGTCACACAAGGTTCCTCTGCATCATTGGAGCATGCATCTTTAGCCTACAGGCCTAGCATATCTGACAGACTTTTCTGTGAAGTAAGAAGTTTGAAGGTCTTCCCTTCCTTGCCTTGGCGAAATTTGGCAGCCACCTTCTTTTGTGTCTCGCTTATGCAGTTTGAACAGCATATTTTCAGAAGTTCAGAGGTAAGGGCTGTTTCTTGCCCAGTGCCTCACTTTACCACAAATGGAAGCAAACTCCATATTGTTACGAGTAGGTTTCTCCCGCCGTCCTGGTCCCACAGCCTCGCCAGCACCAAATCACACGCAGAGATGCTGTATTAGATATACAGCTGTCGGCCTGTTACTAGCGTTTCTTATTGCCTAGCTCCGTCTCAAATATTAACCCATTTCTATCAATCTATGTATGTCCACGTGGTCTCATCTCATCGGAGAGAGGGTCCGCAGTTGTTCTCTCTCGGTCCTACATTTTGAATCTCCCCCTACCTCTCCCCGAATCCTCCCCGTCTCCTAGTCCCGCCTATCTTGCTTTCCTAATGGCCAATAGGGCTTTATTCATTAACCAGTAAGAGAAACATATTTGCAGAATGACATTTCCCATCCCCATATAGAGGTTCTTTGGTTCCCATCATCTTTTTTGGAGTAAATTGGTGAGAGGTGAGGGCATCTCTCACTGTCACAAAAAGACTCACGTTTTTTAGAGCAGCTTAAATGTCGTATTCTGTAGCTCTCGCAACTGTTTAAAGACCATCCATCTGTCTAAAATATATCTGTTTCACCTTGAAAATATACCTAACATGACAACAAGTTTTATTGTTATAGAAGCCTGACTTCTAACCTGCATCTCTTAATTATCCAAAATGGTTTATAGAGATGGCTTTCAAAGAGTAGAACTTTACATTACATTTTTAAAATGAGCTGCATAGGTGCAATACCTCAAACAGGTGTAGAAACATGTACACAGTATGTTGTATCAAAATAACCCTAAATTTGCACCAATACATAAAATTCCCTTCAACAAGAGTAGAAACACAAACACAGTATGTTCTAATAAAAACAGATTATTGAATCCACTTTAAAACCAAAAGCAGGCAAGTATTAATCTCAAATATTTTACACTGCTATGGATACTTGTATATTGATAAAAATTTAAGGTTACTTTTGTTATACTGTATGTATGTTCCTGCTCTTGTTTGGGTTACTGTGCTTATGAAACTCATTAAAAAAAAATACAGATTAGTAGTCATCTAAAATAGTCAAACTTACTGTCCTGTTAGATACCTATTCAAGGTCATGAACAGATGTATGGAGACAGATAGACTGTCTTCAAATGCTTCAAAGAGCTACCAGCATATGGCATTTGATATGTTTAATAACCTAAGGTTTTTCTCACAGTGGGACACAGCTGCTCCTGGCAGCACCAATCTACTTCAGAGACCATGATGGTCATCAAAGAAGCCCCCTATGGAGTTTGCTTTCTTTATGGTAAAAGCTAGCCATGTGGGCAAAGGAACTGCCCTTGCCTCAGTTGCTGACAATATACTATCCAAACCGAACCAGTAGGATGCAAGAAAGGCGACTGCTAAACTTTGTCAGGACGAGGCAGGGCAGTCCTTCAGAATTCCCTGCTTCTCAGAAAAGTGTGTCAGCTATGCTAGGCCTGTAAGGTCAGAGTTGGATGCCTGCCCCCGGCGTTTCAGAGGAACTTCGGGTGACTGTCCGGGATAATGTCCCTGCCATTAGGTAACATTTCACCCTCTGGGATCTTTGTTGGAGTTGAAGCCTAGGTAGTTACAATTATAGTTTGCCTTAGTTGTGAGAAAAAGATAAATTAGATGCAAAACTTTAGACTCTCCAAGATAAGATGGATAATAGTGTATTGTCTCTAATTTTGCCAAATACAAATGGACTGGATATTGTAACTGTAATTCTTAATTCATGACTGTTTTGTCATATATAATTGTATTATGTTGAAGTTAATACCTTCCTCTTTAAAATGTCAAAAAGGGGTGGTGGGGGGAGGGAATGCTGCGGAGTAATCCTTTTGTACATCTTTGTACATCGCGAAGATTTGTCATTGTGATTGGTTTAATAAAAAGAGCTGACTGGCCAGGCCAGTAACTGGACAGGGTAAAGTTAGGCAAGAGAGCCAAATTGAGAATGCTGGGAAGGGGAAGGGTGGAGTCAGAAGTCGCCATCCAGATGCCGAGGGAGCAGGAGATGAACGTGCCATGCTGATAAACGTACTGCCACATGGCAGAGCGTAAAGAAGGAGTGGGGGTTAACTTAAAATGCAAGAGCTAGCTAGCAATAAGCCTGAGCTATTGGCCAAGCATTTGCAATCAATATAAGTCTCTGTGTGGTCATTTGGCAGCATCTCCCGGGACGGGGAAAACTCTGCCTACCCCACACTCCCATTGTTTCATGAAGGTATTAGAAGGTACACTGTATGGTTAGTTGGGGGCGGGACCTTTAGGATATGGCAATATGGGGCCTACCCCATAGGAAGGCCAGTCGGCCTTGGTGTCTCACACCTCCCCAGTCGTTTGCCATCACCGTCCTACACCACTTGGGGACACTGAATGTAAGAAAGCTACAAGGCAGTCAGACCTTGTCTTGACCTGAAGCACAGACCATAGCAAACCTGTTCTTTACAGTTAGTACCAACTGTGGTATTGTGTTATCAGCAATGGGAAACAGAGTAAGGCAGCACATGGAATGTATTGGTTTTGTACCACACACCCTATTGGCCAATCACCAGGGGGCTTTATAGAGTGGTGGTGTGACTCAGGCTTAAATAGGGTGACAACGTGGGGAAAACACTTAGGAATGCTGGAATACTACCCTGCCGGATGTGTCCGGGTGTCTTAAACCAGTGTTCAGAAATGACACCGTCTTCCCGAAAGCCAAGCAAGATGCAAGGATTGAGGTGCCACAGAGAAGAGTGGGATTGACCACTATTTCACCTAATACTGAGAAGGAAAGCTTTCTTTGTGCATCCGGTTGCGTAGTTTAGTGGCTCTGGTTTCCAAGGCAAGCATATTTAAGGGAACACAACTATAGTTTTAGGGAATTAGATTTCTCAGGACACTGAACTTTCGGGAAGGCAGGTAAGGGACTCTGGGTATGGGCTGGGAAGATAGATCTTGATTGCACAGGGGCAATTGCGTTGTGTCTCCTCACAACGAGAGCCATCCTAACCCTGGTTTGGAAACAGAGGACCTATTCCAAAGACTTTGAGTAATCTGTGGGCCCAAACCCCGGGATAATGGAAGCTTGCTGCAACCCAATAAAGGCGGGATCACCAAGAGGTCATCATACATGCAACTCAGGAGAAAGGTTTCCATCGCCCAGTCAGGAAGAACCCGTGCTAGCAGAGTGTGCAGAGAGTAAAAGGGAGTCTGGAATGTAAACATGCCCATTCTGCTTACCAACGTAGTCCTCCTGTTCAGATACGGAGACAGTATAACAATCATATTTTATGTCATCTGCTTATTTTCCTACTCCCTGGACTGTTGTGCTAATTTACAAGGAAATCAAGGAATAACATTACACGAGGGGTTATGACCAAGTTGGAAAATCCTCATAATTTTCAAGACAGAAACATCGCTCGTCTCTTAAAAAAAAAAAAAAAAAAAAAATTGTCCATGATGCCAGACCCCGCCAGGAATGAAACAAAAGGAAACCAATATGCCAAAGGGACATCTGTCCTCCCGCGTTTATTGTCTCCATACTTAGAAGAGCCGGGAAAAGAAATCAAGGCAGCATCCAGCAACAGGCCAACACACAAAGAAAGCAGATTGTTACACAGTGGAATCTCGTTCAGCCTTTAGGATGAAGTTACCTCGTTTGAGGCAGTATGTTTGGACCTGGAAGGAACTAATTTATGCAATAAGCTAGGCACACACAGCTAAACTACCATGGTGTCACTAGAAATGAGAAAAGCAAAGGAAAAAACAAACAAACAAACAAAAACAAAAACCCTCAACGCGGTCACATCTTCCATCACCTGTCCCCAAAGATAGAACAAATCGGTACCAGGAGGAAAGACTGTTTGGTTCAGGTGACCTATCAGACCCCGTGGCCTGAGGTGACTTATCAGAACCCCTGGCCTGAGGGAGAGAGGGTTTCCTGCAGAACGAGGTGAAGGAGGTGGTTCTGCTCAGCAGTCAGCAGCGGCCACATCTCCACCTGCAGCTTCTTGATGCCCTCCGTGTCCTTCTCGTGGGCAGCCATGACCAACGACTGCAATAGCAGAAACAGCTCCTCGGGAAGCTGGCCACTGCTGTCCTGGCCGTGGCCGTCGAAAGCCTCCCAGGAGTACTTTTCCAGGGTCTGGGCATGCTCGGGTAGCAGCTTTGCTGGCGGCGGTTGCAGGAGCAGCAGCAGCAGCACGCGGGACACCTCGCACCTGACAAGGACGTCTGCGAAGGCACCCAGTGTGCCAGGAGAAGGGGCAGCAGAGCCTGGGGTGTGGTCCGGGAGCAGCGGGAGGGGCGGGGGCGGGGCCGGGGCCGGGGGCGGGGCCGAGCCAGGTCTGGGCTGGGGTCCTGGCGGGGGCGGTTGGAGCCCAGGCGGCGGCGGCAGCGGCGGCGAGGGCAGTGGCAGCTCGGGGTGCTGCACCGGGTGGCCTCCGTGCTCCCGCGCCAGAAGCTGCATGCGTGTAAAGAGCGCCAGGGCGCCGGTGTAGTCGCGCGCCAGCAGCTGGCAGGAGGCCGCGTCGCCGAGCGCCTGCAGCGCAGCCAGTGGCATCAGGGGCAGGTGCAGCTGAGCAGCGCGCTGAAAGTGACCCGCGGCGGCGGCCGGCTGGCCCAGGGCGCGAAGGGCGGCGGCCAGCTCGAGGCACAGAGCGGCGGCGGCGGCCGGCTGGCCCAGCTCGAGGTGCAGGCGCACGGCAGCGCCCAGGGCGCTGGCGGCCGCCTGCAGAGGCTCGCCATAGGCGGCCGGACAGCCCAGGCGCTGGCGCGCGTCGCACTCCTGCCGCAGGAAGAGTCGGGCGGCCTCGGTGAGGGCCAGCGTCTCCCCGGGCCCGTGGAAGAGTGCCTGCTGGCAGCGCGCCACAGCCAGCTGGCACCAAGCGGCATAGGGCAGGCACTCCTGGGCGCGCAGCTCGCGGGCCAGCTGTGCGAACTGCTCCCCGGCTTCGGCTACGTTCGGCTTCCGCAGGAAAGCGCTTCTTGAGCTTGTTGGACACCTGCCGATAGCGGGCCAAGAAGTCCCCAGCCTCCGAGCCGGGCCACGCGGCGCCGCCCAGGGAGGACGCAGGGCCCGCCGCCATCTTCGCCGGCCAGCCGGCCGGCCGGCCGCGCCTCCTGACTTCCGGTTGGGGCGCGCAGGCAAACGCAGGCACAGCGACCTCAAAGGTAGCCTGGCGCTTTGTCCTCCCTGGGATCACGCGTCATCTCGGCTTCCGCCGTAGGCGCCCCAGGGCCCCGCACACGCATCCGTTGCCACGGTGACAAGCAGCGTACGGCTGGACGCCAGCAGAGCCTGTCAGAGTAGGCCGGCTCCAGGCAGCGACAGGCCCCGTATGTAAACGACAGGCTCTGGGGGCGGGGCTTGTGACGCTCGCTTTGAGAGGTGGGTCGCGCGGCCGCCCAGCCCAGTAGGCGAGTCCTGCAGGGCGAGGGCGGGGCCTAGCATCTAGACCCTAATCACCTCCGCGAACCCGAGAGCCGCCTTGTGGAACAGGCTACAACTGACCCGACTGGGCAGGAGCCTGAGCTAGCTGACACCTCATCGATAACCGCGGCCAGGGGAACCACCCGGGGACGTACCCTGCGGATCATCCAGGGATTAACAATGAGTCGCAACCCTCCAAGGCACTAGTCCCCACACGGCACCGTTCTTGTCCACATCTGCATGCACCACCACAAGCCCGCCTTGACACGTGGGTCCCCTCTGAGAAGGCCGTCATTCTGATGCAGCTAAACACGCTGACCCAGCCTGGGTTGGGTCCGTGTGCCCCTACTCAGGTACTCATTGCCTCCCTGCCGAGTGGCTGTTCCTCCACCATCGCTGCATCCCGACCACACCTGCACCACAAACATCACTGTGTTCCTGCAAGTAACACCACCTTGCTCTGCTCCCAGAACCTCCACTCCCACCTCAAGCCCAAAGGAAAACCTAGGGGGCACCAACCTGTGGGACACCCGCCCTGCACTGCACGACAAGTCCCACCCACTGTGTTCCTCCCAGCAGGCCTCTGCCTCCAATGCCACGCTCACACCTATCCCATCGCCAACTGGAAAGCTTGGGAAACCAGGCTGTGGATCGAACGCACCGCGGGACCAGTCCCCTAGCCTGTGTTCTTGCAACGAGAACACAGCCTGCTCAGCCTCTGCCTCTGCTTCCAGACTCACACACCAAACCCATGGCCAAAGGAACAGCTTAGGAGGGAGCCTATGGGTCACCTGCAGCCGAGCACTCGAATTGCACCCTGTGTTCCTTCCTCCCAGTAGGCCCTCCTCAGCCTCTGCCTCCTCAGCCTCCCTCACACCCACCCATGGCCACAGGCACAGCTGGGGTGGCCAGCCTGTGGGTCACCATGACACCAGGACCGCTACCACACCCTGTGTTCCTTCCTCCCAGTAGTCCCTCCTCAGCCTCTGCCTCCTCAGCCTCCCTCACACCCACCCATGGCCACAGGCACAGCTGGGGTGGCCAGCCTGTGGGTCACCATGACACCAGGACCGCTACCACACCCTGTGTTCCTTCCTCCCAGTAGTCCCTCCTCAGCCTCTGCCTCCTCAGCCTCCCTCACACCCACCCATGGCCACAGGCACAGCTGGGGTGGCCAGCCTGTGGGTCACCATGACACCAGGACCGCTACCACACCCTGTGTTCCTTCCTCCCAGTAGTCCCTCCTCAGCCTCTGCCTCCTCAGCCTCCCTCACACCCACCCATGGCCACAGGCACAGCTGGGGTGGCCAGCCTGTGGGTCACCATGACACCAGGACCGCTACCACACCCTGTGTTCCTTCCTCCCAGTAGGCCCTCCTCAGCCTCTGCATCCTCAGCCTCCCTCACACCCACCCATGGCCACAGGCACAGCTGGGGTGGCCAGCCTGTGGGTCACCATGACACCAGGACCGCTACCACACCCTGTGTTCCTTCCTCCCAGTAGGCCCTCCTCAGCCTCTGCCTCCACAGCCTCCCTCACACCCAACCCATAGGCACAGGAACAGCAGGGGAGGCGAGCCTGTGGGTCACCATGACACCAGGACCGCTACCACACCCTGTGTCCCTTCCTCCCAGTAGGCCCTCCTCAGCCTCTGCCTCCACAGCCACCCTCACACCCACCCATGGCCACAGGCACAGCTGGGGTGGCCAGCCTGTGGGTCACCATGACACCAGGACCGCTACCACACCCTGTGTTCCTTCCTCCCAGTAGGCCCTCCTCAGCCTCTGCCTCCACAGCCTCCCTCACACCCAACCCATAGGCACAGGAACAGCAGGGGAGGCGAGCCTGTGGGTCACCATGACACCAGGACCGCTACCACACCCTGTGTTCCTTCCTCCCAGTAGGCCCTCCTCAGCCTCTGCCTCCACAGCCACCCTCACACCGACCCATGTGTGATGGGAGATGTTATTCTGTAAATAAGTTTCTCATACTGGATAATGAATAAAGCACTGTTGGCCAATAGGAAAGAAATATAGCAGGGCCTAAGTGACAAGGAGGAAAAGAAAGTAGTATGGAGGAGTCAGCATGGAGAGCCTGGAGAGAGCAACATTCCGGCCTGTCCCTCGCCAGTAATGTGAGTCACGTGCAAATACTTAGATTAATAGAAATGGGGTAATCATTAAGACAGAGCTAGTCGATAAGAAACTAGTACCTGGCCAACAGCATTATATCAAATACAGAGTCTCAGGTTGTTATTGGGGCTGGTGTGGGCGTAACAAGGTGGCTGGAGGGAAAACATACTCATTACACAGGGCCAGAGGAACAACTGGGGAGGCAAGCATGTGGGTCACCTGCACCCCAGGACCGCTACCACACCCTGTGTTCCTTCCTCCCAGTAGGCCCTCCTCAGCCTCTGCCTCCTCAGCCTCCCTTGCACCCAACCCATGGGCACAGGCACAGCTGGGGAGGCCAGCCTGTGGGTCACCATGACACCAGGACCGCTACCACACCCTGTGTTCCTTCCTCCCAGTAGGCCCTCCTCAGCCTCTGCCTCCTCAGCCTCCCTTGCACCCAACCCATGGGCACAGGCACAGCTGGGGAGGCCAGCCTGTGGGTCAGTGTTCCCCAGCACCAGTCCACCTCACCCCCTGTGTTCCTCCATCTAGGCGCACCTGAGCCTCGGTCTGGGTTGCCTCCACCGCACAGCCCCAGCCACACCCACACCCACACCCACACGCATCCCATGGGCAAAGGAAAAGCCAGGGAAGCAAACCTATTGGATTCTGGACATAATGCTTTAATAAGAACACAACTGGGAGCAGGAAGGGACAAGGCTGGCCAGGCATGCAGGGTTGTCTGTGAGAAGGTTTGGGCGGGATGGACTGATGATGCCGGATGGATCGACACATGGGGAGGATGGGCCAGCTAGCAACCCAGAGCCAGGCAGCAGGAACAGCAGGAGCATTAGCAGGAACAGCAGCAGCAGCATGGGTGGCAACAGCATCAGCAGCATGGACGGCGGCAGCAGGTAGCAGCTAGCGTTGACGTCGTCGACGACGACCACGACGAGGACGACCATCTGGGGCCACCTGAGAGATGGTGGTGGATCGGAACAGTTCGCTGAGGAGCCTGTTGTTGTAGATGGTCAAGTCCAGCAGCTCCGGGGTGATGAGCCTCTGGGCGCCTCGCCGTTGGGCCTCATTGCTCGCCAGCTCCAGCAGCCTGCGTGCCAGGAACTCCAGGATGGCGGTCAGCAAGATGGGCACCGTTTCGCTCAGCCGCCGGGCGTGGCCGCTCTCACGAAGAAGGTGCTCCACCAGGCTCACAGAGAAGGTCAGCTCGGCTCTGGCGGTGCGAGAGCGGCGGGAGGACGACCCTCGACGGCTGCTCTGCCTGGTCCTGGGCATGCTGGCCTCGGAGTGCGACCTCACAGGCTGGCTGGGCTCCACCTGGCTGCTCACTGCTGGCGCGCCCCGGCCTCTGGGCCTCCTCGCTGATCCCAACGGTTCCCTCTGTGCCTGGCAGTGGATCCTAGCGACCCCTCGCGCCCTCGCGCGTGCAGCCCAGAGCACTCTTGGGCGCTCCGTTCCCGCTCTCACTGATGACGTGGGAGGTGTGGTGGCTCCCAAGCCGTCCTCGCTAGGGGCGCTGTGGCCACCGCACACCTTGCCTTCTAGAAGGGGCCTTCTAGGAAAGAGGAAAGTCGTGTGAGGAGGAGCAACTCGGCGGTGGTGGTGCCGATCGAGAACCATGCCCTTCACAACCCTCGGCTTCAGAGTTCAGAGGTACTTTGACCGTGCCTACCCATTAAGCACGGGCTCCTTGTCCCTCCAACCCCAGCTCCCGAGGCACCACGGTAAACCTGAGAGGTCTCCCCCTCTCATCTGTTGTGAGACTCAAACGCAGAGTCCCAAGCGTCCCAAGCCAATCCAGGGCCACAGGTTTCCCAGTCCCTGGGGCCCCTTACTTAGCCACTGCTCTGCTTTCTGCCCATCGGCTCATGTCGGAGGTGAGCAGCTCCTGTAGGTGGACTCCTCCGGCAAACTGTGGCCTCTTGAGTGCACCGTGTCTGTCTGTTTCACTTAGCATCCAGGATTCATGATGCCTCGCACATAGGACACACGTTCCTTGTATCTCACCTCACCTATATAGCGGCTTGAACCAGTGCTCCTCCGCTCCTTTCTGTAAACGTTACAGCCCCGGTGGCAAAGTATTCTGGCACTCGGGAGCCACAGGACACTAAGTGTTACAGCTCGGATGGAAAAGAACTGTGCCAGTCGGGACCCAGGGAATACCACAGGTCACACCAGGTCGCACGGAGCGAGCGGCCAACAGCTTCCAGCCCTGCTCCAGGGAAAGGCTTCCCCGATGAAACAGCTCTGCTCACACAGGGGTGGGCTTCCCCAGCAAAGTTGTGACAGATCGGCTCCACTCACCCAGACCGTGACACCTCCGGTTCGCTAGGGGAAGATTTCACCTTGAAAGTGTCACAGCCCAGCTCGACCATGCCCAGGTTCACTCTGCTCTGCTGGCACCACTGGATGGTCATGTGAAGAAGAGTGCAGATAGATCCATGTCTATAGCCATGAACAAAACTCAAGTCCAAATGAATCAAAGACCTCAACATAAATACAGCACACTGAACCTCTTAGAAGAGAAAGTGGGAGGTACCCTTGAACAAATTGGTACAGGAGACAACTTCCTGACCATAACTCCAGTAGTACAGACACTGAGATGGACAATTAATAAATGGGACCTCACCAAACTGAGAAGCTTCTCTAAGTCAAAGGGCACAGTCGAAGTGTAAATTTCCTATGCTCATTTTGAACCAAATAAGCAGGATTGTGTAACTGAATTGTATCACTTAAAAGCATAAATCAAATCTTGACAGACAGTTCAGTGGTGTCCATGAAAAAAACAAAGACGCAGAGGCAGATATCATGGTTCAAGCTTCAAGCAAAAGGTCAGAAAAAACAAAGCAGCTGTCCAGTAACTACTCTGACTTTAACTCAGAATGAAAGGTGATCCTGGCTCAGCAGGGAGAAGGTTGTAAATTATCTATTATTTCTGAATATACCTAACTTGTGTGATACCATTTTCATCATTACTGTAAAGACTTGATGGCCACATGGGTGAGGCAGATACTGTAAAGCTTTTGTGAACTCTGAAAATGCAAAATAAAGCAACCAATACTAAATAAAAAAAATAAATAAAGGCACATTTATTCAATCTGCCCTGGGTGGGGAGGAGAAAACACAGTCCTGCCTAGCATCACTAAGCCTGAGCAGGAGGAGAAGATCCATTATGTCTGCCCTGGACCATCCACCCCCTGCAGGGAGGAGAAAACACGGGCCCATGGGATCCCTGTGACACTGCTCAGTGGTGGGCAAATATACGGTGTGGTATGGAAGAGAAAGACAGAATGGTTCATGTACTGTGGAGACAGCAGATCTGAAGAGGCGAAGGCAGTGAGGATCAAGCTGAGGTGGGTGGTCTTGCCACCCAGTGCCAAAGTGTTCACAGGCCTTGGCTGCTGCCAAGAGCCACGTCTGGACCCACGGCCCTGCAGAAGCAGTGGTGTGTGTTGATGTCAGTCTGATTCTTGATACCACTCGATAGGGCTGCACAGAATTGGCCCTGCCACTCACTAGCTACAACAGTAAGGAGGGCTGGTCCTGCCCCTCACTGGCTGCAGCACTACAGAGAGTGGGTCCTGCACCTCCCCAGGGCAGCACAGTAGAGCTGACCCATTTGGCAGGGGTGTGAGTGAACTGGCCCTGAGGGTGTGAGAGTGGGAGAGCTGGTTACACCCCTCTTGTCTGTCATGTGGAATCCAGGGTGAGGGGGAAATGCTCTCCCATAGAACCCCACTGCCAGTGGCAGGCAGGAGAGCCGACCCAGCCCCTCACCACCTGCAGCACTCCGGAGAGCAGGCCCTGCACTATGCCTGGCCAGCACAGTGGCGCTGACCCTGTTGACAGGAGTGTGGGTGAGCCGGTCCTGCAAGCTTGAGCGTGTGAGATCTGGACCTCACCCTCATCTGCCAAAGGGTGGTGAAGGCAATGGAGAGAAAGGCCCACCCACCCATACCACCTATGGCAAGTAAGAGAGATGGCCTTGCGCTCACAAGAGAAAGACAGCTGGCCCAGTCTCAGGAGCTGTGGTACTTCAGGAGAGCGGTCCCTGCACATCACCTGCCCAGCAGTTGAGCTGGCCCTGATAGTCTAGGTGTAGGTAAGCTAGCAATGTGTACATGAGAGCTTGAGGACCAGCCCTGCTCCTTGCTGCTTACTGCACTTACTGCTGCTTACTAGCTGGGGGTGGTGCTGGAGAGGACACCTGGTAGTGAGAATGAGGGAAATCTGGCAGCCTGACAAACCCAGCAACCATCCAGGATAAGGATTATGAGTTGGCTCACCCCAACATGCACCCCACCTATGAGCTGCTGGAGCACGCGAAGGGTACAGTCCTGCAGACCCAAAGCTGCAGGATCTCCATGACACGGGGCAACACCAGGATACCCAAGAGGAGTCCCAGTGAGGACACAGCATCGATGGTGCAGTAGAAAGCAGAGGCCATTGCAGTGGACACTTGCAAGTAAAGATGTATGGATGAAAGGGTATCCTGTGTGACTCACTCTGCTGTACAATGCATGCTACAGCTTTCATGGTGTGATTTTTCGTCCCTTTGTACTTTTTTTCCAAGACAGGAATTCTCTGTGTAGCTTTGGAGCCTGTCCTGGAACTGGCTCTGCAGACCAGGCTGGCCTCAAACTCACCGAGATCTGCCTGCCTCTGCCTCCCAAGTGCTGGGATCAAGGCGTGTACCAACACCACCCTGCCTTTTTATTCTCTTTAAATTTATTTTATTTTTATCTTGAGTGGAAGGTTGCAAAGGCAGAGGACAGATATGAATGGACAGGGAGATGGATGGGATTGAGATGCATGACGTCAAACCCACAAAGAACCAATAAACATTTAAATTAGAAAAATATAAAACCACATTAATTCATTCTGGAAGATGTGAAAATCACCAATGAGAGGCCTGAATATCTTACCAATGACTTGTCTTTCCCAGTGTCCATTACCTCCCACAGTCAGGGTACCCCTCTGAACTACATGATGTTTTCCCTCATGGCGATTCTGTTTTTAGGCACACGCACACTGAAAATGATAGGGGTTACCTACCTCTGGGGTTGTAATGTATTTTCGAGGAACTCAAAAAGGATCCAGTTCTGCTTGCCTAAAATGTATCACATACCAAAGGATTTATAGACACACATACAAACAAGCATACACACAAACACACACACACAGACACAGACACACACACACACACACACACACACACACACACATAGCTACACATGTGAACACCTTTACACATGTACCACATACCCAAAGATTTATACACACCCAAAACACACACACATGTATTCACACATATGTGCCTAAACACATACACATGTTCCCCATGCCAAAGATTTACACACAGTCTCACGCAAACACATGTATTCACACACAAGTGTACCTATACATATGAACACAAATACACATGTAACACATACCAAAAATAGACACACACACACACACACACACACACACACACACACGCACTTGAATACAGGATTCAATACTTTGGTAATGTATTTATCATTTGGTATTGATAGTCAGAATATCTCAAGGAGGAGATATTCAAAGTGTAGTAAAGGTCCATATGCCTACACATATTTTGCACAAAGGGGGGAAGTTCCTCCCACCCCACCCCATCCCACCACACCCCCGGATCATTCAAGGTTTATCAAGTACAGTGATCCCAGAGGGGAAGCCCTCACTGACAGAGGAGGACGAGTTCCACTTGTGGAAGATGGGAGATGCTGAATGCGCCCTGTTTTCAATGCTTCTACACAACAAGACACAATGAGACAAGTGGCCAGAACTACAACTGGCCCCTTGCAGAAATGCCGGGGACAGCACACCTCTACATGGCACTGGGGCATTTCTGTTTTAAGAGGCACGAGATGTCAGGAGGAGAGTACAATTCAGTGACTCATCCCAGCAAGTCTGAAACAATTTCACATTTATTAAATCAAAAGATTCCAAGTAAAGATTTCCCACAGCAGGTAGATCTATACCTATGTCCATGAAATCACAGGGCAGGAGCTTTAAGTGTACAGAACATCTCGTATATCACAGACGTTCCCATACTACGTGCACAATAAATTGGAAAAACAAAACATTCTCAGTAAAGGTTTCCTGGCACCTCACAGATGTGGACGCGGAAATTACAATCACTTCAATTGCAGTCTCCGTGGCACCATAGATTCACACAGCTAATAGTTTCATAAAATCGTATGATGGTGGTTGAGCTTCTTTCTTCAAGGTGTTAAGAGAATAGCAGGGATAGAAGAGGTGATCTAACATCAGGATTTTCTTCCTGCAGCTTTACCTGAACAAAGTTATTAAACATCCGATTAATGTTTGGGTTGATATGACATGTATTTTAGGAAAGAAAATACTTAATGCTTATGTAATCCCATCCACCCTCATTAAAAAGAAATGTTCTACTTACAGTTTCTGCAGTAAGTTTCCTTTCCAAGATGTCCATTTGTTTTCTGGCTTCCTCGATAATAGCTTTTCGTCGACAACTCTTAATAGCCCGTAGATTCTAAAACCAAAAGCCACGTTTAATTAGAAGTCACTGATGGTCATCTCAGTTCAAAAGTGTGGACAGTTGCACTGCAAAAGCAGTATGTATTACAACACAAGGTATGGCCATTAACTATTCCAAAGGAAATGTATACGGTGTAGTATATGAAAATCAAAATACCCATTAAAGGAATGTGGAAATGTGAAGCTGAGTATAATACTGCTACAAGTGGAGACGCACAGCTTTGTGTGAGTAGGATGATTATGATCAGGACTGAATGTTCAGCAATGAATGAATTAGGATCTACTGCATCAAATCTGTTGCATTAAGCAGAGAGACCTGGTAATGCATGCCTGTAACTGCATCACTCCAAAGCTAGAGGCAGGAGGATCACCACAAGTAGAAGAACAGCCACTACATAGTGAGTTCCAGGCCATTTGGGGCTACATAGAGAGATACTATCTATCTATAAACACACTGTGGTGACATATAGAAGAATTACAAAACTATTAGATGAGTTCCTCTCTTCTATATTTCGGTGACAGAAGTGAATATGGAACCAGAAATTACACAACACTTAAGCATCGGGATGGATGAGCAACTTTTTGACCTATGCAGGTACAGATAAAGGTTAATGACTACAGGTTAATAGAAATATTAATATTACAGGAGGAAAACAAGAAGAGACAGGAGCGGCATGACTATAGGGAAAACATTATAATAAGCAAACTAAATATAATAGCACAAACCGTGAATGTCTATCCTCAAAGGCAGAATAGGAGAGGTGGCCGGAGGTGGGGGATTGGAGGGTGGGGAGGGGGGTGGGGTAGGTGGGTAGAGAGGAAAACAGAGGAGGAGGAGACAAAGAAGATGAAGACAAAGACGACAATGATGGAGGAGAGGGAGAGGGGTGTAAAAGGGAGATGATAAGGAGGGGAGGACGAGCAGGGAAAGGAAGAGGAGGCAGCATGTAGTATGTATGGTGCAGATGATCAAGGGTAGTCCGGAAATGCAGTCCTGAAATGAGGATGAGACTAACAGCTACCTCAAACCTGCAGGCTGATTTTGAAAGGCTTCCCCCTGAAGACTGCAGCCTGACAGCCACTACTCAAAAGCACTTCAAATTAGCAGTCCTGCACACATGTATCCCAGTGTGTGCCAAGTATTACAAAACATGAAAAGAATTGTTTTAACTCGGGTGTTTGGGATTATATAAATTAGCCTGGATGAAGGCAATTTAATAGGAACACGAGGCATTTATCATCAACTCGGAAAAGAGAATTTGAGTGTACAACAATTAATTAATTCAGGAGTAACTATAAACATGCACATGTCCAAGCTCAATGCGTCGGAGGACAAAAATTTGATAAGATGCACTTAAAACAGTAGATAATTCTCAATTCGCTATCTGTTCATCTTCACTTATCATTTTTGCTCCATCATGCTATGGGGTTTGTCTTGCCATTCTACGTGTCCACACACAGCAATATACACACAGTTCACTAATGCAATAAAACAAAGGGACCCAAGAAACAAAGGATGTGTAGACAACCTACACTGAGTATGTCCCTGTTCCAGGGGAAATCCGACTGTGGGAGAAAGCCATGATATAAAAAGTAGTACTTCCTCCTAACAGTAAGTATGACTCTGGGTCAAGTTACCAATGCACCAACTGCTGTTGTATTTAAGAAAAGCAGCGCTTGAGAGAAAGATGCCAGGAGACAGGATTCCAACAGAGGGGATTTTAATTAAAGGAAGGGGTCATAAAAAGGGGAGGGGGAGATTGGCCTCCTGAGACAGGAGCAGCAGAAGAGAAGAGAGACAAAGGAGGCAGAGAGGGAGGAAAGAGGGGGAAAGAGAGGGAAACGGAGAGGGAGAGAGAGAGCAGAACAGAGACAGGGAGAGGAAATGAGAGAGAGGAGGAGGAGGATGGCAGGTGGCCACGGCCCCGTTAAAAGGGAGCAGAGCAAATGTGCACAGGTGGTGCTCTTAGTAGCTGCAGCTGCTGTCGAACTCTGTCAGAAGCCCAAGGACAGGCCACAACACATGCCTGAATACTAACAGAAGGCGTTGAATGAATAATGAATCCTGAAAGGAGAAGCTTACTTAGTAGTTACATTTATCTGACATGGTAGCACTGTGAGTAAATGAGTGAAGTTTACAGGTTTAAGCCCCTGATTTTTTGAACCAAAGTGAGGAAAGAAAGCCAGCATTTTGACCTCCCTTATGAACGGGATATTTTGTAGGAATGTCCAACAGACCTTCAAGTGTCGACTACATAACTCCTTAAATTCTTCTATTTTCTGCTTGTGAATAACTTGGAATTGCTGATAAAGCTTTTCTTGCTCCTCAAGTATATTCTATAAATATAAACAGACATAACAACATTTCATGAAAAATGAAGACCTTGCCAAAAACTGTTCATTATTTCATTTAAACGCTATAATTTAAAACAAGTACTTTGGACATTTCATTGACTTAATAGGAACACTGCATTAATAGTATGTAAAAACATTCCCATTAGTTTCTGAAGACTTGAAAACCCACCCACTAGAGGCTTCCACAGCTGGATAACTCTGTTTACTACAGAAATTAGCCTGAGATGTCCTGATCACCTGTCACCCCCCTACACAGAAACCGACTCCATTTTGTCCTTTGCAGTATGAGCAGAGCCCCCGGGATCATGCTTCACAGGGAAGGATTCTGCCACACTTACATCAGATACTGTCCTGGAACAATATAAGAACACACACCTGAATACTTTTGTCCACTGTGTGACATAGGGACTTTAAAGGAATCTCCCCCTTTCACTCCTAGGAATCTGAGGCACAGAGGCAGATTATTTTCCTGAGTTGGCCTGACTGAACAAGTGACGGAACTGTGGCTGCATCCCAGCTGGTGAGATTGCAGAGGCCATGCTCCTGACCACTGGACTGGACAGCGTCTCCATCTCCCTCCGTATTCCAGCCTCTGCTTGTCACCCGCCCCCCCCTCCACCTTCAGAAGGCCAAATCTTCAGGAGGGCAGCTCCATCCTCCACCAGGAAGGAAGATCCCTCCAAGATGGCACTGTCCGGTGCCCAGTACTTGTCCCCAAAGCCTGATTCAAATGCCCATGTTAAAGTGGAGTTAGTCATCACATGTGCATCGTGGCATGAAGCCTTACCTTTGTCTCCTCGGGGAGTGGGCTGGTCTGAACTGGAAGCAGTGAGAGCCAAGCCTCCACCTGCTCTGCCACAGGCCCACTGACTGCTCTCACTCTGTATCTCTGACCACCGTGCCAGAAGGCTCTGTTGGGGACCCTGCCCCTGGTGTCTGTCTGCACATTGTGGATCAGGAAGGGCTCCCTCTGGGCATACAAGCCCATACCTTCTCCTGCACTCTCCAGGCAGTGCCCGCTCACCCCCACCCCACCCCCACCAGCATTCTGGCTCCTAACTCATCACTGACCTTGTCATCTCTCTGCCTGAAAAGGAGCAAGCCGGTGGCCGGAGGGGTGGGGAGGAGGGGGAACAGCCAGTCTCTCCTGGCCACATGGAACCGCCTTCCTGTCTCTCCAAGCTCTTGCCCTGTCCCTTCTTTCCCCTGCTACTTCTGATGCTCACACAATGGATTCCTTCAAAGCTAAGCCTCATACTCACAGAGAGATTTTCTGTCTGTTTCTTGATTTGGTGTACATCTATGTTCCACATCACAACCAAAGTCAAAAACTGATGGGAATATTCCTGATACATCTCCTTCCTGTAAAAGATAATGGTGAACACTGTGATATTCCATTACAATAAATATATTCAGAGCACGACTGACTTGCCGTCACTAACACTGTGGATGGATGACGAGGAAAGGTCATCTATCTACAATAACTGACAGGGAACAGGAAGGTGATGTGGGTTATTTTATCTTACACTAACAGTATTTGTTCCTCCCTGACTGAGACAGTAGTCACTTCACACCCCTTAGAGATAGAACACTCAGGAAGAACTGTTGAGAGACAGAAAACTCAGGAAGTATTTATCCGTCTGTCTGACAAGCACAACTTCTGGTTAGAATCCTCTATCTGAAGAACAGATCCAAAGGGCATGCACCCCCCACTACCACCAGAGAACTCTGTGCAGGCCTACCCACTCTTCCTCTCGTTGTGCCGGGAGGATTCCTATGTTTGTAATCTACCCTGCTCCATAAATGTATAGATTATTCTTCCACAAGATGTATCGCTTTCCCCACATGATTGAATATCTGCTACATGGAAAGTATTTTGAGATATTCAGCATTAATCCACCCATCCAATTCATGAGATGAATGCAAATTCTTTATGGTGAATGGATTCAAATGCATCAAATTGACAAGAGAAGAAACAAGGTCATCTTTACTGACAGCTTAGCAATACAGCTGGCTCTGGTTATAATGTGAGGTTATAGGCTGCAAGGTGTTATTTTCCATAACAAACCTAAGCCATGTGACGGTTTCCTTACAAGTTTCCACAAATGTAAAAATGCCAGCTAGTCCTTAGCAAATGGTTTATTCATGAGTACCAAGAGATGTGCATGTGCATATGTTGTAGTGTCAAAATTGGAAAGCCGAGAGTCTCACCGTCGCTCGTGCTGGAGCTTCAGGAAGTGGTTAATTTTCTGCTCGATGTTGTAGACAGTAGTACTGACATTCAGCACACACCTTTTTCTCCTTCCTTGAAGAGATTTCTTACTAGGTCCTGTATTGGAAATCCTCATAAACATCTATTGTTAATTTAATAAGGTAAGCACTAGTGCACTTATCTTAGAGAGATCCTGGGTACCAACATACAGCCATCTTTCTAAAAAATCAAGAGAATTCCACGCCTTCCTGTCAGCTACGACCTTAATTTGAAAATTGAGACTTGTACTTTAGATGTAAAACATAGCTAACGGGATTTGCCAAAACTTACAAAAAGATTTTCCAAATATTGTTTAATTTCTTTTTAAGAAGTCATTTAAAGTCTAAATTGAATCAATATACAAAGTGCCCTCCAGCTTAAGGACACATTAAGAGGAACTGCTGGGCTGCTTTACGCAAAGTCTCCAAAGGTCCAGAGATGATTGCATGGTGAGATGAAAATACTGCATTTAATGTAGTCGACAAGGGGTGTGGGGGCGGGGGTGGGGGCGGTGGTGGTGGTGGTGGATTTAGGCAAATATAAAAGGAATATAGACATTTTTGCACAGTTTAAGGGAGAAAATAAAGTGGCTTATGGATGATTCTATTGCAGTACTGAGGATGGAACCCGGAGCCCTGAGCATACTAGGGAAGTGCTTTCTCACTCAGCTAAAACCCTACCACAATTCCTGAACAATTTCTAAATAAGAGGTCTATCAGATCAAAAGCTCTAAAGTTGTTCTGTGTTTGACCTTTAACACAGATCATCTGGCTAATGTGCGACATTGCAATTCAGAGCCAGACTCATTCTGAGTCTACAGAGCTCACATGCTAATGTTACTAACTCTGCACTGTGTGTGCTACGTAAACAATGTAAACAGTAGTGAGTGAGCTGTTTCAGACCTGTTGAGTTGTTGGCCCTCACTGTCCCACCCACAAAAAAGACATGAGACAAGCACTCATGATGACTGAAATTAAAAAGCATAATCCAGTATTAGAAACAGACGTATCACTTATCTGTAACAAAATCTGGAATATAGATACTTTCATCTACTTTTCTAAGAGTTCACAGTACATAATTTTTTTTAAGTGAGGGGGCAGTACATCGCTCTGGCTTTGTATCAAGGATGGAATAAGAACCCAATGGACACAGAGTGCATCACAGGAGACAGTTACAGACTTTCAATGGCTCTGCACCTACATTTTTTCACACTGGACTAATGTTTAGAGTCCTCTGAAAGGTGAACAAATGTTGAAAGAGTGTAAATGCTGACTTCTGAAGCTAAAGGCAACACGAAATGCAAAATTAATGTAATTTTTTATCATTATTTCCTCAAGTGAGCACCAGTCCATGGCTGCAGACTCCTCATGGGTTGAGGGACACCTGTTCCTAGCCTTGTTTGTGAACTTAATCTATCTCACGTTGGCTGAATGAAGAGTTGGAAAGTTTGAGTAGCAGATTACATTAATCTCTTGTGGCTCCTGTAACACACTGCCACAAATGAGATCATCTAAAGTAATATGAACTTATCTTTCCAGCAATAGAACCCTCAACGAGCTGTTGTCAGGGTATATCACCCACAAGGCTGAGAAAACCCATTCTCTGCCTCTTTCAGTGAGCACCAGCATCTCTCAGTTTTCAGTGTCAAGTGCATCTGCCTTTATTGACTTGTCTCTCCCATATTGATTTTCAAAATAATAATAAAAATGCAGCATGTTTTTCTCTTCCAAAAATAAAAATAAAAAAAAATACCGATTTTGGTCACGGTGATACATGCCTTTAATTAATTTAAACCAGCACTTACAGGGCAGGGGCAGAATCAGAGGGCAGCCTCATTACATACTGAGTTACAAGGCAGCCAGGGCTACATGGTGAGACTTGGTCTCAAAAACAAAGCAAAACAAGACAACTAAAACCACCATATGTAGGCCCAATACTCCTCACTTCAAAACACCCACAGTCAAAATGTCTAAAGTGAATTTTAATAAACACCATTGTGATGTGCAATGTATGAGAATAAGGCGTGAAATACATTTCCATTTTCATTTCCTGCTGATGAATAAACACTTCCTGGCATTGAAGCACTTTCAAACAATTTTCTAAAGCTACTGATGGCAACTGAAGATAGACCAGGATGTCTCCCCTCTCTACTCCCCCGGCCCAAACACACACCATTTTCTGTATTTTCACCCTGGAGGAAATCTCACTGGCTTTAAATTTAACATAGGTAAAATACTATGTTTCTCGTGGGTAGGATCGTCCTCTGCCCCATGGTTTACATAGAATATGTGTCAGTAGAGCAGAAGTTGACTTTTCTGAAGTATATTATCAACATCAAAAATTCCTTTAGCATATCACCTGGCTTTGATCCACCTGTTTTGTGGGGAGAACTGTTTTCCCCCACCGGTTTCAAGGGCTTGGCTGTTTTTTTCCCCACCGGTTTCAAGGCCTTGGCTGTTTTTTTCCCCACCGGTTTCAAGGCCTTGGCTGTTTCCTACATTGAATTGAAAGAAAAGAAAGAATTTTCAAGTTATGTACACCAGTTAGATCATCTTATGTAAAGAAATACCTTCAGTAGGGGGCTTCTCTGAATGTATGTCATCAAAAGCCTTTAGAACAGACATAAATTGAATCATGTCTATGTAGATGAGATACAACTGAGGAGACCCTGGGGACATTTATGTACAAGGGCCTCCAGGTTCAAATCATTGTAAACCATGTCCTTTGTATGAGACACATTGGGTATAGCAACTGCAGGGGCCAGAACAAGAGGCTCTATGGCCTTTGCAGCCATATGGTGATTTGGTAGGAACCATATCTCCAAATGGGAATCATAAGGTCCACAAACACACTCTGAAAATGGTTTTCATGTTTGCAGTGTCACGTAATTCCCAAGAGCTGTCCTGTGCTCCACCTATATCTATCAGACTATCCTTTGGGATGGGGGGGGGCAGGGGCAGGATTTGTCTTGTAGGCATCCTGACACTTTGTGAGTGTGTGTGTGGGTAGTGTGTGTGTGGGTGTGTGTGAGTGTGTGTGTGTGTGTGTGTGTGTGTGTGTGTGTGTGTGTCACGCCATGTGTGCCAAGACAAGATCTCATGTAGTCTGGTATGGCCTTGAACTTGCTATGAAGCTGAAAATGACCCTGAGCTTCTGATCTTCTTGATTCCACCTCCTGGGTGCTAGTATTAGAGGCTTGGGCTACCACATCTGGGTCTTTGAAGTTCTGGGAACTGAACCTGGAGCTTCTTGTACACTAGGCAAACAGACACTTTACCAACTGAACTACATTCTCAGCCCTCCCCAGTCCCATCCCGTTTCACCTGGGTCATTTTCCGGTGGATCATTTTCATGTAGCTCCTGTGAATCATCAGATGGTGGATCAGAGTCACCTTCGATTGCTTAGGAGGTTTGCTCTTGATCTTGGGTGCCATGACAGCAGCCTGCTACACAGGAATCCCTGAACATTGTGTGTGTAAAGGCACATTAAAGTTACAAGGAAGAATTAAATGAGAGCCACAAGGACAGGTATCAGTTTCCCACAGCGTTGGTCTGGTATCCTTTCCACATGTGCTAGAGGACTAGGGAAGGGACCAGGAAAAAGAAGATGGCTGGTGCCTGTTTTAACAACCGCCCCCTCACACACACACACACACACACACACACACACACACACACACCACAGACACATGCCACACGACACATGCAACACACACACACACACACACACACACACAGTTATGCACTCACTCACTAATGCACGCGTGTGCATGCATGTATGCACACAGGTATGCACAGACACTCAGAGTCCCATTCTTCATGTGTCCAACATAAAATGGGTATCTTCCACTTGTGCCAGAGCAGGAAGGGTCCAGGAAAAGCAACCAAGCAACCAAGCAAGCAAGCAACCAACCAAGCAACATCCCAAAACCAAATGGCACTGTCGCCTGTCTCACCCCCCTCAGTCCCAATCCTTTCCATGTGCAGGATAAAATGGGGCGCTACCCCGCCACTCACTCCCAAACTTTAGTCTTGTGTGCCCCCACTGCTCAGGAGAGAGAGAGCCAGGGTCCCACCCCACCCTGTCCTCATCCAGTATCGGGTGCTGGTGTCTGGTCAGAAAGACCAGTTCAGCCAGCGCTTAGGCATGGAGAGCTGTTGCTGTTTCTAGGCGGCACTTTCGAGGAGAGTCCTATTCATTCACCAAACAGACTCTGTAGGACCACCCCAGGACACCCAGGTGGCCGTGAAAGCTAGTGACAGGGGCAGGGGTTGCCGACAGCACTCACTTCACCTTCCCTTCTCATTGTCCCACCCGCCCGGCCTCCCGGGACCTTCCGCCCCTCAGGTCCCGTTCCTCAACCGCCCTCAGGGTTCTGTCCCAGGTCCAGGTGAGACTCCAGAATATTGCCTCACGCGTTAACCTGGGTCCCACTTCCCCCTCCCAGTCCCCAATCTCCTCCCTCGACAGCGTTAGCCTCGGTTCGCCCCACTGCGGCTTTACTGCAGAGTCCTTTACCACAGGTTTCGGGACTTCGGAGTCACCACCTGCCCACGTAGCCTCACGCAGTCTCCTCCGAGCCTCCCGTCTTCCTCCCGGTAAAATAGGCGCTACTTGCTTGGGCCCCGCCTTCCGGAGCATGGGCCTCTTTGATTGGCTGAAACAGCGCGCATGCATGAGCCTCTCTGATTGGCTGGGGCAGTGCGCATGCGCGTGCGGCCGGCTTGACCCTGCCCGCTGAAAACCGGCGGGTTGAGGCTATTGGAATTACTGCTGTAGCCTTGAATACCTGCGGCCCAGCACGCTCTCTGCAACAGTCTTCACTGAGTCTCAGCTTAGCAAGTGATCCAGGGACAAGGGAGAACAAGACTAACCTAATGCCAAACTTCCTTCAGCACCGATAAGGGGGCGGGCAATATTTGTCTCTTACATCCTCCCTCAATCCACACTGCCCAGCGGAGGAATGGCTTTCCCCTTAGTCCTCTGTCTTAAAAAGTTCCTTTCCTTGGTTGCAGACATGATCCAGGAGTTAAGAGCATTTGCAGCTCCTAAATAGCACATGGGTTCAGTTCCCGGCACCCACACGAGGGCTCACAATCCCTGGACTCCGGTCCCAGGAGATCCATGGCTGTTTGGACCTCCGAAGCACCCTTCATACACATCAGCATCTGGTGCACATACATGTATATGCTCAGGCACACATACATACACATGAAATAAATACTTTTTTTAAAAAAATAAAGAAAGTAAAGGCACTGGTTACTTGTGGGAAGGTGGAAACAGGCTCACCCGATTCTGAGAATGGGGTTGCATCTATTCTGCATCCTCTTCGGCCCCTGATCCCTAACTTTCCCAGCACCAGCATTAATATTTTTATGTAACACCTCCTTTGTAACCCCCCCACCTCTGCATTCGTTCAACCTTGCATCACCAGCAGCCTGTGAACAGTTTGATAGTGTTCACATGTTCCCTCGGCTAACCTATACCACCTCATCGTTGGTACTCCTCAGAGTATTCCGTTTCATGTCTGTAGATTTCCCATTTATTTTCTGGTTCCATGCCCCTGGGTAATGATAGCATCAATAATCTTATCACCTGGCTCATATGACAAACAGTTTACAGCACATAAACAAGTAGAGTGGATGGGTCATACATAGGCTAACAAAATAGTCTTTAATATTCAGAAACGTCTCAATTATTCTATAACAACAGCAGGTGGGGTTCTCCTGGTTACATATACTCAGCAATACATCGAGTAGTATGATATATTAAAGCTGTCACTCTAAGAGATGAAGAATGGTAGCCCCTTCCTGTCTATTTACGCCATTGTCCAACCACTGATAATGTTTGAATTATTTATAATTTTATGGTTGCTGCTCACTTGTGATGGGAGACGTCATCCTGTAAATATGTTTCTCATATTGGTTAATGAATAAAGCGCTGTTGGCCAATAGGAAAGCAAGATATGACGGGACTACGAGACAAGGAGGAGAGAGGAGTAGTAGGGAGGAGATCAAAGATGGTGGACTGAGAGAGAGAAGAACACCAGCCCCTCTCTCCGGTAAGATAAGACCACGTGGAAGTACTTAGATTAATAGAAATGGGTTAATATTTAAGACAGAGCTAGCCAATAAGAAACTAGTAACAGGCCAATAGAATTCTATCTAATGTAGCTTCTCTGTGTATTATTTGGGGCTGGCGAGGTGTTGGAACCAGACCGGAGGGGCAAAAACACTCTTAAACACTTGTTCTTCCTTTATGTTAAAATCTAAGTGTGGTTGGATTGACCCTGTTGTTCTTTTGATGCAGCTGCTGCCTAAGAAACGCAAACATGAGACTCAGCGCCCATGCGGAGTTTATTGAGAGAGGGGAGAGGAAAAAGGGGGTAGCTGGTGGCCAACAGAAAGCAGAGAGAGAAAGAAAGAAAGAAAGAAAGAAAGAAAGAAAGAAAGAAAGAAAGAAAGAAAGACAGAAGGGGCCCCAGAGAGAGATAGAGCAAGAGAGCAAGAGAGAGGTGCGCTTGGCGCGCTTGCTTTAAAAGGGGTGCTTGCGCATGTGTAACCGGGTCCCCTGCGCAGCCAGGTAAAAGCTTGAACAGCTAGGTAAAGCCTGACGTAGTGATTACGTGGCCATAGGCGTCCCGCCCATCAGAGGCGGGGTCCACAGACTGCTGAGCTCCAACAGACCCACCTTCAATTTTAGAAGTCTGTGTGCCCATCCAATATAGGGGCTAATACTCTAAATGTATAAATAAAGGATACAAAGAAACTAGCCCTCAAGAAGACAAATTAGCTAGTGGCACAGATATAAACAAAGAATTATCAAAAGAGGAATCTCAAATGGCAGAGAAATGTTCAACACCCTTGGCCATCAGGGAAACCCAAATCAAAACAAATCTGACATTGCACCTGTCACAATGGCTAAGATGAAAAACACAGTGACAGCCCATGCTGGAGGGGATGTGGAGCAGGGGAACACTCCTCCCACTGATGCTGGGAGTGCAAACTTGTACAGCCACTATGGAAATATATGTGGCGGTTCCCAGGGGAGATGGGAATTGATTTACTTCAAGCTCCAGCTATACCACTTTGCGCATAGACTTTCGTCCTACCACAGAGACACTTGCTCAACCACGTTTTTTTCTGCTCTATTCATAATAGCCTGAAATCAGAAACAACCTAGATGTCCGTCAACCAAAGGATGGATAAAGAAAACGTGGTACACTTGCACAATGGAGTACCACTCGGCCTCTTAAAATGTGGCAGCATGAAAATTGTGGGTCAATTGATGGAGCTAGAAAAAAGAAAAAAAATACTGAGTGAGGTATTCCGAGCTGAGAAGGAGATAATATGGTGTGTAATGTGTTCAGTTTTATGTGGATTGATGCTATCTGTTAAGTTGACGAAAAGCCAAGCTATAACCCACAGGATCACAGAGCTGAGGTAGAGACAAAGGGACCGGGGTGGGGGCAGATATACCTCATTAGGAAAGGCAAATAGAATGGATGGTTATGGAAGGATTTGGGGACTGGAATGGGAGGATTAGGTGTGTGTGGGGAGTGGGGTGATATGGGGAGAGAGAGCTAAAATTAAGGGGCCATACGAGGGGTAGCATGGAAACCTAATAGTGCCGAAGCTTCCCCAGAGATAAACATACAGGTAGACGATCTAAATGAAATCACCAAAATAATGTGGGAGGCAGAGACCCAACTGGCCATCTCTTGTCATGTGGTTTTGGCCAAAAAGGTTCCCAAGGAGTTCCCCAAACAACCCAGGCTGTTGCCAAAATTAGAAAGAAGTTGCTTTCCACAAACTGATGGCAAGCCCCCATTGCTAAGGACAATAACTACACAACTCACTGAACATGGTGAAGTCGAGCTGAGCTGGTACCGACACAGAGCCTCCACTCCAATGTTCTGGTGTCTTTCGTACAGGAAGGTACTCTGCACACCAAGCCAGCCGCAAGCGCTTTGATCTAAAGGCTGTCCTGCCTGCGAGATATGCTAGGGCAATGTCCACACAAAGCTTCTGGGAGTTACGAAACAATATCTGGTTTAAGGCCCACTCCTCGAGATCGATACCTGGCACTGCTTGGATGACCAAGAACCTGAGACTAGGTAGCACAGTGCTACTGTTGTAAAACAAACAATCCAAGCAAAACAAAAATCCCCACAAAGCCAAGTACGTAGCAATAAAATGTCTCCTAATGACATTCTGCTCTGCTCACAGATGTGTGCCTTGCTCAGCCATCATCAGGGAAGTTTCCTTCAGCAGCAGTTGGGAACAAGTACAGAGACTCACAGACAGACATTATGCAGAGAGTGAGAGACCTTGGAGCATGCAGCCCTAAAATGGGATGCATCCATCAAATCCCTCCCCTCGGGACCCAGGAACTCTGTGAAAGTGAAGGCAGAAAGAGTATGAGCAACAGGGGATGGAGGACCCTAAGAAAACGAGACCCTCCAGATTAAGGATGTTCAAAGCTCATATGAACTCAAAGAGATGGAGCCAGCATACACAGGGCCTGCAAGAGCCTGCACCAGGTCCTCTGTGTAGGACTTCCAGGTTGGTGTTTTTGTTAGACTCTCGATTGATCAAACAAGTGGGTTCCCGGTTCCTGTGGCCACTTCTTGGGCTCTTTTCCTTCTGTTTGTGTGGTCCGATATTGCTGTGTCAGCTTTCTGTTTTTATCTTATTATATTTTATTATTTTTTTTTTTAAAAGTCTGTTTTCCCTAGGAACCAAAGTAGGTCCGACTTTAAGCATTTTAAGCATCAGCGCTACTGAAGTGGAGAAATTATTATTCTTCATCATGTGAAGGCATGTTGAAATGAAAATAATAATTAATTCCATTTACTTGGTACGTTCTGATTCACAGAATTTAACACCTTCCTTAATAGTAATCTTGAAATTAGCAATTAATTCATTAGCACATAGGGAGAGATTTTTTTTCTGGTCCCAAATATTCATTCCCTTGAGGCCGTGTTAATCAGTGTAAGTAATAGGAGTGAAGTATTAGAGGGCCCAAAACACTAAAGGGCCGTGTTACAACCCCTCCCCCACCCCCTTCCCCCGTTTATGGTTTAGTCCCAATCCAAATTTGCCTACACTCTATCTTTTATGCTTGTGTGAGTAAGCCTTTTATAAGTCTCTGTTACGTTTTCTGCAAAAGTAAGGAAACAACAGAGTTTAATTCTCGAGGTTCTTGAAAGGATGCGTACCTTACATGATTATCTAACAAAGCTGGCACTTTCCTATTTGCCCACTCCCACTATTGCTAACTCAGCATTTCTCTGATTTGTTATTGTATATGCTCCACATTGGGTCCCTCAAACCAAACAGAATCTGTGGAAAATGCTTTGAATTAAACAAAGCTAACAACAACAAAACATCGAAGACATTGCGTGTCTCGCAAATCGGAAGAAACACCTTCAACTTTACATTTATCTTCCATGGCTGTTCTGCTTTATTTAATAAAGCATGAACAGCTACAATAATGCATAATACAGCCATAAACACCTACTTTCTAATTAATGTCTTCAGCTCTTAGTTCGGACGTTCAGTTCTTTGCTAATCTACAGTTGACTGTGTGTCTGGTGTCTGGTAGAGACCCAGCTGCCTTTTGTCCTTCCCACGTCAGAGAGGATTTGTTTGTACGAGTAAGATATCACCACAGACTGACTTCTGGCGACAACTCTCATAAGAGAAAACATATAGATGGGGACTGGCTTACAGTTTAAAAGGTATAACCCATTGTCATCATGGCAAGAAGCATGGTGGCAGGTCAGGCCTCTGCAGGACCTGACTGGGTATCCAAGCTTTTTTATGCTTGCCCTCCACTAGACAACCCCACTCCCACATTCTTTTCTGAACAAAATGCTTTCTTTTGAAAACGTTCTTTTGGCAACTTGGTAGATATCGAGCTCTGATTTCACATAAGAAGAATGTGAAATCTTCCTGTTGTTTTCAAAGGTGGAGGCCATCCAAGTGCCAATCAGCAGATGAGCGAATAAGTAAACTCGCCTGTGCATATACAGTGGCCTATTGCCTGGGTATGGTAGGTGTAGTAGTGTGGGGGCAAAGGGTCAGCCAAAGAAACACAGCCTGACCCTGAAACCAGTGCCAAAGAAACACACTTTGTCCCTCGACTCAGAGCCAGTGAAAGAAATGCATACGCCCTGGCCCTAAAAATGAGAGCCAAAAGGCTAAAATGGACCAGTGAAAGAAACACACAGAGCCAAATCTACACCTGACCCTGAGCAGAAAACCCACCCAACCGCGAGCAGGAGATGAACCCAGTCTGAGTTCAGGGCCTGAAACCTTACCAATCCCCAGCCTGGAAATCCTCTCCCTGGAACAATTCTGCCCCTACGAAGCCCTATATAAACCCCGTGCCTGTTCAGTTTGCAGCTGTCTCCTTCCACCCTGGCGTAGGCAACCACTCTCCTGGATTCTTCCCTCCCAATAAATCTCCTGAATGAGGGTATGGGTGACAACCTTCCTTCACTGGAGCAGAGAGCGAGGGCTGGGCATGGTCGAGCTGGGCTGTGACACTTTCAAGGTGAAATCTTCCCCTAGCGAACCGGAGGTGTCACGGTCTGGGTGAGTGGAGCCGATCTGTCACAACTTTGCTGGGGAAGCCCACCCCTGCGTGAGCAGAGCTGTTTCATCGGGGAAGCCTTTCCCTGGAGCAGGGCTGGAAGCTGTTGGCCGCTCGCTCCGTGCGACCTGGTGTGACCTGTGGTATTCCCTGGGTCCCGACTGGCACAGTTCTTTTCCATCCGAGCTGTAACACTTAGTGTCCTGTGGCTCCCGAGTGCCAGAATACTTTGCCACCGGGGCTGTAACGTTTACAGAAAGGAGCGGAGGAGCACTGGTTCAAGCCGCTATATAGGTGAGGTGAGATACAAGGAACGTGTGTCCTATGTGCGGGCATCATGAATCCTGGATGCTAAGTGAAACAGACAGACACGGTGCACTCAAGAGGCCACAGTTTGCCGGAGGAGTCCACCTACAGGAGCTGCTCACCTCCGACATGAGCCGATGGGCAGAAAGCAGAGCAGTGGCTAAGTAAGGGGCCCCAGGGACTGGAAACCTGTGGCCCTGGATTGGCTTGGGACGCTTGGGACTCTGCGTTTGAGTCTCACAACAGATGAGAGGGGAGACCTCTCAGGTTTACCGTGGTGCCTCGGGAGCTGGGGTTGGAGGGACAAGGAGCCCGTGCTTAATGGGTAGGCACGGTCAAAGTACCTCTGAACTCTGAAGCCGAGGGTTGTGAGGGCATGGTTCTCGACGGCACCACCACCGCCAGGTTGCTCCTCCTCACACGACTTTCCTCTTTCCTAGAAGGCCCCTTCTAGAAGGCAAGGTGTGCGGTGGCCACAGCGCCCCTAGCGAGGACGGCTTGGGAGCCACCACACCTCCCACGTCATCAGTGAGACGGGAACGGAGCGCCCAAGAGTGCTCTGGGCTGCACGCGCGAGGGCGGAGGGGTCGCTAGGATCCACTGCCAGGCACAGAGGGAACCGTTGGGATCAGCGGGAGGCCCAGAGCCGGGCGCGCCAGCAGTGAGCAGCCAGGTGGAGCCCAGCCAGCCTGTGGGTCGCACTCCGAGGGCCAGCATGCCCAGGACCAGGCAGAGCAGCCGTCGAGGGTCGTCCTCCCGCCGCTCTCGCACCGCCAGAGCCGAGCTGACCTTCTCTGTGAGCCTGGTGGAGCACCTTCTTCGTGAGAGCGGCCACGCCCGCGGCTGAGCGAAACGGTGCCCATCTTGCTGACCGCCATCCTGGAGTTCCTGGCACGCAGGCTGCTGGAGCTGGCGAGCAATGAGGCCCAACGGCGAGGCGCCCAGAGGCTCATCACCCCGGAGCTGCTGGACTTGACCATCTACAACAACAGGCTCCTCAGCGAACTGTTCCGATCCACCACCATCTCTCAGGTGGCCCCAGATGGTCGTCCTCGTCGTGGTCGTCGTCGACCGTCAACGCTGCTGCTACCTGCTGCCGCCGTCCATGCTGCTGATGCTGTTGCCACCCATGCTGCTGCTGCTGTTCCTGCTAATGCTCCTGCTGTTCCTGCTGCCTGGCTCTGGGTTGCTAGCTGGCCCATCCTCCCCATGTCGATCCATCCGGCATCATCAGTCCATCCCGCCCAAACCTTCTCACAGACAACCCTGCATGCCTGGCCAGCCTTGTCCCTTCCTGCTCCCAGTTGTGTTCTTATTAAAGCTTTATGTCCAGAATCCAATAGGTTTGCTTCCCTGGCTTTTCCTTTGCCCATGGGATGCGTGTGGGTGTGGGTGTGGCTGGGGCTATGCAGTGGAGGCAACCCAGACCGAGGCTCAGGTGCGCTTAGATGGAGGAACACAGGGGGTGAGGTGGACTGGTGCTGGGGAACACTGACCCACAGGCTGCCTCCCCAGCTGTGCCTGTGGCCATGGGTGTGTGTGAGGGAGGCTGAGGAGGCAGAGGTTGAGGAGGGCCTACTGGGAGGAAGGAACACAGGGTGTGGTAGTGGTCCTGGGGTGCAGGTGACCCACAGGCTGGCCACCCCAGCTGTTCCTCTGGCCCTGTGTAATGAGTATGTTTTCCCTCCAGCCACCTTGTTGCGCCCACACCAGCCCCAATAACAACCTGAGACTCTGTATTTGATATAATGCTGTTGGCCAGGTACTAGTTTCTTATCGAACTAGCTCTGTCTTAATGATTACCCCATTTCTATTAATCTAAGTATTTGCACGTGACTCACATTACTGGCGAGGGACAGGCCGGAATGTTGCTCTCTCCAGGCTCTCCATGCTGACTCCTCCATACTACTTTCTTTTCCTCCTTGTCACTTAGGCCCTGCTATATTTCTTTCCTATTGGCCAACAGTGCTTTATTCATTATCCAGTATGAGAAACTTATTTACAGAATAACATCTCCCATCACACATGGGTCGGTGTGAGGGTGGCTGTGGAGGCAGAGGCTGAGGAGGGCCTACTGGGAGGGAAGGAACACAGGGTGTGGTAGCGGTCCTGGTGTCATGGTGACCCACAGGCTCGCCTCCCCTGCTGTTCCTGTGCCTATGGGTTGGGTGTGAGGGAGGGGCTGTGGAGGCAGAGGCTGAGGAGGGCCTACTGGGAGGAAGGAACACAGGGGTGTGGTAGCGGTCCTGGTGTCATGGTGACCCACAGGCTGGCCACCCCAGCTGTGCCTGTGGCCATGGGTGGGTGTGAGGGGAGGCTGTGGAGGCAGAGGCTGAGGAGGGACTACTGGGAGGAAGGAACACAGGGTGTGGTAGCAGTCCTGGTGTCATGGTGACCCACAGGCTGGCCACCCCAGCTGTGCCTGTGGCCATGGGTGGGTGTGAGGGGAGGCTGAGGAGGCAGAGGCTGAGGAGGGCCTACTGGGAGGAAGGAACACAGGGTGTGGTAGCGGTCCTGGTGTCATGGTGACCCACAGGCTGGCCACCCCCAGCTGTGCCTGTGGCCATGGGTGGGTGTGAGGGGGGCTGAGGAGGCAGAGGCTGAGGAGGGCCTACTGGGAGGAAGGAACACAGGGTGTGGTAGCGGTCCTGGTGTCATGGTGACCCACAGGCTGGCCACCCCAGCTGTGCCTGTGGCCATGGGTGGGTGTGAGGGGAGGCTGAGGAGGCAGAGGCTGAGGAGGGACTACTGGGAGGAAGGAACACAGGGTGTGGTAGCGGTCCTGGTGTCATGGTGACCCACAGGCTGGCCACCCCAGCTGTGCCTGTGGCCATGGGTGGGTGTGAGGGAGGCTGAGGAGGCAGAGGCTGAGGAGGGCCTACTGGGAGGAAGGAACACAGGGTGCAATTCGAGGTGCTCGGCTGCAGGTGACCCATAGGCTCCCCTCCTGCTGTTCCTTTGGCCATGGGTTTGGTGTGTGAGTCTGGAAGCAGAGGCAGAGGCTGAGCAGGCTGTGTTCTCGTTGCAAGAACACAGGCTAGGGGGACTGGTCCCGCGGTGCGTTCGATCCACAGCCTGGTTTCCCAAGCTTTCCAGTTGGCGATGGGATAGGTGTGAGCGTGGCATTGGAGGCAGAGGCCTGCTGGGAGGAACACAGTGGGTGGGACTTGTCGTGCAGTGCAGGGCGGGTGTCCCACAGGTTGGTGCCCCTAGGTTTTCCTTTGGGCTTGAGGTGGGAGTGGAGGTTCTGGGAGCAGAGCAAGGTGGTGTTACTTGCAGGAACACAGTGATGTTTGTGGTGCAGGTGTGGTCGGGATGCAGCGATGGTGGAGGAACAGCCACTCGGCAGGGAGGCAATGAGTACCTGAGTAGGGGCACACGGACCCAACCCAGGCTGGGTCAGCGTGTTTAGCTGCATCAGAATGACGGCCTTCTCAGAGGGGGACCCACGTGTCAAGGCGGGCTTGTGGTGGTGCATGCAGATGTGGACAAGAACGGTGCCGTGTGGGGACTAGTGCCTTGGAGGGTTGCGACTCATTGTTAATCCCTGGATGATCCGCAGGGTACGTCCCCGGGTGGTTCCCCTGGCCGCGGTTATCGATGAGGTGTCAGCTAGCTCAGGCTCCTGCCCAGTCGGGTCAGTTGTAGCCTGTTCCACAAGGCGGCTCTCCGGGTTCGCGGAGGTGATTAGGGTCTAGATGCTAGGCCCCGCCCTCGCCCTGCAGGACTCGCCTACTGGGCTGGGCGGCGGGCCGCGCGACCCACCTCTCAAGCGAGCGTCACAAGCCCCGCCCCCAGAGCCTGTCGTTTACATACGGGGCCTGTCGCTGCCTGGAGCCGGCCTACTCTGACAGGCTCTGCTGGCGTCCAGCCGTACGCTGCTTGTCACCGTGGCAACGGATGCGTGTGCGGGGGCCCTGGGGCGCCTACGGCGAAGCCGAGATGACGCGTGATCCCAGGGAGGACAAAGCGCCAGGCTACCTTTGAGGTCGCTGTGCCTGCGTTTGCCTGCGCGCCCCAACCGGAAGTCAGGAGGCGCGGCCGGCCGGCCGGCTGGCCGGCGAAGATGGCGGCGGGCCCTGCGTCCTCCCTGGGCGGCGCCGCGTGGCCCGGCTCGGAGGCTGGGGACTTCTTGGCCCGCTATCGGCAGGTGTCCAACAAGCTCAAGAAGCGCTTCCTGCGGAAGCCGAACGTAGCCGAAGCCGGGGAGCAGTTCGCACAGCTGGCCCGCGAGCTGCGCGCCCAGGAGTGCCTGCCCTATGCCGCTTGGTGCCAGCTGGCTGTGGCGCGCTGCCAGCAGGCACTCTTCCACGGGCCCGGGGAGACGCTGGCCCTCACCGAGGCCGCCCGACTCTTCCTGCGGCAGGAGTGCGACGCGCCAGCGCCCTGGGCTGTCCGGCCGCCTATGGCGACCTCTGCAGGCGGCCGCCAGCGCCCTGGGCGCTGCCGTGCGCCTGCACCTCGAGCTGGGCCAGCCGGCCGCCGCCGCCGCTCTGTGCCTCGAGCTGGCCGCCGCCCTTCGCGCCCTGGGCCAGCCGGCCGCCGCCGCGGGTCACTTTCAGCGCGCTGCTCAGCTGCACCTGCCCCTGATGCCACTGGCTGCGCTGCAGGCGCTCGGCGACGCGGCCTCCTGCCAGCTGCTGGCGCGCGACTACACCGGCGCCCTGGCGCTCTTTACACGCATGCAGCTTCTGGCGCGGGAGCACGGAGGCCACCCGGTGCAGCACCCCGAGCTGCCACTGCCCTCGCCGCCGCTGCCGCCGCCGCCTGGGCTCCAACCGCCCCCGCCAGGACCCCAGCCCAGACCTGGCTCGGCCCCGCCCCCGGCCCCGGCCCCGCCCCCGCCCCTCCCGCTGCTCCCGGACCACACCCCAGGCTCTGCTGCCCCTTCTCCTGGCACACTGGGTGCCTTCGCAGACGTCCTTGTCAGGTGCGAGGTGTCCCGCGTGCTGCTGCTGCTGCTCCTGCAACCGCCGCCAGCAAAGCTGCTACCCGAGCATGCCCAGACCCTGGAAAAGTACTCCTGGGAGGCTTTCGACGGCCACGGCCAGGACAGCAGTGGCCAGCTTCCCGAGGAGCTGTTTCTGCTGTTGCAGTCGTTGGTCATGGCTGCCCACGAGAAGGACACGGAGGGCATCAAGAAGCTGCAGGTGGAGATGTGGCCGCTGCTGACTGCTGAGCAGAACCACCTCCTTCACCTCGTTCTGCAGGAAACCCTCTCTCCCTCAGGCCAGGGGTTCTGATAAGTCACCTCAGGCCACGGGGTCTGATAGGTCACCTGAACCAAACAGTCTTTCCTCCTGGTACCGATTTGTTCTATCTTTGGGGACAGGTGATGGAAGATGTGACCGCGTTGAGGGTTTTTGTTTTTGTTTGTTTGTTTGTTTTTTCCTTTGCTTTTCTCATTTCTAGTGACACCATGGTAGTTTAGCTGTGTGTGCCTAGCTTATTGCATAAATTAGTTCCTTCCAGGTCCAAACATACTGCCTCAAACGAGGTAACTTCATCCTAAAGGCTGAACGAGATTCCACTGTGTAACAATCTGCTTTCTTTGTGTGTTGGCCTGTTGCTGGATGCTGCCTTGATTTCTTTTCCGGCTCTTCTAAGTATGGAGACAATAAACGCGGGAGGACAGATGTCCCTTTGGCATATTGGTTTCCTTTTGTTTCATTCCTGGCGGGGTCTGGCATCATGGACAATTTTTTTTTTTTTTTTTTTTTTTTTTAAGAGACGAGCGATGTTTCTGTCTTGAAAATTATGAGGATTTTCCAACTTGGTCATAACCCCTCGTGTAATGTTATTCCTTGATTTCCTTGTAAATTAGCACAACAGTCCAGGGAGTAGGAAAATAAGCAGATGACATAAAATATGATTGTTATACTGTCTCCGTATCTGAACAGGAGGACTACGTTGGTAAGCAGAATGGGCATGTTTACATTCCAGACTCCCTTTTACTCTCTGCACACTCTGCTAGCACGGGTTCTTCCTGACTGGGCGATGGAAACCTTTCTCCTGAGTTGCATGTATGATGACCTCTTGGTGATCCCGCCTTTATTGGGTTGCAGCAAGCTTCCATTATCCCGGGTTTGGGCCCACAGATTACTCAAAGTCTTTGGAATAGGTCCTCTGTTTCCAAACCAGGGTTAGGATGGCTCTCGTTGTGAGGAGACACAACGCAATTGCCCCCTGTGCAATCAAGATCTATCTTCCCAGCCCATACCCAGAGTCCCTTACCTGCCTTCCCGAAAGTTCAGTGTCCTGAGAAATCTAATTCCCTAAAACTATAGTTGTGTTCCCTTAAATATGCTTGCCTTGGAAACCAGAGCCACTAAACTACGCAACCGGATGCACAAAGAAAGCTTTCCTTCTCAGTATTAGGTGAAATAGTGGTCAATCCCACTCTTCTCTGTGGCACCTCAATCCTTGCATCTTGCTTGGCTTTCGGGAAGACGGTGTCATTTCTGAACACTGGTTTAAGACACCCGGACACATCCGGCAGGGTAGTATTCCAGCATTCCTAAGTGTTTTCCCCACGTTGTCACCCTATTTAAGCCTGAGTCACACCACCACTCTATAAAGCCCCCTGGTGATTGGCCAATAGGGTGTGTGGTACAAAACCAATACATTCCATGTGCTGCCTTACTCTGTTTCCCATTGCTGATAACACAATACCACAGTTGGTACTAACTGTAAAGAACAGGTTTGCTATGGTCTGTGCTTCAGGTCAAGACAAGGTCTGACTGCCTTGTAGCTTTCTTACATTCAGTGTCCCCAAGTGGTGTAGGACGGTGATGGCAAGCGACTGGGGAGGTGTGAGACACCAAGGCCGACTGGCCTTCCTATGGGGTAGGCCCCCATATTGCCATATCCTAAAGGTCCCGCCCCCAACTAACCATACAGTGTACCTTCTAATACCTTCATGAAACAATGGGAGTGTGGGGTAGGCAGAGTTTTCCCCGTCCCGGGAGATGCTGCCAAATGACCACACAGAGACTTATATTGATTGCAAATGCTTGGCCAATAGCTCAGGCTTATTGCTAGCTAGCTCTTGCATTTTAAGTTAACCCCACTCCTTCTTTACGCTCTGCCATGTGGCAGTACGTTTATCAGCATGGCACGTTCATCTCCCTGCTCCCTCGGCATCTGGATGGCGACTTCTGACTCCACCCTTCCCCTTCCCAGCATTCTCAATTTGGCTCTCTTGCCTAACTTTACCCTGTCCAGTTACTGGCCTGGCCAGTCAGCTCTTTTTATTAAACCAATCACAATGACAAATCTTCGCGATGTACAAAGATGTACAAAAGGATTACTCCAGCATTCCCTCCCCCCACCACCCCTTTTTGACATTTTAAAGAGGAAGGTATTAACTTCAACATAATACAATTATATATGACAAAACAGTCATGAATTAAGAATTACAGTTACAATATCCAGTCCATTTGTATTTGGCAAAATTAGAGACAATACACTATTATCCATCTTATCTTGGAGAGTCTAAAGTTTTGCATCTAATTTATCTTTTCTCACAACTAAGGCAAACTATAATTGTAACTACCTAGGCTTCAACTCCAACAAAGATCCCAGAGGGTGAAATGTTACCTAATGGCAGGGACATTATCCCGGACAGTCACCAAGTTCCTCTGAAACGCCGGGGCAGGCATCCAACTCTGACCTTACAGGCCTAGCATAGCTGACACACTTTTCTGAGAAGCAGGGAATTCTGAAGGACTGCCCTGCCTCGTCCTGACAAAGTTTAGCAGTCGCCTTTCTTGCATCCTACTGGTTCAGTTTGGATAGTATATTGTCAGCAACTGAGGCAAGGGCAGTTCCTTTGCCCACATGGCTAGCTTTTACCATAAAGAAAGCAAACTCCATAGGGGGCTTCTTTGATGACCATCATGGTCTCTGAAGTAGATTGGTGCTGCCAGGAGCAGCTGTGTCCCACTGTGAGAAAAACCTTAGGTTATTAAACATATCAAATGCCATATGCTGGTAGCTCTTTGAAGCATTTGAAGACAGTCTATCTGTCTCCATACATCTGTTCATGACCTTGAATAGGTATCTAACAGGACAGTAAGTTTGACTATTTTAGATGACTACTAATCTGTATTTTTTTTTAATGAGTTTCATAAGCACAGTAACCCAAACAAGAGCAGGAACATACATACAGTATAACAAAAGTAACCTTAAATTTTTATCAATATACAAGTATCCATAGCAGTGTAAAATATTTGAGATTATCTTGCCTGCTTTTGGTTTTAAAGTGGATTCAATAATCTGTTTTTATTAGAACATACTGTGTTTGTGTTTCTACTCTTGTTGAAGGGAATTTTATGTATTGGTGCAAATTTAGGGTTATTTTGATACAACATACTGTGTACATGTTTCTACACCTGTTTGAGGTATTGCACCTATGCAGCTCATTTTAAAAATGTAATGTAAAGTTCTACTCTTTGAAAGCCATCTCTATAAACCATTTTGGATAATTAAGAGATGCAGGTTAGAAGTCAGGCTTCTATAACAATAAAACTTGTTGTCATGTTAGGTATATTTTCAAGGTGAAACAGATATATTTTAGACAGATGGATGGTCTTTAAACAGTTGCGAGAGCTACAGAATACGACATTTAAGCTGCTCTAAAAAAACGTGAGTCTTTTTTGTGACAGTGAGAGATGCCCTCACCTCTCACCAATTTACTCCAAAAAAGATGATGGGAACCAAAGAACCTCTATATGGGGATGGGAGATGTCATTCTGCAAATATGTTTCTCTTACTGGTTAATGAATAAAGCCCTATTGGCCATTAGGAAAGCAAGATAGGCGGGACTAGGAGACGGGGAGGATTCGGGGAGAGGTAGGGGGAGATTCAAAATGTAGGACCGAGAGAGAACAACTGCGGACCCTCTCTCCGGTGAGATGAGACCACGTGGACATACATAGATTGATAGAAATGGGTTAATATTTGAGACGGAGCTAGGCAATAAGAAACGCTAGTAACAGGCCGACAGCTGTATATCTAATACAGCATCTCTGCGTGTGATTTGGTGCTGGCGAGGCTGTGGGATCAGGACGGCGGGAGAAACCTACTCGTAACAATATGGAGTTTGCTTCCATTTGTGGTAAAGTGAGGCACTGGGCAAGAAACAGCCCTTACCTCTGAACTTCTGAAAATATGCTGTTCAAACTGCATAAGCGAGACACAAAAGAAGGTGGCTGCCAAATTTGCCAAGGCAAGGAAGGGAAGACCTTCAAACTTCTTACTTCACAGAAAAGTCTGTCAGATATGCTAGGCCTGTAGGCTAAAGATGCATGCTCCAATGATGCAGAGGAACCTTGTGTGACTGTCCAGGCAGCCAGCTGTCTGTCATTTCTATAGAAGTTGTTATCTCTCTACTTCCTGTTGATTCGGGCAATATTTTATCCTTCTCGAGTCTCTGATAAAATGGAAGACTAGATACTTATGCCATTTTCTTTGTTACCAAATTAAGAAAAGAAACTTCAAAAGAGATGTAACGCTTACATGATTGAGAGACATAAGCACAAGTTGTTTGTCTAAGAAAATATTTTAGGGTCTAAAAACATACTTTTAGGTTGGTATTACAAGTTATGATAGAAAGTGGTTTAGGTATAAAACTTTGGATTCATCAAGATAGTACAGCTTGTTAGTATTTAGGCATTTGACTGGCCTGCCTTTGGAGTTCTCACTAGATATGCCCTCACCTGTGCCTGTTCAGTATGTTCCCCTTCAAAATGTCCGAGCCCACCTGCCATCCCTCTCTCTCTCTCTCTCTCTCTCTCTCTCTCTCTCTCTCTCTCTCTCTCTCTCTCTCTCTCTCTCTGTCTGTCTCTCTCTCTCTCTCTCTCTCTCTCTCTGTCTGTGTGTCTCTGTCTCTGTCCTCTGTCTCTGTCTCTCTCTCTCTGTTTCTTTCTCTCCCCTCTCTTTGCCTGTCTTTCCTGCTGCTCCTGTCCCTAGAGGCCAACCCCCCTTTCCCTAATAAAGAACCCCTCCACTTGAACTCTGTCACATGGCATCTTTCTCTCTCTAGCTGTTTTTTTTTTTATTACAACATAGATAATAGAGTAATTTCTCCGATTCTGTGAAACACCAATGGACTGGACATTGTCAATGAAATTCTTATCTGACAGTTGTTCTTATTGTATATATAGTTTTACTGTGTTACGGTCAAAACCTTTCCTTTTCACTTAAAGGGGAGGAAATGTTGTGGGATACTTGATCACAGTCTGAGACTGCTAATAAAGTTAACCTTGAATCATGGGGCCAAGTCAAAGTCTAGTTGACTAGAATTAGACATAGAGATTTAGGAAGTCCCAGGATACTATAGAGAGAAACAGGAAAGAACAGAGAGGGGCTTAGAAAATTAGAGCGGGCTGGAAATATGACTCAGAAGTTAAGAGGTCTGATTGCTCTTCCAGAGGACCTGAGTTCAATTCCCAGCAACCACAATGTGGCTCACAACCATCCATAATAAAATCTGGTGCCCTCTTCTGCCCTGCAGGCATACATGCAAGCAGAACCCTATATACATAATAAATACATAAACATCTAAAAAAGAAAAAGAAAGGGGGAGGGAGGGGGAAGAAGGGAAGGGGAGGGAAACAGGCAGGGGAGGGAGGAAGGAGGGAGGAAGGAGGGGGTGGAAGGAAGGAAGGAGGGAGGGAGGAAGGAAGGCAGAAAGACAGAAAAGAAAAATTTGAGGTTCTTTTCGATCTGGGAAACACGCACAGAGAGGATCAGCTGGTCTTTCCTCCACTGCTTTCTTGATCTGTCAGGTTTTCCCCTAATATTTGACTCCCGAGTTGTTATTATAGTAGAATGATTTAGGTAAACATTTCACCTGCCCCTATCTCCTTTACACTATGCTGGTGGGTGTTTGAATGAAAAGCAGCCCCCATGGGTTCATGGGCATCAGAGAGTTGCACTACTTGAGAGGAATTAGGTGGCCTGGCCTTGTTGGGGGACGTGTGTCACTGGGGGTGGGCTTTGTGGCTTCAAAAGCCCAAGTATCTCCCCCTCCCTCTCCCTGCTGCCTGAAGTTATGGATGCAGAACTCTCGACTACCTTCTCCAGCATCATGTTTGCCTGTGTGCTGCCTTGCTTCCAGCTGCAATAATCATGGATTAAACCTCTGAATCTGCGAGCAAGACCCAGGTAAATGCTTCTGTTACAAGAGTTGTCGTGGTCAGGGTGTCTCTTCACAGCAATAGCACAGTGATTAAGATACCTTCGATCCACACTGAGTGCCCCCATTATCTCCACTTTGCCCTTCAAACCAGCTGTGTTCTATACCCGTTTTGAAGTCTTTCCCCTTCATGGTCCTTACAATTTTCCTGGCTTCTACTGCTACTCCAGTGTAAAAAGTACACACATCTAAAGATTCAAAGCTATCTTTCCCACAAGAGTAAGCATTCAGTGTTTCTCTTTCTGGGTCTCTGTACTCTCATTCACAATGACTGTTTCCAACTCCAGTCACTTACATGAAACCTTCATCATTTCATTTTCTTCTTCATATCCGAAGTAATATTCCATTGTGTAATGTACCACACTTTCATTACTCACTCACTACTTGATGGGCATCTGCACTATCACCTAGCTGTTGTGAATAGAGCAGCAATGAACATGGTTGGGTATGTTCATTGATGCTCTTCATACGTGAGCATGTTCGTGGATCTCTGTAGAGATATATTGTTTATCATTTATCAAAGCTCGCCTGTGGATTCAGAAAAGCAAAGTCATAGAAGCCAGGCTCACACCTTTAATCCCAGCATCCAGAAGGTAGGAGTTGGTGGTACACACCTTTAATCCTAGGACCCAGGATTAAGAGAGAGGCTGGACCTCTGTGAGTCCAAGGCCACCCAGCTCTCTGCAAGGTGTGAATCAATCTAAAAGAGAATTACAGCTCACACCTTTAATCCCAACATTAGGGAAGTATGTAAGTATGTAAGACAGAAGCAAGGTCTTAGAGGGCATTCGTCCTCCAGCCACACCGAGGAGAGGCAGCAGTTTGAGACTTGGTGAAGAGCTCATGAGTGGATCAGCCCTTGCAGCCTGAGCTAGAGGCGAGGCTAGTGGCCAGCTGCTTTGCTTCTCTGATATTCAGCGTGAAGCTTGAAACCCAGTATCAGTCTCTGGGTCATTTATTTATTTGTGTAACCAAGTGAGTTCTTACCTTCCACCTTTACATGGGTTTTGGGGGTTGAACTCAGGTCCTCAAGTTTTCAAGCAAATGTTTTAATCCCAAAAAAAGTATGATATATGGTCATTGAGGAGACACTTGACTCCAAACTATGGGCCCAAAGCATGCTCACTGCATTCTTGCACACTACCACATGTACATTCACACACAAGATCAGGAATACACACAATGCTATAAAGAGAAAGAAAGAAAGAAGGAAGGAAGGAGGAAGGAGGAAGGAGGAAAAGAAAGGAAGGAAGAAAGGAAGAAAGAAAGGAAGAAGAAGGAAGAAGGAAAGGAAGGAAGAAGAAGAAAGCAAAAGATAGGTATTGGTAATTCACCAAAACTTAATTTCTAATTGATGGATGCACTCTTTCAATGTGCAGAGATAAAGAAGAAAGGAAAGGGTGTTTTAGTATGTTCTGAACATACATGCCCCAGCGAACTACTTCTTCCAACTGTGCTATGCCCGCTGAGGTTTCTACTACTTACCAGTGCACCACCAGTGGGGACCAGGCCTTCTACCAATGGGCATTTTGTGGCTACTCTGGATCGGAATCATGAACGCAATGAGTAAACTATCCAGAGCCAGACCATGCTGTACACCTTTGCTGCTCAACTCCCTCTCCAGCAGTTTCATTTATACACATTTAACTGCTCAGTCCTCCTTGACAGATCAACTTGGTGCAACTGAAATCCTAGGAAGTAAGGAATCACCTTTGTCACATGCTTTTTACTAAGAGTGGCGCTTTACACATGGGCATAGGTACACAATTACAGAAATTACAATTATACAAAGAACAGCTCGTACATGAGAGAATGCCCTCTTCATAACAGTATTCATTTGCTAAATATAAAACACCTAATCCAATTGTATAATTTTCATGTGAAACATACTACCAATATGGGGACAAACACACTGCCCATTTGTTTATTTTGGATACTTTACCTAAGGTAGGACCCCCAACCCCCATCTGTAGATGGGAGTTTCTGTCCCACCAGATCCTGCAGCCATTCATTCCCCAAATAAACAGAGGCTTCTATAAATTACAAATGGTTTGTCCTATTGCTCAGGCTTACCACAAACAAACCCTTACAACGTGAATCAACCCATAATTCTTATCTATATTTTGCTATGTGGCTTGGTACCTTTTCTCAATACGGCATTCTCATCTTTCTTCCTCTGCGTCTGGCTGGTAACTGCCATTCTGCCTTTCCTCTTCCCAGATTCTCCTAGTCCGTCCGATGACACTTCCTGCCTGACTACAAGCCAATCAGGGTTTATTAAACCGACTTGAGTGATAAATCTTTACAGTGTACAAGGGCATTGTTTCCACACCGCCCATCAGGCAGTAACTATATTTTCCACTTGGCTGTGCTCCTCAACTTTAAATAAAGTTGGTACTTAGGAGGCGCAGGTCATCTAAGCATGTTCTGGAAAGAGGTCAGCATATGAGAATAATGCAATCTGTTGTCCCACCAAAGTGTACAAACTCAGTTGACTCACATACCATAGCCTTGGTGCATAGAAGAATGGCAAATGCGCAGGGCAACAGGTCTGAACTTCTCCCCAGTTCATAAAGGCCTGTCTTTCCCAGTGTCCCTTACATCCAACAGTCAGGGTACCCCTCTGCCTACATGGTGTCTTCCCTCATGCCGATTCTGTTTTTAGGCACACACATTGGAAATGATAGGGGTTATCTACCTGTGGGATTGTAATGTAATTTGGAGGAACTCAAAGAGGATCCAGTTCTGCTTGCCTGAAATGTACCACATACCAAAGGATTTACAGACACACATGCAAACAAGCATACACACACACACACAGCACACAAGCTACACATGTGAACCCCTTTACACATCCAAAACATACCAAAAGATTGACACCCAAAATACACACACACACACACACCGCACGCACTTGAATACAGGATTCAATACTTTGTAATGTATTTATCATTTGATATTGATAGTCAGAATATCTCAAGGAGGAGATATTCAAAGTGTAGTAAAGGTCCATATGCCTACACATACTTTGCACAAAGGGGAAGCTCCTCTCACCCCACCCCAGCCCACCCCAGCCCACCGCACTCAACCCAACCCCACCCCAGATAATTCAAAGGAGGCACGAGATGTCAGGAGGAAGTACAATTCAGTGACTCATCCCAGCGAGTCTGAAACAATTTCACGTTTATTAAATCAAAAGATTCCAAGTAAAGATTTCCCCCAGCGGTAGATCTATACCTACGTCTATGAAATCACAGGGCAGAGCTTTTAAGTGTACAGAACATCTCGTATATCACAGACGTTCCCATACTACGTGCACAATAAATTTGGAAACCAAAATGTTCTCAGTTACTCCTATCCGTACAAACGGTGAGATGTTCAAACCATGAGGGACTGAGCAGTATACACGCTAAGGATCAACTCTAATTGTGACGGCAGATGGCATTAGATAGCAGACCACATTTGATAGAAAGAAAAGACCTTGTAAATTTTGTCTGAAAGTGCCATTTCACAAACTCATGGCACGTTACTTCGCATCTTTCTTACTCGGGAGGTTCAATGAATTCTACCCGTCTAAGTAATTCTGAGGCTCAGTCTTTTAAAGTATACAGGGCACATTCCCTTTGGGAATCTCTGTGTAAAGTACACAGGGCACATTCTCTTTGGGAAGCTCTGTGCCATAGGGTCCATGACTGGACAAATTTAACAGCAGTATGTAATGGCAAGAGTGTATATTCTTTAATTATTTCTCTGAAGATGACAAGGACGAACCATTCTTGTGCCTTCTAATTTGGGAAAGTGATGCCCAGGTACAAGACCCCACTCTATCACATCAATGCACGGCTAACCATTAATTACATGCTACCAAGAAAAGCTGGCCATTATCACTTGAGGACTGGGGCTTCTTACAGCCATCTTTGGACTGCAGTCACACAAATCCTTGGGTCTATTTGCATTTTAACTTAAAGGGGTATCTTTAGGAAGACCAGAACACAAGAAGATGTAGTTGTTGAAGCTGCAAACGTCAAGCAGCTTCACACAGCTGAGACAACCGCTCCCCTTGTGTCGACTTGTGTTTCTTCCAAGCATCATGAGAATAACAGATCCAGGAGAGACTGTTGAGCAGCAGCACTCTCTTGCTGGTGCTGTTAAGTACAAGGACATATTAACTGGGTGTAAAGTAGACAGTGCCCGTCCATCCTCATTTTCAACATGAAAGACTCAGTACTTACATTCACCATCCGAAGTTTTATTTCCAAGGTGGCTATTAGATGTCTCAGTTCTTCAGCCACAGAGTTTCCCCTGGAATCCCTCAGGATCTGAAATTTCTGAAGCAAAAAGACATGTGCACAAATCAGGCCTGGTCATCTGGGTTTAAAAATCCGAGCAGCAACATTTAAAAGGGACTAAGTGTTGCAAAAGACATGGTTTAAGTATTCCAAAAAGAAGCATACACCCTGTACAGTGTGAAGATGGAAACACCTACTGAAGAGACACAGACATTGCCACTCCTCCACCCACTGCTGAAAGCTCAATCATGAGGCATTAGCAATGGGGGTGGCTCAGCGAGAAGTGTGCTTGCCTAGCATACGTGAGCCCCTGGGATCCCCTCTCCTCCAACAGCACTAAGAAGAGCAAACAAACACCAACGAACACAGAGACTATGACGCATGAGCTCATTTATTCCCACTCACTCACAGGCTTCTCTTGGAGATGGGGTAGCTTGCCCTGTTCTATGACCACTGAACACCATGAAATTAAAACTCAAGGTTTGCACCCCCACAGTCTCTTTATCACTGAGCGAAATAGCACAGGCTACATCCCAATGGTTTCGTTAAATACTGTGGGGGTGGGGATGATTATAAAATTCGGCAGGACCTCTTGCATGCTCTGGTGATGTGGCAAACACAGAAACAGGAACAACACAGAGACCTAAACGCTGGAATGGGAAAGCAAGTTTCTGGGCCACCAGGCTGTCGGAGGCATGGCATTTCAGCAGGAACAGACACTGTCAGTGGTGGGGGAGTGTTGTAGGGGACTAGCATAAGAAAGCACAGGATGAAGTCTTACAAATTGGTTGTTTTGGGCCCTCTTAATTACTCTGGATGAACAAAATTTTAACAGCAACTTGAACCGAGCCAGTTCATACCAAGACTGAACAGAAAACAAACGATGAGTGCTTAATGCTTTTGTAAATAGGTATAAACCTGCAGATAACATAGGTCAATGTCCCTAGGAAGAATTTACAAAGACGGGTGGGCCTATTACAGATGGTAACTCACAATTCACAAGCTCTCCGACTTCCACTTAATTAACTCACAATTTACAATCTCTCTGTCTTCCAATTAATTTTTCTTTCCCTGAGTGCTACATCTGGAAGCTATCTTACAACTCTGATCGGTCCTACAAACCATGTTTCAGTCACACAATGGAAGGACATGAAAATGGACTGAGGAAGAAAAGCAAGGGCAAATGTGGTATATCCTTGTCACTATGCTTAAAAGTGGATCGATCGTGGAGTCTGGGAAGAAGGCTCAGTGGGCAAAGAGCTTGCCCCACAACCAACTCCAGCTCTCCAGGACACATATTAAAAGCCAGGCACGGTGGCACATTGACCTGGGGTAGGGTAAGGCAGGCCACCCCAGGGACCTGGGGAACCACCAGTCTAGCCACAGTGCTGAGCAACTTCCAGGTTCAGTGAGTGATCCTGTCTTAAACAAACAAACAAACAAACAAACAAACAAGATGGAGTGTTGACTTCTGACCTCCACAAATACACCCACAGACAAGACAAGTAAACCTGTGTGTGCCTGTGTGCATCTACACACAAGATGGAAAATGCACTATGAAACAAGAAGTGATGAACTGAAAAGCATTAATGCCCTGTACAACTCTGGATGAAATAATGGCCAAGGCAGCAATTCCTGCTTCGAGTGACTCTCCCAATCATCATTTTGTACAGTGACGCCATTAGTAAAATGCCGGAAGATGCTTAAGGGTAACTTTCCACATGCGTTACCCAAAGAACAGAAATAATGTCAGAGTGTTCAATGCCCCTGTACATAGGCTGCTTTCTCAGAATGTACAACAGACCTCCAAGTACTGTTCACACAGTGATTTAAATTCTTCCATTCTATTCTTCTGAAGAACCAGAGTCTGTTGAATGAATGACCGTTGCTCCTTAAACATAGTCTACAAAGACAGTAAAGTAAGGATAATTCAGGAAAAAATAAAAGACATCTTACAGAAATGTGACTCTGTATAATCTTTACACAAAACAGAGAGAATGAAATAAATGTAGTGTTTTTTTCAACCAAAACAATTACCACCTTTACATGAGTTACCTAATACTACAAAATAACCTTAATAATGTGAAGCCCATTCAGTAAGTGGAACGTGCTCCTACTGAATAGTATTCAAAACTTTCCCACTTGAAAACCCACCCACTAGAGGCTTCCACAGCTGGATAACTCTGTTTACTACAGAAATTAGCCTGAGATGTCCTGATCACCTGTCACCCCCTACACAGAAACCGACTCCATTTTGTCCTTTGCAGTATGAGCAGAGCCCCCCGGGATCATGCTTCACAGGGAAGGATTCTGCCACACTTACATCAGATACTGTCCTGGAACAATATAAGAACACACACCTGAATACTTTTATCCACTGTGTGACATAGGGACTTTAAAGGAATCTCCCCCTTTCACTCCTAGGAATCTGAGGCACAGAGGCAGATTATTTTCCTGAGTTGGCCTGACTGAACAAGTGACGGAACTGTGGCTGCATCCCAGCTGGTGAGATTGCAGAGGCCATGCTCCTGACCACTGGACTGGACAGCGTCTCCATCTCCCTCCGTATTCCAGCCTCTGCTTGTCACCCGCCCCCCCCTCCACCTTCAGAAGGCCGAATCTTCAGGAGGGCAGCTCCATCCTCCACCAGGAAGGAAGATCCCTCCAAGATGGCACTGTCCCGTGCCCAGTACTTGTCCCCAAAGCCTGATTCAAATGCCCATGTTAAAGTGGAGTCAGTCATCACATGTGCATCGTGGCATGAAGCCTTACCTTTGTCTCCTCGGGGAGTGGGCTGGTCTGAACTGGAAGCAGTGAGAGCCAAGCCTCCACCTGCTCTGCCACAGGCCCACTGACTGCTCTCACTCTGTATCTCTGACCACCGTGCCAGAAGGCTCTGTTGGGGACCCTGCCCCTGGTGTCTGTCTGCACATTGTGGATCAGGAAGGGCTCCCCTCTGGGCATACAAGCCCATACCTTCTCCTGCACTCTCCAGGCAGTGCCCGCTCACCCCCACCCCACCCCCACCAGCATTCTGGCTCCTAACTCATCACTGACCTTGTCATCTCTCTGCCTGAAAAGGAGCAAGCCGGTGGCCGGAGGGGGTGGGGAGGAGGGGGAACAGCCAGTCTCTCCTGGCCACATGGAACCGCCTTCCTGTCTCTCCAAGCTCTTGCCCTGTCCCTTCTTTCCCCTGCTACTTCTGATGCTCACACAATGGATTCCTTCAAAGCTAAGCCTCATACTCACAGAGAGTTTTTCTGCATGTTTCTTGACTTGATCTGCATCCTTGGATAACCTCCTACTCAAATTCATAATCTGAAGTGAATAGTCTTGGTAAAGGTTCTGCCTGTGAATGACAGTAATGAACAGTGTAGTATTCCATCACCATACGAAGAAAGTGCGTTGAGAGCACGACTGACTTGCCCTCACTAGCACTGTGGATGGATGACGAGGAAAGGTCATCTATCTACAATAACTGACAGGGAACAGGAAGGTGATGTGGGTTATTTTATCTTACACCAACAGTATTTGTTCCTCCCTGACTGAGACAGTAGTCACTTCACACCCCTTAGAGATAGAAAACTCAGGAAGAACTGTTGAGAGACAGAAAAATTAAGGAAGAACTGTTGTTTTACTAACGTTCCACAAGTATTTATCTGTCTGTCTGACAAGCACAACTTCTGGTTAGAATCCTCTATCTGAAGAACAGATCCAAAGGGCATGCACCCCCACTACCACCAGAGAACTCTGTGCAGGCCTACCCACTCTTCCTCTCGTTGTGCCGGGGAGGATTTCCGGACCCGAGCATAGTGAACCCTGCTCCTGAAATCTACAGGACATTGAAGACATGGGGTTTTTTCATTTCTATCACATCGGACAGATGATTGGCTGACTGCAGGGGGAATGCTTTGAGGATTTCGAGCTCCGCGTGCCAAGCACATTCATACGATGCATACACTTTCCTTACTGTTACACTGATTCAACTACAATGTCTCACCGACTCACCACGGTCATTGTAATTCAGCCCTAGCAAACGCAGCTGACTTCGGTTGTGATGTGAGTCTATAATAAGACTAAAGGAATTCTATTCTGTACAGACAAACCAAGCCAAACACATTTCCCAACCGAGGGTTCTGGCCAGTGGAGAGTCACGGCTGTTCTCCAACCTCTTGCTGTCCCGCTTACTAACCAACTGTCAAAAGGGTCTGGGATCAAAGCAGCAAGAAGCAACAGCCATACCTTTGTTCACACTGGCTCTTCAGAACATCCTCAACTTTCTGCTCCATGGTTTCGAAAGACGCAGCGATGATCGCTGTGAATCTTTCTCTGTTTCCCTCAAGGAAGTTCTTAATGGGCTCTGTATTGAAATATAACCTTGTAACCATTACTGTAAAGTTCCCTCAACTTCAGCTTTCTATTAGGAAACATAGTTGTTATCAATAGATGGAAGTAATCTGTCAATGACAAGATTATTTGTCTCCTTCCTTTCAGTCAAGTATTTCAGTGGCTGACAAGCCTGATGTGAAATTGGATAGCTCGACTTCAGTGTCCACATATTACACACAAAACACGGTGAATTGGGGGGCTTAACAAAACTTACAAGGAGGGTTTTGAGTCACTGTGGAAATTCTCAGAGACCCCCTTCTGTATAAAGTACAAATTTAAAATGAACGTACAAAATACCCTCCAGTTCAAGGACACGTTCAGAGGGTCTGCTGGGCCACTTTGTGCAAAACATAAAAGTAGTCGATTTACAAAGACCTCCAAAGGTCCAGAGATGATTGCCCAGCGAGATGAAAATACTGTAATTACTGTAGGCATTGAAGGTTTTACACAAATCTGACAAGGTAGCCACCCTGAATAATAATTTCAAGGTGGGGGTGGGGGTGGGGGTAGAGAACCACACTGATTTGTGGACGTCTGTGGTACTGGGGATGGAACCCAGAGCCTTAAGCATACTAGGCAAGTGCTCTCCCACTCAGCTACATCTCTATCCTGATTCCTGAATAGCTACTAGATAGGACTCTCTGTCAGAAAACTCTACAGAGGTCCCAGCCGCTTTTGCTTTTACAGTTTGCGTGACAAACACGGGACACAGCAATTTAAAGCAGGGTTCAGTCTGATCATACAGTGTTCGCAGGCTAGCAGTGCTGACTGACTTCAGCTTGCTAGTGCATATGCTGTTTTTACACATTAAACAACAGTGGGCAGCTGTTTAAGACGGGTTGGCCCTCACCACCCACACACAGAAAGAAAGAGCTAGGCTAGAATATGAACGAGTGGGGTTAAAAAAGACATGTGGCATTAAAAGCAGGCGTGCCACTTGTGAGAATCAAAGACTGGAAGACGGATAATGTCATCAAATTTTAGAACTTCTGACAGTGAGTAGCAAATAAGAGCACCCACACTGCAGGTGCTGTGTTCTCCGTATCGACGATTAACGTCAAGTAGAGAGTTGGTAATCTAATAAATACTATTTTGACGTTGAGTTCCGAAAAACAAGGCAGTAACCACACTTCCCTGCCAAGTGACAACTCCCTCGCCTTGCACTTCTTTGGGTCGAAAGGTTTTCTCACATTCCTAACGTCTCCTAGGACATACCTTCAAATTCTTCAAATAAATCCTGTATTTCCTTCCTGCAAAGAAATCACATTTTTTTTTTTACTTCAAGGTATACAAATGGCCATTTTTGTGGTGTGAGTGGAGGAGGTGGAGTGTGCCACAGAGCCCACATACAATTCACATTTCAGGAGCAGGTGTTGCCTTTTCTGGATTTGTGTGTGTGTGTGTGTGTGTGTGTGTGTGTGTGTGTGTGTAGAGGGAAGGGTACGTGTGCACCTGTGCCGACCTCAGAGGTACAAGTGCAGAGTCCTGCTCTCTCCAACTCCACCTTATTCCTGTCAGACAGGTTCTATGACAGGACCTCTATGTAGTTTGCTGGAGGCATGAGATTTTCATTTCTTATCACACACTGAACATCTGGCTGACTTTGGGGTGAATGCTTTGAGGCCTTTAAGCTCGATGCACCCAGTACATTCATTCGATGCATACGCCTTACTTTCTGTCTGACTGTCTGTCTAATCTCAGTTTATTTTGTTCAGCTGGCAGTCAGCAAGCACTCACAATCCTCCTGCCTCTGATGTACTGCCTCACCCCTCAGTTCTGGGCTTAGAAGGCATGCCTGGCCATGCATGGCTTTTTCTGTGTGTGCCTTGGATCTGAACTCAGGTTCTTGTGTGTGCACATCAGGCACTCTTGCTCTGAGCCCTCTGTCCAGCCAGACACATCTAAATTTATGAGTGGGTAAATGATGAAACGTATCACCTGGCCTGCTGCCCTTCTGTTCCGGAGGAAGTAATGTCCTCACTACTGACATCAACGACTTCTTCGTCCGCTGTATTAAAAAGAAAGGAAAACTATTTTGAAATGAAGTGTGCTGTTCTCATTATCCCCCAAGGAAAACAGCTTCATTATGGGGTTTCTGGAACCCATATGCAGCAACGGTTACTTATGCTTTTTAAGGTAGTCATCCCCGAAGTCATGTATGTGCACGCACACACACACACACACACACACACACACACACACACACACACACACCACCTCACACTCATGCACAGGCACATGTATGTGCACACACACACACACACACACACACACACACCTCACACTCATGCACAGGCACGTGAGAACATGCACACACATGCGCATGGGCACGCGCCACACACACACACACACACACACACACACACGCACGCACACACACACGCACCACACACGCATGCACACATGCATGAAACTCTTCAGGCCTGAGTCTGGCAACAGTCGGTGCAGATCCCTATATGTAAAGGCCTTCCAGAGAGTCACTGTGACCCACGTGCTCCCAGAGAGGCACGTGGCTGCGCCTTGCAGGTTTCCTTTGTGGTGAAAATTTCAACTGGGGGAGTCTAAAGTCACAAAAAAAGCTTGAGCAAGTTATTAGCATCTGAAACCTCCTGCTGTTCCAAGCAAAGTCCATGCAACCAACTCTGCCACTCAAGTGTTCCACCTGCCAGGAGATTTTCTGGTGTCTGCTGGGTGGACACAGTCCTACAGGAGCCCATCTGGTCTTTACCTGGGATGACTGCATCCGGGTTCTCGGTGTCATCTGGTGTGAGATTTGGATCCAGCCCTGTGTGCATGTCAGCACTTTCTGTGGCTTTCCATCCCCTGCTTGACATGGCTAGAACCTTCTTGGGCTAGACAGGATTCCTGGAACTGCAGATACCAGGAGGAATTAAGAGACGACAATGAAACAGGGACTGGGAGTCTACAGGGTGTGGCCAGGTGTCCTTGCAAGTGTGGTACGGCAAAGAGAGGGCAAGGGGAGGTCACTAGTGTTCTGTTCTGTTCCATTTGTCTACCAAAAGTGGAACTCTCAGACCCCTTACCTCTCAAGATCGGTACTCTCTGCCGCTTTCCCAACCCTTGGAGAGGAAAATCCTGGGCACTGTCCCGCCCCTGTAAAACAGGACACTTAATTCTGGTGCCTGGTTGGGAACTCCAAGGCAGTGAGGGGCCTACTCAGTCACCGAGAAGTCCAAGTCTCCCAGCTCATGAGGTGTCCCACTCAGCCCTCCCAATCCCTGTAGCCCTCGAGAACCCTCCACAGCCTTGCCCTCTGGGGCCCTTTCCAGTCTCATTTGGAAGTAAGCTCCTGATATCACCCTACAGGCTTGCCTTGGTCGAATACCCCTTTGTAATCCCTCTATCCTACCACATGAGCTAAGGAAGGCTCCTCCTTCCTGAGCCCTGTCACAACTAGGGAGACATATAACTAAGATCCCCAAGGGACAGTCATCTACCCAGGGTACGCTCCCTCCCTGGGAGCCTCCTCCTCGGCGAGTGGTCATACCTATCTAGGCCCCCACCTCCCAACGCACAACTCTCATACACACCCAGGGTTAAGTGGCCTAAAGTAGCCCTTGTGGGATCTGGATGGATGCAGAAGTTGCTGGTTGGTGAAGGGGCCCAGTCCCGCCCCACCACCCTCAGATAGACGTTTCTGTGGAGGCAAGACCTATGGCTCCATGTAAGCGAGACCCAGATATCATCCCCAGAGGACTCCAATTGGACAGGGACGGAAAAATGTGTGGAAGGTTACTACTTCCACTTCTACACCTCACTGTAACGAGTATGTTTACACCAGAGCCCCCATGTTGGGCGCCATATGTAAAGAGTATGTTTTTCCCGCCAGCCGCCTGGTCTGCAGCCACGCCAGCCGCCAGCCTGCAATAACAAGCTGTGACTCTGTATTTAATATAAATACTGTTGGCCAGTATTTATATTAGTTTTTTTGTTTTGTTTTGTTTTGTTATCGCTAGCTCTGTCTTAATGATTAAGCCATTTCTACTAAGTATTTCCGCATGGTCATCTTAACGGAGAGAGGCCCGGGCCTCTGTTCTCTCCAGACTCTCCATGCTGACTCCTCCCAAGTACTTTTTCTTTCCTCCTAGTCTCCTAGCCCCGCCTATCTTGCTTTTCTATTGGCCAGCAGTGCTTTATTCATTAACCAGTATGAGAAACATATTTACAGAATAACATCTCCCATCACCTCACTGTCACAGCCAGCTCTCTTCAAACCCACAACCCTCGGGACCCCTTCCTCCACTGCCTTCAGTGGTCTATTTCTTTACTAGGTGAGAGTGAGGCTTCCGAACTTGTCATCACAGATTAACCCAGACCCTTCTACCTCAAGATCCCACTCTCCTCTCCAAAGGGCTGCGGACTCTGGCTGTTCGGGGGCTGGTGACTGACTGAGTCAGCTCATGACCCGACACTCACCTGGTCGACCACAGTTCACTTCGTTCCTCTGAGAGGCTCCTTTCCCACATCCTGGAATGATCTAGTACTAGTTGAAAGAGCACTATGCAGGCACGCCTGAGGCTGACTACAGGCACTCCCGAAGGTGTGAAGCCCACCCATCAGTCAGCCATTGCCGGCTTGGACGGCCCCGTGTGCGAGGTCAAAGTGCCTAGGGTTCCCCTTCCCCTTCAGACTAGCCGGCCTGCCGAGGTGTTGCCCGTGGAAGGGTCACGGGAGGACGCAGTGGAGGACGCAGTGGTCTAGTCAGGACCCAGAGGCTACACAACACCGGCACAAGTGGAAAGTCCGCGCGCCCTGTCGCAGTCCACCATCTGCCCCAGCCACCGTTCTAGGGCCCCCGCTGCCCTCATCACCCCCTTTCCTTATGGGTCCCAGCGCCTCTTCCCTCCCGAAATGGACATGGAGCTCGCGAAGTCGCCTCATGTGCTACCCTGGACGCGCTCGCTGGCTGTGTGATCCCACTGCCCTCCGCCAAGAGCTTTCATCATCCGGGGATGCCTCTAGTGCACACCTGGAGCCGTGCCACAGTACCCTAAAAGCCCGTGTGCGCGCAGCGCGCGCGCACACACACACACACACACACACACACACACACACACACATGCAGGCACGCGAGCTCACACACGCACTAGCACACACACACATGCCGCCACCCACCTGCGCGCCTTGCCTCTGCCAGAAAGCCTCCTTCCTCTCAGAGGTTGACCAGGGAAGTTGGCCCCGCCTCCCCACATAGCGCTCTCTGATTGGCTGGCAGAACAGCACTTGTGCATGCGCAGGGGCCCCAGCCCTGCCTGCCCGAGTCAAGGGGCCTGACACCCCCTCGCCCCCCCTTCCCCCGTCACACTAGCCTTCCTGTTGAGGGAAGGCCCATGGCTTCATTTCATTGGGCCACGGCCACAGCCAGTTCTGTCCATCTTCCCATGTGGCTACCTCTGATTGGCTGTGACAGGAGCGAGCGCGCACACGTGGCACAGGCCAGTGTGTGCAATGGGTTGCTCCCGTGAGGCTGTAATACGCGCATGTGCAAAGACAGCTCAGGCGCTCCTCGAGCGCTGGGCGAATGTATCCGTCTGTCAGGCCGGTACACGTGGGCACAGCAGTTGCGCTTGTGAGGGCTCCACTGCACTTTCCTCTCCTAGCGGCACTTGTGGCTATACCTCGGAGGTCTCAGGTGTCCCCTCTGGCCCGCAATAGGACACAGAGGGCAGATGTTGTAAATCACGAGTCCCTGGCCTACCACACTGTCCAGGTCAGACATCCCAGGCTCTCGATTTCTCAAACCTCTTCTCTGACCCTGCAGGGCTGACGGGTCCAGTGCGAGGCTAAAGCCAGACACAGGCACAGGATATCACAGGCCCTCTTGGGCAAGCCTCCTGGTGGTCCCCACCATCCTCACGCAAGGGCTGTGGTTCAAGCATTACTCTTCCTAATTTTTACCTTACTGGAAGATGCCCTTTCACCCAGGTACTCACTTAGGTGACCCTAACCCACCATACCTTTGACAGCTTCCTTCCCTTCGGGGAGCAGTCCCAGCTATTAGTCCCAGCCTGTCCCATGTACATGACCCCCCCCCCCCGGCCCTGGATTTTTGTTGGGAGGGTGTGCTCACATGTGAGTCAGGCCCCGCATGAACAAGTGAGTGTGGTGGCCCCTCCATGTGTGAATGCAGGCCTGATGGATAGCCATCAGGCAAGTCTCTCGTTACACGCCCTCCTCACCAAGGGCTGTGTGTAATGGCAACCGCTAATTGCCACCGCTAGAGCCTCACCATGGAGTCCCTTAACAGTCACTCAGTGACACACCTTTGTTACGAGTAGTTTTGTCCTGCCGGTCTGGTCCCACCGCCTTGCCAGCCCCAAATAACACACGGAGACTCTGTATTAGATATAAATCTGTTGGCCAGTTACTACCATTTCTTATCGGCTAGCTCTGTCGTAAAAAATATTAGCCCATTTCTATTAATCTAAGTACTGCCACGTGGTCTCATCTTACCGGAGAACCCGCGCTTCTGTTCTCTCAACACTCTACATGTAGACTCCTCCCTACTTCCTCGAACCGAGTCCCGCCTATCCTGCTGTCCTATTGACCAACAGTGCTTTATTCATTAACCAATACGAGAAACATATTTACAGACTGACATCTCCCATCTCCCATCTCCCATCACACCTTCACCACCAGTCGGATCCAACAGGCTTCCTCGGATACTTCTACTTCAAGGGTGATGAGGGTCTTGTCTGGTTAAAGGCCACCTTCCTGGGTATACAGTTACCTTTGCTGAAAGAGCACCCATGCGTGAGGCACACCCTTTAGGTCTCGTATCAGGCTATCTTAGTTAGGAATTCTGTCACTGTGATACAACACCATAACCGAGGCAACAACACAAGAAAGTCTTTATTTGGGGATTATGGTTCCAGGTGGTTAAGGCTCCATAACAGCAGGAACAGTGGCCAGGTGGCAGGCCTGACAACTGCAGATGGAAGGTGGAGCTCAGGATTCCCATCTCAAACTGCATTCAGGAAGTCAAGAGACAAAAACTCCACATAGAGCAAGTCTGTTGAAGGTGCAAGGCCACCCCCAACCACATACTTCCTTCCTTCCGCAAGGCCTCATCTCCTCAGCCTCTTCAAACAGCCACTGTTCAATTTCAGAGTGGAAAGAAACAAAAGGCAGGAAGGAGACCAAATTCCGGCCTCAGCAGATACACCTGCATTTATCAGCACAGAGAGGGGCTGCAGCTTTCTGGGATGGAAGCTCTGGACCAGGGTCTGGGACGGAAGTTGTTGTGGACCAGGGTGAGGGAGCCAGCTGGCCAGGGCTCTTACAGCAGTGGATAAGAGGAAGTTGATGCAGCTCTCAGGAGCACATGCAGATTAAGATATTCTTGAGAAATTGCTGGTCCCCTCTTCCTGGGATTGTTTTCCCAAACAAGGCAGTCTATTTGGAGAAACTGCCTGCCATAGCCTGGACATACAGCTGTGACTGGCCCATAGCAGTGGGGCAATGACAGACTTGGGAGACATGCTTTTCTACAGCCAGGGCACTCTAGCATCCAAGGACTGGGGGACCAGGTATTCAAATGCCTGAGACTATGGGGTGCATCTACAAACCAGCACACAGGTGAAGCTCTGGCGGAAACCCCTCCCCCAACCGCCACATGTTAACAACAATGGAATTCCCCAGGGCTGACATAGTACCTGTGAACCGAACCCACCCCAAAAATACCCGGGTCCCAGAGGAGGTGGAGTAACTAAATTTTAACCCAGCAACCTGCCTTTACTGTCACGTACATGCATGCTTCTATACTTGTATTTCCTGCTTGCTTGCTTGCCTCTGGTCTCCCAGCAAATAAATAGGAGGCTACTGAAAGAGGGCCAGTGCCACTAGGGGGAGTGATACGGGGTGCTGTCCACCCACGGGCAGCGTGGGGGGAATAAATCTTCCTCTCCCCTGCTGAAAAGGGCTTGGTGACTCGGTTTTCCAGAAACTTCCAAAGTAAAGCATGCAAAAGCGTTTGCCACAGACCTGCCATTTGTGTATGTATGTGTATGGTGGGCCCTGTAGGCACTTGTCTGGTTCATCGGGCCTAACATGTGTGGTATGAGAACTTCACCCATTTCCCTTCTAACAGTCAGATTTAATGGCTGTGTGTCTGCTTCCTCCTGACCCCTCCTTCCACAGAGTCCCCTTTGCTTTTTACTCCTGTGTTAGATTAAGCGTGCTTTCAGGCAAGCTTCCTGGGAACCCTGAATGCTTAATCACCCGATCCTTGTCAATTCTGCATTCCCCTCTGCTCTCCATGTTTTTCTTTCAATTTTCTCAGTTAGGACCAGACTGGAAAGTTGAACCTCAGCTAATGAGTAGCGGCCAAGATCCTCCCTGTGTGAGTAATAAAAGCAGCCACGTAGGCCGTGTGTTAAGCTACTCTCTGGCCTGCCGCGCCTTTCCGTTTTTACACAAAGAAATTGCTTGCCAAATTACTTTCAGCTTGCTCATCTGTTCCTTTATGGGACTCCAAGATTAGTCTAGTCCAACAGTGGGCACAGCTGCTGTGATTGTGCCATTCTGTTCCAGCTGGACCTGCAAGGTGCTTGTGAGATGTGGCATGCATTTCTGTATCTACACAAAGGATAAGTTTAGCTCACAAACATCAGGTAAAAGGTGAAGAAATTTCAAATGTGCTGAACAGCGCTGGACAGATGGCTCAACGCTTGAGAGTCCCTGCTGTTGTTCCAGAAGACTCCAGTTCAGATAGCCAACATCCACCTTGGGTGGCTCACAACCACCTGTAATGAAACCTGCACTTGTGTGTGTGTGTGTGTGTGTGTGTGTTCGTGTGTGTGGTGAGTGTGTGTGTGTGTGTGTGTTTGTGTGTGTGGTGAGTGTGGTGAGAGAGAGAGTGTGTGTGAGAGTGTGTGTGTGTGTGTGTGTGTGTGTGTGTGTGTGTGTGTGTGTGTGTGTGTGTGTTGTGTGTGTGGTGAGAGAGAGAGAGAGAGAGTGAGTGTGTGTGTGTGTGTGTGTGTGTGTGTGTGTGTGTGTGTGTGTGGGTGCGTGCTTCTGTTTGCATGCTCACATGGGACAGAGTGTCAAGTGAATAATAAAAACCCGATGACAGATACTGGGGTCCAAGTTTCAAGCTGAAGCTCAGAAAAGGAAAGCAGTTTGCCACTAGCTCTCACCTCTACCTCAGACCCAAAGGGCTGGCCTCTCCTGAGCTTGGCTGGAGAATAAAATGCTCCTGAAACCCCCGTAGTCCTAAGATCAAAGGTGTATACCACCATTTCCTGGCTCTATGGCTTGTGGCTAGCTTTGCTTTCTATACCCTCAGCCAAACTTTATTTAATAAATCACAAATACTGTATCACCACACTAAGGTGCACACATCGGTCAGAGGACAGACCTTGGGAGTGAGTTCTTCTGCTGTGGGAACTGGAGACGGGAACTGAGCCCCTCCGCCCGCCTTCATGGCTACGGACACACACTTGGAGGACGCTCACAAAGACTCAACAAGTACACACTCATGAAAATAAACATCAAATCTGAACACGGATGCTAAGGATGCATTCAAAAAAAAATAAAATACAGCACAGGGAAAAAAAGTAAAAGAATGACTCAGGAGTTAGACAAACACACACATACATGCAAAAGTACTTGACGGAAATTAAACTCTAAGGAGAATACTAGAAAATGCTCCTGGAAAACAGCCATCGTAAAATACTGAAACTGTAAATGCTTATACAGATGTCCATCGATAAATGTTTTTGACCAAAGATAAGGGCAGGTGCCTTTCAACCAGTGTGGAAGCAAGTCTGTGTGTCTTTGGGAATCGCCACAGCCCCACCGCAAGCTCAAACCCAAGGCTTTAAGATCTGGCTCTGCAGCGGGAATCGTGTAATCAGTTTAGCACATCTGAGCACGAAAACCTGAGTTGTGTTCAGTTAAGTCTGAGTGAACATGTTGGGTTGGTTTTCCGGTAAAGGCCTATTTGCAAAAGGCCTTGCCTCTGTGGCTTCATGGATAATAAAGGGTTGCACAGATTAATGGATCCCATCGTTATTTATTTCTTCCTGAAATAAGTAAAGTAACATTCACTTTGGGGAAGTGACGGGGAACCAAAGAAGCCAAACATAAAATCAAATGACATTATTTGCTTCCAAAATGTTAACAGCCACTGCTGGGGAGAATGTATCTCCCTTGCAGCCAGGGGCCGGAGGATCCACTTAACTGTTGCTACTCACAGAACTGTTGGGGGTTCAGTCAGTTAATGGTGAACAGAACCCAGTCTTATTTCTAACAAAGTAAAGAGAAAGGAGCTGCACGGACTACTAGGAATATCCTGTTGGCAAGGCCGATGCTCCCTGTGCATCTTTCCGTGAGCTTCAGATGGCTTCTTCAGGGCAGTCAAGGACCAGGGATTGAAGGTACGTTTCGACAACAGACACATCTTGCTCTTGCTGTTTGAAAATGGAGAGTTGGGGCATCACTATTCCATCTCTGCCCACAGGAAGCCATCCCAAGGTACACAGCATTACAGACACACGACTTACAGTCTCCATGATCACTCTGTCCTGTGCCTTGAAGATTTCTCTCTTTACTTCACTTCTGTCACCACCAATAAAAGCTTTGCGTTGTTCACTCAAGTCCTTGGCTCTCTGAAAACAAACCAACAAAAGCAAACAAACAAAAACTCTACTTGAGCCTGAAGCCCTGGCTTGATGCCTCACCCGTTTAATTTTAAAGGAACCGACTTTGCGTATCCAAAGGACGTTTGTCATGATTTAAACTAAGAACAGTGGCGAATTCGAGCACATTACGTGACCACCCCACAAAAAGTTCCAGTGACACATTTTAAGGCGGCATCATTGTGGGACACGGACAGCTAGGGCACTTATCTCGGAAAATGGGTGGAGGATCGGTTAAACAGTCACGGGGAGAAGACATGGAAAAGGAGATACAACCTCCCTCCAACTTGCAGGAACCCCCCCCCACACACACACACACACAAAGCCCCCAGGACCAGGCCAGCAGGAAAACCTGCTAGTATCAAAATGGTGCCCAACATGGGGAGGAGAACTTTCACTTCAAACTTAACAAAAGCCTAATAACAGGTTTAGAAACAAATAAACTAACTAACTTAAAAAAACAAAACAGAGACAAGCAAGGCTTCTTGGTAACAACGTTTTTCTCAGTTGGGCTCTGTTTTACTAGAGACAAGCACACATTTTTGCTGCTCCTTTAAGGGAGGTTTCCTGACTCAGCATAGAGGCAAAAAACTGCAAGGCTTTTAAAGAGCTCTGCTAACAACTTAATGGTGTGCATGAGAGCTGGCAATGGCAGTGACCACATCTCCAAACAGGCAGCAGGCAGCAGGCAGCAGGCAGCTGGATGGCAGCGTAGACCAAGGCAGTGAGCACAGCTCTCAGTTCTGGCGGTAGACTTACCCCTGCCATCTTGGATAGACCACGGCTAATACAGCTGTGACTTTCATTTTAGCAATGTTGTTTACCACATAAAAGACTGGTGGCGGGATAAAGGTAAGACAGTTTAGTTTCCTGCTTTTGCTGAGGAGTGTGCTAGACACACACTATGGCCTATAGGCTGAAGATGGAACATTACAGAAGAACTTCGGGTGACTGACCCGGCAGTGAGCTGTCTCTGTCGTTTCTCGAGTTTATATATAATCCTTCTGTGGTCTTTGAAGGAGTTGAAGACAGATAGGTATGGTTATAGTTTTCCTTAGTTAGGATTAGAGATGAGCTACATATAGGACTTTAGACTCACAAAGATAGGATAGATGATGGAATATTTTCTTTAATTCTTGCTAAATGTTAATGGACTAAATATTGTTAACTATGGTTCTTATTTGATAACAGTTTTGTTATATATTTTACTATGTTAAGTTTAAAACTCTTCTTTTTATTTTAGACAGAAAAGAGGAGATGATGGGAGACGTCATCCTGTAAATATGTTTCTCGTAAGGGTTAATGAATATAAAGCACTGTTGGCCAATAGGAAAGCAAGATAGTGGGGACTAGGAGACAAGGAGGAGAGAGGAAGGAGTAGGGAGGAGATTCAAGATGGAGGACGGAGAGAGCAGAATGTCGGGGGCCTCTATCCAGTAAGATAAGACCACATGGAAATACTTAGATGAATAGAAATGGGATAGTATCTGGAACAGAGTTAGCCAATGAGAAATGCTAGTAACAGGCCAACAGAATTATACACAGAATAACAGAATTATACAACAGAATAACACACAGAGACGCTGTACTGGAAATCGAATACAGCGTCTCTGTGTGTTATTTGGGGCTGGGCCAGCTGTGAGACCAGGCCGGCAGGGAAAACCGGCTGTTAACACCTGTCCACTCTCTCCCTATTCCCAGGACCCACACATCTTAGGAACAGACAACATGCACTCCAGCTGAAAATCAGTATGGAAAGGGAGCTTGCTGGGCTGGACACAAATGGTGACGTCAAGCAGTAAAAACATAGGATGTCCTTGGGAAGACAAGGCACAGGAAGCCTTCAGAGCAAAGAACAGAAGCAAAGCAAGGGCAAGGGAATGGAAGTCACTTCATGGGAAGCTGGTTCACTGGGAGGAGGGAAGAGGGACAGAAGGAAGCTAGCAGCCAGTGAAAGCTTTCAAGAGGGTGTGTGTGTGTTTGTTTGTGCGTGCGTGCGTGCGTGCGTGCGTGTGTGGGGGGTGTGGGTTAGGCAGAGGACACAGGAAGCAGAGGGTATTAAGAAAGAAGGCCACTGGGAAATCTGGAAGCGAAAACACCATGTTTGATGACAACAGTCCCGCAGAGGTAGAGCAGAGGACGGGAAAGGAGGGAAGCCTGGGTGCAGGAGCAGAGGGCAATGTAGAGAGTGGCAGGGGCACAAGGGTTCGGGGCAGAAGGGCATGGATCATCTGGGAAGCCAGAGATATCCAGTCACAAGGCTCCCTCTGTGGTGCTGCTCACATTGAGCACTCGCAGTTAGAAGCAAGCCTGTGTGATCGGGTTCTTCCAGCCAGTTCACAAGCAGTATCCAGCTGCATGTTCCCTTTTGTTCAGCTCTTCCTAAAGCACTGGATGTTGAATATGGATCTCAAGGTCTTGAAAATTCAGTTTTACTTTTCTGTGTGCATGTGTGTGTGCAGGTGGGCATGCACATATGTGTGTTTCGGCGTGGAGACCAGAGGTCATAGAAAACTCAGAGCGAGTCCCTTCACGTGGACGTGTTTACATGCACACGTGTGCTAGTGTGTGCCAGCACCGTCCCGAACCGCTCACCACATTACTCTCTGATGCAGAGCATCTAACTAAACACAGGATTTTCCAATTTGCCTGTACTGGTGGTCCCACAAGTCCCAGGGATCCTTGTGTGTCTAGCCTCCCCGCTCTGGAGTTACAGGCAAAGGTTGCCATGCCCGGAGTGCATGTGGCAGCTGCTAGGGATAGCCACATGGGTACTAACCGGTGAACGCATGCTTGCTCAGCAAAAACAGACCTAGCTTCTCGCTGGCATCCTGAAAACATTTAATTTACTAGGACACACTGAGTACTTTAGTGAAGGCATCTGAATCAGATCTGAGGAGAGGTATTTCATAGGGTATTTTAATGAGAGCATCAAAAGGAATTCCTGCTGAAGGGCTGCTTCCACTCCTGGGTATACAGATGGCACTTAAGGACCTGGAGCTTCAGCGAGGTACAGTTGCTGGTTCTGCGCTCTCAATTCAGAGAGGGTTAATCCTCTACCAGCTCTTTCAGTCCCCACATCAGCTGGAGAGCTGTGAAATACGTGACCACCAATACTCAAGTGTAATGCTGATGTCTGAACACTGCAAAACACTCAACATGAAAGAAAATAAAAACTGCCCTTGCCCTTTGCTCATCACTGACCCGTCCAATCAAAGCAAGTCAAAGAACACCAGAAGGATCCCCAGACTTGCTAATTTCCATCGAAATGTCACTAGAGGTCAATAACTCATCCCTGAGATGCAGTGTGCTCCTTTCTAAGCAAACTTCCAGTCACCAGCTCCCGTGCTAGAACACAGTCCCCAACACAGTCGTCAGTCTCCCAGGCTAAACAAATCTTAGCATTTCTCCTCTGTGTGGGGAAAATATCCCAGAGAGAAGGTGATCACAGTTTTCAAAACTAATTACTTCTCCCTCAAAGTGAGAAAGGGCCAATCTGTCGTCTGCTTGTATAGACACACGGTGTGACATAGGGGTGTGTTCTGTCAACAAGTGCAATGTACCAGACCTTCAAAAGGTGTCACAGATATCTTTAGCATTTTCCATCTTGGTTTCGTGATCCTCTATAGCTTTCTGTAAAATCTCCATCTGCTGCTGAGCTATAAGCTGAAACAGAGGAAATCAATGACAAAATGTCAGTAAAACTGAACACCCAACCCTGCTGCTTACAGGAATTTCTTCCCGTCATGTTTTGTGGTCTGACATTCATGAAGAACAAGTTTGAAGACATGGCCTCCAATGCCAAAAACAACATAACACCTTCTGACCAGTGACAGTCTTGCCAAGCTTGTACAGAAATCCTATGAAATAATCAGTTTAAAATTACCAATAAGACCCACCTAATCTGTCGCTTCCTACCTCACCAGAACTAAGTACAAAACATTTCTTTGTTTTCATAAAATATTTTTTAATATGATGAGAACACATTAGCCTCCCAAGGAAACCCTTCTTTCCAAGAAAGAAAGACAGAGAGAGGGAGGGAGGGAGGGAGGGAGGGAGGGAGGGAGGGAGGGAGGGAGGGAGGGAGGAGGGACAAAAGAACAGAGGAAGGAAAAGAAAGAGAAAGAAAAAGAGAGAGGGAGAGAGGGAGGCAGACAGAGAAGCAGGAAGGTAGGAAGGAAGGAAGGAAGAAGGAAGGAAAAGAAGGAGAATGAAGAGAGGGGGGATAAAACAAGAGAGAGAGAGAGAGAGAGAGAGAGAGAGAGAGAGAGAGAGAGAGAGAAGAGAGAGAATGTTATGACCAAACTTTCGTCATCAGTCAGTCATTCCCCAGATTGTGACATTCTGTCAACTACATTATCAACCAAATAAGAAGGGCAGGGAAGATGAATGGCAAACATACATTAGCTTACAAGGTCATTCATTCCGAAGCAACATGTCAAAAACGCAAGCACTCGATACACAAGGTCTGGAAAGGTAGGGATTCTTCACACATCTGCTCTGAATCCTAGGAAACTGAGGCAGGGAGGTTAACTGTTCTCCTGAGCTTTCCCAAGGAGCAAGTGCCACGACTATGACTGCATCTGACTCCAGGCTCTGCTTCCCCACCTTTGGAAGGCAGGGCCTTTGGGAGTACAGCTCTGGCCTCCATCAGGATGAAAGAGCCCTCTAAGACAGCACTACTCGGTGTCCATGAGCCCTAAGCCTCTACCTGCCCTGTCACAGCCACATTGGCTGCTCTCACTCGGCCTCCCTGATCACTGTGTCAGAAGGCTAACTGGGACCCCCCACACCCCCACCCCATCCTGCACTGTTTGGCATCTGCACTGTGTGTGTATCAATCACACTGGGCTCCCTCTGAGCATGCAAGCCCATACCTTCTCCTGCACTCTCCAGGCAGTCAGTGCCTGCTCATCCCTCCACCATGCTGGCCCCGAACCCATGACCACACCATCCCAGCACAGAAAAACGGAGCAAGCCAGAGAGGACAGCTCTTCTCTCCAGGCCATATCCATCACCCTCCCTGGCCCCCTATGCTCATGCCCTGTCCTGTCCCTTTCTCTTGAGACCTGCTGCACTGAAGCCCTGCCACTTTGGACAGGGACTCAGAGGATCTATTCCACGCTAAGAGCAACACTCACATTGAGGTGTTCTACTTGCTCTCCTGCTCTCACCACCTCGTCCAGCCACTTCTGATACAGGGACTCAAACATCTGGGAGTGTATGGAGTGAAGATCCTGCCTGTAAAACACAGTAACGATTCCTGGGCATCCTCACTATGTGAGGCTAAGGCAAGGACACACACCTCGTCGTTTTCAAACAAGAGCCAGGAGCAAACGAGAAAAGGGGCATGAATTAAATTGTCTCTCGAGAGGCAGAAATGTGACTCCAATCCCAGAAGAAGAATGCCATTTTAATTTGCTACCAGTGATGTCATTTCGCATGTCTTCCCTAGCCTTAGGATGCTCTGAAGCACACCTGTCCCAAGACTGCATTCCTGGCTTAAAATCTGACTCATCTTGGCTTCCCCTCATGGAGTAGCCTACAGGTTCTGAGAGCCAAAGTCCGTGTTGTAAAGGCAACACACCCTTCGTCCTATGGCACTTACACACACGAGGAGTGCACAGGACCCTTTCCCCACATGGGCACAACGATTTACCAAAAGGAGTGCTGATGGCACCTGTTACCCTCCTAACAGGTATGGTTTTGTAGAACAGAGAAGACTGTCTTTCCTTAAGGAAGCTATCCGTCTTGTTATCTGATAGAGGAGAAACTGTTCTCTTGCCCATCTTGCAGCTAACACATGTTGGCTCTGTACAAGGAGTTGGGGGGAGGATTCCACCACAGCAATGAACAGGAGTAGCTCACAGAGGAAATGCAGCGCTAGGTAGGTCCCAGTAGCCATTCCACTCTGTGCAGGATCACCATGGCAGTCAGGAGTGACTTTGGAAGGAAGAGTAAAACCTGTACAGGTCTCATTTTACACAGGGTCACACACACAACTTTACCTTGACTTCTGTTGGGTTTTGAAAATGCTCTGGAGATTTTCGTTCAGGCTTCTGAAAGAGGCGTTTATATCCTTTGAAAACTGCTTCCTCTTTGCCAGAAGGGACCGGGTAATGCCACCTATTTGAGAAAAGAAATCGTATCACATTAAATCGAATATCCAGAGGAAGCAGCGCTCCTTCAACCCTGACACATCACCTGCACGGTAGGAGGAGTACCTATAGATCCTGTGTCCACTTTGCTCTTTGCTGTACTTTTATTTATTTTAAAATTTTAGACTGGGTCTCGATCAGCCCAGGCTGGTCACAAACCTGAGAGGCAAGTGAGGGCGGCCTCCAGTTCCCGATTCTCCTAGGTGCTAGGAAAGGAATACAGGCGTGGGGGGCATCGTGCTTTGACGAATGACCCTCAGTGAAAAAAACATTTTCTGGACATCTTAGAGATCAAGGAGCAGTTCCTCGTTACCAGAGAGAGCAACTCTGTCAGATGTCAGACACCCTGGCTTGTATGAATTGACTCTATACACCGGCTAAGGATTGACGATATCTCTCTAGTAATGTTCTTTTAGGACCACCTACACAAGTGAATAAAAGCTGCCTCAGCTTGGGAGGTGGTGTGTGGCACACTGACTTGGTTACCGTGGATGACAGAAAACAAGCCCGTGTGGCAAGCATGATGTTCACATGCTATCTATCACACACGCCTTTCTTCCCTGTCCACAGTGTGGCTGCCTTTCGGCACTCCCTGTCAGGCTCATAAATCCATATACGGCCTTCAGGCTGTTTTCCATGCCCTCTTTGGTAGGGGCTCCTGGAGGAGAGCAAGGTCGCAAAGCCAGGAAGATGACGTAAGTCAGGATGTGAAGAACAGCTCTTGAAATGTGACATACCACTCAGTGTGGTAAGATAAAAACCAGAGATTTATCTGCTTGCCCATCATCTCTAGTAACACTCTTCAGCAACCAATACAGGAATCAGGAAACTCTCCCAACTGCCTCAGTGATAGCTATTCCATTCCCCTGCTCAGATCACCTAGTTAAAAGTTAAGCTAAAGGTACCACCACCACCAAAACCACCACCACCACCACCAACAACAACAACACAACCACCCCCAACACAACCATCACCATAAACACAACCACCCCCAACACAAGCACCACCACCATCACCACCACCACCAACACCACCACCAACACCACCCGCAAAGGGCAAATGGCAATTTACTGTTCCACCAAAACAATAATAATAATAAAATCATCATCATCATCATCATCATCATCATCATCATCATCATCATCATCCCCCTGCACTGCAGAGGCGTCAGAAAGAAAGCTCTGGGACCAGCAACATCTGCTCAAACACACCTTTGAAATCCTGTATCCTCTTCTGAACAGGTTCGCTGTGGAAAATGCACACAAGAATCCTTAAGTAAGGGCAAGCACCCAAAGTTTGCTTGAAGGAAGGTGAGGCAGGCGGTTTTGCAGAGATTAGTGCTGATGCGGGACAGAGTCGGGTTTTCCTCTCTTTGGGTCATTACTCTTATTCCTTCCTTCACATTTTCACAGTGAACCAATGAGTTCACTGCAGATACATACGGGCACATGGGCAAGGGTTACTGGCTGGAGCATGGGTGACTCACAGTCAGCCTCATCCCCAGGAAACCAACCTCAGACTGCATGTTGGATGAGTCATGACAACTGCATCCCAGGCATTCCCTTGCCAGCTGCAGGCAGCTCCATGGAAGTGTCTCCCCTCCCCCCACCTCAAGCAGTGACTTCATGCTATGTTGTGGCAGTATAGGGGTTCTTATACTACTAAATGTTTAGCGAGATCCATTCCCTGTACAGCAGCAGCGACGCGTTTTGTAAAGGTGTACTCACCCATCTGTTGTGCACTCCAGCCACATTCACACTCATCCTTCCTCAGTGCCCTCCTGCTAGTCCTGCTCTATCATCCAGACAGTGACTCTTCAACATCCATGCCATCTGACCATATTCAACCTCCAGAGTCAGCCTCCACTCCCCAATCTTTCCCCTCTACTGGGCATTGCCCACCTCTCCCCAGGCTCCCTTCTGAGTTTGGGTTTTATCATTTTAGGGACCCACTTCATAATCTAGGATCCTCAAATGAGAGAAAACAGGAGACTGCATTCTCTTTGGTGCTGGCTCATTTCACTAAACACCAAACTCTCCATTTGGATCCATTTTCCAGCACAGGACATCCTTTTCTTTGTATGCCTGCATAAAACCACACTGAAACTACCTCCTTGGGCAGGCCAAAGTTCCTGTCAGACATCACCTGGCCTCTTGCACATCTGATCCAGAGGAACAGCTGCCCATCTCACTGGTATCAACTGCTGGATTGTTTGCTGCATTGAGAAGACAGGGAAAACCTTTATGGATGAAGTGTGCTGTTCTCATCATCCCACATGGGAAACAGCTTCACTCTGGGGTTGGTTGAGCCCATCCATGGGCAACAACAGTTTTAAAGTAGTCTTCTGGGAACCCATGCCCACCCCCACCCAACACAGGTGAAAGTCAGCTCAGCCAGATTCTGGGGACAGCGGGGACATGTATTTGTGCAAGCCTTTCAAGGAAAGTCACTGTGACCCATGGGCTTCTCCAGAGGCCTACTGGCCAGGACCAATGGCCCTTGTGAGCCTTGTACTCCCACCACGGGCTGAGAACATCAGATGTGGACAGAAACCCAGAACATGCTTGAGAATCAGATCTCAGCACCAGAATCCCCCCACACACACCCATGCATGTAAACCCATGGAATGAACCGGTTAGTACCATGCCACCCCTGTGCTCCACCTGCCAAAGAGTAGTAGAATGCCCCTTCGGTTAGGCCCAGCCATATATGCCCCACGTCAGTTGTTACCAGGCGTGATTGCATCTGGGTTCTGGGAGTCATCTGAACGGAGATTCGGATCAACCCTTGGGCGCTTGGCACTTCTCTTCATGTCTTTCTGCTCCTTGGTTGACATGGCTTGGGGCGGGACGCCTGAAACATTGGTGTGCACAGTAAAGACACAGGGAAGAATTTCACCACAGCAATGGAGACAGGGACCAGGGATCCGCAGCCTGTGGTCACGTGCCCGGGCACTTGCCCTGCTGGAGCAAAGAGGCGTCAGGAGGATGGCACCGATACAGACTGCCACATGCAGTCATCCAATCACATTCTGTCCCGTTTTTGTTTTTTTTTTTTTTTTTTTTCTGGCTGAACACAGAGCTCTCTGCAACCCAGTAGCCCTCAACCTCAGCCCTTTCTGTTGATTGCTTGTCCCCAGGATAGGACAAGCTTGGGTCAGCCCCCAGACTAAGTGACCCAATACCTGTGCCTTATCACAAACACCAACCCACTGATAGCCAATGCAGGCCCTGGAGCCATGTCTGGGCACTCACTGCCTGAGCCCTGCTGCACACTCAGGTGAAATCCATACCCACTCTCAGTCTGGATGTCTCAGAAACAACTGAGGACCCAGTTATCTTGGAAAGGCCCAAGGAAGACACACGGGAGGCAAATGCAGAGATTCCCCAATATACTCACTCAAAGTGACGCACAGACTGTATGAGGGCATGAGGTCTTTGTGCTCACAGACAAGCACTGTGGGAGCCAGGAATGTTAAGCACACAGGCTCGTCTCTTCAACAGAACAGAGGAGTGCATCTCTTTTTGAACCAGAAGGCTGGGAGTGCAGGCTGTTAATGGCCTGGAGACTTTTGCTGTCTGCCTGGCCGGGACACACCCGGATCCCAACTCTCCCACCCTAGACCCTCCTCGTTAGTTTGGTTTCTCAGTCAACAGAGCCCATCCTTAGGGGGAGATGCCCCATGTACGTTGCAGCCTGGCATACTGTCTATGCTATCCGCATGACTGAAGCCACACCAGAACCTAGGTCCCTAAGATACAGGACCCATCTTCATGGGACAGGTCACATGTACATTGCAAGGGTGTCTCTGTGGATAGGCCTCAATCTTCATTCTGCACACGGGACTGAGATACCTGTTACCAGCAGAAATTTGCAGAAATCACCTCAACCAGGCAGGCCCCCGACAGACACCCCGTGATCCCAGTGTGTGCTACCACCGAGCACTGTGGATCCAGGCCGGCTCTGCTTTTGTGACCACCAGAACCTCAGAACAGGGGCCCACTCGGATTCGGTAGGTGATCATGCTTCAACCACGTCCCCCTGAGAACCTTCTCCCCGCCTGAGGCTTGTCCCACCTGAGTAGGCCCCCTTCCCTGAATGGAATGATTTCCGATTAGGTGGTGCAGCATGCAGGCATGTGTGAACCTGCTCCAAGGTGCTGAGGGATGAGACCCAGCCACTGACTTGGACTTGTAGTCGTACATGTCCCAAGTGGGGACTGCAGTAACAGGGCCTGGAAGAGACTGGATTTCATTCGCCAGAACACATGCTGTCCTGCCCACTCCGCCAGGGCCCTGTGGTCCTGACAACGCTTTCTCAGATCTCCCCCCCACCCACCCACCCCTGCTTGCAGTCTGACGCAGAAGTGAGGCTGCAGGCATCACCTCCAGGGCTATCCTGGGCCCTAATAACTAGTCACTCTCCCAGGTGGACCTGCCTCACCTCTGCCCATCCCACCCTCACCCCCGACACCCTCCCTCCACTCCAGAGCAGGCACACCAGGTTTATTCCTCACGTCCTGAACTCAAGACCCCCCTCCCCGCTTGTGGAAGAGCAGGAGAGGCATGTAGGCAAGCCGCTAGCTAGCCTTGTTCCACAGTGAGGTCCACCCAGAAACCATGGCTAGGGACTGAGGGGTGGCAGCTGAGCGTGCCTGAAATGGCACCTGCACTACCAAGGGCAGGAAAGACCCAGAGCACCACCCTCTCTTTTCAGGGTGCCTGCCTGTGTGTCTACTAGCTCTCTCTCTGGACCAATGTGGAGACTATCCAAGGAGTACAGAAAGTGCCCTCTGGAAGATCCCTAGTCCATGCCCCGGCAGACAAAACTGTCCTCCTGCCCACTGCCCTAGGGCCCTGCGGCCCCAACACAGAGTTCTCAGACTGCACAACCCGACCTCCTCCAGTCACATTCGGAAGTGAGGCTCGGGACATCATGGGCTATCCTGGGCCCCAATACCTCGTCACAAACCTAGGTGGACAGGACTCACAATGATACCCAGAGAGCCTCCTTACCCGCGAAGGTGAGTCACACCTTGCTAGGCTTCCTAGAAAGTAAGCACCGCTTCATCTGCCAAAGCTGGCAAAGCAGGCATGTGACCGCATGAGAGGCGGGATGGCAAGGCACAGGAGGTGGAGGAGGCCATAGCCGAGGCGGTGGCGGCGGGTGCGCGGGGTGGGGTGAGGTAGGGTGGGGCGGGGCGGGGTGCGGTTGGGTGGGGTGGGGCAGAGTGGGGTGCGGAACTGAGAGTGTGCCTGCATGAACTGAAACTTTCGAGAACCTGCAACAGCGTGAGCCGGAAACTGCGCACCGAAGGCCTAGAATGTCCCAGAAGAGCAACGGCTGTCTTTTAACTGTGCCCCCCCCCCCGTGGAAATATGGGTCCGGGAGAATGTCTGGAGTATGCAGAGACGGTCCCTAGACACCCCTCCAGCACACTTGCGGTCCTGCCCACTCCTCTCGGCCCCTGCGGCCCTGACAGACCTTTCCCAGACTGTCCTCCCGGGCCTTTCCCAATCCGATGGGTAATGCAGACTCCGGAAGTCACCTCACGGACTACCCTGGGTTCCAACACCTACTTGCTCAGCTAGGGAGAACACGCCTCACCACCACCTCACCCACACCCGCACACCACTCTCACCCTCGAGCGCAGTCAGGGCTGGCGAGACCCCACTTCCGGAAGTGTTTCCACCTTTGCGCATGTGTGAACCAGGCCACATCCCCATCCTTGCTGAGGCACGCACGCAGGCACGCACGCGTGATTTGGGGTTGGGGTTGCGCATGCGCATCCAGGAGCCCTCTGTATTAAGGTTTGCAAGGCCCTGAGCACCCATACCCCTCTTTCCGAGAGGCCTGCCGGTGGACATGTGGGCCTAGAGGACGCCTGAAGCACCACAAGACCTCAGAAGGGGCCATGTGGGAGGTCCCTAGTCTCTTCCCAATATGCGTGCTGCGCGGCCACTCCTCAGTCCCCGAGTCCCTCACAGAGCCTTTCTAGACTTTCCCCCCTAGGGCCTAGGCCACTTGGTGTGCAACTGAGGAGCCAGGCATCACCGCGGGAATGTCCTGGGTGCTAATGCCTGGTCACTCACCTGCAGGAACAGGCCTCAGCACGGCAGCCCGAACTCCTGCTCCCCCTCGAGGGCGGTCACAGCCGGTGAGTCCTCACTTCCGGAAAATAGTGGGGGCCGCGGACAAGCATGGGCGCATGCGTGCCCCTGTCTAGTCCATTTCCTTGGCAGGCGGGGACCGGAAGTTGCACTTTAAAGCCCGGGGGGGGGGGAGGGGGCGAGGGGAGACCCGACAGGCCCATACTCCAGTTTTAATTAGGCTGGAGTATGCATGTGTGGACCCGGATAAATGTCTCCTGTGCCCAAAGACTTGAGACAGGGCCACGGGGCAGGTGCCTAGTCCTGCTGCGAGCACACATGCAGTCCTGTCCTGCCCACTCTTCTCCGTCCCTGCTTCCTATCAAAGCTTTACCATACGGCCCCTCCTGGCCTCCCCACTCCACTGTGGAATTGGGGCTGCGGACGGACAGACGACTTCACCTCAGGTCTTATCCTGGGTCCCAATACCTAGTCACTTGCCTCTAGGGACACAGCTCACCACAGTCCCGAGCCGCTCCCCCGCCTTGGTCCCCCCGGAACGGAGTAGCAGGGATGCCTCGCTTCCACAAAGTGTTGCATACTTCTGTGGAAAACCACGTCTGCCTTTGTGAGCCTAGAGGTCTTGAGGCCCACCCCGTAATCACTCATACTTGGCTTGGAGCTTTCAGTTGTGCATGGACAAGCTCAGAACTCGCCTAGGAAGGGCTCAAAGTGCCCGGAACATCAGTGTTCCCTGTTGGCTGTTGGCAATGCTCCAACTTGTAGTAGAAGTATAGATCTGTGCAGAATGGCGGGAATACCCGAAGAGGACTGAAAGGGCCATGTGGAAGGTCCCTAGTCTCTGCAGGAGCACTCGCACTGTCCTGCCCACTCCTTCGGGTCCCTAGCACCTTCACAAAGCTTGCCCAGGCAGCCCTTCCGAGACGTGCCCACTCCAGGGTGGAAGTGAGGCCCATGACATCACCTCATGGGTCCTAACACCTAGTCACTCACCTATAGACAGACTCATGACAGTCACCAGAGACCCTCCTTTCCCGGGGTAACTCCTCACTTGTGGAAACTAAGGGCAATGTCCTCTCTACAAAAGCAGGCAAGCATGCATGAGGCTAGCTAAAGGTGCTCCTAAGGGACACCCATCCAGCAATCATACAAGTGTAACTTGGGGCTTGACTCATGTCTGTGTCTGTGCATGTGCATTGGGCCCCAGTAAGCCCCTCCTGTCAAAGTAGCACTCATGGCTGCTTCTCTGGGGGGCCGAAGTGTCCAGTGATGACTGCAAAAGTACACGAGAGGCAAGAACAAGCGGTCTCTAGTCCCCTGCCCACTGTATAGCCTCGTGCCCCGCCTTTTCAGCCCTGCAGCATGTTTGTGATTGCCTTCAGGAGCTTTGATCCGAAGAATGAGTGAGACTCCTGGCTGTCACTGCATTGTTCAGCTTGGGCTCTGACACTTCATGGTCCCACTGTCCTCCCCCCATGGACTCTCAATCTATGATGACCATGCTTTGACCCCCACATCATCTGGGCATGCGTGAAGCATGGTGGCTCAGAACAAGGCAAGTTCCATGATATCTGACCTTAGGGAAGGCAAGGTACATTCAATGATAGCAGTTAAGTCCACCCACCCACCCACCCACACACACACACACCTCTTCTCTCTCTCTCTCTCTCTCTCTCTCTCTCTCTCTCTCTCTCTCTCGCTCTCTCTCTCTCTCTCACTCACACACACACACTCACACACACACACACACTCACACACATCCTCCGCATCCTGGGCCTCTTGAATACTTGTTTCCTAATAGATGGCAGTGTTTCGGTTTGTTGGGAGGTGTTGCACTGAGGGAGGAAATGTGATATTGTGGGCTGGCTTTGAGGTTAACAAAGTCTCCAGCCATTTGAAGTTTGCTGTCTTTCCTTCCTGCCTGAGATTCGACCTTTCTTCCTTCCTTCCTTCCTTCCTTTCTTTCTTTCTTTCTTTCTTTCTTTCTTTCTTTCTTTCTTTCTCTTTCTGGATGATGTTGCCACCTGAATTCCTGCAGGTCTACGGCCCTCCATATTGTGTTCCAAGTGACCCGAAACACTTATTTACATCTGGAGAAACAACCTGCCTGCCTTCAGAATTCTGGAGCATGTGAAAAGGTGTCCTTCTCACATCTGGTTCCTGCCTGATCTTATTGTATTTATTAGAAGGGAGAAAAACACCTGCCATCTCTTGTCTTGCCTTGTCGCAGACCCTCTGTGGTCAATGCCCCTGCACCACGGTCCCCTGGGCCCTGGAATGGCAGCATCACCTTCTGTATCATGCTTGTGCATGCGTATTTTCTTTCATGCATGCAGCTGCGGGGCATTGGCGGGGAGGGGGATCTAGGTGACTGAGATGTAAGTGAACAGTCGGCCTCCCGGGTGGATTAGTACTTCCTGATTTCCACAGAGAACTGGCTACTAGGAGAGAACGTTTTTTCCCGATGACACTGTGGTTGCCATGACAACGGGGACAAGCCATTCTTTCCTGGTTACAGATACATTTGCGAAGGATACTCAGACTGCAGAGGTGGAATCACTCGACAGACACACAAAGTGCGTAGGTAGGTGCCTGCAGACAGCCTGAGTGAATGTGAGCTGAGCCTGTGAGTGTGCCTCGGGAGCGTGCTTGCTCTTTCATGGGACCAGAGAGGTGCTCACTACTACTGTTTGAAGCGAAGCCCCAAGGACTGGATGCTCAGCCAGCCCTATCTCTTTGTCCTCAGGTGACACCTCTTTGGTGCCAGCTTTATCGTTTCAGGCCCTGAAAGCATAGATCACCTACCCATGTAAATGGATGCCCCGTCTCTGTTTGGCGATGATTGTCACATGTGCTCCTGACAGAAAAGACCGTGTTCGTGTGACAGCACCTTACCCAAGATAGCTGTGGCTCGTGTTGTCTGAAAGAGAGGAGCCGGAAGGCATCTGAGGAGGAGGTAAACGGGGGCGAGGACTGCCAGGTCCCTTGGAGGGATGAAGCCAAGGTCTCCAGTCTCCTGGCCTGGAGACCTGACAACACGTGCCTCCAAAAGACCGCTGCCTCTAAACTGGTCACCAGTCGCAGGTCACTGGGCAGACTGAGGTCAAACCAGTGTGGTATGAACGGCTGAGGAAGGGGCGGAGCTTGTTCCCTTGACAGACAGCTATTAGTTTGTGTCGGGGTCTGAGTCTTTATTCCATTCACTGATGGGTTAAGCATCAGCTAGCTGGCTGGGCATTACAGGATGAGCAGCTGGGTTTCTCTCTGACCCACCAGCACATCATCTGGATCTCTGCATATCTCTGCCCCCTGTGTGTGAGAAATATTCTCTGTGCCCTTCTTGTACCCTCTCATCAGCCTGGCCCCCCGCCCGTCTGTCCTACCACACGGAGGGAAGCCATGTGGAAGTTCCCATCTGGAGAAAATATGGATGACTAGACCTCGAACACTGGGATTGCGCGCAAGCTGTTGACAGAAGGCCTTGGCGCACGGGGCCAAAGCGTGTGCTGACACAGAGCTTTCAGGATTCCTTCCATCTTGCACACTTCTCCATGCGCCTCTGAGAAACATAGCGCTGTTTTCACTTCAAAGGTAACTTGAAGCTAGTGCACTGGAGGTGATGCCTGCAACGATAGAGGCACGTGGCAGTACTGACAATACTGACAATATTTATGCAGGCTGTAGACAGTGTAATTAATGACTTTTCTATACCCTGGAGCAGTAGGGCACACACAGATGGAACACACACACACACACACACACACACACACACACACACACACACACACACACACACACCAGGCAAGAGCGTGGCCTGGGAATAAGCACACTGGGCAGAGTGTGGCCTGATATGATAAATGCAGACACCTTTCTTTATGACTGAGATACAGATGCTGCGTGGATGTCCCTCGGCTTGCAGGCTTGAACACATACTTGGTATTCCCAGATATGTTTTCTAACTCAGGAAGCGTGTGAGGCTGAGAACATCACGCTTGAGGCAAGCAGAAGAAGCTCGTGAAGGCCTGGCTGGGGTGGAAAGCTTGCATTCTATATGTGTAACTCGGGCATCTGCGGTTGCGGTTACTAAGGGCACCGGGTGAGGGGTGGGTTCTCTCGTGCCCGAGGCGTGGAGCCTGGATGTGGGGGCATGGTTGGGCTTGAAGGTGCTCGTTCAGCCTTGCTGGAGGGCATGTGCTAAGATAAGAAGGTCCAGCAGAAGGCAGCCTGAAGTACCCGAGGCGCCTGTTTTTTCTCGGTGTCCTCAGGAGACAGCTGTGGCCCAGGACCCCAAGGGGGGCTGGATCAGAGGAGGCCAACCCTGAGAGATCACACAGATTCCTCAGAGGAAGGACTGCTGCAGGTGATCCCCAAATTGGGCCCCAGACTTCCACAGTACGCATTTGCTATTGCATCACTGAGCAGGTGTGGCCTGGGACAGACCCAGACTCCTTTATGTAGACAGCCACTTTATGCACTGTGAAATCAGATTTGAAGTCAGCAAGACCTGACTGGGAATTCAGCAGAAGGGACAGTGCACATTTGCACAGTGAATAGGGAGCTAGAACGTACCACCGGGTGTTTATAGATACAGAGGGTGGGAAGGGGAGCGCTGAGGTGATGATGTGAATTACCACTTCCCACCCGTATTTCTGTACGGTTGGGGGATTCCTATGGATAAGGACCGGAGGCCGTCCGAGGGAGAGCTCGGTGTGCCCACAGTCACAGAAGGGATGTGGGGTAACTCCTTGGGAGTCCCCAAGGAGAGCAGTGTCCTTAGGAAGCTGTTCCAGGAGCCCAGAGTCCACAGTGTTCTGCCTCCCTGGGCCTGGTGGTGGCCCAGGTAATGACAGGAACCGCCTGCATCCTGGCATGAACGGTGAACATCTGTGTCACTGCATCCTGGCATGAACGGCGAACACCTGTGTCACATGAGCCCTGCGTGGTTCTTCTGTGTTGTGGTCCTTCAAAGTGTGTGGTCCTTCTGGCAGGCTAGCACAGTGGGCCTCTTTTGAGGGTCAGACAGATGTGGGCTTCGCTTCCCACATGCATGCATGACATGCACACTGCCGATAGGAAACCATGGGCCCAAGGCGAGAGCAGCCAGGAAAGGAGCAGTCCCTGACGCACACCCAGTCACAGGGAGGGTCAGAAAGGGAGGAGATTCCACTGAGGAGCACAAGGGGAAGGAACTATGTGGAGAGGCAGAGCATGGAGGAACATGAACAGGAGAGCTATGCTACAGATGAGATTGGATACCACTTCCTATTCCAAGCATGGCTTGTGGACTTGGTGATGGGCAAGTGACCATCCGGGTCATCAAGTAGCTGCTTTGATTTCCTGTCTGTCGGAGACTTTGTGGATTAACATTAGGGCACTGGGGTTGTGGGCAGGAGAGTCCCGTGGCCTGGGATCAGTTGGTAGAACAGTGACCATCACGGACAGATATGGGTGTTTTGGGTCTACGGACTTGAGGTCGCAGCAGGAGGATGGGCAATTGCAACAGAGACGCTTGTCCTGTCCCTCTCCATCCGACACTCCTGAGTCTGCCAGTTAGTAAGCATTTCTCCACAACGAGGGGCTTCCCCTTTGTGCCACGTGGACACTTGATCCCACAGCGAGGTCCAGGGTAGAGTTTGGAACAAGAGATCTGAACCCAAATACGAGGTTCTGGGGTGGGGGTGGGGGTGGGGGTGGGAGGCCAGAAGCTCTTGAGAGTGACAGCATCCATCCTTACTTGCCATGCTGTGTGTATCACCATGAAGATTTCCCCCACACACTTGCTCCTCAACCTGGTATCTAACTCAGTGGTGTGGAAGGCACAGGCGCACTAGGTGTCCACAGGCTGCCTGGGGTGGGGCAAAGTGGGATTCGCTCCCCTAGGAAAGAGAACAATGAGGCTCCCATAATCCCCGAGATAATCCCAGGGAGCCCCCAGGTACAGGATGGGCAAGAAAGCACACAGGCCACGTAAAGACACTCACCTCTCCAGGAGGAAGTTCACCACCCCAGCCTCCGGGTGGTGAACCGTGTATTGCACGTGTGCTCTGGGTCCTTCCATGTCTTCTCTCACATGCATCCTCACCTCTGTAGAACAGACTCGGTGTGCTCCCTTGCTTTCTCTCTCCTCACCTCGTTGGACTGTTGCTTCTGTGTCCCCTAAAGGCTACTTCCCTCCTGGTACAGCTCTGCTTCCCTCTCCCACGCTACAGGCTATGCCCACATCACCCTGAGCGAGGACGTCAATTCAAGCTTGTCTACCAGATTCTGGAGGGAGGATAGCACTACCGGCAGGGTAACCAGACCACGGAAGACCAGCAGTCACAGTGCCCCACCACAACCAAGGGAGCTACGCTGTCCTGATCAGCACAGCTCCAGAGACCCGTTCACCATGGACTCCGCAGAGTATGTGCTGTGTGGCTGGAAGGGCCAGCTGTGGCCTGCAAGGGTGCTATCCAGACCCAGGACCTCCACCCATAGTAAGAGGAGAGTGGCGTCTTTCCTGGAGGTCCAGATTCTGCCTGTGGGTGAGAAGACAAGAGTGAGGAGCACAGAGGTGAGGCCCCTAAGCAAGTCTGAAATTGTAACCATCGCCTCCTTGGCCGGAACGAAGTCGCAGGCCAGTGGCTCGCCAGGGCAGACCAGGGCATACAGAAGAGCCCTCAAGGTGGCACTGGATGTTCTGGGCGAGGGAACCTGCTTGTATCAAGGAAGAAGGGCAGGTGGCCGAAGAACCAGCACAGCAACTCTGAAGGTTCCAAAAGAGCAGGCCAGCTCCAGCTCAGGCCAGCGCCTGCACCTCCAAGAGCACAACCAGAAAGGCCGGGGGCTCTCCCACAGGAGTCCTGGGAAGCGCGGCCGCCTGGGACCTGTGTTGATGGGCTCACAGGATGAGCTTGCAGTGCAAGGGGGCAAAGCCCAGGTGCACACTGCTCTTGGGCCCCCTCACTTTGAAATGCGAGGGAACTTGTTGAGAGGCACTAGAGTGTGGCCAAGCTCCTGCAAGCCACCAGCAGGAAATGCCCACAGCGACAATCAGGGCAAGAGAAAGCAGGGCAAGAGAAAGCTGAGCACATCCAAGCTCAGGTCTTTGAGCACCCCAGCCTCTCGGGAGGGTGCCCGGGCTAGAAAGGATCAGCAGGCTGCCTCTGGGCCACCGAGGCACGCCTCTACCTCGCCCAGAGCTCTCCGGCACCAAGGTCGGTGTGGAGGCCTGGAGAGCGGGGCTATTGGAGGCCAGAGGAAGACCTCCCTCCCAGAGAACAAGCAGGACCCCGGCTCCGGGACCCCGAAGCCAGACTCAAAGGGGGCATCGGCAGCCTGCACGCCTCCCATCCCGAGGCTGCGAAGGTCTCTCCGCATTGCTAGCAGGAAAAGGAAGGTCCATGTGCTGTGCGCCCAGTGCATGCTCCCACAACTGGAGAATCCAGGGCACTCAAAGGTGACTAGCACCAGGGCCAAGAGGAGAGTGGCTGGAGTTCAAAAAGTCTGCCAAGCCACCAACGTGGCTTCTGCCCAGGGGCCAAATACCATCGAACGAGGCATGCTGGTCTGGTTCAAATTCCAGGACCTTCCTTTCTGGCCGGCGGTGGTCAAGAGTGTCAGCAAAAACGACAAGATGGCGAGGGTGCTGTTGATCGAGGGCAACATGCAGTTTGAGCACAGGGGTGTCCGAGTCCCTCTACGCAAGCTGAAGCACCTGGACTGTGGGGAGAAATCAGCGCTCCTGAGGAGAGCCAGCAGAGTGTACGGCCAGGGCATCAACTGGTGCCTCTCGGTGATCGACCACTACAGAGAGGGCCTCGCCTGTGGCTCCTTCCTGGGCTCCTTTATGGACTACTACACCGCCCGAGCCAGTTACCCGCTAAGGAGAGCCATCCAAGAGGGCGACCTGCACATTGACTTCCCCAAGGTGAGCTATGCCGACTTGGAAGATTGGGAGGAGGAGACCGCCCTGGGTGGGAAGGAGCCCCGCAAGAAACTCTTGCCTGACCGCATGAGGGCCGCTTGGGACAGAGCCAACCAGAAGCTCGTAGACTTCATCGTGAAGAGAAAAGGGGCAGACAAGCACCTGCTGGACATCGTAAAGGGCAGGAAACCGTCCAGGTGGCTGGACAACCTTTGGAGATCAAAGAGGGAAGTCTTCTGCATTGAGACCTACCTGGAGGACGAGGACCAGTTGCATCTCGTAGCCAGACATTTGCAAGAAATATCCAAGGAAGCAGACGAGGCCCTGCTCTCGTTGGCAAGAGGAGACAAAGTCCGATTCACCATGGAGGTTCTCCTTCCAGAAGCAATCATCTACTCCATCGCTGCCCTGGATGAGCTCAGCTACAAGGAGGCAGAAGAGAAGTACCTGCGTGGCCCACCTGTGCACCATCGTGAGAAAGAGCTCTTCGATAAGACCATCCTAAAGGCGGCCCGGAAGAGGTCAGCAGCCAGGATTGGTGCTGCCAGGGACCCCTCTTCACCTACTCTTTAGAAGGGAGTTTCCTCCTTTCAGCCATCACCCCTGCAGCTCCACCTCCAAAAGAGGACCATCTGGGAGACCGTGGGGCTTGAAAGATCCTCACGGCATACTGTGTTTCTTCCCCCCCCCCCTCCCCGTCCCCCAAATAAATGTTCACGTCCGTGCTTGACGGTGCAGATGTCTCGATCGGTTTGGCAATTCCTGCTAGTTTCAGGCCAGGCCTAGCCTTCTTTGCCCTGTGCCCAAGTACAGAGAAGTCCCGTGGGAGTGCCTCTCTGGACCGTCAACAGCCAGGGCTGGAGCATTAGCTAGCTATGCACACACAGCCTTGCACTGGAAGCATGGACCCCACACACCCAGACAGCACACCAGGTCCCTGATGACACTGTGTCTCCGCCTGCACCCACACTCCCTGTGCTCTCTAGGGTGCTATGGGTGGGGCACAGCTCCACTGTTTTCTCCACCACCACCTCGTTCTTTGCTCAGTCACAATGCTGAAGGAGAGGAACAGATGTGTGCTTCGAAGCCAAAGAAAGGGTTGGAAATGCTGTGACCCTGGAGATAGCCTGATTTCAAAGAAATCTCTCTCTCTCTCTCTCTCTCTCTCTCTCTCTCTCTCTCTCTCTCTCTCTCTCTCTCTCTCTCTCTCTGTTATGTGTGTGGATGTCATAAGTCAGAAAATAGTATCTTCTTCAGTTATCCCCTATCAATTTTTTTGAGACAGTGCCTCTGGACCTTTTGTTCACTGATTGTGCTGGCAGAGTTTTTTATACTTCCGTGCCTCTCTCTTGGGTGCTGAGATTGAACATAAACATATCTGTCCATATACCTTTTTTTAAAAGTGAGTACTGGGAAATGAACTCAGGTTTTCACCAGGTGCAGAACACACTTCTCATTCTCAGCCATTCTCCACTCCCCAGAGACTTCATACTCTTAATGAGAAAGATTTGCCAACCTCGTGGGCTGACTCACTATAGCAGACATCAGTATCCCATCTTTCTTCACAGTTCAAAGATAAAATTTCTGATGTCTGCAGGAAAGGGAGGGGACCTATCATTCCTTGGAGTCATTGACACTTGGGGTGTACTGATGAGAGACAGCCCTGCCATACTTCCCAGATGCTCCTGATTTCCCTGTCTTGAATCACAGTTCATGACATATTTTGGTGACAGGGGACTCACTTGGTGCCTCAGCAGACTCTCAAGTACAGCCTTGTGTGTGCCTGAGTCCACTCTCCCATTGTTCTTGTCTGAATCCATGTGTCCTCCAGCCCGTGTCTCTGGATTCACAATACCCCTTCTTTACTTGTTTTGTGAGAGAATGCTGAACATTAGTCTTTGATGCTAATGATTGTCTTTCCTTCCTGCACACAGTTGGTTCTTACCCATGGGGGAAAAACCACGCATGTGCACATGCTTGTATTCTCAGTAGTGGGACTGCAGAGATAAGAACATTGGGGCTTGCTGACCAGCCAGTATAGCTGAATTTGCATGCAAGCACTGAGTTTTGTTAAGAGATCATGTCCAAAAAAATAACAACAACAAACAAACAAAACTAATGTGGAGAAAGAGGAAGACACATGGTGCCAGGTTCTGGTTTTCTCATTCAGGTGCTCACAAAAAATGAACATGCACTCACACCAAAAATAAATAACCAATGTGCAGAAGATTTTAAAATAGAGCCAAATTTCTCTCTGTGTTATGAGCTGTCTCTCTGTAAAGGCCATCAACACAGTATAACTCAATCCTTCTTATTTTTAAAAAGTAAAAAACACTGACACCTCCCTTCTTCCTATTTTTCACTCCGTCTAGAGGAGGAATTAATAATTCTGGTCTGTTAATGGCTTTCCCAAGCAAAGATTAAGTCTAAGGCCATTGTGTTCTACATACCCAAGCACCATGACAGTGCAATACTCAGAGGCTGCATGTCAGACATATTCTTACCTGCATATTCAATTTCTCCTATGACTTTAACTGCTGCTGCCCTGTACATTGTGTTCTACAAACAACAAAACCCTTTCTACTCACCTTGCATTCATGAGTCTATGAGTCCCAGCAGCACCATTTTCCCTGCCTACAGCATCCTCTTCCAAAGGTAGAAGCCAATTCTTCTTACCTTGTAAGTGGTACTCACTTTGAGCACCATCCGTGGAAGAGAACACATGACTGTCCCCGCAATAATCTTCTCACCTTCCTGCTGTCTCTTGTCCCTTATTTCTTCTACAACTACTTCTGGTAAGGTTTCTTGGAACTCTGAAGACCTCATAATGCCCCCATGCAATGACCTGATTCTCCACACTTTTTTTCTCCACTCCTGAAGATCTTTTCCATATTTGCAACCTTGGTGAGTCGTGTCTTTATTCTGTGTCAACAATTTTCTCTGCTACTGGAAGTTGCAAAGAAGCAGCATTCATATCGGTTCTGGTGCACACCTTCAGTATGATCTCATCTAAATTAAATAAGTGTTCAGTAACCCTGTCCCCCTATAATGTAAGACCATGAGGTAATGAGAACCACAGACTTTAGCTTATGAGTGTGGATTTGTGGGATGTTGAATCCACAGAACCTAGGAATCTAGGACCATGGAGTCTCCATCAGATGACAGGTGCAGAAGCCTGTGCATTTGGGTAAGACCTTTTTCTTGCAAGGTTTTGCCTTGTTCATGAATGTTGGCTGACTTCTGAAGTATCACCCAACTTCACAAGCCAAAAGAGGAAGCCAAGCAGACCATGAAGGCTGGTCAGCTGATCTACAAGGAACCAAGTCCCTTGTATTTCATGTCCATGACTCCAGGTTGTACAATCAGGTTGCCATGTTCATTTGTGCTGCTTTAACAAAATACCTGAGACTGATTATAAATTTACCTCTCACATTTTCACCTACTGTCTTGGTCACATTTTCACTTCCTATTACCAACAACTGATGCTAAGGATCTTGCTCTCCAACCACCCCTTCTCTTCTTTCTATACACATTTGATCTTCCAATAATTTCTTGGTCTCACCAAATCTAACACCAATCCCTTGTTCTATGTCCTGGGAACACTATGATCACTCCTTACATCATCTGTGGCTAGATTCCAACAAAACTATATGATTAGTTGTCCTTTAGATATATTACTACTCCATGTCAATTCACTTACTCCTCAGTAGTAGCCATCTTCTGGTCCATTTTCCCCTTTATGGTCTCCTCTCTGCAAATTTTCCACACTCTTTCCTTCTCCTCATCTCAGCTGATAATTCCAACATATGCTACTATCATCCACCTCCAGAAACAAGTCTCTCTTGATTCACATCTCCCACTCAATACTCACTGTGTCTCCCTTGAATACAAAGGTTTCTTGACAGATATTTTTTGAACCCATCATATTAAAATTTCCATATGGCCTTTCCCCTAATCATCAATGACCCTTATGTCATTAAATTCAATATTATTTCACAGGTGTCAACCTCAAAGTCCTCAGCAAATAGTCAATGCAACCAATCATTCTTGCTTTTACCTGCATTCAGTAACAATTCCTCCTCTCAATTTTCTGTCTACTTAAACTGCCCTTTTTCATGCTCCTGACCTTTAAACCTGTACTAATCTGCCTTCTATTCCCAGCTACATTCAGACCCACTGGTGCAGAACCTGAAGCCTAAACATTTCATGCAAATTTCATGGGGATGCAAAATCTTGACTTATTTAAAAACAATCTCTTGGGGTAGAGCCCAGCAGTCTAAATTTTCAAAATCCCTTTTGTCTTTCTTACAGATTCTCAAGTTTGAGAATTGCTGTGCTAGACCATCTCAGACAATCTCTTGGCTTTAGATACAATCATTTGGAATTGCACTTGTTTGCCAAAGAACCTAAGCCTCCTTGGGAAATTAAATTCAGTTCAGCAGATGAGAATAAAGCTTCTTTATCTACTGCACATAAAGATCCCCCAACTCTTCTATGTCTAATCATAACATTCAATTCTATTATTGCCAGGGCATTTCATACCATTGAAGTTGGAGTAGTTACAAGTTTTCTTGTTGATTTATGGTTCATTCTGCATCAGAGCAGAGACATTTACACTTTCATCTCCATGATGGAGACCTAGAAGAAACAGTTAATTAGTGCTGTCTGGTGGAATGTCTCAGTCAATTGTATGCACAATATTTACATCTTCATTGTCTTTTTAAAGTCCAAGCTCTCTCTTGGCCAAGGATAGATGAAGCAGTGGGGAAAGCTGTGTCTTCCCTATGGCAATTTCAGCTGTCGTAGCATTCATCTCATTCACAGTCGCTCTACGTGCCAGGCATATTCCTGTATCAATCATCAAATGGTTTTAACTTATGTCATACATGATGCTGCTACCCTGCCTCTCTTCACCCTGATCTCAATGTTTCTCTAAATCACAATCCTAAATGATACCCTCTGTAGTCCCCACTTACCAGGAACTATATGGAAGCATGTACAATTTTCAGGTGAGTTTGAACAGGCTCAAGGAAATCTTCACACTACATCTAAACATCAAGGAAGTTGTTCCACATCTGATACAAAGAGACCAGCCTTCACATCTTGATAGCATTCAGCTAGTAAGTTATTCTTGGGGAGAAGTAGAATCACGCTAACTTCAAGTTATGACATCTGAGACCCTTGCTCAGTGGCACTGCTAGAGTCATGTGTTACACTTATGGTAAATGATGTCAATGACTCTTATCCTTTATAAATGCCAACAGCTATCCTACAAGTTGGGAGGACTATATTCTATCGCAGATGCATCTAAGTAGCTACTTTGATCTGCTGTTTGCCTGTTTGTATCTCCATTTCTTTGTCTATGAATCAGGTAGTACTGGTTATATATTTCATATATTTGGAATGAAGTCAAAGGGTCAATGTAAGTTAAACAAGATACTGTATGTAAATAATCCACAAGAGCACAGAAAAAAGAACCCTGTAGCTTGGGAAGGGTAAAGGAAATAAATGAATGGCTCCCAGCTTCAGCATCTTTCTCCAGAGGCTTCCCACTAGGCAGAGGGCAGAAGTGTAATACAAAAAGGACACAATGCAATGTACTAGAACTTGGAAAACCCATTAAGGCTTGTATATTTAAAAACAGAACCTAAGCCTCCTTGGGAAATTAAATTCAGTTTAGTGTGGATTAGAGAGGTTGGTGGCCTGCAAGCTGAAGACAGTGAGGATGTGGCTTGAGTAGGGCAGCCTGTTATCCTTCACTTAACCAGAGACAAGAATGGTACTTTGGACATGATAATGCAAATGATACAGAAGATAAGCTAGGGAGTACAGCAGTTTCCACTTAAGTGGTAGCACCAAACTAAGCCTACTACACTGAGAATCAGGGCTGACTTAAAAGGGGAAGATATGATGGGAGATGTCATTCTGTAAATATGTTTCTCATATTGGTTAATGAATAAAGTCCTGTTAGCCAATAGGAAACCAAGATAGGTAGGACTAGGAGAGAAGGAGGATTCAGGAAGAGGTAGGAGGAGATTCAACATGTAGGGACTTGAGAGAGCAGAACTCTGAACCCACTCTCCAGTATGATAAGGCCACGTGGAAATATTTATATTGATAGAAATGGGTGAATGTTTAATATAGAGCTAGCCAATAAGAAACACTAGTAACAGGCCAACAGCTGTATATCTAAAAGAGTGTCTCTGTGTGTTATTTGGGGCTGATGCAGCTCTGGGACCAGGATGGAGGGAAAACCTAGTCATCCTTTTACAAGGATGACTAGGGGCAACAGAATTGAAGCAAATTTAAAAGCCTAAAGAATCAGTCCTTAAATACCATGAATCTGTTGTCTGATGAAATTAGATTAGAAAGTCTGATTTCTATGTGCTAATCTTCAGTGGCAAGCCTGGGAACAGATAAGGGGAAGAACCCAGGAATCATGAGGAATAGAAGATGGTCCTGGAGCCATCAGAGCCTCAGATACAGAGAAGCAGCAGCATCTCACATTCCAAATAACCTTGGGGCTTGTCAACACCCAGCAGGTGGAGCTGGGAACAACTTAGCTCAATGGGTTCTCACATTTTTCTTTCAGAAGGAATGAGGAATATTTCACTGAAGAAAAATACAAACAATAGGATAAAGATACAAAGAGAAGAGAATAGTGCCAGAAAAATAAGAACATCCCCACAAAAATTGAAGAGACAACCACTTGAGGAACACAAAGCAAGTTATCAGTATGGCAGAGGTCTCAGCCAACAGAAGAGGGCGCTCCACATATGTGAACAGAGACTATCAGCCTGTGTTGTGTTGCTCTTCCCCAAGAGCAGGAAAACAATTTCACTTCATATGAAAATGAACTAACAGAAAATGACCGAAGGCAAATCCCATGCAAAGTACTAAAACAGAAAAGGAATAAGTGCAAAATAACACCCTCCTAAACTACTCATTTTCAACTAAAGTCTTTAAGAGAATAACCCAAGTTTTGTGTAGTTATCATACACATAATCACAGATACTCTGAAGGCTCAGTCAAGGAAATCACACAATTTAGGCTGGTGGAAGAGATCATCAAGGGCTTCAAGCAGAAGGAATTCCTTGTGATGGCTCTGAACTTCCTTTGGGCTTTGGATAAGCACCTGGAGCAACACTACATTGACCTGAAAGACTGTCCTTTCTTTCTGGGACATGAATTTGGGGTCTGTAGTGGCCATGGGAGAGACTCAATGTGGTAAAGACAGGCTGAGTGATGCTGAGAGAGACCCATCCAGCTGATGTTTTAAGCCTGAAGAACTGATTGACTACAAGTCTTGTGCCCATGACAGGAACTATGAGTAGAGGTGTATAAACCAGGTCCTTTCCTTCATTACTGATGTATCCCTGGACAGAGCTCTTCACTCCACTGGCCAGATGGAACATCTTTTCTAAAAACATGTTCACCAATAAAGCCTTTGGAAATGTTTTTTTTTAAATCACCTCTGAAACTTTAATCATCTTAGGAAGTAAAGGAGGTGTTGATAATAGCTATATACTAATATATTAGTTACTTTGTGTTGAGCCAAAGGGAAAAAGAAACACCATGAAAACAGACCCTAAGGAAGAAATTGTGATTAGTGGGCTGCAAAACAGGAAGAAAACATATATAGAACAGGGAATGGTAGGGACAAAGGAAGGGGCAGTGAGACAGTTTGGGCTGAAATCAGACAGAAAAGGAAAAAGATATAAAACTAAATGATACATGTCATATTTAGCTTTCGAGTGACTGAGCTACTAAGATCCTAACCTGGATAGTCTGCGTTCTTTGGGAGAAGAAAAAGGAAGGGAAAGAGTAGACACACAGAGATGGGGCACAGAGAATAACAATTCTTAAAGACAGTACAAGTAAAATTTTCTAGGGAAATCACATGGATGGTAAGAAAGGGCTAGATATGTAACTCACTGGTAGAGCAGTTGCCTAGCATGCTAAAAGGCTTTGGGTTCAATTATCAATACCAAGGAAGGATAATAAAAGACATGAATAAACAACACAAATCAGAATTATAAAATCACAGAAATGGACTAAGTAATTTAGGAAATATAGGTGAAATTTAAGAGTTTTATATTTCAAAAAGTAAGACTAAATTTAAAAGACCCATAAGTGACTAAAGTCAACATATAATGCCTCAAAAGAAACAGAATCTGGAGAGACAGCTCAGTGGTTAAGAGCATGTGCTACTCTTGCAGAGGACCCTGGTTTAATTCCTAGTACCCACATTGCAGCTCACAAGCATCTGTATTTCTACTTCTGAGAGATCCAACACCCTTTTCTGACCTCCACAGGTACCAGGCATGCATACAGGAAAAGACTTATACACATTTTTTAAGAAAACGAAACAGATGAAGAAACCAAATGCATATTTAAAACAAAATTCCAAAGAAAGGAAGTAGACTTGAGAGAAATGACAAAAAGAGATGTGCACATAATACACATCATCAAAGATTTAAACCTAAAGCAAATGCCAAACATGAAAATGTTTGATTCAATGAAATTTCCTGTGGGGTTCAAAATCACAAACACAAAGAGAACACCATATACCTCAGAGAACTAGCAAAACAAAACTGTGTTGTAGTGAAGTTATTGAACGTCAAAGAAAATCAAGTCTGGCTGCATAGCCAAAAGGGTTAAGTGTATAATGGAAGAAAATTCAATTATCTTTAAAGTGTCAAAAGCAACATTCTCAGACAGAGCACAATTTAATGAAAAGGGGAGGGGATAATTTAAGAATTATTTAAGAATTTAAATTCTAGCAAGCTCACCTTCAAAGTGTGAATTCAGCAAAGCCTCGTGAACATACAACAACTTGAAGAATGGTGTTGTCATGACCCTTTTCTTAGGAATCTGTACAAGAATAAGCTTCAACTGAACAGACTGACTGGAAGGAGATTGGGTAAGTGATTGTTCCCTTGAATCAAAGAATTCCAGCCTAACAATGAAGTTTACAATATGTACCTCAGAGTAGCTCTATATAACACATCCTAGAATGCATAAAGACCAAGGAATGGCCAGGTGTGCAAACACTATTCCCACCATCCTTTCATTGCTGTAGTGAAAGACTACCTTTGTTATTATTTATTACTGTTACAAGTTTTATATAAGTTATATTCTAATTCTCCCATGTATGTTAAGTATGTAAACATATATAAACTTATTCTGTAGTCTTAAATGTGAATTGGAATCGCCTCTGTAGGCTGTGAGATTTTCAGTGTTCATGTTATTCCTAGAACTGAACATTAGAGAGTTTTAAAAGAAATAATGAACATAGCAGCAGAGAGAGACTCTGGAACACCCATATTATTCTAGAAATTATATTCCCCACTTTAAAAAAAATGTTTTTGAAAGAAAGCCTACTAATAGTTTCCCGGGGGAAATGGTCTGATAAGGAGAAAAAATACAGCATAAAGCAAGTAGAAACAAACAAACAAAAAGCAGCAGATAACCATAGAACATCTTGTCATCCCCCAAGCCAAAAAATAAATAAAAACAAACAAGCAAACAAAAACAGCTCCCAAATGGCTAGGCTCTTTTTTTCTTAGATTTATCTATTTTCTGTATTGAGTATTTTGCCTGCATGTATGTAAGTGTATCACAAAATTTAATCTCCTAGAACTTGAGTTATAGTGACCCACAATGTGGCTCCTGGGAACTAAGATCCTCTATGAGAGTAAAAACAGTCTCAGCTATTGAACTATGTCTCTAGATCCCAACAATAGCTAGGTTCTTGCTCAGAAGTCTTGGAAAATAACATGAATGCATTTCCTCATATATGTTCCATCTCAGCTAAATAAGAATTGCAGGGCTGAAGAGAAGGCTTAGAGGCTAAGAGCACTAACTTCTCTTCTAGAGGTCCTGAGTTCAAATCTCAGCAACAATATGGTGGCTCACAACCATCTATATATAACAAGATCTGGTGCCCTCTTCTGTCCTGCAGGCATACGTGGAGATAGAATGTTGTATACATAATAAATAAATAAATCTTTAAAAAAGAACTGCAATGCCATTAATTAAACATATAGATGTGTATAAGTGTACAATTTCAAAATGGCATAAAGGGACTTTTGGAAGTTAGTAGATGATAGAAAAGCAACACATTGTTTTTGAAATTAGGAAATAAATGGAAAACATCTAATTTGTAGCAATTTCAAACACTTTGGACTGCCATAACAAAATACCATAAACTAGGTGGACTGAAAACAACAGAAATGTATTTCTAATAGTCTGGAGGCTAGAGAAGGTAAAAATCAAGGTTTCAGTCGATTTCAAGGGGAAGGAGGTGCAAGTCTGCTTTCTGATAGATGACACCATATACCTTTGGCCTCATGATGTAAGACCTCCAGAGCCTCTTTTACAAGGTCACTAATTCCATTCATGAGGATTCCATCATCAGAATCTCATCACTAACACTATCACATAAGTAACTAGATTGTAACAAATGAGTAGTGAGTGGAGGGGCTCAAATATTCAGAGCAGAGCACAGACTTAGTAAGTAAATGTCACCTTGAATTAACACAATTAGCTAGACTTTTGCACTTGTGACAAAATGCCAGATAAACAACAAAGGGAGAAGGCTTGTGGGTTACTGTTTAAGAGATTACAGTCTGTAGTTCTGGGCTTTGTAAATTCTGGGCCTGTAGTGAAGAACAAACATCATGAGTGACTGACCAGGGAGGTTGCTCACCTTATGGCAGATAGGAAGCAGAGAGGAAAAAATATTGAGAACTTTCAAAGGCATGCCCTCAGTCTCCCTCCTCCAGCTATCCTCTACTTCTCAAAATGGGGCCACTACCAAGCATTCCACATATGAGCCTATGGGGACATTCCACTTTCAAACCATAACAATTATTACTTAAAATTACCAGGAATATAAGCATCTACGCCTTAAGAATAATGGTTGAGCCAGGCTTCTTGTACATACCTGTAATCTCGATTCTTGGGAGGCAGAGTCTGGAGGATCAGGACTTCAAGTTCAGTCTTAACATGACAAAAGTGTCTCAAAAATGGTTGATTTATGTTGTTCTTTGATGTTATTGAGGTGTATATTTTGTGTTGTTTCTGTATTGTCTTGTTATGTTACATAAAAACATGTTAAGAAAAATTACAGAGAAAGAGTTAGTTTGGAGACCATAGGTATTCTCAGGTGTTTTGCAATGAAGGGAAGAGAAAATAGTGGCCTGAAAGAGACATGAAATTTTTAAAAACTAAAAAAAAACTGAGAATTTTAATGTAAGTTAATACTAAGATTGTGGTTTCCAGTAGCTAGGAAGAGAGGAAGAAGGCAGGGTGGGAGAGACTGATCAGTAGCAACACTACACAGGAAAGTGACTGTAGATAGCAATAATGTACTGTATAGCTCAGAATAGTAGAGAAGAGCTGGAGAGATGACTCAGTGAGTAATGTGCTTACTTAACAAGCATGTGAACTTCACTTCAGATCCCCAGCACCTGCACCAAAAATCTGAGCATGGTAGTGTGAGCCTGTGATCCCAGTGCTGGGAAGGAAAAACAGAAGGATCCTGGGGAAATGCTGGCCATCCAATGTAAGATCCTGTCTCAAAAAGTAGTGAGAATTACTGTATCTGAGTAACAAAGGATGGGACCACACACGTGACAACAACCACCTTAAATCAGAGTGTGAGAGTGTGGTAGTAATCAACCTTAAGTTTATTTTCTGCGGTAGCAACTGGAGAGACTGAATCTAATCTGTAGCAGATGATGAGTAGGATGAAGGTGTGAGGCAATGAGTGAAGCAAGGGAGCTGAAGGGACTCAGCAAGGATGCAATGATAACAACTGGGTGTATAATTAGAACCTGGGTAATGAGCTAGAGAAGAGATATGAGGGATGAAGTATAGTGAAAAGATAGTAAAGTTCCCAATGTATTGGGAGTTATGGGATGTGATCACAAGCTTGAGAAGTTTTGAGAGAGCTTCATATGTTGTGCTAAGACTACTTTATAATCATTAGAGTGACTGGATGAACAGGGGGTTGAGAAAGCCAGGGAGCCAGACCAGAGCTATGACAGGTTTCTAGTGGTCCCTGCCAGGATCCAGACCTTAGTTTCAATGTACTGGAGGTGGCTTGAGCTGAGCAAACAGTTCTTGGGTAGAACCAAAACTCAGAGACAACCAATCAGCAGGCACCCCACCCCTAGCCTTCTCATAACTCAGCGGATGAACACAGTCAACTGATAACTAAAGATAGCTTTCCCTACCCTGCTGCTGCAAAGTCCCTAACCACTAGACCTCCCACAAATTAGCCCCCACCAACCAGCCTCCAGACTAATCTTTCCTTCACCAATCAGCCTCACATTAATCCCTCCTCCCTGGAATTCCCCTAACTCCACTTAAAAAGGAGTTTTCTTTTCTTTTCTTTTTTTACCTTCTTTGGGGCTCACTATTTGCCACCCCAAGCTTGATAAATAAGTCACTCTTGTTTTTAACATATATAACTATTGGACTTTTATTGGGGGCTGCTTTTAGACCCTAACAGCTGTGTGGTAACAAGGTCATTAGAGGAAGGGAAGTCAGGGGACCAATGCGCATATGGTGAAATTAAGAATGAAAGTGGGAGTGTGGAGTGTCATAGAAAGAAGCAGAGGGAACTAAAACTACAATCAGGAAGAAATGACCTTGAGTAAACCAGGCTTTATCACAGGACACTAATAATCTCAGGGAATAGTTGATATTATGTAAAATGTTTCAAAACTGGTCTTTATGTTTTGCTTTTCAAGAAGAATGGAGAATAAGTCAGGTGAAAAAGTAACAGTTGTTCATACCTGCAAAGCAACAGAAATATTGAAACTATATTGCTAAGATTAAGGAAGCATTCCTTCATCATCATCCTTCCATCTACCATGGCAGTTTCATAACTGATGATGCCAGTCTGACTCACTCAGCAGTCCTTGTTTTTACTGAGCAGATTAGGAGGGTGGACACTTCTTTAGTGTCTCCATCAGGGTTCATTCCTGCCCAGCCATCAAAGATTTGTTCCCCAGTCAACCGTATATAAACTTTGGAAATTACAAAGATAGTCAAGTCTGGAGAAATGGGAACAGAAGAAGATAGATAGTGTGAGTAGGACATGTGAAGAAAGAATACGACATAGGCATGTGAAAATGTTATAATGAAGACCATTGTTTTGTACAATGAAGGTGGTAATAAAAATCAGGGAAAAAAAGAATGAGCAAACAAAAGAATCAAATTTAATACAAGATCACATTTTCCAACAAACATTACAGGTATAAAGGTAAAATCCTGGCTTTTATTTTGTTTCTGTCAGAAAACCATCACCTGTACAAAAAAGAAATCTTTAGTACTACCACATAAAGGCTTACCATTCTGGTTTCCATTGCAGGAAGTATTTTATGATCAATAGGACGATGCTTGCAACATACCCTTAAAGATATGTGTCCTAGTCCCTGGAACTTGCCAGTGAATCACCTTACATAGCAAAGGAATCAGAGCAATTGTAATTACATTCACAATCTTGAGATGGGAGATTATTCTGGAGAATCCTGGTTAACAAATGTCATCAGTGGGGCCTTCAAGTGGTGGAAGAGAAGGCAAGAAGGTTCATAACAGGGAAAATGTAAGTACAAAAGTAGAGACTGGAGTGTTGACTGTATTCTTTGCCTTACAGAAGCTTCTCAGTTCAGGAGGTCCCATTTATTAATTGTTGCTCTCAGTGTCCATGCTACTGGTGTTCTATTTAGGAAGTAATCTCCTGTGCCTATGCATTCAAATGTATTTCCCACTTTCTCTTCTATGAGGTTCAGTGTGGATGGATTTATGTTCAGGTCTTTTTTCCATTTGGACTTGAGTTTTGAGTATGGTGATAGATATGGATCTAATTGCATCCTTCTACATGTTAACAGCCAGTTATACCAGCACCATTTGTGGGAAATGTTTTCTTTTGTCCATTTATATTTTTAGCTTCTTTGTCAAAAATCAGGTGATCGTAGGTGTGTGGGTGAATATCAGGGTTTTCAATTAGATTTCATTGGTCTACCTGTCTATTTTTGTGCCAATACCAAGCTCTTTTCATTACTATAGCTCTATAGTAGAGCTTGAAGTCAGGGATGGTGATGCCTCCTGATTTTGTCGAATATATTTTTCTGTGACTTTGAGTTGGACTTCTTCTCCTTCTATCCCTGTTATTCTTAGATTCAGTCTTCTCACGGTGTCCCAGATTTCCTGCATGTTTTGTGTTGAGGATTTGTTGGATTTAAATTTTTCTCTGATCAATGAATCTATGTCCTCTATCATATCTTAAATGCCTGAAATTCTCTCCTCCATCTCTTGTATTCTGTCTTTTATGCTTGCATTTGTGGTTCCTGATCATTTACCCAGATTTTCCATTTCCAGAATTCCCTCACTTTCCCTCAGTTTGTGTTTTTTTATTTCCTCTATTTCAGATGTCATGTCTTAAGTCGTTTTCTTCACTTGTTTGATTGCTTTTTCTTGGTTTTCCAATTTTTGTTTGTCTTTTCCTCCGTTTCTTTAAGAGAAATTTTCAGTCATCCTCATAAAGTTATTTTTGGGTCAATTTCTTCTACTTCATCTGTGTTGAGATGTTCAGGTCTTGCTGTTGTAGCGCCACTAATTTCTAGTGGTGTGGTGTTGCTCTATATGTTCAGTGTGTTCTTACCTTGTTGTCTATGCATCTCTTCCTCTAATTGGTGTAATTGGAGCTTGTGCTTCAGGGATTCCCTCTTTCTCCAATTGGTGTAGTTGGGGCTGTGGCTCTGTCGACCGCTCCTGCAGGCACAAGTAGAGCAGAGCTTCCGGTGAATGCTCCTCCTGGTGGAAGTGGACCCAGGGCTCAGGTGGTAGCTCCTGGAGGTGCAGGTGGGGCTACAGCTCCATTGGACCCTCCTCCAGTTGGAGGTGTAGTTGGGGCTGAGGAGCCAGTAGTTGATGTAGTGGCAGTGGATGCTGGCTGGGACACAGGTGCTCTTTCCCAGAGGAACCTTTTGTGATAATTTCTGGAAGCTCTTGTTGGAAACCGCTGCTGTTGTTTCACCTGGTGATCACTCCCCTGCTCCTGAACCTGAGGCTGGGGCCTCCCTCTGACACTGCTCCCAGGTCTGGGGATCATGGCTCTCTTGATGCTGCTCGGGGCCTGGAGCTAAAACCCCCTCTGATGTTGCTTACGGGCTGGTATTCAGGCCTTTTACTGAGGCTGCTCTGGGCTTGAAACTTGGGCCTTCCACTGTCTGGAACTGCTTCCAGGCTGAGATTCAGGCCTCTCACTGATGTTGCTCCATATCTATGCCTGGATTATCTTGGAGACTCTAAAATGTTGGAGATGCCAGAGTCATGAGTTCCCTGCCAACAAGAGCTTCAGACTGTGTGTGGCACCATCCCAAGACAAAGAAGTGTGTTGCATTCAACAAAGCTGAAAGGAGTTGGTGATCTGAAGTTCATTTTTACATCAGATATGGAGATGTAGAGTTTTGAGGTTTCCCAGTTGGTTTTTGATCTTGCTTTGGTCCAATATTTCCTCACTATATCCTTCCCTACCTTTTGAAATGGTAATGTAAATCCTGTGTTATTGTATGTTGAGAGTATGTGATCTGCTTTTTAATTTTGATTTTACAGGGAATTAAAGTTAAGAGACTGCATGAATCTCGGTAGAGATTTTGAACTTTAGACTTTTAAGCAGTGTTGAGACTGTAATAGGCACTTTGATAGATAGGAACTTTTAAAGTTGAACTAAATGCATTTTTGCATTATGATATGGTTACAAGCCTACAGGGGTCAGGGAGTGGAATGTTGTGGTTTGAATAAGAATGGTCCCATAAGATCAAATAGTTGAATGGTTAGTCATAAGGGAATAGCATTACTTGAGAAGGTTTAGGCCCTGTTGGAAGAAGTGTGTCAATGGGGGTGAGCACTGAGGTTTCAAAAGTCCAAACCAGGCTCAGCAGTTCTTTCTTTCTGTTGCCTGTGGATCTGAATATGGAACTCTCAGCTACTTTTCCAGCACTGTGTCTGTCTACCTGAATGCTGCCATGTCTTCTGCCATGATGATAATGGACTAAAGCTGTGAAACTGTAAACCAGCCATAATTAAATGCTTTCTTTTGTTAAGAGTTGCCTTGGTTGTGGCAATAGAACAGTAACTAAACTGTGATAAAAACACCAAGAACAAGTGATGGAAGAAAAGAGGGGAAAGAGTTCATCACAGTGGGAAAGCATGATGATAGCAGCAGGAAGTTGAGCGCTCACATACTCAACAGCAAGCATGAAGCAGAGAGAATTAACTGAAGGAGCATGAAACTTTTCATTTCAATGTCCCCCCCTTAAGCATTACTGCACCACCCAACTTCCCCAAACAGTACCACCAATTAGGAACCAAGTGTTCAAGAATAGTAGAGCCTTCGAGGAACATTTTTTTTTCTTAAAACATCATAGCAATTTAGTGGGCTCTTACAATTGTACAGACCCAAGTGTAATTGTTAAACTTAAATCACAAGTAGGCATGGTGGCACAGATTGGCAATCTTAATACTTGAGAGACAGAATCAGGAGACAACAGTTGAGAGTTCATGCTCATCATGGTCTATATAATGAGTTCCAGGCCAATCAGGGCTTCAAAGAAAGATAGTTGAAAACAACACCACCAACCAACCAATCAATGATATAATAACTAAAACATTAATTTAGCCTCTGTTGATTTTCTCCTTCAGGAGAATGGCCTCCATAGGCTCTTCACCAAGTTTCATATTGTTTTCTCTCCTCAGTGTGGCTAGAGAACAAATGCCTCATACTGACCACCGAAGTTCCTGCTTCTATCTTTTATACCCCTCTAGTGCTGGGATTAAAGGTATGAGCTCTGTTACTTTTTTAGACTGATTCAATGTCGTGTATCCCTGGGTGGCCTTGGACTCACAGAGATCCATCTATCTCTTAATCCCAAGTCCTAGGATTACAGGTGTGTACCACCACCTCCTATATTCTGGCTGCTGGGATTAAAGGTGTGTATCACCACTACTTGGTCTCTACAGCTTGAGGCTGACTTTGCTTTCTGAATCCTCAGTCAAGCATTAATAAATCATAAATAATATATCACTACACATATGTTTGAATGCTTGGTCTCCAGATGGTGAAACTGTTTGGGAAGGGTTAGGAGGTGTGGCCTTGTTGGAGGAGGTGCGTCACTGGGGTTGTGGTCTTTGATGCTTCAAAGGCCCAGAGTACCCTCTGCCTCCTGCTTGTAGATTGGTATGTGAACTCTCAGCTGCTGTTCCAGGCACCTGTACCATGCCTTCACTCTGACGTCATAGACTCAAGTCCTCTGGAAGTATAAGCCAAATTAAACTATTTAATAAGTTGCCTTGGTCATGGTGTTTTTGTCACAGCATTAGGAACCTAAGACAGAAGATGGAACCAGGGCGTGGGTTATTGCTGTGACAGACCTGACCATGATGTTTGGGGGAGGCATATGGAAGACTTTGGGACTTTGGAATAGGAAAGTGGTTGAATGCAGGAAGTGGGTGGGGCTTAATGGACCATCCTAATTAGAGCTTTGAAGACAGTAGTGCTGAGATCATTGTAAATTATGGAGGCCCAGTTTGAGAGGTCTCAGAGGGGAACAGTATTAGAAACTGGATTACAGAACATTCATTCTTGTGATATTTTGGCAAACAATGTGGCTGCTTTTTTCCCTTGCCCTAAGAATCTGCCTTAGGATAAATTGAAAATATTTAGACTATTTTGTTGGTAGAGGAGATATTGACTATGTTGTATGGTTATTAGTAATCACTGTTGCAGAATTTTATGGTGAAAAAGAGCAATTGGGGCCAAAAGAAACACAAAATTTATAGTTTGAGGAAATTTAATATTGGAACTAAGGCTTGTGCTGAAAAAGATAAGAAGAATCCTGATTCAAAATGGAATAGAGTGGTGACCTCAGGGCAAAACCCCATCCAGTTAAGCTCCTAACCCATGAAAGGGAAAGTCCTGAGGAGTTTTTTATTCTTAAAAAGTAAAAACAAATCAAAGCTTATACAAACATAATTCAAGAATGCTGATGAGATCCATCCAAAGCAGGCAGCCAAACTAGGCAACATTCGTCATGTTTTTTGTGGTTCTGGCTTTACAGTATGAAGGATGCATGCATGATGAGTTCATGGAATCTTCCTCTGTGGTTAAGGAAAGCAGCTGAGGTCAGGTGTGTGGCAGTGGAGTCCCTACCTGGAGGCCCTGATAAGTCATTCAGTGAAGCTGTGAAAGTGAGGCCTGGATTGTGTTAGAGACCCTAAGAAGTTGGAGATTCCAGAGCTGTAAGTCATCTGCCAAAGAGAGTTACAGACTTGAAGTGGAATCATTCCAAGAGAGAGAAATATGTTACAGGCAGCAAAGCTGGAAGGGCGGAGCCACCTATGCCATCTGACATCAGACATGGAGCTACAGAATTTAAAATTTACCCTGTTAGGTTTTGATCTTGCTTTGGTAAGATATTTCCTCATTATGCCCCAATTCTCCTTTTTTTGGAATGGTAGTGTATATTCTTTGACATTGTATGTTGCAAGTATGTAATTTGCATTTTCATTTAATAGGGGTCTACACTTAAGAGAATGTTCTAAGTCTCAGAAGACATTTTTGAACTTTGAACCTTTAAATAGTGTTTAGACAGAAAGACTATGAGAACTTTTGAAGTTGGATTGAATGCATTTTGCATTATAATATAGTTATGAGCCTATGGGGGCCAGGAAATAGAATGTGGTGGTTTGGATGAGAATGTCCCCAGAAGCTCATGTTTTTGAATATTTGATCCCAGTTAGTGGAACTGTTTGGGAAGGATGAGGAGGTGTGTCACTTGGGTGGAAAAGCCCGCACTATTCCTAGTGTATTCTCTGCTTCCTGATTTTAGCTTCTTCTCCATCAATCTGTTGTCATGCCTTCACTCTGCCATCATAGATTCAAATGCTCTGGAACTGTATGTTCAATTAAACTCTTTTATAAGCCAGTCAAGGTATTTTTGTTGCAGCAAAAGAAACTCAACCAAGACCCAGCTTTTGCCTTCAGCTGTGGTGGATAGCCTCTGTCAGACCAATCTTCTGTAGGCAACAATTGTGACAAAATATTAGAAATGAAACGCCCTGACAGTACAAGAGACAGAGAAATAAAGGCAACTCACAGGGGAGTTGATAGTTTTGGTGAAGGGACCAGTACTAATTGACTTTCTTGCTTTTGAGTACCCAGAGGATACCAGTCTGCATGGCTCTGGTAGTTTGAATGTAATTGGCTCCCATAATACCATAGGGAGTGGCACTATTAGGAGGTGTGGCTTCATTGGAGTGGCTATGGCCTTGTTGGAGAAAGTGTGCCACTGTGGAGTTGAGCTTCAAGGTTTCCCATGCTCGGGATAACGTCCAGTGTGTCAGTTGACTTCTTCTTGCCTCCAAGATATAGAAGTCACAGCTACTCCATCAGTAACATGTCTGCCTGCATGCTACCCTGATCCCTGTCATAATGATAATGGGCTGAACCTCAGAAACTGTAAGACAGCCACACAGTCAAGAAGTCAAGGCAAGAGCAGTTTCTTGCCCAGTGGCTAACCTTGCCACAATGAAAGCAAACTTCTACGGAGGTTCTTTCAATGCCTGTCTTTTCTTTTATGAAGTAAATTGGTGCTGCCATGTGCAGATGTGTCTTATTCTCATGAAAAACCTTAGGTTATTAAATATATTAAATGTCATATTCTGTAGTTCTTTGAAGTGTTTGAAGATCATCAATCTGTCTAAAATACACCTGTTTAACCTTAAAAACCTACCTAATGTGACTACAAGTTTGATTATTATAGATTAACTCCTAACATCATTTCTTAATTATAAATTGCATTTTAAATTTTGGGTATTGCATGAGCACAATACTCCAAACAAGAGTAGAAATATATATACCAAGTAACAAAAATAACTTTAAAATTATATCAATATAGCAAAACCCATGCCAACCATCTGAGATTAATTGTTGTCCTTTATTCTATATTCCCCTAAATGATAACAAACAACAACCAGCCCTATCTCTTGGGAATATGTGCATTGTGTTTTCCAGATCACTTCTTATTGTCTGTTGGAAAAGACATCTTTAGGGGTTCTTGAGAAAAATTTGAGATAATGACTAAGTCCTGGGAAGACCAGCAGTAACCCATTCCAAATGAATCAAAACACATGAAAAAGAAACAAAGGGAGTGGCACAACTACCAACCAAGACCCAGTCCCAATCTCTCAATGGAATAAACAAAAACCATAGAGGTAGCTGAAATGTCTGAGAAAGAATTCAGTCCTTTCAAAAATAATTAAGGACCATATAGAAAATTCAAACAAGAAAATGCATGAACTAAGGTAACCTATCCAATTTCTGAAAGAGACTGTATTGGAAGTGAATTCAACAGCATTTTTGTTTTGTTTTATTTTTGACACAAGGGATTCTCTGTGTATAGTCTTGGGTGTCCTGGAACTCACTCTGTAGATCAGGCTGGCCTTGAACTCATGGAGTTCCACTTGCCTCTTCCTCCCTAGTGCTGGAATTTGTACGCGCCCAACCTAGACCAGCAAGGAAGACACAACTCCGGGAAGATCTTCATGCAGTTTTAATCAGGATCCTTGAACATGCTTCTTCTGACCCTGGGGAAACTCCCGCACAGGATTAAAATCCCCTTGCGCTAACCAACCCCAGTGAGCTACATGGACCCTGCAGATAGGCTACTCTAATGCTGAAACAGACAGGCTGAACAGGCTTAACCAAATAAGGACTTGTTTACGCCAGAGAGCACTCACCATTGGGGAGGTGGAAGGCAGAAACCAGCACCATCTTTAAGGCGTGGCACTACGCATCTCTCTATAGTTCCCCCTTTTTGTTTTAATAATGCAACAGGCAAGGGTAGTGGTCTGGTCTCCAATAAAGCAGTGGACATTGTAATGACCCTGAATCCTGGTAGTCAGCCAAGTCAGTGCCACACCCATCTGGTATCTTTTTCCTGGAGGTGGGGCCTTGGACACCAACCCACATGTAACCAGACTTGCCCTTCTCGGAGTTGCTCACTTCCAGAGCTAACTCGGAGGGCAGTGCTAAGCCATACAACCTGAGCGTGAAGGATCAATTCTTGTTCATGACTGCGAGCCATGCTTGGGGGGACTGCCCTGCCTCAATGGCTGTAAATGCCTGGACAACCATAGCTGCCTGCCGCTTCCTAGCAAACCTCATCTTGCAAAGGCACCACATGCTCACGAAAGAGATAAGCAACAAGAGGACAGCCATGGCTCCCCTTCCAGCACACTCTTTCAGATGATCCATGGCAACGGGAACCATGATGACAATCTGGCAGCCAGTCCCGCATCCACGAGTGTCGAATTTACTGCAACGATGGCCATTCGCAGCTGTACCATTAAGTCATCAAAGTCAGCAGACCAATTTCCTAAAAGATAGCTAGACAACTGTTGTGACAAATTAGCAGCATGTGTAAAGTTCTCATACTGAATGCTGGTAACACAAACCTGGATATTTGCTCCTGCACCAGATCGATTCTTTGGTTTACAATCATTAAACCTCTTTTTAGTTAAGCACCAATTGTGGATTGAGCATCCAAGGCAGCAGCCACACTCTTGGACAACTTACCTAGCCTAGAGGCTATCTGCACCGATGTGCTCATAGCCATGGCAGCTGTGACTGTACCCACAACTGCAAAAGAGATAGCTACAACTATGGCTGCTGTAATGCCCAAATCTCTCCCTGCAGCCTCTACCAATCAGGCCATAAAATCTGAAAATGGTTCCATTGTGCCTTGCAGTATCTTAGTGAGGTTACCACTCACCTCTCCCTTATTGGGTAATGACTTCCATGCTTTTATGGCAATCTGATTTACTTGTTCAAAAACTGGTAATGGATATCCTGTCTGTTGATTGGCAAAGCATCCCTTTCCAAGCAACATGTCCCTGTCCCATGCTGCATTTCCGGCTGCCAGATTAGCTGCAGCCTGTTCATTGGCATACTCTATTAAAAAGGCTTTCCAATCCAGATACTGTCCGGGGCTTAGGCATGCTTGAGCCAGCGCACCCCAATCACTAGGAGTCATGCTATACCTATTTAGGGCTTCAACTTGAGCTACAGTAAAAGAAGCTGAAATTCCATATGTCCTCACAGACTCAGCCAAAGCCTTGATGACCTTAAAGTCTAAAGGCTCCTCATATCTATTGCCTTGGGCATCCTGGAAAACTGGATAGGCCAGACTTAAGTCATTTTGTATAGCTCTCCAGACCTCAGGGCAAAAGGAACGCCCTGTACCTCCAGCCCACACTTCCTCACTCTGATAAAGAGGAGGCACTGATGGCATTGTCCCGGGAGGGTCTTCCTCCTCCTTACATTGCCATTTCTCCTTTCCTTCCCCTCGCCATTCTTTAAGGTACTGTTTCTGAACCTTTTCTATGAGGGCTTGCAATTCTTCTTCAGAATCTGTTTCTTCTGTACCTCACTCTCCTGTGCTCTTAACCTCTTCTGATCTTTCTTCTTGTAACATTTCTAGTGCAGCTTTCCCTTTTTCCATCGCCTCTTTACAGTACCACTGGTCTTCAATACAGCTATGCACTAACTTCCAAACTGGTCGGACTCCGGACTTTAGCGTCCCTTGTTCCCAAGCAAAGTCAAGATCCCTGCCTAACTTGTCCCAGCACGCTACCGTGAGGTCTTCCGAAACTGAGAACCAAGGTGCAATGGCATCACACTCGCTCAGGAATCTTTCTAGTGTACTTTTCTTTATTTTAAGTTTCTTTGACAAAAGTAGCTCCTGAAGAGCCAGAAAAATTGGATGAGACAGAGAAGTTCCCATTTTGAAAATTTTACTTTCGGTTCGTTAGAACCTCTCGCTCAATGCCTGAGACTTTATTGCCGCTTTTTTCCATGGTCTTCAACTTGGTCCCAACTTGCCTGGGCCTTTATTGCTCCTTACCAGAGACCTTATCGCCTCTTTACCGAGTGCCTTAGCATGGTCCCAACTTACCTTGGGAACTTACCAGCACTGCCCTGACTGCAAGAAGTTCTGATCTAAAGAGGAGGTTCCCCATACAGGGCACCATTTATAATGCACCTGCCTCGACCAACAAGGAAGACACGACTCCGGGAAGATCTTCATGCAGTTTATTCAGGATCCTTGAACATGCTTCTTCTGACCTTGCGGAAATGCCTGCACAGGCTTAAATCCCCTTGTGCTGACCAACCCCAGTGAGCCATGTGGACCCTGCCGATAGGCTACTTTAACGCAGAAGCAAACAGGCTGAACAGGCTTAACCAAATAAGGACTTGTTTATGCCAGAGAGCACTCACCCTCGGAGAGGTGGAAGGTGAAAGTCAGCGCCATCTTTAAGGTGCGGCACTTCGCAGCTCTCTACAAAATTAAAGTAATGTTCCACTGCCACTTGGCAACAGTTAGCAAATTTGAGAAAAACTTCTAAAGGAAAAATTCAATAATGAAACTGAAATATTTAAAAAGGCCCAAACAGAAATAATGGAAATGAAATAAATAGCTAACCAAATAAAACCACATTGGAAAACATTGTGGGAAACACAAGGCCATGGAAAAGAATAAATTTCAGGGTGGACACATAATACAAACAGACAGTAAAAATAAAAGTTAAAAATGAACACTATTTCTAAGAGGCCTGGGATACATTCAAGAAGCTAAACCTATTTATTCATGGTGAAGAAGATGCTTAGAAATAAAGTTTAAAGGAATAGACAAATCATCTAGTGGCATTGCAGCAGTAAACTCCTCAAATCTAGAGAATGAAGTAGAAATACAAGCACAAGAGACATTCATAATCACAATAGACATGATCAAAGAAGAAACTATGACAAATTAGAGTTAAAATGTCAAAATACAAAGTAAATAAATAGTACTAACAGAAGTATGAGAAAACATAAATTTGAAGAACGTCAGGGTTAAAAGAATAGGCACTCTGGATGTTGCAGGATCAGAAGCCTTTATTATACAGCACCAGGGAGGTTTTATACCTGACCCAAACCAGAAAGTGAGCCAGCAGGAGGGAGAGCTCATCGCCTGATCCTCGGAAATGGGGTTGGTAAACAACTCTGAGAACAGAACTTACTCAGTTCTCAGCACCAGTTGGGGGGAGAGCAACTTGAGGCCAGGACTCCAGGCAGTACCAACTTGAAGGTTTCTCCACAGCAAAGAAAACTTCAATAGCCATATTTCAGACAGGGGCTAATATCCAGAATCTGAAAAGAATAGCACAAATTAAACATACAAACAAATATCCTGGCAATTAACAAGGGCTAGTGAAAGGATTAAACTGTCCTAAAATGGCCATTAAGCACTTTAAAAAGTGTCCAACATCCTAGCCATTACCAATATACAAACTAAAACCACCTTGAAATTTCACCTCACCCCAGTTAGAATGGTTCTTATAAAGAAATCTAAGAACAAATGCTTGTGAAGATTGGGGAGGTGGGGAGGAAATTTTATTCACTACTGATGGGTGTGCAAACTAGTACAGTTATTATGGAAATCAGTGTGGTGGTTTATTCAAAACAATAAAAAATATAACTGCCATATGACACAGCTATGCCACTCCTGGACATGTATGCAAAGGACTCCATATCAGACAGAGATATTTCCATATCCATGTTTTTTGGTGTTCTATCTATCATCACAAAGAAATGGAAACAGTCTAGATATTCATCAACAAATGAATGGATACACAATGGAATTTTACACTGATGTAAAGAAAAATTAAATTTTCAGGAAATATAGTTGGATTTAGAAAATATAGTAAGTTATGTGTCTCAAACTTAGAAAGTAAAAATTGTATTTTCTCTCATATTTGGCACCTAATCTGTACTATATACATGCAACATATAAATGTAAAGTGTAAATTTGCTAAAAACTAAAAAAAACCATAACAACTAGAAAGCAGACCATGTGAGGGTAAAAACAGGTGATAAGAAGAATGAGACAGAGGACATAAAAGAGGAAAAGAGACTAAGAGGAGGTTACAAGGGTGAACTTTAGTGGGTACAGGGATAATCTACTGAAACACTTGTATTAAAAATTTCTATAATGATATGTAATACTTTGTATGCTAATTTACAAAGTAAGACATTTAAAATATATATCTTTAAGGACATAAATCATGTTTATAATGATTTGAAACAAAATTAGCGGAGAAAAAGTATTGAAAAGGAACAGCTATGAGTTAGGTATAATGGTATATGCCTGTGAACTCAGTACTCCAGAGGCCAAGATAGAACAGCAGAAATTGTGTGAACAGGCTGGGTTATAGGACATCTTGGAGTTATATACTGAGAGTCTTTCTTAAATATTCCACCCAGTCAAAGATAAAAAATTATTAATCCATAATTGAAAAAAAACATAGTGTACTTTTAATCTGACCATTCTAACAGATTGTAGATCACAAAAAAAGAATAAAAAATTCCTGAACATAGATGAAGAGAAATGATCTATTCTGGAAAACTGAGAGGATAAAAGATTTAAACAAAAGAAAAGAAAAAAAAAGAAAGAAGTGAAAATAATAGATCAGTGATGCTCTATGGAAAAATATAAAGTCTAATAAATGTGTATAAAGAATCTCAAAAGAGAGAAAAATGCACTGGAGGATGAAAATTATTGAAAAAATTAGCGAGGTCTGATAGTACAAACCTGCAAATCTAGCTACTCCGGGATTGAGGAAGAAGTATCCAAAGTTTGATATGGGAAAAAAAAAAAATTCACTAAAGTTTCTTGAGATTTTGATCTCTATAGAGTCAAAAGATTCTAATGGGGTGGTAGTAAGAGATGCACAATAACACAACGCACAGACAGTACGTCTAAGAAAATGGAAATAGTTTACCCCCCATTTCCTGGAACCATGGGAATTGAGCCTAAGACTTGTGCGTGGATGTAAGTACCATGCACATGAGGTGAACCTTCTTTCATTTTCTTTTTCCTCTTTATTTTATCAGAGTCTTTCTATATTGTACAGTGTGGCTTTGACTAATTTACCCCAGCTTTACCAATATTTAAAATTGTAGGTTTGCACCATCACGCCTGACAATGAATAGCTTTTTATTCCTTCTCTCCCCCCCCCCCCAGATGAAGTCACATAGCCAAAACGGGCTTCTAAGTGTTTATGTAGCTGAGGATGACCCTAAACTCCTGTTCTTTCTGCCTGTACTTCCCAAGTGCTGGGATGACCAGTGTTCACCACACTCCTGGGTTTGTCCTGAATTGGGAATTAAACGTGAGGGTTTATGAAAGTCAATTCCAAATGTGACGTTAATAATAGAAAATAAAGCATAAAAGCTATCACGTAAGGTGGCACACACCTTTAATCCCAGTACTGGGGAGGCAGAGGCAGGCGAATCTCTGTGAGTTTGAGGACAGCCTGGTCTATAGTAAAACTTGCAGGATAGCCGTGACTGTTATACAGAGAATCCCTGTCTTGAAAAACAAATGAGTGAATAAAAGAAGAAACAAAAATCTCTAAGTATCAGCTAAGATTGAAAGTCATCATGATATGTGGGCAAATTTATTTGGAACACTTAAATTTTATGCTTTTCAACTGAATAAGAAAACTTCACTGCCGATTATAGAGCGACTGTTGTCACCCTTGGTGTCGAACAGCTTCTTTACACCTCTGTCTAAATGACTAGAACAAGGACCAATGAGCGTGTTTATAACTTCTAGACATCTCACGCCTTGCTATGTTGAGCCTTTTCATTGGTTAATAAGTTCCCTGTTAACATTGGCTCCGCCCCCAAGGGCTATTGATCCAATCATTTGCCATAGAGAGGTCCAGAATTTTCTTCCAGATGTAGAGGAGGTTTCTGGGAGAAATAGGGGCTTCTGGGAGTTCGCCTGGTGATTGAGCGCTTCACACATCAGTTCGTCCGCTCACTGAGGTGACTCTGCTCACTGAGGTGACTCTGAACATTCGCGCTTGGGAGTCCTGAGGGGAGCACAGTCAGGGAAAAGTGAACAATCAGGTAGGGATATCGGTTGGCCTGGACCCTAGTTGCCTCTGGGCCCAGGGTGGGTACTCCGGAGCTGCCGTGTAGGGTACAGCGAGGGTCTGTGGACGGCCCTGTCGGATCCATGTGAGCGAGGCCTACCGTGTGAGGCCTAGTCTGGTCGCTTGTGGCCACAGGGTAGACGATAAGCGGTTGCTTGGCTATGGGACGCAGAAGGCTGAGGAGATTTTATTCATTGTCTGCAGGTTCTGTGAGGGGGACGTCACAGGAGAGCGGTTGGATGCAGACAATCTCCCAGGAAAAGTAGTGACGTGGCATAGGGTAGACCTCAGGGTCCTTGGTATGTCAGGCTGTATGGGACGGGGCCCTGCCTTGTACTGGGGTGCCTGTGTGTTCACATGCCGACAGGCAGTGTGCCTGTAGCACCCGCCGGTGCGAGCATCCGCATGTAAATACCTCCCTGTGGAAGGAGGGATGCCGTATGGCGGTAAGACTTTGAGCCACCAAACAAATGGTAGCCACACAGAACAGACTACACTGTGGAGAAGGAACGTGTGCGCATGCGCGTTTGGTGCTTCGTGGGCTAACATGTTAGGTCTCTGAGGCACGGAGGGCTGCCTTTTGTGTACAACATGGCGGCCATCCTCGGCATGGAGGAAAGGGAGACGGACGCTGTGGGAAGGGGGTGCTCATTTCTTCAGGGAGATGGGGCACTATCTTCCACCTGGTGGATTAACCCTCAGTTGTGGGGCATGTGTTAAGGTCCTGAAACAGCGGTACCCCAATTTTGGCAGTTGATAGGAGACGAAGGCAAAGAAATGAACATCTGCCGGGTTTGGATGGGGCAAAAGCCTACAGCTTTTTAGTATAAGAAGGTCAAAGGAGACCAACAATATTTAAGCACTTGAGAGCACTCTGCATTTTAGCCTAGAGAAGCTTGCTGCTAGCTCAGTGCTCTTGTCTGTTGCCATGTACCAGGACCTCATGTTTGACCCGTAGACAGAAATAAATGGCAGGGGTGTGGTGCAGATTGGAAAAATTGTTCACTGCCAGAGGGGGGAGGGCATGCAAAAGACAACGCTGAGTGGCTTCTGGGGATGAATATGGTGGATGACCAGAGACTTTTAGTTGCTGCACTTGAACTGGAGGGTGGAAAGGAAGTGGCGATTCAGTGGGCAGGTGCTCTGCACTTGGAATTGGAAGGCCCAGCAGTCTTTACATAGTCCTACATTGTACATACATGAATTGAGCCACTACATTTTAAAAACCTATCTTTTTAAGTTACAGGCAGTAATGTGCTCTTGTTGTATTCACAGATATTCAACAGGCTGAGGCAAGAGGATCACTTGAAGCTGGGAATTCTCTGGAAAAATACCAAACATCTAAAAGGATTGCACTTAAGTATGAGATTCTATCTGAAGTCAATAATATGTATTTTTTTTTGTACTGTTGACAATACAACAGCTGGCAAGCTGTTAATGAGAAAATGTTTGGAATTCTGTGGGTCAGAAAAGTATGATTTGCTTTGTGTGTTCAAGATAAATTTAGTTAAAAGAAAATACTTCAAATTCAATATGAAAAACTACAACTTGCCAAAATTAGGAGGAAGAAGGGACCAGCAGAAAACTTTTACACAATTCTGTTAGAAAAGAAAAGAACAAATATAGGCTGACAAAATGACTGAGAAGGTAAAGAATCCTGACAACCTCAGTTTGATTACCCAGGCTGACCAGGTGGAAGTTTAGCACTGATTCCTGAGACTTGTCTTGATCTGTACAGGGTACTTTATGAAACACATGTATCTACACACATACAAGTGTGTAATATGCTAAATTTTAAAAATGTAACAAAAATAAAGAACAAATGCCTAAGATAGTGACCCAAAAGTCCTTTTAAAGAAGCTAGAGCCAGGACCAGGAGTGAATCTAATTTATAAAGTGTAAAATGAAGAAATGTTGCACATAGTTGAGGAAATCAGCAGTGTACACAAATAACACAAATGTCCCTTTAAAGTGTTGGAAAACTGGAGCTGATTTTTGGTGGTTTACAGCTTTCATGCCAGCACTCAAAAGGCAGAGGCAGGAGGATTCCAGAGTTTGAGGCCAGACTGGTTTATAGATTGAGTTCCAAGACAGCCAAGGATACTCAGAGAAACCCTGTCTTGAAAACAAGCAAAAAAAAGTTGTAAAACTGGTAAACACTACTAATCAAGATAAAAGAACAAAAACTAGTATCTGGAATGAAAAAGAATATATTGTATCAAGCTATTCAGACATTAACAAGAAGAATGAAATATTAGTGCACATCTTCACCAAAACTTAAAAACTTAGAAATTGCAACTTTCTTGGGGGAGACAACATAATAGAACTGCCACCAGATAAAATATAAAATATAGCTAGCCCTGTATATTATAGATAGATTTAATTTGTCAAAGGTTTTCTTAAAATCAAGCAAACAGGACAAGTAGTAATAATGGCACCACACTTTAATGGGGCAGCTTGATGGGTCCTGGATTGCCTGAAACCAATATGCCTTTCTGTTTTTTCCACCCACAGGCTGAGGAGGAGAGTGCTACAGTCAGCACACATCCCTGTCTGGTCATGTTCCCTTCCAAGTCCACCGCACTGGCCATTCTTCAGGACTGGTGCGGGTGGATGGGTGTCAATGCCCAGCGCTCACTGCTCATCCTGGGCATCCCCGATGACTGTGAGGAAGAAGAGTTCCAGGAGGCTGTGCAGGCTGCCCTCAGACCCCTGGGCAGGTACCGAGTGCTTGGCAAGGTCTTCAGAAAGGAAATTGGGGCAAAGGTCGCTTTGGTTGAATTTGCTGATAATTTAAACCAAAGTTTGATCCCCCAAGAAATACCAAATGAGAGGGGGCCCTGGACTGTGATCTTCCTGCCTCAGGTGCCTGATATAGAGTTACAGGATACATTCGATTTCCCTGCACAGGCTCATGGGCAAGCTTTTGAAGGGGCTTCAGGTGGGGCAGGGGTTTCAGGTATGTCAGGTGCTGCAGTTGAGGAAAGAGATGAGGGTGAAGCAAGAGGAGCAGCTGAGGATGAGGCAAGAGTGTCAGAAGATGACGGAACCAGAACTGAGGGTGAGGAAGGAGGAGCAGGTGCAGCTCCTCCTGTCTCCTTTCTACAGGAGGAAGGAGCTGCAGCCAAGGCAAGAGTGTCAGTCGAGGAAGAGACAGAGGATGAGGATGCAGCAGGTGAGGCAGAAAGAGCAGCTAAGGAAGAAGCTGCAGCTGAGGAAGAGACACAGGATGAGGAAGGAGCAGATGAGGCAGAAAGAGCAGCTGAGGAAGAAGCTTCAGCTGAGGAAGAGACTCAGGATGAGGAAGGAGCAGATGAGGCAGAACGAGCAGCTGAGGAAGAGACAGAGGATGAGGAAGGAGCAGGTGAGGCAGAAAGAGCAGCTGAGGAAGAAGCTGCAGCCGAGGCGAGAGCGTTGGATGAGGAAGGACCAGAGGATGAGGACAGAGTTATATATGAGGCAGGAGTAATAGATGAAGAAGCAAGACTGTCAGATGAGGAGGCTGTGGATGAGGAAGATGATGTAGCTGAGGCAGGGGCTGCAAGGATATCTGATGAGGAAGGGGCTGGAGGTGACATGGGAGTTGCAGGTGTTATAGGAGCTATAGGTTGGGCAGGAGCTGCAGGTGAGGTAGGAGCTGCAGGAGAAGGAGGTGTTTTAGAGGCAGGAGTGGGTGATGATGGGTCTGCAGGTGATGAAGAGTCTGTGGGTGATGAAGGGTCTGGGAGTGATGAGGGGTCTGCAGGGGATGAAGGATCTGTGGATGATGGAGGGGCTGTGGGTGAAGCAGGAGCTGTAGGTGAGGATGAGGCAGGAGCTGTAGGTGAAGCAAGAATGTCAGATGAAGAGGGAGCTGCAGGTGACATGGGAGTTGCAGGCATTATAGGAGCTGTGGGGTTGGCAGGAGCTGCAGGTGAGGCAGGAGGTTTAGGTGAAGAAGGGGCCTTTGACGTGGCAGGAGGAGCACATGGGGCTGGAGCCTGGACCCAGCAGTGGAGCCAAGCCCTGCAGCCCATCCTGGAAAACATGGCCTACCAGGAACTGAGACATTTCTCTGGGACAGAAGAGCCTGGCTGTGGGGGTCAGTCTTTTGAAAGCTGGCTGGACCATGCCAATGACATGCTATACTTGTGGCGCCACATATCTGAGAGGGAGAGGAGGCGGCGACTGGTGGAGAGCTTGGGGGGCCCTGCCCTGGATCTGCTTTGTGAGCTTCTGGAAGAGCACCCAGACACCCCTGCACAGGACTGCCTGGCTGCACTGGTGCAGGTGTTTGGCAACAAGGATACTGTGATGACCGCGAGGCTGAAGTTCCTGACTTGCTCCCAGCGTCCTCAGGAAACCCTCTTTGCCTACGTGATGCGCCTGGAAGGTCTGCTACAGATGGCCATGGAGAAGGGGGCCATCCAGCCTGCAATGGTAGATCAGGCAAGGGCGCGGCAGGTGCTGATGAGGGCCCGGCCCAACCAGATGTTGCAGAACAACCTGAGGAGGATGCGGTTAGAGAGGAGGCCACCTGGCTTTGTGGGGCTGCTCAGGCTTGTCAGGGAGACTGAAGCATGGGAGGCAGCTCTGGCTGAAAATGCAGTGGTCCGAGTGGGGGAAGGGGTGGAAGTGCATGGTGGAGAGCTGGATGTGGCCCAGGCTGCTCTTGTGGGTGCTGGGGGTGTTGAGCCTGCCCCTGATGTTAGAGAGTTCCTCCAAGCCAGTGAAGATGCTGGCCAGGCTGCTGCTGCTGCTGTGCTTGAGCAAACTGCTGAGGATGCTCCTTTTAGTGATGATGGCACAAAGGAAGGCCCTGACTCTGATGAGGCCAAGATCTTCTCTGTCACCCAGAGAGATGAAAATGTGTTGCCCCCTGCTGGCTCAGGCCAGGCAAGTACCACTGAGGGCCCTGATGTGCCTGAGAGCTTGGCCCATGCAGGAGAGCAAGAAGCAGAGCAGTCTGTACCAGAGGGGCTGAAGGAAGAGTCAGAAAATGAGAATGGGGCATGGGAAGCTAGTCACCCCAAATCCTTCTTTGGCAAATAGGCTCAGAACACCCAGGGGCTTCCTCCTACCTCAGGCAGCTAAATCCTAGAGGCAGGCAATGTAAGCCCAAGGCCTGTGCTTTACCCCAAAGGTACAGCAGGGCCCAGAAAAGGTTTTGCTTAGTCTTAAACCAGCTCCCTCCTTCAAATCTGGAAGAGGTCCTGACAACCACCACCACCTCCCATTCAAGTTATCCAGGTGACCACATTTGCCACCAAGTGGAATAGGGAGAGGTGCCCTTTTCCATGACAATGTCACCTCCAGATCTAGTCCTAAACTATTCTGGCTTGGCTTTCCTGAAACAAATTGCTGAGGTCCAAGCCCCAAAATTAAGAATGTAGCCTGAGAAGCCACCTATTCTAGTTTGGAATATGTGGGAAAGGGGCGATCCCAACACAGGCAGCTATTTTGTTCTCCCAACACAGGCAGCTCACCTCCTCCCATTTGCAGTCACTAGGCAGACTGCTTTCTACAGTAGGGGGCAGTTCACCCTTATCTATCTGCCTCATAGTGACCCAGCTGTCCAGAGCATTCACCTTCATACACACTCTCTCGTCCATTGGTTTTGTGCAAAGCCATGAGATACATTAATCTGGGCAAGTGAAAGTGTGGAGTACCCAGTCAACCACTTCCACACAGAGGCCTACGGTAAGAAGCTGTTCTAGTCAAGCCTTATCTGCCCATATTGTGAACTACTTGTCTGCTTTCTCAGTGTGAACCTAGGTCAGCCACCTCTGACTGATTGTTTTCCAGATATGTGCATTTTTACCTGAGCAGGTCCTTTCCAGAGACCCCTAAGTCCAGCAACAGGAGCCAGCAGGAAGAACAGAAGATGACGAGACACTGGCTGATGCCTACATTTTGACTATCACTTGATTGATCTGTATAGGCAAAAAGTCATGGACCTGGGAGGGGATTGAACACGATGTTTTTGTTTCATTTAAGTTGTTAGTCATGACTCTTATTTCCTCTACTTGGTAAGGTATTCTGTGTTGTGATTTCTGATGTCCTATAACTGGCCTGTGTCAATATAGGGTAGAGCCACCCCACAGTGTGTGACCTCTTGAGGTCATCCTCAAAAATAAATGAGTATTGCCAGGAACCATTGTCTTGATAAGATGCACATCTTGGATTTTTGAGAAGAGAGAAAATGAGGAGGGGCCCCCAAGGTGCTTTCAGAGCCCCAGGAGGAGCGAAGTCTTGGAACTATAGTATCTGCTGGCTATAATGTGTTTCTTACCAGTGCTTTACCTTTTTCAATGGTTTCATCAAATGTTTTTTCATTAATAAATTTTTTGGCTGTTTCAGCTGTGTCTCTCCATTTCCTTGGGCAGTTGTGTGTGGAATAAGCTCATAGGAGTATCAAATTTCAGCTTGGCACCCATGGGATATGTCCTTACTGATGGTAAGCATTAAGTACTTCAATAGGCAGGTTAGGGATTGATGAAAACTTTTATTTCAGAGATGATTTGTAGTTCAGTTTTACTGGTCTAATTTGGACTTTTCAAAATGTTTTGCCAGCCTAACAATGGCCCATGACTAATCCCAGCACTTGTTAGACTTATAGTTGTAGCTTAACCATGCAGGGACTTTCAGGCCGGCCTAGGCTACAGATACATACAAGACCCTATTGATTTTTATTTATGTGTTTGTATTTATATGCCATTTGTGCAGGTGCCTTCAGAGGCAAGAAGATATTGGATACACTGAAGCTGGAGTTGCAAGTGGCTTTGAGCTGCTCAATGTGGGTACTGGGATCTGAACTATGGTCCTTTGCAAGTGCTCTTAACTGCTAGGCTGTCTCTTAAAACATGCAAAATGAGTTTTGTTGATGCTGGTTTTCTCAGTTTAGGGGCAACACCACATGGAGTTTAAGTCAATACTAACCATCATGCCACTTTTAACCTTTTGTTATTCTGCCAGCTGTGAGCCACATTGTGACCTGAGGCCTGTGGTAAACTGAATGCCTCTAGCCTCTGGCCTTCAGTCTTCTTCAGTAACAGTGCCAGATGCCTAGGCTAGTATGGGCTGTGCATGTAGCTCAGGGTTTAAAGCAGAATACCTTTCAATCATGAGTCCTTCCTTAAGCCATTGTAGCTCCCAACTATGAAGTGTGAGCATTATATTCAGCATTCTATCCATATCCATAGAACTGGCTGTGTAAAGGCCCTGAGCAATTAAAGAGACACTGTGTGAGCATTTACTCTGGGGGGGGGGCATTTCTGAACTCAGGGTTAGAGGCCATGAATGGGTTGCCAAAGGGTAAGGAGGAATTGGGGTTTTAGGGTAGGTAGCCCACAGAGGGCTGGCAGCTGCCAGTGGCTATCTTGCAGGCTTCAGAGCCTTTCTGAAAGTTCAGGGCCCCTGTCTGAGGTCAGATTAGTTATATTATCATGGTTTAAGTTGTTGCCAGTTATGCCACTGTCACATTTCAGATACATTGATTTTGGCTGGGACATAGGCAGTTTTACAAAGAGGTCACACCAAGCCAAGTGTGAACTATGTACCAGAACTGCTGCAGAAATAAATCAGAAGTTGTTCATTTGTTTCATGCCCAGCCTGGTTCAGTGTAGTCCAAAGTCATTGCAGACCACATGGAACTGCTTATCAACCATGTCACCTGGTCTGTCATTCGCTCATCTCCTCCTGAAAATCTCTATGTGCGAGGCCAAGTGCAGCTGTGTGAAAAGGTTCTTCCATGGTTGGGGTTTGAGAGAACAAGTGGCTTCTGCATCCTCATCCTCTTCCACTCCCTGCTTCTAGTCAAACTAACTTCCCTTTCAGCTACAGGCACAAAGGTGGTAAGCCTAGCACAGACCTCTGCCCCTTCCAACAGCTCTAATCCCATGACAAATCAATTGTCATCCAGATATAGAACTCTGATTAATAAACCCTAAGTGGCATACCATTCCTTTGGGGTACCTTCCTGGCACAAGGATTGGACGTACTTGGATCCCAAGGAATTTTCTGCCAATTCCTGCCTGGTCCCTGTCTTGACAAGGAGCTCCTGGTTCCTCTGCTGTGCACTGTCCTGCCCTGGGGGGGTCCTGGAGAGCTGCCTCCTTCCCCTTAACCTTTCAAGGATGATGCAGGCCACATTCTCTTTAACATCCCAATTAGGTGAGAAAGGCCTGAGTCAAATGTTTAGGTCGTGGTTAAAGGAACATCCAGAGTTGCTGAAGAAGCCTTACCTTTCTCTGCAAAAGAGATTGAGCAAGGTGTCTGATAACCCTGCCCACTAGCCACTGCTAGCCAGTTAGGAACACTGAGACAGCCTCTTGTTTTCACTGACTTCAGCAACCTTGTGGGACATCTGGGAGCCTACCAGCTGAGGACTGGCCCCCACTGTGACTAATGCCCAGATGTCAGACATACCCTGAATTCATATTGTAACATTTTACTGACACAATGGATATACCCCTCATAGTACATATGTCTTGGAAGAGGTCAGAGCTCATGTTACCCATTTATGGGCACTTAGATGGGGTAAGGCTTCCCAACTTAGGGCAGTCTTCAAGATTGGGGTCACAAGTACCCTATTGCCAGGACAGCTCCTCTTGCATAACTGACTTGGTTTGGGAACCGATGGAGCCAGAATATGCCATGCTTATGGCCTATAATGGTATCTGCCTGCCAAAGATACGAACTTTAGAAAGGAAATTCCTTCAAGGTCTTGGGTTATTTTCCTTTTCAATTAAACAGAGAAATGATGGCTGGCCTTGCTTCAAAGGCAGCTTCAAAGAGGAAAAAAAAATACTATTGGAAACTGCTACAACCACAAATCACAAATTAGCCAGTGGCCTAACCAAGTTGTGCTAAGTACAGACAGAGCAGGAGTGAGCTGAGCCAACAATACCTTCTTAGAACCAGAGCAGAAATCAGATTGCTCCAGAATTAAAGGTCATAGTCCCAAAAGTCTCAGAAAATGGGAAAAAAATCTTTAATTAGATTAATGAAATTGAAGGCCACAGGCCATGGGAGTAGCAGGATATCCCAAGGTAGATGATATGAAAATAAGAGATGATTTGAAGGCACTGGTGGAAATCAAACCTGCATAGGATTTATACATGAAACAGTAATCACAACTACAAAAATAATGAGGATTAGTGATGTTTAATGTTTTTTTCTTAAACTTGTTGGCCAGTTGCTAGTTTTCTTTTGAAGATGGTGATTCAGATCATTTGCCAGCTTTTAAACTGGACTACTTGTTTTATAGTGTTGAGTTTCTTTTATATTTTACATGTGAGCTTTTGGGTTATTTTGAATCAATGTAGAGAGTGATGGGTAGGGGTATAATTTCATTCTTCTGCACATGGGTACCAAGTTTTGCAATATCATTGATTAGACGCTGTCCTTTCTTCAAAATGTGTTCTTGTTGCTTTTGTTAAAAAAAAAAAAAACAAATCACTTAGCTAAAAATACATGCATTTATTTAGAGGTTCTCTTTTTGTTCCATTAGTTTACAAGGTCATAGTTAGAATGGCTATTATAAAAGTAAAAAATCTAATGAGGATGAGAAAGAGAAACTCTCAAACTTTGTTATATAGTTATTAGAGAAAACAGTGGGGAGGTGCCTCAAAAAACTACAAATAGAACTATCATGTGATGTACTCATTCCACTACTGAGTCTATATCCAAAGAAAAGAAATGAGTAATTCAAAGGGGCACCTGCACTCTCATGTTTAATGCAACATAATTCACATTTGCAAAGGTACAAAATAAACTTAAATACCCATGGATAGATTAATGATGTGATAGCCAGATTTCTATTTCGATAACAAAATGTCTGATATAATCAACCTAAAAGGAGGAAAGACTTACATCTTTTTACAGTTTTGGAGACTTTTCAGTCATGGTTGATTGGCCTTGTTGCTTTGGGGCCTAAGGTGAAGCAGTATATCATTCTGAAGAAAAATGCGTGGTGGAGCAAGCTGTTCACCATATCCGGGAAGCAGACAAAAAAGGGTTCAGTATCCCACAGTACTTTGTGCACCTGTCTAGTTTGTCATTCATGTTTTAAAACAATAAAAATCAGCAAAGGAACTAAATCTAACCAAGTGCAACAAATATCAGTAAAGAACTCAGAAATGGAAGAGTCACACATAAAATCTGTTTATGTACTGAACTAATATTCAACAGCAGGGTAACCATACACTGGATGGTGCTACAGGGCAGAGTTTTAGTATTAAATGCCACAGAAATACGATGTAACACAAATCGGAGGTCAAGGACTGTCACTATGGAAAAAAAAAAAGTGTATATAGGATTCTTTTTCTTCATCTGTAATTCAAGGCATTTTTAACACATTGTTCCAGAACATGCAAGTAAACATGGTAGTTCCTTACCTTTTAGGAACCAGTACTTCTTGTACGTCAATAAAAATTTCATTTCTTTCTGTTTACACATGAATATGAATTTTTCAGTTAAACAGTGTATATACTCCCCCCATCTCAATATACTCACATACATTGGGCTGTTATTCAAAGAACTCTAAGTATCACAAATTTAATTTGTACCATTTCATGGTCATTAGTATATTTACAAAATTCTAAGATTACCACCATTAATGTACACATATTTTTACCACCCCATAAGAAATCCTCTTCCTTTAGTAGTCCTTGCCCGGTCACTTTCCAATTCTTCTGGCCTCAGTCACTGGTAGCTGATAGAGGATATCCTTTTATATGCTGTGAATATATATATTTCTCTTATTGATCAATGAATAAAGCTGTTTCGGCCAATGGACAGGCAGGATGTAGCCAGGCAGGAAGTATAGGCAGGGCTGCCAGACTAGGAGAATTCTGGGAGGAGAAAGACAGAGAGTGAGTTGCAAGGAAGATGCCATGCAGATGCCAATGAAGAAAGAGACCCGGGCTCTACCAATAAGCCAAGACTATGTGGAGACACACAGATTAATAGAAAAGGGTTAATAATTAAGACAGAACTAACCAGTAAGAAGCCTTAGCCATCTGTCGAACAATTTATAATTAATATAAGCCTCTGGTGTTTATTTGGGACTAAACAGCTGTGAGACCAGGTGAGACAGAAGCTTCTATCCACAGATAGCCACCCATCTGCTCTCTGAGTTTACGATTCATCTATTCTGAAGTTTCATAGAAATGGAATCCTGTATTATTGTGTTTGATAGTACTCATTTGGCGCATTGTATAACTCCATCAGGAGTAGTTTCACCTATCCACTCCTGTATCTCTCTACTTCTGCCTTGGACACTCTGGGTTTTGGGCTTATGTTAATGGCAGGTACTGCTGGGTGCTAGGCTTTGGAGTGGATTCAATACCATCTTTGGACATTTCTGTAATACACAACTGCTTCCAGTGGGTACCAGCTCTCTTTCCTCTCCTTGCTACTTGTCTCATTTTAATTTCTTTCGCTACCTCAGCTATTGACTCAAGAAACATTTGCTGTGCTGTAGTGTTCAGGGCCACACACTTGGGGTGGTAGGCTTAGGCTAAGGGGCAAAGGGATGTGGAGGGGAATGGTGGGGGGTTAGGAACTGCTGAAAGATAAAGATAATGGGTATTCCTGATGGACTTGCCAGGGCCCTGGTTGGAACCTGAGCTTGAAGAAAAGGTGGGTATTATGGATGAGGCTAAAGTATCTAACTTGAGCAATTGGAATTCCATGAGAGGAAAGGACTTGGGGTTGGGGGAGGAGACGAAGTCATTGCACTGGAAGCCAACTGCATATAAGAATGGGCTTTTCTCTTGTGTGCAGCCTTTTCTAGGGTCTCTTTGGATCTACCTTATGTCTCTTGGGATGGACTAGGACTCTCTGCCATTCTAGCTTTTCCTATGCTTGTTACAGGTGACTTGTACAGATGCCTAGGAAGAAGTCTGAGAATTTGTGTGGTGTGTGTATAATGAATGCAACAGATTCATGCGATGTGCATGTGTGTGTCTACACATGTGTATTTGTGCAATGTGTATTTGTGTCTCAGTTTTTTTTATGCACACATACATGTGCCTGTGTACCTTCCTTATACATAAAACTAGGATGACAGGAAACATCCAGGCAGGCAGAAATATCACCCACTCCTTCCTTAGTAGCTTCCAGTAAGCAATAGGATGGTGCACTAAGCCCTGGTTTCAACAGCACAAAGAGCTCATTCTGCCTCAGAATTTTCCACCATGGAGAGAAGTGCTGAGCATTCTCTCCAATTCTTGCCCTCATTTGCGTCTTTCTGCCATCTCTCCTTCTCTAGTTTGTGTCACATGTGCAAACTTGAAGTCTGAGACACTGCTGGGTACAAGATAACCCTGTGTGGCTTCCAGTTATAGTTAAGAATTATCTGGCTCTTCCTGCTCCTGGAACTGTGCTGTTTCCTAGACAACGGATTCTGTGTAATCATGGTCAAGGGAACGTAAATTTATGTTCAAAATCAAGGTCACAGTATAACACCAATTCACCATGGCAACAGCAGACTATTCATATGACATGGAGATGAAATTGCAATGAAAACCACATGCAGACTGCTAGCTGCCCAGATATCTGCATCATGAAATAGGTTGGATACAAAATTGGAAATCTGTGTCTATAAAAGGCATAGCCCCTTGTAGTTCAATATATGGTATTTACCAGACAGAGCCGGTCAGGCAAATAGTGCCACATGTAAGCAAACATGTCATCTTCAGGACTTTAATTCCATAAATCCATACCAGAGCAATTCTTGGTGTAAATGTGTCATGCACAAACTCTGAATCAATTCAAGTGTTCATTCAACTGCTATACTCACTGTGTGACCAAGTCAGTCACCTTTTTCCCCCCGGAGCTAAAATCAATAATTCTGACTACCGAGGAATCTAGAACAAAACTTTGTTGTTTAATGTGTGATCTTCCTAATTCCATGACCTTGGGCCTCTTTGGTTCCCTGAGATGAGGTGTGTGGAAATGGTTGGGTCTCAAATTTTATGATGGGCAAGAGCATTCACCAACCAAAGGGAGGAAGGAGATAAAGAGAAGCCTTTGGGGTAAAGTTTTTATGAAGGCGAACATCACCTTGTACTACATCTTCTGTGTACATTCAGTGCCCCCGTCAGAGTGAGAGGATCCTGATGTTGATGCATAGGAGAAAAAGATTTGAAGGTCAGTTTCACATTTACCTTTCAGATAACAGTAGGGGATAGGGCCCTGGGAGACTATTACCAGAAGAATAATCTTTTTTAAAAATTATTATTATTATTTTTATTTTTGGAGACAGGATTTCTCTGTGTAGCTTTGTAGACCAGGCTGGCCTCGAACTCACAGAGATCTGCCTGCCTCTGCCTCCTGAGTGCTGGGATTAAAGGTGTGCACCACCAACACCTGGCTGAGAAGAATGGCTCCATTATGTTTGTCACTAAGTATACAGTCACGAAGGTGGAAGAGATTATTTACTGCTTCCTCATGTTCCTTTGAGGCCCAAGAAGCTGTCCAACATAGTTTGTCAAAAAGAACAAACACCCTGACAAGTTTCCCACTGGCCACAGTGTAAGTTGAGACCCAATCAAAGAGTCCCTCCTGCCACAGAACTTCCCCCTTGGCCTGTGTGGTAGTTTGAATAGGTCCCCGAAGCTCATATATTTGAATGCTTAGTCATCAGGGAGTATGGGGTCCTCTGCTGTGTGCATAAGCTCTATGCACAGCTCCATGGGCAACTAGGTTGGGGCCAGGGTCTGCAGAAAAGTACTTGGCCCTGGGCCTTTGCATTTGTGGCACCACCAGTTACTGTCCCGAGGTAGAAGATTAAGGCTCGTTTGAAAGGAGGCTGGCTCTCTTTATCTTCATCAAGTGGCACTGCCTATGATTAGGAGGTATGGCCTTGCTGAAGGAAATGTGTAGAACTCTCAGCTACCTCTCTAGCACCATGTTTGCCAGCATGCAGCCGTGCCTCCCACCATGACGATAATAGACTAAATCTCTGAAAGTGTGAGCGAGCCCCAGTTAAATGGTTTCTTTTGTAAGAGTTGCCATGGTCACAGTGTCTCTTCAGAGCAATATAACTTTAAGACAACTTGGCAGGAAATTTTCAGCTTTACCATACTGTTTTGGTTATCAATTTTCCTAAACTTAGATTCTGTTTGGATCTCATGGCTCAAGGGAATTCAAGAAGCATTTTGGTTCAGTGTTTGTGTGAGACATATTTCCTTACCTCACTTAAATTTTCCCTTTACAAAGGCACCACATTCACCAACTCACTGAGTTTCCTAGGTTGTTCTAGGAAAGCCAGTTTAACTGGGCAAATACAGAGTTCAGAGGATGGATGAGGTAGAAAAGAAGTGAAAAAAAGCAGGGTTGGGGTGATGGCTCTGTCTTTAGCCAGTCCCTAAATTTGATGTAAAATCCCAGTGTTGTGGTTTGAATAAAAGTGACACCCATAGGTGAACATTGGTCACTAGAGGATGTCACTATTAGGAGGTATGGCCTTGTTGGAGGAAGTGTGTCACTGTGTTGAGGGGCTTTGAGATTTCAGGAGCTCAAGCCAGGCCCAGTGGCTCACTGTCTCTTCCTTCTGTCTATGATCCAGATATGGAACTCTCAGCTCCTTCTCCAGCACCATGTGTGCCTGCATGTCAACATGCCACCACAATGACAACAGACTAAACCTCTGGAACCTCTGAAACTGTAAGCCATCCCCAATTAAATGTTTTCTTTTGAAATAGTTGCTCTGAGCCATGGTGGTGTGGTACATGCCTTTAATCCCAACACTCAGGAGGCAGAGATGTTCTGATTTCTTTGAGTTTGAGGACAGCTAAGTCTATAGAACTAGTTTCAGGACAGTCAAGGCTACACAAAGAAACCCTATCTCAAAAAACAAACAAAAAAAAAAACAAAAAAAAAAAGAAAAGAAAAAGAGTTGCTCTTGTCACAGTGTCTTTTCACATACTAGAACATTGACTAAGACATCCAGCAATGAGAGGCAGAGGCAAATGGGTCCCTGGGGCACCTAGCAAGCCTAGAATACATGGTGAACTCCAGGGAAGTAATCCACTCTGTCTCATCATGTATGTATGTATGTATGTATGTATGTATGTATGTATGTATATATATATATATAATTTTTTAATTTTACATAATGATCCCAGTTCCCTCTCCCTTCCTCCCATGCCCCCATCCTCCTTCCATCTCATTCTCCCCACTCCACAGGGAGTGTGATGCCTTCCAGGAGGGATCATCAAAATCTGTCAAGTCATTTGGAGTAAGGACTAGACCCTCACTCCTGCCTCTAGGCTAAGGGAGTATCCCTCCATAGGGAATGTGCTCCCAAAGTCCTTTTGTGCACCAGGGATACATCCTGGTTCCACTGTCAGAGGTCCCTTAGACTGCCCAGGCCTTCTAACTGAGACCCACGTTCAGGGGGTCTGAGTCTGTCCAATGCTGGTTTCCCAGCTATCAGTATGGGGTCCATTAGCTCCCCCTTGTTCGGGTCAGCCGTCTCTGTGGGTTTCTGTAGCCTGGTCTTGATCCCTTTTCTTATCACCCCTCCCTCTCTGAAACTGGATTCCAGGAGTTTGGCTCAGTGGTTACCTGTCGGTGTCTGCTTCTGTTTCCAAAAGCTACTGAATGAAGGCTCTATGATGGTGTATAAGTTAGTCATCAATCTCATTATCAGGGAATGGCATTTATGGTAGCCTTTCCACTGTTGCTCAGATTGTTAGTTGGGGTCAGTCTTGTAGGTCTCTGGACATTTCTATAGAGTCAGTTTTCTCTTCAAACCTATAATGGCTCCCTCTATTACGATATCTTTTTTTTTTCGCTCTCATCTATTCGTCCCCTGACTCAATCTTTCTAGTCCCACATGTTCTCCTCTCCTCCCCTTCTCTTTCTCCTAGCTCCCTCTCCACTCACTGCCCCCAATCCCCATGTGCTCAGGAGATTTTGTTCCTTTCCCCTTCTGTGAGGGACCTTGTATGAATCTCTTAGAATCCTCTTTGTATCCTAGTTTCTCTGGTGATGTGAATTATAGGCTGGTGATCCTTTGCTTTGCTCTATGTCTAAAATACATATAAGAGTGAGTACATGTCTCATTTTTTTAAAGGTAGATAGTTCCTGAGTCTGTTTTATGGCTTCCAACTGCTTACACACAGACACAGACACAAAGACACAGACACACAGACACAGACACACACACACACACACACACACACACACACACACACACAAAGAATGACAAACAAACAATATAGAGATCCCTAAGGGGAGTAGTCTCAGCAATTGATCTTTAATTTCAGACTGGAACATGAATTTCTGTCCCAATGTCAAATACCTAAGATAGTCAATTGACTTGTAAGGAGGAAAGTTATGTTTCAGAGTTTGCAAGGAGGCTCAGCAGTTGAAGGCACCAACCTGATCTAAGTTAATTCCCAGGGACCTAAATAGTGGAAGAAAGTCATATCGTTAAAGTTGTCTTCTGACCATTATATGTGTGTGTGCACATGCACATACACAATAATTTAAATTTTAAAATATGCACCTTGGCTTATGTTTTTAGAAGTTTCAGTCCTTGATCATTTGGCCCTGTTGCCTAGGCCTGAACTGACAAGCAGTGCATGCAGCAACAATGCTTCTCACCTTGTGGGAACTAAGAAGCAAAGAAATAGAAAGCAAGGACCCAGGGTAATGACCAAACTTACTCTAAGTAGGTTACTAAAACACACACACACACACACACACACACACACACACACACACACACACACACACATACATACATACACACACAGCATCATGGAGGACACTTAAGATTTTCATGGGACTGGAGGGATGGCTCAGTAGTTAAGATAACTTAATCAGGCCACTAATACCTGGACTTGGAAGCAAAATATTTTTCCTAAGCCTCTTTTACTTCCTCTTTGCTATGCTCCTGGGAGTTCTTTACTGCCATCTTATTTTCAATGGCATCTCCTCTGGATAACTAACCATGAGCTCTTTCCACTCAAAATCAGACTCTTCAGCTCCCCTTGTTTGCTTTGTTAAATTTCATACCCTCCGCAGACTCAGGGATGCCATTAAGCCTCACTGTCTTATTTTTAGTTGCAATATAGCTTGGTCTCACTACAAGCCTCAATGGTCAAAACATGGCACATTCTTATTCCAAATTCTTGCTAATCTTGACAAATTCTGTCACCACAAAGGAAGTGGTTTGAAATTCCTTATGTCGAAACCTTTTCTCTCTGCTCTCATGCCCCCTGTTTCTCTTGTCATACTCATCAGATTCTCTTGGCAGAAGCCAAACTTCCTCATAAAGCTGACTAGGACCCAGAACTCTTGACTTTTGACATAGCTCCTCCACCGGCACCCCCTCAGTCTGACCCTCCCTCAGCATCCTGGTCTTGCCCACTACAATCCTCTCATTCAGCTCCTCTTCCTTACCCCAACTCAGCTTCAGCCTCTCGTTTTTCCTCACCCACCACCAAGGGGACTGTTCCATTTGTTTTTTGTGTCTACTGAGGGTTGTTGTGTTGTCTAGTATGTGGTTGATTTTAGAGAAGATTCCATGTGGAGCTGAGAAGAAGGAATATTCTTCTGTGTTTGGATGGAATGTTTTGTTGTAGTTTGTTTTCTATTGCTGTGATAAACTCCATGCCCATAAGCAATTTTAAAGTTATCTATCTTTTTATTTCCCTGTGTTTGTGTGAAGGCATATTCCTGTGGAGGTTGAAAGAGGGCACTGGATCCCCTGAAACTGTGGTTACAGGCAATTGTGAACTGCCTGATGTAGTTGCTGACTTTTTTCTCATATAATATATCCCTCCCTCCACTCCTCCCAGTTCTTCCTCATCTCACCTCCCATCCAGAGCCACTCCCTTTCTGTCTCTCATTAGAAAACAGTTAGGCTTCTTCGGGATAGTAATTAAATAATATAAGATAAAACAAAAACTAACACGTTGAGAATGGGACAAAACAAACAGATGAAAAAGAGCCCAAGAGTAGGTACAAGAAACACAGACCCACTCATTCCCACACTCAGGAATTCCATAAAAACACTAAAGAACATAAATGTTTTTCTATTCATCTATTTACTTTTGTGTGTGTGTGTGTGTGTGTGTGTGTGTGTGTGTGTGTGTGTGTGTGTGTGCGTGTGTGTGTGTGTCTGCACACGCACATGCATGTGTGCTCATGTTTGTGCACAGAACAGCATTTGCAATAGTCAGAGGGCAATTTTCCTGAATTGGTTTTCTTTCATTCTGCACATTCTGAGGATTGATCTCAGGTAGTCAGGTTTGGTAGCAAATGTTTTCACTTGCTGAGTTATTTTGCTGGCTTAATAATTATTTAATATTGTCCAATAGCCACTCAGTATTAAATTATCTGTTGTTTAAATTTTTCTTTATAGTTTGTTAGGATCAGAAGCCAATGATGTTTGCAAGTATCTTATTTATGGGCTTCCCCTCTACATCTATTTTCCTCCCTTGCAATTTATTTGTTGAAAAATGTGATTTATAATGTGAAAGTTAAGAAAGCTGATGGTACCAGCCCAATTAGATAATTCAACAATTTTCTCTAAACTCTCTATTCCCTGTAAATTGTTTGGTGGATCTAAAAGACTTTGTCAGGCATGGGGTCAATGTTTTTAGTAAGCTATTTCATTCATATTAATCAAATATTTTTAAACACCCTGGCACAATTATCAAACAGATTGTCAATAAGGCAGATTTGGTGGACATTCTAGGAGAAGCCTTACCCTCTCCATGGAACAGATGGGAGGAATGGGGAGTGGGAAGAGAAGAGAGAGGGGGAACTGGGATTGGAATGTAAAAATAAATCAATAAAAATGTTAGTAAGGATATAATCTGAATCACAACTAATATTCTGTACCAATGGACATATATGGAAAACACATTGAACTGCACAATGCACTCTGAAGACATACATGAAACATTAAAAGATTAACCATATACTCCCTGCATTGCAAAAGATGGCAAATATTTAAACCCATTTCACTATAATCCTAGTGCCCAGATTAGAATGAGCAAGCATATTAAAAGCACAATGTAGACAAATCTTACCTATAAACAACAGTACAAAGATACTAAATCGTATCCATGGGGGCATTACAAGAACCCTGTACCATATCCAAATATAGTTTTCTCATAAAATACAGTGATAGATCAGTATTTGCAGTTGTTAATGCAAGTCAATTCATTATTGGTGAAGGCCATACATACCTACTTCAATTGATATATGAAAAGCATCTGATACAGTTCAACATCTATTCACTTGGCATTACCAATCCTTGATTGAAGTCCTTCAGATTATTTGAATCAATGTGAAACAAGAAAGAATAACAGAAAAGAAATACTGGGACATAAGAACTTTAATTGCTTGGACATACTAGCTTATAAAAAATCTAAAGAAAGCATCTTTAAAATTACCAAGAGGTGTTTGTTTACAGCCTTATCTTCCAAACAACAGTGAAGTAACAAATTTTATATTTTAAAGAGACGTTATGCTCTTAAGAGCAACACAAATTGTAAAAAGCTTTGACTTATGTATTACTTAACTGAAAGAAATAACTTAAGGCAGGAAAGATTTGTTTTGGCTCATAGTGTCAGAGGGGTTCAGTTCATTAGGTCACGGATAACTTGGCAGAGTGTCTTCATTCATGGCAGGTGCATATAGCTGATGCTGTTCACGTTGCCATGGACCAAGAACCAGAGGGACTGTGACAAGGGTAAGGCCACATTTTTCAAAGGTCTATTTCTAGTGACCAGCTTCCCACAGTTAGTCCTCACCTCCTAAAGATCCAGTCTCACAATGTAATGAATTGAAAAGAAAAATGTTCCATACCTGTACATTTAAGATTCAAACCATAATGCACTGTGATATATTAAATACATTAAAATACTGATGTTGGAAAAATAGTTCACAGGTTTAGAGCATGGCTGCTCTTCCAGAGGACTCAGGTTTTATTCCTCAAACCCACATGGAGGCTTACAACTGTTGCAGGGGATTCAGAACCCTCTTCTAGACTCTGTAGACACCAGAGGCTGCACTTACATATATTTAAGCAAAAAAATTAAAATCATAGGCATAAAAATAAATCCTTAAATACATTAAAATTCTGATATGAAGAAAGTATAAGAGGAGAAGGTAGGGAATACATGTGATAAATTAGAAGGGAAAGTACATATTGGGAGTGGAAAGGTTTATTAAGTCAGTGGTTCTCTACCTTTCTGATGCTGTGGGCCTTAATATAGTTCCTTGTGAAACCCCAACCATGAATTTATCTTTTGTTTTTCATCATAACTGTACTTTTTCTACTGTTATGAATCATAATGTAAATATCTGATATGCAAGATATCTGATATGTGACCCCCAAAGTGGGAAATGGGCAAGAGTGCAGCTCAGAGACCCCACAGACCAACCATAGTTGACATTAATGAGGCGATTCTGAAACTCAGGTTATAAAAATGAATACTAGAATTAAAAGGATTATTAAGTTTCAGGTATTTGTTCCCTGGTGGTGAAATCTGAGCTTTTGTGATGGCCATTTGGCTTTGGACAAATTGTTATCTTCAAGCCCTTCCACAGTGGTCTTGGTGCCATCAGGCTTTTTGAGATTCAAGTCAATAGATTCTAACCTCTATCATTGAGCCCCTTCTACTCATGCACCAAACATGTATACTACCCCTGGTCTTTGAGAACTAAGTCCAGGAGTCTAAGTTTTCTATTGCTGTTACAGAGTTATTGGGACTAGTCACTGAAGTTTACAAAGAAAAGAAGTTTACTTTGGTCCAAGACTGAGCAGCCAATCCCTGTTCTTGCTTCAATCTGTAGCAGGAACTGGAAAGTCAATGGTCAGGGAGAGAAAAGAGAACATGAAGACAGAAAGTGAGACCTTGCTTTAAAACTACTGGCTCCTTTGGGAACTGAAGCATTCTCAATAAAATAAGAACTCAAACATGACAGCAAGACATTAATTCATTCATGAGGGCACTGACACTATAGCCTAAGCATTTCACACCAGCTTTACCTCCCAACACTTCTACAGCAGTGTTGTAAATATATTTAATATGTAAACACTGAAAACATGGCAGGGGCTAGTGAGATGGGTCAGTGGATAAAGGTGTTTGCTGCCAAGATACTGACTGAAGTTCTATTTCTGGATCCACATGGTGGAATGAGAGAATCACCTCCAATGTGTGAGGTACTATTCATATGCACTTCCATACCATTGTGAACACACACTAAAAAGTAACTAAACAAATTTATAAAGGTCTTTCAAAGCATATCAGGAATCTTCTGGGTCAATGGAGGGCTCATTGGACCCCCTCCTTCAAGAAGCTGACACCAATTCCAAACAGGTTGACAGCCTTCTACCTTAGCAATCAGCTTGGAAGAGACAAGGATCAGGGCTTGGATTCCTAGTCTCAGAACTTACCCAGGCCCATGGCCCCTCACTCCAGCCCTTGATCCTACTCAGCTTTATCCAGGTCTATCCCTGACACACCTGGTATAATGATTAATATTGTCAAGTTGACAGGATATAGAATTGCCTAGTAGACAAGCCTCTGGGCATACCTATAAGGGATTATCTACTTTAGGTTAGTCCTTGGGCATGTTTGTAACGGAGTTTCTAAATTGGGTTAATTGAGGTGGAAAAATCCACCCTAACTATGGCTTGCACCATTGCATATACTGGGATGCAAGACTGCATTAAAAAAAAGTAAGCTGAGTACCAGTATTTATTACTCTGTTTCCTAATGGTGGATACAATGTGACCAGGTACCTCTTATTACTATTTCTGTACTGTCTCTGCCATGATGGATTGTACCCTTGAACCATGAGACAAAAAAAACTCTTTCTCCCTTAAATTGATTCTATTGGAATATTTTATTATAGCAATGAGACAAGTAACAAAAACACTTGAACTCTACCTTTCTGGCTTTCACCTCAAAGAAACATGCTTCCTTAGACCCACCTGTCATGAGAGCTGAAGCACATATTTCAGGTAGAGGGGCCCTTGCAGAGTGGGAGAATGGGTTCCACTCTGTTCCTCTCTCTGTACCTACCTGGACGTGCTGCAGAATCCTGTGGGCACACGATTCCCCTAGTTCTACGTACTTGCTAGACAGCTCCTAGTCTTCCTCCCCAAGCTGCTCCACGAGGCTGAGCAGCATCATGGGCACTGCCATGGGCTCTGTGGCCAGGGTCCCTGAGAGCTGAGGCTGGCCTAGCCCAGCTGGGTCCTCCCGCACCCAATGAATAATCTGGTCCATCATCTTCACAGCTTCATTCTGTGGGAACGCCAGGCAGAGGCTGCATGCTATATCCCATCTGTCTCCCCCAGGGAGGACCCAGGACTTAACCCTTCTGTGGAGGAGGGAGGGTTGTATCTCTTTGTGCTTACACAAACTTGCAGCCAAGCTAGGAGTCAGGAGTGGCTCTTGGGTACAGGCCACTCGCAAACGGTCTGGTTATGATTTGGTAACAGAAAGTCTTAGAAGGAGGGGCACCTCTCCAAGTTGGGTACAGGACAGTGTTGGTGGTATGGGAGGTAGGGCTGAGGTGAAAAAGACTTCTTGGTGGGGAATATCCCATAGTCAGGATGACAATATAGTGCAGTAGAAAGAGGCATTGCCTCTAGACTCTGGACGCAGATGCAGGAGCTCATGATTCTGCAGAATTGACAGTATCACAGAAAAAATTTAGATTGCTGGGTAAAACTGGCATGTGAGGGACAGATGACAGGAAGCTCCCTTCCATACATAATGTAGCTGAGCCTAGTGCCTGCCTTTAGAAATGCTGGAGTAATGACCTTTTAGCACCAGCTCCTTGGAGCACAAGATGGCCTGCTGGTCAGCAAGTAACTGTGACCTTGGTTGGGGACCAGCTTGATAGAATTTCCACATCTGACAACTGATTTCACCAGTAAGAGTGGTCCTGCCCAGGACAGGCAGAGGCAGAAAGAGAGGCAGCTGACAGAGGTAGGTAGGGGCAGGGTATAGGGTGGGTCTGAAGGTACTTTAGGTGAAGTGTAACTTGTGCCCACTAAAATATACAAATCCCCAATGCTTAAGTGAACACTCATGATATTTTGTCTACAAACACCTCCCCCACCCCTCATCTCTCTTGCAAGGACCTTGTCATGTGCTTTTGCATTTCTGGGATCAAACACACAGCAAGTGTTCAATAAATACATATTGAATGCAGGTCAGAAAAAAAGATGAGAAGTGAGGAAGTGAAGAATATTTCTGGTATACTTTGCCTGAAAAGTCTAGAATCATATGATTGTGTGGTTAACACTTTTTATACAGGGTCTTGTTCTGGAACTCAGGCTGGCCACCCTTCGTCTTCCACCTCTTGAGTACTAGAATTACAGGTGTGTACCACTACTGGCTCTATGTGGTTACCCTTTAAGGAAATGCATTTCCAGTGTATGCCTAACTATTGGAGCGCCTGGGGGTGGGGTAGACAGAGACACGGATTCAGTGTTCAAGAGATTCAGTGAACAAGCTAGAATGTAGTAAGCATCAAAGCATAAGCCATTCTATGGACCAGTTGTCTCCATCTCCAAGGAGGTCAAGGCAGATGGTGTGATGGGAACTTGGGATAGAAGGAAGAGGTCAGTGCCTTGTACCAGCCCATGAAATGGCAAGTGGAAACTGCTTAGGAGGCTTCACATGATATCTCCAAGACATTTGGATATTTGAATGTTCCACTAAAGAGAGAGCCAAAAAAGCACATCCTTGTTTCCTTGGATGCTCTTTCTTTTGTTATCCAGAAGCTTGTGATGAAGAAGCTACAAGGCTCTGCAAGGCAGGAGCACTAGGAGAGAGAGGAATTCTAGGCTGTACCTTCCCTCCATCTACCCAGCTTCGAGCTAAGGCCTAGCTTATCCAGATGATCTTTGGTTTTGTCTCATGCTCAATTAAGCTTGCTAGAACCATGTTTGTATATACTTAAAGAAAAAAAAAATAGATGGTATCATTAGTAACATATAAAACCAGGACAGAAAATAACAGGTTCATTCCTCACAATTGGTTTGCCAGCAAAGATAGCTAGGTAGGTATGGGACAGATGCACTGGGAAACAGCTGCTTGTCAGGTAGTTATGCCATTCCTGCCCAAATCTGTAAGAATCAATAGCTGTGCTGATGGGATACTAGAGGAAACATGGTTAGGCATGCCTGGGTCCTTGCCAAAATCCAAGAAAGACAACTGGTTAGGGAGTCATAGTTCACACACACACACACACACACACACACACACACACACACACACACACACGCACGCACGCACACACACACACACACACACACACATATATATATATATATATATATATATATATATATATATATATATATATATATATGCTTTTCACTGGGTCTCTCTTGCCAGAACTGGTCTTCCCCAAACTTCCTATCTGAGTCCTTTGTATCTGAAGGAGTCAGGAAGCTTAGGGTCCTGATCTCTTTTTTGAGGCAGAGGACAAGCCACTGTGGTGATATCTTGCTTGTACAAATAAAGCTTGTCTGAAGATCAGAGGATGAAGCTTGCCACTGGCTAAACATAGAGGCCAGAAGGTCTGTACAAGCAGACTGGAAGTGAGATGACTGGGCAGACACGGGAAGTGACCTGGCTGGGCAGACACGGGAAGTGACATGGCTGGGCAGACACGGGAAGTGACATGGCTGGGCAGACACGGGAAGTGACATGGCTGGGCAGACATGGGAAGTGACATGACTGGTTGGAGAGAGAGAATGTAAGCGGGAAGAAACAGGAACTTCCGTTCTTTTCCACTGCGAAGCTAATGAGGTAAAGTGTGCTGTGGCTTGCTCCTTCTTCTCTCTGATCTCTCAGCATTTTCCTCTATATCTGTCTCTGAAGTTTTATAATTTATACCTATTAAGAATTCCATTTACAAGCCACTGCCTATCAAAAGAACTGACCTTCCACTACTGCCCTTTCTCAGCCTTGAGAGGTGGGTATACCCATTTGCCACCTCATTTCCAGTCTCTAATTGAGCTGAGCTGGACACTAGAAGGGTGATTCTCTATGTGCACTATTTCATGGTGAAGACAATGGAAAGAGCTGATAAATGAAGCCTGAACAAAATGAGTCAAGGAAGGTCTATGCCTTTTAACATATATTTATTGAAATCTACTAGATGCAAGGCACTGTGCTAGATTAGACATGAAGGGCCACCTCTGTCTTCTAAGAGCTCACAATCTAATAGTTTGGAGAAGGCTGAGAAAAGGGGAGGAGAAGCCAAGTCCACAAACAGCTCTAGTACAAGGCTGATAATAGTGAGTACCATAAAACAGACAAGATAATCAGACTGGGGAAGAACAATAATGCCAACAACCGAATACAAACTGGGCAGGACACAACTACTATTCTCAGAGATAATGAAAGTAGCACTGAGGATCAAGTTCAAAGATACCATTTCTATCCTTGAAAGTAAGTGCCCAAACCAACGTAATGCAAACTACAGAATGTAAGTACACTAGGAATGGAGTTGTCATTAATCCCCAAATCTAGCCGGTTTGCTGGAAATAGAAAAACACTTCCAAATAGAGTGGAACAGGCTACAATGAGCTCATCTTATGAACCAAATGCTGTTCAGAAAAGGAACTACACTCGTACAGAAGATCATGGGTTAAACCCAGAGACCAAAAGGCATAGAGTCCCACCCATCTTAGTGACCAAAGTATACCACACTTAAACAGGTGTTCATGTCAACCAACTGGGATTTAGGCCAGGAATGCTGGGTGGATAGAATGTAAGGAAAGACAGCAATGCAAGTCTTCTTAGGAAGCAGCCCAATTGTCAAATGCAAATGGTTCTTGGCAAATTTCAAAAAGCACAGACCCACTCAAGCTGGCTGAATGCAAGGGGGGAGGGGTAAGTCTATACTGGGGACATACATACACTGATGCAGGCAGCTGCCAGTAACCTAAGAACATATAGCCAGGCCTCCTGTAGGGTAGCACCCAAGTAGCTGTGGGCAGAACAACAGGAACATGTAAATGTCCATTATGGTTCTACTCACAGGGCCAACTCCTTGAAATACCTTGTGCCTCCCTCCATGATCCAATACCAACCAGAGGCTTCATTTTCCTCTTTTGCATTTCACAGTTCTAAAAGTTCAAGTCCATCTTCTCAAATCAGGTCTGACTGTTGGTTGCTGCCTTTGGGTCAGGTGTGTGGGGTTGGTTTAATTAATGTGGCCCACAAATGGGGTGGCAAGTTATGTGGCACACAACAGGGCCACAGCCCAGGACTGGAGACAGGTCAGATCCACTTTAAGCACAAAAATCAAACACACAGAATGTAACATCATGGGAGAAAGATGCCCACGCTGTGATGTGATGGGGATTATTCTATAATTCAAGAGTGGCTATGATACAAGTAATTAATATAGTTAATCATAATAAGCAGCAGAATGATAAACATTTGCTTTAAAAAATTTAGCAAGTATTAAAAACTCTAATAAAAGCCACAGAGGATTTCTTCCTTAATATGTTGAAGGGATGAACCTTGAGAGCCAGAATTGTATATAATCTAGCTGCTCTCCATTCCCTTTCAAGAATACATGTGGTTAGAAAGAAAAGTGCAATGAGGTAGATACATGGATGCATAGACATGCACACACTGCAAAAAGCTTACACACCTAGATCCAAGGAAATTCACACCCACATTACCTAAGGCAAAGGATGCAACTATGGAGAGAGTAGGTATTTCACCGCCAATATCATTCACAAGATCTGAAAATACTCACGGAAAAGACACTGTTTTTTAATGTTATCTCAAAAAAAAAAACCAAAAAAACACAAAAGGATTTGTTTCAGAAAAAAATTAGAGAGCTCAAACTAGAAAAGAATAAAAGAGAGTAGGAAGGATGTGAAGAGATGGGTAGTGACCACTTTACTACCTTCCAAATTAGTGCTACTCTAGACTTTAATATCTTTTCTCAACCTTGACAAATGAGCAAGAAATGGTCTTTCTTCAAGGCTAAGGTGCCAAAATTTTCCCCTTGTAAATGTCAATATTCCTTACCCAATGATAGCTGCACAAAACTTGTCCTAACAATTCACAATGAGAAAAGTAATCACAGAAAGAAATGGCTTCAGACCAATTCACAAGAAACCACCAGAACCGAGCCCACAGAACAATAGGAGTTACTGTGTAGCAACTTCTGTTGGCTTCTCTCCAGCCTGGAGAAGCCCCACAGGGCGACTGTGGTGACCTGGGAGCATTAGAGGCCCTTCTGGCTAAGATCATGGAGGTCACATCAATCAGACCTAGCAATGAACCAACTGCAGGGTAATGAGTTTTGATTTCTGTACTACATGGACTGTCACAATAGCTTCTTGCCCTCTAATCTTGTTTATTGTCCCTCTTGGGAATGGTTATTCCAAGTCCTGGACCAGACATGGTGCAACTAGCTTCTGTGGCATGGCACGCAGCCTACTGGAGGAACACAGCTCCATCTCTCCAGGCCTATGCTGGCATACCTCTTAGATGTGGCGGCAGAAAGTGATGCCAGAAGACATGGGCAAATTTCGCATTCTAGTTGCCCAAAGCAGAAGCTACGAAACTGATCTCTCATTCCAGAGTCACTTACTGGGAGGAGGATTGAGGTGACATATCATCACCAGTCAGGTGCTTCTTCTGTGTCTCAGATGTGGAACTGCTTCTCAGTTACTAAATCCAAAATAGTCAAGGATCCTAACAGCTTGAAGGATGGATGGCTGCTGGCAGACCATGTCTAGACCATTCTGTTGGTCTAGGTGAAGTTGAGCCCTGCTGATGATGGCTGGGGCTATACTGATGAACAGTTATAGAGTGCTCTGAGTAATGTGTGGTAGACACATCTCTCATGTGCCTCAGTGGCTAAGGTGTATAGTCAAGTGCTGCCCACAGACATAAACAGAGTCTGCCCACGTTGTATATGTACTTTCTTGGTGGGCAGTCGATTTAATGTTTCTTTTGTAAGTAAACTTTTGAAGAAAATGTCATCATATCTAAGTACTGAAGCCATAAAAGTCACAAGATAAGATAACAGGCAAAAAAAAAAATTAGAATTCAAGGATACGTAAAAAATGCAAAGTCTGCACAACAAAAAATTTAAAAGTACTAAAAAAAAAGCAAGGCAATAAAAATTGGAAAATAACATGGCAATGGATACAGAAAGAACTACTATACAAAGTCAATATATCCAAAGATAACTTGATAACTAGTCAAAGGAGATGAACGGGTAATTTTCATGCAAGAAAAGAGAAATAGTACTGAAGTCACTGTATGAAAGATGAGATCAGTCAGTAGTCAGGAGGCCTGAGGGGTCCATCCTTGTTTCTGGTACTAATGAGCTGTAGGATGTCAGCAAGTGACCTTTACTGAGTTCTTGCAGTCAAGGCACACTACTTGAGAACCTTAAGAGGTAAGGAGTGTGACTACTCCCCACTTCATACCTGCAAATGGATGGTTGGGGAAGTGCCATTTATGATGTCTGATATCAGGTGAAGATGTTTCCAGAAGGAGGTGTCATTTCACCTTTAAGTCCTGAACATGTCCCTCTCATTTGGGGGGTATGCTCTCACTTTATTTTGAACACGATGATACCATGTAAGGATAAATTCCAACTGACAAGTTTGGTTTTGGTGTTCATAGGGGTCACTGAATTAAACTGGCTTAACAAAACGAGAGACAAAAAAGGTTGGTCTCCAGCTCAGTAAGTTTTACTAGGAGTAATGACTGAAATGGAAAAAAAAAAACCTTTTAAAATGCCATTTTGAAAAGCACCACTTGAAGTGGTCATGTTTTAGGTACAGTACGAATTTAAAACCACAAGTTAATGGTTCTAATATTATATGAATATGTTCTTATGGCTCAAGAGGAAACTTTTGGTGACAGCCTCATGAAGGGATCAAACAGAGGTGAGTGATGATGACTCAAACAAGTTCCCATGTTGTTGAGGTCAAAAATGCACAAATGGAGGATGGTGAAAGTAGTATTTTGTAAATTAATATATTATTCCATATAATGTGGTTTACAATATTATGTATAACTAAATCAATAAATTAAATATATGGCATTTGATCTACTTACATCCCTAAAATTTTATAAATTCAAATAGGCCAAAACCTTGGAGCAATTTTCCTTTCAAGAAAGGTACATCATCATACTGATGCCATTGAACAGTGCTGTATTTCCCTCAGGGGTAGAACATGGAAAGGACCTCCCAGCTCCCTACTAGACCCCCACATTCAGATTTTTCTTCTCATTCTAGATGTGAAGATTAAAATACCTTGACAGTACTTTCTGCTGGGGGAATGTAGCCAAGCTATGTTAAAATGGTAACAGTTACCCTCAATAGGTGTAGTGGGAAACATGAACATTTATAAATTGCTGGTGGCAGTACAAATCATTTCAACCTCTCACACAATAAAATAGATAATTGCTACAAAACTGTTCATCTCCTTTGACTGGGCCAAGGCCTCTGCGGACCCCTGCAGTGTCTACTCTCGGTGGGAGGGCTGGTGCTTCTGCAGTGCTGAACGCCTCTTGAACACACGACCACACTCACTGCACTCACAGCGCCTGGCCACACTGTGGATCCGCCTATGGCGACTCAGGCCTGAGCTCCTCCGGAAGGCCTTGCCACACTTGTCGCACTCATAGGGTTTCAGTCCACTGTGGATGCGCCGGTGCTTGATGAGGTCAGAAGGCCCCCGGAATGCCTTGCTGCACTCACCACATGCATAAGGCCTCTCACCACTGTGGATTCGTGAATGCTCCAGCAGGCTGGAGCTCTGGCGGAAGGCCTTGCCACACTGGCTGCACTCATAGGGCTTCTCACCAGTGTGGATCCTCCGGTGCTTGGTTAGCTCTGAGCTCCTCCGGAACAGCTTGCCGCAGTGAGGACAGCCGTAAGGTTTGGCGCCGCTGTGGATACGCTGGTGCTCTGCCAGGCCGTTGACACCACGGAAGGACTTGCCGCAGTCGTCGCAGTCGAAGGGCAGGCGGCCTGTGTGCATCCTCTGGTGCTTGAGAAGTTCCTGGCGGTCCAGGAAATCCCTGCTGCACGCCTTGCACGCAAAGGGCTTTTCCGAAGTGTGAAGCTTCTGATGTCGAAAGAGGTGGGTGTTGGCTTTGAAGGACTGCCCACACTCCTCACAATCAAAGGGCTTCTCTCTGCTGTGCACCCTTAGGTGCTGACTAAGGCCTGCGTTCTTCTTAAACCTTTGCCCGCACTCCTCACACTCAAAGGGCTTCGCCTCCCTCTCCATTTGCTCCCTCTTTTCCAAAGCATCTTCCAGAGCCCAACTAGGGCCAAGCCGGGGCTGAGTGGCCACAGCTGCGTGGCTCTTCCTGTGCTCATTAAATTCTGACATCCCCCTGAAGGCCTTCCCACAATCGCCACATTCCCAGCCCTTCTCCTCACTGTGAACCCTCTGGTGCTGAACAAGGAGCACTTTAAGGCGGAAGGTGTCCCCACATTCTTTACATGCAAAATGGTGTTCTATGGGCAGATTTTGTGGGCTCCCTCCCCTTCCCCCAGAGTCCCCATTCTGTTTGACCTCAGCGCTGGGGTCATTGGCCCTCGGGGAGCTCGTGGACGCCATCTCTTGCAGCTGGGCTTCTTCACTCATCTTCTGGTGGGAGTTCACAGAGGTATTTTCTACAACGGTAAGTGATAAAAGATAAATAAGACACACAGCAGTTTACAGAAAGCCTAGGAAAAAGGTTACTTTCCTTTGTCGATAACCCCTCTCCTGAAACTGCTAAGTATCAGAAAGGGCCTAGAAGCCATTAGATGAAAACATCAGAGGGAAAGATGGGAGAGTCCCAATTGTGGACACTGCTTATCAGAGGAGCTGTGAAGATGCCTTTGCTTTTTAGCAAAGGGATAGTCACACCTCATTATCAGACCTTCAGCTGGGCTCTTGACTCTAATCCTAGAACCCCCACAAGCTTAGCTGGTCTTCCCAAGTCTAACTTCAACCCTAAGAGCTCAGTAGCCTCCTCCAACCCAAAACTCAACCCCTCTCCCAAATTTCCTCATGTTTCCTTTATGCTCACCAGGGTCCTTAGTGTGATCTGTGCTAAGAGATGGATCTGATACCAACAGAACTTGTCCTTGTGAAAGGTGAGATACCAAAGCAGGACTCACAACAGGAACTCCTGTTAATGGAAGAAGGCAGCTGATAATATCAGTATGGAGGAACAGGGGAAGAGCTGTCAAAGATCTTTTCCAAATCTCCTGGGCTGTCTATGATTTACTCTCAACAGTTCCTTCTAAAACTCCTCCATCCCATGCAAATACCTGATGGATAAACAAGAGCTCTCAACAATGAGCTCTAATCAACTGGCCATATGATTAGTATGATTCATGTATGGATACAATATACTATACTACATATAGTATATATGTGCATATATAGTATGTTTACAACATAGTATTTATTTGTATATATTGGTATAATTTGTCCTTCCAGTCTTATGGTTAAGATCAAGTACAGTTATCTGTTCTGATCAATTTAATGTCTGATATGTTCTTTACCTGAAAACAATACATTGAATTTTAAACACATTATAATTAGGACAGGTTTGTTCTCATTTCCATTTTTACATTTACTTCTTTACTGTGTCTGTAACTATGTGGGTATGTTCATACCATGGTAAGCTAGTGGAAGTCAGAAGACAGCTTGCACAAATTTTTTCCTCCTACATTATGGATTCTAGGGATTGAACATATGTCACCAGACTCAGCCATTTCTTTGAAATATGGGAGTTGGGGGAGCTGCTGTTGAGTGTTCTCAATAAGTAAGAACAAAGTGAAGTTTTATATGGGTGGCCATGTGTCCCCAACTCCACTTTTAGTAGATGCTGAGTCTGAGAAATTCTGGAGGCATTCTTACCAATGGAGGGTACAGCCCTGGAATATGCCAGTGCCTGCTGTTCTGGGCTTAGACTCAGACCCAGCCACTCCTGTTCTGTGAGGTGCCACGGTACAATATCAAATGATACCAAATCCTGCAATAAATTACATTGATAGTCAGTCATTTTAACCTAATCTGTAATGAAGCAAGGTGGCACCAGTGATGCCAGGTTAGGGCCTGAAGTATTCACATCTGTGTATGATGCTAATGTGGAGATCTAAACACAATCCCAAGGAGTCCTAGAAAGAAAACAAGATCAAACACAAGGAGAGCTGTGCTGTCTGGTCCTGGGACTCTCACTGTCTTTCCAAAAGGACAGAAGACACAGGCTTAGTTGTGTCACATATACAGTGGGTATCATAACCACACTGGGCATTCATTCCTTGGCAGCCTGTGGGAGAGAAACTGAGGACAGGAAGGAAGGAAGTAGTAGCCAGGGGTCATACTCTGCTGCATGTCATGCTGGTCAAGAGGCAAACCCTGAGGCCAAAATCAGGGAGCAGTGACAAAATCTCACACAAGGCAAGAGGGAAGAACAGCTCACCTTGCCCTCCGGCATCTCTAGAGGGACCGCCAGGACCTGGTTTCCTGGGGCTCCATCTTGGGGAAGGGAAATACCTTGGGGAACAGGTGGAGCTAAGGAAAGTGAAAGAAGCTATGAGTGACAACAGCCCTGTTTCTTCTTGTTCCCCTGGGATGGCATTAGTGATTTCCTATTCCCTAGTTTTAAATCTTACAGTCTTTTTTCCACGTGGGTTGGGTGACAAGGCAGAGCATAAGTATGCCTGAGAAAACATATATGAAACAGGAGGAAAGTTAGCTATCAATGAGTTAATATAGGTAGGCCAGAGGGAGGCATGATAAAACAAACAAATGCTATGTTAGGCAGAGTTGGAGACAGCTACAGAGAACTGCTGACAGGAAGATTAGCTGCCAGAGACTGGCTGACTACAGTGTTTCCTTAAAGTAAGCCTGGATGAGGTCAGTACTCATACAGGGAGGAAGGACACTAAAAAGAGTACCAAAAGAAATAACTCAGAATAGGGGGTCCTTTCATGGACACCTGGAACTGGTGTGGCCTTTATAAGTACACCCTAGTGTAACAAGTCATTGAGAAAAAAACATGAAGAACCTCCTCATGTTACTCAACAAAATGGGAGGCTGGAAAAACAGCTGGAGAAAAATACTTCTAAGAAAAGATCTTCAAACACTACATTGATAAAGAAAAGATCTGAAGTGTGTGTGGCCTTTTCCTCCACGTTGCAAAGTAAGTGAGCTATGATAAGATTTTATGATAGAGGCCTGTGCATTACAGGCCTCTTATTTCAGTGAATTCAAAGAAACAGCCAAATAGTTCATGTTCTGATGTCAACTCAATTCAACTCATAATTAAGTGAAAAGGAAGCACTTTAGCATTAAGTGAAGGATAACAAACACCCAGGTACTCCAGAAAAACCTACATATGGCATCTTAGAAGAGGTGAATGGAAATTTCCACATATGGACATGGCCATGATGGAGTAACAAGGAACAGATTTAACATTCACAAACAAGTTGCAAACCTATGTTCAAAAACATTTTTTTAATACTAGGGTAGTAGGAAGCATAGGGTTAAGATTCCTAGAAAAATAAATGTCTTCAGTTCAGTGCTCTGCCTGGAGGCAATGTCCAGATTGAGAATATAGGAGGAGTGGAACCAAACAAACAGAGCTTAGCAACCTCATCAGATGCTTCAAAGGCTACTATTTTTGGTGGTAGGGGAAAATGAAGGTTGCAGAGCAGAGCTCAGAAAGCATTGTGCTATGTATGTATGGAAAAGAAGTGAAAAGGTATGTACCCTTGAATCTTTTCTGACTACACATATTGAATGAAACTCCCAAGGACTATAAGCTGAACAATTCCCAAGACACACAAAGGGAGGGGGGCATGTTCACGGTCTGATCAACTCGCATCGTGTCTTTATGATCACCAGGAATATTCAGAAGCCATGCCTCAATGGCAAGACTTGTCTATTCTTAAAGCCCAAACTACAAAAGATCTGACCTATAAAAACTTAAATATAGAACATGAAATTGACTTATAAATAACTACTCATAATCCTCAAAGTCCAGACACTCAACAAAATAATCATTACAATGTGCAATTTCCAATAAAAAATTGAATTGCTGAGAACACCAAAATGTGACCAAGAGCAAACAGAATAAATATCCAATAGAGGCACCTGGAAGTGAATAGAACTTACAGATAAGGAAAAACAATCATTTAACTATACCTCAGCAGTGAAAAAAAATAAAAACAGGGATATAAAAAGAACCAAATGAAATTTTTGGTAGATGAATACATATAAAAATAAAAATTTCACTGGGTACAAGTAGTAGATTAGATACTACAAGTAATAGTGGAAAACATGAAGACATGACAATAGCTGCTATCTAAATTTCTGATGTTAAGAGGAAAGCCTTAAAAGTAGCTGCAGGAAAGAAATGATGCAAAAGAGAACAATTAAGGATTATAATAAAAAACTGTCAACCAAGAATTTTACATGAAATATATCCATCAAAATATATCCACCTAGAAAAATGTCTGTCAAAAATGAAGGATAAATATTTTAAACAAAAGCCAACATTTAGACAATGTGCCATGAGCAGCTTTGTACCATAAAATATACCAAGGGAAAACATTCCAGTGGAGGGACATGGAATCAGACTTAGAAGTACACAAAGACATCAAGAACACCGGAATGTAAAGGGAAAGACTTTCGTCTTCTGCATTAGAAAATCTTTAAAATTTCACTATTTTGAGAAAAAGCATTTAGCTAAATATAAGCATGTGTTTTTATCAAGCTCTACAAGCCTGCTGAATGTTAGTACCCCAAAAGAAGAAAAGTAAGGGAAAAAAGAGATGGAACAAATGAAAATAAACAGCAGGATGGCAAACTTAAACTGTATCACAGAGATAATTAAGTTAAATACAAATGGATTAACCACTTCAATTAGGAGGTATAGATTGTTAGATTGTATTAAAAAGAGTGCGTACTGTCTAAGAAAGTGTTAAGGACACAGACATGATAAACTAAAAGCACAGAAAATAGTATAGAGTATAAATCTCAATATCCCCCCCCCCACCCAACAAAAAAGTATATGGGAAGAAGGTGAATGACCAGGTTGACTCAGAGTTCTGAAGATTCTACTGAAAGATCCTAGAACTTACACAAGAAGAAAACTTGAATGGTTTCAGTATAAAAATCAGTAGGTGGCCAGACTAGGATAACATGCAGCAGATTTAAAAAAAATGCAAATTCTTCACAGAAGATACAGGTAGGGATAACATGTGGCTGAAAACCCAAAGAGGAGAAAGGGGAGAAAACAACATTTTCATACAAAGAAGGAAACACTGAGACTGGCTTGTAGCTAGAATAAACATACTGATTCAGTGTTTATGTAGCTACAAAGAAAGAGAGACAAGGCTAGGGAAGATAAATTTTCAGTTTCCTTAATGTGTTTAATGTGTGGGTTTTTACACATTAAACTGAATTTCATGGTATCAGAAAAGATCTAGAATTCTCTCCCTAAACTATCAGCTTTATGGAAAGGTATGGCCAGAAGGTCTAATGTGACCCCAAAGTCTTTGCAAGCCCTCCTACCCATTTTTAGCTGACCGCCTAGCAAAAATATTTCTCCAAATGTGAGTTTATCCCGAGATATTCAATGGACAAACTATTTCTTTGTCCTACTGTCATCAAAGCAGGGTTTCTTTGGCTTAATGGATTATTCTTGGTATGCATTCAATGTCTACTTTGATTTTGGCTTCTTATACAAACACAATGAACAGGTCATAAATTTATTACATGACTTTTTTAAAAAACATTTTGTTTCCAATTGACATTGGTGTTACCAAATGAAAAGGAGAGAGGGACATCATATCATATATGCAGTTCTGGACAAAGATGGCCTATTATAAACCTTTTCTTGCCTTCAAGCCTGTAGCAAGCTTTGGTCTAGTACACAATTGTATATTCTGCCCCACTCCTTCAAAAGCAACCTATCCAGACACACTGACCTTCATGCAGAAAGAAATGCCAAGGCTGTGGTCCTCAAAGCCTGTGAATTTGCCAAGAATACCATCTCTTATCTCAAGAGGCTCCTTCTAATAACTCAGGCCTTAAGTCAAATGTCACTTCCTGAAACCTCTTTATTCTCTAGCCCTGACAGTTTCCTCCAAACATTTTCACTAATGAAAAAAATCTCTTTTGAAGTTGCTTGTTTTCTTAGAAAAAAAAATCTGATCCAACAGCACAGGGCCTTCTCTCCACTGATTACCCCTAAATTCCCAGTGTTTGTAGCAACTCCTAGCACCATGTAGGACATGACATGATGTGTTATGGAAAAATAGAATCAATGTGAACTGGAGTGTTGTGTTAAATGGACCAAGCTCCCTTTTGTAAAGCAAAGAGGATGAATATTTGGAGCTGTGTGTGTCCTGTCACATAACTTTACTATCATAACTTAGGACTGGTTGTTATAACCACCATTTTACAGAAAATAAAGAATGTATAACTCTATGCACCCAGGCTAGAACCAGAAGATCAGCTGGTGTTAAGCACTGTGTAGGCTTCCTGGGATAGCTATATGTTTTGTAGCTGCCTTTAAATCATACTATCTACATGACACAGCAGAGCCTCACTGCATAAATACATACATCATTCTTTTCCTGTTACACACACACACACACACACACACACACACACACAAAGACACAGACACACACACATACACACAAAGACACAGACACACACACACACACACACACACACACACACACACACACACACACACACACCATACATGTACACAGAGGTCTTCCAAACCACCTACCTTCAATGAAGCAAATCCCACTGAAGTGTTTGTTTTATTTTCTTAATTGCCACAATTAACTGTTAAAATCCTGGAGCTACAACTCTAAAATAACTGTTAATTATCCTTCCTATATAGCAATATGAGCAGCCCTTCCTGTGCTAGTTCACCCTGGGGATTTGCTTTGAGAGCACTTTAGCTCCTGGTGGCTATGTGATAGTAACAGAGCACTTGAACACACAGAGGTAATTTAAATTACTCATGAGAACAGGAGGGAAAGTATGGGCACTGATTTCACAAAAAGAAGCTAAACTCTGCTCAATTAGCAGGTAAAAGAGCTTATCCCAAGTATAGGGAGATTATTTAAAAAGGATAATACACATGAATCCCTAATGTGGTTAAAAATAAAACAGCCACCGACCCTGAAGACAATTGGATCACTTAGTCTCCATGTTGCACAACTATTCTACTTTAAAATGATAGAATATAATCTAGAAAAGAATCTGAATGCTGTGATAACAGTGACAATCACAGGTGTCCATTGCCTTCTGAAATAGATCTTTGGAGATCAAAGTCAAAGCAATTCCATATACAACATGAAAGTCATTGTAGTACACCCAATGGACATGAAGGATAATGCTGACCTTGAACATAAGTCACTTTTATTCAGGATAGAAAAGCATACCCTGAATTCTACAGAACTTTCCATGGGTTACTATAACTGGGAAAGAAAGCTGAGAGAACCACTAGAGGAAAACAAACCAACTTTTAAGGCAAATACTGTCTTTCTTTACATGAGACACAAAGACCAGGGCTATCCTTGTCCAGAGCACTAAGGCTTTGTCAAGATTAACTGCAAATTTCATATTTGGCCTAGCCAAGTCCATGTATGCTGCAGCTGTTTAATAAACATCTGCTGTGAACAATCATGTACAACAGTGTCAGTGTCAATTGCAGGGCTCGACAACTGTGAATTCTAGAACACTAGAAAAAATCTTTTTTTACAGCAACATGTATAATATTTTTCAAATTGAATTAATGTATAGTCATTGATACTTCTACATATGTGTTTTTTTGCAGTATTATTCATAGAATCACCCTGAGTATTCAGCAATAGATAAATAAAATATGGTATATAGACACAATGGAGTTTTATTCAGCCACAACATAAGTTTTACCTAAGCTACTTATTTGAATTGACTGCACGTTATTACAAACTCTAAGGGACCAAAAATAATCATTTTATTTTTACCTGAAAGAACAGAAATTGAGAGTTGAATTCAACAGACATAAAACAACTTATAAAAACTAGTGAATAATTTGGTGTCTTTTATACTTCCCTGGATAAGTATTATCTTTCTGTGGCAACAGGGCAGGAAGAGGTAGCAATGCCACTCAAAAGACCCATCTGGAAGTTTCCAAAAGCTTCCATAGGTGCCCCAAACGCCTAGAGTCCCTCAATTACGGAAATGAGAATTGTAGTAGGAATGTCTTCAGGACATGCTGATTTAGGTATTAACATCAAGTTGATACAAACCTAGAGTTACCTAAGAAGAGGGACCCTTAATGTAAGAACTGCCTCAATCAAAATGTCCTGTGGCCTGAGCTGTATAAAAAGTGTAGCTAAGCAGTGTAGCAGACATCAGGTCAATAAGTCATGCTCCTCTATGATTCCCACCCTGGCTTCCAGATTATGACCTGGAAGTATAAACCCAATAAACCCTTTCCTCTCTTAGATGCTTTTGGTCAGGGTGTTTAATCACACCACCAGAAAATTTTGGTCCCAACTAGAACAGATCACAAAACTTCAATTTCCTTTAGGGCCAAGGCAAATGTGTTGCAAAGTTGTGAATACTCAAAAGACATCTGGTCCCAATGGTTACTCCCTCTCCCACACAGTGATCTCCTGGTCTCCCCATTTTCCTTGCCAGGCACCTTCTCTCCCTGGCACTGTGTGTCTAAGATTGCCAGAATCATTTCTGGAGAAGTAGTTCAGTGACACTAGCATATATGAATTTCCAGAATTCAAACACTTCTTCAATATCTTGTACCCCTACCAACCGGCCTTCTAACAGCACAGCACATTCTGCAAACACCTAGACTTACCCAAAAGAGACGCACAGGGATGACTCATCTTGTTCTATAACAGTTCCAAGAGAGATTAGTCCAGTATGGAAGGTGTCACCTGTTGGATTGAAATAACTCAGGTGAACAGAAGCAGGCTCATATGTATATCTTCCAGGAACCTGTTCTTTGGGTAATGAGTGTTCAAAGGTGGCACAAGTTGTGTAACTGAACTGAGTGAGCCCTGGGGCCACAGGTGCTCCTGACATTTATGTTCCCAAATGAACTCGGTAGGCCAGGAGGTAGCCAAGAGGCTCATATGCCCATCTTGTACTGTGAAATCTGGCTGCTACTCAAAAGCACAGAATCCTGAAAGTTCAAAAGCAATGACTGTCTTACCTGGAAAATCTGTTTCTGTTCGTATATTTGTGCCCGTGTTACCTTTTTCTTTATGTGTTGGTGGTGTGGGTGGGAAGGCATCTGTTTTTTTATCTCTCATTTTGTGTGGGTACCTGTCTCTCTGCTTAGGTTTCCCTCTTTATTCCATTCTAAAAAAAAAAAAACCCAGAAGGTAGACAAGAAGGGGATTTTGTAGTATTTAACTGAGGAAAGGTTTATGTTCCCATTTCTTTAAGAATATGCACTGATATCTTTCTACGAATCAAAATAAATTTTAAGTATAGAATCACTGAGGTTACACTGTCCGGATATAAAAGATTCCAAACTGGGAATATGGTGAGTGTCTATACAGCTGCCCCAGGCCATCCAAAGAACCCACAGTTTTGGATCACTGTGTTAGAAACCTGACTTATGGTTCGGTGAAAAATTCTAGTGGTAGAACAGTAGGTCTGAATGGGTATTACAGAATTGGCATCTTTCAACATGTAGACACATTGGGCTTGTGTAGAATTTGGACAGCTTTCCCTTCCAGGAACTCCTTCTGAGGCTGTGCTGGTGGTCAGACTTTGGGCAGATTTTCTAAGGAGTCTATCATTGACAGAAGGCTTGAAATCAGTCCCAAGATATTCTGAATAGAGAGGTCCACTTTGGGGTAATAGACCAGACTGTGTCAGACACTGTGAATGAATGTTGTTTCTATAACAGGACTCAATGGGAGAAGGGATAATGTAAGTGGTCCTACCTAGGAGAGGTACTATTTAACTGGTCCCACCCGAAAATTTCTACTAAAAGGAAAATGGAGGGGCTGAGGATTAAGAGTAAATGTTCCACTGGCCAAGGAGACTGGAAGGGGCTGCCGGCCACTGGATCCAAGGCTGGCTAGAGGGTGTCAGTCAGCAGGCACAGGGTGACCCCTGTGGGAAGTGGGCTGAAAAGGACCATGGGCTTTGGGCAGAAGGTAAGAGGGAGTATGCACGTGTGTAAAAAGACATGTAATTAATCACCCAAATATAGACCGGAGGAATCAGCAAAGGACTTTAGGAGAAGCAGACAAGGGAGTGGTGCCAGAAAATGTGGCTCTCAGGAGGTCCACAGTAGAAGCTCTCTTCCAGCAAGGACTCCCATCTACATTCCCAGCTGTTTGCCTTAGGCAACACATCTGGTCCCATTATCATCACAGAACCCCCATTCAAATGGAAATGTAGATCTCCCAAAGCCCGGACCTTCTTCAGGGCCCTAGAGGTACAACCCCTCCCCCATCCACTACGCCACCCGCCCCCCCCCTCAGCCTCCTTGTGGCTGGGGGCTGTGTGTGTGTGTGTGTGTGTGTGTGTGTGTGTGTGTGTGTGTCCTTGTGGCTGGGGGCTGTGTGTGTGTGTGTGTGTGTGTGTGTGTGTGTGTGTGTGTGTGTCCATTCTCAGCTCCTGACCTGTTCCCAATGCTTAGTATCCTCCAAAGAGCAGCACAGGCCTCAATACACCCGCAATTCCCGCCTTTGGCTGCTGCTCCCACCACTACAGAAGGCCTCAGGGCCTCTCCATGCCCACCCACCACCACAGACCTGTCCCCTTCGGTCCCTGGCTTGTCCCAAGGCTGAGCAGTTCCCCACTCTGTGAGGCGCCCCCTTCCCGCACATTTTCCTGCGGGCCAAGCACTCACTCAGGCCCCCAAGCACATCCTCCCGCCTCCCCGCATGTTCTCTTGGGCCACACATCCTTGGCTTTACACATCTCTCACAATCTCTCAAGCTGCACGTCCTTTCCACAGTCCGCACGCTCACCCGGCCCGCAGCTCCTGACTCTGGGCCCTCGCAGAAGCAGAGCTGGCGTGGTGCAAGCAGGCCCAGCGTGGCAGGAAGCGCCACGGAGCCGCCAGCGCCTGGCGGAGCCCTGCAGCCAGGCGGCGGGTTTCCGGAGCCAGAGCTGGGGGCGCCGCCTGGGGTATTGAGAGTGAACCCCGCCCAGGCCTCGGTCCCGTCCGGCCTCTAGGCTGCCATTGGCCTGAAAGGGGGGTGGGACGGATGGGGGCGTTTCAGGGGAGGGGTGAGGAGAGGAGGTGGGGTACATGAGACTGGGGAAAGAAAATGCATGGATCCTGGATGATAAGAGAATAAGCATGGGAAGAATGTAAAGACGAATGGTAAAAGAATAAATGAGCAAAATTGAATAGATTAATGGTGGAGACAATAAAAAAACTGACAAGGCTAGAACCTTCAGAATGACGGTAGGTTTTGGGGAAGGCACTCAAAAGATTGCAAGGGTCAGAATCCTTCATAAAGTCATGCATGAGCCTTTATTGTGTCAGACACCGGTAATATAACCACAAACAAAACTAAACCCTTACACCTATTCTAACAGCCACACATCAGGCACTTCAGAGCTCCTTAGAGAGTTTGTATGTGTATTAGGAGGCACAGACCAATAAATAAAAAGCAACTGGAATTTAAGAATAGCAGGTTATACCATGAATCCCAAAAGAAGTGTCTTGGTTTAGAGGTGCTTCAAGCAGTTTCAACTTCATTGCTCTGCTTTGTTCATTCTTGGCGACACAAGTAACTGCCTTCTTAAAGTAGTTTCCCAAGTAAGCCACTAATAAACACAGGTTAATACAAAACCCCTCAGAAGAATGATGAAAACTTTATCCAACACCTATCCAGGCGATGTTTGGGGTGATCAGTAGGGAAGTGTGTGCATGTCTCTGTGAAACTGCAGCATTTGCTGACAAAAGCAACATCAAAGCTAAATATCCTGTCACCCAGATAATCTTGGCATATGTAGCATAAGAAAAGATTAGGTACTAGAGAATTACCTCAGCCTGTAGTGTACTTGTCTTGCAAACACGAGGACCCACATTAACTCCCTAATACCCATGTTAAAAATGGGTGAGGCAGCTTATGTGTATAATCCCAGTACTGGGGAAGTGGAGATAAATGGATGGCTGGAGTTGGATGGCCACTCAGCTAGCCCATTTGGTAAGCTTCAGGCCCATGAGAGATCATGCTGAAAAAACAGAGAATGACATTTGCTGTTTTCTTCTGATCTCCACAAGCACACATATGTGCACATTCATGTTCATACACAGAAATACATACACACACACACACACACACACACACACACACACACACACACACGGAGTTCTGGAGTGCAGAGAGGAAATGGAAAGAGGCGATAGAAGTATAACACTAAGTGGGTTTTGAGGGAAATCTTCTACCCTTTCCTCTTTTATTTTATTCATAAGCATTTACCTCATTTTAGCAATAAAGAACACAACTCACTTTCTATACTTTCTACTCTTTTTTAAAAATTTATTTTTATTTTGTGTATGACTGATTTGCACCAACCTTGGTGTCCATGAAGCCAGAATTGAACCAGCATCCCCCATAAAGAGCAGCCAGTGCTCTTAACCACTGAGCTATCTCTCAAGCAATCATGCTTTCTATTCTTGTAACAATTTTATCAGTTAGATAAAAATTTTCTAATTTCTTTACATTTTATTATGAAAATTTTGCAGCGTGCTGAACAGCAGAAAGTTTGTGCCTATGTACCAATCCTTAAGCATTTCCAATAGCATTATGATGTATTTGATGGATTCTATGCCTGTTTTTATTTTACTGACATATTTTAAATAAGGTACAGTCAGTACATTTCACCACTAAATACCTCAGCATGTGTAGCAATAACTAGAGGTCAACATTTGTTTGCTGTCCCTTTTTCTTTTGGAGGCAAAGTTTACATTTAGTGAAATGTATAAATCTAGATGGTAAGTTTTGATAAATATCTTTCCCCTATCTAGATATAAATCATTATGAGGAGTTTGGAAATTTCCCATGCATCCTATTCTAGCCCATTTCCAGCATGATTCCATAAGGGAAACCACTGTTTTTTTCACCATACAAAGACTACTTGAATAATTACTGTTGCATGACAATGAACTCAGATAATATACACTATTTTGTGTCTGAATTCTTTCCTTTACTATGATATTTTTGTGATTCTTCTATGTTGTTGAACTATGTTCCCTTTCCTTTCATTGCCGAGTCACATTTCATTGTATGGCTAGTTGATTTATTCATTCCCATTTTATGGGCTGTTTCCAATATGGGTTGTTATTCACTATATGAATAATTGTGTATATTTTGTGTGAACATATGCTTTCATTTTTCTTGAGTAAAAACCTTGGAGGGGAATTTACCATGCCATGGTTTAATTGCATATGTTATTAGCAACTGCCAGAATGTTTTTCAAAGTGGATACACAATTGAGAGTCCTACCAGAAATGTGTGAGAGTTCACTTTCTTTCTTATCCTCATCAACATTTGGTTGCCATCCTTTATTTTTATCCATTCAAGTTGGTGTGAAGTGATTTTTGGTGAGTCTAAAGTCCTATATGTAACTTATCTTTAATCCTAACTAAGGAAAACTATAACCATAACTATCTGTCTTGAACTCCATCAAAGACTACAGAAGGATAATATATGAACTCTAGAAATGACAGAGACAACTCACTGCCTGGTCAGTCACCCGAAGTTCTTCTGTAATGCTCCATCATCAGCCTATAGGCCATAGTGTGTCTGGCAGACTCCTCAGCAAAGCAGGAAACTTAAACTGTCCACCTGTATTGGCAGCTTGTCAGTCACTTTTGTCTGTGTCCTGCAGACTGTCTGGCAGACTCTTCCACGAAGCAGGAACTCTGTAGCACTGTCCATCTTGTATCAGCAGTCACCTTCCTGTGGATCCTGCATGTCTAGTTTATATAGCATAGAGTCAAACAGTCCAGACAAGAGCAGTATCTTGTCCAAATAGCTGGTCTTGCCATATTGAAAGCAAAGTTCATAATGAGTTTCTTTGATGTCCATCTTCCTTTCTGACATAGGTGGTATTGCCAGGAGCAGTTATGTCTCACTGTCAAAAAAACCCTAAACCATTTTAAATGCCATATTCTGTAGGTCTTTGAAAGGTTTGAAGAATGCCTATTCATCTCAAATACATCTCTGTATATATAGAAATCCTAACTTAACTATAAGTTCTGACTATTATAGGTAAATCCTAACTAAGTCTTGACTCATAGGTAACTATCTAAAATCTGTACTAAATTATACATTTTAAATGAGCTATATAAACACAATACCTAAACAAGAGGAGAAATATACATATCATAAAATTGACCTTAAATTTGTATCAATAAATGAAAATCCATTCCAAGACAAAGTATTTATATCTAGATCATAATCCCATTTTTACCTTTAAAAAGAGATTGGTTTTGATCACTAACCATTTATAACCAACCCCATTTAAATGAAAACAAACATTTATAAACAATATTTGGGAATTTAGGCATCATTCTTTCCAAGCTGCTTTCTGCTGGTAGGGGGCACTGTCATGGGGATCCTAAGAAGACACAGAAGCCCTAACTTCAGCTTCACTTGGTCTTCCCAGGATAATGTTTCTTGGGCTCAAAGCCAACCTTCATCTGCTATTGAAGGCCCTTACCTTTGTTGGGTGGTAGTTCCCAGCATATGCCTATGCTCCTCCTATGGCTCCTCCCTTTCCTGCCACTCTAGCTTTGTAGCTCCCACTGAGGCTCTACTATGTAGGTTCTGTCCTTTGAAGGGTTTACCCTTCCTTAGCTTTCATTACCTGCTGAGTCTTCCCTGCTGTCTTTTCCCTTTGGTAGGGCAGGCATTAGGTCCTTTAGAGTGCATGGACTCAGCCTAGGGCAGTGATAAAGCACAGCTGGGAGGGAAAAAGGGAAAAGATTTATTTGGCTTAGAGGTTATAGTTCATCATGAAGGCAAGTGAGGGCAGTAACTAAATGGAAGAATCTGGAGGCAGGAACTAAGCAGAAGCCATGGAGGAGTGCTGCTTACTGGTTTACTCTTTATGACTCACTCAACTTGCTTTTTAAATATAATCCAGGACCACCTGCTCAGTAAGGCACCTCTCACAGTGGGCTAGGTTCTGCCACATCAACTACTGATTAATAAAATTTCCCCACAGACTTGCCTGTAGGCCATTTTAATGATGCCATTTTGAAATTGAGGCTTCTTCTTCCCAGATGACTCTAGCTTATTTCAAGTTGACAAAAAATTAACCAATATAGGTGGGGATGAGCACTGGACCAGACTGAGAGCAACATTAATGGCACACAACTCAGTTCAGAGGACTCAAAGAGTTATTGAGAAGACAGAGATTCAGTCAGCCTTAAAGTATGGAGCAGTAGAAGAAACAAAAAAATGTCTTCAGCGCCAGAATCATCATGCAGGCAGAGAGGCCTGTGGTGCAAAGAGCAAAGAGAGAACATGTCAGTGAGGCACTAGGCTACAAATGTACACAAGCAAGCAAGACTGAAGGGGTTTGCACAGCAGGTGGTGGGGGCTGTCTTTAAATATGCTGATATTCAGTGGAAAGTACACTACAGTGGTCTGCATCAGAAAAGAGGTTGCCAGCTCCAGCTGTTGCTAAGGGAGCCACTGCAGTCATTAACTTAGAGCAGCTAGGGATAGAGCTGAGGATAACCCTCTGCTGGATGGAATATATAGTTTCCAGACACAGGCTTTTGAGAGACACAGTATGGCATGATGTTCAAGCCATGCCTGTGAAACTGTGTGGCGAAGGGCATTTGGAAGATGTAATGGAGGTTACCATCTGTCCTTAAACTATGGTGATGGTCTTGTGAATTGCCTGCCAGGAATTAAGTGAGGGGAAAAAAGAGGACATCAACAGTTTGCAATGAAGTGGGTACTGCAATTCTATAATCTGGAGGAACTGAGTACTCAGACACTGACTGAATCTGGAAACAGATTCCCTGCAAAGCGTTCAGATCAGCAAACACCCTGACTATAGCTTTGTGAGCCCAGAACTCAAGGAACCCATTTAAGCCAGGCTGCACTCATGACTTGGGGCAAACGGAAATTAATAATAGGTCTATAGTGATTAGCTATTACAGGCTGAATTAGGTAGGTAATGATGTTCCCTTATAAGTGAAGCCTCTTCCATTGCATCTGGTGTAAGACCCTCAGAATGAAGAGTCTCCCTGTTTCGGTTGGTACCCCCAAGAACTCAATGTCCAGTCCAGTTGATGAAACATACAAGAGGCTTTAATGAACAGGAAACGTTTGAGCAAATGGGCTCCCTTAGCATTCAGGCTAGAGAGAAGCAACATTTTCCAGGCATGGGTACTTTTAAAGGAAAAAACCAAAAGCTTGGGGAAAGGCTGTGGCCCTCTGTCCCTTGAGTATGTGACCAGAGTCATGGGTTCTCCCCTTGAGGCTTGAGGCCGGATGGTCTTCCATGTTAGGGTCAGCAGACCTCAGGGCCTCAGGGTGTGCTAATTAATCTTGTCTAAGCAAACAGGAGTTGCAGCTCTCTTTGTTTCTTAAAGACCCTATTTACCACCTGCTGAAAAACTGGCCAGAGGGGCAATGTGAATTCTTGGTATCCTGCTATCTTAGGGCCTTGTGAGGGAAAGTTGCAGGTGGTTAGCAAATTCCAGGGAACGGATAGTGGCCTGGGTTAGCTTTCCAGGTCAGACTGCCCTACATTCCAATTGGGAGGGGTTCCTTAACTGCACTTTACTTTTTGTCTTTCACTGGTTTTTCTCATTACTGGCAAGGCCATGAGGTATAGGATCCAGATGGGTTCCTTGCAGAATTCTCTAGCATGGCTGTAACAATGCACTTTCAGGAGAGTTTTCTGCCTTGCTTTGCCTTTCATTACATATTTTTGCTCTCTAAATTTACACACCAAACTCATTTTTCTCTAGCAACGTTTCTTGTCAGTGCAATATAGTTATAGAAGTTTTAAGGTGTTGGAAATCCCCCTTTCTTCCTCTTCCATACATTTCCCAAACCCCTGGTACAAAGATGTTTGATTGCTTCTAAGATTTCCAGGCCTAGATTACTCTCCTTATCCCATATCCTGTAAGTAGAGCTATCTTCAAAGAACATGAAGTTCTTGCTGAGCACAGCACACTTTATTCAACCAGCCTCAAGCTGACCAAAGTGCTTCAGAGCTTGACCTGGGTCTCTGAACACTCTCATGTGAATCTACTGGAAAAATAAAGCACAGCAAGCATTTGTAACATTTTCCTTTAGAAATCTCTCTTGGCTCTTCATTACCATGGAAGGAAGTGTGAAATTAGCTTCCTCGATTCAAGCCCATAATTCTCTCCCTCTTCTTTTTCCTTTATAAGTTCTTTAACTTTATTATGAGTTGAGTTGGATTTTACCTAAAAATATTTTAGAATATCAACCCTGAGTACCTTAGAGTATAATCTTTATAGATCCTGTCTTAACATGGTTATTGAGTTGCTTTGAGGTCATTAAGGTGGTTTTGCATTCAATAGGATTGGTGTCCTTGTAAGGAGGGGAAAATTTGGAAATGTTGGAGAAAGAGAGAGATAAAACCAAGTGAAGAAGTAAAGATCAGAGTTATGCTACTATAAGCAGTATACCGCCAGAATTGAGTAAAGGCCTGGGACATATCCTTTTAAAAGAGCCCCCAGAGGAAAAATGGCTCTCCCAACACCAATTTGGAGCATCAAATGAAGCAATATTAACTTACTAATTCTCAAAACCAATACATCTAAAGGGTGTTAAATTGTGTCAGGGTTTCACTCTGTAGCCCTAGCTGTCGTGGAACTCTCTTTGTAGACCAGGCTGGCCTTGAACACACAGAGATATGCCTGTCTCTGTCTCCTGAGTGCTAGAATTAAAGTCATGCACCACTATGCCAGATCTAAAACTGTAGCCCAGGATAGCGTCCTGCCTCTATCTTTTCAAAATATCCTACTGGCATGGGCCACCATTACCATCCCCTTTAGAAGTCTTATAGATTATTGAGAGCCTTGAAGAATTCTTTATGTTGGATATGTATACATGTATGTGTATATTAACACAGTAAAAATTTACTGCACTGAAGTAAAAAACAAGATATTTGAAAAATATGTTTTAAAGATAACAATAAGATATGTGAACAATAATATCTTATAAACAAACCATATAAAATGAACTTTAGTAAAAAGAATCCTTTTTCATTTTTTGCATGTGTGTACGTGTTCGGTGTGTGTGTGTGTGTGTTTGTTCATAAATGTATGGTCATGTGTGTGAAGGTGCCTATGGAAGCCCAAGGTTGGTCTTTGGAGTCTTCATTGATCCCTCTTCATTCACAGAAGAAAGTCTCTCACCTGAACCAGATGAGCCATCTCCCTAGCTCCCCTTTTACATTTCTTGTAATTCCTTTTAATGTCTGAGAAGATAGTTGATTTTTATTGTCATTTATGACATCAGACTACCATGATATCACACTTGGATAACCTCCAGAACATTCCTTCATAATCTTGGGAATGAAAGAGAAAGCAAAAGGCAAAACATCTTAGCCTCACTATGAAGAGATAATTGGTTTTCTGGACCCTCCCTCAAATGGACACAAGAACTGCTCAGGGCACTCCAGAATCCCGTGAGAACTGCAGTGTTATTCCATTCTTCCTAGGTTTGTGCATATTGAACTGTCCCCAGTGTTATGATAAAGCGCATGGTGAACCTTGGCAGATTCCATGGCAGATGAAGGTGACTGAGGTGGAGGACAAACATGCCAGGCAGACAGCGCTTAGTGACAAGTTTTATTAAAAAGGGAAAAAGGAAAGAGAAAATAGGTAAAGAGACACAGAGACACAAGAACAGACAGAGGACAGGAGAGCAAAGGGAGACAAGAAAAGTCCTGCTTGCTCCAGGGCAACAGCAGGAAAGAGACAGGGAAAGAGAGCATAAGTGGGCAGGGGTCGTTTGCACCTGGGTGCTGCCTGAGTGCATTCTGCCAAATGACAGGGGCAGACTAGCATAATGCCTGAGTCCTTAGATTTCCACCTTTATTTATTATTAAAAAGGTGAGAAGTTAAGCATGACAGGATAGGGAATAAGGGCGTTGAGTTCTCAAGACTACTTCCTGCTGACTTGGGGGTTGTGGACCATCTTTGGGGGATCTGAGACAGCTGAAGTGCCGCCACATCCTGGGGTAGCTGGTTGTTTCATCACAGTCCAGGCTGTATGTAATTTTCTGGTGCCTTTTAGAACCAGCAACATGATGGCAGAATGGAGGACAAGGTTAGCTTTGGGGAATTTTTTTTTCTTGGGTCCTGATACTTGAGGGTAGGAGGATGATGAGGGAGGGGTTCCAGAGAGGGAAGGGAGTTCTGGGACCTGGAAAAGGTTGAATAATATTTATCTAGAGTGAATCTGACCTGTTTGGGTAGGTTCAATTCAGCTCCCAACTTAAGTGAAAACGTAAGTTTTAGACACATTAGCATTTCCATTGTTTATGATCTGTACTGAAATTTGCATTGTAGAAATTGCAGTATACTCATGTCAGAAATGATTTGATTGAAAGCATTAATACTCTTCCTTCCATCTGGAAAACTGTGACAGATAGCTTTAGAGCAATGAGAAGCACCCTAATCTTGAGCTTGTAGTTATGATTGTTTAGTGGTATAGTGTTTAGTACTATGCCAGAGTTGGATTAGTTGCTTATTAGAACAGTATTGATTAATGTTAAGACTATGAACAGCAGCATGATAGAGGGGGGATCTGGAACATATTTCATTCTTTTGAATGTCTCAAATCACTTTTTTTGTTATCACTTAATCCTTTTTATCGCCAGCCCTTCATAACTTGCATCCTCACTCCTTCATACACGTTACACTTTCCTATTTTCACATAGATAAACCGTAAAACACCCTTTCCTGAAATCTGTTTTGTGACAGTTAGAGCCTTGGCTGCTGCTTTAAGCTGGCAAAGCTACCAGTCTTCAAAGGCATCAGAGTTCTTGAGAAGGACACAACTTTACCTGAATCAATGATTAGAGACTAACAGAGACTTACTAGCTGGTCAAGTAGACAGCAACTCCCAGAGTCCTCCGTGTTGTTGAGGGAAGAGGCTTTAAGGACACTGGCCTTCTGCTGTTAGCACGGGGCCCACAAGGGCCTACAGGGTCCTGTAAATTAGGAGCTTTAGGAAGACTTGCCTACTGTTGGCCTAAGCAACATGGAGGAAGTTGATTCCACTATCCTTTTGCCCACAGTCCAAAGAGTCTTTTGCAGCAGTTGAGGTGGAAGGCAGGATTGCTCAGTGGCTAGTGTTACCATTTTTGTGGGTGGAGTTTCTTCCGTGTCCACCAATCTTCTTGGAGGAAATGGGGTGGGGCCAGCAGTTGGCCTGTCTTTGTGTTATGGAAAGCTTTTTAATAAAACATTTTAAATGCTGTATACTCCAGATGTCTGAGCATTTGAGGGATGTTTGTCTATTTAGTATATCTCAGCAGACAAAATTTGTCTTTAGTTACTTGCCTTAAGCACATGGGTGGCTAAGTAATGCTTTATTCCTGTAATTAATTAATCTGTACTTAGTATGGCTACAATGACATTAGTGATCTGTCTGGAGAAATGGATCCAAGCTGAAAGGCTGTGGAGGGATGTTTTACTCAGAGTCCTCCAGCTTGACTGAAACCGGTTTTAACTAAGTAGGGTAGATGTATGCCTATAAAGAACAAAGAAGTAGACAAAAATACCCTTTTGTAATAGAAGCTTAACCTTTGTAAACAGCTTACAGGAAGGACTGGGTGTTGTAAATATTTTGTTAATTTGAAATAGATCTTCATAACCTTAAAATTTTATCATTATTTAAAGTTGCATAACAATTTAGAAATATTTGAGACTTAGCAAAGTTGAATTTAAGTTGCATATAGGGAGTTATCTTACATTCACATATATAAAGCTTTATTTAAATCATATGTACAAATACATGCACATATATCAAACAGGACTGGGTAAAAGTAAGAAGAATAGGAGAACCAGAGTGTAATCTCTGATTTGCAAGTTGTAGCAAACAGAGATGATGTTTAAAGAGATAGTAGACTTAAAAACCATCAGTTTATAGGTGGAGAGAACAGATCTGAAGATTTTTTTTTTGTGTGTGTGAAATGGGTGCCGTTTGGGGCCCTGGAAAGGCACTCACAGCAATGATAGTGAAAGAAGAAATTAGAGACAAAGAAATAAAAGGCAAAATGTAAATGAATTATGACTGGCAGCAGGGTTTGTCAGCAGAAGATGGCTAGACTGCCCCTCTGCCCAGGTGGCCAGTGCAGTGAAGGGAGAAACCATGTGGGGTGAGGTTAGGCTGCATGGTTGCTCTTAGTCAAGATGCCCATGTGTGCCCATGTGTTGTGAGGTATCTTACAGATTTTTAACCATATGCACTTAGTAAGACACACATAAAGTATTCAGGCATTCAGAATTACACATGTGTTGCCACACCATATACAGCATACTTACATCTTTTTTTCATACATATAAAATGGGTAGGAAACAAAACTATTTTTGAGCAGATGTGTTAGTTTTAAGACAGGCCACTGTGAGCTGGCAGCATCTGCCCAGAGGAAAAACAGAGTAGTAGCACAATTGGGTGGAAAAGAGGAACCTGCCATCCCAGAGTAGATGGAGCAGCAGCAGAGTTAAGAAAAACAGGAGAGCAAGACATTTTGAACAGAAGCATAATATACCTAGCAAAACTGAATGTTTCCAGGCAGAAGATCCCACCCTGAGAAAGGTTGTCCATGATGGGAGGCAGCAGGATGCTGCTGTGGCAGGTGAGGAGAGTTTTAGTGTACCAGGAACAGGGGGGAAATGTACAAGTGAAATACAACAGAACCCACACATCCAGCTATGGATCACTGCTAGAATGTAGGGAGCCAGTAAGCAGGCAGACACATGGTTTGATATGGGGGACTCAGTTTCCATGAGTGAGTAGAGAAGATCCAAAAGTCTATAGTCTTCAGTGTCCCAGAGATTAGGGGAGGATCAGATAGGAAATGCATAGACTTTGTGGTCCATTGAGCACAAAATCAGGGGCCAGGGCTCCCAGACATCGAGAGATGAGTGATCACCCACTACTGCCCTCCCCAGGGCCAAAATGGTGAGAGACCACGGATGAGATACAAGTCCTAACTCATGGAAGCATGGGCAGAGATAGAGAATAAGGGGCGGGTGTTATGGCAGGTTGTTCCTTCCTGCCGGCTCCATCCCGCCTGCTGCCAGTCTGGGTCCACAGCCGCACCAGCCCCAAATAACACTCAGAGACTCTGTATTTGATACAATCCTGTTGGCCAATGACTATCATTGTTAATGGGCTAGCTCTGTCTTAATTATTAACCCATTTCTACTTATCTAAGTATTTCCACGTGGTTATCTTATCCGGGAGCCGCAGCCGGTATCTTCTTTCTTTCAGGTCTCCATCTTGACTCCTCCCTCCCACTTCCTCTTTCCTCCTTGTCTCCTAGCCCCGCCTATCTTGCAATCTCATTGGCCCAACGGTGCTTTATTAACAAGTATGAGAAACATATTTACAGGATAACATCTCCCATCAGGCGGGCTTACCAGACATGGCAGTAGTGGATGGAATAATCCAGAGATCCCTAGTTGGAAAAGTGACCAAGTTGAAGGTTACAGGGTCCTGGCATATCTCAGGCTGCCACAGGCAGGAGGAAATGCCAGAAAAACCTGCCGAGACTTGTACACCAATGTTATGATAAAGCACATGGTGAACCTTGGCAGATTCTATGGCAGGTGATGGTGACCAAGGCAGGGACAAACATGCCAGGCAGACAGAGATTAAGTGAGAAGTTTTATTAGAAAGGGAGGGAGAGTGAGGAAAGGGATAAAGAGTCACAGAGATACAGGGATAGAGAGAGGACAAAAGAGAAGAGGAAGACAGGAAGAGTCCTGTATGCCCCAGGGCAACAGCAGGAAAGAGAGAGGGAAAGAAAGCATAAGTGGGCAGGGATCTTTCTTTTAAAGGGGTTCTTTGTTCCTGTATGCAAACTTGGAACCCTGAGCTGATCAGGGTACTGCCTGAATGCCTTCTGCCAGGTGACAGGGGCAAGCCAGCATAATGCCTGAATCCTTATACCCAGTAACTGTTATCAGTAACTGCATTTTGCAATTGTGGATACTCATTGCCCTATATATCTTATATGATGCTGCTGATTTGTGAACAATAGGTAGGAGCATGGCCGAGACAACATAATGTCAAAGACTCAGAGTTAAACAGCAATTAGTACAAAGGTATGGGGGAGTATCTCATTTATTAAACATTTCTACAAGCTTCTATTTTTATTGTAAATAAAACAATAAATAGGACAAGGTCACCTCCCATGGAAAAGACTCCAGTACAGAGACTAGATAAACACAAAACTAAGTATTTCAAACAATGGAGATCATTGTCACTATAGTAGCAACAGAAAGTCAAAGTTGCCAGGGAGGATGGACCACAAGGAAGAATATCTTGTGTGAGAATATGTGGAGGGTGTCCCTAGAGTGACTATGGAAAAGGGCATTCCAGACAGGGAAAAATGGATATCCTAAAATACACAGGCAAGGGAAGACCTTCAGCAACATCTCTGCTGGGTCAGTGTTGATGATATGACCAAAGAGGAGTTAGAGAATAGCAGCCTCAAGATTTCCCTTGTACTCAATTATAGAGTTTTCCCAAGTTGTTCTGGTATGAAGGCTTTAGAACTACTGCAGCTCAGCAAGAGTGCCCAGCCTCCATACCCTGTAGTACAAGTAATAAACACCTGAAGACAGATATTGGGGTTAAAGCTGAAAATCAGAAATGCAAAGTGGCCAGCCACTAGCTCTTACCTTTACCTCAGACTGAAAGGGTGATCCTGTCTCCACAAATCCTCAGATTAAATTCGACTGCATCTGTCTCCACCAAAGCGCAGACTGTCCTGAGACTGAGTGGAGCTCCTGCCTTATATTCCTCTCAAGTTCTGGGACTAAAGGCATGTCATCCCAAGTTTTGGGGTCAAATGTGTGAGCTCTGTTTCTCTTTTAGACTGATTCACTCTCATGTAACCCAGGGTAGCCTTGAACTCACAGAGATCCATCTGCCTCTGTCTCCCGAGTGCTGGGATTACAGATGTAGTTACCACTGTCTGTCCTGTATGGTTAATTAGTGGCCTAGTGTGTGGGGCAGGGGCGGGGCTAACCAGTGGCTTATCTCTATACCCTGATCTTCAGGCAAACTTTATTTGTTAGATTACAAACAAAATATCCCCACACTACCTCAGCTTAATAGACTTGTGACCCTGACCAATGCTCTTTAGTTAACCTTTTTAACAGGTCACTTTTACCATCTATGGAATGATCATAAGGAAGACGTGTTGTGGGTATATATGGATTGTGAATGGGGCAGTGTGTGTAAAGTACTCAGGCTGATCTTCCATACTCCTCCCAGTTATTTTGGGAAACATTGCCTTTTATCCCTACAAGATAGCTCTTGATATGGAATTGAGAACTTCAGTTATCCCTTAACTTTCTGCATGCTTGCCTTTAAGTTATTGTGTATTTTGTTTCAATGAGCACCCTTTCTTCCTTTTCTTGGTACCCCATTTTCTCATCTATAGGACAGAGATTACAGAATGTACTTCTAGGGGCTGTAGGAATGGTTCAGCAGTTAGGGCACTTGCTGTGCAAGTATGAAAATCCAGAAGTTCAGATCCCTAGGACATACATAAGGCCAGGCTTGTTAGCATGCATCTGTAACACTAGTGCTCTTAGCCAGATGGGAGTTAGAGGACAGGAGAATGTCTGGAAGCTCATGGCAGAACAAAATGGTAGATAAGAGACTTTATCTCAAACATGGTGGAAGGCAAAAATTGATACCTAAGATAGTGTTCTGACTTCCACAAATATGCCTGCGAGTTCTGTACTTCCACACATGAACACACACACACACACACACACACACACACAGAGAGAGAGAGAGAGAGAGAGAGAGAGAGAGAGAGAGACAGAGACAGAGACAGAGACAAAGACAGAGACAGAGAGAGAGTCAGTACAGTAGGCAACAAAAAATGAATTAAGAAAACATCTAGTGTAAACAGAGGCTGTCATTCCCTCCTTCCTTTTTGTAGCTGCTAGAATGGTTGTTCCATGTGGCCTAGTGTTTTTGCTTACAAGAAATTCCTCTGGTTACAAGAAAGTCCTTTGGGATTTGTCTTCCTTCTCACTCCTCTTCTGCAGTACCTATTGTCCACAGTGAGTAATGCCACTACGGGAAACAGCAGTGAGGAGATCTCCTGTAATTCAGCCCATATGGCCCATCTCTGGCTGTGTGGCCCTGTGACATCTCCCCTAAGCTCTGGAAAGCATGGAATTGTGACCAGGGATGGTCAGTGGCACTTCCAGGATGCTAAGTGGTGGATGGATATATAATCAAAATTTTCTTTCCCAGACTTCTGGAAGTTCTTTGCACTAGAGTCAAGTTGAAATATACACAAGTTTACAAGTTCAACTCCACCACTCCACTCTACTTATTGAATGCTCTGCATAGTGGAACATGTAAGACTAATGGGTGATGTAGCCTGTTCAACTTTTATTTATCCACAAGCATTTCTGAATCAGCTCCTTTCATGTGCCAGGTAGTTATCAGGCTCTTAAAAAACAAAAAACCAAAAAAAAAAAAAAAACCCAAAGCAAGCACAAAACCACAGTTCTTTGCCTTGCAGAGGAGGCAAGTTAGAGGAGGCAAGTTAACTCTACTACTGTTTCAGTTAGGGTTTCTATTGTGAAGAGACACTGTGATGTTGGCAACTCTTATAAAGGAAACCATTTAATTGTGGTGGTTTACAGTTCTAAGGTTTAGTCCAATTATCATCATGGCAGGACATGGTGGCATGCAGGCACACGTGGTGCTGGAGAACAAGCTGAGAATTTTACATCTTAATCCTCAGGCAGCAGGGAAAGACTGTTGCACTGGGCATGGCTTGAGCATATATGAGCCTCAAAGCCCACCCCTACAGTGACACACTTCCTCCAAAAGGCCACACCTAGTTCAACAATGCCACACCACCAAATAGTGCCATTCTTCTGAGCCAAGAATTCAAATACATGACTCTATTGGGCCCATACCTATTCAAAATACCACAACTGCCTAGAAGAGATAGAGGATATGTGAAAATGAAGCACACAGCATGATTGGCTTGTACAAGCAAAAAGGAAAAGAATCTTAGAGCTTAAGCGTCTTTCAAGGGTGACTTCTCATGGCAGTTACTATGAGGAAATATTGAGATGGTATCACCTAGCACTCTCTGCTTTACTCTACTCCTCTCACCTACTGGTTCTGTGCTGAAGTTGCACTGTTGACATTGATATGTAAGGAAAACCCTCTTATTCTTGGTGACTCAGAACCCTGAACCCTGACTTTTTTTTTCAGCTGTAATGATAACTGTCACTGAGTAGGTACTCAGGAGGGTTCTACAAAGTAAATGTGTAACACAATGAATATGTTTGGGGATGAGACAGAATGATGATATCAGGAAGCAACAGGGCTTCTGAGGACAACTTCAGAGATCCCAGATTATGCTCTGCAAGCAAACAAAGTGATTGAAAGGGTTTGGAGTAGTCATGTGTCATGGAGGCAAGGGCACTAGGCTGCTGGTCATGTTACAGCATCAGGAAATGAGAGAGATGAGTACTGGGGTCCAAGTGCTTTCCTACTTGTTTCCCTTCTGATTCACTCTGGAACTACAGCTCATGGTGAGTCTTCTGTTCTCAGGTAAACTTCTGCCTCTTCCCTCTCCTCTATTTCCATGAGTTAGCCACACCTTGGCATTTCTTGAGTTTATAGATATATTAAATAATAATGAATCATACATACATATTTTCTCAAACCATTTACAATCCTTCCACTATTGTTATGAGACACAAAAATGCAGGGGTCAGTATTCTTTTCCTACAGTCTAGAACCCCAAAGAAGCTAGGCCCCTCTTCCAGAAACAAATAGAAGCAGATGCAGAAATCCACACCTACCCAATGGTCCAAGCTCGTGGAGTACAATCAAAGTGATGGAGGAATGATAATATGAACATAGGAGTCAAGACCATGATGGGGAAACCTACAGAATCAGCTGACCGGAGCAAGCGAGAGATCACTGACTCAGGTCTGACAAATGGGGAACCTGCATAAGACCAAACTAGACTCCCTTAATATAGATGACAATAGTGTGACTGGGGTAATAGATGAAGCCACTGGCAGTGGGTCCAAGATTTAACTCTAATGCAAAAACTGACTTAGTAAATTCCATTCTACATGGAGAGATACCTTGCCCAGCCTAGACACAGGGCTGCGGGGGTGGGGTGGGGAGGTGCCTTAGTAGACTTTCTAGGGGAGGCCTTACCTTCTCTGTGGAGCAGATGAGAGGTGGGGAAGTGGGAACTGGAATTGGAATGTAAAAACTAAATAAAAATAAAATAGAGAGGCCCAAATCCAAGCCTGGAAGCAGCTTCAAAAGCAGGCCAGAGCTCAGGCCCTGAGCAGCATCAAGAGAGCCACAAACCTCAGACCCAAGAGCAGCATCAGAGGTAGGGCTGAACTTCAAGCCCAGAGCAGCAACATCAGAGGGGGTTTTAGCTTCAGGCCCCGAGCAGCATCAAGAGAGCCATGATCCCCAGACCTGGGAGCAGTGTCAGAGGGAGGCCCCAGCCTCAGGTTCAGGAGCAGGGGAGTGATCACCAGGTGAAACAACAGCAGCGGTTTCCAACAAGAGCTTCCAGAAATTATCACAAAAGGTTCCTCTGGGAAAGAGCACCTGTGTCCCAGCCAGCATCCACTGCCACTACATCAACTACTGGCTCCTCAGCCCCAACTACACCTCCAACTGGAGGAGGGTCCAATGGAGCTGTAGCCCCACCTGCACCTCCAGGAGCTACCACCTGAGCCCTGGGTCCACTTCCACCAGGAGGAGCATTCACCGGAAGCTCTGCTCTACTTGTGCCTGCAGGAGCGGTCGACAGAGCCACAGCCCCAACTACACCAATTGGAGAAAGAGGGAATCCCTGAAGCACAAGCTCCAATTACACCAATTAGAGGAAGAGATGCATAGACAACAAGGTAAGAACACACTGAACATATAGAGCAACACCACACCACTAGAAATTAGTGGCGCTACAACAGCAAGACCTGAACATCTCAACACAGATGAAGTAGAAGAAATTGACCCAAAAATAACTTTATGAGGATGACTGAAAATTTCTCTTAAAGAAACGGAGGAAAAGACAAACAAAAATTGGAAAACCAAGAAAAAGCAATCAAACAAGTGAAGAAAACGACTTAAGACATGACATCTGAAATAGAGGAAATAAAAAAACACAAACTGAGGGAAAGTGAGGGAATTCTGGAAATGGAAAATCTGGGTAAATGATCAGGAACCACAAATGCAAGCATAAAAGACAGAATACAAGAGATGGAGGAGAGAATTTCAGGCATTTAAGATATGATAGAGGACATAGATTCATTGATCAGAGAAAAATTTAAATCCAACAAATCCTCAACACAAAACATGCAGGAAATCTGGGACACCGTGAGAAGACTGAATCTAAGAATAACAGGGATAGAAGGAGAAGAAGTCCAACTCAAAGTCACAGAAAAATATATTCGACAAAATCAGGAGGCATCACCATCCCTGACTTCAAGCTCTACTATAGAGCTATAGTAATGAAAAGAGCTTGGTATTGGCACAAAAATAGACAGGTAGACCAATGAAATCTAATTGAAAACCCTGATATTCACCCACACACCTACGATCACCTGATTTTTGACAAAGAAGCTAAAAATATAAATGGACAAAAGAAAACATTTCCCACAAATGGTGCTGGTATAACTGGCTGTTAACATGTAGAAGGATGCAATTAGATCCATATCTATCACCATACTCAAAACTCAAGTCCAAATGGACTAAGGAAGTGAAGTCTTGTTTTCTCATTTCTCTTCTGATTTTCAGACAACGATACTAGGTTTGGCACAGGGGTTTGCCCCTCTGGGTGTGGGAACTCCGGGCAGGCTTGAATTGTGAGATCATGGCACTGTTGGAGAACCTGGACAACAGTCCATAGACACAAATCCTGAGAGCCTCCAGACTGGGATAGGACATCAAAATCATAAACCTGTGGCTCACAGGAGTAGAGGTGTTGTGCCTTTCAATTGTGTGTATTGACCAATGCCTCCTGTGCTTCCCCCATTGGAGAGAAGAGCAATAAGCTTAGCCAAGCCAATAAATACCTAGGAAGGTAAGAACAGAGTGAGAGGTGGGAAAGAGGGTGAGAGAGTGCTTCCCTGCAGTACTTGTTATGACTAGCTCTGTCTTTCAAAGAACCACATTGTTGCACACTTCTCTGAGGTCTGTCAGAGGAGATGGCAAAAATCCCTGCTCTATGGTTGTAGTTCTCATGACTGAGCACAGACCATACACCATAAACATTTTAAAATAGTAAAAGTCAATATGTGATCCCTAGATATTGGCCCACTCAATGGCATATGGAAAATCCTGAAGGGTAAGTTTGGCAATGTGTTGAAGGCTGAATTGCATTGTGCCTCTAAAATATGATAGCTTGATGTCCATTCCCAACTGCCCGGGGAGATAACTTTACTTAGAAGAAGAGCTTTGTGAATGTAAATAAGGTTAAACTGAGGCCATATTGGAGTAAGGTAGGCCCTAAGCCAATGAATAATGGCATATAAGACTAGGGAAATTTGGATCCAAGGGCACATAGAAAAGACATCCATGTGAAGATACAGAAAAGGATTAGAAGGGTGCAGCTATAAGTTAAGGATCACTGGATACTACCCAATGGCTGATAGAGGCAAGAAGAGCAGCCTTCACAATGAAGAGAGAGCCTACCAACACCTAGATCTCAGGCCTTTGGCCTGCAGAACTGGGAGAAAGTGTGCACGTTCAGTTTAAACCCCTTGTACAGTAGGTGATATGAAAGTAGTCATTGGCCTAGGTTAAGCTTCCGGGGGGCGGGAGGGTGGAACCATTGCCTCTTCCTTGTAGGAGGGTATAGGAACTGGCCTCTGAAGAAGAAATTGCCCTTTCTTGAAACATCTCACTCACATACACCACAGTCTTGTATTATCTTGCCTTGGTATGATTTGTCAGAAAAATAACATAAAATAAACCAATTTTGAAGCAAGCTGCACCAAGCCAGCCTGACCTCACTCACTGTCTTTGCACTTCTCTCAGCCTTCCAGCAGTGCTGTGGTTGAAGCCCTGCCTATGGCAGCCATTCTTCTCAGAGCAAAGCCCAAGGTAAGTAGTCAGCCTCTCCCTCACTGTCCCAGAAGTTGCCCTGAGCTGTCTCCCTCTGATGTTCTGCTTGGATCTTAATCTTCTCAGGCCAAGAGAACGCTTTGCCACCCCAAGCTGTGGCATGCTGCTTTCCTTAGTTCCCTTTGCTAGGTTTTCCACATCTGTCTGTTCCTCTTTCCTGAGACAGTACTACTTGCTGCTGAGATTCTTCTGATTGCTGCACTCTCCTGAGGCAGGAGGATCCCATGTATTGTTGTTTGCATCTAGGCTTAACCTAGAATTTAATTCCCTACCCCACAAATTGCTTGTTTTAGGTACCAGTATCTTTTGAGGATATGTCTGTGTACTTTACAAAGACAGAATGGAAGCTTCTTGATCTCAAACAGAGGAATCTCTACAAGCGGGTCATGCTGGAGAACTACAGCCATTTGGTGTCAGTGGGTAAGTAACCCTATCATGTACCCAGTTCCACCTACTGTCTCTGGACTCCAGTTCTGAATTTTCTTGCTTGTTGATTGTTGTGAACCAAAGAATATGTACATTTCTTTATCTGACCCATTCACACCTTGTAGATCAGCTGTGGTATCAAAAAGAAGTTCTTCTAAATAATTTGGACTTGTAAGTGCTCAGGATAAATTCAGTAATGCCCTGTCAGACTCACGTTGCACATAAAATCAGAGATTGCCAAAATATCTTTCTATACAGAAATAGATGCCTATTACATTGGAATATTTACTTGCAGCATTTTAGACTTATTCTATTGCTTTACAACAGATGTAGTTGACATTCAGCTTGCTTTATAGAAGTTAGCAACATCTTCCACTTACACTGGCCATGAGGCCCTATGCTAGGGCCAGGTAGGGCAATTGCTTTCCAACCCTGGAGAAATCTAGGCAGGATCTGGGGCAACTTCCAGCCAGCTGCTCTCTTCTTACTTTAACATGTTCCATCGTCCTGTGTTTGTGTGTCCAGGCAAAATCAAGATTCACAGGTTGTATGGATGAACTCAAAGGCACCAAGAAGTGAGTGACAAGAGTGATGTGTCCCAACTTCTTCCTCTAATGAGCAGTGTCGAAGTTTGGACCTTCTTCTTTGCTGCCATCTTCCTAATTGAGATGGCTCCTTTGGGATGGGTAGGGAATTATGAGAATGAGCTCTCTCTCATTTTTTTCTGACTCTACAGACAACCCCTGTCATCTGACCCCTTGGAGGGAGACTGTTTCCTTCCCTGGGTTCTCTCTGACCATGAAGAAAAAGTTGGAGACACATTTTCCCATAAGACTTCTAGAATTTCCACTTGAGTTTAGTGGAAAAACATGCTGCCCCCAAGCATATGACTAGAGGAGATCTCTCTTGCCTATACTTTCTGAGTTCTTTGCTCTCTGAAGACACAGGCTGAGCTCTGTTTAAAAATTATTCTGTCCTTAACCAGAAAGGTTCTGATTTTCTTCATTTCTATGAACAGGATTTGCTGAAGCCTAACTTGGTGTCCCAGATGGAACGAGGGGAGAAGCCCTGGATTACAGATGGCAGAATAGGGGCTGAAACAGGATCCTGTGCTGGTGAGCAAGGCACCCTCAGCCAGCTTGCTAGTGTCAAGGATAAAAACAAGGGCTGGATTAAGGAAGGAAGGTGGTGTGGACACTGAAAGTTTGAGTAAGACATCCTCTTTAGTGAGGGGTGTCGGACTCCTCAGTGCACCCCTCCCTTGCTGGGGATGGATAAAAAGATACTTTGTCTGCCGTTGTGTCTACCACTGGTGCTCCACCCCACTTTCCACCATACCCTCTAAAAAGTGCAGAAACTCTCCCTCCAGCCTGCCTCATGGTTTTGTTGTTGTTGTTTATTCTGCAGTTGCAGTTTCTTGGTGGGAAGATAAAAATCGGGGAAATGCTCCCACAAAAACCCAAGGAATTGACACTGTTTGTGGCTCTGTCATTACAGGGAATGGGGTAAAGAGAAAGATGCTGACTTCAAAACCAAAACTTTTTGGAAGAGGTCTCCTTGGAGATACCTCAGGATCGTCAGTGCACAGACGTCCTCATAACTTCAGGCCAAATCCTATTGTAAGGTATCAGCACTCCAGAATCGCGGATAAGCACTATCTGTGTCAGCAGTGTGGAAAATCCTTCAGCTGCAGCTCCAATCTCATCAAGCACAGGATCATCCACAGTGATGACAAACACCCTACAAGTGCAGCGATTGCGGGAAGCTCTTCTGGCACAGCTTGGCACTACTGGAGGATCAGGGCATCCACAGCAGCAACAACCCCTTTGAGTGCAAGGAGTGTGGCAAGACCTTCACGCACAGTTCCAATCTTGTCAAGCACCAGATCATCCACAGCAGCGAGATGCCATTTATGTGCCCAGTGTGCGGCAAGGTGTTCCGGAGGAGCTTTGCACTGCTTGAGCATGTGCACATCCACAACAGTGAGAGGCCTTATGAGTGCAGTGAGTGCTGCAAGGCCTTCAAGGGCATTTCGCAGCTCATCCACCACCAGTGCAGCCACCTTGGTGACAGGCCCTTCTCATGCTGCGAGTATTGTAAGGCCTTCTGTGGCCACTTACGCCTTAGCCAACACCAAGGAATGCATACTGGTGAGAAGCCCTACATGTGCAGCAAATGTGGCCTGGCCTTCAGTCTCTGGGCCAACCTCTTCAAGCACCATGTGGTGCATGGTGGCCTGAGGCTCCGGCATGGCTGCATGCTCCTGGAGCATCGGCAAGGGCTCCATGGGTCTCTGCCAGGGTCTCTGTGGCCAGGTCTTTGAGAACAAGCTGCTGCTGTGTCGCCATTTGCGTATCCATGACAACGAAGATGACAAGAAACTGAAGCTGATTACTGCCAGCACCTCAGGTTTGGGGAAGTTGCCACCGCTCAGCCATGATCTGGAATCCCAGCCAGCAGAAGAAAGCGACAGTGAAAGCAATGAAAATTTCCTGTGCGCTGAGAAGGCCTAGGGCCCATTCTCACCTTGAGACTGGAAACAGGGCAGCAACTCAATGGCAGGGTAGCCCCTTTCCCCAGTGTGAAACAGAGGCAACTCAGAGTGACAGGGTGGCCCTACCCTTTCCCTGATTGGTAGAAAAGGAAGGCTCCCTCCCTAGTGTTTGATCATTCAATTAATGCCTAGAGATTGCACAGGAAGGCTCCTCAAGAAGCCTATGCAGGGTACTCCTGTGTGTGCTTGGGTGTGGCAGTGAGCAGCTGAGCAGCTTTGCATAATACAGTTGTTCTCTCCCATGCACATACAACTGTGGTTGGGACAGATACAGTAGTGTCCAGCTAACACTAAGCAGAGTTCCATTGAAGTTTACAGAGGGATGACCCATGCCCTTTCTCTTGTTAATGTGTTAGTGGGGTGGTTGCCTCCTGATGGGAGATGTTATTCTGTATATGTTTCTCATACTGGTTAATAAAGCTCTGTGGCCAATGAGATAGCAAGATAGGCGGGGCTAGGAGACAAGGAGGAAAGAGGAAGTAGAGAAGGAGGAGTCAAGATGTAGCCCAGGGAAGAAGCAGGACGCCTGCCGCGGCTCCCCATAAGACGACCACGTGGGAATACTTAGATAAGTAGAAATGGGTTAATAATTAAGGCAGAGCTAGCCCATAAACAATAATGGTAATTGGCCAACAGGATTGTATCAAATACAGAGTCTCTGAGTGTTATTTGGGGCTGGCGCGGCTGTGGGCCCAGACTGGCGGACTGGTGGAAGCATACATGCTTCAGCCTCCCCTTAAGATTTGTTTGTTTTTATTTACCTTGAGCATATTGCCAGGAGTGGAAGAGCTGGTTCATATGGTGACACGTTGTTTAACTTGGGGGGAAAACTGCCAAACTATTCCAAAGCACTTGCATTGTTTCATATCACCATAGCTGTTGTATGAAAGTTCCAGTTTCCCCCACATTCATCAACACTCATTGTTGTCTGTCTTAGTGTAACCATCCTAGTGTGTGGGAAGTTGTAACTCATTGAGGATTTGATTTGTATTTCCTTCATGACTAAAACATTGAACATCTCCGCATGTACTTGTTGATGTCCTGCCTATTTTAATTGACTTGTCTTCTTACAAAGGAATTAGAAGTATCAGTTCATTATCAAATATATTTTTAACAAATAATTTTATTCCAAATTATTTAAAATTTTTAGTTTGTATTTTTTGGGTCACAGATAAGAAGTCTTAACAACAACAAAAAAGTCATTAAGACATTATCTTATGTTTGCCTATAGAATTTTTCATGACTTAGATTTTATTGATAGCCATGGGGTTTTGTTTTGTTTGTTTGGGTTCGGTTTTACTTTGTTTCATTTTTCGGGTGGGGTCTCTCTATGTTGCTTGGGCTTATTTTGAACTCCTGGAATCAAGTGATTATACTGCCTCCACCTCTGGAGTACAGGACTAGGCATGTGTCACCACACTCAGCTTTGAACTTCTGTTAATGCAGAACATTCTCCTGTTCTTCCTTCACAGACTGTTAAACAACTGTTTTTAAGTCAAAGGACTGAAAACAGGCTATATATGAGGTCTAATTACTCTGGTAACTGTGTGGCCATAGCTAGTTTACCAACCTACTCCTGTTTCCTATCAGAAAGGAGTGCTAATAATCAGTTTGGGGAGAATGAAAAGATAGCTTCCCTTTAACATCAAACAGCCCACACTGAAAATTTAAAATGAAACCTATATCATACTTCGTTTCTGGATTTTCCTTCTAAAATTCAAGGTGTCCTGGGAAACCTAACAAAGTTGAATAAATCTGATGGAGAAAAGGAAAGAAAAGGGTATGAAGTTACAGGTTGCACATTTATCTCTATTGTGCAGAGTCACATGAGAGCTTCAAGATGTATTTGTGCTCAGTCTGAAGAGTTAGAGTAATGTTCACCCATTGACTCACCTCACTGACACCTGGGCATTGCTAGAGAAGAAATTTCCTCCTTCATTCTATCCATCCTATGCAATACAGCGATACCACACAGATACACAGATGTAAATTCCCTTTCAGTCTTTATAAAGTTTTGTAGTTTTACCTCTTAAGCTTAGCTTTCTAACCCATTTTGTGTATTGTGTGAAGCCAATTAAAAAAAAAACATTCTGGATTGATATCCCATTTGCCCAGCACCACAATTGCCAAGACAGTCTTTTCCCCCATTGAATTACCTTGGTGCTTTTGTAGAAAGTCAAGTGGCCATATATATGTATGAGTCTATATCTGCATTCCTGGTAGCACCACATCACTCACTGCAAAGGACTGAATACTCATCCCCATACCTCTTCTCATATCTGGGGGACAGGGCTTAGGAAATGGAGCCTTCCAGGATAATTAAGCTTCAAAGTGGTCATGAATTTGGTGCCTTGGTAATGGGATCAGTTCCCTTGTAAGAAAAAACTCCAGTGTCTCCTTTCTCTACCATGAGAAGATAATCATGCACAAGCCAGGAAGAAAGTCCTCATTAAGAGTGGAATTTTTTAACGCCTTAATCTTACACTTCCCAGACTCTAGAGCCATAAATGTCTGTGGTGTACGCCATCAAGTTGATGGTACTTTGCTATTATATCCAACTGGCTAAGACAATTAGTCTATACTAATTTATTTACATCATAATCTGTTCATTACTGTAGTTATGAACATCTTGAAATCAGATATTATGAACAGCTGTTGTTCTTTTTCAAAATTGTTTTACATAACCTAAGTTTGTTGTATTGCCACAGATGTTAGAACACTACTTTGCTAGTATGTAATTGAGATTGCATTCAATCTATAAATCACTTTGGGGAAGAGCTCATGTTAGCAATATTAGCCAATGAGAAACCATGGTTTAAAGTAAGAGGGATCTCTGTGATTAAGCCAGGTTTATTACACAGGTGCAAAATAAAAAGTACACTCACAATACCCTTCCTTCTCCAGTTTTATCAGGTCTTCCAGAGAAGACCATGCCCATTGGGCCAAGCTGCCCCAATACCATTGGGTATGGGACCCAATTCCCACAACACTGGCTTCCACAGTTATGGTTGTTTTAGGTTCCACATCACTGCCCTTGTGCCTGTCCTTCCCTTCCACCCCCTTCTATCAATCTTTCCTACATATTTATTTGAAAATTTCATATATGAGTAACTGTATTTACATCATTTCCCCCTCCTTCTCCTCACCCCAGCCCCTCCCACGTCTCCACTCAAACTCATGGCCTCTTCTGAAAATTGGTGTGTGGGTGGGTGTATGTGTGGGAGAGAGAGGGGGAGGGAGGGAATAAAGGAGGGAGGGAGGGAGGGGGAGAGGGAGAGAGAGAGAGAGAGAGAGAGAGAGAGAGAGAGAGAGAGAGAGAGAGAGGGGTCTCAGGAAAGACCCAATCTCACTCTCTCAACAGTCATTAATACTTGTAGGTCTTCATGTAGGATGGGTTCTTTCTTAAGTCAATATTGTTGATATTTCATGGGTGCAACTTCCCCATCACATAGAGAGAACACATACCCTTCATTCCATGCAGCTTGTCTCAGGGCTGCTCACTCCTCTCCTTCCTCACTTCCTGCATGTTCTGCCTCACCTAGGTCTGATAACCACACCTGTGAAAAAAAATCCATGCACACTCCCAAAGAGTACTCTCCAAACCAGCTCTTGTGATCCCCCAGACTGTCCGCTTGTTGCTTCAGGCAGTAACATGAGGTGGAACCCAGAACAACTAAGCCTATCATAAAGACCCTAAGGTTAAGTTGTGCTTGGAAAGTCATAGCTCATAGGTGGCATGATAAAAATTCAGGGTAGTGCACCCTGCAGGTGAATAAGAGTACTAGCAATAGCTGTCAACGGGTCTTCAGTGGGCCCACACCACTATGCAGCCAACTGAAGCCCTTGGCCCCAGGGCTTTCTGGCAGTTTTGTCCACAAGAAAGAAGGGCCAATCATATCCTACAGCATTTTTTTCTGTTGAAAGATCTTTGCCCTATCCATTTCTTCTGTGTTTTCCACAGTAACCTCTGTTTTGTGAGCCCTTTCTCTGGCCCTTAGAGATGATCATCCTGTAGTACCACCAAGCCTGGTTTTGTAAACTTCAAACACTCTAAGTACCCCATAAGTCCTGATGTCCCAGAGAGTTGCTATGAGAGCCATCTCTTCGCTCTCTGTTTGTATGCTTACTGTGAACACAAGTAGAATTCTGGCTGTGAAAGCTTGGGAAAAATAGCAGCTGTTGGGACCTAATGTTAACCAAGGCCACTCACTGCACAGGGATGGAAAGTGGAAGCTTAGAAGCCAAGCTGCAAAACAGCAACTTTAGAGAGGAAGCCAAATGTCCAATCTGCATGTCTGAGGGCAGAGCAGCCAGCCGAGTGCTCTGTGAGGCTTCACTGTGACTCTGTGAATGATAGGCACTAAGTTAAAGTCATGGAACAATTTTATATACCATCTTTTCCAGGCTATAAAACTCAGGTTTTGGTTAAACAGCAGCGTAGAAGAGGTTGTGAAAATAATTTTAGGTGAAATTGACATTTAAATTGGTGGACTTTGAATAAAGCCATTCTTCTCCCTAGTGTGACTCCTAGTTATTGTGAGAATCCTGACTAATAGAGCCATAAAGTCATAAGTGCAAGTGATTAAATGTAAAACAGAAAAACTACGTAAAATGGAGGAATACTTCAGTAAAACATAACTATGATGGAGTATTATCATACTTTGTCACAATTGAACAGATGTAATAGATAAGCAAGGACAGAATTGCAGAGCAATATAATTGTTGTAACTATAGAGAAAGATTGACATTTCTAAAGGAAATACAGTTTTCCAGCATCTAAAACACTTTTAAAAATTACTTATGAGCAGGCATGTGACAGACACCTGTAATTTCTGCACCGGGAAGGCTGAGATGGGAGGATTGCAAGTTTGGAGATGAGCTTTGTGCTACAGCTCAAATTAAGAGAAGGTCATGAAGGTGGGCTTGGACCTTGTGTGGCTAAGAAGTAATAGGGGTGTTCTCAGGCAGAGATATACACATAGGAAGAATGGCATGTGAAGATGACAGCAGAAATGAGAGTCCTGCATGCACCAATAAAGCCACACAATGGCCAAGGTTGCAGAAACTACCAGAATCCAGGGAAGGAAAATGGACCAGACTCCCTTGAAAAACTGAGAAGAAACCCACCCGGATGAGACCTTGATCTTGGCCTTTTAGTACTGTGGCATACTTTGTTATGACAGCCCTAGAAAATCTAAGTCCTACCCCACCCCACCCCCCATTTAAGTGATTTGGGTAAGTGAGATGGTTCAGTGAATAAAACCACTTGCCACACAAGCCTGGTAGTAAGAGTTTGATTCCTGGAACACATAGTGGAAGGAAAGACATTTCTGTAACCCTAGCACTGACTAGGGGGAAACAGAAGGATCCCCAGGCTTCTCTGGACAGCCCATCTAGCCAATTGGTGAGTTCAAGTTTTAGTGAGACATCCTGACTATAAATAAATAAATAAATAAATAAATAAATAAATAAATAAATAAATAAATTGCAGAGTAGTACAGAAAGACACCTAATGTGGACCTCTGGCACATGTGGACACACAAACACATATACACAAACTGAAAAAAAAAAAGAGCCAATGAAACAGATAATCTCTCACTATCCATGTTAAGACATAACTCAGAATAAGAAAGAAGACATCAGTATAGATACTAGAAAATGAAAAAGATTTTTTATTAAAAAAACAACCTTAAGCCAGGCAGTGCTGGTACATACCTTTAATCCCAGCAGTTGGGAGGCAGAGGTTAAGATGGAGGTTTCTGTCCCACCTGGTCCCGCAGCAATTTAGCCCCAAATAAACACACAAAGACTTACATTAATTATAAACTGTTGGATGATGGCTAGAGTTTCTTATTGGCTATCTCTGTTTTAATTATTAACCCATTTCTATTAATCTATGTATTGCCACAAGACTATGGTTTATCCATAATCCAGCATGTTACTCCTTCAGCACTATGGCATCTCTTGGTGGCTTCTTCCTGCCTTCCTCTCCCCAGCCTTCTCCTGGTCTTGTAGCCCCACCTATCTTCCCGCCTGATTATGGGACAACCAGTGCTTTATTCATCAACCAATAAGAGAAACATATATACAGAAGGACATTACCCATCACAGAGGCAGGTGGATCTCTGTGAGTTTGAGACCAGCCTGATCTACAGAGAGAGTTCCAAGACAGCTAAGGCTACACAGAGAAACCCTGTATCAAAAAAACAGAAAACAAAGCACAAACAAAAAAAAAATCCTTAAAATCCTGTGGGAAATTGACTATAAAGTGTTTCAAAGAAATGCATTTATGACTTTTAAAAAGTAGCATCTAGTCAAATATCTTTTATGCAAATTTGTGAATGTGTGGGAGGAAAATGCAGAAAAGAATCAGTCTCTCTCTCTCTCTCTCTCTGTGTGTGTGTGTGTGTGTGTGTGTGTTTGTGTGTGTGTAAGGGGGAATGTGTATGCAGGGTCCGTCATGTGTGCTTGTTTGTGTGCCCCCGCTGAAGTTCATGTGCTAAAACCAAGGGGTAGGTGTGAATGCGGGTGCTCATATTGGGTGAGTGTAAAGTGGCCTTTGGGAGGATAGTTTTCATGAAGTAAAGTTCCCATAGATAGCATTAGCACCCTTAAAAGAAATTCCAAAGGATGAGCCAATCCCTTCCAACATGTGAGAATGTCAGTAGCCATGTCAGAGGAGCTGCAGTTAACAATGGAGCTTATGCAGTTCAATTCACTGAATAGCAAAGCTAAACCCTGGAGAGAGAGGTCTAGCCCCGAGGAGACTGTCTCCAGAATGCCCTTTGCTTCTGTTGTGCTTTCTCCTGCTTGATGCTGCTATGTACCCACTATATTTGGCATGGTGATTACTATATGAAGGGATCCCACTGCATCTAGAATAGTGCAATCGTTTCTTGGGAAAGTCTCACTCCTCACTGGGCAATTTACCTGCAGATCATAATGAAGATGATTTTCATAAGAGCAATGATGAAAAGATAAAGGTGGTTAAGAGTAAAGATGATTAAGGAAATGGTTTAGGTTATTCTGCCAATTTCTCCAATAAGAGATACAAACAAGGCAAAATTGGTCTAGAAGTCACATTCCCCTTTGTTAGATGTGAGATTAGCAGAGGATGGAAAATAAGAACAAGGAAGTTTCATGCATTATAGATCCATGTATTGTGCCTGTGGGAAAATGATGACAATTAAAGAAAACAATTATGTCCCTATACCCAAGGTTAGGCCTGAGTTCTTTGGCCATGTAGCTTACACAATTAATAACAGGCCCTGGTATGCACTTTTAAAAAACAAAGTTGTGAAAGGAAATTAAATGACTCTGTTGTGTGTAAAGAAAAATAGAAGGTTAGCTAGACCACTTGTTTAAGGCTTTGTAGAGTAGAGATAGGATAGGAATCTGCTATACTCAAACTGTCAACAGCTTCCTGCCAGTACAAAAGAAACGGGCTGAAATATACTTGGCTTGCTTAAAACTTTGTTAATCGTATTAAAAGAATCGTTGCTTTAGAGTGAAAAAGTTATGATGGAAAAATTAATAAAAAGAAAATTGTTTAACTGCTTGTGGGCTTCTAAGGAAAACATGTAACTTGTGATCTTTGTGTGATTTCTACTTATGTAAAGATATTAATTTTGGTTTTGGAAAATATGTAAGTTGGGGTAGTGAGGTGATCTTTTCTTGTGTAGAAAACTGTATTAGGAGATGTAAAAGGGATAAGAGAAAAATAAGAGATAAGAAATAAAAACGTAGAAGGAAAAGCATCAGATAAAAGGTGAGAAGGGAAACATCAGGGAAGAAGTAAAAGGATAACACCAGGAAAGATGTAGAAGGGGAACAACTGGGAGGAAAATGTTAAAGAATAGAGAGAAAAATATAATGAAGAATTAAGTTTTGGCTCTCAGACAAAGTTCCCATGTGTGTCTGTGCATCTGTACAGTAATTTGCCTACTCTACATCTCCTGTTCAGTTTCTCTGACCTGTGGGGGCTGGGCCCCTTGGCCACATGAGGACACAGCAAGAAGGTGCTATCTATAACAAATGAAGTTCTCAGCAAAGAGCCACCACTCAGTGTGATGGTCAGTCTTTTGTTGTTGGTCTAGTCATTCAGATGGATGTTAAATGTCTGGAAGTTTTTATAGGTAATTGTTAAATGTCTATTAGAAATGCAGTTATGTAAATAAGCTGGACATGGCAACACCTGCTTATCATCCCAGTGGAGGCTTGAGGATCAAGAGTTCAAGGTCAGCATTGGCCACATAGGGAGTATAAGGCCAGTCTGGAATACATGAGACCCTGTCTTCAAAAACAAAAATTAAATAAATAATCTAAATGAAAAATTAAGCAAGTTATATGAAAACTAAATGAGATGCCCAAAATCTATCACATTTTAACTGGCCACATTTTACTGTTGCTGTGTGTTGATGGACATCTAGAAGACCACAGTGTAAATCCTCCTATTGGCCACAATGAAAGAACTATTGCACAGAGGTTGATGGGCCAGGACATGGCAGTGCTCAATTTATTCCTGCTTTGTGACTGCCATGACTTGAGAAAATAATGGGGAACTTATTAATACTGCAGATTAAATTGGAGTGTAGCCTCTGTGGCCATAGCGTGGGTAGTATGTAGAGTTCTAAGGTATATCTCTTCTGCTTTACCTTCATCTTACTAAGACACAGGAAACTGTGAGCCAAGGAGTGCTCATCATATGTGGGAAACACACACACACACACACACACACACACACACACACACACACACACACACACACACACACACACTGAATTAAATACTTCTTTCCTGGCACGTCAGTTGGCATGAATTATTGCTTTGGAGTCAGGTCTCAGCTTGTCTGTGCTAAATGGAAAGCCTGACCAGTCTGAGTAGGCATGAAAGACTTGGGACATCCAAGACCAAGACCAGACTACCAGGAGGCCAAGGGCATTTGGATGGCTGAGGCAGACACCTCAGCCTCAGGGAGGGAAATGCACAAAACAAGACACCACTGTGGAGTGTCATAAGCACAGATAGGGCAGGCAACTGATCCTGGAGTTGAGCCTTTCTAACCTGCCATTATTTAGTAGCAGGGACAGCATTTTAAGGGTACCACTTTCTGGTATAGGCTGTCCACCTGAGCCTGACCAGAAGGTAAAGGGATCCAGCCTGAGAAATATAACAAACACACAAATCAGATTTTGCCTGTCTTTTAGACACAATACTCTGTGACCTCCACTCCCCTCAGTCTCAGCCAGGCCAAGCCAAGAGACTATTGTGACGCAGCCATCATCATTGCCCTGCCCCCCCATCCTGCCACCACACACAACACAATGAAGCCTCTCTAGTCATTTTGACCTACTTAGGGGTTCTCAAATGGGCCAGGCTGGCTCAATTGAGGCTGGAGGTTTTGCTCATTTGAATCACTCTGGGGTGTGGTCACCCCACCTCTTCTTACACAGCTCTCACCTGCTCTGACTTCCCACAAGACAGGAGTGCCTCAGGGTGGGGCCCCACAGGCAGCTCACCAGAAACCCAAAGTCTAGCTGAGGTAGCTGATGAGAATTTGCCCACCCAAATCACTCCATGAAGGATCTGAAACCTGGATGAGTTCCAATCTGCGTGGTAGCCTATGTGCCACACATCTCTCTCTCCTCTATGCCTCAGATCAGCTTGGCACCCTAGTCTGCCTGGGTGGCTCCTCCTCCTGTGGCCTCCATGTGCCATGTCCACAAATGAAGAGATACCTGTTTTCCCCAGTGCCTTACATCAATTCACTGGTGCTACTTTGCAGAGCAGGGACAGAGGAGAACAAGCTGAAACTGGGCTTTGAAGAACATGACTAGCCAGGCAGGCTCAGTTAGTCCTTCCAGTTCAGTCCCTGGAGGATCCAGCCTGCTTATCCTAAGGACCTAACAGAAAGGGGCAACAGTCAAAGGGCCCCGAGAGGTAGCCAAGGGCTCAGGGTCCAGTGCCCCAACCTAACATAAGCCCCTTGGAGAATCCTTCATACTGACATCTTCCCCTCTACACATTCACGGAGTCAGGCCAGCATGGCCCCCATCTGTGCCTTGCTGGGGTAGTTTTGGATATGGGTAGAGAGAAGTCTGGTCAGTAAGTCAGCTGATAAAGCGTTGGTGATATTTATTGAGAAGTGGGACAAAAGGTGGAAGCAGGAGCCCAGGCTGACCAGAGGGTGTCCAACCGGAGGTGAGGCACACAGAAGACCCTGGGATCCTATGGCCAGGTGGACTCAGGAAGGCCAGGTAGGTGCTGCAGAGAGCAGGAACATGTCTCAGAGTATGGATGAATGGATGACACTGGCATTCAGTCCTCAAGGCTTGGACCATCAGGTGGCACATACATGGGTTCAATGTGAGCCCAGCTGCGGGCCTGCTCATCTGCCCAGGCAAGCAGCTCAGCAGCACGGTGCAGGAAGATCAGAAGCAGCGTGTGCACATCACCCTCTGCTGAATGGGCAGCACTGGGCTCAGCCTGGAAGTAGCGGTGGAAGAGACTGGTCAGACTGTAGCTCTTGCGGCCTTGAGCCCTGGTGCCATGACTGTGAGCACGGTCCAGGCCCCGCAATGCAGGCAGTGTGTCCAGACAGACAGTGTCTCGGGGCAGATTGGCACCTAGACGTTGTAGCTCTGTGCAAAGTAATGGGAAGTCGTAATCGAAGCCATTGTGGGCCACAAGACAGATGGGGCCCTCCTGGCGGCTCAGGAAGCCCTGCAATGTCCGCACCACAGCACCATTGAAACCAGCCTTCCGTGACTGCATCAGGCCTTCACTGCTCAAACCAGTAATCTCACTGGCCTTGGCAGTAAAGGGGCGCTCCGGGCACATACACAGTGTGAGCTTGTCCAGCACACGGGGCAGCACCAGAGCACCAGAATTGTCCCGTTCTGGGTTCTCCAGGGAAGAACGGTGGACAGCAAAAAGGGATATCTCTGCAATCTCAGGATCCATGTTTGGGAGCCCAGTGGCTTCTAGGTCCAGGAATACAAAGGTCTCAGCCCGGGGTGGCTCAGACATGCTGAAGTTCTCACAGGAACAGTGAGGCCTAAAGCTGCCAGAACAAGTGTCATAAAGAAATGGAAACAAGGCCCTGTTGCCCATAGCCCCTCAGATCAAAGCTCTGTCACTCAGAGCCTCACTTCCTGCTGCTCCACCCCAGCTCATTGGGCTTTTTGTGCTAGACATAGTTTCTAGGGACACTTTTAAGGGACTTCCATGGAGCTGCGATCAAGTGACCAATATCTGTTACTGCGGTCCATTCCTCCTCCTCCTCCTCCCCCCAGGTCTCTCTGCAGTTAATCTTAATCCTGCCACCTAACCAGGCATAAAAGAAAGGCCTGCTGTGCCTAGACTTTTAGCCCAGGCCCCTCTCCCTTTTGCTGCCAGGCCCAGATCTAGCCACTAGTCACCATCAAAGAGGGAGGCAGTTATAGTCCGCAAATAGAGCCTTGGCCCACCTCTTGCTGGAGTCACCTTGGCTGGGAGCCTCAGGCATTAGGGCCCTGCTTTCTACCTTTGGGTAGCAGGCACCAGAGAAATGTGGCATGAAGGGTTCTCTACCAAACAAGTGCTGCTTCAGGTTGGCTTCTACCTGCCTTCAGGCTCATGGCACCGTCCACCCAACCCCCACCATACTGGCTTACCTGGGGCAGGCTTCGGCTGGCTTCCTGGGCTGCTGGGCACCTGTCTCTGTACAGGCTGCTCCAGGCAGCCTTTAATCAGAGGCCACAGCCCGCCCCCAGCCGCCAGTTGGGCAACCAGGAGTCGCGAGGCCGCAGGACCTGTGCAGCCGGCTTGCTTGCCGCCCCCTCGTGAGCTTGCAGTCACCAGGACACACACCCCATGTTTACAAACTGGGAAGCAGGATCTGGCCTCATGCAGGTTCCAATGAATGATGAACACTGTCATGGACCAGAGGACATGGCCTCATAAGCAGGAGGAAGTCAGTGTGGCAGAAGGCTGGGTCTTCTGCCAAGCCCTACCTCTAAGTGTCATCGGGCCTGGGTTGTGGCTGCTAGACCTGAACAAACAAGGTGTGTTTAGCCCTATGCTGAAATATATTATATACAGACAACAGGTCTTCTTCCCCAGACCTTTTCTCCATCAGTGGGGATATGGCTGCCCTTCATTAGAGTGTCATGATCTCAGGAGTGACAGAGCCATCTACTTGTATCATATTTAGCCTGTGAATGGGAAGCCATGCTGAAAACAGGGCATTGGTTCTTGCTTCAGTAAACATGGGGTGGCGTCAGGGACATTTCCAATGTAGATACTGTCTAGTTGCAGCTCAGCCACCTTGTGCCCCCAACTTCCAGCAGAAAGCAGGATGGTGACTTCTCTGCTCTAGGGCATGACACCCAAAGGTTAGACACTCGGGGGTTTGACAGCTAATATGTTACAAGACTTTATTTAGTAGAGCTGTAGAGAAGGCAGGGAGGAAAGGCAGGCAAACAACTGCCATGAGGCAGTAAGACCTGAGCCAAACTGTTCTATGGGCATGGCTGAGCCAATTCTTTTAATTTCAGAAGTAGAAGAGTTGATCTGGACACTTCTAAGCCTCTAAGGCAGTGCTTCTCAAGCTTCCTGGTGCTGTTGCTCATGCTGTGGTGGCCCCCAACCATAAAATTATTTTGTTGCTACTTCAAAACTGTAATTTTGCTGCTGTTGTGAATCGTAATTTAAATGATATGTAGGATATCTGATTTGCAACCACCATAAAAGATTTGTTCAACTCCCAACGGGGTCTTGATCCACAGATGGGTAAACACTCTAAAGCCTTTCCTGACTCATCTGACTGCAGGTGAGGGGCACCACCAAGATGTGAGAGTAGCTAAAAGGTTAGAAGACCATTCATAGCCTCTTTTGAAGATTTCATCCCACAGCTAGATATCCAACACTGCAGGCCTGGCTTTCTAGGATTGTGGTGAATGTTGTACCTGCCCACTACAGGCACTCCTGAGCCTGCCCACAGAGTAAGTTCAGAGAACAAGGACCTGCTTGCTCATCAAACTCTCCCAGCACTGTCTGAGCTGGAAGATCTTGGAACCCAGCTGTCCAAAATTACCCAGGACACTTAGGGGAGCAAAGGTGCAGCTATAGAAGCAGGCTGCGGCAGGCAGCCAAAGGTGTGATAATGGGTTTCATCAAGTCATGCCTGTTCTGGTGCTCCAAGGGAGGGAGGTGGCTGTGACAGGTACACTACTCAAGAAGATTCTGGGTCACTGTGGGAAGCCCAGAGAGCAGTTTCCTGGACAACTCGTCAGGCCACACTGAGAATTCCCTAGCACTCTAGGAAAGAAGGAAGAAACAGGCTGGTTCTCAAGGTTATGGCAAAGAGGGCCTCAGTGGGACCCTGAGGTTGGACAGGAGGTGAAGGGCACAGGGGCAGGGTTCAGAGACTTCCAGGGCTAGGCATGGTCAAAGTAACCAGGCAGTATCAAAACGGAATGGAAGAAGCAAAGAGCGGAAGGGCCAAGGCCCACTTGGGTAGTAGAAGGGCTACCATCAGGCTAATATAGAATAGTAGGGATGAGGATAAGAAGAGAGTCTAAGCATCTCAGGTCACAAGGGAAGAGTGTGTTAAGTAGAAACAAATGGTAGTCCGGAGGCAACTTCTCAGAGTGTAAAGTTTCTTTTATTTCTAGCTCTCCTATCCAACCCATCTCTGCCTGCCTAATCTACTTCCCTCTTCCTCCTTTTCTCCAAATTGTAGATACCAATCAAGTGGAATCCATGCAGGGATAAACAGGACTGGAACTACCCCTCCTGACAGCTCCAGGGAGGGCCTTCTACCCCCCATATTATCTTGTGTCTCTGTGCAATCTGTCAGTGAGGATCTTGTACTTCTGTGTTACTTCATCAATCCTGGTGGCTATACAGAAAAAGAAACACAAACAGCAAAGTGAGTTCAGAGCTCCAGTCTCCCTACCAGAGCCCCTGTCTTCCCTATTCTGTTCAGGCTCTCACTGGGTATAACCAGGCAATAAGAGGACCACTCCCACCTGCTCCTCAAGAGGCTTGGATCCAGAAGCTTAGGGATTTCCAGCTGAGTCACTGATGGGAGATGTTATTCTGTATATATGTTTCTCATACTGGTTAATAAAGCCCTGTGGCCAATAGAAAACAAGATAGGCGGGGCTAGGAGACCAGGAGGAGGAGAGAGGAAGTAGTAGGAGTCAAGATGTAGCCCAGGGAAGACACAGGACGCCGGCCGCGGCTCCCCGATAAGAGGACCACGTGGAAATACTTAGATAAGTAGAAATGGGTTAATAATTAAGACAGAGCTAGCCCATAAACAGTAATGGTAATTGGCCAACAGGATTGTATCAAATATAGAGTCTCCTGCGTGTTATTGGGGGCCAGGACGCCAGACCAGTGGCGGGCGGGCTGGCGGAAACTTACATGCTACAGAGTCACACTGACCAGCACAGCATCAAGGCTCAGGCCAGGCTGAGTGCCTGTTACCTCAAAGCCCAGAAGCTGCTCTACTTTGGATGGTGAGTTGTTTTAATCAGATACCAATATGTGCACACAGTAACAAAGCTAGCAACACAGAACTGCTGTAAGGCTTTTACGGCAGTGGCTCTCAACCTTCCTAATGCTATAACCCTTTAATACAGTGCCTCACATTGTGGTGACCCCCCACCATAAAATTGTTTCATTGTTACTTCACAACTGTAATTTTGCTACTGTTATGAATTATAAATATCTGATATGCAGGATTTCTGATATGAAATCCCCAAAGGGGTCACCACTCATAGGTTAAGAACCACTGCTTTAGAGGAAGAACATCTCCAGAAGCAGCTGCTACAGCCCAAGCTGCCAAGCTTTGAGAGACACATCATATAAGAGCATCTACCTCCAGGACCTTGATCAATTATTGAGTACCAATGAGGTATTTCTGCCTCAATTTTAAGTTCTTTGTTTATTTTTTAACATGTATTTTTGTTTTAAAGATTTATTTATTTTTATTTTATGTGTATGAATGTGTTGACTGCATGTTTTAATGTGCACCATGTGCATGCCTTGTGTTGTCTCCCCTGGAACTGAAGTAACAGATGATTGTGAGCTGCCAGTTTGTTACTGGGAATTGAAACCGGGTCCTCTGTAAAAGCAGCCAGTGCTCTTAACTGCTGAGCCATCTGTCTGGTTCCATGTGTTTCTTCTGCTAGATTCTGCCTTGCCCTTCCCTTTGTGGCATCTGCCTGTATCAATGCCTGAATCTCACCCTGTCCTGTGCTACCAGCCCAGTAGCGCACACTTTCCCACCTGGTGGAAAGCCACAGCATCCAGATCAGTGAGAGGGGAATATGACACAGAAACAGACCTCTCCCAGGTAAATGGAAGATAGTGTCTCATAGAAGCCAAAACACATAATTGGTCAGGTAGAAAATGGGCAGCCAAAGGTTCAAGTGGCTTTGGGTGGATTTGACAGTGTTCCTTTTCTCTGGGCATGTCTAGTGCCCAAGAATTTGTTTCAAAGCAAATCAGGACTGACAGAAGCCGAGTCAAGAGCCTAGTCCTGCTCTACTCACCATCTCTACATCACTGAGGCCATTGGGAACCAAAGCCCAGGATGGGGTTGCCTAGCTCACACCATCAAGCTTGCTACCAATACTAGTATACCCTACTCACCAGTGAGCGGGACACTGTTAAGGCTATTAATGATCATTATTACAGTAATGATAGCATGGATTATGAACAATTCACTAATAGTAATTATGTAGACTGGAGTGAGAGCTGCAGTGACACTGGTGATTAGGGTAAATACTATAATAAATTTTAAGATGGTGGATCCTCTTACAGCTCAATAAGAAAGAAGTAACTCCCAAGTATTTAATATACATGTGGCAGGTGTGTGTCAAGGCAGAGCATATAAAGGCTAGCAGTCAGAGATATTCCCAAGCAGGGCCAGGTTGTACAGGCCTATAGTCTGAGCTACTGGAGAGGATGAGGGAGGAGTATCACAACTTCAATGCCAGCCTGAGCAACTTAGTGAGACCCTTTAAAAAGTCCACAAAGAAGATAGTACAAAAGCTATAATCTAAGGCCACTACTTGGGGAAAAAATCACTGAAAACAGTTATACTCAAGTGATTTACTTTCTGCTCACTGAAACAGTTGGGGGAAATAATATACCAATCAAAAAGCTGGGAAATAAAGGCCAGGGAGTAAGCAGTCCACAGAGGACCTAAAAAGCCCATCACAGTGAAAATGCCCAGTAGAATCCCAAGAAGGCTCTAAGTCCTCTTCCTGGCTGACCTGAGACTCTGAGTCAACAAGAAGTGGGAGAGAAGAAAGAGCTTTCAACTGCTTAGCTATGAAGGCAAAATGGCACCGGGATAATATAGTCAATGTATGGAAGAGCTGCCATCCAAGAGCAAAGAGCCAAATGGTCCTTTAAAAATGAAGGAGAAAATCAGATGCCTCTGAAAAGATGTTTGTGCAGTGGATGGTGGTTAAAATAGAACCTTACAACTACTCAAAGTACTGTGGAGTGCTAACTCACAAATGGGAAATCTGTATCACACCTCCAACCCCTAAGGCTCAGGAAAGATCAAGAAAGAGGAGGTGGAAAAACTGTAAAAGCCAGAGGTGAGGGAGTACTCAACAGTACCTTCTGAACATGATAGGGATATTGCACTCATGACTCACAGTGGCAGTGATGGCTTACACAACATCAAGCCTGTCAACATTCTATCATGAAGGTGAAGCAGCTCACAAGCCCCCACCCCTAGTGATGAAGCTATTGACAGCTGATGGATGCTAGAGCAAGGATAGTCGTGTTTTTAAAAAGGACATCAAGTTAGGAGATGAGTAGGGATGAATCTGGAAGATATTAAAGGTAAAAATAAGGATTGGATATGATCAAAGTACATGTATAATATTCTCTGAGAATTAGTAAAAATATACATTAAATTTTAAATGAAGGAGAAAGTAAGGAAGGTATTCTAAGATCAATAAAATCAAAAGGAATTTGTCACTGGTGGATCTTCCCTACAAAGCACGAATGAACACTAGATAGTGATTATCAATAAAGAACTTGAAAGCCAGGTCTGTGATTCACATCTATAATTCCAGCATTTGGGACACACAGGCAGGAGAATCGCTGAATATTTGAGGCCAACCTCATCAGCATAGTGAGTTTCAGACCAGTCAAGGCTACAGAGTAAGACCTTGTCTTAAACAAAACAAACACCAATAAAAGTAAGAAGACAGATAAATATGACAACTATCATAAATGTATTTTTTGTAACTTTTTTTCCAATTTTGAATGCAATTGCATGAATCAGTAATTTTTATAAATCCATGTTGATGGGCATATAACAAATGAAATTTCAATCTAAATTAAAAAATTAACTTAAGTGAGTGGATAAAGAAATCCTACTAAAGCACAACTTTTGTGTATTATTGAAATTAACTTGGCACCAGAATGCTTAAGGTTGTTAAATGTAATCCTAAAGACAAGTGTTGAGAAAATGAATATTTTAAAAAAAGTTTCTATGACCCACCCAGCAATTCTGCTTTAGACCCAAGAGAATCAAAAACACATTCTCTCTCTCTCTCTCTCTCTCTCTCTCTCTCTCTCTCTCTCTCTCTCTCTCTCTCTCTCTCTCTCTCTCCTCACACACACACACACACACAAATCTAGCAACATTATTCATAAGAGCAAAAATAGAGGAACAACCTGTATATCTGTGTCCTAGCACATGAATAAACAAAAATACTTTATTTATTCATCACATCCATATCAACCATACAAAAGAATGCAGCACATGAATGAACCTTGAAACTACTGTGCTCTGTGAAAAGGGGCAGGCAAAAGGTCACACGCTGTTCAATTCCATTATAAGAAAAATTTCTACAAGAGGCAAGGCTATAGAGAAAGGCAGTAGATCAGTGTTTGTCAAGGATTAGGGTTTGGGGGAAAATGAGAAAAAGATTGCTGTTTTTCTTTCCTTTTTTTTTCCCTTTGAGATAGGGTCTTAATATGTAGTTTTGGCTGTCCTGAAACTTACTATGTAGATGAGGTTAAGCATAAACTCACAGAAATTCACCTGCCTTTGCCTCCCAAGTGCTAGGATTTAAAGCCACATTGTGCACAGATATACATGCAGAAAAAATACCCACATACATGAGATAAAAATAAATATTTAAAAAATATTCCAGACTTAGCCATGATGGTTATGTAACTGCATGAACTGTATGAGTATTCTTTTAAAAAAATTAAAAACTAGATTGTTCACTGTTGAAAGAGTGAGTTTTATGTTATATGGATTATAGCTTAGTAAAACTATTATTAAAATAGGCCTTGGGTGCAATTCACTTATACAACTTACATAAAACCCAGATTTAATCTCCAGTGAAGGGAGGGGGGAAAAGAAAAAAAAACAATTTAACTATTTTTATCTTATGGGTTTATTTTGTCATTTGTTTTATTAACTCTATGGTGCAAAGACAGAAAAAAAAAAGAGAAACAGACCAGAGAACAAAGAGACTCACACATGTAGCACTAATATTTAGTAACTAACAGAAGTGATGGGTTCATAGACCAATGGGGAAAAGAATGTGTTTCCATTAACTGCTACTGGGACTTAAGTGTATTCATATACACTAGAATGAAATCAGATTCCCATCTCATGCTATAAGCTGGTAAGATTACTAACCTAACTATAAAAGGGAATGATATAAAGCCTACTCCTTGTCAGAGTAGGAATGCTATCTATAGTAAATTCAAAAGATACTTTCCATAAGAGAATTATGGCTACATTTGACTACATGTAAATTGTATAACAAATGACCACACAAATTATTAAAAGATAATCCCCAATGTGGGAGAAGATATGCATGCTACATTAAGCATCCAAGGACCTCTATGTACCATATGTAAAACAAACTATAAATCAATGATAAAATATCAAATTTCACAAGCAAAACTTCACCAGGTACTTCACAAAAAGGAAAGCTTAAATAACCAATAAATATAAGCAAATGTACATGTTTATTCTGTATCTTAGTGAGTACTTACAAAATAAACATGCAGTAGAATGTTATACATGTCCTACCTATCATCAACTACCAAGCCAAGCCACAGATAGTGCTGATGGAGATGTGCATCTATGGGTCATCACACGGGAGCCAAGCAATGTGGCAGGATGGAGGAACTCTATTCCCAGGAAGACATCCTGAAGAAACTGACACATGTCTACACAGGGAGATGTTCAAAAATGTTCAGAACAGTGTTATCTGTAAGAATCTTAAATTGACTGGGTATGGAGGCTGATGCTTGCCATCCCAACACTCAGGACTCAGGAGGCTGAGACAGGCAGACTGCTTGTGAGTCTGAGGCCAGTCTAGGCTATATAGTGAATTCTAAGTGAACATAAAGTATAATGTCAGGTCTTGACTCAAAAACAAACAAATAAACAAAAGAACCTCAATTGAAAAAGCCTTAAAGCCCAGGAAGAGTGGGATGAAGATTTATAGCACTGACAGCACAGTGTGACACGGGATGTGCTGGCAACTTTTATGTCAACTTGACACAACTTGAGTCACTTGGGTAGAGGTTGGAAAGTCAACTGAGAAAATGTCCTCACCAAATGTATTGATTATTGATATTGGAGGGTCCAGTTCACTGTAGGTGGTACCACCCCAGGGCTGGTGGTCCTGGGTGATATAAGAAAGCAGGCTGACTAAACCAGTAAGCAACAGTCCTCATGGCTTCTCCATCACTTCCTGCTTCCAGGTTCCTTCCTTGAGTTGCTGCCCTGACTTCCCTCAGTGATGGACTGTGGTGTGGAACTAAGATAAAATAAACCCTTTCCTCCCCAAGTTACTTATGATCATGGAGTTTCATCACAGCAATAGAAAGTCAAAGACATAGGGTAAGATGTAGCACTATATGGCAAGATCAACAAACCAACACTAACTGCCTATTTTCATACATGAAATCTTATTGAAACACAGCCACACTCATTAATGGAAGACCAAGCATGGTGTTATATGCCTTTCATCCCAGTGTTCAGGAGGCCGAAGCAAGGGAATCACCATGAATTCAAAGCAAACCTGGGCTATAGAAAGACCTTGCCTCAAAAAAAGTACAAAAAGAAACTTAGGAAGGAGGGGTAAAATTAAATTCAGTTATAATTTTGTTCCTAGCTAATAGCAATAACATAAAAAGAAAGGAAATGAAAATAGATCAAAGAATAGAAGAAACTGATGAAAATTATCACACCCAGCACCTGTGGTTGCCAGAATATGTTTAATTCCTTTTACCTCTACACATCTCTGAGTTATCCCAATTTCCTGTCAGAAATGCTGGGAGCATTTTTTTTCAAGAGAAAGAAAACAATCATTAAAATAAAAAACTAAGCAGCCAGTCTTCTAAGGACTGGTGAAGCACAGAAAGAAGAGGCCCTGCCATGGAGCATATTTGGGATAAGTAGGCAGGGAAAATTGCCCCTCAGCCCCAGGCACTTACCAAGGCTTATCCCAGAATTGTTGCTGCCCCAACAGTTAGGCTCTCCTTGCTGCCTCCTTGCTGCTTCCACAGCTTCAGTAGATGTGTCTGCAATCTCCATGACTGCTCTCAACAACTGCCAAGACAGAGAGGACATGCAGGCATCAGTGAGGCTAGTCTGACCTAGAGATGGTATCTGTTGCTTCTCACCCAAGCTTACAACAGAGACAGAAATCTCAACTGGAGAGTTGCCCTTCAAACCTGTCTCCTCCCTGGCTCAGTGGTGACTCCACACTATTATGTTACTCTGGCAGCCCTCAGTTCTTAGCCAGCCTGAGCAAAGCTAAATGGCCAAGTGGAAAAAGAAACATCTTACCAAATGAGAGCTTCCCTCTACTGGGAGACTCTCATGAGAAATTGGGAAGTCTTGGGTTTTCTTGTTATAATCTAAAATCAGCATCATGGCATTGTGAATCAAAGTCAGAGTTGTACACATTGTGGCTACAGTAATGGGCCTGGCCTCAAGAACCAACTGCCTCCCATCTTGTTTGTCTGTTTGGCATAGTACTCAGTCAGACACAAGATCAGAGGTAGCATGTAATGTTTGGGCATGTGAAAATAACACCAGCATAGAAACTGGGACCAGGACACCATACAGAGTCAAGTAGAACCCAATGAAGGCAATGCATGAACCTCCATAAGGGTAAGATAAATAAGAATGTAAACCTCCTAGATGTCCACATAACCTTCCCAAAGCACCAGAAATGTATGTCCCCACCTGACAAAGTACCCAGAGTACTACCATGTGATTGGTTGAGGAACCCAGACTAAGACCTATCAAGCTCTTTCCCAGCCCCTATGCCTGATATCAAAGGTTGCCAAGATCCTAAGCTCAAGCCTGGTGGGCATGTGTTCTTGACATGCTGGGCAGCACAGAGAAAGGGAGGTAGCTTACTTGGCCACAGGAAACCAGACTCTGATAAACAGCTTGGATGATGGGGCCACTTGGGTGCAGGCTGGGTCGTGGACGCTGGCAGCACTTGCCCAGCTCATCATCATAGACTTGCAAGAAGGCCAAGATGAGCTGGTAGAAGTCGGAGATGACCAAACGAAGCTTCTGGTCTATGGTACTGGTGTCAGTCCCTGATTTATGCTGTGCAAAGCACTGCAAAACCAAAGGTAACAGTCACTTGAGGCTGCCTGCCCAGCCTGGGCTGCCACAAGCCTACATAACATAACACAGGTTAACATAACATAGGACAGGTTGACAAGCAAGAAAGTCTATATAAAGGGGGTGGTGGGGGATAAGTTTGGATCCTTAGCCCTGAGGCAAATGTTTACACAGGCATCAGTCTCCATAGCCAAATATCTAGCCTGGTCAACAAATGCCAGTAGGGCAGATTCAGGCCTGGTGCACAGCTGACATGTAAAATACATTCTTTCATGTTCAGACCCTCAGCACCTACCTCTATACTCCCATGGCATTTCACTGAAGCCTCACCACATCATGCTGATGGACAACACCACTTGCCCTAGAACTCAGCAGGGTTTGATCCCCAAGTCCCACAGTTCCCAGAGCTGGTGCCCTTCACCTGGTTTTGAAGTGTCTGAAGCTTAGTAGCACTCTCCTGCAGCTGCCTGGCCAGATCTGCCACCTTCTCTCCCTCTGACTGGGCAGAGGGGCCAGCCCTGCAGGGAAAAAAAGGGAGGAAGATTGTCAGCTCTCTGCTACTGCTGCTGTAGGCAGTAGGTCACCATAAGGTCTGCCTTAGTGGACAGAAGTTGGGTTGATACTAGGTAGAGCCCTCCAGAGACCTACTTGGGCCGGTCATCACATTGCTTGTTGAGAGAAGATTGCATGTCCAGGGGCCATGGGTCATTCTCAGGCATCAAGATCGCCCACAGGTTGGGGCTAGAGAAGAGCTCCCCCAGCAAGGCTTCATTCTTCTCTGTGGTGTCTTCAAGGTGTTCCTTCAGGCTGCAAAACAGGGCAGGCACTGAGTACACTGTTATCAGCTGGAGCACTAGCCCACCAGTACCAAGATGGGGAACTCTACCGCATACATCCCTCCCAGCCTGTTCTTGCTTTGGCCTCTCTTATGTCCTCTTGCCTGCAGACACCCAGGTGTTATTTCCCCTCCTATACATACAAATTAGTTCCCCCAAGGTCTATAGTGCAGGGATCTCAGGCCATGACCCAACACCCTAGAGACACAGCTACCCCTTGCTGGGTCACTGACTAACTTCTGACCAGCCCACAACCCCCAAGACAGTGACTACCGAGAATTGTCTCAATTTATCAGTCCTGTAATTACTGGACCAATATATGGTTACTGCCACTAAAGGGGGACAAAGATACCCCAGATAAAATACATTCCCTCACCACCCTACCATCTCCAAGACTAGTTCGAGGGCACCTGCCTGTGCCACTGACACCTTTACCTAGAACTACTGGAGCATCCAGTGGCCAGGCTCCGCATCTTATCCAGTAACTGGTCCATGAACTGCAGCTGCTTCTGAGGACACTCACGGCCCTGGCAGGGAAAGCCACACACATTTGCCACTAGACTCACGCCAGGCCTAGACAGCTGTTCCAGGTGCCTGATCCTGTCTGTGCTGTTCTTGCTGTGGCCAATGGCAAGGAGCCTGGGCAGACAGTTCCTCTTCCCTGTCCCTGACCCTTGCTGGTAGCCTCTTAAACTGGCTCAGCAATAGCATCCTCAGACTTCTGGCGCAAAGTACACTTTCTGAGGCTGCAATGACACCTGGAAGTATACTGCAAATGCAAAATGCAAAATGTTGTCAAAACATATTACAGTGTGAATTTGTCACACAGCCAGAGGAGAAGGCTTATTCAATGGGTGGGTCACATGAAGCAGGGCCTATAAAAACAGAACAGAGCTCACAGGCATTTGATGGTAGCCTATTCCTCAGGGATACCTCCAAGTAAACATCTGTTATCCTTAATCTATGCCTCCTGGCCAAGAATGGCAGAGACCAATAGGCACAACATGATGCCTAGAGGTGGTCTGCTCTCCAGCATGGCCTAGATTTTCCATCAGGAAGGTCACAGGTTTCTGTGCAGTAACTCATGCTGGGCTGACCAGGTTTCTTGCCTGCCCATCTGCCCAGATGATGCAGGGAGCTGCCCAGTGAAGAGTGCAAGACTTGCCTTCTTCTAGAAAGTCAATAATTCCCTAGGAGCAGACACTATCTTAGAGGCCATAATCGCTCCACAAATTTCTGTAAAAATAGGGCACCAAGCAAGGCCTATCCCTTAAGTGTACCTTCTTACCGCCCTGGCCTGGCACACCGTGTTCTGAGGAAGAATAATCAGAGACACTTAATCACCATTACTAAGTGCCTTACAAAATCCTCTTCAAGAAAAACAAGAACTCAAAGCCAGTGGTGAATACAGATGCTGAAGGGAAAGGGCCAAGTGGCCCTGGTGAGGAGTAGTCTCAGGGAAGTACAGTTCCACGATTCACTGCCACCTGCATCAGTAAATTAGCAAGACCCACTCCAAAGACCCCAACTCATGTCCTCAACCAGGTACTGGTTTCTGGAACACTTTTTACGCTTTCGTGTTAACTTAGTTTCCCTATTTGCCCAAGAAACAGCCCAAGGCAGCCTGGGGTAAAAGTAGTAACCTCCTTAAACTGGAAACAGCCCAGAAAAAAACACAAGAGTGGCTGTCATTCAAGACCACACAAGGCTTTGGCCAGTTGACTGGGACACCCACGCCTATCATTCCCACTTAGTAGAAAGTTACCTCCCTGTGTCAAATGCCCTGGAATAGTTGTATAGCCTGCTTAGAGTTTCATAATCATAGACTTCCCCCATGTAGTCCTGGTGTATGTCTCCCTATAAGCTCCCCAAATCCACTTAAAACCCTTCTGGATGACCAGGATCCAGCCCTTACAAGACCCTTGAGTTAGCCTCCAGCAAGCTGGTCTGTGACCACCTTACTGAAGCCATCACTGCACCATGCCCTATCTGTCTCCTCTCTGGTCCCCAGCAAAGGGCAAGACCCAACAATCACTCTGGGAAGGTCTGGAGATATGATAAAGTGTGAGTCTTTGTAAACTCATTATTCAGACCTTTCCAGAGAATGAATGTTGGGTCTTGCCCCTGCCTTTGCCTTACTATATTCAGCAAACCCAGTGGGTCTGGATGAATCTAGCCACTCCTCCACTTTCCCCACTATCACTGTCATTCAAGCTACCGTTTCACATGCCTGGTCACTGCTATAACCTGCCAACAGGTCCTTCAAGGTCCACTCCATCCACCCAATCTTTACACATTAACTGTCCCACTGTAGAATATTATTTTCAGATGTGTGACTTTTGTCTATGCATCATCTGTTTAACTCTGTGAATCTGTGTTACTGTGTCTGTCTAAAACACCTGGTGGTCCTAATAAAGAGCTGAATGGTCAATAGTAAGGTGGGAGCAAGGATAGGAGGGGTTGGCAGGCAGAAAGGATAAATAGGAGGAGAAAAGAAGAAAGGAGCAACAACAAGGAAAGGAGGACTTTACTCAGCCACCCAGCCAGCCATGAATTAGGAAAGTAAGATATACAGATATAAGAAAGAGAACAGCCCAGAGTAAAAAGGTAGATGGGTTAATTGAAGATAAGAAAAGCTGGCTAGCAACAAGCCAAGCTAATGCCAGGCACTCATAACTAAGAATAAGAGTCCATGTATTTATTTGGAGCTAAGTGGCAGGCCCCCCAAAAAGAAAAATATGTGTTAAAAAGAAAACATTTAACACAACATTAGACTAATAGAATCCCCTGTTCCTCAGCTCCAAGTTCCCTGACATAAAAGCCTTCGGTCAATTACAAAGGCCCATCACATCTGCCCAATCTGTTCTATTCCTTCCCTTTGTTTTCATTCTACTCTAGCCTAACCAGCCTTCTAACAGTTGTGTGAACACAGCAAGCACAAACCATCCCAGGTACTTTGCACCTGATGTTCTCCTAGATGTTCTTTTTTCATTTGGCTGTACTGTTTTTTGTTTGTTTGTTAAAAATTAATTCAGTCCACAAATTTTAAAGTGTATGGTGCAGTGATTGTTAGGATAATCAAAGAGCAAAGTAACCATCACCATAGTCAACTTTAAAAATTTATTTACTTATGTGTCTGAGTGTTTTGCCTGCATGTATGTCTGTGTACATGTGTGAAGCACCCAAGGAGGCCAGAAGAGACCATTATATCCCTTGGAACTGGAGTTAAAAGCGGTTGTGAGCCACCCAGTGGTCAACCTGACAGGCCAGAAAGGAGGGGTGGACCTGGCTGCATAAAATAAAGCAAGCCTAAAGTCTGCTGGAACACATGTATATCTATTCTGCAAAAAATTTAACAAGATCCAAATAATAGCTAGCATGTCCAGTAAAAAATCCAAAATGGTTTGGCACATGAAAAACCATGAAGACCTCAACTTGCCTGAGAAAAGATGCTCATTAGATGCCAATACAGGGATTAAAGAGAAGCAGAAGCACTGACACTTTCAAGCAGCCAACAGGAAAATGCTTGAATAAGCAAATGTGAAGAAATGAAAACCAAATTATCAGCAAAGAACTACAAGAAAAAAGAACCATGAAACAGTATAAGAGAAGCATAGCCCATTGGATACACACTTAGGCCATAAACTTATATTTATCAGTATTTTCTTACTAAGGTAACAAATGTTCCCACAGTGAAGGAGTCTGACATAGGACCAGGGTCAGCAAAGAGATGTGAATTCTCTGTTCTTGCTGTTCACATTCCCTGTGAACCTGCTCTACTTAAAAACAAACTCTCACTGGAGATTCAACAGCACAATGAAGTACAGCCGCACCAACAATGGTTCATTAGTTCCTCAAAACTGAAAACACAGAATCCCTACATACCTAGCATATATCCAAGAGATCTGACAAATCAAGCAAAAACACAGGCTGTCCACAACCCCATCATCTACAATAGTCAAAAAACTGGAAACAAGTATTTGAAATTTAGACATTTTAAGGGTAAGGTAGGGTTTCTCTGACTTAACTATGAGACAGATCAGGAACCCTCAGGTGGGATAAAGTACATGAGCTTAGGAGCCAGGTCCTGAGTTGGAGGTGTAGTTCTGCCACCAGGTGATCTCAAGTGAGTTGCTATCACCTGGCTGGGAAACAAAGCTAAAAAGAAATGTCTGCTCAGGTGTGACAGTTACTGGAATATACTACTAATCTTGACACTGTATATCACCTACCATGATACCAGCCAGATATCTGCCCGTATTTGCATCTCCACTACGGGCCTCCCCATTCTCTCCCCTCAGAGATTTCTGGCAGTGCTTAACCTGGGGATGGCTAGAGAAGCAGTCTTGCCAGGCATGCAGGGTGTGGAGTCAGAAGTCTCTCCTATCCACTCACCAGCCTAGGACGAAAGCATGTGAATTCTCTGCAAGGACAGAAGAGGGCACTTTCTTACCATCAGAAGATTCTGGTCATCTGGTGCACACAACATCAGCTCATGGCCTAGCTTCACCATTTCTGTTAGAATACAAATACCTTGTCACTACAGATACCCACCCAAAAAGAGGAGGATACAAGACATCCCAGAACTCAGAGCATATAGGGTATTAAGGCTTCTCTTTCTAGATGTATTTCCAGACCTGGAAGTAAATGAGGGGTTACTCACCATACTCTCTATACAAGACATAGATGGCCAGTTGCTTGAGAAGCCATCAGAAATCAGAAGACCTCCAACATGCACCATATGCCACCCTTTTAGAGACTTTATGAGGTTAAAGCAAAAATACCCATGGCTCACAGTTGTCCATGTCCCAAGTATCTTTCATGGCCCATTCTCCTGACATATGATCTTGAAGGCGACTCTAGGCTATATTTTACTGGTAAGGAGTCTGAGGCCCTTCAAGGAACAGGGAACACCTAGTTACATCTTCCGTGGTATCCAGCACATCTTTGCATGGCAATCTAGCATATAAACAAAGGGCAGAAATCATCAGGCCAGCACCAGCGTTCAGGCAGTACCTTCACCACCACCACCATGCACAGGGCAGGCTATGCCTCAGCAGCAGCAGAGCAGGTGCACACCTGTATAGGACATGCTATGAAAGACCCATTGCAAGAAGCAGCAGAGCATCTATGTGACCTGGGGAATAGTCTGCAGATGCTACTGTGCCCACAAGTCAGCCTGCTTCAACCACAGCCCTTAAACCCTTCTGACCCTGTCTTCTTCCTCTCAACAAATCCTGTCGAGCACACCTTTCCACCCATTCCCAAATATCTTGCCTCAGTCACTGCAAAGTCTGTGCTACTACCTGGGTGTTCTGAGCCCAACGATAATAAAGCCTTCCTTGGAATAAAAGCCAAAGGCCTTCCATTGCCTGAAAGGACTAGCAGTACCTATCCCTATCTCCTCCTGATTTCCTATACTTCATTATCCCCTCTAGCCCAGCCATCTTTGTTTCTCTTCCTCAAAACTGCCCAAGGATAGCACACATCAGTGCTTTGCTTTTGCTATTTCTTGCCTTGGACACTACTCTCAACCGCCTTCTGCTCAGTTCCTCCTCCTGCCATCTTCTGATAATAAAAATACCCTTCTTCTAACTCTCCCTAAGTCACCTTTCCTTTAATTGGCAGTTTACAGCCCTCCTCACCACCCTTCCACTGAGAAGTTTATTATCTGTGTCACCCGTCATCTAAGTTCCACAATGGTGACACAGTTCAATATTATACTCTAGCACCTCAAACACTGCCTCACATGTCAGTGAAACTCGAGAACTAACGACTGCCTGTCCTCATTGCTCCTACTTCCACTCAGACAAGTACTCAACCCATTCCCAGGAGGTGAACAAGGCAAAGGCCTTCATCTTCAAAGAGGGAAGTGAGGCTAGATCTAGTGAAGTCCAAACTATAATTGATGAGGACAGGCTGTAGGCCAGGGCTTTCTTGTATGTAGCAGAGAACTCAAACACTGCTTCCAAGCCTATGAGCAGAATCCTGACAGCAAGAAACACAGGGATGGCATGAAGGCTTGATTGTTCTGAGATCCAGCGCCCTACTGCATCCAAGAGGACAACTCTCCCCAAGTAACTGATTAGGCAATGCCAGCTGTTACACAGTTTGGGGCTCAAGTCCAGCTCACCCACTCTGCAATAGTCAGAAATACACACAAACTGATTGATGGAAAGCTTAGCCTTATTACATTTTTATCAATGTTTGGCTACACTACAATGAAGCAGAAAAAAACTAGCCTCTTACTAATGGCATTTTTGCTCACCTTTATCTAACTTTCATACTAGGTTAAAGAGTTTCTACGACCCCCAAAAAAATCAGACTAACGAAGTTATAAGGCAAACCAAATCAAAGAGCAATCATAGACTCATAAGAATACCATGTGGACAGAATACACACACACACAAACCCATGAAGACAGACCTCTGATGACATCAAAAAGAACCTGCTCTCCACCTGTCAGTGCTGTGGTAACCCAATGTACTATTTGGTCTTGTGAGAAGCCTCCCATATACCATATCAGGGCAGGCCCTGATTCTAGAAGGCGCTAATAATATCCTCAAAGCATATACCACACACAATAATAAATTAGTTCACAGAAATATCACAACTCAGTGAGACACTATGACCAAGCTCAAAATTGTACAGAATTTACCATCAAATGCTACACTCCCATAAAGAGACCTACCCTGTATCTTCATATCCACTCCAGTCCCTTTCAGTGAACTGAACTTGTCCTGCAAGGAGGGACAGACCCTGTGGAAAAATAGCAAAATCAGTCAGGTGCCTGACTCATCACCCCTCCATACCTACTCTGTAAACAGAGAATTACCTATACATGCTAAATGGCAGTGAAAAGCCACTTTTAAATGATTAATTTGATATCATCTAATTCTTACCATCAATTAATTATTACAGGAAAATATTTGAGACAAATTTCCCTCAAAAATGTGAATACTCAAGGTTCCTCCACAAAAAGTGGTCGGTGCAGGGCTGGAGAGATGGCTCAGAGGCTCAGAGGTTAAGAACACTCTTCCCTTCCGTGGGCAACCAAATGGTGGCTCACAACTATCTGTAATGAGATCTGGTGCCCTCTTCTGGCTTGCAGGCATGCATGCAGGAGTACACTGTATATTTAATAAATAATTTTTTTTTTTAACTGATGAGTGCACAAAGGAAGAGTGTGGCCATTTACAGGAGACAATTTGACCTGAGTCAGGCAGGTGCTTGAGGCATTCACTTCCTGTTCCAGCCCTGGGCATACCAGTCCAGCTCATTCCTTCTCAGCTTTGCCAGCCCTGATTATGAGGCCTTGAAGAACCATGAAGCCTCCTTAGCCAACGTGCCCTATGTGCCCTATGCTTCCACAGGACTTTATCCTCTTGTAGTGAAAGCTGGCTGTGGCCAGAAACTGGCTTTCTCTTAGTATTTCTGGAGACTAGCACATCTCTAGGCAATGACCAACACACACACAAAAAAAAGATGCCGAGAATATAAAATGAAAGAACAATGGTTGCCTCTACCATTAGTAAACACCATGCAACACTCATTTCTGAGAAGGCAATTTTACACTTTCTTTCTTGGTTGTATTTTGTTTTTTGTTTTTCAAGACTATGTATGTATCCGTGGCTGTCCTGGAACTCAGTATGTATACCAGTCTGGCCCCAAACTCAGAGATCCACCTGTCTGCCTCCCAGATTGGGGGGGGGGAGGGGTACCACTGAGTTCTGCTTCATTTTATACTTTTCAACAACCCCAATTCCATACTCAGTTTAAAGTGGGGATAAGCCCAAACATAAGCTCCCAGTTCTAGTTTTTAAAAAGTTTATTGCTACATCACCCCCTCCATTCCTGCTGGTGATGTCTATGCTGCGACTGAGTTGGAGCAGATTCTGGAAAAACCTGAGCTCTGCTTTGAAACATTTGAAATCTCTACTGTGACAAAGTCTGGTCACTAGGCTGTTCAGCCCTGGCCTTGAGGGAGGCACCCAGATAAGTATAACAATGAGGCCCTCAGTAAACATCTGGCCTTGGGAGAGTTCCTAGCTCAGAGATCCTAGCTGGGTAGAACTGGTTCCATAGACAATTGCAAGGAAAACAATCCACAACTCCCATCCTATAGAACCCTGGTTTGGTTCTGAAGCCTTGCCCTTCACCAGCCCAGGGTGGGGCTGTTTTATATCACTGGGTTTCTGCACAATGCCCCACCTGATCATCAGGTGGTCCCCACCAAGCCAATAGTAATCACAACTCAGTAAACATGAGCTACACCAAATCCCTCAACACAATTGAAAGTCCAGGTGGCTTGATGCAGGAAGGGCTTTCATTAAAGTTCATCTTGTAGTGCCAGAACCACCTCACCACCATATTGGTCAAAGTCCAACAGAAGAACATTTTGCTGTCTGTGGGGTGCCTGCTTTACCTACATCCACAACTTCCATTCTGTTTGTCAAGGGTCTGTACCCAACACTGTTAACCAGCTACTCTACTCAAGCTGGCTGGGTTATGGGACCCTGTGAGAAGACATATTCCCCCAGAAGACACCCCATGGAAATAGAAAGAACACAGGACATTACCATATACACATCCATTCCAGTATGTCCAACCGGTACTTTGAGGGCCTACACAGCAGTTCCAGAATTGTCTTTGGCTCTGTAATATACAGACCATCGAGGAAGGGGCAGTTGACACCCTAAGCAAGAAAAATGAAAGTCAGGAGGAAGCCTGTTACTGAAGGGTAGCAATGCATTTCTGTCAGTTTGTGCTCAGGACCCTTTCCTGACCCTTCCACACACCACCACCAAGAGCATGGTGCCAGACAGAAACACCTCCTGATCTTGCTCTCTCATTTTCACTCCAAGTCCCCCGTGCCTTGCTGCCACACCACTTTTAAGTGTGTTCCCTGTAGGCGCCAAGGCCACAAAACTAGAAAAATGTCTAAGAGTGGGCTAGAAAAAACTAAGGCTAAATTTGAGGAGCAGTGGAGGGAGACTGAAAGTTATCTCTGAGTCGGGGGCAAGGGGAGAGAGTGAAGGGTGGTTAGGGAGGGGGGCAATGGGCCTGGAACAGCTGCCTGACTTATGTCAGGTTCCACACTACTGCATGTACCTTAAGCTCTCTAACCCATCAAAGTGGCAATGTGTTGGCTGTCTCCCAAAACCAACTCCACCCACTTCTAGCTCTTCGAGATTGGGGTCAGTGTCCTCCATTTCTTAACATGCTCCAAGCTCCCAGCCTCGATCTTGCAAAGTTCTGTGAGGACTGCACGAGCACAGAACTCCAAAAAAGCTAATACAGACGATCCACAAGTCACCCCCAGGGCCCTGGCAGAACACAACACTGTGGGTCCCTGTGGTGTGGCCAATTTTCACAGGAAGCTCCCAAAGGCCCTGAGGCAGGGCCCTCCCTGATCTCCCGTCCTGGAGTCCATGGGTCACAGTACCTTCAGCTTCTCGAACACCTCCACAGCCGCGTTGACCACGCGGTCATCATCCATATCTTCGTAGTAGCTGTCACCAGAGTCGCCACCAGCGGCGGTGGCTGCAACCTTCTCCGCCATGTTTTGCGTTCTGAACGTCAACCGGTTCACGCCCCCAAGCTTGCAGGCCACAGCCACAGCCTCACTGCTAACGGTACACCAGTTTCTGGCGTCTTCCGCCCACCAGCTTACGCGCCACAGGAACTGAGCCACCCGTCAGACTGGAGGCGACAGAGGCCCACCCTCTTTCTCCTTGAGCCTTCCTATTGGGCTGCAGCTCGACAACTGTCTGCGCGCGCCTCAGGGGGCAGAGTGCAGCGAAGTGGATAGGGCAAGGAAAAAACACAAGCAGGCTGAAGGCGGGGCAGAAAGGGGAGGGGAAGGAGCGTCGGGGCGTGGAAGAGGGACGAGTAGGATTTACAGAAGCTCTTTTAGAAGGTAAAAGCGCGGGACTCCTAGAGGTTAGGCTTTTCCAGGAGGGGGCGCTCCTGCCGCGTTCGGGTTCTCTTTGGCAAGACCAAATGGGACTTGAAGGAGGAAGGCAAGCTTTGGTAGAACTGAGACTTAAGCAATCCATCTGCTGGCCCAGAGTTCTATGTTGTTTTCCTCCCACACTAAGTCAAAGAAAGCTCTTAAATTCAAATGTGGCTCTGCCACACACTGTATAATTTGTTTTTGTTTATATTGTGTTTTCTTTATGGGCTTTTGAATTAGGGATTGCCTTTGTAGCCTAGGCTGACTTCAAACTTGTGATCCTCCTGCCTCAGCCTCCAAAGCTCTGTGATGACAGGCATGCATCATCATGCCCAGAAAACTGGATAACTTGGAACCAGTTACCTTAACCGGTCTGTGCTTCCTTGCCCTCAGATAAATGTTGGATAATGAAACTAACTACCTACATCATTACTTTACTAGTGAGGATGATAAAAGGCAATAATTCCTATGAAATTCCTAAGGAAGAGCCTGACAAATTAAAAGTGCCTGCTAGTGTTCACTGTTCTCATTATGCTGGGTCCCACACCTTTGGTTTTCATGGATGCTCTTAAAATTCTCTCTGTATCTCAGGCCCTTCAAGCTCAACATATTTGGAGAAATATTTGTCATCCCCCCTAATTCCTAGAACGCCAAAACCCCAGATCAGGTGAGTGGATAAGACAAGAAGGAATTGAAGAGTGACTGTTGCTCAGGAGCCAAGATGCAGTAACTGTCTGTTGCACTCAGTTTGTAATCCTCTGTGCATTGTAATGCCATCTCCTCAAAGAGGGATCATGGAGGCAGATCAAGAGGCAAGGAAAAACAGGTGTGACACACATGCTTGCAATCCCAGAATTTAAATGTGGACACAGAAGGATTACAAATACAGTGCCAACCTCAACTACATAGTGAGTTCCAGACCATCTTGAACTACGTGAGACCATGCTCAAAAAAACAAAGAAACAAACAAAAAGAGGCATAGATTCTGGAAAGATGACTCAATTGGTGTTGTTCTGTTTTGTTTTGTTTTTAAGTTGGGATTAGGAGCATACCTGTAAACCCAGCACTGAGAAGACAAGCTTTGGATTCAAAAATAAGGCAGAGGGCTGGAGAGATGTCTTGGTTATTACGAGCACTGGCTGTTCTTGCAGAAGACCCAGGTTCAGTTCCCAGAACCCACATGTCAGCTCACAACTGTCTGTAACTCCAGTTCCAGAATACCTGATGCCCTCTTCTGAACAACTTGGGGACTACATGCATATGTTGCATAGTCATAAACGTAAGTAAGCACTCATAGACATAAAAAATAAATATTTTAGTTCCATCCATTTGCCTGCAAACATCCTGAGTGAGGTAACCCAGACCCAGAAAGACAAATACAATATGTACTCACTCATAAGTGGATATTAGACATAAAGCAAAGGATAACCAGCCTACAGGCCACAACCCCAGAGAACCTAAAGGGCCATAAGAGAGACATATATAGATCTGCCTAGGAAGGGGAAATAGACAAAATCTCCTGAGTAAATTGGGAGCATGGGGAGAGGGGGAGGGTGGAAGAGGAAAGGAGTGGAAGGGAGGAAGGGAAGATGTATAGCTCAACAACAACAAAAGAATGGATAAATAAGTATTTTAAAAATAAGGTAGAGAACAATTGAAAAAGACATCCCGCTCCAAAACACCCAACATCAATCTTTGGCCTCAATATACCCATACACACACACACACACACACACACACACACACACACACACACACACACACGAGGGTAGTTGTTGGGGGAGAAGTTGTTGCTAGCAAACAACTGAAATCCCCTGACTGGAGAGGTCTCTCAGTGGAGCCCTGGAAAGGGAACAGGCAAGAGCTTATGGCTAATAGGGTCCCTACACTTGCCCTGCCGAGAAGCCAGGGCCTAATTCCTTAGTAATAACTTGGAATGTCAAGTTCTTCAGAGGACAGAAGATGGAGCCTCCCAACTTGAGCTGAAGAAATCTGGGGAGAATAAGGGGCCCAGCAACTTGGTTTAGGGGCCCATTTCATAGCAAAGTATTTTAAGGCCCCCTTTCTATTCTCTACAAGGCTGCTGCCTCAGATCTTTCTGTAGTACAATGGTGGAAGTGTCTTTTGGTGGCTTATTCTTCTTTATTTATTTATTGCTTTTTTTTTTTAACTTTTCTCTGCCTTTTTCTGTTTTTTTATTTCTTCCTCTCTTTTTAGAAAATTTCATTTCAATTATGATCCCAGCTCAGACATTCAAATTCTTGTGGGTTTTTCCTGTGGATCTTTCCTAGGACTGGGGAATTTGGCGGGAGAAACCACGGCACTGTGGCTGCCTCCCTCCACCCTCCCCATATCCTCTACTCCTGAGGAACGGAAAAGAAACTAGCCCCTGTGTATTCTGGAAGAAAACCCTTCTTCTCCACCCAGTGCCAGGGAGCCAGCGCACTGAGCAGGTCTTTCTCCAGGTGGGGCCTGGGGGATTGGTAGAGCCTGGAGAAGCAAAGTAGATCCACAACCCTGGAGGATCTGCACCAAAACCCCCTCCTGAACCAAGGCCACAGCAGCAGGAGACAGCCTGCCTTCCAATTCAGTCATTGTACCTCTCAGTCATCCTCCACTAGAGATTGGAGTGGAAGTGTAGAGCCATGGGACTGCTCACCAACAGGAAAGAACCGGCCCAGTCATAGAAACTTCTGGAAATATACACTCAAGCTCAACATAAGAAAGCATATTTCCAAAAGAGCCTAAACATTAGCTAGCTATATCTTGGAAAGTGTTGGTGCCAGGCAAGGGTGTAGATACATGGGGATGGGTTTCTACAATGGAGGAGTGGGGACTGGGCAGACCTCTAGGGGCAATCCTGCCCAGGGAATGTTAGTTCTAATAAGGGAGATGGGATGGAGATGTGGCATCAAGAGCCCATAGTGATGGGACTAAAAGACCCTAAGACCTGCATTGGGGGAGGGATTAAGGACCAAAGTATGATTTATAGGAAGTGAGAGCCAGCCCATGATCATGAGGAAAAGTTGGACATGGGTTGCGGCAGGGCCTAAGCCATGTGTCACTGCTTGGCATATAGGTTGGAAAAGGAGAACACCAGCCCCACAATGCCAGGGATAGGCTGGCAATCTGTGGAGGCATATGAGACTCTTCTACTTGTGCAGTTGGGCGCCTGTAGTAGGCATCCTTGCCTAAGAGCATTGGGTGGCCCTGGAGGATATCGGGACAAGAAAATGTCTTGGAGCACTCATGCTGCTTTTAGTATTAGACCCAGGCTCCTGTGGAAACCTTAGCTGGGACCCCCAGTGAAATACCACTAATAAAAGAAATTGAAATGTGAGGAAAAGATAGACTGGCTTCTGCTGCTTCTGTCATAGAATAGTAGAGATAGGCCCTCCTGAGACAGAGATGTTCTACAAAAGTCCTGACATGTTAGGCTAGCTCAGGGCCAGGAGTAGTCACAGGAAGCCCTCAAGGGACCAAGGCAACCTCCAATTCCAAATCTTCCATCCCTGAAGCTCCCCAAGAAGGACCATGGACACTAAATTCAGACTCAAAGAAATGGCAAGCATGGTGTAGTGACATGTGCCTTTAATGTCAGCACTCAGGAGGTAGAAGCAAACAGATCTCTGTGATTTTGACGCCAGCCTGCTCTACATAGTGAGTTCTAAGACAGCTGGAGCTACAGAAAGACCCTGTGTCAATAAAAATGAAGAAAGAAAGAAAGAAAGAAAGAAAGAAAGAAAGAAAGAAAGAAAGAAAGAAAGAAAGAACGAAAGAAAGAGAAAGAAAGAAAGAAAGAAAGAAAGAAAGAAAGAAAGAAAGAAAGAAAGACAGCAAGTACAGTCCTGAGTGTGTGGGCCTGCCCACACATATACTTGCTTTAGGGAAATAATGAGGCCCAGCAATCAAGTTAGGCTGAGGACAACCCAGGTTGTGACTCCAATGTGATCCAAGACAAGTCCTAGGGCCAGCAAGAGTCTCTATAGTGGGGCCAACATTTTCTCAGGCATGAACAGAGCCTGTGGGGTGGTATGTATACCTAAGAGAGTGTACCTAGCCCCCACAAACTGGAGTTGAAGTAGCTATGAGAAATGGGAATAAAAGCTGTGTGTCATCCTTCCCTAGGCCTAACAATTTAGGCAGGAGCTGAACCTCCTGTGAATGCACAAAACAGGGGATGGAGTGCACAGCTGCACATTCAAAGGACTCAGCCAAGGCTGGTGAGGAAACAGCGGCAGCAGCAGGACCACCCCCTCCACAGGGAGACTCTTGGGTCTAGACTTCTTGGCAAGGCCAGCAGGGTTGAGTCACATGTGTCTGGAGAGAGAAATGCAGGCGCCAGGACTGGAACACAAACGTGCCCACTCAAAGGGCCGCCGGGGAGGGGGTACTCGACTTCAAATTCTCACAAGTCTGTCTTTTCCCCGAGCCAAGCCCCAGTTTCTGTCTAGCCTCTGTCCTGTGCCTGAGGCCCACCTGATGGGATAAGACAGCTTTCATAGACAGTCAGGTGGAGCCCATGTTTTGGGTACGAATCAACTGCAATGTCAGTCTGGTAAGGAAGATGGAAAAGTGGTTCCAAAGTCCTTTTTTCTGCATGGTGCCCTTTCCAAGCCCCCTTCCTCTGGCGCCCTCCCCAGGGACACCCAGACCCCAGCCAGAGAAGGCCTTGGCCCTCTTCCATGCTTGTCAGTGCCTTGTTCCCTCCATTCTCTCTCCAGCTATCTTCCCTACAAAGGTTCTGTTCCCTCCCTCCACATCTCCAGTTCTCATCTCAGGCAAGGCAGCTCAAACGATGGCATGAGTGTAAATATGAATGGTCTTCTGTCTACATTGCCCACAAAAGCATCTGCAAGAGTGCTTCTTTAATTGGGAGCAGATCCTCTGAGGTTTCAATGGTATTAAAATAAGCTAAGCTTCCTCTAGGGAAGGGTCACTGGCAGCAGGAGCAAGGCACGGAAAGTTTTACTTTTCTCTTCTGGAAGCTTTAAAGGGGAAAGGCCCCTGTATCTTTACTGGCATAAAACAGCTGCCTGTATGTGCCCTGAGGCCTGGCCACATGTATATATGCAGACCGGGTATTCTTGTGTATTTGTGCATGCATACGTGCGCACGCACGAGTGCGTGCGCGCGCACACACGCGCACACACACACACACACACACACACACACACACACACACACACACACAAACAGCTGCTGTACCCAAATAAGATGTGAAAGGTCAAAGAATGGGCCTGTTCCCTGGCTGGTGTGCACAAACTACCAAACCATTGTTCTGTCCCATACCCTGGCAGGAGTGAGGGTACATGGGAGAGACTCCATGCACTGGGCAAATGCCAGAACTTCTTGTATAGAGTGACAGAGCAGTGACAGCTACCAATGCATCCACACACTTTCCTGACAGAAGCTTGGATGTTTGTGAACCTGTCTTGCAATCCAGCCCCTAAGCTTAGGCAGGTGTACCATTGACACTTGTTTTCACTCACGGCAAGCTATGATCAACTTCTCCCCTAAAAATCTCAGTCCCTCACACCTGTTCCCACCTCTGTCTTTGTGACCCCAGTGGGTCTGTATTGCACCTGGCAGCCAAGGGCTAAATCTGTGAATTGAGTTGTGCAATTCTTTTGCTGAGAAGTTCCTGGTTGCTCTGTTTTCTTTGAGGGCAAAGGTAATGTTTCCTGGTCACCTTTGACACCTTTCTCAAGCAGACCTTTCTGTCCTTCCCCAGTTTCAGCCCCTCACTCAACCTATTGCACTATCCCTGCTGTTTCTAAATTTGAGTCAAACATCTGCAACTCAAGGCCTTTGCACTGACTGGCCTTCCTTTTTGAAGGGTTCTTTACCAGTGTCCTATTTACATGGATGTCTCCTTTTCATTTGTATCCCAGAGTAAGTTGCTTTCTCAAGGCCTTCTTTCGATAGATTTCTGTCAAAAACACTGCTTCCTGTAGCATACACTTGCAGTGGCTCAGGAATGTTTGGTGAGAAAAGACTCTGTTCTCCAACCCTCCTGTAATGAGACAAGAGTCTTAAGGTTGCACAGCGCTGAGGAGAGTTGAGGGACAAAAGCTCTGCATATGGGAAGAGGGCCATGTGGGAAGGGAAAAGAAAGTTGGCAGGAGACCCTTGGAATTCAGGAATTGTGCAGCTAGAAACTATGGTGTTTATATAGAACAGATTCTTCTCTCTACCTACAATCTGTTTCTAAAGCTTTCTAAGAAGTGCTTGCCTACCATATTGAAGTAGAGAGTGACACACTGAGCAGGAAGTATTGCTCCTGAGATTCCAGGACCACTCAGGCCATAGCAGAGCATTGAGTCTGAAGCCATTTACAGCAAGCCCTAGGCCTCATCCTGGTTCCTGAAAAAAATCCCAGTGCCCCTCCCACCCTCCTTTCCAGACACAGGCTTAGAATCAGTGCTGGCCAGGGGCCCTAGCTGGCTCAGCCTGAGTAGAGTCTGAGTGTGCAAATGAGCTCTTGGGGAGAGGGGAGGACAAAACCCAAACTTGATGGGAACTGTTGGTTTTGCTGAGCCCAACCCCACAATATGTTTCTGCCCTGTGGGGTTCCTTCTAGGTTCCAGAGATGTCTGGGCACTCTGGCTGGACAGAGTAGGTTGCAGAAATACCATTCCCCAAATGCCCTCCTGGGTTGGTCACTGCACTTCCAAACCAAGAGAAGGACAGCCAGGCCAGGGCTTCTTAGGAGCTGAGGAACTGGGAGCACCTCAGACCTTGGGCTTCCTGCCTAGGTGGGGCAGAGGGAGTATCCCTCCCTCTTCCAGGCTGGCTGTGTCAGAGAAACCTGGGAGCAGGATTTTCCCCACCCCCTTCTCAGCTAATGGGAACCAGATGGCAGGATGTTTAGTCAGAGCCTGGGGAGCTTAGAGAACAGGGGAAATGGGTAGGGGGCCAGGATTCCAGGATCTATCCATTTCGGGGGAGGGGTAGCACCAGGGGCATCTACAGGGACCCAGATTCTAGGCCCATGTCTGTGATGCCTAGATCAAAAGGTTCTCAGACTTGAGTGGCTCTCCCATCTTTTCTCTGTAAAATGGTGGTGGTGGAGGGGTGTTCCCTCTGCCTGGCTTTCCAGAATAAGGGAGGACTGCACACTTCAGGCCTCTCAGGCATGAGAGGTCCCCTCCTCTAGCTTCAGCAATGGCCTCCCAGACAAAAGACTGGGCCCAGGCCATTGTCAGCACCCACAGGGTGCATAGTCAGACATTGGTCTCTTCCCTGGTTCCTAAGACAGCCCTGGTCTCTGATTTGTGTGTGGCATTGTCACAATTTTCAGGTCAAAAACCAGAGCCCTGCAAGAAAGTGGTGGGGAAAGAACTGTGAATGGACTTTGTGTGGCTCAGAGTGGTGGCCCCTCCAGAACAGTGATTCCCTGGCCTCTGTCACTGTTCTGGAGAAATATTTGAGGAAACCAGTGAAAATCTACTTGCAAGAACTCCTTCTAACCTCAACTCCGGCCCCTGCCCATCTCCTAGGGCTTCTCTCACTACCCTATGGCCAAGTACAGAGACTAAAACATGCAGATAGAACTAAGGCTATAGTCCTTCTTGGTCTTTGCCCTTCCCCCACTACTTCTCTTTCTCCCCTCCATCCAAGCCTTGCCCCCAATTAACTCATTTTTTTCCCAGTTCACTTCCAAACGTAATTCAACACTGGACAGAACTGTAGGAAAAGCTTTCTCAATGCTGGCCCAAACAGCTGAGCCCTGTGACAAGCTGTAGTGTTTGCCAGCCCCAGCCGCCTGCCCACTCAGCCCCCAGAACAGGGTGTAGAGCTGGGGCTGTGGAGATGCACACTGTCTAGTATCTAGGAAGGTGTTGTAGGAGAGATCACTGATATCCCCTGAGGCATGTTTAAGAGGTCCATGTAGGTACCTCCTTTGCCTATGCCCAGTAGCACCTTCATTCAGGCACATCCTCCTTTCTACGTGGTATCATCCAAACCCACAGGGGTCCCTCAGATCCACCTAGTGTTGGGGAGGTACAGGAGCTTATGTGTACTGTGACTCCAGACCAAGAAATCTAGCAGTCTTGTAAGATGGGTATGTCCAGGCAGTGCCTACTGCACATACATTCTAATGGAGAACACGGGGTACATATTTTATCCCCCATTTCACAGCAAAGAAAGCAGAGGCCTGGAAGAAAAGGAAGTGACAGAAGCACCTAGAGCCAGCCCTATCCACAGGGAGGCTGGTGTCTGTGGAAGTTGGGGGAGAGGGGAAGGAAGAGGCCTTGCTGCTTGTATCTATGGCAGAAATCCATGTATGGAATGAATAAGTTCTGTGGATACCAGAGTCTTCACTGCCCCAGACATCCCTGGTACCTGTCCCATCTCCTGACAATCTAAGGAGTCCCTGTCCTTCTCTTTTCCCTGCCATGAAGGTGGGACCTGGCAGCCTATGGTAGGTATCCTGCCCTGTAATGGGCCTCATAGGCCCACAGTGTAAGGAAACAGATGCCCTATTCATGGAGGCACTGGGCCTGAGCCAGTGGAGAGTCAATGTGGGCCTTACAGAGAAAGCACAAGCTGTTGAATCCTGGTCTTTCTCATCAGATGGGAGCAGTGGACATTGTGGGGAGTTAGGAACAAGGTACTCATTAGTTTGGTAGAAGGGAGGTCTTGAGAAGAGAAGGAGAGACAGAGTAGACAGACATGGCTCCTAGAAACAAAGCTAGAGCCGAGAGTTTAGGCAGGATTGTCACAGGCCATCCTGCCATCACTGTGTATGGTCATGTATCCATTCAATTGTGGCCACCATTCCATCTCTTCAAGATTTTCATGCTCTCTGCTGACAAGTGAGCCCTGCTCACAGGGGCCATGAAGGGTATGCTGCTCCCCATCCTGGCTCTTTGGGTAGGGTGCTGCTCTGAAGGGTCCCTGGCCAGGCAGGGGTTGAATGTAAGAGAGAGAGAGCCTGTGGCTCCACCAGCCCCCAAAGCTTTGCCCATCCTGCAGCCACCACCCAGCTGGTCTAGGTAATTCAACAGTGAGTATCACTGGTAAGATGAAGAGCACCTTGCTCTGCCACTGTAGTACCCTTGGGTTACAGTAGATGGGGAGAAAGTCAGCCACTGGAGATTGCCCACTGGAGACATCCAGACAAAGCCTGAAGCAATTCAGGGTCCTCAGAGCACCCTTACTGGAAGGTAATGAGTGTTGAAGACCTTGGGAGGCTTTGTGTCACTGCATAGGATGGGGCAAAAGGGGAAAGAACTAAAAGAATAGATCAGGGTTTGCTGGTAAGGAGTTCATCTAGCTTCAATGCCTACCAGGACAGGAATAACTTGGGAGGGTGAAACTGTGGGAGGTGAGGGGTTTGGCAGGCAGATCTGGGATCAAGGGGCCCTAAAACAAGGACTGTAGATGAGGGCTGCTTAGTACTGTGCTTGGTGACCCTGTCCTAGGCCTAGGGAGGCAGGAGGAGCAAGATGGGTGGGTGCAGGACCTCGGGATGGGAGTCCCGAGGAATTATCACCCCTTTTGAAAGGTGGCTGGCAGCCCCATAAGATAGCCTTCAAGTTTAACTATCCCACAACAAACCCTGCTTCCAAGCAGGTACTGGGGCTGCCACCTCCAAAAGTGAACTGTGCCAGATGACAGTAATGAGTATCTCCACACATAAGGCTCCTGCTTCAGCACTGGGTAGGGGCAGAGAGGGACACTGAGGCAATGCTCTCATCCTCTGCCCTTGGGAGGTACTGGAGAAGACAGACTGAGAAGAGATCTGATCAAAGATCTGACTAGGCTGATCTCTTCAATCAAAGACAAGCAAAGCTCCCATTGTAATCTTGGAGCCAGCTTACATCTTGTCCCAGTGTATTTGGAGCACTACATTTCTAAGAGGCAAGCTAGGCAGCCAATGACTAGGATGGCATTCTGCTTGCTCCCTCATTCTCCTGTGGAGAAGGAAGAATGGCAGTGGAAGGCCTGGTGAGAAAAGGAATTGTGACCATTCTACCATGAATATCCCATGGTAAGTGAGAGCTAGACCTATAAGCCGAGCCTATGTTGGCACCTTTTGCAAAGCTGGGCAACCCAAACAGGCATGAAGATGAGCAGCTAGACTAGTTGACAAAGCTGGGCTTGACCCACTCTCAAGCCCCCATCTGGAACTCACCTTCCGGGCAAGGCCTGGCCCTGAGAATGAAATCACTCAGAGCAGTGTCTGAGAAAAACACAGTGTATGAGCAATGCAATGGAACTCAACAGGCTCAACCCACAGCAATAGCTGTCCTAGAGACTGGGACAGAAGAGCCCAGGGTGGGGAAGCTGAAGCCCTTACAAGGGTTCCAGGAGCCAAAGAAGGGGCAGTGATCATAGAGGGGTGCCAGGGCAGAAAGGCAGGAAGTCAGAAAACCAGAAAGAAGGCCCAAGAAGACCAGTGATAAGGACTAGCCAGGGTTGATGGCCCATATGTGGTGTATGCTGGATGTGATAAGGCTACTCCTGAGTGCCCAAACTGACCATGGTTTTGTCAAATCAAACATGCATAGTAGGAGAGGAACCCTCCAAATATATGACCCCTACTGGACTCAGTCACTGGCAAAACTCTTGTCCCTCACTTAGACTCTTGTTGATTGTGACTAAGCTAGGGCTGCCTCTTGATAGGGACCTCCTACGATCTGGGGCAGGAGCCTGGTACCAGCAGAAAGAACCGAACAAAGACCAAGATAGTGGAAGGAATACCTCAGAAGCCATGGGCTATGTACAGAAGAGGCCCAGAAGCAGGCAAGGACCTGGGCTGGAATGACACACCTGGGTACCACAAAGCAGGTCATGTCCTCCCTGGTCCAAATGGCTATTGTCTGCTACAATGTCAAAATGAAGCATGCCCTAATCCTGGGGGACCCTGACCTGACCACACCCATCCTAGCAGGTGGTTAACCCCTCTCTGACAGCACTTACCCCCACAGCAGGGGTGAGAAGGGTACAGACCTGCACTCTTGTCTTGCCTCCCCTTCAAACCAGCTCTCACTATATCTGCCTTCCTGCAACTCTTGCTGTGGGTCTTGGTTAGCAGTGATGCAGTGCCCTACTTTTGGACAATCAGAAGAACTGGCTACTTCAAATGGAAGGTTAAGGATAGCAAAGGATGGGAGATGGTGCATGTGTGAATCACATGATTTGAGGGTACATGTACTTACTGGGGAACTCTCACCAGCCCTTTGCAGTAGATATCATCAATGGCCTAGGTTCAGCAGCAGCTAGGAAGCCACAGTGAATCCAGATAGGCTTGTTACTTGGCTAAGATGGGCATAGAGTCATGCTCAGGAAGGCTTGTGCCCTGATCAGCAGCAGATAGACACCCCCATCCTGCTTCCTCTCCCTTCCTCCCAGAATCAGAAGCAGCTGAAAGTAGCTTAACCTGAATGGAAATTCTCTGTCCACATTGCCAGGCTTGCCCCCCTCCCTGCTGGAGTTCAAATGCAATGACTACTTCCTACCATGACTACAGCAAGAAGCTTCTGGAGTGCAGGCAAAGGAAATGAACCAGGGCAACTGAAGGAAGCAACAAAGAGACACAAGCAACTGAGCATTAGAGTTAGTTCACCCAGTCTCTCTGCCTTCTCAAAAGGGCTCAGCCAGCTACTGATGCTAGGGGTGCAAGGAAATGAGTTGCATGATAAGGACAGCTCCCCACAATTTTTTGTCAACTAAACACAAGCTTGAGTCTTCATCACATTGGTCTGTGGAGATGTCTGTGGGACATTTTCTTGATAAAAAGATTGATGTGAGAGAGCCCTGCCCACCTCAGGTTGCTTAATAAAGCAGACTGAGCAAACCATGAGGAGCAAGGCAGTAAACAGCATTCTTCCATGACTGCTGCTTCAGTTCCTACCTTGCTTTCCCTTCATGATTGACTATAAACTGTAAGCTAAAATAAACCCAACTCTCCAAGTTGCTTTTGGCCATGGTGTTTCTATCACAGCAAAGTAAAATATTTGGCTTTCTCTCACTTTTTCTTTAGTTTAGGACTTCAGCCCATATGGTGGTGCCGCTTACATTCAGAGCAGGTCCCCACGTCTTCTCTGGAATTCCCTTCACACACACACACACACACACACACACACACACACACACACACACACACACACAGAGAGAGAGAGAGAGAGAGAGAGAGAGAGGGAGAGAGAGAGAGAGAGAGAGAGAGAGAGAGAGAGAGAGAGAGAGAAAGAAAGAGAGGTGTGATGGGAGATATTATTCTGTATATATGTTTCTCATACTGTTAATAAAGCCCTGTGGCCAATAGAAAACTAGATAGGTGGGGCTAGGAGACTAGGAGGAGGAAGAGGAAGTAGTAGGTGGAGTCAAGATGTAGCCCGGGAAGAAGCAGGAAGCCTGCCGCTCGGCTCCCCGATAAGACGACCACGTGGAAATACTTAGATAAGTAGAAATGGGTTAATGATTAAGGCAGAGCTAGTCCTTAAACAATAATGGTAACTGGCCAACAGGATTGTATCAAATACAGAGTCTCTGAGTGTTATTTGGGGCACATGTGGTTGCAGGACAATGGAGGCAGGACCAGGAGGCCGGCAGGAACAACATGCTGTAACAGAGGTGTACCTCACTAATGTCCTAGGTGCACATTAATCAAAATCAAGCTGGCAATCAAAATTAACCATCACCTTGAGTAAAGCCCATGCCTTCTTGGACCACACCATCTTGTGAAATGTCTACCACCATTTGGTGGTGCTTTCTAGAGATGTGAGTTGTGGAAGTCAGGGGAGCTGTGGCCTAGCCAGCTGGCGCTTCCAGGATCCTTGGCATAGATGGAGCAGTATGCTGTCCTCATGACCCCTGTTTCTAGGAGCTGGACACCAACTTCCTCAAAAAGATGATAAAGAGTATGCTGAATTGCAGCTATACCTTAGTGTGCTGGGACCCAATAGCAACTAGCAGGAGGACTACCTGGCACCCCAGGCATGGATTGGTGCCGCCTCCCTCTGTAAATGTCTACCCTTCGGAGATATTGTTTTGACAGGCATGTAGAAACCAGGATAGAAGGAAAGGTTCCAGAAAGACAGGGAGTTGGCCAGGAAAGTTTAGAGGGCAGTATGGAATCAAGAAACCCTAGAGGACCGAGAGCAGAGGTCTGTCTCAGATGGGTCTTCAGTTCACCTCCAGCCCTGAGAAGCCTGGGCCCTGTCACCAACTGCTCCTCTATGCTGTTGTCAACTTCCAAGGCCTCCTACCAATACTCCTCAACCTCAAGATCCTCCTCCCTCAGCCATGGCCATGCCTGCCCTGTCGGCACCCAGGAAACCCATGTGGAGCTGTGGTGACAGATGAAGCTGGCCCAGTGCTGGTTTTAGCTGAGGTGATAGCTACAAGAAGGGACATGAAAGGGAGGGGCAGGACAGACACCAGTGGAGTTCTAGAGTCGCCATCTCAAAGCTCCACAACTGGTGTTCTAAAACAATAGAAACATAGAAGCTGGGTATGAGGGAGTGAACTATCTCACCTCTGATTCGAGAGCTGTTTGGGGTGTTGGCACGACACAATGAGCAGAGGCCCCAGGATTAAGGGGACAGGATACAATTCTGGAAAGAGTGGGGCAGGCTAAGGGAAATCGGGAGAGGGCTGTTAAGAGGCTAATGAAGGCCTGCTGATCACCAAGACAGGACAGGCTGGAGTAGAGACAGAAGGCAGGGGTCCACAGACAGTCCCACCCACCATTCCCAGGACCAGGACCAGAACCTCCCGCCCTGTGTCTTCTTGTTCCAGGAAAAAGTTACCAGGACGTTTGGGTTTAATTATTCTTTTTTCCTCTCCCCTTCTTGCCAAGGGGGCAAAGGAAAGCAGACAGCAGCCTGGGAGGGGCCACCCAACTGTTTTCCACTCCCCAGTCCGCCTGACGTGGGGCCTGGACAGGGGGCTGGCGGCTAGTCAAACACAGGCTCAGCCCCTGCTTCTCCTTGACTGCAGAACTGTGATGTTTTCTCTGCTGATGGAGGGCATGGGGCTGCAGCCTGCAGGGATGGGAGACAGAGGAGCTGCCCCAATGGCTTACTCCATTTGAAGGTCAATGAAAGATGCCACCTTTCTTGCCTTCACCTATCTTGGCCCTTGCCATCCTCTGTTTTTTCAGACTTGCAAGGACCAACTCTTACTGGCCAGAGAAGTCAGGTCCTCAGAAGTCCACCATGGAATAACAGGGGTTCATAGTGTCCCAGAAGAAAGTGGTGATTTGAACTTCACCCTCAGCCTAGCCTTTCTAAATCCCTCTGCCCCAGGAGATATTCAGTGCTCATGCTGCACTCTCCGTCTTGCTCATGCTCTGCCATGTGATGTCTGCATGGTGGAAGCTAAGCTCCATTTGATCTTTGCATCATCAGGACATTTTTAGATGCCCCCAGTTCTTCACATGATTGATGAAGGCCCATTCATTCAGCAAATGACCCAGTGGAGTTCAAGGGACTGGGGGAGAACTGGTTTGCATTAGATGTAATAAATGCACTTCATTCAAGCCTCTAGCAGACCCCACCTCTGTCTCAGATTTAAGCTGAGAGCTCTGGCTCTCTATTCCATGGAGTCCTAGATGCTGCTTAATCAGCAAGGGAGTCAGAGACCTGATTTCCCACAGCTCCTCTGAGAGCCTCCGCACATTCTTGTCCTCATCAGAGTCCTGCATCCTTACAGCTGGCCCTACTTGTTTCAGGAACCATCTGTAGTTGAGCCCTTTATTAACTTTCATATCTAGGGCTAGGATGCCCATAGTGGCATTTGGTTGCTGGTGCAGGTTGATAAAGAAGCTTAAAACACTTGTCTTTTTCCTAAAGCAACCAGAAACTGGTGACTGCTGCATATTACTACCTTTGAAACCCCTTATTCCATATCCAATGACCCTTATCCTTGTCCATGCATACCTATTGCAAAGTAAGCATGTCCAATCCCCAGGGTCCTACACACAGTTTGAAGATAGGAGACTAAGATGCAAGCATAAGACAATTTGCCCAAAATTAGACATCTCACTTCCTGCAGGACCAAGTTATTACTCATGTGGCCTGATGCTAGAGAAGGGGATGGTAACATTCACTCAGCAGGTACTAGGGACTAAGCCTTGATTTGTGCAAAGCCAGGCCTGCATCAGAGGTCCAGCTCTGGGGATCTAGCAGTGACTATACCCTGATCCAAGTCATTGACTGACTACCTGACCAAGACCAGGCTGCAGTGCCAGGGTGGTGATGGCTCAGGCCTTCTGAGTCCTAAAGACAGAGCAGTACTAGGTTGAGGATATCACTCTAAAGAGCCCCATGAGGCCATAGAGCCCTTGCCTTGCCTGTGTTAAGGAGGGAGCCACAGGGAAAGTGGCTGAGGTCCCTGAATCAGCTTTTACAGCTTACACAACAAGAGCACTAAGTGACCAACAGGTAGTAGGAGAAAGATGGTCCCTGCTTTCGGGGATATAAATAAAGGAATAACACAAAAATACCTACTATAGAGCCTTAACACTGCCCCCAGTTCCAGCTGGGCTCTGGGCCTGAGAATGCAGTCTTGCTTTGGTCTCATTCTGCAGCAGTTCCCTCCTACCCCCACCATTACATTCTCAGCAGAAAAAGGACAAGCAGACTGGGGGTGGGGGTGACTAGGAAGCTGGTGGAATGTTTGCTTTGGACTCATCCATGCATTCCTTCTCCTCTGGGGTCTGAGCCTACAGATATGGCACTTCCTGTTTAGGCTGGGTCAAAGGTCAGCAGCCCTGGAGGCACTGGACCTGCTTTCCCAGCTTTCTCAACTGCTCCTGCCCAGCCACCCCAATCCCTGCCCATCCTGCTCTGGCCTCCTCCTAGTCTATCCAGCCCCACCCTCTTCATAGTTGAGTTCAGATCCAAAAGGCACAGGGTGTGTGGGATAAGTAGCCCCAATATCTCATCCTTCCAATTCTTAGTCCTGCTGAGCTAATGAGTCAAGGAGCCCCACTGTGTGTTAAAGCAGCAACTCCCAGGCCTTGTTCTACACCCTTGGAGACAAGGTGGGAATCCTCTGGATAGGTGGAGAAGAGCAAGGGATGGGCACCCCTCAAGGATAGCTCATGAGTTATTTCCAGTTTGTCTATGAGGCTGCTATGGGCTGACAGAGCCTAGGGCAGAGAGCATAACTGCTATGATGTTCCCAGCACAGATGTAGGGAATTTAAATTTAGAAATTCTATGAGATGATCATTGACTCACCTCCTGATCAGGTTGAAATTAGACTATGATCATCACAACCTTTGCTAGCCCTAAGAACAATCAGAATTGCGCTGGTATCAAGTTGAGACAAAGGGAACATGACTTTAGGTCCCCAGGTTATCACTAATTAAGAATGCCCAACAAACAAGGCACAGCTGAGGCAAAGATTATCCAATTCTCCAAGAGATACAGAATCTTAGAGCTAGAGATCCTCAGTTCTGTGTTAATCTGGGAGGGGCTTGCCAGCAACCAGAACCCCCAGGCAGGGATGTGCTTTCCAGAATCCTCTATTCCCTGATGCCATGCTTACTTTGCCTACTTTTCCCTTTGGTAGTCACTTGGCAGGTACCAGCAGTATAGGCAGTCAAACTAGAACCTCAGGGTACTGAGTCTCTCAAAGAATACAACAGTAACAACCCAGTTTGTGGTGATGGCAAACAAGGGGTGCCTGGGGTCATGTGACAAAAAAAGGTCAACAATCTCCACATTAAGATGGAAGTAACAGAGCAGGGCTGAAGGCAATGACAGTGGGGACTAGAAGGGTACACCTATTGCTGTCAAGTTCAAGTGGAAAAAGAGAATGGGGAGCAATGCATTTGTTGGGGCTGGCCTGTGTCTGCTACAGGACTTCTCAACAGGACCACACACCTCTACTCCCCTTCTCCAGTTCCCATGCAATCAGCTTTCCAGATTCCACAATCCACCAGCCTCCCTGCCTTCTCTCCCACATCCTATTACATCAAACCTCCCTCTTGCTTTAGACCTATGGTCTGGCTGGATAAGCACCTGGCTAGGGGTTCTGAAGGACAGGGCCTGGCCTGCTCTTTCCCAAACCTACTAGACTCTAGTACAATAATTAGAGCCATATATTTTCAGTGGCCATAGAACCAGACAGGGGTCCTAAGGTCTAGCCTTATTTAAAAGAATAGTATAGGGTCCCTGGTGCCTCGTGGCCTCCTTCTGGATCCTCAGCTTTGCAGACCATCCACACAGGCCATAGTACAGTCCTGGTCCACTTTGTCTGTTCTGGCCATGCCCCAGACTGTGCCTCTAAAGATAGCTAGACACACGCAGGCTGGGCCTTCAAGGAGCCCCCTTCAGTGCCTGAAATTACAGCCCTGGTGACCCAGAGGGAAGAGATGCTGTGTGATTATGTCCTCAGGGGAAGGTCAAAAAAAGCTCCTGGCATAGAGAGTGCCAGCTTTTACCAGCCACGCCTTGGCCATCAGCACTGGGAAGCTTCCAGACAGTGGAATCTTGGTGCACTAGCACTACTCATCTACCTCTGTGTCCCTAATTGTTCTATGTCCTATACTCAGAGGGTCCTCCCTTACTGAACATCCATTTCATACCACCTTGAGGGGCCAGGTTATCACTCAGTTCTCACTCTAGTGGTAGCAGGGGCTGCCTTTTAGAGTCTGTGAATCTCATACCCTGACTCTGTTCAGCCATTGAGGACATCAGCCATAAACATAGCCAGAGGGGCTTACAGTGAGTTCTTATCACAGCATTCTGGGCAAGATGCTTGCTAAAGAAATAGTCCTGATGTGCATGTGACATGTCTCTGGCTAGGCTTTGTCCTGGAGGTTGAGGTCCCTTGCTCAGGACTGGCTTTGTGTGAGCCCACAGGAGCCCTGAAAAGATTGCTGAAAGGCAGCCTAGGTCTCTGCCTTCTCTGCAAGTCTTCCTGCCCCCTTAGGCTGGTATGCTCTTGTCCCATCTCTTTGATTCTCCGGTATTGACCTTGCTCACAGTCCAGTAGTATTCAAATTCCATGTGGACAGGACCACTACCCGTTCAGCGTATGCACTGTGGATTCCCTTGACTTCCCAGGTGTTCCGTGTGTCTCTTCAGCTTATCCAGAAGCCAGACATTGAACTGTCACTTAACACTGACTGCCATAACAAACAAAAGAAGCATTGTGCAGTCACCCACCAGGTGACCCACCAGGAAAACATGACAGGAAAGGACCCATAAGGGGGACTGGAAGAAGAACCCTGAAACCCAAAGACTCATGAGCCAAGCAACTGGGTTGTCAGGAGCTCTGATGGATATGATGGATAGGAGCCATTGAGCAGGCTTCCATGCCCTGAACCCCAGGGATTCTCACCAAAAGTCAGTATTTTATACCCAAAGAACCAATGTGTTCATGGCTGCCTTCTGGGTGCCCTCTCTCTCTCTCTCTCTCTCTCTCTCTCTCTCTCTCTCTCTCTCTCTCTCTCTCTCTCTCCCTCCCTCCCTCCCTCCCTCCCTCCCTCCCTCCCTCCCTCCCTCTCTCTCTCTCTCTCCCTCCCTCCCTCCCTCCCTCCCTCCCTCCCTCTCTCTCTCTCTCTCTCTCTCTCTCTCTCTCTCTCTCTCTCTCTCTCTCACACACACACACACACACACACACACTCTCAGCACAGCCCCCCCTTCTTCAGCTTTGAAGCTAGGGCAAGAACAGCTGCGAACCAGCTGCAGGGGAGCAGGCTACAGTCAATGCCAGGTTCTTTTCCACATATGCCAGTCTGAGATTCCCCTGCCTAGGAAACGGGGCCTCTCCTTTTCTTAGCTCCCTTCCTCCCTGTCCTTTCTACAAGACATAGACATTTATGTATGTCCCACGCTACCACCCTACCAGCTCTTGCCGTGGGGTCTTCCCTGGGAAGGCTGGGGGTGTAACTGTTTAATGATGGATGGAGGCCTGGGTACTCAGAACAACAAGCCAGCAATGTCTCCTAGCCAGGTGCCCAAGCAGTGCGGGTGGCCATGACAGGTGTTCACAGCAGTACAGCTTCTCCCAGAAGCAGTGCTGGCTGCTCGAGGATATGCTTTCCATCCATCTAAAGGGCTAGCCTGGATCCTCCTTACATTTTTGGCTCTAAATAGCAAGAGAAAGTGCTTCCTAGGCTGTGAGGCAGGCCAGAGGAGACATGGTAGCTTCCCAAGATAGCCTAACCTTCTCTAGGCCTCTGGTGAAGTGTGCAAGATAGAGTTGAAGGGGCACACAAACACAGAAGTTAGTCCCCTTCTGGAGTAGCCTGGAGTCACACACAAAGGTATATTGACAATGATGATCTCTGTCTTCTGACCCCATGCACAAGACTGCCACTGGTTCCTGAAGAGCTAAGACAGCTGTGTGGTTGCCTCCTCCTCTTCAGGAGTCCCAGAGGCCTCAGGAAATGTCTGTTCTTCCTTCCTGTCCTCCCTCTCACTGCCCCCTTTCTTCCCAGCCTCCTCCAAGCCATGGGAGGCCAGAGGGCAAGAGTGCTGCTGTTCCTGCTGCTGCTGCTGCTGCTCTGTTCCATGGACCAGCAAGGACGTTATGTTCCCATCCTTTCTATAGCTGAGGTCTAGGTTTTTCCCCAGAGAGAGCTGAGGCATAAAGACAGGGAACTAGAAGAGAGAGGGGGCAGGCTTGAAGACTGAGAGGTACTGCCTGGATGCTCTGGGAGTTGTCCCCAAATTAGAGAGCTAGGCTAAGTGACTCAATGGGCCCTGGGCTGGGCATGAAGTTATAGCTTATTGCAGACTGCAAACCACAGACACAAGGGCCTTCCAGGCACAAAAACTGTATTTACAGAAGTGTTACCCCGACCTATGCCCCAACTTTGAGGAAGAACCTCAAAGTGCACAATTTACCTCTCTCCTGCCCCCAATGCAAAGTGTTACCTCTTTACTATCTCAAGCTTCGTCCAGGAAGAAAGACAGGCTGGCTCACTGCTCAACTTCCCACCTACCCCTAAGGCACATTCTTTAGACTGTTCCCTACACCCTCTGCAAGGCAAAGGCTGCCTTTTGCATGTCCTAGTCTGCTCACGTTCGGATGCTAGGTGTAGTAGCCCTGTTGAGGCCAGAAACAAGAACACATACCTGCCTCCTTGTGGAACTCAACTATGTCCTAGGAGTCCCCCTAGTGTAGTGCTTCTCAACCTGTGGGTCATGACCCCTTTGGAGAGTTGAATGACCCTTTCACAGGGGTCACCTAAGACCATCAAAAAACACAGATATTCACATTACAATTCATAACAGTAGCAAAATTACAGTTATGAGGCAGCAATGAAAATAATTTTATGACTGGGGGTCACAATATGAGGAACTGTATTAAAGGATCACAGCATCAGGAATGTTGAGTGTTCTAGTGGGTCATGGAAGATCCATCTTGTGATCACTATCTCCAGGTTACTTCTCAACACTGGGGCTCTTGGAGGCCTGAATAACAACCCCTAGAACAGTATAGGTTCAGGCTAAGTGGTACCAATATTCAATAAGAAATTTGTAGACAGGTGCCTGGGGCAGTGAATGTATATTCTGTGAGGTTTCACCCTTAAAATAAAAATCTTGACTAGGCATGGTGGCATATGCCTCTAACTCCAACACTCAGGAGGTGGAGTCAGAAGGATCATTCTGGTTCAAAGTCATTCTGGACTACATGGCAAATATGAGTTCAGCATGAGCTCCAGGAGACCCTATATCAAAAATCAAAACAAAACAACCAAAAAAGGAAGACTTGCTGAGATATACTTGTTGAAATTTAAGCATTCCAGAAGCAGATGCAGGTTACTTAGCGAGAGTTTATCTCAAAAAATAAAAAAATAAGAGGTAAAAGATATATAAAAACACAAACATACCGTTTAAATGTTCAACTCAGCAGTTTTCACTCAATATGTTCCGAGAACTTTTATTGTTTCAAACTGAAAACTCAGAACTGGTGAGATGGCTTAGTAGGCCTTATGATCTGAGTTTGGTCTTCTAGAACCCACATATTGTCATGACAAGTATACCTACCAATCCCCCCACACACACAAAATAAACAAAATGTGTATTTTTTAAAAGCAGAAGACCCATGTATTTGGCTGTCAGTCTTCTATTCTGCTGCCCCCTCACACATCTGCTATTTCTCTGTCTCTATTGGAGACCCTATTCTGGACCATCTCACATGAATAGGCCAGATATATTTTGGCCTTTTGCCATTGGCTACACTCATCAAGCAAAATGTTCCATATGTGCCTTGGACCTACTTCAATCTTTACTGCCTCTCTGCTCCTGATCTCTGCTGATATGTTTAGCCCAGATGAGTAGGTATGGGAGGGCAAAACTCCTGGAGAGTAGGGCCAGAGTTAACACAAAGTGGCTGTGAATAGAGAATCTGAGGCTCCATGATGCTCTGTAGCTTCCAAGATGTAACTCTGCCAATTGCCAGAATGTTTGAGTATGGCTAGAACAAAAGCAAAAGCCAGGGGCTGGGAGTAGTTCAATGAGAAAACATGTGCTTGGTATACACAAGACCCTGCTCCCATCACTACTACTGAAAAGACACAAAGGAAAAAGACAAAAAGAAAAACCGGAAAGATGTGAACCAAATGGATCATGGGAAAGTACAATTCCAGCCCTCAGAAGGCAAAGACAGGAGGATCAGGAGTTCTAGACCAGCTTCACCTACATAGTCAGTTGAAGAACAGCTAGGGCTACGTGTGTGTGTGTGTGTGTGTGTGTGTGTGTGTGTGTGTGTGTGTGTGTGTACTCTGTACATGAAATAGCAGCCTTAGTCTGGAGGATCTGTGTATTTCCTAGTCTCCTAGTGGTCCCCTGGTCTGGACCATAGACTCCAAAGGCACCCACAGGCTCCCAACACATATCCAGCTTCTTCCATTTTTCTTCTCTCTGCAGGCAGAGGAAAAGATTCTTGAAGAAAGGTCACAGCTGGACACTGAGCTGGATCTAGGCAAAATCATTACTAGAACCTCAGTCCCCAGGTGGGGCCTTGTAGTTACTGACCCTCACCCTCACCCTGATCTCTATTCAGCGATCGTCTACTTCCTTCTTTGTTTGTCCTTCCCTACTCTTGGTCCTTCATTCCTTCTTCAGCTTTCAGTTTGGCACCTTGATTCAGTCTCTTCCACCATCTAAGAGCTCACCTTTATCTCTTAGAAGCTGCACTAGCAAAGGAGAAGTAGGACATCACTGGACAGGTAGATGCTGCACTAGGGGCCATGTCTCATTTGGGTCCTCAAGAAGCAGCTAAGGTTTGGCAGGCTGGCCCAGGTATGCCCTGAAGGTGACCAGAGGAAATGCCAGCAACAGAGACCATGGTTATAGTATTCTGGCCACCCTGTAGAGGTTGAGCAAGAAAATGAGGGGCTTAGCTCCTCTTCTCCACATCAGCTTTGGCAACTTCTCAAAGGCTTCAGGGAGGTAATCTAAAAAGGTCTCCAGGATCTGTGGGTAAATCCTTCTTTTTAAAGGAGGGGATAGAAAGCTTACAGAGCCCCTGTGAGCCTAGATAAAGCCCTTCCAGAAACCTACAATCCTCTACTTCTCTGAGCTTCAAGTCACCCCCTTGTTTCAAAACAAGCAGGGGTTCTGGGTGGAATTAGGACAGAATTCCTGGGCCATTCACTATCCTACCCATAAGGCTACATCCCCTCATCTCCTCCCACTTTCTTCTGCCTGACAGCATGCCAGCAAGCACCTCAGTGTCCCCATTTGGGCAGTGGAAAGTTTGACTCTGTGAGGCTGTCTGTCCAGAGACACCAAGGGTCTGTCCCTAAGTAAGTGAGTGTGTGTCCTTTCAAAGTGTGCCTGAGACAGGGGCCAGGATGGTGGACATTGGGGGAGGGGTGCCACATAGCCTAGTCGTCTACAAGAAAATTGCTTCCTTTGAAGCTGCCAGGGGGCTGGGAAGCCTGCCCCCTCCCTCCCAGCTGCCCTTCCTCCCTTCTCCTTTCCCTCTCTGCTCCACCAGCCCCCTTCCTCGTCTCCCTCTCCGCCCCCTCCCTGTTCCTCCCCTCCCTGTTGGCCCGCCCGCCCAGCCTTTAGCCTCCCTCCCACCGCCTCTGTCTCCCTCTCTCCAAGAACTGCCCAGGAGTGAGCAGCTGCTCCCGCTTAGCCCTGCGTGAAGGACAGACACAGGACAGCCTGACATCCTAGCCCACCAACTAAGCAGCCTGCACCTGGCTGCTTCCCCCTCTCCAGGTAGGGCCTGCTCAAGCCCACAAACATCTTAATCTATCCTCACTGTCTTCACTGCTGGCTATGCTGTCACCTCACTAACCCACAGCAGCCCTGCTGCAACTGCTACCTCAATCTGTAGTCTTTCTGTCCCACTGTCTGTATCTCTACTGCTTCATTACTACTCTCTTTATCCTCCAGGGCACCCACCAAAGGCTCCTGGTTTGTGTCCTTTCATGGACACTCTGTGTCCTTATCCCATTTCTACTGCTTCTGCCACCCTCTTCCCTGAACTTTCTTCCCACCCTTCCTTTCCCTTTCCTCTCTAAGCTTGCTTAGTTGCTAAACTCACCCATGCTTTGCTACTCTGCCTCGGGGGTGGGGACTGGGGGGGGAAGCTTCCCTTGGGTTACTGCCTAGAACATCAGTGAGGCAGGGCTGGGTGGCTGGCATGCTTGCTCTAGCCACAGCCCTATCCCTTCATGGCAAGACCCAGGCACACCCTCCACTCCTGCTAGCCTCTCTCTTCTAGCTCAGCCTTTCTTGGGAGCTTGGCATCTGGCCAGGTCAGGGAGGATAGGGACAATGCAAAACTCAGCATTGGAGTAGTCTGAGATACTTGTGCTCCCAGGTATACTGCAGACACCTTGCTCTGCTATTCCATACTTACGACAGACTAATGCCCTGCCTCCACTCTCTACTGGGCAAGGTGTAGGTCCACAGAGTCCCTGCTATAGGGGTCCTGGGTTGCCTACCTGGTTGCCTCAATCCTATCTGTCCCCAGGACCCTTTTGAGATGAGATGCAAAATGGGCAGAGGATGGGATGGATGTAGAAAATTGGGCAATTGTGCCATGTGCCCAGGGACAAATATGGCTTGGGGCCCTGAGGTACCTGTCAAGGGATTTAGGAGAGGGATCGAAGGAGACAGTCATTTGGGCATTCAAAGCTAGCAGGAGTGGAAGGTTAGGGGACTGGAGTACCCTGTCACTGCCCCAGGGGTGGGATCAGGCTCCCATGGACAAAGAACCCTGCAGGGAGGAGCTAGCTGTAGGTGTGACAGGCACAGAAAATCTTCATTGGGCCAAGGACATAGCACCTGGGTGGCTCCAGTTTCATCTTTCGGAGCTTCTGCCCATGCTCCTTTCTGGCCTGCTAGCTTTCTACCTTGTAATGGCTGGGGTTGAGACAAGCTGGAGATGCTCCCTAGATGCCAGCAAGATTGCCAGGGACATGCCACCAGTTGTCTGTGCCACCTACCCTCTAGGAGAACTTGTGGGTGGGCAGGGGTACTGTGTGTGGAATATGACTGTGTATGGCTGCTGACGGCCATAGGGGGTGAACCTTTGAAAGCAGGCAGTCTGGCTATCCTGATAGGAAGATGTGAGTCTGACTTTAAGCCACTAGGGCAAGGCAGCAGGAGGAAGCTCAAAGCCAGGGAGTAGAGAGGGCTGTACAGTCAGCTGGCCATCTGGGTGTGGCAGCTGGGCCTCTCTGGTCCACTTTCCTCTCCAAAGGACTCTAGTCTACCAGTGTTTCTGTGCTCTACCCAGAACAGGGGTCAAGGTCCTACTACTGCATGCAAACTAAATCTGAACCAACTAGTTTTAGGGACCAGATGGGTGTGACAGCCACTGACCATCATGTCAGATAACTTGCTAGCACTGACCCAAATCTTTCCCCAGTCCCTCCCAAGCCCCAGGCTGTTGGAGGATTGGCAACATGGTGGGATAGAAGAAAAAGGGATGCTATGGAGGTCAAAAGGCTCTTCCTTCAGCAACATTCTGTAGCCATGACAACGTCTGTATCCCTCCAGTCTTGCTGTCAGATCCTCAGAAGGATTATAAGGCTATATAATAAGCCACTAGACCTTGGTCCCAAAGGATTCTCAGCATGCCTCCCCATGAGGCAGTAATACCAAGAGCCTCTAATACTCCAACTACTAGAACCCCCTCAGCTTCCTTGTTCACCCACAACACCCCCTGACCTCCACATCCACCATAATTTCCTCCTGCTCTTCCTCCTTTGTCCTGCTCTCAAATGCCCCACCCATTTTCTAGTCTGGGCTCCACAACCCAATAGTCCTAGCAGCATGCCTTGCCCGTTGTAAGGGAGGCCAATTGGTTGTAGAAAGGAGCATGGGCAGAAGCTCCTAAAGATGAAACTGGAGCCACCCAGGTGCTATGTCCTTGGCCCAATGAAGATTTCCTGTAGGGAAATACCCCAGCAGAAGATCTACCTCACACAAAGAAGTAGGGGCAGTGTAAATGAATGTTCCTGGATGCTGAGCCATGAATGGGCCAAAAATTGCAGGGCAGGTATAGTCCCCTTCCAAAGACAAGCTAACCAGGGCACTCCTGCTCTGTCCCTGTCTGCTTAATTCTGGAACAGCTGGCATTATTCCTCGCCTCAAGGAGACTCTTATTCCTTTGTGCTCAGGCACATTGGGCTGGGGAAGGCCAATAGCATCACATATCACACCTTGGCCACCCACACAGTCATTTCTGCAAATCTCACAGGGTGGAGGTGGGGCACAGGGAAGGGAGAATGTGACTCACACTTGTCCCACGTTCAGATCTCAGACCATCCTCCAGCTTTCGAAAAAAACAACAGATTCAGGTGTTCTCAGATGAAGGCTAGGGTTTGCTGGGCCAACTCCTCTGGGGCTTAAGAGCAGGGCTTTGTCTGATTACCTTCTTCCCTGATTCCTTATTGCTCTAAATCCAGAAAGCCCCAGGTGTGGCCTTCTGTGGGCTTTAGTGGCTGCATGGCTGAAAGCATCCAGGAACCTAGTGAGCCTGGAAAGACTGAAAATGAAGAGGCCTTTCCCACCACAGCCAGAGCTCCCAGCAAGCAGTACAGGACCTGGTATTGGGGAGAGAGTTCAGAAACCTGAAGAAATGGGAATAAAGGGGGCTCTCTGGGATCTGGAAGCCTGGTGCCATACTTGTCTCTCAAGGAGTGGAGCGTGGGATGAGCAGATTGACAAACAAAGACAGACAATGTGACATCTCAGCGAGACGTTTATCTCACTTTGAGGCTGTGGAAAAGTTTGAGACAAATTCCCTTAGACTCAGCTTACTAGATGCCTATTAAATGTTAAAATGTATGGTCACCGGGGGCTAGGTAGGTAAAGAAAACTGAGTCTCTTTTTATACCATTGAGAAGTAACAACATTCTCCTCTCCTTTGAAAATTCTAGCACATGGAGAGTAGGAACCAAGATTTTGTTGGTAAGTGGGAGGAGGTGGGCAGATACATGGGTCAAGTTCTAGGAAACCTACCACCTCCAACTGACCAATGTCATCTGCTGTCAGACTCCTTTCCAGAAGTTTCTCAGTATGGCAAGGACAAGCAATAGAAGACTCTCCCTCAATGCACCCACTACCTCTGTATATCCGAGGCACTTCTGACACCTGTATTTAGGTATAGACCATCCACAAGTCTGTTGGAGAGTTATATCTGACTTTATAGCTACTCTGTCAGTGGCAGGGCCACAGGTAGTAAGCTTGGCTTAGACTATGCTTACCTTGTAGCATACAGGAAAGCACACATCCCATCCCTCTGGTTGACACTTAAATGTTAGGCTGGAACTAGGTGGCCTTAGAGGGCAACAGGAAACAGGTCAGTTGTCAGCTAACCTTTGATGATCAGAGGAAGGAAAAACAGTGCCAAGTGTCTCCTGTCTCACACGTTTCCTCACTTGCACAGTCTCAGGAGCCCAGCAGAACTTTGTAGAAGGCAGCATCTTCCATTTATCACAGCTGGGGTAGGATTGCTCAGCAGGGCCCAATGCCCGAGGAGGAGGCTGCTGAGACTGCACTTGGCAGCTGTCAGCCCCACATCTGCAGGCAAGTTCTCATAGCCTGCCAGACCTCAAGCCTTGTCCCTGCTGCCCTTGGCCTGGCCTGAATGCCTGGCACAGCCCTTCCATGTTCTCAGAGACTGCCAGCACGTCTTGCTCGGCTGTGGCCTGGAGCAATCCTGCATGGAGAACTACACTGGCTTTCAGAGGAACAGACAAGGAGGGCCCTATTGGAGTGGTGGCACAGGCTCCAAGAAGTCCCTTCCCTTCTCTTGTTCACACCTGTGGTCACCAAGCTCAGCCCACCATGATGCCCACTTCTTTCCTTTACTCTGATGAGCTGGTGCCCAGCAAGGTCAGAGCTCATTACGATGGAGCATAAGGATAGTCCAAGAGGCCAATGAAGGGAAACTGAAGCCTGAAAGCCCCAGTAGCATGGGGGAGTGGGATTTGAGAAACTTTCTATAGGTCTTAACAGGGTCTGTTCTTAGAAGATTCCTTCCTGGCTTTACCTGCCTCCTCAGTGTATGGGGATAAGGGCTCAGTTTGAGGGAGTCGAGGCATATGAGGCTATGTGCAGCACTGCCACTGTCACCGTAATCCAACTTAGTGATTCTCCCACCCATTCCAGGTCTCAAAATTACCTATGTACAGGCCCAGAGTTCCCCAGAAGTTACCCTCATTCATGGACCAGAAAATTCAGATCCTAGCGTGACCAAAGATGGATGCTGTTCAGGCTGAGTCTTGGGAAAAATCTGGTCCTCTTTGTAGGCTTCAGTTCTGTCATCTGTAAAGTGGCACTACTGGTGGTGCAGACATCAAGAAGGACTACCATCTGCACTCTCCTAATTTGATGGTATCCCCTTCTTTGAGTTCTATGTCTGCAATGCCCCCTTCCCTGCAGAATATGAATATTGAATCTGGTGCCAGTTTTCTGAGTGAAAATGAGGGCTTTACTGGGAAGCCTGCCTTGTCCCCACCCCTTAAGCCTTGAAGACTGACAAAGTAGCCAAACTCCATCCTCCCTCTGCATGGGCCTTAAGCCCCCTACCCCAGGTTGAGCCTAGACTGGAACTGACAACAGGCTGGGATCTCCTTGTATCTTTGTCCTAGATCCTTGTGGATCTCCACACCAATTTCCCCTCAAATCTAGTCATATACACCCCCAGGATTCTGTAGTTCCTTTCTGTGGGGGAAGTAGCTTGTAATCTGAACAGGATGCAGTACCTACAGAGGAACATCATGCCCTGGGTGTCTGTAGGCCACATGAGACTTCTTAGGAGGATTCCTGACTAGGGAAATGATGCCCTGTGAAGATCTTCAGGCCACTCTAGTTCCAGAGGATCTGCAGTGGCTACACAAAGATGGTCCTCTATCCAACTGCATCCCCTATCCATGCCATCTCTCCTGATTCCTGGCTTGTCCAGGTGGACTGTGGGCCCTGTAGCTCAGGTAGGCATAAATTCTAGCCTTGATTCACTGTCCTGCAAGGTAGCTTTAGCAGAGGGGACAGGCAGGTGGGGGCAATGCAGAAGGGTTGAAGGCAGTGCCTCACTGTGTCCGTCATTCCATCTTGCTCTCTGGCCTCCCTTCTGCCTCTTCTGCCTTCTGTGCACTGCTCTTGCTCCTCCTCCCAGCCCTTCTGGTCCATCTGCCATAGGCAAGATCCCACCCTGTCCTGGAGACCACAGGCTGAGAGACAACTGGTGTTTCTAGCTACTCTGGGGCCAAGAACTTCTGGGGGATCTCTTGTGTCTCACTGAGCCAGGCTTGGGTGGGCATCTTGAGGTTACTTTGAAGGAATGAGTAAGGCTGGACACTCACCCAGCTGAGGACTTCCTGTGACTTCTGCATATAAAAAGGAAATCGAGCCAAGCCTTTGGCTGTGTATCCTACTTTGTTGTATGACCTTTGGAGATCAGAAAGAATGCTCTATTATCTCCAGGAAGTAGCTCATCACTAACTTCTGGGCAGCCCCTTCTGTGCACTGGTATAAGATGGGAGCCAGGGCAGGCCATGCGAGCCACTGGGGCTGGGTCTCTGTGTGTGGATTACACGCACACACACACACACACACACACACACACACACACACACACACACACACACACACGCGCACACACGCACACGCACACGCACACACACGCACGCACACACGCACACACACCTGGGACTTTTCAAACATCAGCACAGGGTGAGATATCTTCTGGGGCTGACATCAACTAGATGAGCAGTGCTTGTGACTAACCAAACAGGGGTGTCCAAGCCCCCCACCCCCCAGCTGATGATGAAAAGTTCAAAGCAGCAGTGATCCCAACCCATTCATCCACTGGGCTCCTTCCACTTTCGCCTCCAGCAGTTGAGATTGGAGTCCCAAATATCCCAGCTTCCCCACCTAAATGTGCCCCATACAAGGCACATTGAGTTGGGGCTGTTTCAAGTCTTCAAGACGCCAGGCTTGCTGTTCACACATGCGCCAGGACAACCCCAGACATTAAAGCCTGGGAGGCTATCAAGGCCAACATGGATTCCCCATTTAGAAGATGGGGTGAACAGACCAAAATACCCTGAGCCTTTGTCATGAAGTTGGGCAAGGAATGGTATGACAGGCAGGGGCTCCAGCCTTATCCTGCAGACTGGGGTCTGCTTGGGTGGTTGAATGCAGGAAGAAGAAACAGGAGATGTGAGTGCTAGGGGCAGGCTCAGGCAGCACAGAGTCTCCACTCCTACCCTACTGCCTTAGCCTGGGGGGCCTCTAGACAAGCCTAACCCTGCCCTGTTACTCTGGCAGCAGAGGCATGGGCACAAAGAAAGAGCAGAGATAGATGTGGGAGCCCTAAGTTCTGCAGGCTGAGTCCTGGGAAATGAGAGGAAGGGAAATCTCAAGTGCTGATCCCCTAATTCTGAGGACCCTTGCTTGGTGTTGTTAGAGCATTGGAGAATATCTCTCTGTCTCTCTCTGTCTCTCTGTCTCTCTGTCTCTCTCTGTCTCTCTCTCCCTGTCCCCCTCTCTCTTTCTCTCCCTCCCTCTCTTTCCCTGTCCTCCCTCTCTCTTCTCTCCCTCCCTCTCTTTCCCTGTCCTCCCTCTCTCTTCTCTCTCTTTTTCTCTCTCTCCCTCTCTCCCCTTGTACCCCCTCTCCTCTTTCTTTTTTCTCTCTCTGCCCATCCCCCTCTCTCCTCTCTCTCTTTTTCTCTCTCCCTCTCTCCCCTGTCACCCCCCTCTGTCTCCTCTCTCCTCTCTCTCTTCTCTCCTCCTACCTCATCTTGGCCTCTAGACCTCCTCAGAGCAACATGAGCACTGTGGAGGGGCTCAGACTGTGAAGGGAATGACTCACTCATCACCCAGTTAAACTAATGGCATCCAAGTCTTCCAAGCTCACTCTCAGGAGGGATTAGCCAGGTGGCTGGGGGTCCAATAGCTGGCCTTCCTCCCAGCCTCCAATTGGCTTCCCTGACCTCCAACCCTCAGGCAGTGAGACAGGTTCTGGATGACTCAATGGTGGTGGGTGCTGCCTTGAGCTAATTGGGAAGACATTCCATTGCCCAGTGAAACTAACTCCTTCCAGGAAGGGGGGAGTGGAAAGAGGCTTCCCTCTTTGCCAGCCAGCACTCCTACCCTGACTGGTGCCTCTTACCCACACCTCCTCCCTCTGCTGCTTCCTTGTGAGGGATAAGGAAACACGGTGCCAACCCGGAGGCCCTCCTCACTTTTTGCTCCCAGGAACATTCACCATGAGTCCCCTGTGGCTACTCACCTTGCTGCTGGCCCTGAGCCAGGCCCTGCCCTTTGAACAGAAGGGCTTCTGGGACTTCACCTTGGATGATGGGCTGCTTATGATGAATGATGAGGAGGCTTCAGGCTCAGACACCACCTCAGGTGTTCCGGACCTGGACTCTCTCACACCTACCTTCAGTGCCATGTGTCCTTTCGGCTGCCACTGCCACCTGCGTGTTGTTCAGTGCTCTGACTTGGGTGAGTTACTAGGAAACTTAAAGTGAGAGTCTCTAAAGAAGCAAAGGCCCTGCCTAGGAGCCCCTACTAAAGGGGATACATGGGCTATCTTGTGAGATGAGTGTCAAATGGTAGGGGTGGGAATGTTATGAGTCACCACTGGCTGAGGTATTGCGGTATGAATGTTTGAGGTTGTCCAGTGTCTGGCATGTGACATGCAAATAGGATGTGCAAGCTCTGAAGATGGCACCCATTATCTCAGAGTCCCTTCATATGTACTAGTGTGTGTATATGTGTCCATTTGCATATGTGTGCCCACCCCAGTCTATGACAACACACTGGATGAGTATTTATGCTGGTGATGGTGCTGGTTCCCAGGTCTGAAGACTGTGCCCAAGGAGATCTCACCTGACACCACACTGCTAGACCTGCAGAACAATGATATCTCTGAGCTCCACAAGGATGACTTCAAAGGCCTCCAGCACCTCTATGTAAGCCTCCTCCTGCCACCTGCCCTTTTATGAGGAGCTGGAAAGAGTTTGATGTTCCTCTGGCTGAGAGGAGGGTTATTCACAAATGGGGCTGGGAAAGAGGGGCTAGAACCAATAGAGTTGAAAAAAGTCTGGAGCTGGCTGGAGTGAATTGTGTATAGGGGTACAAGTCAAAATCCCTCAGGTCTGTTCTCTTTTTGACTGAAACCTTTGCATCTTATTGGCTCTTCTAAGCAACACAGAAAGAATAGATTCCACTGTAGCTCTTGGAGAAACTGACTTAGCAGACTGTGCAGTAATTGGCATTCCCAGTGCAGCTTGGAGCTAATCTCAGCTCCTTGCCATGCACTCTGTTCACAAACCTCCATGAGACCAAACAGGTTCAGATGTCTCTCAAGTACCATCAGTAGTAAGTCCAGGAGGCAAAGGAAGAGGGGAGGTGGAGTCAGGGGCTGGGATGCTCACCTTGGTCCCCTGCCCTGCCTCAGGCCCTGGTCCTGGTAAACAATAAGATCTCCAAGATCCACGAGAAGGCCTTTAGCCCTCTGCGGAAGCTGCAAAAACTCTACATCTCCAAGAACCACCTGGTGGAGATTCCTCCCAACCTGCCCAGCTCCCTGGTAGAGCTACGAATCCATGACAATCGTATCCGCAAAGTGCCCAAGGGTGTATTCAGCGGGCTCCGGAACATGAATTGCATTGGTGAGAGTAGTCTGTACCTTGGCATAAGCTATAAAAGAGCCAGATAGAGGACATCTCCTCCAGCCAAGGCAGCTGGGTACTGGACTGTGCTGTCCAGTCATAGAAAAGCCCTGTGTGCCTCAGAATGTTTCAGAAGCTTGTTTCAAGACAATGAAGGAGGCTGGGGTGGCTTTGAAGGCTCAGTTCAAGAAAGAGTCTCAAAAATAGTCTAAAAGAAGACCAGTGTTTCTTGACAAATCCCAATTTGAGTAATCACGGTGGATAAAGAGAGGGTATAGGACACAGGAAGAGTGGGCTGGTAGCAAGGATGGGAAGGGCAGTGGAGCAGTACAACAGCAGGAGTTGGAAGCCCTGACACTTTCCTCTTGCTTCTCAGCTCTCAGAGGCCAAGAACAGTGCCAGAGCCCTTGAGTCATCTTGAACAGCTGGAGTTTTCAGTTAGTTAGCTGGACTCATTCTTAAATTGCTTTCTAGAAGAGGTGGGAAGAGCCAGCAATCAGCAGATCCCCAGTACAGAAGAGAACAGGCTCCAATGGTGTGTGGGGTGCCACTGGTTGGCTCCAAGCTAACACAGCTTCTCTCCTAGAGATGGGTGGCAATCCCCTGGAGAACAGTGGCTTTGAACCAGGAGCCTTTGATGGCCTGAAGCTCAACTACCTTCGAATCTCAGAAGCCAAGCTCACTGGCATCCCCAAAGGTAGGAAAGTGTCAATATCCGACCTCCAGGAGTTTTGACAGGGGTTTGCCCAATGTACTTTATCAGGGACCTCCTCCTGGAGCAGAGAGTGGGCCTCTACCTGCCCCAGACCCTGTACTTACCTGTCAGCATGCTCTCTTCTGAGTAGATCTTCCTGAGACCCTGAATGAACTTCACCTGGACCACAACAAAATCCAGGCGATTGAGTTAGAAGACCTACTTCGCTACTCGAAGCTGTACAGGTGAGGCTGGGTTAGTCCTTAGATGCTGCAGGGCTTCATCAGCAAATGGGGCAGGACATAGGGTGGCACCCATATCCTTCTCCGGTCTAACCTCTGAAGACTTCTAATTTCCATATCTTCAGGCTGGGCTTAGGCCACAACCAAATCCGGATGATTGAGAATGGGAGCCTGAGTTTTCTACCTACTCTACGGGAACTCCACTTGGACAACAACAAGTTATCCCGGGTGCCTGCTGGTCTTCCGGATCTCAAGCTCCTCCAGGTAAGAACTGACTCTCCAACACTGGGTGGATACATGACGCCAGCCTCTGAAGTTCCTGGTTCCTCTGAACCCCTCCCATTTTTCTTTTACAGCAGCCCAGGGTAGAGAGCATAAGAACACCTAGATTACTCTCTGGGCCCCATGTCCTCATCCATACCTTACTGGAACAGTGCCCACTCTCTGTTTGTACTGAGGCAGTGCTAACTCCCATCTGTGGGATTTCTTGGGATGGGAAGTCTCTCTGCATGACTTAGCTTCCAGCTCCATAAGTAAACTAGGTTTTTCCCTATACTGTTCTGAACTTCAATTTTATCTCAGTTCCATTTATAATGAGGCAGCACAGTCCATGCCAGGCTGTGAGCACCCTCTAGTGGCCAGCGACCTTATTACCACCAGTGAGCTCCTAACCTAAGGCACCATCTTTCCTATATAGATATTCTGTCAAGATCAATGTTTGCTTCCTACAGCGGCCTCATTCTACCAAACATGGCTCCACCCCACCCATCCTGACTCACCACTCTCTATACACTTCACATGGCGTCAGTCATACACCAGTAGCCTAATCACAGCCAACACCCACTCCAGTCACTTTCCTCACTCATGGGAAAAATCACCAACTGGCCATTAATGAGTGACCATGAAATGATACTAGGAAGTGACTGATGAAGTCCAATGTGGAGGCAGGCCTGACCCCTCTTACATCTGCCCCTCTTCCTCCAGGTGGTCTATCTGCACTCCAACAACATCACCAAGGTGGGCATCAATGACTTCTGCCCCATAGGCTTTGGAGTCAAGAGGGCCTACTATAATGGCATCAGCCTCTTCAACAATCCTGTACCCTACTGGGAAGTACAGCCAGCCACCTTCCGCTGCGTCACTGACCGCCTGGCCATCCAGTTTGGAAATTATAAGAAGTAAAGGCAGTGGTAGCCATCATGGTGGCCTTGGTGAGAGTCTCCGAGGAACATAGCCAGATGTTCTACAGGGGAAGGGGAAGCAAAGAAGCTAAGCCCCCTACCTGCAACACCTTTGTTCCCCAACACTAGCTCACTGCCCCACCACAGCCTCCCTTTGGCTCCCAAGCATGCACATATGCACATGGCCTGGAGCAGTCCTTCTTTCCAACCCTGTTATGCTTCCTTCTAGGGTGCTAGATATCTCCCCTGCCATCTCTCTGGACCCAGTTCATATCTCTCTGTATCTCTCTGCCTATGCCTTTGTCTGTGTCTCTGTCTGCCTATTTCTGTCTCTGTTTGTGTGTGTCTTTCTGACTCTCCCTCTCCTTGCCTCCATTTCTCCCTTTCTCCCCCCCCTCTCTCTCTGTCTCTCTGGCTCTCTTTCTCTCTGGCTCTCTCTCTCTCTCTCTTTCTCTCTCTCATACACACACACACGCACGCACGCACGCACGCACGCACGCACGCACGCACACACACACACACACACACACACACACACACACACACACTGACCATCTGCTAGTCTGCTTTCTGCTTCATAGGACTCTGGCCAGTTCCTGCACAAATACATCTGGGAGCAACTATGCCACTGATTGCCCTGCCCAGCACTTGACTCCTAGCGCTGGAGGAGGCTTGAAAGTGGAGGCCCAGAACCCTGTCCATATTGCCCAGGAAGGCGGGGCATACTCTGCTATCAAAATGAGGAGCAGGAAGCTTCCTAGCCCCTGGAGAAGCTCAGAAGGCCACCAGAACCCCCAGAAGCAGTTTGCATTGGCCCATGTCCTCTCCCCAAGAAGGCTAGGTCCCTCTCCCTCACCTTTGGGTCCCTGCTGTGGTAGAGGTTGGTGAGCAGTTGCACCCAGCTGGAGGGAGTGCTGCTTCTGAGATCAGTTGTCTTTCAATTAAAGAAAGACTGTGCAATATGACTGTGTGGTACTTCTCTGGGACATCAATGGGCTTCAAGAGAAGAGCAGAAGTGAAGCAAGCAACCTCCTCAGGCCATCTCCAAGGGTCTGCCTTTCCATGCCTCCTTCCAGCCCTTGCCCTCAGAAGAAGGCCCTCCTCATCCTTAGATCCAGAGCTATAAAAGCACATACCACGTGACCAGACATAAGGCCTAGGCCTTGCCTGCTATTCCCCCCCTTTCTCCATTGTCCCAGCTATTCTTAATCTGGACCCCAAAAGCAGGCCACACCCGAGGTTACATCTGCTCTCCCAGAGTGGAGCATTTGTCAAGCAATTTCTGGCTATGGAATACCAAGGTATGTCCCACTTCCTTCAAGAGGGGAACTTCAGTAGCCCAGCAGAACCCTGTCTGCCAGCTTAGATGGAATCAGGGGAACCGAATAATTCCAAAACCCTGTTGCAGTCTGTGCAATGACTAGTTCCTGTGTTAACACTAGGAAAGGGCAGAGAGAAGGAACCCTTGACATCAGGCAATATATTAGTGCAGCTACTTGGGCCAGCCTGGTTTGCCTTCCCATCCAGCACCCAATAGGTCTCTGAAGGGTAAGAGCAGGCTGCAGCTGAATCCTGAGGGAGGCTCTAGTTTGGGTTCAAGGAATCATGCCCAATGGGGATACAAACTTCTCTGGAAACAAACAGGCCCCTTTAGGGCTGAAGTGGATGCAGGCTAAGCACAAGGCCTCCTGCTCAGGTCATGGGAACTGGGGCTTCCTTATGTAGTGACAGCCAGCCAGCAAAAATAGAGCAGCCAATGCCAATGTGACTGACAGGCCAGAAGGGGTTCACCTAGAGGCATTGCTTGTGGCTTCTCACACACAGCCATACCCTTATGCCTGTCCTGGAATCCCAGGCACCCAGTGTCCCCAGGTTTCTCCTTTTGGGGATGGGAGGTGCCACACAGTGTGGTGGCCCAGCGATAGAATGTCACCCAGCAGCATCATAGCACTATTCTGGGGCATGTGCTCCACAGCCTGGCAATCTCTGCTGAGCTGGGCAGACACAGGGCAAGGGCACTGGCCTAGGGCCAGGAGTCAGGGCCTCAGTCTGGTCCCCGTGCTGGTGGGAAGGAGGGGCAGGCAGCAATGAGCCCTGGTAGAGACAGAAAGATGAAGCCCTCAGTGTGTTTCTCTGGGGGGTGTTGTGGGAGCAGGATTCAACTCAACAAGTCCTCGATAGCCACACTGCATCTGTTTTCCCTTCCTGCCTCTCTCCCTGGATATTTACCTTTCTTTTCATTTTGCTTCCCCTCATTTTAGGAAAGTATATAAGGCTATCCTCTGCAGGTCTCAGATCAGGGACCCAGTAAGGCAGTGCCACCATCAGCAGCTCAGGAGACAAGTGTTACATAGATATTAAGTTCAGAGAAAGGATACCACACTGTCTAGACCAAAGGCTGTAAGCCCCTGGGCAGAAGCCCATGAGGCTGGAAGGTCATGGTTAAAGGTGGACTCCATCTTCAGAGCACTTGGTCTTGGCCACAGGAATGAACTCCTCTGTCTTGGGACTGGAGAGATTGGCAGTTATGAGCACTTGCTACTCTTGCAGAGGACCCAGATTTGGTTCCCAGAACCCACACTGGGCATCTTACAACCAGAGATCCAAATCGTTTCTTCTAGGCACTGAGCTTGCTCATGGTACACATACATACACTTGGACAGACATACATACCCATAAGATAAAAATAAATAAATATTCATACACACACACATATTCTTCAACTTCACTCTATTATTGAGCACATTTCAAATTATTAGATAATAATGAACTAAAAAAAATCACAATGAAACCAGGTGTGGGGGTGTATTCTCTAATCCTAGCAAGAGAATCAGGAGTTCATGGCTGACTTTGGTACATGGGACTCAGTCTTTAAACAAACAAACAAACAAACAACAACAAAACATACATACACACACACACACACACACACACACACACACACACACACACACACACACACACAAAGGACAATTGCATTAAAATAGTCCCTGGGACCCAGCAGTCCCCTACCTTCATTTTCATTGGGATGGAAAGTAGGGTTATAGTTGAGTCAGTGGCTTTGGTCACAGGAAGCCTCAGCCTCATTGCAATGATGATGCAGAGCATAGAAGACAAGTTCCAGCCCAACATTTTTTTTTTTAGTATGAGTACCTGGACTTTGGGACAGACTGACTGAGGAGTCATGGCACCAAAACAGCCTGGTGTGCTGAGTGGGGAGCAATGTGAGAAGGGAAAGGGGCTGTGAGCACCAGAGCCTCTAAAGGTGGTAGGCATGTTTATATGTAGCTCAAAGCAGAGGCCAGCTGAGTAGCCATCAAACTGGTGAATACTCACATGTGCAAACATATATGAACACTATGCACAGAAAGAAACACACATGCGTAGAGACACAAATTAACACATACACAAGTACACACATATATACACAAGCACATAAGCACATACAAGCCTATGTATGAAGACAGAAACACATGTGCATAATGTGCATAGAAATTCAGGCAAGCACACAACATATGCACATGAGTGTACATTAAACGAACATATCTAGACAGGCATGCACTGCATAAAGAGAAACACACAAATAGGTACATGCACATGTAGTAGGAAATACACAATTACATAATAATGTGTGTCATTGGGAACACTGTTCTATGAAAAAGGTAGTTGCCAAGGAGTGGCCTTTGAGAGGCATGGGACTAGGATAAGGAATTTTTCCGAATACTAACTACAGGTCAGGTGCCTTTTGCATTCAGTGGGTCCCAGCTGGAGCCTAAGCCAAATCCACTCACTACTTAGGTTTAACATGTCAGATCTTGCAGAAGAAGCAATTGGCCAGGTATCCTGGACCAGGGCCGAGATAGAAACAGGGCTCCTGGGGAGAAAATTCCTCCCTGGAGGGCCTGAGGTGAAGGACCTGGAGTAGGGGCAGCAGGGCTGCTCTGAAACTGTGGACCCAGGCTCTTCCCATGGGTTCCAGGCTCTTCTATGCACTCTGGGATCTCTTTGGAAAACAGAGACCATAGGAAGAGGTGAAGATTCTATTCTGGACACATGAAGTACAGCCCTTGTTTCCCTTGGCTTCCCCAGAGGAAGGAGCATGGTGCAGAAGGGACCCAGTGCCCACTGCACAAAGAGTGACTAAGGAAGAGGGTAGTTGTCCTAGATAATGAGCTGGTCCTGCTCAAGAGGCTTGGTGTTTAAAGAGTCATTGTGTGTTCGTGTGTGTGTATGAAACACATACACATGTGTGCACACAAAAAACATAGCTGAACAGAGCTTTCCAAAAGTACCAACTGTGGGATCTACTGAGGCTAAGCAAGCTGGGAGGTGGCAGGTATGCAATATACAATTTGAAATATGACTTTCTTTAGTGACTAAGTTGAGGTGTATATGAGTATCCTGGCACGTCTATGATAAATTATTTCAACTGACCAAAAAAAAAAAAAAAAAAAGTAAAATTAATTCCTTTGTGGTTCAAGGGTCATGGCAGGGTGGTACTCCCTGATAATGTCTATGAGGACACATCATGCCTCTTGTAGCTCCTGGTGACTCCTTGTATTTAGCTACTTCACTAGGCCTCTGTTGTCCATGGTCTCTTACTTCTATGTGCATTGGAAACTTCTCTTTGCCTGTCTTAGAGCGACATGATCATTGCACACAGTGCCTGCCCAAATCACCAGAAAGCATCTCCTCAGCTTACCATCCTTCACTTAGTCACATCTACAATGACCCTATTTTCAAATAAAGCCCATTCCAGTACTAGCAATCAGCCAGGATGAGTCTAGGTTGTGGTCAATCTGTTCCAGGGCTGTAGGTGGACGTTGACCCTGGGGCTTTGGAGAGGAGCTGTATCAGCCTGGAAAGAGTAGATATGAAAATGGGGATAGGTGAGGGCCAGGGCATCTGGGCCTGACCAAGAAACTGCTATCCCAGAAGAGGCTGTGACAGCCACACCAAGTGGCAGAAGGGAAATTGAACAAGCAGGGGACATGGCCTGGAAGCCCAAAGAAGCAAGGTAGGCAGCCACAGGGTCCATAGAGGAGGTGCCTGGTGGCAGTGACAGAGTGGACTGAGAACTCAGAAAAATGAGAGGGGCTGGAATAAGAAAATCAGCCTGGAAGGTGGCTAGCTGGCTGCTTCCTGCAAATTTCTTAAGCTAAGGTGACCTTTTTTGAGGTTGCCCAGGAGTAGCCATCAACAGCACAGGAGAGCACCAAGATTAGGTCCTAGAATGGCAGATTCAGAAGCAATGGGGTTAAGGGTAGGACCAAGAGGCACTCCATTTCCTGAGTTTCTCTAAGAGGTGTATCATGATTCCCCAAGCCTCCACTTGTTTATGGAGAATGTGGGTGACAAAGAAAAGCAACTGAAAGTGGCCAGCTCTGGTTGCTCTTCAGGAAAGCCGGGGCTTATTCCACTTTTACTTCCCCTATTCTAGGCAGTGGAAATCATGGAGTGTGCCAGGGAGCCCTGAAATATACCCAGTTCTTAAAGAAGAAGTTGCTGATTCCAAGCATGTCCCAGTTCATGATAGCCATGGATCCTCTGGCAAAGCCAGTGACAGTGTGCTGGGGGTGGGATGGGGGAGCTCTCACACGGAGGATAGCCAGTGCCCAAGGAAAGACACCTCTGTTGAAACAGAAAGATGGGGTATATGGGGGGCAATGTAGTGTGTGAGCAAACATGTGAACAAGAGTGTGGAGGAAAGTAAGTCAACAGTGTGGAAAGTAACTGTCTAAGTGCTCATGTGTTAGTGTGTGTGTGTGTGTGTGTGTGTGTGTGTGTGTGTGTGTGTAAGAGAGGGGCAAGGGAGAAATGGAGAGAGGCAAGGAGGGAAGGAGAGAAGGAGAGAGGAAGGAAGGGAGAAAAGCAAGTATGTGACTTTGTGAATCTATAAGCATGTGTGGATGATGTATGCAGGCTAGCTTATATGGATGTGAGAAAATATGTTTAAGTCACCTTCTGTGAGTGTGAGTGAACATGTGTGATACATGAGTTTGTGAATGTAGGTATGGATGAACATGTGAGTGGTGCTTAATGAGTATGAGGGTATGAGTTGGATGAGCATGAGCATAAGGGTGTGTGGGTGAACAAGTAAGGATATGTGTTGGATGAATGTGGAGTGGGGTGAGCTTACAAATATGCATGTTGGTGAGCACTTGAATGTACTTGTAAGGTGAATGTGGGCTAAGGATGAGCATATGAGTGTGCATGTTGGTGAATGTGGGTGGAATTAATATAAGAGTATGCAGTTGACTGAGTGTGGGATGGGCATGAGTATGTGAGGGTACATGTTGGTAACTGTAGGTGGGTATGAATGAGTGTGTATGTTGAGTGAATGTGGGTAGGTGTGATTGAGTAAGTATATATGTTGGGTGACTGTGGGGTGCAGGCAAGCATCTTAGTATATATGTTGTGTGAGTGTACAGTGTGGATGAGCATGTGAATGTGCATGTTGGTGAATGAGTATGTTGGGTGAATGTGGGTTGGGATGCACACATGAGTGTGCATTTTGGCGAATGTGGGTGAGTGGGAATGAGTGAATGTCTATGTTGGGCGAGTGTACGATTGAGGACATGAATAAACATATTGGGTGAGTGCAAGTGAGCAGGTGAGTGTGAATGTTGGGTATGGGGTAGGTGTGAATATGGGTGCTCATATTGGGTGAGTGTGGAATGGCTGTGTGAGTATGCATTGCTGGTGAGTGTAAAGTGGGCATGAATGTGTGAGTGATCGCCTGTGAGCATGGGGTAGCTGTATGAGTGTGTATGTGAGTGTACAAGTGGTCTGCTGTGCTGAGAAGTGCCCTAGCTTTCTGGAACACCAGATCTCACTGACTTTTCCACAGAACTTGCTGCTTCCTGGGGGAAAGGCTGGCTATAGGGGTGTGACCCTCTCTGTCCCAGGGTGAGATCACAATGGCTCCTTCCTGTGCTTTAGATAGGTGTCTTACACAGTGGCAATTCCTCAAAAACTGCTTTCTCTAAACTCCAGAACCATGTTATATCATCCCCAGTTAATGGTTCCACCATATCCCTTATCCCAACAATCTGAGCACTTTCCGAATCACTCCCTTTCAGTAGACACCATTGTATCCCCAATCACTCAGACCAGCCTGGTTCATAGGCTCCCTTGGTACCTGTGTGTCAGGCTCCAGCAGGTGTGACACTAAGGTTTGACTCATAGCCTTCTCCTCAGCCTCTGCCCCTCTCTGTTCACAAACTAAAGCAAGGTAGCACCTGGGGTCAGCTTCTGCTGTCTCAACAGCTGGAAAGCTCAGTGCTACAAAAAGCAGTGGCAGGTGCAGCTCACCTCTGAAGGTCCAAGGGCACACAAGGGTGGCTGCCCTCATTGGTGTTCGTGTGTGTTGATGAGTACATGGAGGGGGGGGGTCTGTTCTAGGGTGCCCTGTATTGGTCTCTGGGTGTCCACTTGAGTGCTGCATAGCCCACTTTGTCCTAGAGAATGGTGTTCACTTGATAACCTTTAGGGGTCATTGAGAGAAAATCTGTTAGAAGCTCCAGCTTCCCTCTGGAGAAATGTGTTTAAATGTCTGCACTCCCAACGTTTACCAAGCAGTTTCAGAAAACCACCAACCACAAGAGCCCACCAAGAGCCCAGAGACCCAAGCTGCAAATCAGCTCCAAGCCCCAAGGGTAGAGGGCCTTGAGAGGTATGGCAACCTGCCGCCCCAGTCACATGCGGGGGCTTTCTGCACCAGCAGCTTCTCGGCCCCCACTTTCCAACCACGCCCACCGCTATTCTGCCAGTGTCCTTGGAGGGCCATGCCAGGCTAGGAAGTGCTGGCATTCCCTCGCATCCTGAGGACAGAAGGGCGCACACCGGGCACAAGGCTCAGGAGCACCTTGTCCCCAGAGCCTGTTCGCCAGTGCACTGCCCCTCCATCCGCTCCTCCTCCTCCTCCTCCTCCCCCCACCCAGTCCTCCTCCTCCTTCATCACCACCACCACCACCACCACCACCATCACCACCAACACCACCACCACCACCACCACCACCACCACCACCACCACCACCACCACCACCACCACCAGCTCCCTCCCTCCCCCACCCCTTCCTCCCTCCCTTCTTGCTTAGAGCTGCGGCTGGAATCGAGTGCGCAGCGTCGCCTGCCGCTGCTGGTGCGGAGCTTGGGGAGCACTCGGCCACAGCCCTCGCCTGCCGCGGAGGGTCCTGCTACGCACTGCTGGCCAGGCTGCTCGGTGCCCGGGCCTTTCCGTCCTTGGAGCGGATCGTTGCCTGCCCGGCGCCCTCCACCAGCAACAGCGACAGCCAGAGCAGAGGCCGCGGTGGCGGCTGTGCCCATGCCGGGGTAAGTGGTGCCCAGGGCGCACAGACGGGTGCAGAAGGGGTGGGCGCGCTAGGAGGCGGGGGCGAGAGGGTGGCCCAGCAGGTGGCGCGGTGGTAGGTGGGGGGGTACTCAGGATCCCGCCCAAAGCACCTGCTCCCTAAAGGCTGGGGCCTGTGTGTCCTTGTGGCACCAAGGGTGCGCGTCACCCCGGGCCTCAGAGCTGACAGGCAGCGCCCCGCACCCGCACCTGCACCAGCACCCTCACCCTCACCCTGCACCCCGCATCCATCCATCGCGCACGCGCATCTGTGCCTAGGGAACAAGGCCGCTGGGGGCTGCAGGCTGAGGGCTGGGGCTCCAAGCAGGCATAGCCAGGGGCTCCAGGCCTGGGCCAAGAGTCTAGCCCCTGCGCACACACCTTCCCAGGGCTTCGAGGCAACCCCTCCCCCGCCCCCCGCCTCCTTCCACTGTATCATCCTCCCCCTCACATGTTCCTACACTGTCCCCTGCACGCCCACATAGCTGCCCAGCTGACCCTGCTGTTGGCATGGACAATGCCCCCAGCAAGTGGCAGAGCCACACTTGAACAAGTCCTTCATTTCTGCCAACAGCTGCCTTCCTCTCCTCACCTGTGTGACCTTGGCTAGAGGATTTCTGTGATGGGGAGCCTCAGTGTTCTTGGGGTTGAAGGCTCCCGCCCTGTTATTCTGGGATGTGAAGCCAATGGCAGCATCTCTGGAGCTCAGGAAGTCCTGCTCCTCTCTCTATGACCTGGTCTCCCTGTCCTGTGAACCATTATGGGGCTAAGTGACTCAGCCAACAGGGGAAAGCCAGAAGGCAAGGTCAAGGGTCAGGGTCCTGGTGCCTCACCTGGGCATGTCAGACAGGCAGGAACTCCTAGACTGGGAGCTCTGGCCAAAAGCTCAGGGAGGGTAGGAGAGTATGCAAGCACCCCTTTGTCATCCTCTCAATGCAAGGTAGACAGGGCCAGGGTCTTCCCCTCCTTGCTGAATGTTTGCCACTCCAAGACCAGACCCTGATTGAGGCTCCTACCTAAAGTGGGCTGATACATGATCAAGTCCCCAACCCAGTCTCCCCTAGCTCTGTACAAGGAGTTTGGCACCATTCTGGCAGATGCCAACAGCCCATACATCCCAGATCCAGGGCTCTGGATCTCTGTCTTTGCCTCTCCTAATATGTGGCCATTTTAAAGCAGAGGTTTGATTCTTAATCTACATGCGCTTCTCAGGTGCCTGGCACAGGCTTGACAGAGTGGGCATTTGGTTTTTGTGTGGCACATTCATGACCTTGATTCTGCTGGATCTGCAGACTCACTAACAACATGCGAAGCTTTGATCTCTGTCCCCATTTCACAGGCAGGATCATTGAGGCTCCCGGAGGAGAGACTTGGTAGTACATTGAGGGCTTAGACGAAGGTCCCTTTATTTTGTTTGTTTGTTTGTTTCTTTATTTTGTTTGAGCAGATAACTGGAGATGCTCCTGTATATCTATGGTGTATGGGTGCATGAATAATGCCATATCATCCCCCTTCCTGAGCTCCTCCTGCATCCACACATGGTTCTAAGCAGGTTCCTGGACACCCTGTTGGAGCCTTCTATCAACCATATTCAAGAACGGATGTGTTTACACCCACCATCACCACCACCACTACCACCACCCTTCATAGACAAGGAAACTAAAGCTTCCTGGCTTGGAGATGGGATCTTGGAGGAGTGGTCTGAGAGGCTGTCAAGTTCCACTGGGGCCCAGATTAGGCCTAGCAAAGAAGCCAAGGGTGAAGCTGACCCCTCAAGTCTGCACCAGAACAGTCAGCTGGTCAGTTGAAAGGAACTGGGCACTTGTGGTCGTGGGACATCGATTCCCTACCACTAGCCTCAAGGCAAGAGAGGGCCAAGGGCACAGGCAGTCTTGATCAGCTCCACCTGCTCCAATCCCAGCCCTGGCAGGTAGTTTGAGTGGAGGGCAGCCATGCTCTGGCACAGAGGAGGTGAGGCAGGCAGATGGGAGCAGGGTGGGTGTGGGAGGGGTTCTGCAATGAGCCAGAAGGAGAACCAGTCCCTGGGGAAGAGAGCCCCCGAGGCTGGAAATATGCTTGGAAGAACAGCTTCATCAGAGGGAATGCCACTATGAACCCCTGGGGGTAATCAGGGGCACCAGCACCCTGTGGAAGACACCTCTCTTGGTCTCTAATGACAGGAGATTCAGGGTATGGTGCCAGCTCTATGCCTGATGATTTCTGTGACCTTGGCTAAGTCCCTTCTCTTATCTAAATCTGAGGAGCAGGGTACACCTTGCAGGTCCTGCATTGACATTTCAGGATCCATAGCTACAGATGATAGGCTGAATTATTTGAGAGAGCAGAAGAACTGAAAAGTTAGCCAAGCCAGCAAGACAAACTAGTCAGTGAGCATGAGAGGACAGCCTGTGGATCACTGCACACTATTCCAGTCTGGCCCAATCAGCCAGAGAGGCATCCAAAGGGGGATGTAATGAACTGCCAAAGCACCATCTGAACATGACTGCTATAATATGAGCTTAGTTGGACTCTTAGAGCTAATACAGGCAGGTCCAACTTCCTCCAGCCATTTGCCCTGATCCCCCCACCTCTCAGGCAAGTTGGTGTACTGTATACCCCTTCTGATTTTAAACTGTTGGAGCCTGTGATTCAGAAATGGTTTCTGTCTCCACCCTAGGTTACTAGCACATAAAATGGCAATAATTATAACACTAACAATGGGAGTCACCTGTGCCAGATACTGTTCTGAGTACACCACAGACATCCTTTGTCCTGCCCTTCATTGGAATAATAACTGAATAAAGCAAGTGCTGTTATTATGTACAGTTGACAGGTTATCCAACTGAGGCCCAGAGAAGTTAGGTAACTTGTCCAAGGTCATGTAGCCAGAGAATGGCAAAGCTACCTGTTATGATGTCTCCAGGAATTTCTTCCATTGTCTCTAGAAGTATGTGTTGAACTTTACTGAAGGGAGCACTGAATTTTAAGCTGACTGTCTAGGGAACACTTCTGGGGTAGAGCTACAGATTCTTAGGAATGTTCTGCAGCTCAGGACCAGAGATGTTGATGTTCCCACTGAGATAAAAGGATGAAAGATGATTTCTACCCATCCAAAACACATGGAGTATGATTCACTTTTAATAAATTATCTATGTGAGGCCTTCAGGGACACCCCTAAAGAAAAGCAAATGGTGAATGAAAACCTGGATTGTGGCACCAAAGCCCCCTGAAGCCCCTCCACTGCCATCTATGACTCCAGAGGAATCCCAAGCTGGCCATGGGAAATGAAGACCTACAATGCACAGATGGTTCCTCCTTGTCCCCTGTCATTTCCCAGCTCCTCACTGTAGCCTTCCTGCCCTGCCCTGACTGGGTCCGTGTAAGCCAGGCCAACAGTACCCAGCTGGATAGTCCTCCCCTGCCATGGTACCTTCTGTTGGGTGGGAAGTGCTGGCAGCAGACCTGGGAGAAGCCTGGGGAGAAAGGTCTGAGGCACACATCACCAGAACAGACAGAAGGAGGTTCTCAGATGTAGAGGAATTTGATCATCTGAGACTGTGCCAAAGTTCAGAGGGGAACAAGGTCACATAGCTGAGTAGATGGCAAAACTGAACTAGAGCTACATGGTTCAGGCAGATTCTTGGGCCTAACAAGTAGACTCTCTTGGAACCCAAAAGATTTCCAGAGACTTGTGTACAAGTCAAAGGTGTGTAAATGGGGGATACTGTCATTTACCTCAAACTTTGTTTTTTGTTTTGTTTTTCTTTTTAAATATTTATTTTTTATTTTATATGTATGTGTGTGTGCCTGAGTGTTTATATGTACACCATGTGATTGCATACATATGTGCATACAGGGGTGTGTGGAGATCAGAAAGGGGCATCAGATCCCCCAGAACTAGAATTAAATGCAGTTGTAAACCACCATGTGGGTGCTGGGAACCAAACCAGGTCCCCTGCAAGAATAGTAAGTGCTCTTAAGCACTGAGCCATCTCTCCAGACTGAAGTGTGCCTTTTTCAAGGGGGTATAGAACCCGCTGTTCTTGGTTCTCCCAGGAAACAGACAACCATTCCTTTAAATGAGTTCTTTCATGAGCAACAGTCTTGAAACAGTTTATAAACCAACATCGCCTGATAAGCCAGTTATTAGCCACAAGTGGCAATTTAAGTAAAGTGAAATTATAAATCTCTGTCTTTGGTTGCACTGAATATGTTCCAGGTGCTTGGTAGCCATGTATGGCTGCTTGCTTCCCTATCAGATGAGGAGGTATAAATGTTTCCATTGCTGTCCAAAAGTACCATCTCAGTTTGTATGCAAACGTTAAGTCCTGACATGGGTCCTAAAACCACCTATACTGCACTTCCCTGTGGCATTCAAGCTACTACTAACCCAACTATGGACAAGGCTTTCCCAGAAAACCTTCCAGAAGTGAATCCCTCAGGTATTTCTGGGCACTCATGAACATTTCAAGAAGTGTTCTTTGACCAGCTAGGCTCTGATCTAAGGGCTTAACAACTGAGGATACAAAGTGTCAGGATGAATGTACTCTATTTTCAAGATGTGGCCAGGCATGCCAGGGGCCACATCTTATTGGTCTAATGGCCATTGTGGACTCTGTTCCATAATCATTCAACCATATTTACAGTGACCCTTGTGCCCTGTGTCTGCTTCTGTGAGAGCAGTGAGAAAAGCAAATGTGCTTTCCGCCCTCGCATAGCAAATGTGCTTCTCTATGTTCATCAAAAATATCTGCCTCCACCAAAGCACCCAGCTGGCTGGATCCAGCAGCTTGGGTGGAGGCTGTGAGGCTAGGCTGTATCTCTCAGAGCTCAGCCCCCAATTTCACCCTTGCCCTGCCCTTCTTGACTTAGCTAGACAGCCTGAGCTCCATCTTCTTAGGAGCTACAGGGGGCTGGTGCTTGCTAGATTGGTGACAGGAACTAGAGAATTCCTAGTCATTCCATCATGCTCAACAAGGTACCACTCAAAGTCCCTAAACAGACCATAAGCCACTCTCTCCTGACTCCTCAAAAGAGAGTAATGAAGGCAGATGTGTACACTCAGGTCAGCTCATCTATGACTTGAAGACTCCACTAGGCCAGACCAATGTTTCCCAAGGACCAGGTCAGGTGCCTGGACACTCAAGAGCCTCAAGAGCATGAAGCCCACCTAATGGGGGGGGGGATAATTGTGCCAGGCATTCTGCTGATGTCAGTAAACAAAAGTTAAGACCAATTTTTTACTAAAAAGCAAAATAGATCCAATTTAGAAACTTGTACAAATGTTCACCCCACTTGGAGCCAGCCTCAAATCCTGACACTACAAGATCCTGATGGTCCTGATTAGTCCCCACTATGTGCCCAGGGCACTCACTACATTTGGTAGCTTGGAGGAGGAATCAGAACTGAGGAGGAATCAGAACTGGGAGACCACAGCTCAGAGACCCAAGAAGCTCTTTGTAAATGACTAAGGTGTTGTCTAGTTTTCTTTATCTTTCTTTCTTTCTTTCTTTCTTTCTTTCTTTCTTTCTTTCTTTCTTTCTAATAATAACATTATTCCTTCATATTTAAAAAAACTAATGCTTTATAAAAGGCTTTTTAACTATTAAAAATAAAGCACAGAAGAATATAAGATGTAGGAAGCTCCTCTCTACCTCATCCTATCCCCAAAATGCAAAGCAGTTTTCCATTCTATTGGACTTATTTCTTCTCTCTTTTGTTTGTATAAACAGTTTATGTTCACATTACTGTAATTAAATCGTGAGCTCAATTGTGTGATCTATTTTTTACATCACATGGCATTTTCTTTATTAATATAATCCCTTCCTAAATTAACTTTTTTTCCAAAATGGACATAGTTCACTTCGTTAAAGTACTTACCAAAAAAAAAAAAAAAAGTCAACTAGAACTGTGCCACAAAGAAACTGCAAATGATCATTTACTCATCTGACAGTTATTTATCAGGCACACTGGTGTATCAGGGCAGTCCTCAGTAATTACAGTTTTTAATGACTAAATAGTATTCTCTTAAGAGATTGTAATTCACTTAATTATTTGGCTATTTTAGGATATGTAGGCAGCCGGATTTGTTTCACTCTTTTGCATGAGACTCTGCTAAGCATCTTGGGGCAGAACACTCACCCTGTCCTAAGGAGAGGACCCAGACAACAGTGCAGCCTGCCAAATGGCTCTCCAGAAGGGCTTCTGAATGTGCCAGAAGGGCTCACTCGCTGAGGCCTTGCCAGCTTTAGGTATTCCAGTCAAACAAGCTGCCATAGGTATCTAGGTCAGAAAATATCTATTTTGTTTTGTCTTCAGTTAATTGCTATTGAAGGTAAACATTTCTACAAGTTTCTAAATTGCATCTATTTTGTTTTTCAGTAAAATACCTAGTTTTAACTTTTGTTTACTGAGGTTTTCTATGTTTTTCCAGTGTGTTTGAATCAAGAGAATTAATTTATACAAGGGAAATAATGGTATGATATATTTGCTGAAAGACATTTTAACCTCTTGATTCTTTGCCTTTTTTCAGCACATAAGATAAACACTTTGTTGATGTCTTACATGGATTCTAGGCTTACAGAATCTCTTCTTTTTAATTAACATTTTTTATTTTATGTGTATTTATTTTCTCACATGTATGTCTGCACCTGGTGCTGAAGGAAGCCAGAGATAGTGTCAAATTCCCTGGAACTGGGGTTACAGATGGTCGTGAGCCTCCATGTGAGTGCTGGGAACTGAACCTAGGTCCTCTGTAAGAGCTGCAAAGAGCCCCATTACATGATCTCTTTACAAAATTCTAAGAACTATAAAATCTGGGTTTGTTCTCGCTGTCCTCTTTTGTAGTTATATTTCTTAATATGTTTAATTTTTTTCTTTCTATACTAGGGATTAATGCCAGGGCCTTGGGCATGCTCCCACTGAGCTACACCCACATCTTTCCTTATTCTTTTTAATTTAGAGTTTTAATTTATTGCCCAGGCTGGCCTTGAACTTGAAGTCCCTTTAGCCTTGGCCTTCCAATAGCTGGAATTACAAGTATGTGATCCCATATCTGGGAAAATATTTAAGACTGTAATGCAGGGGTCAGCATCTTCTTTGGTAAAGTGTCATATGGTAAATATTTTCCACTTTTCAGAATCAACCATGCTTTATATGGAGGCACAAACACAGACACAGAACATATGAAAGTGAATTGGTATAACAATGTGTTAATAAAACTTTATTCAAAAGCACATTTTGCTGGATTTGGCCCTTGAGCTGTGGTTAGTGAACCTCATTTAATCCAAATAAAATGCATTTTCAGGACTATGAGGTGAGAAAGCAATGTCCCCTTAGCCAGGTTGCTAGCCACAGGTCTCCATTTCCTTTATCAAGTCACCTGTTCCTTGGAGAATTTATAATGGATCTTGCGTCTTCCCCTCAAAATAACACCCCATTGATATATCCACTAGAATCATTGGAGTTCCTGGACAACAAAAGTACAAACAGAGCTTCCTGAATAAACAAATAGGAAAACAAGGAGGGAATCAAGGAAAAGAAGAAATGGAGAAGGCTCTGTGGCCATTCCCTTTCAGCTGATGAATGGTGGCCACTGGCCTCTTTGTTTCTCTGAATAAAAGTATTCGAGAATGAGCCATCATCCCACTTTCTCTTCCCAAACGTTGGAACCTTGTTAGCCTCTGAACTATCCCAGATCTCAGAATTACTTGCACTCTGGCGTTTTGACATAAGCCAGACCCAGGTTATAGGTTGAAATTGATTCAATACTACTGAACCAAAGTTTGCATAGATAAGTGGCCAGGGCCATTACCGTGGCATGGGACATGACAGAGAAGGGAGAGGTTCTTGCTCCAGTTTAGGCCAGTCCTGCTGAAACCATTTGGTGTTTTCAGAACACGGTTCTGTTTCCATGGCAGTGCTAGGGTTGTGTCACATCCCAGGCCTCAAACTGACTGCCTGTTCAGGCAAAAGGGTCCATTTCTCCCAGTACAATATTGGACCAGACACACTGCATCTTGGCTTGGAGCCACAGGTCTGAAAGGAATGACTGTGATCCAGGAAGCTGGTCCAGGGTCCCCAATTCCTGGGGATTTCCAGGAGGGAGACTGCCACTAGGAATGGAAACCTCGTGCAGAAAACAAGGGGAGGAGCTATATATGGCACATGGACAGAACAACTCTGTCCTAAGCACTTCTCCCACAGAATCTAGCCTCCCTTGTAGCCCATTACTCATTGCCTCCCAGCTCAATGAACATTGGCTGGACCTTTGTTTGGAAAAGGCCCTATGTATCCTAGGAAGCAGAGCAAGAATAGCCACCACATTGTATTTTGAGGTGGGAGAGGTCCAGGGAGGAGATGGGGCTGGCCCGGGAGTGGCTGGTTAGCATCCTTGGACTGATGGCCCTTGGGAGGCCCATTGGGCTGTCTGGGCATGTGAGTCCAGGCATGGTCGGAAGTCCCCTATGTTCCCTGCCACCCTTCCATAGAGTCACTTTAGGGGACTAGTGGAAGAAACTACATGTCATGTCTACCACCCAGGGAGAAGCCTTTTACAGTCTTACTACCTACAACTGCCTCTCCCAGCTCTCAGTCTCATGGGTATCTATCCATGAGCATCTACTGGGCAAGAAGGGGAACCTAGAGGAGATCGTGGATTGGGTTGGGTCCCTGATGGGCTCTGTGGCCTGCTGAGGGTATGCACTTGGACCCCTGACTTAGTAGTGCTTGTGTGTCCTAATATGAAAGGGGCTTCTTCAGGACCCAGCCCCTCCCAGGCCATCCCATGGACATTGCATGACCTTTGTGGTACAAAGCTCAGTCCTTGTGATCCTGGTAGCAGCCAGGCCCTGGGTGACCTTCAGGTCCTGCTGTCACAGCCATTTGGGGTTGGTAAGGATGCTGGAGCTGTGCCTAGCAGCCTTTTAGGTGACCCTCCCTGTGCTGCAATTTCTGAGGCATCCTTTTTCAGGGCCACTGTGGATCACTGGACTTTTCTTCCTTTGTTACATTTGACAACGGGCAGCAGTTTAAAATAACCTGGGGAACCAATGCTGAGACCTGAGTGTGCTGAGTCTTTGCCTCTGGGTTGGAGAGGTAGCAGTGAATTCCGAGGCCACAGGGGTCTCAAAGCTACTTTTCTTTACAGCTCCTTTCCCACATAGGATTGGTTCTCTGGATGAGTAAGCTAAGTAACAAAAGGACCAAAAGAGACTATTTTATGAGCATTTGGGATCCCTACACCTCCTGCTCCTGACCTTGACACCAGTGAACTCCTCCTACCCCTGCCTCTGTATATTGGCCCAAGAACTTTTACCTGCTTCCAGCCACACATGGGGCTCATTTCTCCAAGAACGCACATGCATATCCTGGTAGTTTTCTTATCTAGTCCCTGCTTCTCCTGGCTGGAAGGTCTCAGCCTGGCCTGTAGCCCCAATGGCTTCCAGCTGTCTATAATTTCCTTAATTACCTGTTTAGGCCTTGGCTATTTCCGGTTGTTAAGCTGACTCTGGGATTGGACTGGTACCACAGTAGCCAGTACAGCTGGGAGACTTGGGTGTCCCTCCTTCTAGCAGGGAGTTTTCTGGATATGAAGAGCTGGAGGATTGGAACCTGCTGCCTCATAGGCAGGAGGCTTTCATAGAGGCTAGCTACAGTGGCTTTGGGTCTCCTTGTGGTCTCTAAAGATGGCCCAGCTGTCTGTGCTTCAGGACAGGAGGGAAGTGGGGACCTGCATGTGTGAGACGCATGCGGGGGCGGGGCGTGGGCCTGGCTTGGCTCCTGCTGCAATGCAGCTCTCTGCCGGCACAGCTCCCTGTAATTGGATAATTAGTGTCATTATGCTTCCTGCCCATCGGCTTCTCCAGCTCCTGCTCCCTAGCTCTCTCCGTTTTCAGCTTCTGCCTTCTCTGGCAGAAAACAAATGACTGTCCCCTTACTTCATGTAGTCATGACTCTAGTGACCATACTGCATGGCCCCAGCCAGAAGGGAGTTTTTAACTTCCCTTTGTAACTTAGAACCATTCAGCACTGTAAGAACCACAAAAATATTCTAGGAATCCCAGAGCAATGTGGAACCCAAACAAACCTAGGAATGGCCCCAAAATGGAAAACATCCTGGGACGCCCCACCTGAGGGTTTAGCAGTGGAACCTGGTCCTGAAGTTTGATCTCTAGGGTCTGGCTAATGTCAGCTTCAGGACAGAGAGAGGTGTAAGGTTTGAGAAAGACATATGAGACAGAACTGACAGACTGAACAAAGAGCCTCGCCTTGCTTTATTTTACCTTGCCTAATGGACAGGGGGAAGTCTCAAAAGAAATGGAGCAAGCCTCCTGAAGATCTGCAGTGGGTACATACCAACTCAGCAAGGAAAAATGAAGTCCTATTCCCAGACAGGCTGAGCAGCCAGTGCTTGAGCCTACCCAGGCACTTTATTAACAGTTTGAATTGGTTCTAATCAGGTGTCCATTGCTTCCTTGGGTGTTCTGGGCAGTCACTTAGGTAAAGAGCCACACAGAATCACCTGAAGACAAATTACCCAAGTTTACACAGCCTCTACTCCTTGCTAGCAATATGACTCCAAGTAAGCACCTCAATCTCTATTCCTTAGATGCCTGTACTCCACAATAGGCGTCCTCATCCCTTGACATAGAGCCTCACAGCACAAAGCAATCATAATCATTCCCATGATGCCTTGGTACACAGTACTCAGCACAGCCCACTGGCTTGGCTTGCATGTGACAGGACTGACCTTTTGTCTCTTATGGCCCCTGTCTTCTCCCTTCTGCTTTGACTAGAACATCTAGGACAGTGTCAAATAATACAGGTAAGATGGAGCCAGGCTACAGATGGTCACATGCTACTGAGAACCCATGAAAGTGTGAGATTTGGCAGATGCTGAAACACTTGGAAAGCCCCCTAACTGCCTGCCCATAATCAGGCCTGCCCACATGGTCATATGTGGCTGCAATGGAGTAAAAAATACAGTCACTGACTGGACAGCAAGACATCTAACTAACAAAATATTATGTAGTCTCTTTCAGAAGATTCTAGCACTTCCAAAAGCCATTTTTGGCGCTAGGGGTTGAACTTGGAAGCTCATGCTGGATAAGTAAGAGCTCTACCATGAAGCTGTGTCTCCAGCTATCTTAGTTAGGATTTCTATTGCTGTGAAGAGACACCATGACCACAGCAACTCTTATAAAGGAAAACATTTAATTGGGGTGCTTCACATTTTCAGAGGTTTAGTATGTTATTAGCATGGTGTGACATGGTAGCATGCAGGCAGACATGATGCTGGAAAATGAGCTGAGGGTCCTACATCTTGATCCAAAGCCAATAGGAAGTGAACTGAGACACTGGGCGTATGTTAAGCATATATAAGACCTCAAAGCCCACCTCCACAGTGACACACATCCCCTCAAAAGGCCTTATCTACCCCAACAAAACCACACTTTCTAATAATAGTGCCACTCCGTTTAGGGGCCATTTTCAAACCACCACACCAGCCCTCATTTTATTTTATTTTATTTTTTGAAACAGAGTCCCATTAACCAGTTTGGCCATGAATTCATTTTACAGTCTAGTCCAGCCTTGAACTTTAAATCCTCCCATCTCAGCCTGCTAGATATCTGGAATTACAGGCCTTGACCACCAGGATCTGCTTCCAAAGTCATATTTTATATACAGAATTCACCCATATTGAGGCCAGGCTTTCCCCAAGTGATTATACCATCCTTTCTGAGGAAGTTCTACCAGTAGCCACAAGAAAGGGAGTACATGCCTGCTCCAACCATTTCCAAGCAGGGGAGCATTTTGGAGTATGACAATGGCAGACCACTTGTTTAGAATGTTTCGACCAGGGGGGTCTGCCTCCACCACCACAAGATAGAAAGAACACTGGTCCAAGTAGGTGGGCAATAATGGTAGTAGCAGCCAGCAAGTAGCCACATAGAAGCTGTGGGATGTGAATAGGACACATGGGGAAAGGGCTACTTAGGTTGACATTTCCCTAAGGGGAATCTCCTTAAAATCACATTTCCACATGAGAAGAATAGACCACTTATTTGACCTGCCCAGGGGTGAGACAACATGACTTAGGACACCACAGGAGACAACTCAGACACGCTGTCTACCACTTTGGACACGAAAAGAAAAGAGCCTGGTTGGGCTTATTTCCTTTTGGCATTATAGAGCGAGAATGCACACACACACACACACACACACACACACACACACACACACACACACCACTGCCGCCGCCACCGCCACCACCACCACCACCAACACCACAAAACAGGACATATCCACCATTAGAGACAAAAGACTTGAAAGAATGCCCCACATCAATCTCCAGAACTTCAGCCCAGCCCCACTAAATATTAGCTTGTCATCCTCTCTCCAGACCTAGCACCCATCATCCTATTGCCTGTCTCTATAAGACTGGTGATTCTCAGGACCTCCCAGAAGTGAAGCCAGATAGGCTGTCCATTTATGTTAACCTCATTATAGCATGTGTGGGAATCTCTTGCCTTTTAAATGCTGACTGATGTTTCATTATATGCAAATGTAGGGACACCAATCTGTTTGTTCTGTCATCCATCTATAGACATTGGGCTGCTTCCACATTTTGACTATAGTGACTAATGTTTTTGTGAACATAGCTATACAAGTTTCTGTGTGTCCCTGTTTCCTACTCTTGGGAGATGAAGAGATGCTGTAATACATTGCTGAATTTTTTAAGAAACTGCCATGGTGCATTGCATTGTGGTTGTATTCTGTCCTGAGGTCTCTTTTGACTGGAGAGCTTTGGGCCCTCCCAGAGCCTCTGAAAGCAAACAAATATGTAGTCACAAACTTGGCTGGGCATGGGATGCTCTTGAGGGGTGTTAGGTTGGGTGGAAATTCAAAACTTGATTTTGGAGTGGGCAGTTCTGGATCCCTACCAACCCCATGATTCTGGATGTGGGTTATCCTGAGATCCATATACCTTGATTGTAGCCTCAGAAAGGACTTCTGCTTTTCCTATGTGTATCTGTCTTTCTACAGAATGAGCAGGATCCCTATGGCCATGCTGACAGCCACCAGCCATTCTCCAGGTAGACTTAGTAGACCTGCTTGCAAGGACAGGACTTCAGGCAGGTGGATGAGTGAGCAGGGAGGGGGGTACCATGGTGACAATTGACCCTCTTTTGTTGTTATTGTTTTTGCCCAAAACTCTTCTGGGCTTAAGAGCTATTCTGTTGCTGCTGCTGCTGCAGCAGCAGCAGCAGCAGCAACAGCAAGGCAGCAACAACAGATTGTACCAGGAACAGGGGGAGGACAGAATGGGGGGGCCTCTCTCCCTTTAAATCTGTTTTCTCAGTTTTATTTCCTTCTCTTTTCCCATCCTCCTCTTTCTACCAACAAAAGTGGTGGGGCTGTGAGGTCCCAAGAGCTGCAGTGACTGTCTCTGAAATATTAATGAGGCTGTTCTCTGCCTCACTCCTCCCCTCCCCCTCTCTGCCTGCATGCATGTCTTGTCCTTGGGTGGTCACCAAGGTGCATCAAGCAGAGGGGCAGGGGCCAAAGTAGACCAGAAGACAAAAACCCTGTACTTAGCGGGGAAGTGTGGGAAATCAAGGGTTAAAGTACCAACCCCAGGGCCCCAAGCCAAGCCTATATTTGCCCCATCATGTTAGATCCAGGAGTGGACAGCCAGCTGCCTTGCAAGATACCCTCCTCCCAGACCTTCTCCCCACCTGCTCCCTAGCTGGGCCCCAGGCCCCACCCAGTGTGCAAGTGTGGCTGGGATGTCTGACTATAAGGCAGGGGTTAGGTCTCTGCTCCCGCTCCTGGATTTGTTCTCTCCACTACATGGATAAGCTGATATTTTCCAGGTGCCTGGAGATAGACAATGGCCAAGACTTATTAATTCAAGGAACCCCCAGTGAGTCACACTGCTGAGCCCTAGTCGTATCTGGAAGGAGAGTCCTAACTTGGTGAGTCCATAGGGAGATATTAGTTGGTGGTGAGGGGGCGCAAGGTAGAAACGTATACCAGATCAGGCCAGGCTTCTGCCTCGTGCCCATCCAGATGGACTGTTGCCGTAGGTCCTGGACCTGGCTCTAGCACCAGGACATCGGCAAGCCCAGGCACCATACGCTGGATTTGTGCAGGGAGGACTATTCTTGTCTCCCAGGGCTCAGAAACAAGGAAACAACTCGGGACTGGGACTTTTTGGCCTGCAGCTTGTGCTGGTATCCAGCTGTATCTACCCCAGGAACAGCAGTACTTGGTGGCCAGATGCCCTACCACTAGTATGGGACATGTGTCCCCACAGAGTTGTCTGGTGCTGGGTGAGGGGAGTCCTGGACTGTTTCCAACTGGACAGTTGTCATTGATTTTAATGCTTTTATTTTAGTTCTGACATGGGAGATGGCAGTGGACTTTGCTCTCTTGCCCTAGACCCTTTTGGGCATAAGGCTGGGCAGCCCCACAGACCAAGTAGACCGAAGGGTTCTATCTGAAGCTGCTGGGGAAGCTGCTCAGGGTAATGAGGCTTGGTAGTGTGGCTGGCTGAGACACACCTCCGGCCATCAAACAAGCACTTAATGTCTGAGGTCTCTGGTCCCATGTGCAAAACAGGTATTGTGCACAGTGAGCTGCAGTAAGGGTTGGTGGTTATTGTAGGTATTGTTATCCCATGGACATTGACAACTCAAAGTTCAGTGTTAAGACTGGTGTCACTAGAAGAAGCCCAGAAGCAGAGGGTCCTTCCCTCAAGGACTGCACAGCTTTCTGAAGGGCAAGAGCTATCCAAGGTCAGGGGAGGCACACATACATTAAATTGAAGAGCTGGCAGAGAAACCATTCAAGGTGCTGAGAGAGAAAGAAGGAGAAGGAAGGGAGAGCGACAGAGAGAGGGGGAGGACACCAAGGAGGAAGAGCCTGTCTTCTGATTTTGCAGATTTAAGTCAATAGAAGAGGAGGTACTCCATTTGGATATGAAGAAATTAAAATGTCCAGGCCTCACTAAAGGGAAGAGTCCAGAAGGCATCTGGGTGATGGGTGTGGACTTGTGCCATCAACATCCCCACTATGTCCTAAGGTAGCAACCTGTTGATAGTCACACAATGAGGGTGAGCTAAGCCAGCGAACCCAATGCAGGTTTCTGCTCTCTCTAATCCATGATTTAGGCCAATTTGTGCCAGGATGGAGCAAATACCAGAAGGTCCAAGTGCCCCTCTGAGGAGGTTCTCAATTCAATTAAGCCAATTAAGGTCTGAAAGATGAAAGAGTACAGAAATGGTACATTCCCTGCCCTGTTGATGCCTACAGGCTGTTCTCGGCAACCAGCCCAGGCCAGAAACTCTGTCAGGCCTACAGAACTGATAGGGTCAGTCACTTCTGCTCTTGGACATTTCAGTGATGACTGCTTGTCCTGATTAAAACTGGAGGAGACCATCATCCAGGTTTACAGACAACACAGGGATGAAGAGAACATGTGTATTCTCTTTACAACAGACAAGAGTCAGTCTATCTATCTAAACTGTGGCCTACTGAGTGAATGAAGATGAGAAAAATATGAGTATCCACCCCTATTGGCTTCATGCTGTCCAGGATAGTGCTGCCACCTTCCAGAGTTCTAAGCTCCTTCTCTGTGGACCAGGCCCCCTGTCACTAATTTCTCCAGTCCAATCACCATCTGGGATAGACCACTCAATGCACTTTGGCAACGCAGTGGTCAACAATGTGTCTCAAACAAATAAGGATGCAGGTAAAGGTACTTCTGTTCATGGATATGCCAAGCTCTAGGAAGTAGGAATGAATCATGGGTTCTTGGGCTCAGCAGCAATTAATTATGACTGGAAAACTAACAGTAGATACATTCTTTGACTAATGAAAGTTGTTAGATGCCAGCAGATGATGATGAGAGAGAAGAATGTGTTGTTGGAGTTCAGAGACGGTCTCTGGTAGAGTGAATGATGGCCATTGGTAGGCTGGTGTGCAGCATGGGGACAGAGGAGGAGCTGGAAGATGCTTTGAAGGAATTTGGTCTTCTTGATTGGGCCTAGAGATTGAAACAGTATGTGGCAGAACCAATCGTGGATTATAGGAAGAGTTCTCTGGAGTGGTGGTGCCTAAGTCCGAGAAAGGGGATTTCAATGCAGCATGGCCACTAGTTGCTAGCCTGTAGGGAGAGCTCTCTGCTGGCAGACAGGGTGTCAGGTTTGCTTAGTGGGACATGGGGGAAACGGAGCTAGCCACAATTGGCAGCCATGGTGTTGGGTGATACTGAGATGGGGGGACAACATGACCCCAGGACAGTCACACAGGAGCAGGGGTACTATGAGCTCCAACAGTCTCTTGGGCTATAGGGAGATAACATGGCTTAACCTCATCAAACCAATGGCTTTACCTCCCTACCCAGAGCCGTAATTATGAGACACCAAAGATCCTACCATCTTCAGCAATGATAGCATTCCAAATCAGGAATAGCTCTACACTGCAGGTTATGGACAGGGAGAAAGAGGGGGTGACAAAAATGTTTCAGTTACATTAGGGAAGCCCTGGCCTCCTCCAGGACTCTTGGGTCTGTGTGACTATAGTAGTGTCCTATAGGTACCTACTATGAAGAACATGCACCCATAGGCTTTTCACTTCACATCCCAAGCCTAATAGCACCCTTACTTCCAGGTGGGCAGAATGGCTGTAAAGATTAATGGGCTTCCAAGGAGTAAAATCCTTCGTCTGGCTTCCCTTTCCTATAGAGTCCTTTGTGGAATCCTTAGGCAACACAGTTAGGGACATGCAGGTTTTTGGCTGAAGTCCTAGGGCATGAAGCATGGGGTGAGTGAATGTAGTGCTGAGTCTTTGCCTATGAGAGCATCAGAGCCTGGAGCAAGTACTGACCACCCCTCCACAAGGGCTGAAAGGGCCTGAGGGCCAATGAGAACCCTCTCATGTCATTTGCCAATATCTGGGTACGTATAGCCCTGTTGATCTGGCCTTTCCTAGCAGCATTGCCTGACTAGGGCCTAAGAAGCTGACTCATGGGGGGGATGCTGGCTGAAGACAGTGTGTACCCTGACAAACTAGACCCATTCATCTTCTCGAGCAGCCAGCAGGCTGGGGGTGGCAGAAATAGAGGACAGAACTCAAACCTGACAGCTACATCCAACTGCTTCTGCACTGGGACTTCTGGGAGCAATGGAGCTATGATCAAAGAGAGGAGGGGAGGAGTGGCACTGTCAGGTAGTCAGGATATCATCATAAGCCAAGGTCAACTGGGGTAAGGATTGAGGAAGGCATGTATCAGTGGAAAGCTAACATGGCTATGTTGAGGCAGCAGACTCAATTTCCTCTGGCTCTGTTATTTCCCTTAACCAAACCTTGACTTCTTGCAGTGACAACAGAGTGATGTTTGTCACCCCCTTCTAGGTGATTGGAATGGTGAATTCACAGAGCGCCAGTGAAAGGAGTACATTCTGTCCAGCTTCCTGTGCACCCACTGCTTGCCCCTGCCATCCCCAGGCAGTGCTTCCAGATGCTGCTGCTCAATCAAGCAGAAGGGCCACAGTCCCTGCCCCTCCCTCAGCCTTGCTTAGCTGTTTCTCCCCCTTTCAGTCTTTTCTTCCCTTTGTCTTTCCCAAAACCCTAGGGCTTTAGGTATCTGAACCAAACCCTGTTTTTATAGCTTAGCCACACAGAGAAAAGCTATTAGTTTAGTTTTGTTGACCTCTAGCACAAAAAGTCAGTACCTACCATGTAATAGATGCCCAAAAAATTGTTTTTTAGACAACCAACTGGAAAAACTGGTGGAAGAGAGGTACACAGGATTGAGAGAAGATGGTGAAGTCACCCCACATTTTCCAGAAATGAAACCTGGTCCTTGTAGAAAATGAAGAAATAGTTAATACTCCAGTGCCCAAATTGTGAAATGATGACCAATTGGAATGAACATTTTCTAAGCGTCCCTCATCCTGTCCACCAAACCTTGCAGATAGGCACACACACTTTTTCTTGAGAGCTGGAGCCTCTATGTTTGGAGCATGTGTAGGAAAGTTTCATTGCCCCCCATCCAATGCCAGCGCTCTTCCTCTAGATGTGATTTCTCAGTTCATGGCACACCATAGGGCTCAAAGGATCTAACCCACTATTACCACTATTTTAACTACACGAGGGTTTTTTCCTTTCTTCTAGGCTCTGGGTTATTGTTTTTCCATGAGTGGTTCTAGATCAGAAACCTAGATGAATGTCTGAATTCTGATTTTTGAGAGGGTTGTTCTGGGCCAGGAGTTTCTGCCCAAAGGTGAAAGGTCTAGTCCAGCCAAGCATATTGCCAGGAGAGCTGTTTGATAACATAAAGACCAAAGCCTTGTACTCTGAGAGTGATTCAGTTCTAAGAGGACAAATGCAGGAGAAGGACAGGTCCAACAGGAGAATGGCTCCACTGTCAGACCCCAGGAAGGCTACAGATGTCAATTACAGGAGGCAGTGGTTCCTTAGGTGGGGTGGGGAGCCCTAGTGCAGAGGATAGAAAGACAATACACTCAGGGAGCCCTACAATAGGGAAAGTGCTATGACCTGGATGGTTGTTTGTTTGAGGTTTTAGATTAATTTATTTTTTCAAGATGGGTTTCTTTGTGTAACCGCCCTGGCTGTGCTGGAATTCATTTTGTAGACCAGGCTGTCCTCAAACTCACAGAGATCCACCTGACTCTGCCTCCCAAGTACTGGGATTAAAGGCTTTCACCACCACACCCAGGTTGATGTTTTCAGAAAGGAAGACCTTAGTTCCTACGTCATCAGAGTCACTAGTGACCTGTGGTTGTTTTGGACTTCCCCTGTATGTAATATCCCAGTTCCTCCATTTTGATTCCCCTTATCCTTACCCTCTTTTACCTGTCCATTCCTCTTTACCTCCTTCCCTCCCTCGCCCTTTATTTCTGCCACTAGGCTTCCTTCCATCCTCCTCCCACCCCCGTGTATCCTGATGATTGCAGAAACACTCTGCACACTCAATCTTGACAAGTAGTGTAGCTGGCCCTTTCCATTGCTCAGTATATCCCCTGGAGCCCTGCACAGCCCAGACCTGAGTCACTGAGAACTTCTGGAGATTTAAAACATGGCAATGGCACTCGGCAAGTCTTGCTCAGGCAAGAATAGAAAGAAAGAAGAGAGGGTAAAGCATGAAACAGGTTGGGGACACTGATCTCTTGTACATATGAAGCAAGAGCAGATACTGATGACCCCAAATGTGTTGTCTTACTTTGAAATGTGTTTTCAAGTGGTTTAGAGAGGCAGTGAGAGCTAGTTGGTGCTGGTGGCAGAAGGGTTTCACCACTCCCTGCTTCCCTCTAACAAACCCTCTACTCTGGGCTCATGATTGGCAGGACTAGCAGGGCTGCTCTAGCAGGTGAGACCTGGGAGGTCAATTTGGCATTTGTGAGTCATAGAGTACACTGAATGAAGATGGGTACAATACTCCCAGAACTCTGGGCCTTCATTTTGTCTGAACCAGTCCCTTGGCCTCTTTGTGCCTCCTTTTCCCCAGGTGTTCACACTTAGCCTCTTTCCCACCACCACCTTGCCTCACCTCAGCACTGGGATCTTAGGTGGCCACCTGTCCCTAGCTACAACTGAGTCAAAGCTGCACCTGTGAGAAGGCCTGACAGACAGGATGGGTGACATGGCGAACAGTTCCATCGAGTTCCACCCCAAGCCCCAGCAACAGCGGGAAGTGCCCCATGTGGGTGGCTTTGGGTGCACACTAGCAGAGCTACGCAGCCTCATGGAGCTCCGAGGTGCTGAGGCACTGCAGAAGATTCAGGAAGTCTATGGAGACGTCAGTGGGCTGTGCAAGAGGCTGAAGACATCGCCTACTGAGGGTAAGTCCACCAGGTTGGGCAGGGAAAGGGATATCCTAGGAACTCAGGGTCTGCCTTACCCTTGGGGCACACTTGGGTTTCTGTGGTACTGCTAGTTATGACTGCTTTGAATGGCTCTGTGAAGGTAAGGCCCAGTTGACCCTTGCAGGACACAGAAACACAAATTCTGATTGTTACCCTCTGCTTAGCCACTTGGTCTTGACTGAAAGGTGCTTTGTGCATGGGGAGATTGTCATCCTTTGGGCAACTAAATTCTGAGGGTGTGAGCTGAGCCCTCCTCCACACTTCTGTGATCAGTCACTTTCCACCCTACAAGAGGAAAAGAGAAAGAATGACAGATGAGAACCACCAAAGGTGGAGGGTCCAAATGGAAACATTGAACTTCTTTTCAAGAAACAGGGCACTGTCAACTGTCTTTTACCAAAGCATGAGGAAACAATGGTCTCTGGCTATTATTTGGACTTCATGTGCATAAACCTGGGATTAGTTAAGAGGAATGAGAAAAAAGGGGGGAGTGCACTGTGGAGGTCCTCTGTGGCTCAAGCTACAGGAGTCACATAAGGTTGTCAGGTTGTCACAGCGATATCTGAGTCTTGTGGGAACAACAGATGAAAAGTAGGGACCAATAGTCACACTGTACCATTAACAGTGGCAGTGATTGGCACTGAGGTGATTGCTCAGTCGGTGATGTTCTTGCTGTGAAAATATTAGGGCATGCATTTGAGTTTTCAGCACCCATGCAAAAAGCTGATCATGGAATGTGTTCCTGTAATTGGAGCACCAAGGAACCACAGATAGGAGAATCCATGGGAGTTGTATATCAACCTGTCTAGGCAATCAGTGAACTATAATTTCAGTGAAAGACTTTGTCACAAACAATTAGGTGGAGAGCAACTGAGAAAGACATATGACATTGACCTTTGGTCATGAACATATGAACACACACACACACACACACACACACACACACACACGAAAAAAAAAAAGTGACAGTAGTCACAGGCTGTCCCAGACAGATAAAGCAAGTCAGCCTCTGGAGAAGAAACATGGCGAGAATCCTCTAGAAGATCTTGAGTGGAGGTCTGATTATCATCTTGGATTCTCAACTCCCTGATGCTGGAGTATGCTGTGAGACTGGATCACCAAAGAGCCAAATCTATCCCAGATTTCAAGAGCTGGAACCTTTCTGGCTCATCTGACACTGGCCTGGCAGGATTGCTGTAACTATTCCAACCTGATGCCAGGCCTACTTCCCATCCAGTGATGATTGATTTTATCAACCACCCATCTCAGTGGTGGCATTTTGGACCACCCAGTCCTGCAAGTTCTGGCCACCACCTGGGTTCCTCCTAATCTCTGGCTCCCCATTCTACCCATCACCAGCTCTTGCCCAGTCTTCTTTGTAAATCAATCCTTTGCTTGCAACACTTATGCTCATTGCCTCAAGCCTCCTTGTTCTGCCCTTGCCACCATTCTGAGCCTCTAGAGCACACAGCAGATGCTTTTACTTTAGCTTTGCCCAAAATGTGTTGAAGAAAGCATCATCTGCCTATTGGAAGTAGTTCATGGGCCCAATGGAGCATTAGAGAGATAGAAGAAGGCAGGCCCATGGGCCAGGTTAAGAACTCCAGGTATGGTGGCCTCCTTGGGCTATCTGGATCTTCCTAAACTGAGCTATAGAGTTGCTGCACCCATGGATAGCCTATTCAGATTGCCTACCACACACACATAACCAGCCTGAAGCAGCACTCTGTCAGGGCAGATGGCTGGGCTTCATGCCAAAGGATCTCTTTCTGTCCTCCTCCGTGTCCACCCAGCCCCCTGAGGACTTGGGGCCTCTGAGAAGGCTGGGGTAGAGGGCCATTTAGCCACAAGGGCTCTGGCCTCTCCCAGATCAAAGGAAGCAGATGGGCTTCGGCTGGCAGCTCTTCCCTCTGCCTGTCAGGCCTTGTTAAATATTTAAAATGTCAAGGCCCCTGGGAACCTGCCCGATTCTGCCACAGAGCTCCAAAGCTCATCTGGTTCCTGTAAATGGGGTGGGCATGGAGAAGGGCAGGTGCCCAGGTGGGTGGCTCAACCCCTGACAGGCCCCTGAGACCCTAGGTTCCCATGGCAGACCAAGGACCAGCCCTTCCCCCTAGGCTCCTAAGGCCCAGCTGTCTGGGGCCAGAAGCAGGTGATTGTCACTCCTCCATTTACTCAGTGTAGCAAGCTTTGAGCAGGCAGGCTCCACAGCCTTCTTAGTGGAAGGGGCAGGCTTAACTATACTTTTGACCCCATGCCAATCCTCTGGTCCCCAGAAGGGATTGGCAGCTGACAAGGGGGCCTGGTAGGTATGTGGTGGGCTTGTCAGTTATTGCACCAATTCACTATTCTCTCAGCCTCTTTAGATACTCAGGAGGATTCCAGAACTCATCCTGAAGAAGGGCCTGCCTGCTGGTGAGAAGCATCAGTATAGGCTGGTTAGAGGGCACCCTGCCTGTCTGCTCTCCACAGGCAGCCAAAAGAAGAAGGAGGCAGATTAGCTGAGAGCCAACACAATGTGGTCCTAATCCAATTCTGATGGTATCTGGCCTCTGCTCTGGGCAAACAGCCCATCTGTGTCCATGCCAACCACCCAGCCTCCGTCCCCATGTCTTGGACCTGCTAGGTTAAACATGCTTAGAATCAGAGGGGTCACAGCTGCCTTCTCTAACACACACACACACACACACACACACACACACACACACACACACACACACACACACACACACAATGGTACCATGGCAGTTATAGCAGCTGTCAGAACCCCAACCCTACAGAAAGGCCAATGCTTCAGGGTCAATCTGAAGGCAACTGCCAGTCTCCGGGAAAGGAGATGGGGGAGCATTGCTGCAGTAGCAAGGGCATTCCAAGGCCAAGGGCAAGGCAGAGAAGGAGAATGGAAGGGAGTGAGCTCCTGGGGGAAAGGGACTAAGGGCCTCACTGACCTTGGGAACAATCTGGACATGTGAAGTGGTATAGTCAGGAAGCAGAATCACATGGTGCCATGGAAGTCAGGCTTTCTAGAAGCTAGAATGGGTCACTTCCCCTTTCTGGGGGCTCCACAGGCCAAAGCTCAGAGTACCGGTTCATCCCTTGAAATGTTGCATCTCTCATAGCTCCTGAAGTTAAAGGAGAAAAGGCTCAATCTGGAAGAAAGGCTGGGCCTCCTCAGCTTGGCCCCTACCCCCACCACTGCTACCACAGACTAAGGTCTCCCAGACACCATATTGGGAAAGCTGTGGGCCTTCAGAAGAGGTTTTTTGGCCCCAGCAGAAATATGAGCTGCCAGCCCAGCCCAGGTTCAATGAGGCCAGGGAAAGAAAAGCATAGACAGCTGCATCTCTTCTGGGTGGGAAGGACACTATGTGGCTAGATGGTGTGGACGTGCCAAGGCTATGCTAGTTACAACTTTTGCTGTTGTCAGTCCTTCCACTTCATTTAAGATCCACCCTGCTTCTCTGCAAAAGGCACACTGTCAGCACTTCCTTATTGGTGAGCAATCTGAAGCTTAGTCTTATGAGCCTTCCTAAACCCAGCCTGCTCTGCATGCTCCATGGACTGCCTGGCCCTTTTACTCACCACTCAGCTCCTTCAGCAGGTGGTACAAGCCATGCCAGTGATTGTGGTGGGAGCCCTAAGCTGCCATCCAGCCACTAGGTGCCAGCATGGAGCTGGTCCCTTTGGGGTATAGCACTGGAGTCCTGAGCGAACCTGAGGGGGATCAGCCTTCAGAGAAGTTTGCCAACCAAGGATAAAGGTGTGGCAATTTCTCACTTGCCTGAGATCTATATGAAGGGTCCTGGAGCCATGACTTAAGGCCTTCTCTGCCCCTGGACCCTGCACTGATTGAAACGTCTCATGTTAGGACTTAGAGGGCCTGTACTGGAACTTCCCTTTCCTTTCCTTTCCTCTTCTTGTCCTCTGAATGAACCACTGACAGTCTCCTTAGCCTTAGACATCCCTATCTCTCATCCTCAGACATGATGAGTGAAAGAATCGGATGAGGAGTCATTGCAATACCAAAGCTCCTGGGGAGGCTGGCCACTGAATTTTGCGGAGTAGCTCTGGGTGGAAGCCACCATGTTCATGCAGTCCCCACCCCAGAGCTTATGTTTGGCCCCAAAGCCAAGCTCTAAGATGTTAGGTATAGAGGGCCATCTCCCTGGGCACTATGGGCACCAGACCTTGGGTCATCCTCTCTTCAATTCTGTGTCATGGTAGCTCAGCTTCGGTGGAACTCTGTTGTCCTTTCCCAGTGCTGGTCATTTTAAACTCCAGATTCAGCAGCCTCCTCTGGAACTGGTAAACAGTTCCACCATCCCCACTGTGGAATAGCCTCCCTGCACAACCTAGAGGATCATTTCCCAGGCTACATGTAGGTGGGAGATATCACAGACCTCTGCCTTTGCTTCTCCCTGCAGGCCCCATACTTCCACCTTGAGTCTTCTTTTCAAGTTATTTTATCCAGCTCTCATACTCCTTCCTTCTGGTCCTTCCCTGGGAAACTTCTAGAAAGTAGGCCTCTGTCCATCTCCAGAAGACATTGTTCTGTCTTCCTCAACAGCTATGCTTCTGGACACACCCATATCCATACTCCCTGGTTCTCCTGTGCAGGTTAGGCTAGGTAGGCCTGCATGTCTTTGGATACAGTAGGCTGTAGGGTGGAGTGGCCAAGGTCTAGAGGCTGCCTCACTTTTAAGGTACCAGTATCTCAAACACTGTCACATCTTTCAGGCCTGTGTGGGGCCTAGTGACCAGTACTTTGAGAGAAACATGCAATCTAGGTGTTAGGAGACAGACAGCTTTCCTGATCCCTTAAGTGATGGTCCTGGCCAATTATTTGTCACTTGGATAAAACTGGGCTAATATTACCTGGATCCCCTTGATTGGTAACCTCCCCACAAATCCACGGAAGCCACTTAGATATTGGTTCACCTCCTTACCCACCCTCAACCCAGGGAGTCATTGGGTGCTCTGTTCTGCTCCTGTCTCAGCTACACTTGGTGACACAATGTCCTCTTGTGTCCTTGATGTTCTTTCCTGTGTTGGCTGTTATCATTTCTCTGCAAGCATCCCTCAAAGATATCTTTGACATGGAAGTGACAGCAGACATGGAAGGTGTATGGTGTGGGCTAGACATCCTCAGTTCCAAGGCCTCCTTGCCCAGGACTGGTGTCTTGTAAGTGCATCAGGAAATTGATAACACCCTTTTCTGGGTTTTCATTCCTTCCTCAGACTAGATCCTCCCTGTGAGGACTGTGCTTGGTCCCCTATGTTTCGTACTGGGTCTTATAGTGCCAGATCTGTACCACTCTGCCTTCTCTAGACATCCACTTCATTGTTCCAGAGAGGCCGGCTTTAGTCAGAGAACCACAAGGGCCACTCTTGCAGCAGCAGCAGCAGCAGCAGCAGAAGCAGCTTGATCAGGGATACTTATGGTACCAAAGGTTAGCCTGTGCCACCTTCTTCTGTGCTTCTATCACTTTCCTGGGATGCTGTGTAGGCCTGGCAGACAACACCAATGACTTGGAGAAACGCAGGCAGATCTATGGGCAGAACTTCATACCCCCCAAGCAGCCCAAGACCTTCCTGCAACTGGTGTGGGAAGCCCTGCAGGACGTGACTCTCATCATCCTGGAGGTGGCTGCCATCGTCTCCCTGGGCCTCTCCTTCTATGCACCACCTGGAGAGGAAAGTGAAGGTGAGGGGCAAGGCTCTGGGATAGAAGGAGGGGTTCCAGGTCTTGGCTCCCATGACTTAACCTCTCCTTCCTTTATGTTCTCCTTCATCTTTGGACACAGCCTGTGGGAATGTGTCTGGTGGGGCAGAGGATGAAGGAGAGGCTGAAGCTGGCTGGATCGAGGGAGCTGCCATCCTACTCTCTGTCATCTGTGTTGTGCTGGTCACGGCCTTCAATGACTGGAGCAAGGAAAAGCAGTTCCGAGGTCTTCAGAGTCGTATTGAGCAGGAGCAGAAGTTTACTGTCATCCGAAATGGGCAGCTCCTCCAGGTCCCAGTGGCAGCACTGGTGGTGGGGGACATTGCCCAGGTCAAGTACGGTAAGTGTGCCCATCTTCATCCACCCTGTCAAGAAAGCCTGAATACCATTTCTGAGAAGGGAGAGCCAGAAGAACCTCTCCAGCTCAGACTGTTTCCCCAGTTGTCTGTGTTTTCACCCACAGGGGCCTGAGATTGGTGCATAGGAGGCATGATTAGGGGCAGAAAAGGAGTTTGAGACACAACAGTGGACCTCTAAAGGTCCTTCTCCTACTACTATAAGATATAAATGTTGTCCCTGTTCCTTGAGAGTTGAACAACATGGTTAGATGTGGATGATCCCCCTCCAAGGAAGAGGCTGTAAAACAGGACCCTCCCTGGGAAAGATGGGAGGAAGTCAGGGTGGGGAGGTCCCGTGGACCCATAGACCCATAACCTCTGGTTCTGGCCTGGGATGGCCTATAGGAGACCTTCTGCCTGCCGATGGTGTGCTCATCCAAGGCAATGATCTCAAGATTGATGAGAGCTCCCTGACTGGTGAGTCGGATCACGTGCGCAAATCGGCAGACAAAGATCCTATGCTGCTTTCAGGTAAGGATCACCTTCTCAACCAGCCCAGTGTAAGGTCAGTTTGAAAGCCTGGCCCAGCATCCCCACCCAAGCCATCCTGCTGAACTTGCCTTAACTAGGATCTCCCTAAATAGCCCTTCTTGTTGAGGAGTCTGAGAATTCTACCCACTGCCATGACAGAACAGGTCACTGGAGGCCTGGTGGTGTTCCTCCAGCCACAGTACAAAGAAACAGACCTCCACAGGATAGGGCCTAGGTCCTATCCCAAATGACTTGACAGATTTTGATGATCCCTCATGGAAGGCCTCACCCTCCCTGGGGATGGGGGATGGAATGGTATGACCATGGGGGCATGGGAGGATAGGAGGGAGAGTGAACTGTGATTGATATGTAAAATAAGATGATTTATAATAAAATAAAATAAAATAAAAGAGAGGGCCTTTGATATCATGGGTGGGACATCTCAAGAGGAGGGCTTTCTGTGGTCCATATTGTGTTCCCTCCACATATAGACTCTGAAGATGACTCCATGTGTGCTTTGCTCCTTTTTTAGGAGGTTCTCATTCAGCCCACTTTTACTTTAATGGGAAATATAATATGAAACTGAACGGGAAGACCAGAGGTCCCAGGTGGGCCATGTGAGTGGCTCCCTCTTATGTTTATGACAAAGACCTAGCAATCTATGGTCCTCTGGGTCATTCCTACAACCCCAAGCCTAGAAACAGGTTGCAGTTCAGATGTGGGGGTCAACAGCTGCAGTGACTTCAGTGAGACAAATACCTGCCTCAGGGAAACTCTGAGAGCCAGCCTATGGTTTTTGATTATATCCTACCAGGCTGTGCAAATCTGTCTTAGTTCTTTTGTGTTTCTGTACCAGGCACTCATGTCATGGAAGGTTCTGGAAGAATGGTGGTAACAGCTGTTGGTGTGAACTCCCAGACAGGCATCATCTTTACATTGCTTGGAGCAGGTGGAGAGGAGGAGGAGAAGAAAGAAAAAAAAGGTAGAGCAGCCATGATTCCAGTGTCAAAAGATGATGAGGCAGCTTCCTTCTATGTTACTGTTCTTGCTTCTTTATCAGCCTGCTGGCCAATCCTGGACTTCCATAGGGAAAATTGTGGTGGGTAGGGCATCCACAAAGTCCAAAGTGGAAGTGAGCTGAGGACATAGGGATCCAAAATGACAGCCAAGGACAGAGGATGCTGGATGGGATGGGTCAGAGTAAGCTCTCCAGCAAGTGGTATCCCTGTCCCAAGGGACACTGATGCATAGAACCAGAGGGTTTTAGGGAGTCCAGCTTCCTTATGACCCTGGATCCCTAGCAGAAAGCTACTATACTTTCCCCTCCAGTCATGGCAATCAAAACTGTGGAATTACAGAACTGCCATTTACCAGGCCCTGTTCCTCTGTGACTCAAGCACACACCGTAGCTCTTGTGAACAATCTGTCCTCAGTTCTTTTGCACAGCCCCAGGTGAGTAGGGAGCAGACATTTCCAGATTCATGTCTACCCATCTTAGAAGATGAGTATACTATACTATTCTGAGGCAGACTAGAATGAGGAAGGACAAGTTAGTTGCCCTGGCCTTAGGCCCCTTTTTGAGGTCCCCTGTCCCTGAGGACCTAAAGACATGAGCTGGCAGGGCTATGATAAACTGAAAAGCTCCCATTATCCTTGTTCCCTGACAGTCTGGTCCTGTGCTTCCCTGTATGTTCACCTTCCTACTGTTGGAAGGCTTCCTGCCACCTGTACCAATCTCCACTGAACTCCCAGTGTTTTCCCACAACTTTAATGTGTGCTCCAGGAATACACAGACAAATGATAGGTAGGCTCTGGACCTCAGCTGAGCTTAGCTTGAGTCCCTAGGATAAATGACCTTTCCTAGTGTCCTCTTGGTTCTGCTTTGTTGATAGGGAGCCCCTTCCATGTAAGGACCTCTAGGAAATCCACTCCCTCCCCTTGAAGCCAATGGTCTCTCCCTTGAATTGCCATCACCTGCACTTTCCTGGCGTCCCTGGTAACTCTTTTCCAAGCTCCTGGCCTCCTTCTCTGTCCCTTACATATGCTGCACAGATTGGTCTTAGACCCCTCCCTCCTCATTGAATTTGACATTCTTCATCCAAACCTTCCCAGACAGACTTCTTGAACTTCTCCAACACTGCTAAGTTGTAACATTTGGAATTAGAGTACACCAACATCCTGAAGAAGTATCCTGAGGGGCTCTGGGAAACAGTATCTATCTTGTCCAGTGCACTCCCCCCCCACCCCATCTTCTACTGTCTCTGTAGACCCACTGAGCATGCTCTGAAGCTGCTCCATGTCAACCTGCTACCTTTACCTTCTATTCCTGCCTCTTATCATGACTCCTATATACCCTTTTCTTCCTGAGCCCCTCGCTTTCCTCCTGTGCTCTGCTTTACTCCAGGCTACCTCTTCTAGTGATGCTCACTTTGCTTCCCAGTCACCATATTGGAAAGCTCACACCCACCTGTAACTCCAGCTCCAGAGGTGGCAATGTCCTTTCCTGGCCTCCATTGACCTGAAAAAAAAAACACATGAAAATAAAAGAGACATGGGACAGGCAGGCACCTGCGCACGCGCGCGCGTGCGCGCGCGCACACACACACACACACACACACACACACACACACACACACACACACACACAATAAAAAGAAAGAGAAATCCCTTTCACCTCTAAACTACACCAACCCACACAGGGGCCCTGAGCAGAGAGGGTCTAATACATGCTGTACTTAAAGCTGGAGGTGTCTCTTTCATTCTTGGGACCCCAGTCTGTGGTCCTATCACCTAGAAGCTACCTGACATCCTGTCTGTCCTTTGATTCCCCAGTGACATGAGCTATTAAGTAAAAACTGATTCTGTGCTGGCAGAGTCTCCCTAAATGGGGACCAATGAAGATGTGGCCCCCCAGTTAAACTCCTGTAACTACCACTTGAGATGTGAAGCCCCAAGAAAGAGTGGCTGAAATTGTGAGCTGTACCCAAGCTGAGGCTTCAGACAGGATTACCTGGAGTCCAGTCTTTGCACCTTTTCCTTAGTGCTGATAGGTACCCAACACTTAGACTTCCTCTGCATAGTGACCCTAAACCCATACTTTGAACGTGCCAAACAGGTCCATGAAACAGTCAGAGCCCTTATCCCATTAAAGGATACACACCTAGTAGTGGCCTCAGAGAAAGGGTTTGGGTTGGTCCATGGCTTGGGAGTTACCTCCTTTTGGGACATCTAAGGAAAGAGCATCCCTTAAGGCAGCAGGCCTTCCAGATTCTTCTACAGTTACTTCACCTGACCCAGATTCCATCCAGGACTGACTTTAGAGACTCACTGAGGTCAAGGCCCAGTGGAAAACACTGAATAGGGTTTTGGTCCAGGAAGCCCAGAGTATATGCAGTGAACGTGTGCTGGGAGGTACTGACAGCTTGCTCCTGGAAAGTATAGGACATCAAGAAGACCCCTCCATAGGCAAGGTCATGGCTACCTACTTTCCCTCCTCTACCCCATATAGCCACAAACTGCTGTGTGTGCCTAAGCTCTTCCTACTCGCCTATGTGTCTATGTATGTCATGACCACATGAGTGTTCTCAAGTCTCTCCGTGTCTGTCATTCCTCTTCCATTGTAGGCAAGCAGCAGGATGGGGCGATGGACAGTAGCCAAACCAGAGGTAACGTGTATGCATGGCTCAGGGCAGCTGAGGAGCTTGTGGGGAGGAGGAAGAGAGGGGGGAATGGGGAGGGACCACTTGCTGCCAGGGAAGAAGCAGCACCTAGAGACAGGTAAGTGGGCCCCAAGGTCCCATCCTGGCTCAGCAGTAAAGGGGGACACCCTTGGAGGATGCTCCAGTTTCCACCAGACACTGCTTTCATGAAGCCCAGACAAACTACCTGGAACACAGCTGGTCAGTGTCAAGGCCATCAGCATGGCTTGAACTTGTCCATGTATGAGAATTATCCATGAACATTCTGAGCCCACTTTGGCCAGATAAGGAAAGTGAGGCATAGAGAGGGTAACTTATCAAAATTCCTATGTTCCAGTCCTATGAATTTCCCAGGTAAGAGGAGTCAGCTAGAACCTGGAAGATAATTGAGGTTGTTAAGGATTCGGAGACAGGAAACATTCTATTGGCTAGAGCCCTTGCTTGGTGGGATGCCAGTAGGTAGGGACTCAAAGCTAGAATGGCCCAGCTAGATAGAGTGCGGCATATCCTCAAGGCTGCTAGGAGGAAGGAGATATGGTAAGTGGCTTTGAGCTGCCAGATGAGATGAAGAGATGCAGAAAAGAAAAAGACAAAGTGGGGCATATCCAGACAACTGGTATGTTAGGAAGAGGGGAGGAAACAGTGTGGCTGGAGAGCCCCAAACCCAAGGACTTTGTAAAGCTTAGCAAAGAGGAAGATAAGGCATCCATGTCACCATCACAAAGGCAGCAAGAATGAAAAACTGAGGGACCTAAATAGAAGGCATGAGAGGAGCCACCTGATCCAAGAAGAAGTCAGGAAAATAGTAGGAGGGACAGAATAGGCTTGTTTACAGAGCCTGTGGCAGGAGGCAAGCTGAGCAGGGCTGCCTGGGCTAAGAGGAGCATACCCTAGGGCCTCTTAGTGTCCTAGAAGGGAAAGTATAGGTGATTTGGATATCTGTGGGCAAATGAATCAGATTTTGGTTCCAGAACATTCCTTGGACCAGCCACAGGACTTCTCTCAGGTATTGAGATTTGGGGCATTACTGGACTGGCCACCTGGTCTGTGCACAAGTTCCTTGTGCTAGTGTCTGTCCACCCTTCCAACAGAAGAACCATCTCTCTGTCCCACCTAGGACAATGATGCAACTGCCTGCCTACCTCAGAAGGGCCTGGGCTTAGAATACAACAGAAGCCTACAGATTCCCTTGAAATTAAAAATGCTCCATTGAATCCTATATGATGAGACCTGTCTTTCCTTATGAGCCCTCTGTAGCCCATTTACCCTTGCTAGGCACTAACTTCATCCAAGGGTTTTCTCTATACACAGCTAAGAAGCAAGATGGGGCTGTTGCCATGGAAATGCAGCCCCTGAAGAGTGCTGAGGGTGGGGAAATGGAGGAGCGAGAAAAGAAGAAAGCTAATATACCCAAGAAGGAGAAGTCAGTTCTGCAAGGGAAGCTCACAAAACTGGCTGTGCAGATTGGGAAAGCAGGTATGTTCAACCAGAGACAGTAGGCCAGGAGCCTGAAGTACATTGGGCTCCTGGAAATAATATTAGTTCCAGATGCTGTGAATGCAAAGGACAGAATATTGTCCTGGCCCTAGGCAAATTCATGTACAGAGAGATGGATAGTGTTCTAGAAGAATGTGGCATATACTGTAGGGCCATAGGTGCAGACCAGAGACAACTATGACTGTCATGTCCTGGTTTAGCACCCTCCACTCCAATAAGACCTAAGCCACACACTCAAATATTGCCTAACAGACCCCCTGATGCAAGGCTTCTAGCCACATCATAGTCGAGAGGCAACCAACTTTACTGAGAGCCTGCTGGACAGATCCCCAAATTATAAGGATGGCTAGTCCCTCACAGAAGTGCTTCTCTTACCCTTAGCTTTCTGCTCTTTACCCTACACTGTCCAGGAGAACTAGAGCAAAGTCTACCCTAGGACCTCTCACTCCATGGAGTCATCCCTCAAGCTGTTTATCCCCAAAGATGACCCCAATCCGTCAACCCCTTGCAAAGGCCCTAAACTTTTCTTCCTTTTCTTTTCTCCTCTCACCTCTTATGGACCCTCTCATCATGGCCTGACAGGGTTGGTGATGTCTGCCATAACTGTTATCATCCTAGTCCTCTACTTTGTGATTGAGACCTTCGTCGTGGATGGCCGAGTGTGGCTTGCAGAGTGCACACCTGTCTATGTGCAGTACTTTGTGAAGTTCTTCATTATCGGAGTCACTGTGTTGGTTGTGGCTGTCCCTGAGGGCCTGCCTCTTGCTGTCACTATCTCCTTGGCTTACTCTGTCAAGGTAATAATAGTACTACTTACAATTAATTTCACAACACAGACCATAAAACTGGAGTGGGATGTCATCAAGCAGATGCTAAGAGGGAAGGGTGGTAGATGAGGTAATCTTTGCTAATACATCCTAACAGAGTTCCACTGAGCCCGCCTATCTCTTGGACACAGTGAAGGGAGCTAGAAACAAGCTGATGTTGAGGGAGATTTGGGCTTGGCTCATCTGTGAAACACTGGCAGGGAGAGTCAGAGGAACCAAGAAAAAAGGAGAGAACTAGTGCTGCTTGCAGAGGCAGAGAGATGGGGGCTTTAGAAAAAGGTTCTGGGACACTGGAAGGCAGTGGAAGGCTAAAATAGAACCAAAGGCGTATGGAGGAACATGAAGGTAGCAGGCAATTGAAGAGGGACCTCTGGCAGATAGTTTCCAAGTCAGCCATGTAGAGAGTAGCTTCTTGGAAGCTCAACTGTTCTCCATCTGTCAGCAGGCCTTGCATCTTACATACATACTCTCTGTTTGATTACCACCCAGCCCAAACATGACCAAGCTCACCAAATGAACTGTTAATGTCACTCACATTGCCTTTATCTTTAACTAAGCACCCCCCACTCCATCTTCGCCCTTTACAGAAAATGATGAAGGACAACAACCTGGTACGCCACCTGGATGCCTGTGAGACCATGGGCAATGCCACAGCCATCTGTTCCGACAAGACTGGCACGCTCACCACCAACCGCATGACCGTGGTCCAGTCCTACCTAGGAGATACCCACTACAAAGAAATTCCAGCTCCCAGTGCCCTGACCCCCAAGATCCTTGACCTTCTGGTCCATGCCATCTCCATCAACAGTGCCTACACCACCAAAATACTAGTGAGCAGGGCTAGGAGGGCAGTTGAGAAAAAGGGGTAGGGCTGCTGGCATGGTATGAACTGCCTGGGGGGGGGGGACTCACTAGGCTCAGTTACAAATTTTGGAGTCCTGAGAAAGTAACTGAGTGGTATTGGTAAAGAATTTGTCTACTATACACGAGGTTTGCCCAAAGATGGTTTGCCCCATCATACTATAAAAAACACAGAGCAAGGGAAAAGATGTAGATGGACATTTTCATAGGGATTGTCAGCTCCCCAGTAATGGCTTGGAGACTTTTTATTAATTATGAAAGCTTGTCTGATAGCTTAGGCTGATCACTTATAACTAGGTCTTATAACTTAAATTAGCCCATTTCTACTAATTTACTTTCTGCCTTATGGGTTTATTGCCTCATCTCCATAGTGTCCATCCTTCTTGCTCTGCATCTATGCCATCTCCATCTTCTTCTTCCAAACATCCTTTCTGTCCTGAAAATCTTGACTAGCCATTCAGATTTTTATTAAATCAATCAGAGTGACACATCTTCACAGTGTACAAAAAGATTTCACAACAGAAAAACAAAAACAATGGTTAAGGAGATAGCTCAGTCAGTAAAGAGCTTGCTTTACAAGCATGAAGACTTGAATTCACTCACCAGAACCCATATTACAAAAAGCTAGGAAGCAGCCTCCTTGTACTTCCAGCACTGAGGAAGCAGAGACAGGCAGATATCCAGGGCTCCAGGCCAGTGACAGACCCCATCTCAATAAAACAAGAAAAACAAAGAACTTTTAAGAGGAATCTTTAGAGTGTTGGTTGCCTTTCTCCCTGTCCCTAGCATGACAGAGTACTCTTGTTGCTGAGTGGGATAGGTGGGTTCTAGAAATCCTTTCCAAGCATGGAAACTACCTGTAAAGGGCCAATTTGCAGCCAGGGCATGGCCTGTGTAGTAACATGGGCAGCCTCACTCTGCTCTATGCCACTGTCCCCTAGCTACATGGTAGCCAAAGCCAAATGGAAACCTTAACATTGGGGATGGAACAGAGGGTACTCTGGGCCCTGATGCTAAGCTGACTGTTTGTGCCTACAGCCTCCAGAGAAAGAAGGCGCTCTCCCACGCCAAGTGGGCAACAAAACAGAGTGTGCTCTGTTGGGCTTCATCCTGGACCTGAAACGAGACTTCCAACCTGTACGCGAACAGATTCCCGAAGATAAACTTTACAAAGTATACACCTTCAATTCAGTCCGCAAGTCCATGAGCACAGTTATCCGCATGCCCGATGGTGGTTTCCGCCTCTTCAGCAAGGGAGCCTCAGAGATCCTGCTCAAAAAGTGAGTGGATAACAGGAAGGATCCAGGGGCTGGGTGGCTGAAGCCTAGCTAAAGAACACTAAATTTCTTGTTTTATTTTTGTGATAAAGTAGACCTAACGTAAAATTGACCATGTTAGCCACTTTAAAGTATGCAGTTGTATACAGTTCAGTAGCATTAAGTACATTTTTAATGTTTGCAGCTGTCACTGCTATGGAACTCCAAAAAATTTTCATCACCCACAAAAGAAGCCCCAGGCCCCATTAAGGAAATATTCCTGCCCCCTGTCTATCTCTGGTAACTTCTGGCCTGTCCTTGACCTATGCTGTAGATTTCATAAAAATAGAATTCTGTACTTTGTAGTCTTTTGTGTCTTGCTACCATGACAGTTCATAATGTCATCAGAGTTCCTTTATCTATCAGAATTTTACTCCCATTTGAAAGCTGAACAATGCAAATTGTTTCTACATTTAGGTTGTCAATAATGCTATGGTCATTCAATGCTATGCTACATTTAGGCAGGAGGATATCTTGAATCTAGGAGTCTGAGGCCAACCTGAGAAACATCCCTGTCCTCCCACCGCCATCACCAAGACATAATTTTAAAGGTTTCATTCCATGGTCAGTTGCCCCCACTGCCTATAGAGCTATGACAAGATGAAACACCATGGCAAGGAGTCTGTGGTAAAGCAAAAGACTAGGATGAGAAAAAGGAAGAAGAGACTACATGTTCCCAATGACCTAAAATTTCCCTAAAATGTCCCCATCTTAAAGGTTGCTCCACCTCCAAACAGCATGAAAGTGGACACCAAACATTTAACATATAGGCCTTTTGGAGGACATTATAGATTCAGTGTAGCATTCTATTCCTGTCCCCCAAAAGTTCATATCCATCTTACAATACAAAATGCACTCAGTCCACTCCCAAGATTTCTCAGTGTCTTAACTGTTCCTAAAGTCCAAGTTCAAAGTGTCACTCACACTTAGGATTGTGTCCCTATAAAATTCAAAAACAAGCTATGTACTTTTAACATACAATGACACAGACTAAATATTCCCATTCCAAAAGGCAGGAATGAAGCACAGTGGGTGAAGATTGAACCAGAGCAAGATGGAAAACCAGAATAACATCAAATCTTGTAGCTTGGTCCAGTGGCATCTGAGCCATGAGGTGATGGGACGTGAGCTAGAAAGGGCTTAGACAGCCCTACCTCTCCAGTCTTGCCTCTCTCTTGAGCTGGCTTCCTATAGCTTTCCTCATCAGGAGTTACATAGTCTGAGCATCTCTAACTTCCTGCAATCTCTACTGTAGCTTCAGCTTCACCCTCACAGCTGTGTGCACTACCTAGAGGGATCCTGATACAACAATACATCTATCTCCTAGCTACCCAAGCTCTCCTTTAAAATCTAGGTGAAAGCATCCACATCCCTGAAATGCTTGTTTTCTGAACATCTGCAAAACTCACCACATGGAGGATACCAAGGCTTTCCACTAGCTTGAGCTAAATCTGGGCCCACTTGAGTGAGTCCCTTTCTGGATGAATGAGTAGGACAGTCCCAGGGAAACAATTCAGTTTGTTGCACCGATTAGGACAAACAGGGCATCCTGGAGCTGTCATCTCAAAATATTCTGTTCTAGAAAGTATTTAAAAGCAACTTATATTTATACATCCCTGAACTGTAGTGGCTGTGGTCTTGCTAATTTCTGAGATTCTCTCCAGACATCATTCTTATAGCATCAGTACAATGTTTCACCTTTTAAAGTGACACTATCGCTTCAGCAACAGGTGAAAGCATGTGGAGATCAGAAGACAAATGTGGAATTGGTTCTTCTACAATGTGTGTCCTGGAGATCAAAGTTAGGTCATCACACTTGAAGGCAAATGTTTTCACCTGTTGAACCCTATCACCAGCCCTCTCGTCCTTCTTGCTCTGATCACATTAAATTAGGCTAAAGCCAATAATACCTATGTCACAGACTGAATGCTGGGATGCTTGAAATTTCATCTGGCAGATTAATTAGTCTATCACATTCATATTTAACTTCACAATGAGTGTGAGGGCATGGGCAGAATGTAGAGAAAAATCTTTCCACAGTGTAATACAAATGGTCTATAGTCCAATTCTCAATATTGTCCCTGTTCTGGTCTGAAACTTTACAAGCACAGGCTTTACTTTTTGCATCCCCATCACCATTCTAGTTCCCTGAGTTTGAACCAGAATTATCTGTTAAGCTCTGCTTACAACATTCTAGGCTTTCTCTACTGTTGTTGTTGTTGCCATTCTACTGGGTGGAAAGTAGGGGCTCTTGAGTAGAAAATAGGATCTCCTAGTAATTTCAATTTACATGTTTAAATACCAGTAGGAATAAAAAGATATTAGAATATTTCTATGTTGCTGGTGGCAATGTAAAATGGTATTATTGCCATGGCTGGGGAGGTGGCATAGTTGTTCAAGTGCCTGCCACACCAAGCAAAATGACCAGTATTGCAGCCAGGTGGTGGTAGAGTATGTCTTTAATCCCAGTACTCAGGAGGCACAGGAAGGCAGGTCTCTGAGTTATGAAGCCAGCTTGGTTTACAAAGAGAGTGCCAGGGCATCCAAGGCTGTTACACAGAGAAATGCTGTCTTGGAGAAAAAAAAAAAAGAAAACTGGTATTCATGTAAATGTTGGAGGTGTAACTTGTTCCATGGAGAGAAGGGAAGGGGAAACGGTGGTGGGGAGAAAGACACATACGTAACTGGATTTCACTGGCCAGCCATTCTAGCCAAATGGATGAACTCCAGGTGCAATGAAAAACCCTATCCAAAGAAATAAGGTGGAGAGTAATTGAGGAAGAAATCCAAGGTGACTTTTGGCTTCCACATGCACATACTCACATACATATACCTACACATACACACACACACACACACACACACACACACACACACACACACACACACACGAATGGTCTCATTTTATATTTTATAGTTTCTCAAGAAGTTAAACATGGCACTGTCATGTGACCCAACTGTTTTATTCCTTGGTATATATGTGATAATTCACTTTGATTGTCACCTTGACTTACTGAAGGATATTTAGAAAACTGGTACCAAGAACCAGTATTATTGCTGCCACCATGACTGGCCCTGTGGAAGGGCTGCCATGTGAGTGCAGAAAACCAATTCAGGGTCCTCTGGAAGAATAGCTACTACTCTTAACAACTGAGCCATATTTCCAGCCCCTATTTTTTAATGTATGTGAGGTTTTTACCTGTATGTATGGCTGTGTACCACATGCATGCAGTGCCGGACAGAGGAAGGCATTAGATTCCCCCTAGAACTTAAATTACAGGTAATTATGTGTTTGCTGGGAAAGAAACCTCTGTCCTCTGGAAGAGTAGCCAGTGCTCTTAACTGCTGCGCTGTCTCTCTGTCTCCTACTTAATTTATTTATTGTTTGTGTGAATTCATATATGTATGTCACACACACATGCATATGTACAAACAAGTGAAAATCATGAGCCAACGTGTAGGAGACTGTTCTCTCCTCTATCATGAGGGTCCCCAGGAGTGAACTCAGGTCATCAGGCACCTTGACCCTCTGAGTCATCTCACCAGTCCCCGTTTGGTTTGTTTTTTGAATCAGACTCTCCACTCTGTAGCCCAAGCTAGTGTGAAATTTGCAGTCTTCCTGCATTAGCTTCTCAAGTTCAGAGACAACAGGCATGTGCTACTATATCTGAAATGGGATGTTTTTTCAGAAGTGATGAAAATATTCTAAAGTTTACTGTGTTGTATGTATCTGAAGATATACTAAAAATTATTGAATTGTACATGTTAAATGGGTGAAGTATCTGTTTGTGAATTGTATCTCAATTAGGCTGTACAAAACCCAAAGGAGGAAAGGCTCATGAAGCCTTGGCCCTGAACATCTCTGCTCTCCCTATGCCTTCTCATCCTGGACTTCCCCTTGGTTTTGGCCTTTGTTTTCCTAAATTCATCAGCCTCACCCACATGGCTCTTGCCATCTACACTCAAGGTCCTTGGAAACAAAATCAACCCCCAACATCAACAGTCAGCTTTACTAGTCTCCTTGTGGGACCTGCTAGATGAGGCCCCATTCAGTTCAACCACAACTTGTTCTGTAGCTGACTTTCCTAGGCTTGTCCCTTGTGAAGCTCCCAGACTGTCACAGCTAGGACTGAGACTGATGCTGCCATGTGTTGTTCCTGCTCCATTGTTCCAGAGGGCTTACATTACATTTGGGTTTCACCTACATTCCACACCCATCCATGTCCTATAGGGTCTGTAGGAAAGCTAAAATAAGCCTCAAGCTGCCACCTCTCACCTGGGTCTCTTAACCAACCAGTGAGTGTTCACAGATTGCTGTAACAAATGGCCCCAAACCTGATGACTTAAGATAACAGAAGTCTAAGGCTGATGAGATAACTGAATTGGTAAAGTTCTTGCCTCAAAAACACAAGAGCCTAACTCTGATCCCCAGAAGCCATGTAAAAAGCTAGATGTGGTAATACTTGTAATTCCAACCCTGGGGAGGCAGAGCTATCAGGCAGCTGCATCACTCCAATTTCTTACAAATGGTCACATGGCTTTCTCCCCTGTCTGTGCACATCTGCACCTTCTGTTCTTTATAATGTCATTGGCTAAGGTACTATCATAATTCAGTGTGACTGGCACTATTTCCTCTTGTTCACTCCCTGTCCCCACCTCACTGTACTACCCTTCCCCTGGCAGGTGTACCAACATCTTAAATAGCAATGGTGAACTCCGAGGATTCCGTCCTCGGGACCGGGATGACATGGTGAAAAAGATCATTGAACCTATGGCTTGTGATGGCCTCCGCACCATCTGCATTGCCTACAGGGACTTCTCTGCGATCCAGGAGCCCAACTGGGACAATGAGAATGAGGTGGTGGGTGACCTTACCTGCATAGCTGTCGTGGGCATCGAGGATCCTGTGCGACCTGAGGTAGCTCCCTCCTTTCTGGAACCTGCTAACTATTCCCCAGGTTCAAGGTTGTCCAATAGGTGTCAGAGTGGCTTTTTACACACTGGGCTTCCACACTATAAGCTTGGGACACAAACACACACCTCTTTCTGCCCTATTAATAGATAGAGCAACCTGGAAAACAGAGACTTAGAGTCACTCTGGGCAATGGGACCTTCCTCGGTGCTTTTGATCCCCTTGCCAAGCTCTCTTGTCCTTGGCCTATGGAAGTTCTGTGGGCCTGCCTGGCTCCTGAGCAAAGCTCACACTCCAGTTCTATCAGGTACAAAATGAGAGCCTGAGAGTTTGCAGGACCAGTGGACTGAAGGAGGACATGAGGTAAACTGAGGAGCAGAACTGGAAATAGCTGAATTGAGTGAATATTGTTTTGGAGACATGGTGGGCAGCTGTCAGTCAAGGGCTTGATTGTATCTGAATGAGATTCAGGGCACACGAATGGAGATGTCAAGTAGGTATGTAGCTATAGGATAGAGAGCTTAGAGCATAGGTTCTGACTGGAAAGAAATCCCAGAAGCATCTTCTTATACATAGTGATATCACTGAGGGTAACTTCCAGCAATAGAGGCCAGATTTGGGGGGAGGGGATAGATCTCAAGGGTCATATGAGTGAAGCAAGCACGGAATAAAAAAGAATAAGTCTGCCCTTCCACAGAAGGCCTCAGTCTTTCTATGGAGCAGAAGAGGGATGGGATGGGGGTTGGTTGGGGGCATGGGAGGAAGGGAGGGAGAGGGAATGGGGATTGATATACAAAATAAGTTTGTTTATAATTTAAATTAAAAAGGGGGAAAGAAGAATAAGTCTGCTTGTTGATGGCCTTAACATTGGGAGGTCACTGAAGCCTTTGACCTGAGCACATTTCATGTGATGGTCGTGTTGGTTGGTCTTTAAAGACAGGGGAGTCTTGTGAGTGGATCTTCAAGAAAAGAGTGTGAGAAAGCCCTCTATCTTCCAAGCGCTGTCTGTTGCTATCCACCTCATGTTAAACTACCTTCAACCTGCCCATTAGCCTGAAAGCACATGTCTGTGGGGACTGCTCTGGAGCTTTGGGTATGACAGGGTCACACAGCAAAAGTACTCAGTTTCAAAGCAAATATTCCGTACTTCTAAAGACTGACTATCCCTGTACTCAGCTGGGGATGCAGTGATGAATGTAGTGAGCACAGACAGGCCTAGGACTGGCTGGCATCCAAGTGAGCCCCAGGGCCAGCTGTACATTGTACCACTTCTTTGTGTTTCACACTTCTGGAGGTGAAAACTTTCAAAAATATTATTGCACCATGTAAGGTCTGGGGTAGAAGCTCAGGACAGGAAGAATGTATCTCAGTTTGGGTGATATCAGAGGGGCCCAGGGAACAAGGCTAGCTCCTTTGTGGCTTAAAGTGACTGAGAGGGCCTTCAGCAATAAAGCTACTGGGGAGACCAGACATCAGGTCCTGGCTCTGGGGATCAGCAAAACCTCCACGTGTCTTACTCAAACTTGCAGGGCACGGGAAAGCACAGAATGGCCACCAGGGGGAGGCAGAGAGCTGTATCCATAGGAAGTTCAGCCAATGAATGATTGAGTGGACCTGGGAACTGCTACAGACATCTGTACAAGTACTATGGGAGCCTTGAGGAGAAAATAGGGTGACAGGTCAAAGCAGACAAGGAGAGAACAGTATTACAACAAGCAGAGGTGGTGTTCCTGTCACCTGGCTAGGAGGCTGAGAGCTAGGAAACTGCCTGTGTGGGCGGGCCTTAGAGTGGCTGCACCTGGACCCTGGGGGACTCTGTCCAAAGGTCCTAGCTTTCAAATTCATCATGGGCACATGGCAGCCTCAGAGAAAAGGGTTTCAAGAAAGTTTGGGAAATAAAATTGCACAGCCACTTCACACACACACACACACACACACACACACACACACACACACACACACCGGCTTGAGAGGAAGCTCTCTGTACCCAAGGTCTTCTGCAGCACCTTAAAACCCCAAGAGAATGAGCCCTTGAGACTGAGCATATGGACACACACACACACTCACACACACAAACACATACACACCATACACACACGCACACACACACACACTAACTCTCTCTCTCTCTCTCTCTCACACACACACACACACACACACACACACACACACACAATGAGGAACAGGTGAGTGAGCTACCACAGCTAGACTTTACCCAAGGCATGTCCTTCCCTGTCATTTAACAGTCCCGGCTTTGATTATCAGATCACTATCAATACCTTAAGTATGGACCACTGTGTTCTTGTTTGCCACCCTCTGCTTCCTCCCTCTGTACCCACCTTGCCTGATGTAGCCTCCAACGTTTAGGACTAGTCCAAATGTAGATACCTCCTACATTCTTTCCCTCTCAGGTTCAGCAGCCAGCCCACCACTGTTCACAGGATACCCACAAAGGAATTCAAAGACCCAGGCCTCTCCTCATTCAACTTTTAAGACTCCGAGCTGCCCTTCCTCCTCCCCAGTGCATATGCTACTCCAGCCTGCTTGTTTTGTCCCTTCTGTGGTTCCAGGGCCTCAAGGGACATACATTTCATGTGTTTGGAAACTGTTTTTTCCATCTGCTCACTACTAGGATGATGCTACAATGCTTATGCTGGTCTTATGGCTTCCTACCCTCTTGTCCTGCTTTGTGCTTTGTGCTTGGAGATTTTCTTTTTTCCTTAGTTCTAGAGCCTACTATATCATTTGAAAAAGAAATGCATGCATTGTAACCCCAAGTAATGCCCCACATCCTCTAGTGAGTACATTCTGTAAAACCTACAGCTGAGACAAAGATTAATTACTAGGGAAAATGGTTGAGTTCTATGCTGTAAAACAAAAACAAACTAGACAAGAAAGAGAGAAGCTCAGCATAGCTGGGTCTAAGTCACTGCTCATTACTGTGGCCAGGCACAGTGAAGGAGATTCCAGGGACAGTGGGCTGGGAGTCTGGGGAGGGTACCTGCCCATTATAGGCCATCCTATGAATTCCTTCACACCACACTCCAGAGACCCTTCACTATAACCATAGGTTTCACTATACTTCCAGATTTTCTGGGACTAGGATGCTGCAGATCTGTACCAGACACAAAGTATGGGATTGTCTTGCCAACCCCACCCACCATTCTTATATCTCCCAGGTCCCTGAAGCCATTCGCAAATGCCAGCGTGCTGGCATCACAGTCCGTATGGTGACTGGAGACAACATCAACACTGCCCGGGCTATTGCAGCTAAGTGTGGCATCATCCATCCAGGTGAAGATTTCCTGTGCCTGGAGGGGAAGGAATTCAACAGAAGGATTCGAAATGAGAAAGGCGAGGTAGTTCCCTGCATCTCTGTCCTGGGCTGCTGCTTCTCCCTCCCAGCCACAGTGCCTGTCTGCAGCCTAGACTCTGATGTCTCCATTATTTCCTCCAGATAGAACAGGAGCGTCTGGACAAGGTGTGGCCCAAGCTGCGGGTGCTTGCCCGGTCATCTCCCACTGACAAACACACTCTGGTCAAAGGTAACCAAATGTATTCACCCTTTTCAAGTTTGCCTCTGGCATCCCTGCATGTTGTCACATGCTCTTACATTTTTGAGTAGAAGATTCTAAAGATCAATGAGTAGAAAACATCAGTCTAAAAATGGTTCATAGAAGCTGCTCCCTCATTGGAACAAATGGGGGAAATGTGGTAATAAATTATTTATGATTTATTAAAGTTTGCCTGAGAGTACAGAAAGCAACACTAGCCACAAGCCATAGAGGCCAAGCAGTGGTGAGACACACCTTTAATACCACCAGTACTCGTGAGGCAGGCAAATAGATCTCTGTTCATTCAAGGTCACACGAGACTGATACAATCCTAAAGAGAAACAGAGCTCACACAAAGGTGATCTCAGCACTTGGGATTATATATGCCTTTAATTCCAGCACTAGGGAGGTAGAGACAAGAGTGATATGGCTGGGTGAAGAGAGGAATATAAGGTAAGAGGAGACAGGAACTGAGAGCTTTTGCCTCTGAGGATTCGTGGAGACAGGACCAGTCACTTTGGTCTGAGGTAGAGGTAAAAGCTAGTATCCACCTGTTTGCTTCTCTGATCTTCAGCTTGAAGCTTGAAACCCAATATCAGTCTCGGGATATTTTATTTGTTCACATTACAGGGAAACTAAGGCTGTGACAGGGGAACAATCATTCATTTTAGACAACATGAGACCTTCTCTTTTACCAAATCATGCCAGCATATGTTACTGAGAAAAGGACCTTGGTGGAAATAAGAGCATGAAGTTATTGCATTAAAGCTTGAGGACTAGATCCCACAAGGGACAGGAGCACAGAAGCAGGCCATACGTATCTTTGGCAGATAGCTTCAAACAACACTACCATAACCCACTCTGTGTTCCAGGCATTATCGACAGCACAACTGGTGAGCAGCGGCAGGTGGTGGCTGTGACTGGGGATGGCACCAATGATGGGCCAGCTCTCAAAAAGGCAGATGTTGGCTTTGCCATGGTAAGTCTCCTGATACCAGACCAGTTCATCACACAGATGAACTCCTGTTGTCCTGGACTTAACTTTGTACCACAAAGTGGAGAGACAGTGTCAGGGCAAGTAACAGAGTGCCAGAAGATTCCTTCTCACACATCTCGATCTCTTGGGGCTGTATGAGCTCTGACTATTAACGAATGTATATGTGATTTGTTTAAAGACATGTGGTATGAAGACAACAGAGGTGACAGTAGAGTCTAACCACATCTCTGAAGAAGGGGAGAAGCATTGAACAGTGGCTTGTCAACAACAGCATCTGCCTACCATCACCTATTCTCAGTCCACTCCAAGTAGCCCCAGGCCCCAAGAGTGATGAGCAGAGATCATAGTGGGTTCTTCCTCTGGTTTCTCTCTTTCTGTTCACACAGATCTAGCTCTTCTTACTGGACAGGGTGGCCTTCTAGGCACTGCCTACATGGTGACCCTTGCCCCCAACTCACAGTGGGTAGCAGCCTGCTGTCACCTTTCCCCACCCTATCAGAAAGAATGACCTTTCACTCAGTCCATATTTGGTTCAATGGTGGGGTATAAAGTACAGCATTCCTGAACCTCACAACCTGGAGCAGAGAGCAAGCTGAGCTTCCCAGGGTGGCTGGTGTCACAAGGCCAGGCCCAAGATGGAGTAGGTGAGGGCTACTCAAACTCCATGTCTATTGATGTGCCCAGGCTTGTGTGGAGTATCAACAATCTGCCATGTAGCCAGGGGATGGGTCCATTTCCCAGGGCTTCTTGAGGTAGCCAGACAAAGGACTGGCCGCCCAGTAGTAGCTGGCCTTTATGGAAGGCTGTACAAATGTCCATGTTGTTAGCAACCATGTTGTTTAGCAGCACAGGCCTCCCCCACAGCCACATGTGACAACACGCACTTTGCAGCCTAGAGTGTGTTAGGTTAAAAACAAGTGCTGTTCAATTAAGGCCTTATTTGGAAGAGAAAGGAAAGTGGGCTGGGTAGCCAAAAAGGGACTGAGAAATGAGCACTATGCTTGTGCATCATCCCCCAGGGCATTGCAGGCACTGACGTGGCCAAGGAGGCCTCTGACATCATCCTGACCGATGACAACTTCACCAGCATTGTCAAGGCAGTCATGTGGGGCCGCAATGTCTACGACAGTATTTCCAAGTTCCTGCAGTTTCAGTTGACAGTCAATGTGGTGGCTGTGATTGTGGCCTTCACGGGTGCCTGCATCACTCAGGTGGGCACCAGGGACCTACAGAGGGCATTGGGTTTCTAAGGGCAGTAGTGTAGGCTCAAGAGGACCATGTTGAGAGTCTTTTGTTTGCTGCAGATTCTTTTTATTAAAATCAAATTCACACACCAAAAGTCTTATCTGTTCATGGTAGCTGTTTAGTAGATTTTTTTTATTATATTCAGTGTCAATCATCACTTCCATCTAGTTCCAAAACACATGCATCCATTTCAAAGGAAACCTTTCACCTACTAGCAGTCATTCCCCATCCCCCTCCAAGCCCCTGACAACTGCCACCTTTTCCTGCTTGTACTTGCCTGTTGTAGATAATTTGTATCAGTAGAATTAAATGACATATGGTCTTTGGGGCTTGTTTTCACATTTTTGCAAAGGGGGAAGGGCACATGTATGTGCAAACTCAGGCCATTATCCTTATGTCTTTATTCACTGTGCCAATTTGAAGATTTGACATAAGGCCTGTGCACCCTGCATCTCATTCAGCATATTTTCAGGATACATCCATGTTGCAGCTTGGGACAGTGCTTTATTCATTTTCATAGCCTCATAATAGTCCAATAGGCCACATTTTGTTTGTCATTCATCAGCTGACCAAGCTTCAAGCCACTTACACTTTGTTAAATTCTGAGCAGCACTGCTAGGAACACCCATGTTCAAGCTTCAATATGCATGTCTTCCACTTTCTCGAGTATACACCTGGAAATAGGATGACTGAGTCACAAAGAAACTCCAGACTTCCACTTTCTCAATGTTCCCCGTTGATTGGAGGCCAGAATTTATTGACTTCTTGTTAGGGATGGTTGACTTTATTGGCAAAAAGTAGTTAACTATTTTTGGTAATTAGCTTGGTCCTTTCAAGTGTGTGTGTGTGTGTGCAAGGTGTACATAGCACATGCATTCATGTTCATGTAGACGTCAGAGGACAACCTCTGGTGCTCCTTGGAATCTTTCCACCTTGTTTTTTGAGAGACAAACTCTCAATAGGACCCCAGCCTCACTTGATTAGGACAGGCTAGCTAGGCAGCAAGCCTTAGAGATCCTCACGTCTTCATCTTCCCATCACTGACATTACAAATTCACACCACTGTGTTAAGATTTTTTGATACAAATTCTAGAGGTTGAACTTAAGTCGTCATGCTTGTAAGACAAACACTTTACCAACTCACATAACTCTCCAGCCCCTCAGGGACTTTTTCTTGATATCTAAGTAAAGCATAAATGACATCATAATAACCATCCTAACCATTTGAAAGTGCATAATTGTTCACCTTAGCATATTCAGTGTTATACAACCATCACCTCAATTTATTCTGAGAATATTCTTGTGGTCAGAGGATACCTCATACCCACTAGCAGCCACTCCTCATTGCCTCCTTCCCAGCCGTGAAATGCTCAATGGTATGCAGGAATTAGGAAGCCCAGTGGGGAAAAAAGTCTGCAAATCTGGGGAAACTTCTGTGATGGGCTTCTGGGAATGAGATTCCCATGACATTGGCGAAGCTGAGTGTCTGCTCACTTGTGACTGCCACCTCTCTGCAGGACTCTCCTCTCAAAGCTGTGCAGATGCTGTGGGTTAACTTGATCATGGACACATTTGCCTCACTTGCCCTGGCCACAGAGCCCCCAAATGAGTCACTGCTGCTGAGGAAGCCATATGGCCGGGACAAGCCCCTCATCTCACGTACCATGATGAAGAACATCCTTGGTCATGCCGTCTACCAGCTCACCATTATCTTTACCTTGCTCTTTGTTGGTAAGTTGGACCAGAGGCACATGCTTCAGGCTTCCAGGGCACTGTTGATGTGGCCTTATGTTTGGGCCCTGTCTGTATCCTCAATCCGGCACAGGATGGGATACAGAACTTACAGACTGAAAAGAACAAGCCTTCTCTATACCTCTGACCCATACCTCCCTACTTCACCATGTAGCCTACTGCACATCTCTAAGGGTAGACATGGTAAAAGAGAGTGACCACTGGCACAGAGAGATCACCTTCCTCATCCCCTGCCTCTCTCTTCCCTTCAGGAGAGCTCTTCTTTGACATCGACAGTGGAAGAAATGCACCCTTGCACTCACCACCCTCAGAGCACTATACCATCATTTTCAACACCTTCGTCATGATGCAGCTTTTCAATGAGATCAATGCTCGCAAGATCCATGGTGAGAGGAATGTCTTTGATGGCATCTTCAGCAACCCCATCTTCTGCACTATTGTCCTGGGCACCTTTGGGATTCAGGTAGGACACAAAGTTGTAGGGGCACTGATAATGGCCTCCCTGTCCCCAAATCTCTTGTGCATTCTAGAGCAGGTGTTTTTCATCTTCCAAACATTGCAGGCTCGTTTTGGTATAACCTGCTAGCTTCCAGGGGACTATGGAAGGCCTTTATGCTCTCATCCTGCTCACATGGTTGCCAGAAATATTCTTTCCTGGCTCTATCTGGGTCAACCATCTCCATTTCTAGCACCTAACCCCTTGCTGGGCTATAAGTATAGACATTCTTTAGGAAATGCTTGCCGTGTACACAGTTGACATGTTAAACTTTGGCTGCCACAACAGTGTGGACAGGTTGGCAAGCTCAGCTCCCCAGGAGAGGCTGGATACTCTAAAGTATGCTGTCTTCAAACAAAACTTCATTTACAGTAAGTCTCGCAAATTAAAAACTGACAGTCATACAAATGCAGCTCACTGTTCACAGATTCCTAATAGGAGAGGCACATTAGATCTTGGTGGCTACCCCCAAATGCCTGTAAGGAACCAGTGAGAGGTGAATTTTACCGTGGTTTCCCAGGACCAAAGGATTGAGGGGGTCAACAGACTTCATTTTGGCTAAGCATTAAATCATTTCAACCCACCATGGGGTATGTAGACTGGCCCTGGTTGCCTGGAAATTGGCTCTGAGATAGGTTGGGTTATACACTATGGATTGATTGGCTAGCATTTGAAAATATTGCTCTTGGGTGTAGGACTTCTCCTAAAGTCAACAGCAAGGAAGGCAAGAGGCCAAGGCATGGTGACGCTCATACTGTAGAGTCATACAGAGAAGGCAAATATGAAAACAGCCTTGATGAAGCTATAAAGATGTTCCAGACAGCTGGGTCTCACCTGGAGGCTGGAGGCACCAGAGGATAGGTGTGTGTGGGTGTTAGCATGTGAAGCTACACACTGACCCATCCTGGTACCCTTGGCCTATGGCCAGCTAGTCTATGGAGCCATCTTTAAGCACTTGTTGAGGGACAAAAGAGGAGAATAAGCTGAGAAGGAATGCCGAGATATTTCCCAGGATCTGGCAAAAGGCAGAAAGCTGGCAAACATTTGTCTATGGCCAGGCTGGTCTGCCTCCCAGAAGACAAAGTCAATCTGGAAGGCAAGGTTTGTAGAAAGCTGGGAAGGACATAAATAAGTCAGGAGCTATGCTGGTAAGACACTGCTCCTCTGCCCACTACTTTTCATTCCTTCCCCCAGATTGTCATCGTCCAGTTTGGTGGGAAGCCCTTCAGCTGTTCCCCACTGTCCACAGAACAGTGGCTATGGTGCCTATTTGTTGGTGTTGGTGAGCTGGTCTGGGGACAGGTGAGTGTCTGCCTTGTCCATTTTGTTACCAATGCTTTTATTCTGGTTGCTTCTGTTCATGGCCCTCAGAGTGGGTAAGAAGCGAGGCATCCTGTTCCATCTGCACCTCCCACTATCCCCACTCCCTGCCCTGCAGTCTTGAAGCCTATGACCTGGAAAGTGTGTGGTGTGTGGTCAGGCTCAGGACTATGACATACTGTAACCTAGAGGCAAGGTCACAAGTGACAACCTCAGGAATGAGAACATAGAGCAGAAATTTCACACTGTCCTGGGAAATCATCCAGTTTCCTCCTCCACAGTAGAAGCTAAAATATTGCCCCCTAAACCTGAATATTTGAAGGACTGTAATGTATGTGGGTGTGGAGAACTTGCTTAGCTTTCCTAAAGTCCTGGATTCCATTTCTAACAGTGCAAAAAACAAGATGGATAAAGGGCCATCCTGTGGGTCTTGGAATGTCCCAATACATTTGAAATTAAACAACACCCTGCTATGAAATCTGTGGGGCAAAGAGAACTTGAGAAAATGAGGTGCTTTGACTTAATGGGAAGTGGCAGGAGAACGCTTGCAGACCAAAGCCACAGCTGCCTAAAAGCAGCAGTTTGCAGCACCGACTGATGAGATTAGGAAACAACATCTTGGGTGTTAGCAGCCAGTGCAATCTAAGGCACCCCTCTGAAAGCATTTTCTCCAGAGTTCAGGAACACTGCTATGGGAGGCCATGTCCAGGATCTACTTCTCTTTAGGTCTTGATCAGCACAGGCTGCCATGGAAACCTATTAGAGATGGGCAGGTCCCATGGGAGGCATGTTTTTTCTCATAGTTGTAGAAGCCTGAAGTTTAAGGTCAAGAGCAATCAATTTAGTGTCTGGTAAGGGTCCCTTCCTGGCTTCCTCCCTGGAAGCCTCTGATCACAAGCCCTTTTCTAAGTACTTTTTTCCCCAGGAAATGCCAAGCACAAGCTTCCATAGGGCTCAGTCTCAGAGAACATGGCTGACAGCTTTTCTTTCAGTAACCATGAAGGCCAGCAGATGTGGAGTGCTATCAGCTAGGAAACTCACCTGAGTCCTGGTGTACAGTTTTTCTTTTAGGTCAATCACATGGGTATAGTGAGTGTAGCATCTAGTACTCAGATGACTGGCCTCAGTATCCATCCCCTCTGTGTCCCATAAGGAATTCATATACTAGCAGGTGGTCCAAGGCTCCAACTAAGCCCACTTTTTTCTGAAAGGGCTCCCCAGACACTGCTCAGGAGTATCCAAAGGTTAGCATTCTTTCTCACATGGTATTATGTGCATTGGTTTCTCTGTTCCCTGACCCTGGATGACAGTCAGTAGAGCAGGAGTCTGCTACAAGGAAGGGGGTGGTGTAGGGTAGGCCAAGCCCTGGATGTGTGCTTTGTCTCTGAGAGATTTCCTGGCCACAATAGAGTCTATTCTCATGGCCACCTCTGTTTGCTGCTCTTTGACTGTGGCTTTCTCAGGTCATTGCCACCATCCCCACAAGCCAGCTCAAATGCCTGAAGGAAGCAGGGCATGGGCCTGGAAAGGACGAGATGACTGATGAGGAGCTGGCCGAGGGGGAGGAGGAAATCGACCATGCTGAGCGAGAGCTCCGCAGGGGCCAGATACTCTGGTTCCGGGGGCTCAACCGAATCCAGACACAGGTAAGCTACTGTTCACATGACCCCTATTTTGTTACCTTAAAAAGCAGACAAGAAGCAGAAACTGGGCATATAGACCCCAAAGCCAGCAGGAAACTCCCTGGATCTGGCAGGGCTAGTTCCCCTCCTACCACATAGAGGTGCTCACCACTGGCTGGCCACTTAGATCACCTCTCCTTGACACTCCCCTCAGTGCCCATGTAGCTTCTCTCATAGCTGGATAAGAACATGTGCCAGCAGCTAGTGGATCTCTAGGGGCACAAATAGGGGCACAAAACAGCACTGTCTGCTTTTCTTGGCAAGGGCTATTTAGGTAATAGGTAAGGATGCATTTGGGTGTGTGGGAGGAAAATGTCCATTTCAAGGAGCCTTTGGCTAGCTCTCTGTTCGCTAGAGTCTGCTGTAATTACTGTGCAAGAGCATCTCTAGGAAGTGGAATCTGGCACCAAGTGGGTCCGAATCTCCATAGGCTCGTAAAGGCCAAAGCTATCAGCTATAGTTCCCGAAAACATCAGAGTGCCCTGGTCTCTTCCTCAGTTCCTTCTTGGCCAGCTTTCTTACTGAAAGGTTTCATACTTGCTGCCCATTTTCATCTTCCCATCTCACCCTGTCATGATTGCACTGCCCACTACTCCCACTAATGGCTCTCACCACTACGTGCAAGGCCTTCTTCCACTCCATGCTTCCCATTTGCCTTCTGGAAGTGTTACTGGCTCTGCTTATCCTGACACCTTGCTGTTACTTCTGGGTTTCCATTTTCTCTCTATCTTTATCTTCATTGTATCTCCACCTCCCACTCCAACCCTGCTCTCTCATGCTGAAAATGCGGGGGAGAGCCTACTAGGGAAGTACCTAAGCCCAAACATCCCACCAGGTCACCAGACCTCCTCATATTACAGCCTCCTGGACTGACCTGTAGCCTAAATAATTCCTCCATGGCCTAGCTGGCATCCTCTAAATGACCTTGGCACTTGTGCTCACTGCTTTATTCTCATCCAAGGTCTTGGTTACCTTCTCTCTGATGCTAGTCTCACTACCTCTATTGTAGGTACAATCATTTTTCCTCTCTGGGAACTTATCTGCTAAGACAGATGGGTAGATTCTCCTTGAGTATGTTTAGCAACTCACTCACTGGGACGGGACTTGATTCCCTCCCCATATATTCTTCCAGCAGTCTTGCCAGAACTCATACTCAGGCTATCCCCAGGGATCCAAGGTACACACAGCTACTCCAGTACAACCCCTAGTGGTCTAATGGTATCCATCCTGAGGGAGTCCCTCTTCTCCTTTTTAGGCTCTGTGGATATGCCTGCCACTGATAGGGCACTGTGATCATTCCTTACCTTCCATCTGTCTTTGTTCATGCCTGTCCCCTAAAGCCACCCTAGGGCCTGTGGAGCTACTTTATCTCCATTATCCCTAGGATGAAGTTTCAGCTTCTGACTGTGGTCTTTAAGCTCCAACTTCTTGGCATCACCATCACCTCTCTATATATCCCTATGACACTATGCTGCTTTTTCAGGTGTGCACCCTACCCACCCATACTGCTGTGCCTCCCTGCTTGCTGCTGAGTACCCTCAGGGTTCTTTGCCATGCTATAAAAGCCTAGTTAAAGGTTGCCAAGTCTATGCCTTCTTCTTACATACTACCCCCTTCTACCACTATAAGCCATCTATGTAGCTGAGGCCAAGACACTGAATATAAGCATGCCAGAATTCCTCGGGGAACTTACTTAGAGAGCAGGATCCTTCAGGGCTGAGTAAGGTGGCACCAAGGAAGTCCAAGTTGAAGGCATTCCTCAAGGACCAAGCATCCTGAGAACCTACTCCATTGTGTCCAAGGAGGGATATACTGGGTCCACATCTGAGCCATGTTACCCTAACTATGATTCAGACAGAGCCTTGGAAAAGGGGAGCCACCATTAGATCTCTAGCCCAAGCCTCCTCTCCCCATGGAGTGGGCCAGTGCCTTCAACATAGTGCCCAGGACAGGCATTGCTGCAGCATAAGTAACTTTGACTTGTTTCCTGTAATAAATGTTCACTCACTAGCATAAATGCATTACAAATGTCAGAAAACAGCCTTCATATCTTCCTGGTGTGCATGTGGCCATCTAACTGTGCCTTCCGGGAGACTATGAATATGACCACCCCCTGTACCCCATCCTGATCTGATTCATGCTCCAGTTCTGATGCAAAGCACAGGAATAGAATACAGCAGTGACCCCACTTCACATCAGCTTCTTTTACTTCTGTCGTGTAATTCAAGACAGAGTTAGCATTTTTACCTGCTGAGACAGCAACTCTACCCCAACTTGGAGTGTCAATGGTAGCCTGGCCACCAATGTATTTTGTATATTGTATCTTTGTGTGTCTGTAAGGTCCTGGGCATGCCATTGCTGCCCAACTAGAAGAAGTGGGTCCCACCACTTGGAGTCTTGGTGTTCCATGTCATTCTAACTGTTCCATGCTTTACAAGCAAGGAGATGGAATCTCAGGGAAAGAAGGAGTGGTCCAAAATCAGCCAGTGAGAGCCAGGTCTAGTACCAATTCCTCAAGCACACTTCTTAGTCCTCAGTGAAGCCACACTGATTCCCCAACTCCCATGACTTTTCAAGGTGGCTTTATCATGTCAGATTCACCGTGCCTCTCAAGAATACTGAACCAGTCACTTTAGCTCAACTTATTCTATTTGATTCAAAAAAACCTGCTTGAAAAAACAGAACTAAAGCCTGTGGAAGGCTCTTCAGGATGTACGTGTTTTCTAGGCAACTGCCCCCAGATTTCTGGATCTTGTGAACCACAAAATTGCTCCCCGGATTTCGGAGGCCTGCACAACATTTTCTGTTGCAAAGTAACTTGATGCCCGCTCTCACTACTGTTTTATAATAATGTATCAATGCACCAGATACTAGGGTGCTGTTCCACAATAAAAGAGAGTGCCTCAAACCTAGAGCATGTAGCTTTTTGAATGTTCATTATGTGGTCTGTCTTTTTTGCATTCCATTACAAATTAATGAGACTCTTTACCAATGACCGAGCCCTTGTTCCTGGCTAGTTCTGGGGCCTCTGGTGAGGGTAGGGTGGTGATGGTAATATTTTCATACATATGGTTATTCCACGGGGACATCACAGAAAACATCATGGAGACTAATACAAAACTGAGGCAGCAAGGGCAGGTTTCCCACCCCTTGTCTTTTCCATAACCTAGCCACACTACAATTTAAAGAAGCCACCCAACACCACAGAGTCTGCAACACCCCTGCATCAAACATCTTCCTTCCATGAAAGACCCAACCACATGTACAACATTTTCCTCACAGATGCAGGCACAGCCTCAAACCCTGCCTTCTCTTGAGGAAAGGAGTGAGAAAATGGGTCATGCTGGGTGAAAGACGGGACTTGATTCCCTCCCCATATATTCTTCCAGCAGTCTTGCCAGAACTCATACTCAGGCTATCCCCAGGGATCCAAGGTACACACAGCTACTCCAGTACAACCCCTAGTGGTCTAATGGTATCCATCCTGAGGGAGTCCCTCTTCTCCTTTTTAGGCTCTGTGGATATGGGTCTGAGGATGAAAGGCACTTTGTTTGGAAAAAGGTGTCAGTAGTGAAGCTGTTTCTTTTGGAGAAGCCCTGTCAGAAAGCCAGCGAAGACTGGAGGCCACTGAGTTCCCACTGCAGGGCTTGGGGTGGGCCAGGCATTAAAGGGTCTTTGGGCTCCAGAAATGCATGCTGGCTTGTTTGCTTATATTATTCAATGAACTACATGGCACTTTCCAGAAGTTGGAGCCACCCTCAAAAACTCTCCCCCCACTAAAGCCATTCTCTGAGAGAAGGCTGCCAGTGTGCCATGCCTCTGGCCTCCCAGAGTCTAGGCATGTGGTCTCCCAGTGCCATGACACTGGCTATAGTTGCTCAGATCTAGTTCATTTAAACCCTACTTCTATATAGTCATAATCAAAGACAGGGTCAGAAAATCCAAAGACAATGAGTCAAGAGGCTTCTAGCAGGATTTATCCACAAGGTTCTCCCATGGGTCTCATCTTCCACATATGTACTTCCCTTTCATCTTCTAGGATGCTCAAAGGGTGGGGATAAGGCAGAAGGCACAGGTGTCCCCCAGTTCTCCCAACCTCCATACCTGGTGGCTGTGGAAAGAGTTTTGACAAGACAAAGCCTATGCTTTGGAAACCCCTCTTCTGCCTAAATCTATCTTCTGCTGAGGGCCCCCTTACTTCAATGAGCTGCAGAAATGTGAGTGATTATCTACCCCACCACCAGTGGAGCAGGACAGAGCAAGAGACCCCCTGCCAAGAGGACCATGAACAAGGGCAGTGATTTTCCCAGAGATCCAGGCAAGAGCCTCCAGCCCACACACCACTGGAGAATGCTTCCATTTTCTAATAAGATCATATCATAACCCTCAGGTGTGTTGGGGCAGAAAAAAATGTTGAGAACTACCGAAGTAGGATAAGGAAGTATTGGCAGACACAGGTACTTACTGACTAGTGGCTCTCAGCGAGCGTATTGTGAATGCAAGTGACTACCTACAAAATGTTTGCAGTGTGTTTCCACCACTGACCTTTCCCTTCCACACTCCTGACCACTAACCATTTGCCCAGAAAACCCTCTCAGTCATGGCTTTGTCAAAAGCATTGTCAGCTTGCAGAAATGGGGCTGACCTAACTGAGGCTTCGCTGGCCCCATATGTCCCTAGTGTGGCCCCTGCCCTCACCCAGCCCCACCCTGTGTGGTAGCCTGGACCTCCATGCAAGCCAACCTTTATCTCATTTTCTCTCCCACAGATGGAGGTAGTGAGTACCTTCAAGAGAAGCGGGTCATTTCAGGGTGCTGTGCGCCGGCGGTCTTCGGTCCTCAGCCAGCTCCATGACGTAACCAATCTTTCTACCCCTACTCACGTAACTCTCTCTGCCGCCAAGCCCACCAGCGCTGCTGGCAGTGAGTCTTGACTTCCCTTTTCTCTCATAAATGGCACCTGGGGGAAGTTAAAGGCTCCCCAACTCTGCCTTCTCTTTTCCAGTCTTGCATTTCTGCTCACCGTGGCTTTTCTGTTCCTTCTTTACCGCCCTGTCCAGTCCTTCCTGCCAGATGGTGTCTCTCCAAAGCCATACTCTCTTAAGAAATGACCCCACAGCACTGCCGAGCCTTTCGTCCTTTGCTTTGTTTTGGGTTTTGGTTTGCATTTTAGTACCCTTGCTACCATTGGTTTTCTTTTCTTGAATTTGTCTGCATGTACCCATGGTTCTTCATGAACTTAAGCTTCTTCCAGTGGTGTCTGGTGTCAGGCTGGGGACTTGCTCCATGTTCTGGGGCGAGTGTCAGGAAAGCATGTGGCCCAGGGCTATCCTTCTGGGGTAGGCAAAGGCCCACAGTGTGGTATCATTTGCAGCAGAAGAATCCAGCAAATCTCAGAGAAGAAAGTGACAACTTCCAGCATTGTCCCTGAGGTGGCTTCCAAAGGATGCCCCTGTCTCCAGTTCCCAGGTGGGCTCAGTGGTGACCAAGAGTGCCTCTTCTGAGCAGCTGGTGCATGCCCTGTAGGCCCTGCCCTGACCCAGGATCTGATAAAGGCACCCTGATAACACGTGCTCAGAGGCCAGGCAGGTGCTTTTTTGTATGTCCCCAAGCATCTTGCTCTTTCCAAACAGGCCTCAGTACTGGAGGATCTGAATCCAATCTTGCGCGATCCTCTCTGCTCCTTCCTCAGAGAAGCCAGGACATTTCAATGACAAGTTCCCATCGTTCAGTTCACATTTTGAAGAGAACCCCGGGGTTAGCCTGACTAGACAGAAGCTTCCATAATTGCTCACATCTTTTTGCAAAGACTAAGAAGAGGCCACTAGACTGCTGAACCTGTCACTGTACAGTGCTCCCAACAGGAGAGAATACAGGCAACCACATGGAAGCAGGGGTCACTCCTACAGGGCTTGCCTGCTCTTTGGTAACAAAGTTGGGAGGTTTCACAAAGTCAACAGTAAACCTTCGAGTATGAGTTCAAGGCCCCTGCTGGAACCCTTCAATGCTAAGTCTTTCCTTTCCTTCCAGTGAGTCCCCTGCAGCACCCTTCGTGAACATGCCACTCCCACGCAGATGGAAGGCCTTAACTATTTCACCTTTTTCTCATCACAGAGTCTTCGGGTTTCTTTCTTTTTGCTTGATTTCTTTCTGTTCTTTTCTTTCTTTTATTAATTTTTTAGGAACTGGTGAGAGGTCCCCAGTGGGAGGTGCCCCTCCTCTTCCTTAAGCTCTTCTTCTGGGCCCCTCTGCCTTTTATGGAAAAGATAGGGGCCCCTCAGGAACAGCACAGATGTGTGGGCACATATATCCCTTCTCCAAACCACAGGCCACATGCACCTCCAGCTTGTCTATACCCTGGACCACCCACCTGGAACACAGATATGGATATGACACAACATGTCACTGTTGGTATGGAAAGCAATCAGTGCTCCTGGCATACCCAAATGGAACAAAGAAAGATCTCAGGGCTACTTTAGATGGCAGCAGGAGGCTCTACCAAATCACTTAAGGATATAATGGCCTGTAGCCTTCCAGCACACCTTGGCCTATAAACAATATGAAGAATGGATATAGGACACACATAGATTTGCTCTGCCCTTTTCTCCCCACCGACTTCCAACACATTTTTCACTGTCATCTTTCTGCACTTCCCATGTGTCTGTCTACTTGCCTGCCTGCCTGTCTGTCCATCCATCTATCTACCTGTCTACCTGTTGCCTCAGGGAAGAGGGAAGTTGACAAGAATCTTCTATATATGCTACCCACCAAGCCTCTTCCACAGCTTGGCTCTTACCATCGCTGGAGCCAATCAGCCACTGAGGCCCCCCCTTACCTGTCTCCACTACCTAGGGGGAGGCCTACTTACACTTCAACCTCCATTTCTCCTGCTTCCTCCCTACAGATGGTCTTTATTTTCTTCCTTGGCCCATAGTACCTTGCTTCTCTCCCTCCTTCCCTCCATGGTCATCTGTTCCCCTCCTTTCCACCTTCAGATCCCAACAGTACCTGGTAAGTACAGTGGGAGAGACACTACCCTCCTGCAGTTCATGAGCCATTCCAGGGGAACCTAAGTAGATTTGAGAAGCCAGTGGTAGGGTCTTCCAAGGAGGGGATTGTTGTGAGGGTACAGGGACCCTGTTGTCCCAACTAACCAAGGTAGGCAGCCCAAGAAAGACTCACTATGGAGGAACAAGCAGATTTGGTCACCTGGCATGTCCAAATGGGACATGCTTTGCTTCTGGAAGCCACTGGCCAAAACTTATTCTTGCCACACAGCACTTTCATCTAGAGATCAAAGCCTAACTCCTGAATTTTGAGGGCTCTCACAAATCACTGCACCCAGCACCCTCATAAACCAGAAGAAGACAAGTGCCTACAATGGCAAGGACCTACTCAGGACCTCATAGGCCAGCAGGCCTGGCAGAGTGGCCACTAGTTCACTGTACCCATCTCCTTAGAACTCTTCAGAGGACCAAATCTGCTGAAAATAAAGCAGGGTGAAGGTCAGGATGGAGCTCCCCTGGACCATATACAATGCAAGGTGTTTTGACCACAACCGTCCTGACTAGCTCTAAAAGTCACAAGGTTTCCTAAGGATAAGCCATGGCCCCGTGTGTGAGGAATTTTCCATACTCTTCACTTCCTCCAGGCCAAGATTGCCTTTCATCCCCACAGTCCAGAGGACCATGCCTGTAGCTCTTGGGTACTGGATAAGCTTCCTGTTGAAAGGTATTCCCACTAAGAGCCTCAGGCTCTCTAGGGATAAAAGCCACTCATCCGCTGCAGTGGGGCCAGAGTGAGAAGTGACCAGGATCCTTTGGGCTTCTCATCCTTTCTAATGCCCCACACTGTGTGCATTCTCTCTCTGTCTCTGTCTCTGTCTCTGTCTCTGTCTCTCTCTCTCTCTCTCTCTCTCTCTCTCTCTCTCTCTCTCTCTCTCTCTCTCTCTCTCTCTCTCTCTTCTGCTGCTCTTCTGGACACAAGAGTTCCTCCACATCCCACATTCCCCTGGCAGAGTCTGAGCTAGCATTGACCTTCTCACTCCTAGCTCCAGAATGGCCCATGCAGCCTTACCCTACTCAGCCATTTTTCCTCCTTTGCCTGGCCTCAAGGCTGTCCCCATCACAGCCATTTCATTCATAATCCTTTGGGTCCAGGGCATATTGCCTTTCCTCTCATAGCTGCCACTTCATTTCTTGTGACCTGAACCATTACCTGGAGGCCAGCCTGTCTGGATGGCTCAAGGAAAAAATGGAGCTGTGAAATCCTATTTACTGGATGTCCAGAGCCAGACACTTACACATGATCTTTGGAAATGCAAGCCTGGATCCTGGCATCACTGAAGCCTCTTTGTGGGCTCCAGCATCCAAGTTCTTTTATGTCTCTTTCCCATGGGAACAAACAGACATACCCTTGACCCTCTCCAGCCAAGCACCAAAGTCTATTCCCTATCAGCTCACCCAAGGGGACCCTCTCATTCCAACCAGCAGCCAAGTCCAGCCTGTTCTTCGGGTAGCAGCACTGGCCCTCTATACTCGAATGTTTACTGTCTCGGTAGTTTGAGATAAGATACCTTCTGACAACAAAGATTTGAGCACCATATGGCCAGAGGGGCCTCTTTTTGGGTTCTGATGAAGAGTTTGGAAACTGATCACAGCAGTTGCTTCATTTTAAAGGGGTTTTGCAACATGGAAAACTTTCACCCTTTTGGGGAAGGGAGCTAAATCCAGCCAGGTAAGCCCCTACAGTTTTGCTTGGACATAAACTTTCAGAGCCCAGGAAAGCATGCTCATCACACTCTCACACACCCAACAAGGAAGGAGCTGGCAAACAGTCTTAATTTTGCTCCATTGTCAAGGCATTAATCAGCACTGAACCAAACCCCACTTGTGTTTCCTGGGAGAGTATATTGTCATTGTAGCTATTTGATGGTGTGTACACTGTCTCCACACTAGGAAATGCACCAACCAGTCCTCTAGTTGGGGCCCTGTCCTACCCTTTCTGGAACTACAGGCTAAATCCCAGGGGACCAAGCTTCCAGGAAATTACTAAAGCACACAACAAAATGCAGCCTAGGTACTGGCCTGACCCAGAAAGCCCTGGTCTGAGGCCCTGCAGGTAGGTGACTACTGTGAGTACTGCCACATGGCCAGCAGCTGACAACTTGTAGAATTTATTCAAGCTCTCCCTACCCCCATCTTCCCTGCCCACACCCACTCCACCTCACCAACAGAGCTGGCCTTGGCTACTGAAAGGGCAAGGCAATCAGTAGTACTTCCTCCTGTTTTCTGTGTGGCCTGACCACATGAAATGATTGGGCTCACTATCAGGAGCCAATCGAGTTCTCTGGGCAGTTAGCGCTGCATCTCCTCAGTTTCCACACTTACTGGGCCAGAATGCCAAGGCACCTGACAGGTCCCTTTTCTCAAGAAGGTTCTGGACTGGTGGTTGTAAAGAGTAATAGAAAGGTGCAAAAAGAGTCAGACAGAAGCCTGTAAGCTCCATGAGCCTTAGTAGTAGAGAGCATGGGCAAGCCCCCTGCAGAGCCTAGAGCCTCTGGCAGCAATGGCCAAGTTAAATTTCTCTCTGGCCAAGAAATTGGAAAGAAGAAGGGAGAAGGTGTCAGGCATTTTCTACTGTTGCTTTCACCATTTTGATTCAAGAGTCTCTCTCTCTCTCTCTCTCTCTCTCTCTCTCTCTCTCTCTCTCTCTCTCTCTCTCTCTCTTCTCTCTCTCTCTCTCTCCATTCTTTTTACTGGGATGAGCCTCAACTTAGTTCCCATCCTCTATACTGTTTCTCCACCCAACACCCACAGCCTAACCTGCACATGGAACATACACACACACACACACACACACACACACACACACACACACACACACACACACACACACCTGAAGGCTTAGGCAAGAACATGTGTGACCTAAGAGAGCTTGAGGCTCCCATTCCTCAAAGCATCCTCCATTCCTTTCTACTGCAGCTTATGGACTGGGGCTTTGTCTATGTCAAGTTTGAGACCTTAACTCTGCTATGTGGGCAAAAATGGAGAGGAGACATTGTGAGTCTCCTCTAGGCAGCAATTGGTGATCAGCAAAGAGAGTGAATGTAGATGGTCATAGACCTCCTAGGAGAAGTGAAGAGACCATTCAAGGCATTGGGAGTGCTAGTCTAGGTTCCAGTTTACTCAGGACAGACTCTGAGTTTTGTGTGGAAAGAGCAGCTGTGGTGGATCTGGGAGAAGTTATGTTGGATCTGGGGTTTGGGAGTTGGTCACAGCCCAGCAGATGTTGGGGTTGGGATCCTTAGGTGTTTCAGACAGCTCCAGCTAGCTGGCTACATCCAAGTGGGTAGAGCTTTTAAGGGGTGATGCTACTACCATAGGAAACAGAGAAAAGGATAGACCAGATATTTTATACCCACTCACTGTCTTCTGAGTATGAGCAGTTCACTGGATGTTAGGGCCACCATTGAACCCTACAAAAAAGTCCTATCTTAGGAGGCATGGTTAGCTTCAACCAAGACACAGAAGAGAAAATAACTATTGTTACTGATTGGGTACTGAGGGAATAGGGCAGAGCTCACTAAAAAGGAGTACTGAGGCTTATTGAGGAAAAATCTCACAGACAATGCCCTGTGAGAGGAACATGTCAGGGGCTAGAGGTAGAAAAACAAGGTGGAATGAGAGAGGCCAAGGCAGAACCTTGGTTGGGGCTACTGATCTTCTATGGGACATCCAGCTAGTAATTACCTTGCGTTGTAAAAGATTGACCAGCTGCCATGTGAAGGATAGATTGTGAGGTAAGCTAAGAGTAGCAGGAAGACTACAAAAAAGTCCCTGCAGCACCCACCTTGAACCTGGTGCTGTGGCAGTGGTGGTGGTGGGTGGGTGTGAAGTAGAGTAGAAGATTCTGGATGTCATTTGAAGGGAGGGAGTGGTGGGATTGTTGAGGGCTGAGGATATGTAATGTAATGAGATATGACTCATACACCCACATCTGGAGCTGGGAGAGCAAATGGAAAACGGATACAGTGGAAGCTGTTGAAAGGCAGGAGTACCTAGGCCGAGAGTAGCAGGCCCTGGATATTAGGGAAGGGTTAAGGGGAAAATGGCTAGGAAGGAATTCAGGGGAGCATCAAATGCTTTGCTTGCTTAGGGACTGCATGGCAAAAAGTAACACATCAAGTCTTCTTGGGACACTAGCCATGATGAGTTGCAGAAGTGGGACAACAGCTGAATGGGACTGTAGAACTGGGGTTCGGGAATAAGTAATGCTGATGAATGGGTTGGTGAGCCAGCCATAGCACCTCAATTTGGTGATAAGAAGCAATTGGAGACACCACTTTCCAGACCAACCTAAGTCCTTTTTTCCCCAGAAGCCTCAGCCATAGTCTAGGATTTATCTTTCCTAGAGAGACATCTTTCATGGAAAACTGTTCTTCAGAGCCAGATCTAGTGGTACATGCCTGTCACTGCAGTACTGGGCAAGGGGGTAATGCTGAAACACGGGGTCTGCAGTTTGAAACCAGCCTGGTCTGTATGGTGAAATCCTGTCTCAAACAATAAAAACATCCTTTATCCTGTAGGTAAATGGACTATAAATTAAAGTTCAATAATTCCCCACCCCCAGTCAGCACCCAGGCCAGTTCTATCACTTACAAGAATATTTGTTGTCAGGTAGGGAAGTGACAGGATCTGACTCAGTGACCAGAAAGCATGGAAACATCATCTGTACATGAGACATTGCAGGCCACTGTAGGGTCATCAGACTCTTAGTCATAAGCTGTGTGTCAGGCACAGAGGCAGGATGGAGGCCCCAGGCAAACAAGGTCATCAGCCTTCAGTTAGCACATGGAAGCTGTGGTGGAGGAGGAAAGGAACTCGGGTGAAATGTTTGGGGGCTGGTCCTATTGAACAAGCTGACAGTAAAGTATGTAGAGAGGATGGGAGCTGGTGAGGATGGGAGAGTGAAAGTTCCAGTGGGCCTCCAAGGGAGACACCTAGGAGCAGTAGGAGTGGCATGTGAAAAGGTGGCCTGACGTTGATGGCATCCAGGTGGTCTGATGGGCCTTGAGGGTGTAAAAGGCCCTGGGGAGGCATAGCACACTGAAAAACCCAGACAGAAGGTTGAAGAGAGGCCAGGGCAACCTATGAGCTGGGACAAGGCATAAGCTCAACTCAGCCTTGGCTGCAGCTTAGCCAAAAACACTGAACTCCAGGTCTGAAAGAAGGAATCTCAGGGTCTTGGAGATACCTGCAGGCACCTGCCACAAGCCCTGCCTTCCAGAATAAGCCACTCTTCTGGGCACTTGCTGCTTTGCCTAGAGCAGTCTCCCAGGAGGTGCCTGTGCCCCACACCCATTGGGTGTCTGAAAATACACCAGTCATAAGATCAAGAGCATGCCAGTGTGTTCTAGCCCCAGATTTCAATGCAGGGAAGAAAGAAGCTCAAGAAAAAGCTGACTCACTCCCAGATGTTACCCTCAAGATGACTCAAAATACTGGAGTGGGTGGCCCTCTCAACAAGAGGCACAGCACTCATTCACTTACGTTATTCATGTGATTCCCAGGTATTGGTAGATTGGACACTCTGTACCTGGATCTGGCAGAAGGAGAAAGCAAAAGGAACAGGCCAGTAGCTGCAAAAGGCAAGGACAGCATATGACGGTTGCCTTGTGACTGGGGCTTCTCAGGGAAAGATTCTGGAGTTGAGCCAGGTGCAGTAAGAGACCATGGGACAGTTCTGAACTGACCATGTTCTGAACAGACCAAGTTCTGGCTTGACCATGTGAGGTCCAGTTTAGGAGAATGTTGTGGCCAGTCACCTAGGCATTGCTAGAAGACTTAGTAGATTCCCCCGGAATCAAGGGCAACAATATACAGCTTATTTCTGTTTTGTGACATAATGGTGTGGTTGACAGATGGAGCTAGGTGATGTCTCCAGCACCAACATTGCAGTCATGCCCTAGAAAACCTAATTAATGGCATTAATAATTGGCATTATATACATTTTTTTCTTCTAATTAAAATTGGCAATGGTTCTCAATTCCAATGTTAACCCTATTTAAGCAACCAGTCTGAAAATAGTGGCTTGAAGAACAGCTAGCCATTAACAATCTGACAGAAAAAAACTAATTGGACCTCAGATGTGGATTTAGGAAACCCCAATTTTCTAAAGCCTTTTGACTCACTTCTTTGCATTCCAAAGGCTGTGAGGTTTGCCTCATTCAAAGTGAGTTAGGAGTACTGGGTTGACCTGACTGAGTTGTCAGCCCTAAGGTGTTGACTGGAGGGCTGAAAGGGACTCATTGTAGCCCAGGTGATTCATTGTCAACTGTTCCAATAAAGGACCAACAAGTAAACACGTTTAGCTTTTCAGGGCAGGTCTATTGTCACCATACAACCCTGTCCTTGTAGTGTGAAAGCAGCCACAGACAGTAAGCAGATGAATGGGCATTACCTCACCAATAAACTTTACTTACAAAACCAGAAGAGGTCCTGGGTTCATTCACCTTGTGGCCAGAGTTTACAGATACATTCCCTAAACCATGAAAACCAAATCCTAGCTCCTAGAAAAGACTTAGAATGGCTCACACAGGGAGAGACTAACTGGAGCTGGGAAACACAGTTATCCTCCTGGAGAATTGGTGGTTCTTTCACTGTCCTCTACACTACCTGGAGGCCATCAGGGCTGGCTTTGTGTTTGTAATGTGGGCAATTGATATGGGCAGCGGTACAGGCACTGGCTTGTGTGATATCTAGCAGAGAACTATTCATTGACCTCTGGTTCTAGAAGCAGGAAGGAGCCCAGCATGTGGGGCCAGGAGGACATCAGCGAGGCAGATATTCTGTGGCTTGAAAAGACTGGAAGTCAGTCTGTGAGTGACCATAAAAGAGCCAGAGAGAGGCTGATTGTCATGCAAGTTCTAAAACTTTGCCCTGAAGGAGATGTAGGTGGCTGGAGGGGATGCAAGCTTGGCTCAGAGCATGTGTTGAAAGTGGTGGGAAGGTCCAAGTATTGTGGGATGCTCTTCCTTGCAGAATATAATGCTGATGTGAACTGAAAACAAGAGTGTGATGGACAAGAAACATCGTGGCAAAGCACAGGGCTGTCTGAACAGAAGCTTAATGAGAAGGAAGAGAAGGAAGGTAGTTTGGGGAAGAGAGGCCTGAAAGGTAGATGGCAAAGGGCTGTTCTCCAGAGGGCACCAAGTATTTAATCAGACCCAATGAGACCCATGGAGTTATGATCCAGAGCTGTAAGAAGACCATGGGGATAACTGGCAGACCAAGACAGCAAATAGGAGCAAGCTTGGTACATGCAAATGCAAGTGTGGCCATTTTCAGTCATGGCCTCCAGATTAGGGCCAGTGAACTCTTAGGCCCAGACCTCTGAGGAAAGGTCAGTGCCATATCCGTAGATAGCTTCCATCACTATACAGAGATGTAGACAGAGAGGAAGAGTAACAGGAACAGTCCAGAGCTTTAGGACATCCCAAGACAAAGAAGTGGAGGAAGTGATTTCAGAGCACCTGGTAAAGGGAAAGACAAGAACAACGTCAGGGAGGCTTGAGACGTTTTTAGAAACAGGAGTTCAAGTGTGTGGTGTGCCCCTGAAGGAAGGACTAAGATGCAGGTGCAGAAGTGGGCACTGGCACACTCTTTGGAGAATCTCAGTGTGTCTTCTACCAAATTGGAACTCAAACTGAGCAAAACCCTCAGGTGCCACCTAAGCCATTCCTGTTCCCAGGGCAAGGACCAAGAAGGTAGCAGGCAACAGCCTAGATATCCCTTGACCTTGGATATCTACCCAGATCAAGATATTTTCAATACCAAGGTCCATACCTGTAAACCCTTACCACAGTCCAGCAAAGCCACCCCATTCCGTACAAGTCCCCAAGTGTGTGAACATTCATTATGCAATGTGCCAGCCTCTGATGTGGGCACAACTTTCCATACCAGCTACCCATTGACTGTCTCCTTTCCCTCTCTTCTCCTCTCCCCTCTTCTCTCCGCTTTCCTCTCCCTTTGCTTCCCTTCCTTGCCCTTCCCTTTTCTCATGTGGGATCTGTCCCTTCCCTCCACTTCAGATCCGGGTGGTGAAAGCATTCCGTAGCTCGCTTTATGAAGGCCTTGAGAAACCAGAATCCAAGAGCTGCATCCATAACTTCATGGCAACGCCCGAGTTTCTGATCAATGACTACACCCACAACATCCCACTCATCGATGACACAGATGTGGATGAGAATGAAGAGCGCCTGAGGGCTCCGCCTCCCTCACCCCCTAACCAGAACAACAATGCCATCGACAGCGGCATCTACCTGACCACGCATGCCACCAAGTCAGCTACCTCTTCAGCATTCTCTTCCAGGCCTGGGAGCCCACTCCACAGCATGGAGACGTCCCTCTAACCAGAACTTCTCTCAGCACACATGTATACACACACGTGTACATGTATGTACACACACACACACACATACACACACACGCGCGCGCGCTCACAGTCACACATGTACACTCATGTGCATGTACACACAGAGAGAACTGTGAACCTGCCAAAGAGGGAAAATCCGCTAAAGAAAGTAAAGACTTTTCTTAATGTGGTATTTGCAAGAAGCCAATTGCATTTAATAAAGGCACAGCCCACTAGGCTTCTCACCAGGCCCCAGGAGGTGGAGGAAGAAGGAAGAAGGAAAAGGAAGCTGTTCACTCAATGTGAAGGAAAAAAAAAAAAGAGCATGAGACAAGATGTGCTTTCCACCTTTTTTTTTTTCTACTGATGCTTCTTTTTTAACAAACACTAGTTCCACTGTATGTTCACTATTTGGACTGTGCAGCGTGGTAGGGGTTAGCTGAAGCTATTTGGAGCTTTGCTGAACACACACACACACACACACACACACACACACACACACACACACACACACACAAAATTAAGGAGGTCATTGTTCAGAGAGGCCACCGGAGGGAGCCACCTGCAAAGGTACCTTCTACTGCATAGCACACTAGACCCATCTGCAGATGGCATGTGTGTGCATGTGTCTATATGTATGTGTGTCTATATGCATATACATATATATGGAAAAATGCATATTTAAAGAATAAGGAATTATTTATTGGCATGATATTTCCATTCCTCTTACCAGGCATTTTTCCTTTCGAAGTTTCATATTTGAATTTAGCAATGTTCTTTCCAGGGAACAAGATTGCAAGAACAGCCCCAAGCCCCTGAATGGAGAATCTCCATGCCTGACTCTGCTGAAATTCCAGAGGAGGCAGTCTGGAGAGTGTTGTGCAAGGCCTAGAGGCATTGCATTTAGAACTTTTGCACTCCGAGACTTCTACCTGTAGGGGGAAAAGACTTTTCAATAGCATTTTTATTTAAAAGGAAAATACCAAAGTATTGATGACCGTGGTCCCCTCCAGTACGAAGTTTTGGTTTTGGCTTCCTTCGACTTCATTTCCAACACCTTCATCTTGACTGATGGCTTTCTTTGTCCAATTTTGAAAGCATGAAGAACCCTAGGAACAACTGTGATAGAGCAGAGACAGATACCAGGCCTAACCTCCACAGAGGCCACCTGAGGAAGAGGGGTCATCAAAATCAAGACACCAACTTCAAGGACAGTCCAGGTTCACCTCTGTCATTCCTCTAGACTTGTACTTTGTGTTTTGGCAAGTAACAGGGAGTACTTACTAGACCAGCTCTGTGTCTGAGAGGGCATGGGTGTGCCACCCACCAAAGCACGCTTCCAACTCAGATCTTCTTGCTCATAGGCCAAATACAACCCAGAAGACAACACTATGGAAACAGAACCTCTTGGAGAAATGGCCTTCATCACTGTTGCCATTGCTCTTTTCTTGGTGGTGGCTCTTCTGGGCCTGTGAGGACTGAGCACAGGGTCAGCAGGGCATGGGCCCACCTAGGCAGGTGAGGCTAGGAAACCAAGGTCTATGCTCCAGGAGCCTATCCCAGCAGTGTAGGCACCAACTGTGCCAAGCCTGAGTTATAACCTGAGGGTAGACAGCCGAGGAGAGAGATCTAATGTCGCCTGCCCTGCAGGGAAGCCCAAGTTAATAAAAAACTTCCTAGTGGAAAGCTGACCCTCTCCTGTGCTCCTAGGTTCTGAATCTGGACACCCACAATAACACCAGTGAAATGGACCAGCATCCTGCCCTTGAGGTTCCTTCACCTTCTGAACTTATGGGTGTCGTACTTTGCAGGAAGATGTCTAGAATCTCACTCCACTCCCACGCATGCCTGTCACGTGCGCCCAAGGTTTTCTGCCATGAGACAGATGTGAGCTAAGAGATGGAGGATAAGGACGGGCACCCTCCGGAGCTGCATTTGCTCCACTCCCATCCCACACCACCCCTACAGAAAATTTGTCTCAGCTCCCTGGCATCCACAGAAAGTCAAATGGAAATGTGCTTTGTCCTCACTGCTCACACCAATGCCATGTCACCCCTGAGCAGGAGTAGTCACATCTTGGGCAAAAGAATTACGGTTACAAGAGAAACTCCACTTTAAAATGCCAGCTACAGATCACTTAAAGCCATCCCTTTTTTCCAAAGGGCATATTGAGAATGTTTCCCATTTGTAAATTGTTCCCTGACGTCCTTGTTTAAACCACCACAGCAAAAGGGCAACTTGGCTTGCTGAGGGTCTTTGTGTTCTTCAATAAGAAATGAAAATGTGGAGTGTTGCAGTTGAAGTGGGTCAGCTGTGTCCAGCTATGTTCATGGGCTTCTTGTCATCTTCTGTTGTAGACACACAGGTAGAGCAAATGGCCACTATATATTAAAGAGCCAACCCTCAATGCTGCTGTGTAAAGTTGCCTGATGTCAATGTCGACTTATGATACCCAGTCTGCCTTTATGCTGAGCTGTGGGGTTCAGAAAAGGCCCTGGGAACCTGCATCATCTGTTCTGGTTCTTATACAGTCTTCAGGCCAAGAGACCTGTCTCATCGGAAGCTTCTCTTTATAAAGCATTATACTATATGGAATGGCTTGGTCAACTGTGTTCAGTTCATATATATGTTTTAAATTTTTATCTGCCTGTTATAAAGATGAACAAAATATCTTAATGAGAAAGACCACAGATGCATAATAAATTAAAGTCTGTAGTTGAATTTCTTAATTTAAAAAATAAACCAAAATTTCTGTGTATAAAAAAATGAAAATCTCCTACAATCTTGGTCTGGGTCACATGTGTAATTTATTATTTGGTAACTTTCCATGTGGAACCAAACAAAATACCTGCATGCTACTGAGCCAAGGAAAGAAAATGCCACAGGCATGGCCTCCCCTATTGACTGCTTGCTGCCCTGGTGGGTTCTGTGACAAGAAAGGACACTGGCTCTGTGGGTAAGAGGTGCTCCACCTGTGGGGCCTCCCACTGACTGATTTGACCAAGTAAACCCTGTTGTGAACATCCAAGCCACTGTCCTTGGATGGGTCAATGGGGAATTATGGCAATTCTGACTTCAGAACATTTTTAGCCTTTCCAAACATAAACTCCATGCCATTTCCCACCAAGTTCCCACTATTCCACCCCAGGTCCCTATTCTATTGTTTGTCAGCAAATCTGACTGTAGCATTCTCATATAAGATTCTCTTAGAAGTAGGATGAGAGAAGTATTGTCCTTTTGTGACTGGCTCATTTTACTGAATATCATGTCCTGAAAGGTCATCCATGCTGTAGCAGGTGTCAACTTTCTGTTTCTTTTTAAAGCTGAATAATAGTCCATTGCTTACACGGGCATGCAGTGTTTATTCACACAATCACAAATGCCTGGACTATTCCCACACTTTTATACATTGTGAATAATACTACTATGAAGCTGGGTACAAAAATTGCTCTTTGAGATCCTGTTTTCTTTTGGGAATGCATATATATCCAGCCACAAGACTTCTGGGTCTCATGGTTATTGTTTTTAATGTGTGCATACATGTGCACATGCATGTGCATGTATGTAAAGGTGTGAATGGCCACATGCACAAGTGTGTGTGTGTGTGTGTGTGTGTGTGTGTGTGTGTGTGTGTGTGTGGTGGAGACCAAAGGAGAAACTCCAGTATCATTTCTCACATTCTATTCATCCTGTTTTCTGAGGCAGGATCTCTCATTGGCCTAGAGCTCACCAATTATGCTAGTCTAGCTGATCAACTAACCCCAGGGATCCTCTTATCTCTGCTTTACTTAGTACTGGGATTATAAGCACTGGCTTTAAAAAAGGGGGGGATATTCTGGAGATTAAACTCAGGTCCCCATTCTTGCAAGGCAAGAACTTTACCAACTGAGTCACCTCATCAGCCTGTGTTTAACTTTTTAAAGCCCCATCAGACTGTTTTTTACAGCATTTGTGCATTTTATAACTTCATCACTAATGTACCTGGGTTCTGATCATTGAATTCCTCTTTGTCCTAAAGCCACAAAAGCAAAGCCCATCATTTCACATTCACTTATTGTTAGTGACTTTTTCCTAACCTTTCCAGATCTCTCTGAATGCCTGTGTGTAGACATCCATGCCCTGTGGCACCCCCTTTGGGCCAGGAAGAGCCCCATAGATAGTTCTGTGGTCACAGCACTATGAGTCCCTTCCACAACACTTTTCTTCATGATATTTCTTTTATTTTCTTTAAGATTTATTTCTATTGATGTGGACATATGTATGTGTGTGCATGTGCAATGCATGTGGAGGCAAGAAGAGGGCATCAGTTCCCCTGGAGCTGAGGTTATGGGCAGTTGGGAACCTCACTCTTGTCCTCTGGAAGAACAGCAAGTTCTCCTAACCACTGATACATCTCTGAGGCCCTCTTCATGTTATTTCTATTTATCTGGTACATATAGTATCCTTTTCAATCTATTAGAACCAGAGGACAGTTTTCCAGGGCAAGAGCCAAAAAGAAGTAACATGGTTCCAAAAATCCGTTATGCCTCTGTTTCCACAGCCAAAAGGAAAGCAGGACAGCTTGAATTGTAAGACTAAGGAAGTCTAGACAAGACAGATTCCCTATCAACACAACTGGCTCCACATGAAGAGATAAGACGTGATACTGCCCATAAAGCATGAATTTGTCCTTAGTCAAATGGCTGGGAGCAAGAACACAACACAGCAGTGGAGCCTGGGGAATTAGGAGGAAGATCTGTATGTCTTGGAGCTGTTTTGGCAGACTTCCCCACACTGGCCAGGAAAAAAATAGCAATAGAAATGTATCCTCTCACAGTTCTAGATGCCCAAAGTCTAAAATCAAGACATTAGCAAGGACAAGCTCCCTCTGAGGATCCCTGAGAATGTGTTTCAGACCTTTCTTTTATTTCCTGCCATTACCTGTCTAGATATTAATTGACTGGTAGACCCTTCCCACTGTCTCTGTCTGTCTTCATGCGGCCTTATCATATGTGTATATCTGCCTATGTTTTTTCTCTTACAAGAACACTTGTCTGTGAATCAGAGCCCACCATAGTGGCCTCACTTAGCTTCATTACAAAGTTGAAAAGACCTTTCTAAATAAGGCCACCCTTACAGATTTCAGGGTGAGGACATGGACAGATTTTTTTGAGAAATACAACTCAATGCACCATAGTCAGAAAGAAAGGGGCTAAGCAATTCCCAGACATCTTACTTAGCCCATGAACTCACCCACTTATCACTATACTGTAAGATGTGTTCTGTACCACACGATCCTGGAAGCTTCAGGCTCTAGAATATCTTATCTCAGTCTGTCATTGCAAGCCTTTTAAACCTAAAATAAAGGAGATGGAAGACTGCAATTCTTTAATCTCCATCATTTTGTTTACGAAAGCCTTGGTCACAGGAAGTAAAAAATAAAATCCAAAAGATCCAGAGTATAACAATGTCTTTACTTTTATGATGCCTAGAAATAAGGCCTTCTCCTCACTGTCTCATGGGCCAAGTGACAAGCACCAAGCTGATAGGCCCAGAGGGAAGTACACAAATAACACCAAGTAAGGCCAGTAAGACTCCTGGGCAGTGTGACAGGCACACAGCACATGGGAGAATTCTAAAATAGCTGTCACAGTCAGGCTATCTGGTACAAGCAGCTCAATTTACAAAATGGAAACTGAGTCCCAAGGAGAGAGAGGAACTGCTGGTAATCAGTGGGAAAGGAAATACCAGGTTTCTAGGTGCTATACACTGTGTAGGGGCACTATCATAACACCCAGGGACCTTTATCAACTATCTCTCCCATGCTATACTCTGCAGAGGCTCTGAGAAGGGGAGTGGAGTAAACAGAAGTAAATGTGGGCAGACTGAGCCCCCTTTAGGGTTTGAGCAGCACCATCATCCCCCCACTGCTACTTCAAATGAAGGGTTCTGCCTTTTGAGATTTGAAAGAACACCTTTTTGTAGGTCAGATGAACTCAAAGGACTGAGATGGGAAAAGGGGTGAGGTGTAACTCAGTGATAGAGCACTTGCCCTAGCTTCTTGCCTAAGCACACCAAGAAACAAGTAAATGTGAGAGCCCAGGGAGCATCGTTCAACATTGAAGCCTGGGGCAGGGGCTCAAAAGCCAATTGAGGGAAATAAAAGAAGCCAAGAGTAGAACATGTGTTTTGAAAGTGTGTTCAGATGTGGTTAGCACAGGGACCAGAGCAGTCAATGCTAAAAATGGGACACACAATGCACTTGGAAATAACAGTTGGAAGAACAGGCTGGATTTCAGCTCAGAGTCTTTTCCCTGTGCCCTGGGTGGACCACAGGTCTCCTCCAGGTGTCTCAACTACACTGGGTGGGTATAGTGGAAAGGGTGCACTTTTGGGACAGTGGGATTCAGAGACAAATCCATTTGTATAGTTTGTTGTAACCACTCATTCAGGTTAAAGGCTAAGAAGAAAAAGATAAGGAAATATGAGATGCAGAGTGGGTGACAGAGCAAGTATCCTTCAAACAGCTGAAAGGAACAGGGGCCTACAAGAAGTGGACAGAAGTGCAGAGCAGCTGACAGAGATGGCTGTACACTCCACCCTTCCATTTCCTGGCTTGCTTGGAAGGGTGGCCTATACTTCCCAATGGTGTCTCAGAATGGCTGGCAAGAGAACTTTTTTTTTGTCAGGTCCACCACTGTGGGCCCTCCTAGAAGGAATATTAGAGGCCTGGCCCTCTTTCACACAAGATATAGTGCCAAGAAGTCACTTTTGTATTCAAAAGAATCCAGGGTTCACCTGACCAGCTGTGTAATGATCAAGACACTCAGGAAGTTACTAAAAGGAGCTCAGACTCACAAAGTGTCCAGGAGTATCCAGTTCCACATGCCTGTCTGTGATGGTCATTTGTCATTTCTGAGACCTGAACTTCCTCCTGCCAAGGCCCACTCCTGTGCAGGTGTTCAGTGAAGAGATAAATGAAGCTGCTACCTGTGTGTTCATGAAGCCAAGATGCAGGCATATAATAGACTTGTGGGGCATTGAAACCAATCCCATCCCAAAACAGCCACCTTATTTCTCTTTTGTGCCTTTCACTGCCATCCCATGGGCCTTCCTCCCAGAAGGGAGGCAAATTTTGTCAAGCTGCTGTGTGGCTATGTCCCCCAGCTGACAAAGGAATTGGTACACAGCAACTGCTCAGTAAATGTTGTTTCATGACTGCTTGTCTCAAAATGTTTACAGTGAGAATAGCTCAAATGAGAACCCATAGTGAATGTATCATTAACACTGACAGGAGAGAGAACTTTAGGATATGAAAGCCAGGCCTTGGGAGAGACTAGCTTATCAGGTAGGCTGAAAGGTTTTCTTGACTTCCTCACCCTGGGGACAGATAACACATGCACGTTGTAAAGTCAAGCAATCCTTGCCAAACTGTGCCTAGTATGTGACCACTCTCTTTGCCTGCCAGGAACAAGTGAGGCCCAAGTATTGGGAACCTCTTGCTTGAAGCTCCCTGAGCAAATGCTGGCATTGCCCAATCTACATGCTATAGGCACCAGAGTCCTTTCCATTGGTGACAACTTACCACATAATGGGAAGGGGCTGCCATATGCTAAATGCACATCAAGACCAGCAAGAGGTCCAAGGAGCCCACAGCAGGCTGCCATTGCCCCTATGCTTAGAGCCAGACTTTCTGAAAGGATAAGAGTAAGAATGGTGCCATAGGGAAAAATGCCCCTGGACTCTTGTTCTACATTGTGTCAACACACACACACACACACACACACACACACACACACACACACACACACACACAAACAAGAGCAGTGCAAACTATAGTGCAAAGATGGGGACCTCTGTTGATTCACATCATTTCTTACACAAAAAATTCCATCTATGTTACACATTCACACTTTCTATAAATCTGACTTTTTAAAAATCCCCAGGGGAGCGATTGTCATCAGAGAGGCATCATCTACCAACTGATAGGAACAACCAAACACTACACAGAGTTCAGGAATCCTACAGAAGAGGAGAAGTGGTCAAGGACACCATGGGAAGATTCACACAATTAACTAACCTGGGCTCATAGGGGCTCACTGAGACTGCACCAACAACCAAGGAGCCTACATGGGACTGACCTAGGCACTCTGCATATGTTACACTTGTGTAGCTTGGTCCTCTTGTGGAACTCCTAGCAGTGGGAACAAGGGATGTCTCTGACTCTTTTACTGACTTTTGGGGTCCTACTCCTCATACTGGGTCACCTTGCCCAGCCTTAATACATAGGGATGCTTAGTCTAACTACAACTTGATATGCCATGCTTTGTTTATACTCCTGGGAGACCTTCCCTTTCATGGATAGAGATGGAAGAGGAGGGGATTGGAGGGGTAGGAACCAGGGGTGAAGGAAGACTGAAGGGAGGCTTCAGCTAGGATGTAAAATAATTAGATATTTTTTTTGTCGCTAGGAATGCAAACCCATATGTTCTTTGACATTCCTGTCAATGACATCACACGTCAATTGCAGTCAACTCTTCCCCACAGGCTAAAGCAGAGCCCCAAGGCAGCCACCTTCCTGTGAGCTCCAGACTGCCTGGCTAGAGGCAACTGCAGACATCATCTAGACTATGGCTGCTGGGAACAGTCATAAAGGCAATATGTCATCGCCTTCACCAGTTTATCTCCAGCAGTATACCTAGTCCTCTCATCTGGTCCTCTAAGGACTGCCTGTCACAGTGATATGATGGCACCATCTCCAGGCAGCCAACCATCCTGGACTTCTATGGAGAGTCCTGGACCAGGGCCTTAGAGAACTTCTTTGTCCATGATATAAATCTGAATGAAATCAGATACAATATTATCAATGGCAGGCTTGTGAGTGTCATTACTAAATCCCTAGAAAGGAGAAGGAAAGCAGGTTCTGAGTGTGAAACCCCCCACACCCATATTCAATGAGTTCCTGACTACTAGCACACAATGGTATTGCCCAGGTAGGGCAGGGTACACTGGACCTTGGCTGGTTGGGTTATGGTGGCTTTCCTGGCAAGCCAATTCACTTCCAGCCTACTGGGGCTGATCAAAGGTTACACAGAGTAGAGAACATTCTAAATGGAAGAAGTCTTGCTAGTGAATGTTGACTAAAGAAGAGGGAGTCTGATTTCCAGAAACAGGCAGGCTAGGCAACCTAGGGTCACCACTTTGTCCCAGTCTACGGAAAACCTAGAGCAGACCAGTGTGTGAGATCACTCATAAAGTTGGAGCATATCTTCACGAACCCACAGCAAGAGGAGTACAGGGCCAATTCACCAGCCTAGAGCCGAACACTTTCTCCCAAGGCTCCTGGGGATCATCTCTAAGCCCCCTGGGAAATCCTGCCTGATGTGAGTGCCCTGGTTTGCCAGGGGCCTAACACTCTGTCAGGTTGTCTAAGCTGACAGCAGAATTCAAGTGAGGGACCTGGAACATATGCTATGGTACCAGCTTGACCTCAGGGTAGCTGAGGCCTAAGTAAGCCAGGTTAGGCACTCAAGTACTCTATGTCTGGATGACTGAACCCAGTATAAACCCTGACACTCAGGGTTCAGGTGGGGTTCCCAGATAACAGTGCTCAGTACACACACACACACACACACACACACACACACACACGGATGATAAAAGCACCATTCCCCCAGGAGGCCACCTGGACACTCACATTTGGCCTCTCCTGACCCCTGTACTATGTATCTTGTACCTTGGCAGATTTTCATCTGGACCCATTCACTCTAATAAATTAACTGTGCTGTGGTGGCTTCTCTTGGTTCTAAGAGTCCTCCCAGCAATCAAGCCTGATGGGGCTTTGAGAATTCTAAAAGAAGCCTCAGTGGGTAGTAGCAAACTCTTATTACACCAAGAGGGTTGTGCTGCCTAGGAGAACATGGAGCTAATGAGGTCAAGGCCTTGGGCTAAACCAAGGCAAGAACTAGACCTAAGCCCACTCTCTCCAAGCTCCACAAAGGGAAGTAGATGCATACCTTCACTGCCTCCTATAATCTCAGGTAGAAGACAATGACCTGAAAAGCCTCCAGGCTTGGCTCAGGAAGTACATCTGACACACTCTAGACTATCCTTAAGTATTCAGGCTTACTCTCCAGGCCCTGGAGCACCCATGCTGATAGTGGACCATTAGTTAGTATCCAAGAGCAAACAATTGCAGCTACCCAAGTGTCCACAAACAAATGAGTGGATAAAGACTATATGGCTCATCCATACACTGAGATATTATTTAGCCTTAAAAGAGCAGGAAATTCCAACATATGCTACAATCATGGAAGTACATGCTCAGTGAAATGAGCAGGTCGCCAGACAATGAATTCTATATTGTTTCATTTTGATAATGTCTCTCTACTAGGGTAGCCAAATTCAGATATTACAGTTGATGGGTCAGGGTTAAGGGCTGACAGAGAATGAAAGCTTAGTGTTTAATGGAGACAGGGTTTCAGCTTTTGTGAAAGTTCTGGAAAAGTATGGTGATCATGGCTATACACTAACATCAATGTACTAAATGCCAGTTAACTATATAGTTTAAATGGTAAATATGGCATATTTTAACTTTATAACTTTAGAAAAATATCCAAATCAGGTGACAATCCTGTGATATCTTGTCAGCAGAGAAGATACATTCTAAATCTAGTAAGAAGACATAGCCAGCATCATTGATCAAGTAGACCTCATGGCTTGATTCTGCCTGCCTAAGATATTGACTTCCTATGTACTTGTACAACAAAGCAACAGTAAAGTGAAATAAACAAGTCATCCCTACTTTCAGGGAAAAGGTACAGGCGGCTCTGGTTGCAGGATCTCTGTACTTACAACTTCCCCACACATGGGCTGCTAATGAGCCAGAAACACTCAATTAAGTTTTTCAGGCTTTAAGAAGAGCTGGGGCTGTGGAATTGGGCTGGAGAGATGGCTCAGGGTTAAGAACATTTGTTCTTGGATAACACCCAGGTTACATCCTCAGCACCTACGTGGCAGCTCAACTCTTTGTAATTGCAGTTCGAGGGGATCTGATACCTTATACTGGCTTCTAATGACACCAGGTACACACATGTGGTGTACATACAAGCAGGCAAACCACTCATACACATAAAATAAAACAAAAAAATCTAAATTATTTTTTAAAAAGAAGAGATAGGTGAACATGTGTCTGCTACCGCAGAGAAGGCAACTTCTTCCCAGGCTGAGAAATTGCTAGGTAGATATGGACTGTCCAGAAACAATTTCCTCTGGAAGTGCTGGATCAGTATAGCTGGCATTCCTCTTGAAAGGTCTGAGCACTGGGTTGGAGACAGTACTGGTGTACTAACTGAAGTTTATATGCTACTGAGGAAAAGGTAAGAAAATCAAAATAGAGAAAAGCTAGTATAAATGAACAAATACCATTACAGAACCAAGCAGTTGGAAGAGAGGACCATCATGCCCACTAAATGTCCTCAGAAAGCAGAGCCAGGGAATAACAGTCTCTTCCACTACCATCTGATTGTAAGGAAGCAAGGCCACTTACCTGAAAGTCCCTGACTTGACAAGTCTTGGAATAGAATTTTGTGTCTACGCAGGTCCCTTCTTTATCCCACATGACCTAAGAGGAACTCCTGGCTTGATACTGTATATGCATCTATCTATTCAAGGACACTGAGCACCAACAATATGCCTTACTTATATAGAATTAAGTAGAGAGAAAAAACTGAAGGTCAGCTCTACCATGGGGGTCACACAGGCCAGAGAAGTGTGTATGAGACCTTTATGCTTATAGCCTACACAGCTTCTGAAATGCAGATTTCAACATGTTTCCTACAATTAGAACTTTCAGCATATTATCCAGCAATCCATGCATCTATCCATCTAATCTTTCTATCCAGGTAAACAATCCATTTACCAGTCTCGGCTACCCATAAGTCCTTCATCTGCCTTCCTTAGTGTCTACCTAACTATCACCTTCTTAGTGTTCACCAAATCATCTTTTTGCTACTAAGAACTCCAAGGATTCTGAGGTGAAACTAGATCTATTCATCTTGATCAATGGCAAGATCCTACTTAATTCAGTATGTGTTTCATGTTCTTGATTTATCAATTGTTCTTGACCAGTGTAACTCCATCAGTAGGACATGTGGCAATGCCTAGGTAGAAGCCAGGGCTGCTAGTCAAAAAGATGCACACACACATCAGCCTCCTCGCTGCTTCACTGCATCCTCTACAGCAGCTAGCTTCTCTATAGGCTGACAGTCATATTACCTCTATGGTCAAGTCCTCCAATGGTACCTCCAAAGCCATCATTTGACTGCCAATTCCTGTTTTCTCCTCTGGTCTCATCCCCTGGTGCCTTGAAACCACCCACCTCCTGGAATAAGATATGATAGACATGCTCCACTCTAATCATCTAACCCAACCCATATATATGCCTGATCGCTTCTTCAGGGGGACTTGCTCATGTTTTAGGGTTTTCTCTTTGTTTTTTAAAGACAGGGTTTCTCTATAAAACAGTCCTGGATGTCCTGGAACTGTCTTTGTAGACCAAGCTGGCCTCAAATTAACAGAGATCCACGTGTCTCTGCCTCCCAAGTGCTGGGATTAAATGGGATTAAAAGTATCCCAATACTGCCTTAAACTTACTCCATGGCCCAAGTAGGCTGTGAATTTGTGATCTCCTGCTAAGCCTCCTGAGTGTTGAAATTACAGATATACAACACCCTGACTGGCTTGACAGGAAACCCTTTGAGCTCCCAAAAAGCAGCGCCTTTATCTGCAGAATAGAAGACATCACTCCCTTGTGTGATGTTCCTGCCATGAGGATACTGCTTTCAGGATGACTAGAAACTGGTGGCTTGTTTTTCTAGGTCATCACAAGAACCCAAAGTAATGGCAGCCTCAGGTACATCTCCATGGTCTCTCAGATTAGAAGTCAGTTCCTGCTCTCAGAGGACAGAAGCTTGCCCTGAGTCTCATGTAGTACAGAAAGACACCGGCAAGACTCCCATATGCATGTGATCCTGGCATGCCAAGAGGTGTAACATCTGTTACTTAAGGCTGCAACAAACAGAAGGAGGCACAGGCTCCTAGAAACGTCTGCTAGCAACACTGATTTGGGCCCAGATCATAGAGCTTCCAAGGACAGAATGCTGTTCCTTTCCAACTCTTGTCTGGACAACCTCAGCCAGAATGAAATTCCCATCTTCTAGGATGCTTATCAGACAGTCTGCCCACTAAAATCTATTGTGTAGTAGCCCAAGACCAGTTGTTTCTCTGGTTATGAGGAGTTTAGGTGAAGTTATGAAGGGGAACTGAAAGGACACTTGCATGAATGGAGTCGTTTCACACCTGTGCTCTGGTGGTGGACACATGAATGTAGATACACAATAAAATCATACAGAACAAAGTATATACAAAACCAGTGGACTGTGTTGCTTTCAACATCTTGGTCATGACACTCTGTTCTCACTGGAGGTGGATAGACAAAGGATAGAAGACCATTCTTGAATATTTCTTAAAGCTGTATGCCAATGTATAATTACCTCCATAAAAGCTCCATCTAAAAATACCAGAATTGTCATCAATGGTCTTAGTTAGTTATGGACCGTGCATACTACAGTACCAACCAAGCAGGAAAGAGATGTCCACTGGTGCACTACTGGCAAGTATGTTATGGGGCAACCAACTGCTTTCTGATTGGTTTTGATACATACTCACAGAAGGAATTTATTTCTGGTAAGCACAGTCAAAAGCCCATGGCTTGGGAAGTCACAGGCACTAGCAGAGATGCTACTACTGTTGTTTTAACCAAAGAGGCAATCCATTGTAAGTAAGATGCTAAACAAAAAAGACTAACCCTTTACAATGGCTCCAGAGGAACCAGAGGCACAAGCACTCAAGCCAGTTATGTTCCCAGTCACAGTCAGTTGGGCAGAAGGGTGGCTCTTTATATCTGGGGTGCAATACCCAAGATTCTCACTCTGGGAACTAAGATGATAGAGAAACACAGCCATGTATGTGTATATTCTGATAGAATAATATTTGTGTTTTGTTTTACCATTTTTGATGTTGTCTTTCTTTTCTTCCAGACTTTTTGTTCTTATTTACACTCTTCACATCTACAATCTCCTGAGAAAGAAATCCAAGAGGGATACAAACAGGGTTCACAACAAACAACAAATGCTCAGAACTCTGTGTCATGACTCTCTCTCATCCTTCTGAACTATAGAACACAATCTCCCTCCCCATGTCCACATCTAATTAAGACTCCACACAATTTCCCTTCTGCTACTCCTCCCTGCTGGGGACCAGGCAATTACAGGTGGACTCTAGGCACCCTTTTTCAGCTCTAATCCTATTTTTATCTTCATCTCACCCTATCTACCATGAACCCACCAGGCTTTGTATGGGTGAGGAGTAGTTTTGGTGGTGGTGGTGTAGTTACTAGTTTATTGAAAAAGCAGCAGAATAAAATAGTTTGCTTCTTAATTATTAGAGTTCTGAGAAAGTCTCATAACACACAGCTAGTCAGTAATTTTCCATAAATGTCATGGCTGTCTCCAGGCCCCCAACATGTTAGTGCAGCCTCAAGGCTGGGCCTAGCATCTTCCCTTGGCATTTCTAGCTATACAGTCTACTACCCACATCAAGGGGAGACAGGCTGCTCAGCTACTGAGACTCAGTTTCTTTTATGGTCTATTATGATCTATTATGACTATTGCCTAACTAATTGTAGCCAAGGTCCTGTGAGCCTTGTAGGTCTGCCCAATCCCATAATGTAACTGGGAGAGTTTCTCTCCCATGATCTTCTGCCTCCATCCACCCTTGCTTCCTCTCTCCTATCCAAGACTCCACACAATTCTTCTCTAATGTACTTCTCCAAGCTTGGTCTTCTCAAGCCTTATATCCAGCTTGGGTGGCTGGGGAATTGGGGCTTCAAAGCTAACCTTCTATAAAGACCTCTGATTAGGTTCCTTTTTGATTTTGTAGCTAGTGTTTTGGGATCCCTACAGAGAAAAAAAATAAACAAAGAGTCCTTCAGTTCAATATTCACTACTCACTGGACTAAGTTCTAATGTTACACGGCCTACCAAGACCTTTATGTTACTGCAGGTTTTCCTACCCGCCCGCCAGCGCCATCTTGTTTGCCGCCGGTCTGGGCCCACAGCCGCAGCAGCCCCAAATAACACTCAGAGACTCTGTATTTGATACAATCCTGTTGGCCAGTTAACATTATTGTTTATGGGCTATCTCTGTCTTAATTATTAACCCATTGCTACTTATCTAAGTATTTCCACGTGGTCGTCTTATCGGGGAGCCGCAACAGGCATCCTGCTTCTTCCCTGGGCTACATCTCGACCCCCCCTACTACTTCCTCTTTCCTCCTCCTAGTCTCCTAGCCCCGCCTATCTAGTTTTCTATTGGCCACAGTGCTTTATTAACCAGTATGAGAAACATATATACAGAATAACATCTCCCATCATCTGGCTTCACAGCTGCTGTATCTCTTGCTAGATCTAATGCCAGTGGTCTAGCAAAGGCCTCGAGTGTTGCTGTAGTTTTCTTTACCCACCAGGTCCCGCTGCCCTTGAGCCCCAAATAAACACACAGACACTATATTAATTATAAAACTGTTGGCCAATAGCTAGGGTTTCTTAGTGGCTAGCTCTCTCTTAATTAACCCATAACTGCTAATCTACATATTTCTACAAGGTCTTATCTTACCAGAGAACACCTGGTCCATCCTACCTCCCTAATCTCTACATGGTATCTCTTTGTGGTCCCCCCTACCTAACTTTCCCAGAATCCTCCTCATCTCCTAGCCCTGCCTATCTTCATGCCTCAATTGGCTAAGCAGTGTTTTATTCATCAACCAATAAGAGAAGCATGTATATAGAAGGACATCTCCCCATCACTTGAGGCTGGACTTTGAATGCAGAAATTCTCCATGAGGCCTCCCAGAGCTTTGAGATTCTGTACTTCTAAGAAGCCCCAAGCTCCTGCCTATATGATGTACAAAATCCTGTTCATGAATAAGAGTTCAGCCTATTGTTCAGTTACCAGCTGCCACATCAAGGGCTAGACAGAAGCTTAGGAGGGACAACACACTGCCCTGTGTCAGTTACACCCAACACACAGCTCACCTAACTAAAATCCTGCCAACATGACATAGGAAAAAAGGCCTCTGTGCTACCAAATAGATGCCAAATGTCCTACTGTTACAGTTAAAGGTTACACTCAGGTTCTAGTTTGTCAAATGTGGTGGTATGCATCCTTAATCCTAGCACTTGGGAGGCAGAGGCAGGTGGATATCTGTGAGTTTAGACCAGCCGGGTCTATACAGTGACTTCCAGGCCAGCCAAGGCTACATAGTATAACTGTCTCAAAAAAAAAAAAAAAAAAAGGACCAGGCAGTGATGGTACACGCCTTTAGTTGGGACTACAGAAATACTAGATAGTAAAGAGAAATAGATTTCAGTATAGAAACAGTTTACTAGACTTAAATATTTTTACCATAAATCGGATTCTTCTTCATTAAGTGATTCTGAAGAGCTGTCTTCTCTTCTGTAGGTACCTACATGTTCATTGTCTCTTGGCTGTTTGAAGATAGGTGTTCTCTGTTTTCCTGTAAGGACAAGAACAGAGCACTTCCCCTACCTTTGAGAAGTCTCCACACATCTCATGGGACCTAATTTATTGGTGACTTGTCATTTCTCTATGTATGTATACTTTTGCTTGTGTTTAAGACATTTTGTATATTGATACAATTTGAGATATTTGTCTTGCTGCCCTTTAGAGCTCTACCTCTTGTTTAGACATTTCTACTCTACCTCTACTTTAGGAATTTACATATATATATATATATATATATATATATATGTACATAGTTATATTGTTTAGGTATTTATCCTTGCTTTACTCAAGGAAGTTTTATTCAGGTTTTTAAGCTAAGTTCCTGAGTATTATCCTCACCCATGTTTCCTTTGCCTATGATATTAGTCAGACATAGATGCTTAATCTTTAATCACTTCATAGACCTGCAAAATATGGCATTTAAATGTTATTATATTAGTACTCTGTTGACATGAGACACTGTTGCTCCTGACAGCACCGTGCACTTTCCCGAAAATATGTTGAACACTGTTGTTGCGCCTTCCAGAGTTCATCCTCGCTTTGGCTAATGGCCTGTTGGGCAAGGAACTGCCTCAACTTTGACCACTGATTTGGACATGCGGTCCTATGTGCTTGCAGGAGACAAACATAGAAAACTGCTGAACCTTGCCAAGTCAGGGTAAGACAGCCTTTCTACCTCCCTGCAGTGGCTCAAAGCTTAATTACCAGAATACAAGAGGCAGAGGCAGGAAGATCTCTGAATTTGTGGCAGCCTGGTCTACAAAGCTACACAGCTGCTTCTCATAGCATGGACCTCAGGCAACTCCCCTAAAGATGTTGGTCTCTCAGCTTAGCAACTTGGTCTGGTGTAAGGACTCCTGCCACACATCCTTCTATCCTGCTTATTCTGGACTGTATTATCATAGCCGCATTAGAAATTGAGAGGACTAGACACCCCCCAGGCCTCTGTGTTGACATTGGTCATTCTCAAATCCCTGTCTTGGGTGTCTATCTCCACTTCCTCCCCTGCTGGTCATGACCTGCCTTATACAGCATAGTGCCTGGGCTAGACCTGCTCTGAAAACTGACAGCTTGAAGTTCGCACTCTCTAAAGTGACATGAACCTTAGGGAATCAAGGTTCTGCCCCTGTTTCTTACCCTACCTACACCATACATTCAAGCACATGACATCCCCAAATGCATACACACACCTCACATACTTCAAGACATGTGGTGTTTCTCCCTCCCCCGGCAGCCAGCCTGCTTAGCCTCTCAGAGTCAGCCTATAGGCCTGTGGGTAAACAGTGTTGTGTGGATGCCTGCTTCTCCCTTGGGTCTTTTGTGCCTGTGAATGTGAGTCAAGGGAATCACTCAATGAACACATTAATTTTTAAAGCCCTGGGCCACAGGGCACTATACTGGCAGACAACCTCAGGACAATGGTTGGTAAATGAATAATTCACAAGTGACCAATCAGAGCTAGCAAACTTCTAAGAAGGGCTCTCCCTCTAGCAAGTCATACCTAGCACAAAAGTCCCTCACTTACATGCCACCTATCATCAATGTCCTCAAGTAGTACATCCCTCTCACATCATCTTGGTCCCCTCACCCTTTGCTTAGCTGGTGAACTCCATGAGGGCATAAGACATTGAACTCCTGTTCAGTCCCAGTGGAGTGAGGATGCTCAGAAAAGGCAGACTGGGCAGTCCCTGGCAGAAGTACTTCCTTCCTACCACAGGCCTCCCACAGTGACAGCTATTAACTACACAGCTATTAACTAAGACAGAGTGACATGTAGGCAGACTTTTCTTTCCCACCTGCTTGTTACCAAATAACTGACATGGAGTCTTAATATCAAGCCAATAGCTCAAGCTTATTACTAGCTAGCTCTTATAATTTATATTAACCTGTAGGGAGCCGTTACAAGTACCGCTGGGTAACTGTCAAAACCGTTGGTAGACAGGAGAGATGCGCATGCGCTGGGTAACTGTCAAAACCGTTGGTAGACAGGAGAGATGCGCATACGCTGGGTAACTGTCAAACCCTGGGTCCCTGCCTCTCCCGTGGCGTCATATGGGCCGATGAGCAGCAGCCAGTCAGGGGGTGACACGTCCAAGGCAGAGGCTGCTAGCCTATATAAGGGATGGGTTTTGTGTGTTTGGGGTCTCTCTTTCCTGTAAGCTTATGCTCTCCCTCTCAAGAGCATTAAAGCTTTACTGCAGAAGGATCCTGAGTGTGCCGCGTCGTTCTTGCTGGCGAGACAGTAGCGTGGGACATTAACCCATTTCTATTAATCTACATTCTCATCTCTCTCACCTTACACCTTCTGTTTCCTCTGTGTCTGGCTGGAGACTCTTCTGATTTTGCCCTTCTTCCCAGTGTTCTCAGTTCCTTAGTCTGATTCTCCTGCCTAACCTTACCCTGTCCAGCTATTGGCCAGCCAGTTTCTCTATCAAATCAATCACAGAGACATTTATTTATACAGTGTAAATGAATATTTCACATTTCCACATTTTTTGTCTAAAAAAGGAGGATTTTATCTTTAACATAGTAACATTATATACAACAAAAACAGTTATCAAGTAAGAATAACAGTTACAATATCCAGTCTATTTGTATTGGGCAAATTTAGAGAAAAAAAAAAACTATCTTATCTTTGTGAGTCTAAACTTTTGTACCTAATTTACCTTTCATTATAACTAAGAAAAACTTTAATTATGATTATCTAGTCTTCAATTCCACCAAAGACCCCAGAAGGATATAACATTACCTGAGTCAACAGGAAGTGCAGAGCAAACAACTTCCAAAACTATAGAAATGACAGACAGCTGGCTGCCTGAACAGTCACCCAAGGTTCCTCTGCATCGTTGGGGCATCCATCTTTAGCCTACAGACCTTTTCTGTGAAGCAGGATTTCTGAATGACTGTCTTGCCTTGTCTTGGCAAGGTTTGGCGGTTACTTTCTTTTAAAAAGTGTCAAGCTTTTCCACTTTGGACAGCATACTGTCAGCAGTCAAGGCAAGGGCACTTTCTTGCACAGGGTCTTACTTTTGACATTAAGAAAGCAAACTTCATGAAGAGTTATTTCAATGCCCATCATCTTCTCTGAAGTATATTGGTCCTGCCATGAGCAGACATGTCTCATTGTCATTTTAAAAAATACCCATGTTAATAAAACATTTTAAATGTCATATTCTGTGGATCTATGAAGTGTTTGAAGATGACCTGTCTTTCTAAAATATATCTCTGTTTGACCTTGAAAGCATGCCTAATATGACTACAAGTTTGATTATAGATTAACTCCTAGCCTGTATTTTTTCATTGCACATTATAGTTTTAAAGGAGCTATGTAAGCACAATACTCCAAACAAGAGTAGAAACATACATACAGTATAAAAATAATTTTAAATTTATATCAATAAAACAAAATCTATGCTGATATAAAGTATTTTAAGATTAATGGTTGTTTTTTTGAATTAAAGTAGATTTAATATACTGCCCCATCATTCCTATATTGTATTCCCCCATTTTTCCTTTAGAAAGAGATCTTTGAATTTAACTTTTTTGTTTAACGTTTTTTTTTTCACTATGACCAACCAATAACAACTTGTAACCAACCTTCCCCACTTAAATGATTATAAACATCCATAACCCATTTTTGGGAGTGTGGGCATCATTCTATAGACTACTTCCTGTCGTGGGCACTGGTATCTTTGGGGAAACACTGAAAAATATCAGGATAATTGTTAGGTCTTGGTTGGAGTAGTTTGTGTCTTGTAGATCTTCTAAATTTATGTCTTTATGTCTGTAGTCAGGGTTTTCAGGAGGTCTTCCCCCATCAAACATGAATTCTATCAACCTGGAATAAATACACAGCCTCTAATTCCTGTGGAAATAAAAGCATAACCTCTCTCCCAAAGCAATGTACCTTTTGACTTCCAATGTGAAGTCAAGATATTTTTAAAATATAAAAGTTGGCTTAATATAGCTTCTTTCATAATCCAGTGTCTCTTGTCAGCCAAAAAATTTTAAGACAACATAATAATATATAGGATCCAGACTCTGTGTATTTCCCATCTTTACATGACTTTTTTGTAGTGGAATAGTATTTTAAGGTGTTTTACATTTGTTTGTATTGTGGAACATTTGTTCTGATAATACAAAGATTGTTGAGTTCTTTTATGCTGCCTTTATTTGACTCTGCGAAGCTATGTTAGTTTGCCTGTGCCTGATTAGTCTAATAAAGAGCTGAATGGCAAATAGCAAGGCACAAGAAAGGATAGGTGGGGCTGTCAGGCAGAAGAAAAAAATTGGGAGAAGCGGAAAGAGCAAGAGAAAAGAAGGAGAGGAAGACATTAAGAGCCAGACACCCAGACATCTAGCCAGCCACAGATTAAGAGTGAAAGTAATATTACAAAAGTAAGAAAAAGAAAAGGCCTGGGGACAAAAGGTACATGGGATAATTTAAAGAAAGCTGGCTAGAAACAAGCCAGATTAAGGCCAGGCATTCATAAGAAAGAATTACGTCTCCGTGTGCATTTATTTGGGAACTGGCTGGCAACCCCCCAAAAGTCTAAAAGTTAAAAAAAAAAAAAATAAGCACCTACACTTTGTCATATTACTTTACTTACTTTTTAGGGGCTTTACTATTTTATTAAAACTATATATTTTTATGACTATCTATACCCCTTTTCCCCTCCCTTTGTACATTTTTAAACACACTGTAACCCATTTAGAGATTTTCTTCCATCTGGATCTGAGCATGTACCTACTCATCTAGGTGTAGGCCCAGTGGTAAAAACACAGCTGCAACCATGAGCAGCAGACTCTCCCTTCAATAGATTTGCCACCTCCTCCTCCCCAACCCAACTCCACAGAGAAGCCTGGAGACATAGCTCAGTGGTTAAAATTATTGGATGGCGGGGCAGTGGTGGTGCACGCCTTTAGTCCCAGCCCTCTGGGAGGCAGAGGCAGGTGGATCTCTTTGAGTTTGAGGCCATCCTGGTCTACAGAGCGAGTTCCAGGACAGGCTTCAAAGCCACAGAGAAACCGTGTCACGAAAAACAAAACAAACAAACAAACAAACAAAGAATACTGGATGCTCTTTCAGATGAATTCCCAGCTCCCACATGGTAGCTAATAACAAACAGTGAGTAACTTTGGTCTCAGGGGATCCACCTCCCTCCTTTGGCCTTTGTGGACACTGCATGCATATGGTGCACAGAAAGACAAGCAAGCAAAGCATACATTAACATAAAAGGCTGGACACTGCTTAGCCTCAGAGACCAAATGTGATGATGTGATATTGAAAAACAGTTTCTTTTCCGTGTGAAACATTCTATCCCAACGGAAAGCTCTTTAACTAGGAAAGTAAACAACTCAAAATAGAGTCAGAAAGTCCCTAAAACTAACTAGATTCACTAAGCCCCTCCCTCCCTGCCAGAGTAAGCAATAAAAGATAGAGTCCCCCTGAGATGGAAGGAAATTGAGCTATACAGAAGATCTCTGGGGAGATGAACTTCAATGAAGACTCTGAGACCAGACTGGAAGAAGCAAAAACCAACTGACCTCAGTCTAGAAGTTTTAGACCAACTGAGGCACCTGGAAAGGACACTCTCCAACCTGTTGATCTGCCTTCAGGATGTGTAGTGTGCTTCTTCCAGATGAGTTGTCATCTATGCAGGGATGGGCTTTGGTGATGCAGCTGACTTTGAGTCATTTCAGCTACTGTAAATAACCCTTCACCCATATTCCTATAAGTAACACCAATAAAACTCATTGGTGCACAAAGTTGACTTTGGTGTCTGTTCTGGGGTCCCTAACTAGGGTTAGTGGGCATGTGTATTTTGTGTTCCCAGGGAAAGTTTTGGGACAGAAAATGTGGTCAGAATGCTATAGCTGTAGATAAGATTTACTTATTTGGATCCTTCATACAGTTGACACGTAGAAAATGACATGTAGAAGATGATCCAGTTCTTATAAAGGATTCAAATAAGTAAATTCTATTTACTTGTCCAGCCTGATTAGTACTTGGGTGGGAGAATAGTATGTAAATCCTTAGAGGCAGAAAGTAAGGAAGTGATGCCAGGATTTGGAGGAGCAGGTAAGGGGAATAAGAGTTTAATGAGTAAAGGGTTTCTCCTAAGAGTGATAGAAATATTCCAGAATAAGACAGATCATGAATGTACAACTCTGTGAATATTCTTCCAAGACTGATGGAATTATATGTTTTAAGTGAATTAGATAAATATGTGAATTTGGTTTTTTATGTCATTTTACTTATTTACTTACTTATATATTTGTTTTGTTCTTTTGAAACAGGGTTTCTCTGTGTAACCCTAACTGGCCTTAAACTTAAAGATCCACCTGCCTCTGCCTCAGGAGTTCTGAGATTAAAGGTGTGCATGCACCCAAATTTGAAATTTGGCTTTCAAATGAAGAACTCAGTGGAGACCCCTTTATTGTTACCACCCTGTGGCAGCTCTATCCTAGAAGGCTACCTTGAATGAAGACCATGCACAAACTTCAGGACAATAATCTCTGGAACCTCATTTGTACATTGTTCTGTAATATGTTGCTACTAGGAGTGGTGATACAGACCTTTAATCCTAGCACTTGGGAGGTAGAGAGGTCAGTCTGGAATGCATAGTGAGTTCTAGGACATCCAGGGCTACCCATGTGAAGAAAACAACAAAAAGATGTCACTACTGGGGGAAACTGGTTAAAAGGTTATGGTAGTTTGAATGTAATTGGCCCCCATAATCCCATAAACTCATAGGGAGTGGCACTATTAGGAGGTGTGGCTTTATTGGAGTGGGTGTGGCCTTGTTGGAGGAAGTGTGTCACTGTATGGGGGCAGGCTTTGAGGTTTCATATGCTCAGAATACTGCCCAATGTGTCAGTCAACTTCCTGTTGCCTCTGAGTAAATATATAAGGACTTTCAGCTCCAGGACACATCTGCCTTCTTGCTGCCATTCTCCATGTCATGGTGGACTGAACCTCTCAACTATAAGTAAGCCACCACAATTAAATGTTTCCTTTATACAGTTGCCATATTCATGGTGTCTCTTCACAGCAATAGAACCCTAAGACAGGGATATACAGCTGCCTACATTGTGTTAGTAGCATCCCATGCCATTTAATTTAAAAAGTAAAATGAACAAAAAATATGTTGGATGGACCAGATTGCATCTTGGAAGGCCCCAGGAGCCCATGCAGATAAGTAAGTTCTGGAAGACAGCCATAGGATCAAGGTTTCCAATTTCTTAGCACACCTTAGTGGTAAGGGGCCACTTCTCATCATCATGGCAACTGAGTGTGCTAAAGAGGCAGTATCTAACACAAGGAGTAGCTGCAGGAAAGAGAACATGAGTTTCATGCTGATGTGGTATTTTGAGGAGGAGCCAGTGTCTCCCCTGGGGTTATCCCCATCCTTGGAATTTAGTAACCATGATTTCCACCAAACAGAGAATTATAAATGAAAAAGAAAAGCTGCAATGGTAGCATGCAACTCCAAGTGCCTCCTGGAATCTCAAACTCAGCCAGTGGTTTCTCCTTTTACCCATTACCAAAAGGATGAGGACCCCAGCCTGTTCCTCCATATGGTTCATTTCCAAAGACCCCCTAGGGAATCTCAGTGGGTACTAGCTGCTGCAGCAGCCTATTCCCCCATCCCTGCCCTGCATGTTGGTTATATCCCATCACCAGGGGGCAGAGTTGTCTATACTAAAAGCCACCCAGGTGAGTGTGTGCAGATGCATGTGTGCATTCGTGATAGGGTGCACTAGGCACAAACTAGAGAAGTGTGCTGAGTCATGGGAACTCTCTCTGTCTCTCTCTGTGTCTCTCTCTCTCTCTCTCTCTCTTTCTCTCTCTCTCTCTCTCTCTCTCTTCCTCTCTTTCCCATCCCCCCCACTCTCTCCACAAAGTTCCAAGCAGCCCCTAGCCTGGAATCTCAAAAAGGACCCCTCTGCTAGTAACAGGAGAGAAGGGGCTTCAGAAGAGTTCAGGAAGTGAAAATTGTCCCCAGTCCCCTAATGCATTTTCCCTGTCTATCTGAAACGGGGATTCAATTGTGCTCTGAAGATATGTATTAGCTCAAAAATGGCCTTGGAGGTTGGAGACAGTAGTTTAATGTCCTTCAGAGAAAAGAGGACACATGCCACTTACTTTTCATCATCCCCACCCACCCCCTCAGGCCCAGCACTTTCAATGCCATCTCTCCAAAATTGAAATGCACAGCAGAGTACACAACTAGTGAATAAATGGGCTCCGGTCCCAGAAATAGGCTGCCCTTTCTAAGAGGTGACGGGAATATCCTCTGCTTCCTGTTGCCATGGTTTCCACTCTGCTATCAGACAGTCTGTTGTGTGGAACCCAGTTTGCATGATAGGATGCTAGTGATGGCCCTGTGTGCAGCTGGGACCTGCTTAAGAGACAGAGTGGTTGGGGCTGGAGGGATAGCTCAGTGGTTAAAGAGCACCAACTGTTCTTCCAGGAGACCTGGGTTCAATTCCCACCACCCACATGGCAGCTCACAACTGTCTGGAACTCTAGTTGCAGAGGACCTGACACCTATGGCAAAACACCAAAGCACATAAAATAAAGTTAAATTAAATTTTTTAAAAAAAGAGAGACAGAGTGCCAAACTCCCTGGCCCCAGAGAGGAAATGGGAGCCATCGCATACTCTTGAGGTCATAGATCAAAGGACATGAGAGACAGTGGAGACTAAACATGCTAAAGCCAACAAATGCACAAACAGAACATGCTATCTTTTTTTTCAAAACATGCTATCTTTTTTTTTTTCAAAACATCTTTTCTTCTGGCCAAAAGGCCTAGAAAAGGGCTATCTTCCAGAGACGTTCCAAGTTAGCTGAGTACAATAAACTCAGAGGAGGTAGAAATTTGCAAACAGGTCTGAGCTCAGCCTTGCCAGCTGAAGAACTCCTTCAGCCCTTGCTTTCTGTGCACCCTGATCTGTTCTCACCCCACCCTCCTAGCCTCCCCTTGCTCATTAGAAATGTCTCCTGAAGTCAGAAGACCACAAGTGTCACTACATCTATTTTGAAAGAAGAGACCAGCTATCCTTTCAAGGGGGGAGGGAGGGACTGCTCTGGGAACTGTCTCAGAGCAGAAGGAGAAAGAGGCCCCAATGGTAGAAGCCAGACTCCAGGCTGGTCACCAGAGCCAGAGAACAAAGGGGGGGAGTTACACCTGGGCCTGCAGCCCTCCAGCACTTCCGGATGTTCTGCTGGCCATTCCAGACCTTTCCTGTTGGTGCAGTTCACCAGGAGTTTGTTTATGCCTCTGACAGTGTATTCTGCACCTCCCCCACTCCAGCCCATTAACTTTTCTGGTCTTTTTCAGCGTTAAAATTCAGGCCAGACTCAAATCCCCTCGGAAGCCTTCCCCCTCCCCACATCCTTAGAGCTGGAATGGACTGGAATGGAGAGGGAGGTGGCCTGACCTCCCATCTCTGCTCCTCCCCACCCCCTTCTTAGCTGAGACAGGCAAGGCTACTTTTGTGCCAAAAGTGAGGTGAGAGGTGCTCATCTCTGTCTGGGCTTGATAATGTCTATCTGCTCCCTCCTTTGGGACCCTTCTTTTCTAGGCCTCACCAGTTCCTGTAGCCCAGTGCCCAGACAAGGTTTCCTGCCCCTCTTGGCCCTCTCTCAGGCGCTATGCCCATGCTTTGTGCTACAAAGGCAGAAAGAAGCTTGGGTAAAGATGCCTGCTTTTCTTTCCGAGCACCCATCATTAATTTTTCCCAGCTAGCCCTTCTGCCTTCAGAAACTCTAGCTGGCTGGTAAAGGCTGCTATCCAAGTCCAACAAGCAACCTCATCTCCAGGCCCAGCATTTCAAAATCTAACTCCCTGTGAGCCGTCCCTGGCTGGGGTTAGGGGTTGGGGTAGGGGTATTCCTCTTCTAGTAGCACTCTGAACTAAGCACTCACTGAGTTTGGAGGTGAAATCATTAACAAAATGTCACTTACAGAGTGGAGGACAGAACTAGGGGTCCTTCTTAAGTGGCAGAGGCTTAGGAAAGGCAGTGGCAGGGCTGGCTGTTAGACAGAGGACTTAGGTGTGAGACCATGGCAGCCCAAGGTGCAGCAGGCTGAGGTCGTTCATGCAACAACTCCTTATTTTTGTCATTTTTGTCATTTTTCATACCACCTCAACAAAGCAGTACTGTGAGGGCAGTGGGTTCTCACGTGTGCTTCCCAGCAGTTGTAGCTCAGTCCCTCCTCCGTCCAAGGGTCAGCCACTGATCTAGAGGCCATCTCTGTCACATCCAACCTTTGTCCTTTTCTGTCTTCTGTGCTAGAATATTTAAGGGCTTTCCTTCTGCCTTTCACATCAAAAACAAACAAATAAAAAACCAAAAATCACCTTTGTCTTGTCCTGTCAATGTACATTCTTTATGTGAAGAAATTTTGGATTTTATCTTGAGTCATTTAGTTTTGAGCTAGATATAATATGGTGCTTCAGTCTTCTTGTCACCTTGACAGAACCCAGCTTGGAGGTAACTGTCCAGGTGGCTCTAGCCAGGGCGTGGCCATGAAGAGCCCCAGGGCCAAACAGACAGCTCTGTAGCAAAGGGCTGTGGTGTGGAGACAGAAAACATGGTTGCAGCTAGACACATCCACTTTTAAAAGGAACAGGGAAATAAAGAATCCCCAGAAGAGGCTACACATACTTCTCACAGTTGTAATGCAAAGCCTTGCAAAGATGACAGCCAGGAGGCCTTTAGTGAATTGGTTTTTCCAATCAGGCAAATTGATCATTAGAGAACTGATCGAGCAACAGCTGCTGTTAGCATAAAAGGTGAAAATAAACTCCTTCATTTGAATTCCAAATTCAATGGAGGTGACCTGGTAATGAGGTGAACTGGTCATTAGGCAAACTGGCTGAGGGTGGTCAGGGCAGTGCATGAACCCGGTAGGCAGCTGTAACCTTGATCTTCTCTACTCTGAGAGTGTGAGTGTATATATAAAAAAAAAACAATACAATGAACCCATGTTTTGTGAGATTGTTGAGTGTTTGAGAGAGAGACCACTTCCTCAGCAAAGCCCCACCTCTTAAAAGATTCTAACTCCCAAACAGCACCTTAATCTACTGCTATTTCATCCAAAATTACCAGCCTGTCACTGCAGCTAAAACTAGCTTTAACTCTGCTGTTCTGTTTATAAATAAGACTTGAGATTCAAAGTCTGGGATGAAAACCTGAGAGCTAACCCTCTCTCCTTGCCAGAGTCTCTGAAAGAGTCCATCCTTCTGATCTACCAAAACATAAAAAAGCCATGCCACTCCAAGTTCCTCTGTAATGTTGGGGCCTAGAATCTCTGACTTAAATGTGAAACAAAAATTTTGAAAGACTGTCTTGCCTTGTCTTTCTTTCTTTTGTGTTCTTCTTGTCCAATTTGGACAGCATAGTGTCAGCAGTCAAATCAAGAGCAGTTCCTTGCCCGTGGCTTACTTTAACACATTGAAAGTAAACTACATATGTAGTTCCATGCCCATCATCTTTTTCTGAAGTTAATTGGTGCTGCCAGAAGCAGATGTGTCTCACTGTCATGAAAAGCCTTATATTATTAAAACATCTTAAATGCCATATTATGTAAATCTCCGAAGTGTTGGAAGACTGTGTATCTATCTATTTAAAATATATCTCTGTTTGCCCTTGAAAACATACCTAACATAACTACAAATTTGATTGTAATAGGTGACTAACTACTAACCTGCATTTCTTAATTATACATTTTATTTTTAAATGAGCTGCATAGGCATAATACCTTAAACAAGAGTACAAACACACTGGGGAAACCCACAGAAACAGCTGACCTGAGCAAGTGGAATTTCACGGACCCCAGTTTGACAGCTGAGAAACCAGGATAGGACCGAACCAGGCCCCCTGAACGTGAGTGTCAGTTAGGAGGACTAGGCAGTCTACGAGACCTCTGACAGTGGAGTCAGTATTTATGCTTAGTACACGAATGGACTTTGGGAGACCTTTCCCCATGGAGGGATACTCTCTCAGCCTAGACACATGGGGGAAGGCCTAGGTCCTGCACCAAATGATATGACAGACCTTGATGATCTCACATGGGAGGTCTCACCCTCCCTGGAGAGTGGATGGGGGTGGGATGGGGGATTGGTGGGGGGAGTGGGAGAGAGGGAGGGAAATGGTACTGAGATTGGTATATTAAATATGATTGTTTTTAATTTAAATAAAAATTTATTGAAAAAAGAATACACACATACTCAGTATAACAAAAAATAAGCTTAAATTTTAATCTATATAAAAATCTATACCAATGTAAAATATTCAACGTGAATAGTTGACTTTTTATCCTGTATTCATATATCCCCACTAAATGACAAACATCCATAACCCACGAAATGACCAAAAACCACCCATCCCACCTCTTGAGAATATGGGCATCATGTTTCCTAAACTGCTTCTTGTTGTCTGAGAGCAACAGCATCCCCAGGGGACCCTGAGAAAATTGGCATGATGATCAAGTCCTAAGAAAACTAGCTATAACATTTGTTGTTCAGTCTCTGTGTAATGGGGAAGTGTAAGGTTTACCCAAAGTCCTGCCTAGAATATTCTGTGAGGCTGAACCATCTCAGCCAGTGTCCTTGAAGTTCTTCTGGATGCAAAATTCTGAGGAAACTACAACACGGGCATTCTAAGAGGCAGGATCACCTAGGCCACCTATTTTCATTGGTATCTGCCTCCCTTTTTTCCCTGAAAACACACAGACTTTTAAAGGTAACATACATATCTGCATTAATACAAGTATGAAATGTGCGGTGTGCACAAGTCAGTTAAAGATGATTTTTTTTTGTTTTATGTTTGAGCAGGTAAAGGCATCAGTTAACTTTATAAGTTCATTTGAAATGCATAAACAAACTTCTATCTATGCTGTATGAAAGGATGGCATGGAATAAATAAGTCATGAGAACTCTGTACACAACAAAATTTACCATGTATAATCTAGTCTCAGATCTGTTCCCATGTAGAGATCATCATATACATCACCTGTCTTGTAATTTTTCTAGGTTTACATCTTTATGTCTGTTAGCCAAGATTTTCAGGGAGTATCCACCAATAATATCTGATCTCTATTAATTTTTAAGGAATCCACAGTGTTTCATCGCCTGTGGAAACAAAAGCATAACCTCTTCCCCAATGCAGTACACTTTCTGAATTCCATTTTTTTATTTTATATGCTTAGGTGTTTTACCTGCATGTGTGTATCTGTGTGAAGGTGTCAGAAGCCCTGGAACTGGAGTTACAGACAAGTGTAAACTCCCATGTGAGTGCTGGGTATTGAACCCAGGTCCTCTGGAAGAGCAGGCCAGGCAGTGCTCTTAACTGCTGAGTCATCTCTCCAGCACCTGAATTCCATTTTAAAGTGAAGACATCGCTAAAGTATGTAGGCAGGAATTCAGCAGTTTCTTTTACAATCCCATGTTTCTCGGCAGCTGTTGTTTTTTTGCTCATCAGTGTTTTAAAAACTCAAAGTCAACAAACACCGTACAGGATCCAGACTTCCTGTGTATTTGTCATCTTTACAATGGCTTATTCTTTTTATATTACTTTACTCTTTCTTCAAAGACTTTACTTAATCATTTTTAAACTATTTATTTTTCCTATGACTGTCTATACCCATTTTCTTTTCTTTCTTAAGCACCTACACACACTGTAACCTATCTAAAGGTTTTGTGTGTGTGTGTCTGTGTGTGTGTGTGTGTGTGTGTGTGTGTGTGTGTGTGTGTGTCTGTCTGTCTGTCTGTCTGTCTGTCTGTCTGAGTTTAACTGGGGAGTTGTGTTTATTTGACAGCTGCATTCAACCGCCCCAGCTCTAGAAAGTTGGTAGCCATACTGTGGCAGACACTTTTACTTAGCTTGTTGTTTCTACTTATCATGCCAGCTGCTCAACTGCTCTGCTGCATAACAGAGTCTCTTAAAGGAGCTGTATCTCTTTTATATTGTGTTTGTTTTGTTTTGTTTTGTTTTTTGTTTTTTCTCTCTCCTTTTTTCAACTTTTTCGGGTACTATACAGAAGTTTGGGTCTCATGTTGGGCACCAGAAGAAAGAAAACCTAACAGCTATAACACATCACATTGACAGCAACAACATAAGAGAGCTTCATTTTGCCTCATCCTCATCAACCCTCATTATTGTGGTTTAAATTACAATCATTTTAGTTGGTGTGCAATGGTACCTACTGTGGTTTCAATTTGCCTTCCCCTAACAAGTAATAGTGTTGAGCCTCTTTGCGTGTGCTCAACCACTTGGATGTCTTATCTAGAAAAACCACTGTGTAAAATTTTTTTTCCAGTTTAAAAAAGTAATCATTTGTCTTTTTGTTGTAAGGTTATGAGGGCTCTATATTATAGACACAGCCCTTTTTGATATGTGATTTGTAAATATTTTATCTCTTTCTGTGGCTTTCCTTTTCATTTTTTGATAGTAACATTTGTAGCACTGAACCACATAAATTTGATGGAGCCCAAATATGTGGTTTTTCTTTGGTCACATGACCTTGGTGCATTATCTAAGAAACCATTGCCTAAACCAAAGCTATACAGACTTACACCTACATCTTATTACAAGAGTTTTTTTATCATTTTAAAGCTTATATTTGAGTCTTTATTCAATTTTGAGTCAGTTTTTGTAGGGTGTGAGGCTCAATTTCATTCGTTGACAAGTTGATAGCTCATTGTTACTGTCCTCATTATCAAAAAGACATTGTTTCTTTTATTGAATGACCTTAATGTCTTTGTCAAAATGAATTGACCATGCCTGGTACTTCTTTATTTCTAGTCTCTCAACTGTATTCCAGCTGATCTATCCTAATGTTAGTGCAATAAAAAAAAAATTGAGCCTGACATTAATGCAATAAAAAAAATTTGAGACAAAGTCTCACTATGTAGCCTTGGCTGTCCTGAAACTCATTATATAGACCAAGATGGACTCAAACTCAAACAGATCTTCTAATTTCTGCCTTCTAGGTACTGTGACACCACACCTGGTTTCCAATTTTGATTACTATAGCTTTATAGCAAGTTTTGAAACAAGGAAGAGTGTGTCCTCAAACTTTTTTTCTCTTTTCAGATTAGTTTAGCCATTATGTGGGATTAAAATGTGTATCACCACATCGGGCTAGATCTCTCTCTCTCTCTCTCTCTCTCTCTCTCTCTCTCTCTCTCTCTCTCTCTCTCTTTCTCTCTGCTTTTCAACACAGGGTTTCTCTGAGTATTCTCTGAGTCCTCAAATTCTCAATCTCACAGAGATCTGCCTGCCTCTGCCTCCTGAGCTCTGGGATTAAAAGTGTGCGCCCACCATCTGGATCTTTTTTCTTGATGCTAATCATTTTTTACTACGGTGAGATGAAATTTCAAATAAAAGTTAAAAAGTTAAAGCAAGGTTAAAAATTTTTAGAGCTGGACATGGTGGACCTTTAATCTCAGTACTGGAGAGGCAGAGGCAGGCAAATTTCTGTGAGTTCAAGACTACATAACAAGTTCTAGATCAGTGAGAATCTGTCTCAAAAAAATGTTTATTTGTTAGGATTTCCTACATATTACATCATGTCACCTTTGAATAGAGATAGTTTCATTTCCTGTTTCCCAATCTGTCTGCCTTTTATGTTGTTTTCTTAGTTACTTGGGGTTTTTCAGTTACTTTAGTCTCTAGTATGATGTCAATTGGAAGTGATTACTTTTGTCTCAAGGGGAGACAATTCAGCCTTTTGCTACTAAGTACAATATTAACCATGAGGTTTTTTTAATAGATGCTTTTTTACTAAATTAAAAATGTTCCCTATCCTTTCTGTCAATTTGAAATTATGTTTTAAACCAGATGGTATTGGCACATGCCTTCAATCTCAGCATTCAGAAGGCAGAAGGCAGGATGCAGAAGCAGGTAGATCTCTGTGAGTTTGAGGCCAGCCTGATCTACAGAGTGATTTCTAGAGCGACGAAGACTGTTACAGAGAGAACCCCTGTCTCAAAATAAAATAAAATAAAACTATACTCTAGAAAAAAGTTTTTGGCCGGGCATTGGCGGCCCAAGCCTTTAGTCCCAGTACTTGGGAGGCAGAGGCAGGCAGATCTCTGTGTATTCAAGGCCAGCCTGGTCTACAGAGTGAGTTCCAGGACAGGTTCCAAAGCAATACAGAGAAACCCTGTCTCAAAAAACAAAAAAAAAAAAAAAAAAACGTGTTTAAAGATATTGTCTCCTACTTATTGATCATACTAGTTTATACTAGTTTGGGTTCCTCTATGTTTAAGTTTTTTTATGTGATATGTGTGCTTTAGTGTATGTCTGTGCACCATGTGCACATAGAAGCCTTTGGATGTCAGAAATGGCAACAAATCCCCTGGAACTGATGTTACAGAAGGTGATGAGCCATCATGTGGGTGCTGGGAACTGTCTTCTGCAAAAGCAGCAAACACTCTTAACCATCTGTCCAGCCCCTGTATTATTTTTTTTAAGTCTGTAATATCTTTTGAACTGTTACTTTTTTGTTTTTGTTTTTGGAAACAGGGTTTCTCTGTTTAAGGGCCCTGCCTATCCTAGAACTCCCTCCATGGTCCAGGCTGCTTTCAGACTCACAGAAATTTTCCTGCTTCTGCCTCCTGAATGCTGGAGCTAAAGGTGTGTGCCACCAACACCCAACCACATTTTTATAAAATCCTCTTGTGTATCTTTCTTATATTCATCCTTGGATTCTCATATGCTTTGAGTATTACAAATGTTGTTTTCCTTTTCCTTTTTTTTAGTTTTGCTTCTTTTGTCTTTGTATATCAATTTTATATCTACAAATCTTGCTATATTTAGTTACTTTGAGTAATTTATATGTACATTCTTCTGGTTTTCTTATAAAGCAGTCTATGTTCTGCAAATAATTTATCTTTATCTTGCTTACTACACTGTTTATAAGCTCAAGTACAGTGGCAAATAGAATTGGCATTGACCAGTAACTTGATCTTGTACCTGGTCTCAAAAGGAAAACATTGAATGGCCCTCCATTAAGTGCTTTGTTTTCTGGTGACTTCACTGTGTTGTCACTAAGTAAGCATTTCTCTTTGTTTATTCTGTATGGAATTCTGAAACCTTTACTCTGCAGTTTGATATTTTCTGTCAACTTCAGAAAAGCTTAGCAGTGTGTGTGTGTGTGTGTGTGTGTGTGTGTGTGTGTGTGTGTACATGTGAGCTCGAACATATATGGGTTCCACACCTGTAGGTGCATGTGTAGAGACCATAGGACTATGTTTAATACCCTGTTCCATCACTCCCTGCTTTATTCCCTTCAGACAGACTCACTTACTTTCCCCCCCCCCCTTGGCTAGGCTGTAAACTCCAGTGCTGGAATTACAAGAGCATCATATAACCACACCCAGCTTTTATCATGGTTCCTAGGATTTAGAGTTAGAGTGGTGCCTTTACCTTTTGGACCATATCACCACCCTTCTCTCTTTAAATTTTTCAAAACTTTGTCTCCCCATGCTTCAATTTGTATTTCAATTGGTTCCTTGGCATATATTTCAGCTTCCAATAGTTTCTGAATTATGGTTACTACCATTTTACAGTTCTAGGATTTCCAATCATTTTTTTCATGGCTTCAACTCTCTATCAATGTTATCAATACTATCATGTTTATCTTTGTATTTTTGCTTGATTATTTCAAAGCTTTTCAATAATTTTGACATTTGGATACACTGATGGTTCTATTCTGGTGCTGCTTTGTCTACTAGTGCTTTTCATTCATACCTCCTACTGCCTTCAGACGTCTAATTACTTATATTGTTTGCTGAACATTGTAATTACAAAAAAATTGTAATAATCACTTTGGGGCAAAAAAGATGATAACATTCTCCAGAGGTGATTCAATTTAGTATTATCAGCTTCTGAGAATACATGCAGCTGGGAGTCATCCTAATATAGTTCCGGTATCAAGAAGATAAAAAGCTAACTAAAGTACTGCAAGACTCTACTGTCAGAATCTAGATGCTGAGGCCACCACCAACAACAACAACAATGACTTTGCCTCCCCAGGCTCCTGAATTTTTCTGGATCTGAAAAGTCATCCTCTTTTTTTTTCTGATACCTTCAAGCAGACAATTGATTTATCTTTCATCAGATTTTCTAATTGTCCTCATTAGGAGACAAGCATGAATGAACTGATGTAACATTATGAGATGTGGAAGTTCCTCATTGAATTTTTTAAATCAATTATCTGTTTTTTTTTCACTTTGAGAAGTATTTGGTACATTTTCAAATAGACATGCTTGATTTTACAGAATGATGTTTTCAATCCTCTCTGGTTTCCCTTAGCCAATTAACATGCTGAGTTTCTGATCCCAGTCTGATCACCCCATCTGGTTTTGTTTGTGCCCTCTTAAGGAGCTCTTCTTTTTGATTGTTTGGATTCTTTGAATCTATTTCTTTCTGAGAATGTTATATTGGGAGTGCTTGAGATCTGGTGGAAAGTCCCTTTTAAAAGGAAAAAAATGACTCCTGACGAATTTCACAACCAATAAGAGTAAAATTCTCAGTCTGGGGCATTTGTAGGCTACAATAATTCCTACTAAAACCATGTGGTGCTCACTTGGGAGTTCACACACTTAAGGGGCTGTCCCTACACCCATACCAGGATTGATACATGCTAAAGAAGTGCTCAGTAGATCTTTCTGGTTTTTCATGACAATAACATCATCTTCATGCAGATCATAAGAGAAGATATTTTCTGATAAGCTTTTGTATGGTTGATCTCAATTATCAACCTGACTGGACTGCGAGTCACCTACGACACACATCTGAGAGCATGTGTTTGGGCATGTTTTTGGAAAGGTTTAACTGCAGAGGGAGGACCCACTCAGAATGTAGGTAGCCGGCCGATCTCATGGGCCAGAAGCCAGGATGAATAAAATGGGGAGAGATAAGCAGTAGCACTCATTTTCATCTGCTTCCTAACTGTGTGAACAGATTGTCATGGCACCTAGCAACTTGCCTTTTTGCTATACCTGCTTGTATCTCTTTTAAAGCATGAGCCAAAACAAATCCTTCTTGAAGTTTTTCCAACATTTTGTCACAGCAACAAGGAAAGTAACGAATACAGCCTCTCTGATTTTTCAAGCCTTGAGCTTTGTCACATGTCCCCATAGCCATGAGGCCACAAAAATAAAGGCCAAGGTCACCAATGTCTGCAAATGCCCAGAGGGAGAAGGTTACATGTCTCTCTGGGTTCCTGCTTTCATTTCATTTGAGGACTAGGAATTCCTTCCTTTTTGCCATCTCATTGTTGTATTGGAAATGTTGGTTTTAAAATACTTCATTTTACATTTTACATACATAAAACCCAGCTTCATTCTTGACTTTCTCAATTTTTGTTCAGGGTATTTTTCCTTCACAGATACATTTTAAATATTTATTTATTTTATGTATATGAGCATGTACAACTTTATGTGAGAAGAGAGCATCTAATCCCACTATAGATGGTTGTGAGCCACTATGTGGGTGCTGGGAATTGAACTTGGGACCTCTGGAAGAGCAGCCAGTGGTCTTAACTACTAAGCCATCTCTCCAATTCTCACCGATACTTTTGCAAAAGTAACTGAACTTTCTGCCAGGTGTGGTGATGCACACCTTTCCTCCAAGCACTCCAGAAGCAGAGGTAGGTAGATCTATATGAGTTGGAATACAGCCTGATGATCTACATACTAAGTTCCAGGTCAGACAGGGATACAAAGTGAGAGTCTGTCTTCAAAAAAAAAAAAAAAACTAGACATTTACTAATTAGATCTGTCATTCAATGGCTGTCCTCTGCTGGATAATAACAGAAACAATAACTTTTTTCTTGTCCTGTGCCAGTTAGGATTAGATTTAGAAAAATATTTTGACAAAATGGTGGTTTTGACCAAGATAGACATTCATATGTGTTATACATTAATGAAGTCCAGAGAAAGAAACCATTAAGACTCGTTTAGATGCTTCACAAATTCATGGGGGATCAGGATTCAGTGTATTTTACTGCACCATAATCCCTGGACCATGGCCTTCATTTTCTTGGTTCAAAATGGCAACTGGAACTCCAGATGTTGCATCAGAATAGAGCTGAGGAAAGGAGTAGAGAAAGGAGAAAAAGATATTAACCAAAGTTCTAGTTAAATCTCACCAGCCACATGGCCACATTCAGTAGGAAAGGCATCTGAAACATTATCAAGGTTTTAGGAAGATTGGGAGCTCAAGACCATCCTTGACAACATAGCAAGTTCAAGGCCAGCCTGGAATACATTCGCTTTTGTCTCAAAAACAACTTTTGAGTTCCTGAATGGGCAAAGAAAGCAACTTAAGATACTCCTTTGTATGCTTGGCAATGGTGACACATGCTTTTAATCCCAGCACTTGGGAGGCAGAGGCAGGTGGATATTAGAGTTTGAAGCCAGCCAGCCTGTTCTACAGTGTGAGTTCCAGGACAACCAGGGTTACACAGGAAATGAGTTTCTGATTGTAACTATATACTATAAAAGTGCGCACCAACAAAATGGGAATAAAAGATTTCTAATGAGCACAGGATGTGAATAATGGACACAGCCCTCAATTACAGAAGCGAACATAAGCCATGGAAGTCAGAGGGAAATTTATGGGAGTCATTTTTTTAATCCTCAGCACTAACATAAAAATCCAGGCATGGATAAAATAAATTTAAAATGGGGAACCAAGAGCCACTGATCTCTGGCCTTCATAAAAACACACATGCACTCACTCATTCATGTATGCACATTTGTACACATAAATACACACACAGCATACACTAAATCAGTGAATAAAATAAAATTGAGAGAAATGTGTCATTATGTCTTGTCTAAATGAGCCAGCTACAATAAGGTTCTCTGAAACAATTAGTAAAATTGTGCATTGGGTGACATTAAATAATTACTTTGAATATTGCACATGATAATAGTGTTGTGGGGTTTTGTTGTTGTTGGTTTGTTCGGAGTTTTGGTTTTTCAAGACAGGGTTTCTCTGTGTAGCAGCCCTGGCTGTCCTGGAACTCACTTTGTAGACCAAACCGGTCTAGAACTCACAGAAATCATCCTACCTCTGCCTCTTGAGTGCTAGGATTAAAGGCATGCACCACTACTGCCTGGCACGTAGGGTCATTTTTTTTTTAACTAGTTCTTGGCTATTGTTTGAAATCTACACTTAAATATTTGTGATGGGAAATGACATGATGCCTAGCATTGAATTTAAAAGTATCTGGACAAAAGTTGCTATTTGAATCTAGAACAGAGAGGGAGGCAAGAAGAACAAGAGTCAAGATATACTTCAATGTCACACCCACAACTTCCAAATAGTTTGCACCTTGCACGGTTTCTACCACCTCTCAGTACCCCCATTCAATTATGAATCCATCAACTGATAAGTTCATCGATTCTGTCACTTGTTACCATGCTGATGACCTGAGTTCAATTACTGGGATTTATATCTCAGAGCTTTCATAATCTGATCACGATCACCACCACCACTACTCCCTTTCTTCTTCTTTCTTCTTTGAGACACGGTTGGCTGTTTCTCTGTAGACCAGGTTGGCCTTGAACTCACAGAAATCCACCTGCCTCTGCTTCCCAAGCACTGGGATTAATGGAATTCACCACCACCCAGCTCATTTGATTACTATTTAATGATTGGTTACACCACCTGGGGACCTAACTTTCAACATATGAGCCTCCAAAGGTTCACTTCAGATTCCAACCATAACACTGACATTGTCTCAATCTTTGTTTCACAGTTGTGATAGAGCATGGTGATGTTAGAGGTTAACAATGACGGATAGAGGGTGGGGGCCTATGGAAGCTCACTGTGCTATCTTTGTGTCTTCTCTATCAAACTAAAATTATTCCACATCAAATATTCATTATTTCAAAATATTCCAGGGATGGTGGAGAGGATAAATAAGAAGGGCAGGCAAATCAGGACAATTAAAACACACTTAAGAGCCTAGCGATGGCCATGCCTTTAATCCCAGCAGTCAGAAGGGAGAGGCAGCCAGATCTCTGTGAGTTCCAGGCCAGCCTAGTCTATACATCAAGTTTGAGGACAGCCAGAGAAACTCTGTCTTGAAAAACCAAAAACAAACAAACACAAAAAACCCCAAAAAAACAAAAAAAAAAAGTGGGGGAGGAGACATAAGACAATTCACCAAATGGCCCTGGCAAGTGTAACAAATATGCATGACATGCATAAAATGACATTTAATATCTTTAGCCATTAGAGAAATGTAAATCAAAGTGCAGACTCAAGACACACCTGTCAGAATAACTAACACACACACACACACACACACACAAAACCAGTGACAGGAACAAATATGGAAGAGATGTGGAGACACTGGGTCTTCTGTTTACTGCTAGTAGACATGGAAAAAGGGGCAGCCCCTCTTGGAAAGATTGGGAAAAATTTTCTTATTGAAACAGATATGACATTGCTAGCTGGAATTTGCCTCACTGTCACAGAGTCAGCTACTATGCACAAAGTCCTGGGTTCTTACCCACACACACACACTAAATGCATAAAAGAAAACAGACAGCTATGAAGAAAAGTAGTCCAAGGTCCTTGAGGTGATGAACATTTAAACACTTTGAATGCTGTGCTGGTTTCATGAATCTATGCAAATGATGAAATTGCATAGAGCACACTCAAGGGAGTACATGAATGACAGGAGACTCTTGAAGTGATCACCAAGGGTAATACTATGCTGCTTGCAGGCCAGATGCCGAGGCTGGTAAACTTAAAAGTAGAGTACCAGTGTTCTGGATGTTTCTATAATGAATTCAAATCTAGAATCCTAGAACTCAGGAGGCAGAAGTAGGAAGACTACTGCAATTTCAAAGCCAGCACAGTGAGTTTCAAGAAAATATTCCAGGAAGAAGACAATATGTGAAAAATGTGAGCAAATCATTGAGAAGTGCTGACTCTAGCTGATTGATCCACTGGCCTTCATTAACTATTCTTTACTTTTGTTTATATTTGACCTTTTCCATGATAAACTGTTTTCTTAAGAGTCACTGCTAAACAAATGTCTGTTGAATGAATAAGTGAAGGATTAATGAATAACCGCAGTCCAAACCTGTCCTTCTATAGATAATGGAAGGATCTAGAGGGGAGGGACTGCTCAAGGTCACATGGAATACTCAAGGCTCCTGATAGCCACTGTAGATCTTCTAAAATATAGGTCTTCAACTTTATGCATGTGGTTTATTTTTTGAAAAAAAGATTAGAAATTGACCATTAACTGAAGGGCTCCAAAATAGGAGAGGAGTGGGCCTCCCCAGGAGAAGAAGGGAGAGACCCAGGATGTGAGCTGCACTCCGGGTTGGGGCAGACAGGCCACTTGTGGCAGGTCAGAGTCTGCACTGTTAGAGATTTACTCCAGGGTGAAATCGCTAGAATGCCTGTTGTGTTTGAACGTCTTAAGAACATTTACACACCCGGAGGAGAATATAGGGTTGAATTAGCGATAAGTGCGTGGGAAGCTAAGCAAACAGCAGCCCAAAGGCCAATGATTAACTCCTGGGAAAACAGAATGCTGTTCAGAGAGAAAAAGAGCCTGGTCTGCATGGCTCAGCTGTGAATGGCGTTTATGGGGCTGCATAATTTTCAAGGAAGGGAGTGTGTGAGTGCACGCCACCTTCCAAGTGGGACCATTGTGAGCAAAAATTAGGGTCTAGATTGAGGGGTAACCATGAGGAGACCCTGGTGGAACTGAAGAGGAACCAGAAGGAGAGTCACATCACATGACCGGGCCCATCACTCTGCATGCACTTCTACCCATCCCTTGTACCCCATATTTACCGGCTTCCTCCCTCAAAAGAGGTACCAGTACTCCTGCCTCTAGCCCACTCACATTTTACATTGGCTCTTCTAACACCTGGCCCTCCTGTCACCCTGAGGAACATCTCAAACATCAGGCACTAACCTGCATATGTGCCCAGCCACAAACACACCCCATCTACTCTGAGATGGGGACTCCTGTTTGGTTTTTGCTTTCAGAGGCTAAGTAGCATCGAGAAAGTATATTAGGCTTATAGTGTGGACAAAGCCACATTTCTAGAGGACCCAGTTCCATTCTTAGCACCCACATGATAGCTCATAACCAGCTAAAACTCTAGTTAGAGAGAATCCAACACTCTTTTCTGGCATCTTCAAGTACTAGGCAAACATGTGATTAAACAAAGGTAGTTGAGGTGATCTCCTCCAGGTGAATTTAAATCCAATGATATGCATCCTCATAAGAAACAGAGGGCAGAAAAAAAGGCCCCAGGAAGAGAGAGACAGAGATTGGGCCATGGGATCACAAGCCAAAGGCTGTCTAGAACTCCCAGGAGCAGACAGAGAAGTCAGACCTTTTAGTCCTGGAATGGCGTTCAGGTGTGTCCGCACTGCCATCTAGGGCCTATTGGATGCCAACTGATGGGAGGTTGGCAAATCAGGAGCCTGCTACCCCTATGTTGTCTCAGAGAGATTTAAAGGCTACCTGGGCCCAACTGCACATGGCTTCAAGATAGCTAGTCTTTTGCAGCAGTGTCTGGCTCCTATGCTTGGGTGTCAATGGTGTCGTGACAGGCCTTTCATTTTGCTTGGGTTTCTATTAAAGCACCTAGTGTAGCACAGAGCACATCAGGGCCCTCTGCATTTGCTAACTGAAGGAGAGCAGAAAGTCAGCCCCAGCAATGCAGCACTGTCGTTGAAGTATGTTGTGCCTCACTCCCTTTGAAGGGTTATGGGCACGGCTGATGGCACTAAGACAACAAGGGGCCACCTGCTCAAAGCCAAGCATCCTGAAGCCTAAATTGCCCTGGGATCAGACTTCATGGGCTCCATAGGGCACAGGACCCTGCTGTAGACCTTCCTGTGCATGGAGTCTGCATGCAAAGACTAAGATTGCCTTTGGATGGCTGGGAAAGGAGGCCTAGAAGTACAGCAGTCTGCTCATTGCTACTTTTTGCTCCCTCTTGCTTCCAATTGCTCCACAGCTTGCCTGCTGCTCCCCAAGTCAGTTCCTCACTTTTCAAGGCTGGCCTCAGACAAGTTGGAAAACACTGCACTGACAAGAACTGGTGCTGTCCTGGACCAATTATAGAAGCTACATGGACTGGGGTACATAGGAGGGTCCTATGTCTCATCTTGTTCCACAGGCATGACATTCACCAGGTACTGGTATTCCCATCTCCAAGAACTCAATGTTCATGTTCCAGCATTGCCTCCAAACACTGCCTGCTGAGAACTGAGCCGTACCTTCCCTTATAAAGCTGACCAGGATCTCTTGTTTTTAGGTGGCCCTGGGGCCAGGCCAAGCCCAGGGCAAGGAGCCCTCTGCAATCCTGTGATCCTACTGTCATATGTCCCACGCTTAGAGGAAAGTTAGGAAACCCCAGGAAGATGCTTCTGGCATTTGGAGAGTATGGGGGTGGCAAAAGCAAGCACAGCTTTGGAGCCCCTTTCCTAGAACAGGCCGGGAGGCCCCCAGGAACCTCAGCTGTGGGTTTCAATAAAGAGATGCCTGCTCACTGGGGCTGCTGGAAAGTCAGGCCTCCTGGATTCATGTGTACACCTCCTGACTCCTGAGCCCATGAATGTGGCCGCACATAAGAGACATCTTTGTGGATGCTGCCCTATTAAAGATGGAGAGATGAGATCATCCTGGCCATCCAGGTGGCCCCAAGCCCGCTGTTGGAGGTCCTGGTAAGAGACAGAGCAGAGACTCACAGAAGGAAAAGGCAAGGTAAAGAGTGCAGAGTTAGGTAGGGGTGTGTGTGTGTGTGTGTGGGTGTGTGTGTGTGTGTGTGTGTGTGTGTGTGTGTGTGTGTGTGTGTGTGTGGCCACAGCCAAATGACACCTGGAGCTGCTAAGAGAGCCGGGAAGGGTCCTCTCCAGTCCCTCTGAAGGGGTGCACACTGACTTTACACTCAGGTCTCTAGAGCTGTGGGAGCCAGGTCCTTCCGGGCTCTTCTTAATTGCTGTGGCCACCCCAAGGCAATCAGAGGAAATGAAAGTGTTTTAGGAGCCTGGCATGGTGCCACACACCTTTAATCCCAGCACTTGGAAGGTAGAGGCAGGTGTATCTCAGTGAGTTCAAGGCCAGCTTGGTCTGTAGAGTGAGTGCATTCCAGGACATCCAAGGCTACACAGGGAAAGCCTGTCTTGATATTCTCCCCCCGCCAAAAAAAAGTGTTTTAGGGGTAGTTAGAACATGGGGTGCTCTTTGTGCCCACACTATCATGGTCACTAAACTAGTATGGAGACCACCTTGGCAATGTCCCTCCCTTTGTCCCTGGCTATTCCAAGGAGCCTGGGCACCATTCTGGTCTATTCTATTACAAGTGAGCCAGGAAGTCCAGCCCCCAATCCAGAGGGCAGAATTAAGCTATAGCCCTTGAAACTTGTGTGAGTTGGTTCTCTCTTACCAGGTACATAACAGGGATCAAACTCAGGTCAACAGGCTTGTCAGAAAACACCTTAATTTGTTGAGCCACCCTGCTGGGGGAGGCTCTTTATGCCCACATTATCAAGTCACTAAACTGGTATGGGGGCCACTTTTTCAAGGCTTCTTCCCTTTGGCCTTGGCCATTCCAAAGAACCTGGACAGTAGCCTTTACAGAAGCTGGGGCTTCTAGGTGTGCATCTGCATACACTGTAAGAGGAATGACTTGGTGCACTGAACTTGCCCACCTGCTGCTACCCTAGATGCCCACTTGATACTAATGTAATCAAGAGGAGACCCGGGATCCTAGTACATGATTACCTTCAACCAGTTGAGAAGACCCTCGGTGGTAAGAGCGTCAGTGTTGCCATTTGTCAAAGCACACACACTCTAGAAACAAAGCCAAGGAGGTACTGATAAGTCCCATTGTATCAGTTGAGTCCTGTTCTAGACTTTGTTCTGTGATGCAGGAGTAATAATTCCAGAGTCACATCTGCCTGAAGAAAATAAAAAAAAAAGGAGCACCCCCTCAGACCCATCCGTCAGCACATGAACCTGATAACTTCCCTTGTCTCTTCCCTCACTGTGGCCACAAGGCCAAGACATTCTTCAAACAGCCAACCTTCACCTCTGTAACCAGAGACAGGACCATCCCATCAACAAACCCAGATTCAGACCTTTCAGGTACCTCTTTCCTCCAGAGCTGGAGGCAGGCTCACTTGGCAAGGGTACCCACAAGTTCCCTAAATCAGGTCCTGGTGTCCACATCCTAGGGTGAGCTCTGAGCCAGTGTTTACAGGCGGTACCTGCAATGGCTATGCAGGGTCCCAGACAGTGTTTGCCCCAGGCATTTGCCCTCACATTAAGGATTAGGGCAGAGTCAAGAGAAAGCAAGGTCAGGTGGTAGCTGAAAGAAATGGAATGTGTGAGCACAGTATGAAGGTCATGCTCTGCAGGTGGAGGAGCTTCGAAGGGCGGGAGAAAGGCTCATGTAATTGGCTGCCAGGAAGGAAGTCATGCCCCCTGAGCCTGAGATGCTTTTACCTCTGTCTACCTACTCCCTACCCAGCCTGGCTCCCAGCTAGGCCCAGACACAAAAGCCCAACCTCACAGGGATGGTGATGTTCCCAGCTGACTCAAGGATATATCTTCTTGTACTATCCAGCTCAGTCCTACCTCCCCTTAGGGATCCCTACAGCATTATGAACCTCCACCACCCAAGAGCACATACTCAGTCCCTAATGCCTCATTCCCCTGCTCTTGCTCATACCATATGTGGGTCCAGGTATAAACTTCTTTATGTAGTCTGGCTGCTTCTTATCTTCATACTTCTCTATAGTACATGCAGGCTTCCCATTCCTTTCAGCATACTTGTAGGCTGCTATGAAGGAAAGCAAACTCTGGCCCTTTCTCTTCTATAAGCCTCAAAAGAGGCTAACTGAGGATTAACACACAGAGAAACATAGTCACCTATGTACATCCACTATATACACATATGTACATGCACATATACACACATGCATGCTTATATATACTCAAACAGGCATGCACACCTCTGCATATAACACACATATATAAATACATATATACATATGGCTCCTACCTTTCACAATGTGTGAAAATCATTAATTCCAATGTACATGAGAAGAACAGCTGAGCCTTGAGCTTTCTGCATAACTAGGTCTAGTAAGGGGGACAACACCAAGCAGTATGTGGCCTACTCAGACTGTTCACCAATTGTTGCTTAGGGAAGTGACTAGTCCCAGGGCCAGCATGGTCAACAATTAGCACTGAACACTTGTGGCTTGGGTGTGAGTAGTACAGGTCTCTTTCCTTTACCAGTGTCAGGCCTTCTGGGCTCTGCCCTACTCAACTACTTCCTCACACTCACCACTTGGAAGCCTGAGGAGATAAAGGGAGAAGCAATGAAAGGGGATACCACCAGGCACATGCTTTTAATCCCAGCACTCAGAAGGCAGACACAGACAGATCTCTGTGATTTTTGAGGCCAGCTTGGTCTACAGAGCGAGCTCCAGAACAGATAGGGCTACAGAGAAAAATGCTGTATCAAAAAAAAATTAAATGAACAAAAAAGAAAGAGCAAAACGAACAAAAAGACAGCCTTTCACTCAGCGCAGACCCACAGCTCTGTTTGTGTGAGTTTGTGGGTGGTGTGTGTGTGTGTGTGTGTGTGTGTGTGTGTGTGTGTGTGTGTGTGTGTGTGTGTGTGTGAGTGGGTGTGTGTGTGTGAGTGTATGTGTATGTGTGTGTGTGAGTGTCTGTGTTGTGTGTGTGTATGTGTGTGTGTGAGTGAGTGTCTGTGTTGTGTGTGTGTGAGTGTGTGTGTGTATGTGTGTGTGTGAGTGTCTGTGTTTTGTGTGTGTGTGTGAGTGTGTGTGTGTGTGAGTGTCTGTGTTGTGTGTGTGTGTGTGAGTGTGTGTGTGTATGTGTGTGTGTGAGTGTCTGTGTTGTGTGTGTGTGTGTGTGTGTGTGTGTATGTCCATGTGCACACATGCATGAGTAGCAGCACCAGGCAGGTAAGGTAGCATGTGTAAGTACACAATCTGAATGCAGGGGAGGCTGTAGTCACATTGTGGTAGGCAGAAGAACACAAAAAGCCACCACAAGCCTAGGAAGTACAATATCTGTGTCTGTCTGACTGTGCACATATGTACACAAGGGCCAGGGAGCAAGCATATTGGGACTCCAGGAGCTGAGCTGGCATTTGGGAAGCATCTTCAGGCCTTAAGCAAAAGGGGACCATCTGCTGGCTCCTCCCCACACACTTGCACAATACACAAAAGACCTGTGGCACAGTGCACTGAAGCCATCAACATATGCCAGATATCTGCTATCTGAGTAGAAACATTCTGCTATCTCCAAACTCTTACCAGGCATGGTCTTCCTGCCTGATAGGACTCTCTTCCCTGAGGCACTTAGTGAACTGCTTCAACAGAAAACCGGGTGGACCACTTTCTGGGGCACTTTCCTTGGTCCTGCCTCATGGGGGGATGTTGCAAGCTACTTGCTGAAATTGGTCAGCTTCTTCCTGCTAACTACCCAGGAACCTACATTAACTCTGAGAGCTAATGAACCTGGTGCACTCATTAATTCTCCAAGCATTTGTTGAGTGCTTGCTAGACTGTACTTCCTCCCTGAGAAACACAACAAATAATCAATTATTACACTAGATGTGATGCGTATTTAGGAAAGTTGTAACTGGGATAAAATTTAAGGAAATAGGAAGGTTGGTGTGTAGCTCAGTGGTAGAGCATTGGCCTAGCATGCACAAGGCAATGGGTTCCAACCCCAGCACTGAAAAAATTCATTAACTAAAAATAAATTAAGTCTTGCTCTGATATTGATGATAAATTTCTGCTGTTGTTAAATGTAGATCTGTCTTACAGGCAGAATAAACAATTCAGTGGTCACCTCTTCATGGAAATTAGAGACTTTGTAGCCTTCCTTCCCCCCCATCCAAAGAAACAAAATTTCTTCCTCTGAACCTCCAAGATCTTCCCCTGATTCTGGGCTTCAAGCAGCATGACAACTGTAATTAATAAAATAAGAAGAATCTTTATAAACATCTCAAAATTTTCATTTCAACATAATAATGTATAATAAAGGGTCATTCCACCAACAGGACATAGTAATCTTAAATTTATATTCACCAAACAATAAAGCTGAAACAAAAATTGATAGAAGTTTTAAAGAACAAATCCAGGGGATAGAGAGGTGGCTCATTAGTAAAGAACAATACTCGTACAGAGTACCTAAGTTTGGTTACCAGTACCCACTTTTGGCTGCTTACAACTACTTGTAACTCCAACTCCAAGAGATCAATTGCATTTGTCTGGCCTCAGTGAGAACTTACACTCACATGCATAACACACACACACACACACACACACACACACACACACACACACAATTAATTTCTGGGGGGGGTGTTTCCTCACTAAGTAGCTCTGGCTGATCTTGAACTTGCTCTGTAAACAAGGCTGGCTTTGAGCTCGTAAAAATCCACTGCTCTCTGCCTCTTGAGTGATGGGATTAAAGGCATGTACCAGCCAAGCTTAATGGCATATACTTTAGTTTAATTCCAGCACTTAGGAAGTTGAGTCAGGCATATCTCTATGAGTTCAAGGCCAGCCTAGTCTACATAGTGAGTTCCAGGACATCCGGGGCTTCATAATGAGACCTTGTCTCAAAAAATAAAAATAAAAAAGAGGCATATGCCACCACAAGTAAATATTTTAAAAGGACAAATCCATCCAAAACTGTGGATGAGGACTTCAAAAAACCTCTGATAAATTCTCTCTCTCTCTCTCTCTCTCTCTCTCTCTCTCTCTCTCTCTCTCTCTCTCTCTCTCTCTCTCTCTCTCTGTGTGTGTGTGTGTGTGTGTGTGTGTGTGTGTGTGTATGTGTGTGTCTCTCTTTCTGTGTGTGTGTGTGTGTATGTGTGTGTCTCTCTTTCTGTGTGTGTGTGTGTGTGTGTGTGTGTGTGTGTGTGTGTGTGTATGCATGTGAAAGCATGTATTCATTATGTATGTGCATGCAGTCACAAAAGTGGAGGCCAGAGGACAACTTTCAAAGTTGTGCCTCAGGAATTGTGTGCCTTGTTTTTTTGTTTGTTATTGTTTGTGGTGTGTGTGTGTGTGTGTGTGTGTGTGTGTGTGTGTGTGTGTGTGTGTTTCCCTTTTTGTTTGTTGGGGCTTTTGTTTTGTTTTGTTGTTTTTTTGTTTTTTTGAGACAGGCTTTCTCTGTCTCACAGCCCTGGCTGTCCTGGAATCTGCTTTGTAGAACAGGCTGGCCTGGAATTCACAGAGATCTGCCTCCCTGCTTGGTGTATGTGTGTTGCCTTTTGAGACAGGGTGTCTCATTAAGCTGGAACTCAACAAGTAGGCGAGGCTGGCTGACCAGTGAGCCGCAGGAATCCTCTTGCCTCTGCCTCCCCAGTGCTGGTGTTAGAAATTCATTCCACTATGTCCAGTTTTTTAAATAGGTTCTGAGAATTAAGCTCAGGTCCTCAGGCTTGTGAAACAAAAACTTTACTAGCTGAGACATCTCCTCAGACCAAACCTCTGTTATTTTTTTACAACAATAATTAGACAAAAAAATCAGCTAAAATAAAAAATAACAACACCATCAACAAGCAGAATCAAAAAGACAATACCCAAAATGCCCATTCTTTCCAATTTCCCATGGAATACATATCAATATAGACCATATCCTAGGAAAACTTCCACAAGCTTATTAAAAACTGAAATCCTACCAAGCATGTTCTCCAATCACAACACAACCTAGAAATCAATAGCAGAAATGTCTTTATGTACCACGAATCTAAACACACTTCTTAATAATTCACTGTTCAGGCAGAGGATGTGGCTCACTAATAGAGTGCTTGTCCAGCTTGCTCAAGACCTTGGGTTTGATCCCCAGAATCATAAATAAACATCCCATGCATCAAAGAGCATAATGGTGACTCGTTGGTTGTCAACTTGACTACATCTGGAATTAATTAAAACCCAAGCAGCTGGATACACCTGTGAATGATATTTTTCTTTTTCATTCTTTGGAGGGGGGTTGCTGTTTTGTTTTGTTTTTTGAGACAGGCTTTCTCTGTGTAACAGCCCTGGCTGTCCTAGAACTCTCTGTGGACCAGGCTAGCCTCAAAGTCACAGAGACCTACCTGCCTCTGAATCCTGCCTTCTGCCTCCTGAGTGCTGGGATTAAAGGTGTACACCACCACCATCAGGCAGAAAGACCTACCTATAACATAAATCTTTTGAGATCTTTTGAGATGGGAAGATCCACCTTTTCTGTGAACCACACCTTCTGCTGACAGCCTATATAAAGACATAGAAGAAGGAAGCTTGCTCTCTCTTCCTGCTTACCTTCACTTTCACTGGCATTAGAGCCTAATTCTTTGAGATTCTGTCATATACTGAAGACCAGCTAAGACATCCAGCCTCATGAACTGGACAACTGCTGGATTCTTGAACCTTCTGTTGGTGGACAGTCAGTGTTGGACTAGCTGGACCACAGCCTGTAAGCTGATCTAATAAATCCCAAATATATATAGATATGTAAATATAGACAGAGTCATTCTATAAGTTCTGTTTCTTTAGAGAACCCTGACTAATACAAAGAGGAACTCAGAAGAAGAAAATATATTTTGGAAGAAAAAATTTAATACATTGAAATTAATGAAACTAAAACTAAAACATCAGTAAACTGGTGGAATGCAATGAAAGTAGTGCTTGGCTGTCATACCTAAAACTTGAGAAATAAACACTTTAAAAGAAAACTGAAAGTGTGCATATGCTGGGCTGCAAAGATGGCTCAATAGTAAAGAACAGTTAAAGGAACCCAGTTGGGTTCCTAGCACCCACATCAGGTAGATCACAATGTTCTATACACTCTAGTTCCAGGAGCTAGTGGTGACTCACACCTTTAGTCCCAGCACTCGGGAAGCAGAGGCAAGCAATCTCTGTGAGTTCAAAGCCAGCCTGGCCTACAGAGCTAGTTCCAGGACAGCCAGGGCTGTTACACAGAGAAACCCTGAGTATAACCAAAACAGAAAAAAGAAAAGAAAAAAGAAACAAACAACAAAAATCAAACAAGGCAAAAATTCTAGTTCCAGGGGATTTAATGCCCTCTGGTCTCCAAGGGCATGTGCATGAACATGGTGCACAAAAACTCACACACAGGCACACAGCATACACATAAAAAAGAATAATTATTTTAGTGAATAAAAGCAAATTGTGCAGATTTATGTATATAAACATTTCATTATCTTTATGCCAAAAAAATTAATTTAGAAATTTAGGGCCCATACCCAAGAGTATTTGAATAACACAAGTTAGACTCATTTTTGTTTGTTTGTTTTTTATAAAAGAGAGAGAACATGAAGTACAGAGGAGAGAGTGGATCTGGGAGGAGTTGATGAGTTGGGTGAATATGATTAAAATACATTGTATGAAATTTTCAAAGAATTAATAAAAGTATTGTTTTTTATACTAAGGGGCCAGTGAGATGTCTCAGCATGGATAGAGGCAGAAAACTGAATCCCAAAAATTATCCTCTGACTTGCATACGTAATACATATTATAGAATGTACACTCACACACACACACACACACACACACACACACATATATATATACATATATATATACAATAAATTGATGTATAAAATCTGAACATATTGGTAATCTTCAGGTGTTTAGAGCTCTAAAGTTCACTTGATGTACAATAAAGTCCCAAGAGTTGAACTGTTCTAAATGTATCTCACACTGATTAAATAACCCTGGCAAAGTCACTCAAATGTCCTGAATCCCAGTGTTTTCATCTATGAAAAAAATCAAGAGTATCTAGTTCATACAGACATTTTAGATTTCAGTGATATTACATATGAGAAAACATTTTGGAAATGATTTGCTAGAACTGTGATAGCAAAATACCACCCACAAGGAGCCTTGAAACAACAGACATTTATTTATTTTTCCCCCAGTCCAGAGGACAGAAGTCCTAGACGTGGGTATTGACAGGACCTTCTGCCCCTGAAGGCTCAGGGGATGATGTGTTCCTGGCCTTGGCCTGGGTTCTGCTGGTTGGCTTATGACCTTTGGTCTGCTTTGTCTTGTAGATCTTTGCCTCCATCTTCACATCTTCCTGTGTATTTGTGTCCAAATTCCCCTCTTTTGTAATGACACTGGTCTTAATGGATTAGGGGCCCAACTCCCTCCACTCTGACCTCATCCTGCTGACTTTATCAGCAAAGAGCTGATTTCCAAATAAAGTCACATTCCCCGGTACTGGGAGCCATAACTTCAGCATACGAAATACAACCCATGAAAAGCTCTCTACAACTGTTATACTAGAGAATTTGGTTCTCTCCCTGCTATTGTTAAGACCTATTGTCAATTTAACCTCCTTGCCCACTTCCCCTTACCTGCTTGTCACTGTTCACTTCCAGCTTGCTGCCACGCTGCCCCCAACTTTTTGTTACTGACATTTCCTTTCCCAAAAGGCACCTCAACAATTCTGTCACATCTCCTCAAGTTTTTCCACCTAGCCCTAACTTCCCTCTCCCACAGCCTCAATGTTCTCAACCTGGCAGTTTGCCTCAGTGTGCATAGACATGTGTGGTCATGCTGTCACTGTCTGGCCTGTGTCAGCTTTGTCCCCTGTTTTTTTTGTTTGTTTGTTTTGTTTTGTTTTGTTGTTTGTTTGTGTTTTGGTTTGGGTTTTTTTTTCTAGGCAGTTTCTCTGTGTAACCATGGCTGTCCTAGAACTTACTCTGTTTGCTGGCCTCGAACTCACAGAAATGTCTGCCTCCTGAGTGTTGGGATTAAAGGTGTGCACCACTACCTGGTGTTGTTCCCTGTTGTTTAGTTAAACACAGCACTCTCAGAACACTGGACAGGGCCAGCCTTGTCACAGTATCCTGCTCCATGATTCCTTTGGACCACAGCTCTTGGTGCATGTTTGTGGCTCTGTCTGGTGAGATTCTGTGCAGCCACCAAGGTGACCTATCCCTCACAGAAACATGCTTTCCCTCTTCCCCGACAACCACTCATTATGGTTTCCTCAGTAACAGAGGTCTGCAGCTAACTGATCATGAAACCTGTGGCAGAGGTGTCCCAGGGATCACCAATGTGATGACATGGCAGTTTGTCCTCCTCCTACAGTACCTGGGGGCTGGCCAGCTGAAGAAGCAAGGGGAGGCCTGTGGCCAGCAAAGCCTTAACAAGCACATACTTGCCTCTCTTTAAGAATGCCCCAGACACCTGTAGTACCCTGAGGCCCTGAAGAGGTATCCAGCCCAGCTGAAGGGGGTGGAAGGTGAAAACACTGGGGAGGAGGAATCTGGGGCTGGCCTGGGCTGACTGAAGCATTTCTGATAGTATTGGATATTTTCTGGGAAGGAAAATGGCAGAAACAAAAACTGGAATTGTACTGAAGAGGCTAGCAAGGGTTATGGCAGGAAAGGGACAGTGGTAAAGAAGTCTAAGGGAAGCCTGGACCAGAAGAACTAAAGACCCTGGAGCCTCAGGGCTGTCAGGCAGTGCCTTCAGGCTCTGGGGCACACCAGGGAACAGGAGACAGGGATTTGAAAGCAACTATCAGGGCCTGGTGGGGGGAGGACTGGACACAGGGCAGGACTGGATGAAACTTGCAGGGTAGGAATCCTAGCCTAGAGGCAGAATGAGGGCCACAAGAGCGAATAAGGCAACAGGGTGCCTATTGACTACACGGGCAGAGTTGGTAGCCTCAGGCAAATGACAGCAGCTTTTGAAGCCAGCTGCCCTGGAACTGGGGCTGTGCTGAGGTCTCCTGGAAGTAGCCCCCATTCTTGGGCCTTTCCAAACCCTGGCAGCCTAGTTCAGGACTAATCCTAGGGTACAGTGTGTAACTCCATTTTCCAGGAAAGCTGATGGGATGCAGACAGACAGCTTGTGGTCTCAGATCTGAGGCCCTGCCTGAAACCAGCTGTTTACTGCCTTGTCCAGCTGCACATAGCCTAAGTATACTATTGGGCAGGGGTCCCAGGCTACCAACTCTTCATTCCTGGGCTCTATCCACCGTATTAGAACCCTTCCATGATCCAGGCTACAACAAGGTACTGGAGACAGTGATGGCCCTTTCCCAGGCTAGGGTTTCCAAAAGAAGTGCATCTTTTCTTGGAAGACAGGCAGACTTCATGAGGGCAGACAGGGCAATGATAGGAGGGATGGGGTGGAATAAATGTTTTCTACATGCTCTTGATATGAATTTGAGGGTCAGGAAGAGGAATTACTAAGCTAAATAGTGACCTCATGAAAACGTAAGTCCACCTGGAGCCTCAGAATGTGACCTTATTTAGAATAATGCAAAGGGACACTAAGTATCCCAATGTATTCTGGAAACTGCAAATAAAGAGAATAACTCCCTGGAATGTGAGCAGGGAGGATGTGGGAGAGAGGAGGCAGGCCAGAGGGGCACAAGAGCCAGGTCACATAGGACCTGCAAATTGGACTTTGTTCTCAAGGCCACAAAAGACCATTAAGGGGCCCTAAAGGGAGGAGCGGCTTAGTATCTGTTTTAGGACAATCCCTCTGACTTTGGGATGGGAATGGGAGCTGGAAAGAAGCTATGCTGAAGACAGAGCACTGTAGGCCATGGGGGGCAAGAGTTGACAGAGCCAAAAGGATGTGTGTAGAGCTTCATAGTCTGTAAGAGTATGTGAAAGCTATGGAAAGAGAAATCAGGCTAGAGGTGAGAAAGAATGACCATGAACTGAATTTTGGATGAGCATCTGTAGTGTCATGGGACTTCCAGGTGGCAATAGGCAGCTGGCTGTGAGAGCTATGGACAAAATACTCAGAGACACTGATGTCACAGTTGTGACCAAGAAAAGAAGCTGAGATCATCCAGTGAGGACATGAGAAGGCATGGAATGCCTGAGAAAGACACCTGGGGCAATTGGCCAGGAGGAGACAAAGCAATCCCAAAACCTGGCCAGCTGGGGAAGGCAGGGAAAGGTAGGAAGCTAGAAAGGAGCACCACTGCATCTGAGTATCAATGCAAGTGCTGCTGAAATTCACCTGCCCACAGAGCTATGTTGTGGGCATCTCAGAATGTAGGAGGATGGTTGGCCCTGGATACAGTATCTGGGAAGCAATTACACCAGGCCCAGGACTGCTGAGAACCAGAGTGAGGCAGCATTCAGAGAACTTGGTGAGGAAGGAAAGATGGTATGTGTGCACAGTGATGGGAAAATAGCAGGGTGTCATGACAAAGGAGGAGGCTTGTGCTGATGGGTTGGAGGACATAAATGAAGAGGCTGGCCTAAGACAAGCAAAGGGCCCTGTGCCCCTGAATCAGAACACCAGGTGTCCAGGAGGCAAACTGCTGCAATGTTTTGTGAAATCCATCCCTTTCCACTCCCTGTCCCTCCTGTCCATCCCTTATCAGAGTCATCTACCTCATAGATGAAGTGTAGCATGGAGGTAGGGAAGCATAAGCCAAAACCAAGTCACCAGGGGCAAACCTGGCAGCAAAGGAGAGGGGAGGACTACCTCCACCTCCCAGCAGTCTGACCACAGGGGACAAGTCACAGATAGAAATGTAGGTAATGCTACCTGGCCAGTACTCTGGGGAGATGTGTGCAAGAGAAGGCATAGCACCTACGGGAGGAGCTTGGAAACCAGAAATTGAAGTGATGCTACTTGGTAAGCATAGATTAGGTGGCAGGATGGATCCTGAGATGCTGGGTAGGGAAGCTTTTGAATTAAGTCAAAGCTGGTGGTCAGCTGTGGGTGGAAACTAGCTGTTCAGAGAATAGAAGATAGAGTACACAGCAACAAGGGCTGGGCAGGCAAGCAAGCTTCTGTAAGAGGAAGAGGAAATTCTAAGCACAAGTCTCCCTGCTCTAAACACTACTCTTAACTTGCAGCCTTCAGAGACTTTATCAGACAGCCTGAGAGTAGATGGATCTGTCACTGGAAGACACCACAAGAGGCTTGCCTCTGGGACATGTAAATTTGACATATCATCTGAGTGATACAAAGAAAACCACTCAGAGGGCAACTGGGCCCAGGATCTCTGAGACAGAGGCCTTAGGATATTTGTCAGTATGTGGACATTGGTCGATGGTATGAGCAGAGAAGTGTCCTTGAGAGTGTGAGCAGGGACAATAGGCCCTACTCCATGACAATGGTGGACCAGGGTGATGTCACAAATATGGAAGACAGGATTTCTCAACACTCCTCCTCTTACAAATACAATTCAACAAACACTTACCAACAGACAGGACAAGTAATGACAATCCAAGCAATGAAGCGACAACCTCCAAAGGCCAAGCAAGAGTTTCCAGAAGGTGGCCAAACCCTCACTAGATTGAATGAGCCTTTGATTGGCTCTAGTGGGTTCCTTGAGGCTCTGGCCAGTGCTCAGACATGAAAGAGAAATTCAGAATGTAATTGTAAACACCCTGGTATAGTATCATATGGCCATAATCCAAGCATTGTGGAGAGGGACGAAGGAATATCAAAAGTTCCAGGTCCTGCTCAGTTATGGATAGAGTTTGGGGCTAACCTTGCATACATGAGATCCTGTCTTAAGAAAAGAAAAGCAGCATTGGTATAAAGATACTGCCCTGCCAACCACCAGCCCCATTAGACCTGGAAATTTTCCACATCAGACTTCAAAGGTGTGGCTTGGGTAGGTGAGCAAGGGAGGTACAAGCCAATAAATAACCCTGGACCCTATCCACAGCCTGTAGGCTGTCCAGTACTTAGACACCAGGAAGCAAGCCTTGGTGCTAAGCCTTCCTCTGGCTAGCCTGTGTCTTCTGGCCAGACAATCCCAAACTGGCAGCTCTGACTATTGAAAGTTTTCCCAGGCTTAGCCTTAGAGCTTCTGTCCTTGACCCATCTCTTCCTCTAACAAAGCTGTAGAGAACAGCTACTACACATGCCATGAGACACAGCCCTCATGGCTCTGGCCAACTCTCCAACTACATGACTCTGGGGCTGAGCTTTATAAGTGGAAAGACTGGGTCACTGTCACAGCCACATCCTATATTACTCACAGATGCTCTCCCTGGAGGCTCCCAGTGGTAGAAAACCAAGTCTCAGGTCTTTCCAGGTAGTAACAACAGAGCACTCATGGCCAAATGAGCAGACCCCAGAGTCACCATGTTCTCCCTTCTCTCTTTTAACTTGGGCAGCTGCTTAAAGGAAGCAGTGTTGCAGTTCAACATCTGCAGTCAGGACAGTAAGGAACTTAGTGACATCATGGCTCCTCACTGGCAAGGCATGGCCCAGAGCAAAGAGCTTTGCTTGGCAGCTCTCCACCCTCAGTATTTCTCAGGCAGGAGCTAATCAACACTTGCCTCTCTAAGACTTCACTGTCCCCTGCCTGAGCCCATTGCTCTCTCCATTTTCTTGATGCTTAGGGCCTAGCCCCAAGACAAGCAGATCACATGGTGTGACATCTGTCTCCTCCTTGTAGGGCTATCTCAGAATGCCAATCATTTTCCAATGTGGGAAGGAGGTACTAAGGGGGAATAGCTGCTCACTAAATTTAGATAGAAAAATCCCCACAGAGTTGGCAGGAATATCCTGAGATTTCCTTGTGGAGGAAAGTGGGGAGGGGTAGTGAGGATGCCAGGATAGGTTCACCTTCAGCCTCAGCAGGAGCTGTGCTTGGTGGGATGGCTTACTCTCTTTCCTGTTCAGCATTTTGTCCATTTAAATTGCAGTCCCAGTACTTTGTAGCCAGGAACAGAGGGAGCTGACTTCTTCCTTGCCCTGGTGGCTGGATGGCACCTGGAAAGATGCACTGAGACCTCAGGCCATTCAAGCCCAAGGAAAGAGTGACTCTAGTTCCCAAGTTAAGGGGTCACTTCCCACTGTACAGGCTAAGAACCAACTGGTGGAGCCTGTCAATTTGGCTTTGAAACCTTGATTGAAAGTAATAAAATTAACTCCATCACTTGTTTCTGTCCTCTAGGGGAATCCAGGAATGCTAAATGAAAGCATAAGCACTCTGTCATTACCAGCAAACATCACTGCTTGCCATCATAGTCACCATGACTTGAATGAGACCTTTACACCCCCCGAGCTGCTTATTACCCAAAAGGCCGGTGGAGGAGAACTTCCTAGATATAAGGACACTCCTTCTGACATTTCTGAGCTTTAAGGTGGAAAGCTAAGACAGAGGCAATAATGCTTCAAAAGGCAATCAGGCTAGAGAGTCAGGTGGCAGGCTTCACACAAGTATTCATCTTGGAAATCACTTAGCTCAGCCAGCATTTAATCTTTGCTTAGATGGTCATATCTGGTGCCTGAAGCCCAGACTCTGGCCCAAGATATGCCACAGCTCACCACAGGGACTTGAGAAATTCTCAGACTGAGCAGAACAGGAGCACTTAAGGCTCAGCCAGCCTGGGAATCTGAAGACAGGAAACCAATGGAGCCCTGTGCTCTGCAGTTCAGGGGAAATGGAGAAGAAGGCCACAAGAAGAATCAACAGACAAGAAAGTTGGGGTTCTCAATGCATAGGGGCCCCTACAGCCTCTCCCAGAGTGCCCCTCCCCCTCTCACTGACATCTGAGTGTGGGAAAGATTGCAAGGAGCCCTGATCTGGGTTGTACATGGCTGCCTGCTTCACATATTATCTTGTTTGTTGTGATGAGCAGGTCTGACTAGGAAGATACATTCTTGGCAAGGGATGAGAGGGCCATCCAGAGATGTGGCCAGAAAGGACACTCACAGAGGTCTTTTTCCTTGCCCAGGACAAAAGCAATGATAAGAGCTGTCTAAAGCAGGGAAGCTGGTATCTCTCTGTGCAGCCCAGTTCTTTCACCTTTGGTAGTTCACCATGTTCTTGACCTCCTTCAATCTTCGACCTCCCTTGGATAAGACTGAAAGTCACTGACTTGCCTGTTCTTTACTTCTGCATAAAAACCATGGGTTCTGTCCACCCTCACCTCCCTTTGCCCATCCAGCCAGTGGGTGTGGGCAGCTGGCTCTCTGCTAGTAAAAGGATTATATCATCTGTAATGTAGACACAGACACACAATGCTTCTCTAGAGGACAAGAGAAGGGGTGGGAGCCCAGCAACTGCCAGAGGGGGTTTATAACCATGTTATTGGACCTGGCTTCAGAAGTCCTGCACCCAGAAATCAATCACTCTACAGACTGATTTTCTCTATCCCAGCCTCTCTCTCCCCTCTTGTCTCACCTCCCTCCTGTCCCTGCTTGGAACTTGTACCCCTGAGGCCCTAAGGCTCCACTGCCTGGTTGGCCTGCTTTTGATCTCATCTGAAAGAGCAGCTTGAGGAGCTGCTACCATGGACCATTTTGTTTAACATATCTAGGAATGGCCCTGAAAGAAGCCACCAGGCTTAGGAGCTTCTTCTAAATGGGTCTATTTTGCTTCTGAAAGCATGGTACATGGTAGCAAGATGCATCTAGAAGACACTAGTTGAAGCACTGTTGATCAAGGATGGGGGCCAATGAAGGTGGTTGAGCTAAGCACAGAGCTAAGCTCACAAATGGTAGCATGGTGGTCTGGGGCACCTATGATAGTAGATGGCTTCGGCCACAGGCATCTTCTCTGTATGATTCAATGGTTGACCAGAAATAAAGGGGTTTTGGTTTTGATTTGTGTGTGTGTGTGTGTGTGTGTGTTCTCATGCATCAAAACAGTGTTCCCAGATGTGAACAGGGTTTCCATGTGAGAAGCCTGCAGCCTGAGTACAGCACTCGGAACACAATACCATAGGGCAGTGGACAGTTAAGAAGGGAAAGACAAGAGTCTTCCTCTCTGTCCAACTTGGAATCCTACACCAGGGCTGAGGCGTAAGCAGGTATTTATTACTTTCCCATGCCTCTCCCACAGTTCCACTTACTTGGAGAGTGGCCAGAAATGGTACCAAAAAGTGTACCTTAACAGTTACAGGTGATCTTACTCAAAGGACTACTACATCATGGAGTGGCAGAGTTGGCCCAGACATGGGTGACACTCTCAGGCTAATGATTTCTCCATCCCAAGGAAAGCCTGTCATCCTAGCTCGTCCATTTTGCCTGGGTATGGAAGTTCCTAAGGCTTATTTTCAGTCTTGGAGATGCAGCTGAGAGATTCAAGAGAGTATGGGGTCTTGGAAAGGCAATGAGATTCCCCCCAAAGGCTGTCCCCAAGGAATGGAAAAAAGGAAAGGTGTGACATGCTCCTGGCCCTGTGCTAGTGCTGAGTGCCTTGGTCTTTTAGGAAGCAAAGGGACTGGCTGAAATGAGATCAGAGGAGGTGGCATAGAAAGGGCAAGGGATAGAGCTGAATAATCATCTTATCCTGAGGTTTGTCAGGAACCACCAGGACGTAAGCATGTAAACATGGCAGCTGCAGAAATGAAGGTCAGCTATGTCTCCACATCAGCAATAGGAACATGCATGAAGTCTCTGTTGAAAAAGTTTTATATTTTATTCCCCAACCTCAACAAAGCACAACTAGGCCCTTCTAGTCAAATAAAGTCCCTAGAGATAAGGAGGAGACTCTGTTTCCAGAAGCCAAGCAGGCCTGGACCTTTCAGTTTCCCAGACATCTTCAGATCATTCTGAATCTTGGTTTCCATCTCCTGCAGCAAAGAGTGGCTGCTGTTGTATGGGAGGCCCTGGGTGAGTCCTCTGAAAGAATGGGGCAGCAGAATCAATGAAGATATATCTTTCCCAGACTCTCAGCTCTGACACACTGAAGTGCGGATGCAGGGGACTTTTACAAACCTGTCTAGAAACGCATCTGAGTCAGTTCATCAGATGATTGCCCAGGCCACATGCAAAGCTGCTCATGGCCTCTGCAAACAGGAGCAGAGAATGGGTGTCTTCATCTTTCTTGCCCCTCTGTATTTTCCTGGTAGAGCACACCTTTCAGCTTCTTCCAGTTTTGTTTTGGTTTTGGGGGTTATTTGGGGGGGGGTATTTTTTGTTTTTGTTTTGTTTTGAGACAAGGTTTGTCCATGTAGCCCTGGCTGTCCTACACTAAGCTGGCCTAGAACTCACAAAGATCTGCCTGCCTCTGCTTCCAGAGTGCTAGGATTACAGTTGCGTTCTTTTAGTTTCTAAAGAAAGGTCCCAAAACCTTGGAATAAGGCATAGTTGGGACTGCCAAAGAGACCCAGATCCAGAAGTAGTGCTGAAGGGCAAGGGCCCAGAGTGGAGTGGTCTAGAAAGCAAGCCTACAGCCAGTCTATTGCCCCTTCCTGGCAGGGAGAGGTTGATAATGCTGGCCTCTGCCTAGAAGAAGTGACCTTTGTTGAATGTGAGGTGAAGAGGGGCATCTAGGACCTGAGAGCATTGTGATCGTGCCAGGCTACAGAATCCACACTCTGTCTGATACTGCTATAAAACTCACCTAGAGATTACAGGATATTGCTTCCCTTCCCAAATGTACAGACCAATAAAACAAATCCAAGAGATGGGACAGAGATTTGGTTGCTGGAGGCCAAACTTTTACCTTCCTTCTTCTGCAGGGGTAAATGACTCAGGGGAATGTGCACTGCTGCAGACACAAGCCAGCAGCCCAGCAGCCAGGCCTCCCTTGGCTACCCCTATCAATGTAGCTGCTGGCATCCCAGCCTGCCTGACCTCACTGGATTCTGCTCCTCATAAGCAGAGAAGCCAGCCCTTGGCCGCCCTGACCAAAGACTGGTTCTCAACATCTCCCCAGTGTAGAACTTCCTGAGCCCTCGATCACCCATGACTCACTTTGAAGCCTTAGAAAGGACTTAGAAAGAACAAGCCCTTCGTCTGAGTCCTTCTCCCCTAAAGCTAGAATTGAGACCTGGAACCAGCTAGTATTCTGTACAAGTGTTCACCTGACCTTCTAGACTTCTGACTCAGTGAACTTGAGGCCAATATGGCTTCACCATACTACTTGGCACCTCTTTTCAACCAGTGCCTCAGTTGACCTAGCTGTAACATGGGAACAGTCTCCCTTGACCTCCACAGAACTAATGTGAGGATAAAATAAACTACTGGATGGAAATCCTTGGGACATGTGATGCAAAGGAAAGTAAATGGAACTCACAGACTCCCAGCCCCTCTCTCAGTGTCCTAGCTCTACCCTTTCCAGGCACTGAGACTCACATGCTATTCCTATTAAACAAAATCCAACACATAAGAATAGAAGACTGCAACATGGAGGACCTGGAGTAGGGGCACTTGCAGTACTGTAAGTCAGACCTCACACCACTCTGTTGTGGGGACTGGAGATGGTCCTGGAGGCCAAGCCATATGCCCTGTCCCTGAGGGGCCCCATCACTTCTGCTGGAAGTAAGCATGCCAATGAAGACTACTAAGCAACCACTACCCAACTCAACTGCAGAGGAAGTCAAACCTCCCCACATAGTCTGGCGCCCAAGATTGGGGCAAAGGGATATGCAACAGTGCTTTTGGGGGGACATGGGACTACAGGGTGCATCAATCAAGCAGAAGTCGAGGGGGCAAGGACTTGCAGGTGGGTGGAAGGCGGGTGGGGTGTGGGAGGAAGAGGGGGATGTTGGGCAGGCCTTGGCCCCTCCCTGATCCTTTCCAGTGGTGCTGCTGCTGGCGACGACAATGTCCCTCCTGGGCAGTGGGCGGAGAAGACCGCCACAGGAGGGGAGGAGGCGTTGGCAGAGGCAGTGGAGGAGGCGGGATTTGGAGTTTCCCTCTGCAGCGGCAGTAGCAACTGCGGCCCCTAAGCTCCCCGAAAGGCCACCGCCCAGAGCTCTGGTGGCGTTTGCTGGTGGCAGCGGTGCTACTCACTACCCTAGCTACGGAAACTTCCTGGCTGTGGAAGCACAGAGCAAGGGATCAAGCTGAGGCTAGCAGAGGTGAGCAGAGCACGCAGAGCCCCACCCCACCCCACCCCTCCTGGCTCCCTACCCCCAAGTGCGTTCCTCCACCTTGAACCCCCAAAGTCCTGCCAAACACATCCCAAAGGCCCCAGGGCATGCTGGGGAACAAGAATCTACAAGAGCCATTAGGTCCTATCACTACGCAAGCTTGCCACCCTACCCGTGCCGTGCACCTTCCATGTCCCCTGCCATTTCCACCAGCTGCACAGTCGTGAGCACACACACAATACATTGCTGTATTGTACATACCAGCAGCCCCTGTCTAACTAGTTACCACTATCCCCAACTCATACCAACACCATCCCAGACTCTGCCACGCCCCAGTATACCCAGGTGCTGACACAGTGCCAACACATCCTGCGATGTCTGCTCTAACATAGCTCTCTCTCTCTCTCTCTCTCTCTCTCTCTCTCTCTCTCTCTCTCTCTCTCTCACACACACACACACACACACACACACAAACACACACACACACACAAACACACACATACACACACACACAGAAAGAGAAAGAGAGAGAGAAAATCCCTACCATCACAAACTTCCCATATTCCCATTGCAGACAGCCACCCACGTCCCCACAGTCCAGACACTGTTATCCATCCACTATAACACAAATGCACACCAAAGAGGCCAATCCTCCCCATTCCCCAGGCAGACACCTCCAGCATCCCCAATACCCTAACATACCAGAACACCTGCTAGATTGCTAAATCTTCAGCATCTTACCCCGCCCCTATCGCAAATAGCCCAGAACACCCCCCCCCGTGTGTGTCTTTGAGTCCCTCCCACCACCACCCAACACCTGGCACACAGGCTCTAAAGGCTGCAGCATTTGGTGGCATCCCTGCCAGGCTCACTAGCTTGGGACTCTCCTCCAGGTGCCTCCCTAAAAGACCTTGAGATTCCCCACGGACTGACTTGATCTCTTCTTCTCTAAGAGATATAGAAGGCAATTGAGGCCCAAGGTATGGTACTTAGATGTGAAGGCAAGGGGCTGCGGGGGTGGGGTGGGTGGATGGATAAGAAATGAAATGGAGGAGGCCTAGCTGGGACCAAAAGAATCTTGTGCATAGTGAATTGCTTCCTTAAGGGCCTAAGTCTGCATGCACTGTTTGTGTCCCAGACTGAGGGTATGCTGTGAGGAGAGCTGTGGAGAGCTGTGTGTACATGAGTGCTTGTGCGTGTCTAGGAGGAGTGTGTGCTCCATAGAAGGAAAAAGCAGTAGCAGCACTCTCCTGGGCTCTCCAAGGCAACAATTGGTTTCATTCATTCATGCCTTCTTTCTTTGTTAACAACGAGCACTTCTTCTGCGAGCGCCCCGGGAGGGCTGGGGCCAGCTTGGGACCAGGCATACACCCTACACCCGTTCATGCCTTGGAGGAGCTCCCGGTCCGGCTCAGGAAAAGCACAAAGCCATTCCCAGTGGAAAGTGGGTTTTGTGGAAAAGACACTGGATTTGGTAGAATCTCTGTCTCTGTGAGTTGCGCTTCTGGCCATGTGACCCCGGCCGTGACAGCTGAAATCCTACCACTAGGCCAGGTGGGAATCGTGCATTTTGCTGGAGGCATTGCAGCTCTGGGGCATCTCGGGAACCTGACAGAGCCCGCAGCACGCGCTGGGCCTGTGAGGGGCGTTGGCCTGGCCGGTTGGAGGCTCTGGGGTGCCCAGCGGGGGAGGTAGTGGGCACTGCAGTCCCCAGTGCTGCAGCCTCCCCAAATCCTGGCAGCCTCGAGAAGCCGGCGAGGGGCGGGGCCAGCGCGCAAGCAGACGCTACTGGGGACCTGAGTGGGGATGGGGCTGGCTGACCGAATCCTGCAGTGCGGGGGTGGCAACAGGTTCCCATTTGTCCTGTTTGCTGGCACTGCGGGCGAGGCCGGCATAGCGCAGTGAGCCTGTCTTTGGAGAGTCTCCCTCACCCCCTCCCTATCTCTTGCTAGGGTTGGGGCTTTGCCAGCAGGGGCCTGTAACAAAGTGTAGGGGAAATACTCCCCAGGAGTAAGGCTGATTGTTAACGCCCAGGACTCCCTTTCCTTCACCATTTCAGGGTGCCTCCCTCCCATGTTCATCCCCAGGACAGTTCCTATCATGTCTTTTGGAAAGTCTACTCCAGAGAGCACACCTAGACTTCTGAGAGTACCAGTATTTATCTCTGGTTGAAGATCCTCCTTCCAAGCACCAGGAGCCTCCAGGGTGGGTCTGCATTCATGGCCCCATGCCACCACTACCCCATCCACAACACAGTCAAGCCTCAGCCAGCCCTACTTACAAGTGTGATGCGTTGGAGAACTTCTGTGTTATCTTTAACCTCTACCCTATCCCAAGGTCTTACCTACAGGTACAGTTGGGATATGGAGAAAGGGTCTAGTCTAGGTATGCCTGGCCAAGCCGCATCAGATATCCACTTTTGACACTGGAACTAGTATGTAACGGAGAAGAAGGTAGAACGCTGAGAAACAAAGAGGCAGCACTGCCTCTTTAAGGCCACAGGGAGCTAGAGAAGGAAGTCTACAGGGTTGCCCGTGAGAGCAACAGAGTATAGGGGCTGGAACATGAACAGCCAGCAGAGGAGACCTGAGTTGGACTGTGTCCACAGATCCCCATTTGCCCAGAAACCTTGAATATCAACATCGGAACTCATCTTAGAAGCAGGGACAAGGTGAGGTAGGGACTCAGCAGTCTGAGCTCACTGGTAGTCCACTACAGTGGTGGAGAAAGGGGGAAAATTGGAGAGCCCTCGGAAGTAGCCTTAGTCTCTATGGTTGGCTTCTCCCCCCAGAATCATCTCACATAGCATCTCATCTTAACTCTGGCTCATAAGAGGAGTCTTTTCAATAGGCATAGATGGTCTGCAGTGGTGCTAAATGTTGCTCTTTTAGGGGACTTTGCGTTTTTCAGTCCTGAGAAAAATGCTTTGCAGTACCCATTCTGTGTGAACCAGTCTGCTTTTTTGTCTGTGGTTACTTAAGCAGGAGCCCCAGAAGTAACTCATAAGTGTGGGTTTTTCTTGTCTGATTCTTTTGTGTTGTTTGGGGTTTTCATTGTTTTTGTTGTTGTTTTGTTTTTGGAGAGGCAATTTGAGACAGGGGATCTCTGTGTAGTCTTGGCTTCCTGGAACTAGCCCTGTAGACCAGGCTGGCCTCAAACTCATAGAGATCTAAGCATCTCTGTCCCCTGAGTGGTGGGATTAGAGGATTAGAGGTGTGCACCACTACCCCTGTCCAGCTTCACTATCTGGTTCTTTTTTTTCCTGGTTTTTCCAGGTAGGGTTTCTCTGTGTAACAATACTGACCATCCTGGAACTCACTGTGTAGACCAGGCTGACCTAGCAACTCTGGAGTGCTAGGATTAAAGTTGTGGGTTGCCCACCCTACTCTTGTCTGGTTCTTGTTGTATATTGTTAAACTCATTTCCAAAGGGTGCTACCAAAACAAAATCCCCCCAAAGATGAGAACAGCACACTTGTTTCACAGCAACCTGGCTAACACTGGGTGTTTTCATTTTGAGAACATTCTACTAATGTAGTAACTGGGAAGCCTTTTTTTTTTAAATTGGCTTTCCTTCCATGCCTGAGCTTCAACCTTTCCCCAAATATTCTTACCCCATCACATTCCTTCCTTCAGGCAGAGTATGCAGTCCTTGAGTTCCTTACCCATTTATCTACAGGGTCTTAACCCTTTGATTATTTTGTGCGAGCTTTATCTTATCTGTTGTGTGTTTTCCTTTAACACTGTTATTTACTTTTCTTGGGCTTTTAGCAGAGAAAGAGCACATGGCCAGATGGGGCTTTTTTAGGAGCCTCCCCCTACCTCTCCTTTCATTGTCAGCACTTATCACCCTGATATCTCGTTCAGTATCTTTGCTTAGTGTGCCCTGCTGGACTGGAAGACCCAGGCAAGGAGAAGGCCCATGTGTGTCTTTTCTATTCATCACCTGTCTTGTGGGCTGGTTGGAGTCCTTCAGTTTTTGTGGACTGAATGGTGCTCTGGCTTGGGTCAGGGTGGAGAACAAGCTGAAGTTTTAGAAACTGAGACAGTGACTTCTGTAGCCATGGCCAGTGGAAAAGACAGAGGGAGCATGAGGGTGGTGACATATTGAAGTAAAATGACGTCCCTCCATGTGGATCCATCCAGGGATTTATGGGAAGAAGGCCACGAGGAAGAGCCAGGGATGGCTTTTAGGATTCACCATGTAATAAGAGCACAGTGTTTGAGTTTAGAGTTGGAGCTCAGAATTCCTGGGTACCTTTAGCCTGGCCTGTACAAACGAAGCCCAGATGAGAATAGGAAATCCAGGAGCTGCCTTGTGTCTTCAATATTTCAGTGGCATTTCACAGTAGCCCAAATTGGATGGCTCTGGTTAGCCCATTATACAGATAGGGGCCATCTAGTTCCAGGCAAGGGCTGATAGTTAAGGGTTATTAAGCGAGTTGTTTGAGGCAGTTTCTGGTTCTGGGGCTCTGGGCTTTTGTCCCCACCCCTCTTCCTGACTCCAGGGACCAGACTGGCGCCGAGCAGGGGCAACTGCAACTGGTCCCCTGCTGGGCCCCCGACCTGCCCTTGGCCTCTGCCCCGACCCTGTCCCGCCTGGGTGGAAGCCCTAGCTCAGCTTGCTTCTCGCAACTCCCACCCGGCTGTTCGCTCTCACTGGTTGGCTGGCCTGGCCCCTATGCCCGCCCCACCGCCCCACCGCCCCGCCCCGCCCCTCCGAGCAGCTACTAAGTAGGTCCGAAGGCTGCGGCTTCCAAGGTGGAAGCTGGATCCGGCTGCCAGGAAGCGGCCAGCGCACGAGTGGCGCGAGGCTTGGCTTCCACGTGCGAGCCTGCTCCGCCACTCCGCCCTCTCCGATCGCCGAACCTGGGGACTCCCTCTCCAGGGACGATACCTGCGCCCTGCCCTGGCACTAGCTGTAGCCAGGACGTCCACGCGCGGCCGCCTGCCTCTGGATCTCGCTCCAGGTCTCTCCTTTTGTTCTCTCCTGGGGTGGGGAGGAGTGGGGCCGAGTCAGCTCTTACAGGACTCGCTTAGGCCCATCACCCCGGTGACCCTCTTGTTCTCTGGTTCTTCCTGGCCTTAGAGAAGATCCAGGCCTTGAACCCAGTTTCTCCACACACCCAAAGTCGAACTTGGGGAGTGATGGAGATCGGGGCAAGTGAGAAAGTCAGAAAAGGGGTGTGGAGGGGACTTGCTTTAGTTCTAGAACCCCCCAAAAAGCTTTCATTCAAGAGACCTCTAGACTTTCTCCTTCTGGGGTATGTCTCACATCTCCATCTAAGTGGGGCAGGGAGCAGCACCCCAGTGGCGGTGGCCTCGGGTGTTTTTCCTGGGGCGCCTTCCTTGGTTTTCTCACTGTGGGTGGAGCGCAAGGAGAGAAGCAGGCGGTGGAGGAATGTCCCTGCAGGGACACTGGGCGCCTGCCCTCAGGGCAGGGGCTGACTTCCCTTCTCAGTAGCCTGGTCCACGCTTTGGGAGTAGAGACAAACCTGTCCTCACTCCGCGTCTTACCTCTCTCCACAGCACACGCTGCTCGACGTGCAGAAGTGCAGAGCGCTGCGCACCCATGGAGAGCCTGGGCCGTTCGTGCCTGTGGCTGCGGCAGGAGCTGTCGTCCCCGCGCCCACAGCTTCTACTGCTGGACTGCCGCAGCCGGGAGCTGTACGAATCAGCGCGGATCTGCGGGGCGCTGAGCGTGGCTCTGCCTGCCCTGATGCTGCGCCGCCTGCGGAGAGGGAGTCTGTCGGTACGCTCGCTCTTGCCTGGGCCACCGCTGCAGCCTCCCCCGCCCGCCCCTGTGCTCCTGTACGACCAGGGTAGTGGCCGATCCCAGCGCGGAGAGGCAGAGGCAGAGGCAGAGGCAGAGGCAGAGGCAGAGGCAGAGGCAGAGGCAGAGGCTGAAGCCCCAGAGTGGGAACCTGACTCGGTGATGGGCATTCTGCTTCAGAAGCTGCGGGAAGAAGGCTACCTGTCCTACTACCTACAGGGTAGGTGAGGGGCCATGGGTTGAGAGAGGGCACAGGCCGCCTGTGGTGGCCTCAGATCAGGAGAAGGGCCTGCCTTCCAAGGGGATTTCATAATTAATTTATCCTTGGGCAAACTCTGTCTTATTTTGTCTAAAATGTAGGTTAAGACTCCCTCCCAGTAACCCATCCAGACAGCTTTTGGGAAGGCAGACCTGAGCATGACCTTGGGCAAGTCCTTCATCCCTCCAAGCCCATTTGTATGCCTGGAAAATAGAGGGAATTCACCGTAAACAACATAGTTCACAGGATGTCCCCTAGAGCAAGCAGCTGCAATGGTGCTTACCATCCAGAGAGACAGCCACAAGTGCTGAGTGAGGATCGATGGGTGTCCATAGCAAACACCACACGTGGCACTCCAGTATAGATAAACTGCTGGCTTGTGTGTACCCTTTGGCAATATGTACAACCCACCTGTGCTGTTAGGGTCAGCTCCCTAGCCCCAGGTAGGGATTCCTGGCTGCCCAGGTGGCTATAATAGCAAGCCCCCCCCTTCTTTCCTAACAGGTGGTTTCAGCAAATTCCAGGCCGAGTGTCCTCACCTTTGCGAAACCAGCTTCAGTGGTTGTGCTGGATCAAGCCTGGCCTCAATGCCTAGCTCAGTGCCTGTGGTGGGGCTAGGTGGCCTGTGCTTGAGCTCTGATGTCTCTGATGCGGAGTCTGAGGCTGACCGTGACTCCATAAGCTGTGGCCTAGATTCGGAGACTACTACATCCCCTCCAGCTGGGCTGCTACCACCCTTCCCAGTCCAGATCCTGCCTAATCTCTACCTAGGCTGTGCCCGAGATTCAGCCAACTTGGAAAGCTTGGCCAAGCTTGGCATCCGCTATATTCTCAATGTCACCCCCAACCTACCTAACCTCTTTGAAAAGAATGGTGACTTCCACTACAAGCAGATCCCCATCTCTGACCACTGGAGCCAGAATCTGTCCCAGTTCTTTCCAGAGGCCATTGCATTCATTGGTGAGTCCTCCTAGCCTCCCTGTCTTCTCCCTCCACCTGTCCCCACCCACTAAACTGACTCCTGATCTCTCCTGTAAGGGAATTCTTGTCCATCTTAACTACAAGGCACTTGGGGAGGTGGGGGTAGAGTTTGGGTGAGAAGACTGTGATGGCGCCCCCCAAAATTCACTTGGCTTTGGCCTCACTCATGCTGATCCTTGCCTTGGGGGGGGAATGTTTTTGTCCTGCTCTAGATGAGGCCTTGTCCCAGAACTGTGGAGTGCTCGTCCACTGCCTGGCAGGAGTCAGCCGCTCTGTCACCGTCACCGTGGCCTACCTCATGCAGAAGCTCCACCTCTCACTCAATGATGCCTACGACTTGGTCAAGCGGAAGAAGTCTAACATCTCACCCAACTTCAACTTCATGGGGCAGCTTCTAGACTTTGAGCGAAGCCTGCGCCTGGAGGAGAGGCGCTCTGGGGGGCAGGGCAGTGGGGGACCAGAGTCCACTGTCTCAGATCCACCTTCTTTCTTTACTACCCCTACCAGCGATGGGGTCTTTGAGTTGGACCCCACATAAAGCCGTGTGGGGTTGCTGGGCTGGTCCCTACCTATGACCCATGTATTAGCAGGGATGGGATGCAGCCATAATCGGGGAGGGGGAGGGGAAGGGGAAGCTCAATACCTCAAGCGGGGGTGGTGGAGCCAGGCAGGAATACAGCAGAGACCTGCCCTACCCCGATTCTATTACATGTGCCTATGGGTGGGTCCGTGAATACGGGTCTGACCCACACCGCTTTACCGCAGGACCATGCTCCAGAACCTGCCTCTTCTGCAACTGTTCTTTATTCTTTCGGAGTGGGAGTGGGGCTTTCTATCCAAGAGACCATTCCAGCCTGCTGCCTGGGCTCTGCCCCTTCTTGCTGTTGCCTCTTCAGGAAGATTGTATCACACTTTGCCACAGGGACCTGCTCTTAGTTCCTTCCCAGACCCCAAATGGCCGCCTGTGGGAAAAGGCCTCACAACTTTCACTGGTGTAGTCTCCTTCCTGCCTCTCTGGCTAGGGCTTAGACCTCTTGGGGCTCTGGGATGTGGACCCAGAGACGCAATAGCTGCTCTCAGAATCCACAGGGGCAGCCTCTCTGGGTGGCTTTTTGCTGGGCAGTGTCACATGGGAGGGCATGGGCCTGGGAGCCAATCAGCAGGATCCCAGCCACACATCTGGTGCCCCGACTGTTTCTTTCCTCCTCCCCCAGATGTCTTGACAGGATCACTGAGACTCTTTGTGACTGAGGGTGGTCAAACTGCCACCGGAGGAGATGGGGGTCTCAGAGTGAGAGCTGCGGGGGGAGGGAGGGAAGGATGAAGGCCTCAATTTTGCTGCTGTGTCTCACACAGCCGGTATTGGTTTGGGGGGCAGGGAAGGGGCCAAGCTGCAGACACACACATGGTCATTCATTGCAGACCGCGCCCCTTTGTAAACAGTGTGTATGTATGTGTGTGTGAGTGTTCACACATGCACACTAGCCTACTCACACATTCAGCCTGGGGCTGGCAGTACCTGTGGCAGCAGAACCATCTTGTCTTTGAACCTGGAGAGGGTTGTGCTTATTTGTTTTTGTAATCCACTTCATAATCGCTTTCTTTAATTGTTCCTCCAGAATAAACAGTTTATTTAAGAAACTGAACAGAGAGTGCTTCTTCCTGGGCTCCTTGGGGAAGGGAGGGAGAGGAAAGGGAAACCTGCCCTTCACCCATTCATCCATTTCGCATCTATGTACACTGCCTATTGGCTACCTGGCACACACTATAGAGTCTGGGATACAAGAATAAGCCAAACATGATGAACCTGCATGTTTGGAACTGCATCTCCAGAAGGGAATGAGGTACTGTGTGGGCCAGTGCCACAATCAGAGAAAGGAATCAAACACCCCAAATCATTCAGGAAGCTGAAAGGGGCCCGGAAGCCCTGAGTCAAAGTAGGCTGTCTATTATGTTGAAGGTGACTAGGACTTCATCAGGAAAAGGACATAGGCTGGGTGTATCATGTAGTGTGGAATTAAGGCTGCAAAAGCCTAAGCAAGGTCGGGAGAGCAGTGGGACGGGTGTTCACGGGGCCATCTGAACTGTAGAGCCTTGGTCACTGGGTCATCTAAGTTTCAGGTAGGGTTCTTCTGCTCAACACTGCCAGTGCCTTCAGTACACTATAGCTGGCAGAGCTGGGAAGCTGTGTTTCCAAAGCTTAGAGATAGAGAAGGAGGGAAGGAAGAGCAACAGAGCATGTATAGGGGATAATGGAATGGAGGCTAAGTGGTTTTAGTCAGGTTTCCAGGCAGCACAGGAATACCTGAGGCAATATGCTTGCAGAGAGAGGAGATTGACTTTTGCTTCACATTTCAGGCTGGTTGGCCCCTTCACTCTAGGCAGCACCTAATGGTGGAAGTATATAGTAAAGCATGATTAGACACTTCATGACCAAGAGGGGAAAAGGGAGGAAAATGAAGGGACTAGGGTTCCCTAAGACCCTTCAAGAGCACATCTCAAACTAAAGATATATTCCTTCTCCCAAATAGCCCTGGCTGAGGGCCTACACCCTTAAATGTGGACTTTTGGAAACATTCAACATCTCAACTGCAACAATGGATTTAGGAATAACAAGGTGTTCAGGTAGCACTCCCAGTCCAAAAGCCCTGAAATTTAAAACCCTGTGACCAGTGCTGGGTGGTGGTGGTGCATACCTTTAATCCCAGCACTCAGGAGGCGGAGGCAGAGGCAGATGGATTTCTGTCAGTTTGAGACCAGTCTGGTCTACAAACCCTGTCTCAGAAAAAAAAAAAAAAAACAAAAACAAAAAACAAGCATGCAAACAAACAAACAAAAAACCCTGTGACCAAATGGCTGAGCTGGTGAAAAAATAAGAGAAAAGCTCTGAGGGAAAAAAAAACAAAAAAACCAAAAAACAATGAGAACCTTCCAGTTCAAAACTGCCTGGGGCATAGCCTAGGACTAGGAGCCAGGAGTCTCCACAGGAATGTAGCCCTCCCATACCTGTTGATGTTTCAAACACTGATAACCCCCCTTTCTTTCTTGTAGGGTCACATGTAGCAGACTGACTTCAAATTCACTGAATTCAATGTGACGCTGAAAATATCTTTGAATTCCTGATCCTCCTGCTTCTACCTCCCAAGTACCAGAATTGCAGGCAAGTACTACCACCACACCAGGAAAAATGTTGCTCTAAGTCACTAAATTTATAGTAGTTTGTAACAACAGCAAACAAATACTATAGATGACCTTGAAAAATACCCCTACAGAAACAAATTAGATTTTGGGTCAAAGTGAAATGAAAAAAAAAAAAAAAAGTCACCCCTTGAGAATTTCTTGCCACAAGCTGAAAATGTCATTTGGAGTGGCCTAGGTGTGAAGTCATGTATGTCCCCCAGCATATCTTTGGGAAGAACACAAGTACTGATTGGGTTGCTGGGAAGCTCTGGACATGTCTTAAAGGTATATCTGGTTCTCATAAACAGACTGGACTTCAATTATGACAGCTCAGTAAAAGTAGCACAGTTGTACCTGGAAAGGTGCCTCAGTGGTTAAGAATACTTGTTTTTCCAGAAGGGGAAAGGGACAAGATCTCTTGAGCATATTGGGAGTGGGGGGAAGGGAGACAGTGAGTGGAGAAGGAGTTAGGAGAAAGAGAGGGAGAGGGGAGAGAACATGAGGGACCAGGAAGATTGTGTCAGGGAACAAATAGATGAGAACAAGAAAAGGGATACCGTAATAGAGGGAGCCATTATAGGATTGAAGAGAAAACTGACTCTATAGAAATGTTCAGAGACCTACAAAGATGACCCCAACTAACAATCTGAGCAATCTGGAAAGGCTACCATAAATGCCCTTCCCTGATAATGAGATTGATGACTAATTTATACACCATCATAGAGCCCTCATCTAGTAGATGATAAAAACAGAAGCAGACACCCACAGCTAAACACTGAGCCAGAGTCCTGGAATCCAGTTGCAGAGAGGGAGGAGTCATAAGAAAATAGAGGCAAGACCAGGCTACAGAAACCCACAGAGACAGCTGATCTGAACAAGGGAGCTCATGGACCCCAGACTGATATCTGGGGAAACCAGCTGGGAAACCCAGATCCCCTGAATGTGGGTCTCAGCTAGAAGGCCTGAGCAGTCTAAGGGACCTCTGACAGTGGAACCAGGATGTTTCCCTGGTGCACGAAAGGACTTTGGGAGCACATTCCCATGGAGGGATACTCCCTTAACCTAGAGACAGGAGAGAAGTCCTAGTACCTACTCCAAATGACTTCACAGATTTAGATGACCCCTCCTGGAGGCCATCACCCTATATGCTGAGTGGGATTGAATAGGATGGGAGGGTGGTCGCGGGGCATGGGAGGGAGGATGGGAGGGAGAGAGAACTGGGATCAATATGTAAAATAAGAAAAAATAATTTTAAAAAGTGAAAAAAAAATGAAAACTTGTTTCTTGTGTAAAGGACCAGGGTTTGTTTCCTAGCACCCAAATGGTGGCTCACAACAGCAGTAAATCTAGTTCCAAGGAATTTGGTGTCCTCTTTTCGCCTCCACAGGCACTACACACATGTGGTGCATAGACATACACACAGGCAAAATACTCATAAAAATAACATATTCAAATAGCAAAGTTTAAGCTGAGTATGGTGACACACACCTGCAATTCTGGCATTGGGAGATGGGGTCAGAAGGATTAGGAGTTCAAGGCCAGCTGGTGCCTTGTCAAAGAACTCCTGACCACTAAGGTATGCTGAGAGTAGGGAAGAGAACACCAATTGGCTATCCAATACCAAATGCCCAGTCCTGCAAACATATATACAAGTAACATTATACAGATTGAGCAGGATATATATATGTATATATATATATCAACAATTCATACAAAAAGAATCCATGTATTTGAAAGAGAGCAAGGCATGGTTTGTGAGATTTGGAGGAAGGAAATGGAAGGGAAAATTATGCAATTATAATCTCAAAAAATTAATGAAATATTCTTAAAAGAAACTGGCTGAAAATTTTTCACTGGAAAGACTCTGTGGGGAAGTTGGTAAGTATCCCCAGTCTCTGTCTTACCTTTTACCATTTTATAAATAAAATACCCAAAGGCCAATAGAGTATAAACATTCCAAGTAGAGATTTCATTTTCTGTCTTCCCTTGTGCCAGTTGTGGTCTTGTTCTTGTGTATCATCTACTTTTTCTGGTAGCACTTTAGTATGGTGTGTGTGTGTGTGTGTGTGTGTGTGTGTGTGTGTGTGTGTGTGTGTGTGTGGTGTGTGTATGTTCTTTTCTATGAAGATGAACAGAGACTAGAGAACAACTTCAGATGTCAATAATTAATTCCTGAGGCACGACCACCATGCTACTCTGCTTCCCCAGGTCTGGATTAACAGCATGAGCTATCACACCCAGCCTTTTAATGTGAATTCTGGAGTACTGAACTCAAGACTTTACTGACTGAGCTATCTTCCCACTCTACTGCTTTTAGCATTTTATTTATTTACTTGCTTGTTTATTTATTTTTTTATTTTGTTTTTTTTTTTTTTGATGCAGGGTTTGTCTGTGTATCCCTGGCTGTCCTACAACTCACTCTGTAAACCAGGCTGGCCTCAAACTCAAAGATCCACCTGCCTCTGCCTCTGCCTCTGCCTCTGCCTCTGCCTCTGCCTCTGCCTCTGCCTCTGCCTCTGCCTCTGCCTCTGCCTCTGCCTCTGCCTCTGCCTCGAGTGCTGGGATGAAAGGTGTACACCACCACTAGTTGACATATTTCAGAATTTTAATCAATTATTTAAAATTCCTAGTCTGATAAATCTAACCTTCCTGCCCTATCTGACTTTGGTTCTGGTACCCACTTTGCCTCATATTTTAGTATGCCTTGAAAGTGATTTGTTGAGAGTTGACTATGGTGTATGAAGGGAAAAGAATTACTATAACAGTCACCTGTAATATAATAAGGTAGTGAAGTGGCAGGGAGAGGCCATGTTCTATACTGCTCTCTCTTGGGGAACCTGTGCCTCTAGCCTGTGTTTCTCAGATTCTGACTCCCCAAAGGTAAAGCAGGATGACTCCCTTTCCCCACCCACCCAACCCCCACCAAGAAGTCCCCAATAAAGCCCAGCAGGGCAGATCCTGCCTCAGTAACTTCTCTTGGGAATAGGATTTGTTAAGAATAAAATGGTCTGAATACATTTTAAATGCCTAGGCTCTCTTTCCCTGCCAGAAGCATGAACTTATTCTTTGTGTGAGCACTACTAGGTTTATGAAGAGAAAGTTCCTAAGAGCATGCAAATCTGCAAGTTTAGATAGTCTGGACTTTCCACTCCAAGCCTCCGCAAGTCTGCAATTTCCATGGAGCAGGCCTTCAATGGTCCTGGGTGGCTCACAGGTTCGTTGGGATCCTGTGTGTTCTCCAACCTGATGGATTTGGAGGAGTGCTTCATTTTCAGCTGCTTTGTTTTGTTTAGCATGGCAATGATTTCTCAGCTCCTTCTGCAATGGATCACACACTAGTTTCCTAGGGCAACTTCTAGAATGAATACAGAGTACACTGATTCCAGACTAGAAAAGGAAAACATGAAATGATGAAGGGGAAAAATTCCTATTAATGCAGAAGTCAAGAGAGAAATGAATAAACAGAAACACTGGAATAAGTAGAAAACACAACATAAGGTAACTCCTACTCAACTCTAGCTTAGTGAATTAACTGTTTATTAGCGGTACTTACAGGGACATTGGTAAGGGGTTACTTACAAAAGCATGATGACTCAAAGGCAGCTGCATCACCAAAAAGCCCATTTCAGCATGGGTAAACAGCTTCAGAGCTCCAACTACAGAGCTCCCTGAACAACTTTCAGGCTGCTTAGCCTACCAGAGAGTGTCTCCTTCAATTCTGTTTGCTGCTGAGGCTAGAGAGATGTCAGTGCATAACTCTTTAGAGAACCTGGGTTAAGTTCCCAGCACCCACATCATGCAGCTCACAACCACCTGTAACTTCAGTACCAGGGGACTCAATGCACCCTTCTAATCTTCAATGCACATGCTACCATACTCAGGATGCACACATACACATAAAATAAAAGTAACAAAATAAATCTTTGAGGGGGGGAATAAGTTGCTTACTGCTTGTATAATTTTGTTAAAGAATCTTGTAAATCTTGTTTCAAGAGCTTCCTGAGCTTTCTACATTTTGTGAACTTCCTGAGCCTTGTAAGATATCTTAGTCCTCTAGAAGGGAGTGTTTGTATTGGGATGAAATTGATACATTACATGGGCAGAATGAATATTTGAAAAAAAACCAAAAAACAAAAAACAAAGATTGAATACTTTTGCCTGGTGGTGGCAGTGGTGGTGCTTACCTTTAATTCCAGCACTAGGGAGGCAGAGGCAGAGGCAGGTGGATCTCTGTGAGGTCGAGGCCAGCCTGGTCTACAGAGCAAGTTCCAGGACAGCCAGGGCTACACAGAGAAACCCTGTCTCTAAAACATACTTTCAAAGTTTTATGAAAAAGTTAATTAGATGCAAGAAATTCAATGGACCTTACTAAGAAAGCCTGAGTATTAGTCAATGTTTTGATACAAAGGCATACCTCACATAGGCTACTAATGAAAAAAAGAGGTGAATTTAGATTCTGAGGAAAGGACCACCACTTAACTGCATCAGCTTAGAGTATAGACAGCAATTGCACAAGTCCCATGATCAAGTAGCTATCATATCCCAAGACATGTACAGAGAGGCTGTGGGAAACTCAAGGGGTCACACAGAAGCATACACCAAATAACCTAAGGACCTCTCACAGGCTCCACATCTTAAAGGGTTCCATCACCTTCCAGTCCTGCAACTATGGAATCCAAGTCTTTCATTACATAAACCTTTGATGGAGACACAATAAAACTCTATCCCAATCATAGCAAATGCAAAGAAAGCCACCCATAGCTACTTCACAGTCACTGTTTAAAGACAAAGATACACTGGGTGGTGGTGGCACACACCTTTAATCCCAGCAGGGGCAGGCGGATCTCTATGAGTTTGAGGCCAGCCTGGTCTTCAAAGAGAGTCCCAGGACAGTCTCCAAACCTACAAAGAAACCCTGTCTCAAAAAAACAAGACAAAGCAAACAAACAAAAAGACAAAGATACACAAATTGAAAAAGTAGCAAGAGAAAAATGACCCACAAAGACAATTTAACATCTGACTTCTGGTCAAAAATAATATAGGTCAGAAGATAGTGGAGTGCAGAAAAGCAACCAATATTACCAACCAAGAAGTCCAAACCCATCTTAAACGGTAAAGGTTTGAGGTGCAGATGTAGCTCAACTAGTGTATGTCTGTCTAGCAAGCACAGAGCTCTGAGAGTCATTCTCAACACTGTATAAAACCATTCTCTAAAATTTTCAATTTTTCCAAAGATTTTATTTTGTTCTTATTTATGCATATGTGTGGAAACATATATTTATGTGCCCCTGGGACCAGAAGAGGGTTTAATGTTCCTTGGAGTCACCTGTGATTTCAGCTCTTCAAGATATTTTACTATAACAGGTCTTCCTATCTTCTCAGGCTCAAGTCAATATTTCAGCTAGTTCAGGGGTTTAGCAAGGACATTATTCATGACTTGTTGCCAGTCAGCTTCTCATTATGTCCTCACCTGGAGAAAGACAGAAAGTGAGGTCTCTTGGTGTCCCTTAATAAGGACCCTAATTTTATCAGATGGGGTCCTATCCTGATGATTTTATTAATTAATTCCTTAGAGGCCCAGCTTCCAAGTATAGTCCCATGTTAATTAGAGTTTCAACACATGAACACATGAACCGGGAATGACCTTTCAGTCCATCACAATCTACAGATTATCTGAAGATTTAATGATATCTTGCCAAAACCTCAGTTTTCTTTTTGTTGCCATTATTGCAGAAATTGACAAACTGATATATGTAACACCTCACCCATGTTCCTGTAAGTAACACCAATGAACCTTACTGGTCCCATTTGTGGAATAATTTCCTTGACCTGTTGGTGCCTAATTTGAAGTGAATATATGTTTATCCATATCTTCTCAAAAAATTAATACAACAACCACTTGAAAGAAATTATGACCATCAATTTTGTGATCAGGGTTAAACAATAGTGCTTTACACATAACACTATTGTATAGTTATGTCCTCTAAATTGAAATATCCCCTCCTGGAGAGAGGAGGGAAGCTCATGTATTTTACCAGACTCAGGAAAATAAGGAAATTTCTAAGGCTCTGAAAACTTAAAAATGTACAAGATTCTTTCCCCAAGGTTAAGAAAGCAGTAAACAACTGTAGGGTAAGCTGCCAGCAAACTGTGCAGGAAGCTCCAGAGATGTAGCTTTCATGAGTCATCATCCATGCTGGGCTGGGCTTTGCAGAGACACAGCTGTCTTTGAGTCACCCATGCTCCTGTAAGTAACCCTTCACCTGTGCTCCTGTAAGTAACACCGGTAAACTCCGAAGCTTGTTGAGCTACAGTTGGGTGGAATAATTTTTTTGGTCTGTCATCAGTGCCTCATCTAAGATGAACAGACATTTCTTCATATCTCCCCAGGAAAAGTCACACAACATATACACAGGAAACCAAAGAAAACTATTGTAGTATATCACGAGTTTAAAGCATTTGTGAACCAACAACTAAAAAGACAGCCCACAAAGTGGTAGAAAACACTTACAAATTGCATATTTGATAAGGATCTACTGACTAGAAAATATAAAGAATTAAAAAAAAATGAACAAATAGAGGATCAAAAGTCCAAGGCTAGGTAGGTTCAGTTTGTCTGACATACATCCCTGTCTACACACACACACACACACACACACACACACACACACACACACACACACACACACACATACACACATGTGAAAAGTTGTGTAACATCATTGATCACCAGAAAAATGCAAATAAAAGCTATGGCATACCCTTGAGTGACTGTAAAAGTAAATCACAGGCAGTAGTAAGTGTGGCCAATAAGATGGAGAAGTGGAAATACTTCTGCTATGTCAAATTGTATGTCTGCTTTGGAAAACAGCCTGCCATTTCCTTCAAACATAAAACATAGAGTTTCCATATGTCTCAGTATTTCCTTTTCTAGGTCTATATTCAAGACAGTTGAATCCATTAGAGTAGTGCATGTCTATAATCCCAGTACTGGAGAGGCTGAGGCACCAGCAAGTAGTGAGTTCCAGGCCAGCCTGGAGACTTTATTGCAAAAAAGAATAGATAATGGTAAATATGTTTACCCAAAATCTTCTACACAAATGTTTATAGCAGCATCATTCACAATATGCAAAATGCAGAAATAACCCAAACATCTATTAGTGGATAAACAGAATGTGACTGAATCATAAATGGAATATTATTCAACTGTTTAAAAGAATTAATGAACTGTACAATGAAACATTATGCTAAGGCTAAGCAGCCACACACTGAAGCCCATATGTGGCATGACTACATTTATTTAAAATTCTGGAGTAAAGCAAATCCACAGAAACAGAAAGTAATTTAGTGGTGGGCTGGGGCTAGGGTGGAGTGACTGCTAATGGGTACAGGGTTTTCTTTTGTAGTAATGAAAATACTTTGGGATTAGACAGTGGTGATGTTTATGAAACTCATTGAACTTACACAATATTGGGACTGAGAATGAAGCAATATTTCATGAATCCCAGGCTGTTCTTGAAAACTTTGAACCCCTGCCCTTCTACCTCCACCTACTGAGTGCTGGGATTATAGACCTATGCCACCATGTATAGTCACATTTTCCACTTTAAAGAGTGAATTTTGTGCTGTGTGATTTCTATTGCAAAAAAATATTATTTTTTATTTTCAGACAGGGTCTCCATGTCCAGACAAGGCTAGTTGGAACTCACTCTGTAGACCAGGCTAGCCTCAAACTCATGGAGATCTGCCTGTCTCTGTCTCCCAGTACTGGGAAATAAAACCCTGCACCACCACACTCAGGTTTTTAAAGATTGGCTTTACTATTTGTATATGAGTATTTTGTCCTCATATATGTTTGTGTACTATATACATGCCTCATGCTCTTGGAGGCCAGAAGGGGGTGCTGGAGTTATTGATGGTTGTGAATCAGTTGCAGGTGCTGGGAATTGAGCCTGTATCCCCTGCAAGGGCAGCAAGTTCTCTTAACTACTAAGCAATCTCTCCAGCCCAATAAAAAATTTAATCTTGGAAGGAAAAGGATTTTTTAAGTAAGAAAATATTAATAATAAGTAATAGTTGCTATATTAATATTGACAAAGTTGATTTTAAGGCAAAGGAAATCTTAGTACTGCATTTTTAATAAAGTATAGAACCAAGCTGAAACGTGGAACTGAAAAGTATATAAAGTAAAAACAAAAGAACTGCAAGGACAGTTGGGAAAGATAGCTCAGTGGTTAAGAGCACAGGCTGCTGCTTGTCTTTTAGAGGACCCAGGTTCTATTCTATGGTGGCTAACAACTGTCGGTAACTCTAGCTACAATGGATCTTTCGCGCCGTATTTCTGGCCTCTGAGAGCACTAAGCATATATATGGTGTGCAAATATGCATGCTGGCAAACACTCATACACATAAAATAATTTTTAATTTTTTACAAAACACCAACAAGGAGAAACTGTCAAAGAGCAGTTGGCCTAGAGACAGTGAAGGAGAAATAAATATTGAAAAGTATAGCTCAGTTTGTACAAGTTCTAGCCATGAAAGTCTGAAAACCTAAGTTTGATCCCCAGAACACATAAAGTGCTCTCCTGGGGTTAGGGATGGAGAACCAAAGCCTCCTAAATCTAAGCTTGAGTAGAGAATGTGGTTGCAACACGCCCTTTGGACATAATGCCTGGCAGGAAGGAACTTGTGGCTATGTTGCCAACTCAGTCCCTCTCTGTACAAGGGACCTTCATCCCTAGCTCTTTCTTGGTTCTTGGCTACATCCTTGACTTAGCCATGACCCACTCCTGCCCTTCCCCTGACAGCTTACCTCCACTGAGTACCACCTCAGCTAAAGGTTCTCTGTGTCATGTGAACACAGAAATGTTTGTCTCCCAGTCATCATTTCTACTCCACTTCTGGGCCATTCACTCTGAACTCTAGAGAGATCTTTGTAGGGCCCAGATCTTTTGTCTTACCCCTACCACCATAGGAAGATTTCCTTTGTCTCTATTTAACACAACATTAAATGAAGTCATAGAGAATGATAACAATTACACAAAATCCTTTAAAGACAAAACGGAAATCTAGCCTGATATTCTCTCTCCTTGGGAACACTGATAAGAAGATGCAAGAGAAAACTCTCCCTCTCTTCAGTTACCCAGACCTTCTGTCCCAAGCAAGCTCCCTCCTTCACATAGAAACAGGCAGGTTTACTCAGGGTGAGAGAACAGTTTTCAGATTCTCACTCTGCCACAAACTGTGTGGCCTTGGTTTAGTTACTTAGTGTCTCTATGCCTCAGTTTTCCCCACAGTAATGGTGAGGGTGATGATAATGACAGTAGCCACCTCATGCACAAGTGAGCTTTAAATGACTACACATTAAGCTTTCCAAAGCCTGATAAAAATAAGTGTCCAATAAAGAGTCATTGTCAGATTCTTTTTATTATGAGAAAGAAGCTTTTCATAAATATTATCTATATAGCTAGATATATATTTGTTAAGAGAAGGGTGAAGAGCAAGTCTCTTTTTCTCTACTTTTGGATCCCTCGGGCATCTTGAACTTACCCCATCCAAAAGTGATCTCATTACCTCTCCCACAAAGCCATCCCCATCGAATCTTTCTCCAGATCTGTTGCTATGGCCATCCAATCAACTCCTGAAATTCTCCTATCTCAGGCTGGGGTTGAGGTCCAGTTTGTAGAGTGCTTGCCTGATATGTGCTAAAGCCTGGGTTGGATCCCAGCACCACAGTACACACTTGTAATTCCAGCACTCAGGAAGTACAAGACTGAAGATCAGAAGTTGAAGTCCATCCACGGCCACATAGCAAATTTGAGGGCAGTCAAGTCTACTACATGAGACTCAAAATAACAACAAAACCAGTTCCTACCTCTCACCCATATAGCCCTACAAGTTGAGCTCCTCTGACAGCTCTGCTATTCACATGTGCTCCAAGACAGTATGAGTCCTGTCTGGCCAAGATCTGGGGAGGCACTGTTCTCTTGTGACACCTACAAGAGGTACCACTGAATTCCTGTCTGTCCCTGAAAGACTGAACCCTGCTCCTTGTTCACAGCACCTGACTTTTACAGGCATTTCAAGCCCAGCTCTCACTGCGATCTACATATCACTAGCACCATTGCTCACAGGCTGTCCCCTCCCACGCTTTGGTGTGGCTCCTTCCTCTGTTGACCAGCCTCAGTGCCTGAGCCTACAGTGACATCTTAGTACCCCTACCTTCCAGTAACAGGCCAATGAGACAGGCAGTTCCTCTGCCAGGTGATCCAACGCTCTGCTCTCACACACTGTCTTCCTCTAATGAGAAGATTTGAGGATGAAGGACATGCCTCTGTATCACCCAGGGGTGTCCCTGGCACTCTTCTCCAACATGATCAGGATGAACCTCCCCAATTCAGATTTATCTAGGGCAGGATTTAGGGGGCTGGCAGGCAGTGAATGAATTTGAGATACTGCCACGGGTACTAAGGAATAAGAAGTGGCTTACAAATGTCTAACCATGTGTCTTTGGCATCCCCTGCTGGTGGTAAAGGCAAACTGCATCCTGTATCAAGGCCATTGCATCAAGGGGGCAGAAGTGACCTAGCCCTATGGAAGAGCACCAGCTGATTTTTTTCTGGAAGGGTAGCTCTGATGCTTGTGTGCAGGGCCCCCAGAGTATCTAGGTGAATACTTTATTCTGTACAGTCATCCTCATAAAACCCACTAAGCTTCTCCTGTTGGGAGTGTAGAAGTCCAAGCAGTATGGCTTCAACAGAATAAGAATGGGTAGGTGTCATGGTTAACTGAGGGAAAAGATGAGATGCAGGGGCAGTCAAAAAGAGACTAGCAAAGGTGACCAAAAGACAATGAAGTCCCAGACAGGTCATTGGAGGTGACTGAACCAAGCTGCTGAGACTCATTTATAGTACAAGACATCCAAGGTTTCCCTCCAGTGATCCCATTGAGGAAACATCAGAACACTGGGCAAACATGTCAGAGATGCATGGCCCAAAGTATGAAGCACAGAATAGCATGGAGTAAAAACAGTGGAAGAAACTGCTCACTTGCTTCCAGAACCCCTCTTTCCAATCCTGAAATCCAGAGTAACCTCTGCCCCCAGAAACCCAGAATTTTCTTGGGCCTCACTACCTCCCTTTGGATCCCAAAATTTAACAAGATGGGACTTCTCACACTCATCCCAGTCAAGTTCTGTCATCCAGCTCACATGCTGGAAACTAGAGCAAAGGGAGAAAGAGCAGAGCCTTCTCTAAACTCTGGCTGGCTGAGGGCTACCCCTGACTGGGCCCAACAAGGCAGGCTTCTGGAGCCCTGGCCCACGGATAAGTGGAGCTAGGGTCACTAGAACCAGAGGACAACCCACAGTTTGTCACACCAGAAGCAGCAGTAAAGGAAAATATCCCTTTCCAGCCCAGGCGTATCTATACAGCCCTAGTGATCTTGAGTAGACACTGCTGCTGGTGAATTATGTCTTCTGCCATCGCCCCCTGCTGGCAGCCCAGCAGACCTTGCTGGCATCCATGTTTTATCAGACCCAGAGCAATCAGGCAGCCAGGCAACCTCTTGCTGGCAGCACTCTGGGGGACAGAATCCGTAAGTCCTTGAATAACCCAGCATGCCTATGCCACGATCACAGCAAGACCCAGTGCAGATCCACTGGCAGTGAACTTGCTTTCTTCATGTCCTTCCTTGAGGTGACCCACAATCCAACACTCATCCCAGACTCAGTTTAGCACCAAGGTGTTGCTCTGTTTGTCTTTATTGGTTGGGAATAGAAGGAACTGAAGGGCTACGACATAAGCAGGACCACCCACAGTCAGCAAAGCACAGAACAGCCAAGTGATGCATGTGTGCGTGCAAGGTACAGGAAGGATGCCCCCCCCCACAATCAAGTTGCAAACACCTCAGTCTCCATAGAGTGTGACAGCAACATGAGGAGGGTAGCCTCCACCATAGGTGAGGGTAGAGGCTGGGGGACATACTGGGGAAGCTCCCTACCCCAGTGCCATGCACCACACCCACACTCTCAAACTTTCCAGCAGAGGCCAGCCTAGGAGACAAGGGGCAGGGAAGGAGACCAAAAGGGCCGGAGGAAGGAAAAGCTGGAAGTCAGTCCACTTGGCCTTCTTTGGCATCCTCCTTGGGTGGAGGGGAGAAAAAGGAAGCAGAGGAAAACATGTTCAAGAGGTGCCCAGCCTTCCTAGATCCTTCCTAGCATCTTACTCAAGCCTTGGCTTTCCTTTCATAGAGACGCCAGGGGTCATGCCCCTACACCACTAGCACAAGATGCCTGCTATAACTCTCTGCCTAGTTTCTCCTTCTCTGACACTCTCTGATCTTGACCCTCCAGACCCCACTTAGTTCATCGCCATCCCCTAGGCTCCCTAAAAGTCAGTTCCCAGAAGATGCAGGGCCTACACACCTGGTTTTCACCAGTGAGGGGACTGGCTACTCCCAAGGCCTGGGTGACTATGACGGGTCATACACTGCCGGGAGGTCTTCTCACCCTCTGGGCTCTGCCCCAGCTTACGGATGTGACGTAGGAACGATGTGGCGTTGAATGCTCGCTGTGGGAAGATAATGGGGTCAGGTCAAGCTGGACCCAGCAACAAGATCAATTCCAAGACCAGCATCAAGATATCAGTAGCCACACCCTAAAACAGGAGCATGGTAGTCTCTCTCCATGCTCACCTTCCAGTGGGTCCGGGCAAAATTCTTCTGGATCTGCTCACTGACAGAACCCAGGATGTCCTTGTCCAAGGCTGCATCCCCAGATATCCTAAAGAAAGGTTGAGAGTTGGCACAGGTATCACTCCTGCTGCCGTACCACCTGCCAGGCATCCCACTCACCAAAGATGCTGTAAGGCCTGTTGGCAGGTGAACCTCTTCTGGGGATCACGCTCCAGCAGGTGCCTGATGAAGTCTTTGGCTGGAACAGGGGCCAAGGTCAGTTTGCACTGTCCCTGGTGTCCTTTGTCACTCCTCAGCACAAGGCCAGCCTTGCACTCACCTGATTCTGAGATGTCATCCCAAAAGGGAGAATCAAACTCGTAGCTGGCCCTCAGAATCTGGCTGAAGAGTTCAGGGTCGCTCTCGTCGTAGAAGGGGGGGTACCCACACAGCCTGGCACCCACAGATGAATCACCCAGGTGTCCAACCCTCCCCAACCCAGCAGGGGCAGGCAGGTAGGAGTTGAGCCGTCCCAGCGGTCACTCACAGGATGTAGGAGATGACACCCAGGGCCCACACATCTACAGCCTTCCCGTAGGGTTTCTGCTCCAGGAGCTCTGGGGCTGGCGGCCAGAGGCAGACAGACAGACAGACATGTCTGCACAGGCATGCACACATATCATACCCTTGAGGGCCACACTTGGAGTATCTATTCGGCCCCAGGAATAGACTGCCATAGGCAGCAGTTGCCCCAGGTCCTGGAGCTTTGGCATCCCCAGGGTCACCAACTCCCTCCCCACCAGTGAGCCTTAGAGTGCTTCCCTCTTACCCACATATCCTGGGGTCCCACAGGCTGTGCCTAGCATGTTGCCAGCTTGTATTTTGGACAGGCCAAAGTCAGAGACCATGATCTTGGAGTCCTCAAAGGGTGTGGCATAGAGGAGGTTTTCAGGCTGTTGACACATTGGGGCCAGAGGAAGAGCCTATGAGTCCAGAATGGCTAAGGCATTGGGACAGGGTGGGCCTCAGCATTCTTAATTTCCCCAGACACAGATTGAAGTGGATACTAGGAAAGAAGACACTAGGAAAGGGCCACAGGTAGGTGAGATGATGGGGAAGCACAACCAGGCACCTTGAGGTCCCGGTGCACAATGCCCAGGCTATGAAGATAGGAGACAGCACCAAGGACCTGCCCTACAAGGTGGCTGGCATCCTTCTCTGTATAGGAGCCCCTCTCCATGATACGATCAAACAGTTCACCGCCTGTCACCCTAGGGACAGAAGGAATGAGGCAAGAGGTCAAATAACCCAGACATGAATCTGGGCATTGTACCCTTTCTGCCCAGCACTCCCCCACCCCCAGAAATCCTCCTCACAGCTCCATGGCCAAGTAGAGGTGAGAAGGGCTCTCATGAACATCTTCCAGAGCCACAATGTTGGGGTGGCTGATCCTGGAATAGAGAGAAAAGGCTCCTTGTGGACCACTGCAGCCTCTTCATCTGTAAGAGCTCTATCCTGAGCCCTCCCCTCTTCTCTTCCTTCACCTTGGCTCCCATTCCCTACCAATCCCTGCCCCCACTAGTTCAGGCCTTCCTAGAACACACTTCTGTAGGCCATTTATAAAACACAGATGGATAGGGTGACTCTAATGTTGCCATGGAGACATGCAGACTCAAATGAGAAGAGACACCTAAGGGCCCCCCGCAGATTGGCAACCAGGCCTGGTGAGTCCAGAGGACTCAGCCTGGGACCACAGGTCTTCCCAGCCCAAGGGGCAGCAGGAGCACCTGCGGAGTACCGCGATCTCATTCTCCACCAGAGCCTCCTTGCCACGAAGTGCTTTCTTGGGGATGCACTTGAGGGCCACAAGATGAGCAGAGCCCCTTTCCTGGGCCAGCATCACCTCAGAAAAGGCACCCCTGCAAGATGGCAAGAAGGAAATGGGATGGTGCCAGTGGGAGGAAGAAGAATGGAAATGGAGGAGGAGGCACTCAGGTCATACCACCCACCCTAACACACACCCACGCACACACACATCCCCACACCACCTCACACACATTCGCACACACATTCACCAACATTCACATACCACCTCCCACACAGGCAACAATACCTCGCAATTCACCATCATGTTCACACTCATACCACACTCACCACTCAAATGCTCACATGTGCAATGCCTCACATATGGAAGTGATCACTCCCACAGCCCAGCATGCACACTCACGAGCCCAGCTTCTCCCGGATCTCATAGACACTGCTGATGTCCTCCGTCTGTTTCTTGAGCAGCAGCATGTCTGGGGGTGGGGGTGAGAGGTGGAGCAAGGCCCCTTGGCAATGAGCAGCTCCCTTGTCCACCAAGCCAGACCATCTCCCAACTCAGGATGGGGTCACCCCACTCCCCAGCGCAAGTACACCTTTCCCCTCCCCCACAACCAGAATCACACTCCCACTGAGGCAGGCCACTGCATGCGGGCTTCCCACCCAGGTATACTGCTGCCAGCCTGTGCTCCCACACTCCAGCATCCAGAGCACAGTAGTGTTAGCCACCAACAACACTAAGACATCCCCTTTCTGCCTTCACTCATTGAGTCAGCACTGCAGGCTATTTTCCAGAAGGCTCCATACACTCCCATCCTGGCTCATCTAGGCGCACTTCCACCCCAAAGGCCCCTGCCCCTCCCCCACCAGACCTGCCTCCGTGGCACAGCTCTAGCACTCACCACCTAGGCCACCAACCCTCTAGAATGCACCTGAGACCCTGCTTGCAGCCACCTGTCACGACCACAGCCACCCAATCACTGCCTGGCCCCTGGTGACTCGGAGTCCAGGGACTCGGCAACCTCGGCCGCCTGCGTCCAGAGCTGCGTGGGCCGCGCGCGTGCGGGCAGGGGGCGCGCCGGGCGTGACAGGTGTGCGTGAGCGTGGGGGAGGCTGCAGAGCTAAGTCGGCCGGCTGTTGGCCTGGACCCTGGATGCCCTGGCCCTGCTACTCGGCTTGCCCCCAACCCAGAGCTTCTTCAGGCAGGTGGTGCAGACCTGCAGCTGCCACTGCCGCAATGTCGCCTAGCGCAGTAGCTGCAGCGCAGAGCCCCCCGCCCGCGCCCCGCCGGCCCCGCCCCCTTTGCGCGCGTCCTGGCGAACCCTGGGCAGCGAAGCACTCGGTGGCCGCAGCACTGCAGAGCTCCTTGTAAGGCAATTCCTGGGTTCTGGCCACCCACCATTGTCTGGCTCCTTAATTATGCTTGATGACTACTGGATGCTCCAGTGCCCTGGTAGTCCACTGGGTGGCCCCAGGGCCTTTGCACCACCGGTGACTTTGTCCAGAAGTGTTGCCATACAGGGGCCTGGCTGTTTTGTTTTTGGTTTTGTTGTTGTTGTTGTTGTTTTGTTTTGTTTTGTTTTGTTTTTTTTTTCCCCTGAACTTTTTATTGTGCTGTCCACAAACAGATTGTCTGGGCCATTTGCTATACAGCAGCTTATTTCTGTAGTACCTGCTTGTCCTTGAAACCTTGATGTCAATACAATGGTGACCTGGCCTAAGTCTCCACCAGTGGCCTAAGCTTCCATCCTTACCTCCTGCTCCTCCTCTTTTGCACCGCAGCATTCCCTTTGCTGAGGTCATGTGGCTCCAAGGTCATATATTTCACTCCCTGGCAAGGTAGGAGTCTTTGCAGAAACTGATGACTCTCTGGCCCCTCTTTCTCCAACTCTCTTTCCTTCTTCAGCCTCATCTGCACGCGTTCCCTGGCCTCTGCATGCACTGATGCTCTTTGTCCACATGTCAACTCAGTTCAATCCTCACTCCATTAATTAGTCTGGTATGCTGCCTCCTCAGACAGGCTTCCCTTGGCTCCAGGTCATGGCCTGTCCCCTCTTCAGAACATCACCACTGCAAATCACCATGCCAGGTCTTGTGCCCAAAAGCAACTGGCCCAGCCCAGGTGAGGCACTCAGGAAGTACTGAGGTCAACCTTCACTCAACAATTAGAGGATCACTTGACACCACTATCCCCATGCCATCCAGCCCTAACACAGCTCTGTGTCCTCCCTGCAAGGGTCTATTGACTGTCATAGGAGCACATCCAGACAAGTGTGTGTCACAAGGCCTCTGCCAAGACTCAGGGACTCTAGTGTTCTGAGCTCCTTCCCCTTTACCTTTCCCAGTTGCCTCTCCTTGTTAACTGAGCCTAGATCCAATCTTGTCCACAAGCTCAGGTGTTATGAAAAAGAAAGGAGCTGAAGGGGCAAAAGAGGAAGTGTGAATATCCCTGCAGACCTCCAGAGCCCCAGAATGTCTCATGCACTGATGGTGATTAAGGCAGAAAGTCATGAAAATCATAAAAAGGTTCAGTGCTATTTTGCAAATATTTTATTTCACAAATGTATCATACATTTGTTTCTGAGGAACTAAAGACTGTTCACATTGAGCAAGATAAGAAGGCCCAGACACTCCTGGAGAGCAGCAAATGCCAACTAGAGGTCTATTTCCTGCTCTGGGGATGGGTTCAGTATATGCACATGATGTGATTTTGTTTCTTTGGAATATTGGATTTCTCCTTTTTTGTTGTTATGGGGCATGCTGGCTAGTTTTACGTCATCTTAACACAAGGGAACCTCCTTTGAGAAAATACCTACCAGTTGTAGGGCATTTTCTTAATTAGTGATTGATAGGGGAGGTCACAGCACATTATGGATGGTGCCATCCCTGGACTGGTGATCTTGAATTCTATAAGCAGGCTGAGCAAACCTTGGAGAAACAAGCCCAACAAGCAGCACACCTCCATGGCCTTTGCATCAGCTCCTGCCTTCCTTCAATGATAGGCTGTTACCTGGAAATGCAAGCTGAAATAAACTCTTTTCTCCCCAGATTGCTTTTATCATGGTGTTTCATCAAGGCAACAGTAACCAAAACTAGGACAGAAATTGGTACAAGGATACTGGAGTATTGCTATGACAGACCTGACCATGCTGTTTTGGGGAGGATTGTGGAAGGATGCCTATTTAAAAAAAAAAAATCCTAGCTTTTATTTGACACCAGTTGTCTTAGTTACTTTTCTATTGCTGTGATCAAACACCATGACCAAAACAACTTATGAAGAAAGAGTCCATGTTCATCATGTCAGGAATCATAATAACAGATGGGGGCAGCCATGGAACTGTAACAGTAGCTCAGAGCTCACATCTTGATCCACAATTAGGAGGCAAAAAGGGGTGACACACTGGGAATGGTATGAATCTTTCAAAATCTCGGAGTCCACACCCTTCAACAAAGTCACACACTTTGGTTTTTCAATACAGTGTTTCTCTGTGCAGCTCTGGCTGTCCTGGAACTTGCTCTGTAGACCAGGCTGGCCTCAAACTCAGAGAGATTATTCTGCCTCTGCGTGCACTGCCACCACTCAGCCCTTTTATCTTTTTAGAGATACCTGAATCTAATCTCCTTTATTCATCTTTTTTTCTGACCATTACCAATAACAACTTGTAACCAATCCCTCTAAACAATGACATTCCAGTTCTACAGGATATAATGCCCTCTTCTGATCCACAGGCGTTTACATGCACAAATCAACACCCCTCCATTAGACAATTTAAAATAAATAAATATCTTAAATTCAATTTTGATGAATTCTTTGAAATTTTAATACATTCTGAATATATTCAATGTGCCTCAGTAGTTCATTGGAAGACTAGTCAGTGAAGAAGAGGGAAGAACTATACAACCACATAGAGAAACTAAAAATTCTTTTGAAAGAATTGAGAAAATAGAGGCAGGAAGATCAGGAGTTCAAGGTAATCCTCAGGTAAATAGCAACTTTGAGGCCAGCCTAGGATACATGAGGCCTGGATCCCACAAAACAAACAACATACTAAGTGAAATAAGCCATGGGGAATGAACCACCTATGATAGACACCATTTATAGAACATGCCAGAAAGGCAAATTATAGAGACAAAAACAAATCAACAGTCATCTGAGGAGTGAGAGGGTAGTGTTTTACTGGGGGAAACATAAGGAATTTGGGGGGGTTCAAAACAGGGTTTCTCTGTATTGCTTTGTCATAAGGGATTTTTGAGAACAGCAAAACCATGGTGATGTCACCATACAGGATTGACATTCAGCAGAAGTGTCTGGGCAGTGGAAGAGGAAACTATAGTATATACAAGCCCTGGTGATCTTCTAGGAGATAAGGGAGTCATAACAGACTGCAGGCTGTGACAAAAAGAGCTTAACTCTCTCTCTCTCTCTCTCTCTCTCTCTCTCTCTCTCTCTCTCTCTCACACACACACACACACACACACACACACACACACAATAAATAAAGTGGAGAGTGAAATAGAAAGACACATAAAATGATTTTCTGGTGCCTACATGAAAATACACAAAAAAAAAAAAAAAAAAAAAAAGACCGGCAGGGCTGGGCAGTGGTGATACAAGCCTTTAATCCCAGAACTTGGGAGGCAGAGGCAAGGGAATCTCTGTGAGTTCAATGCCAGACTGGTCTACAGAGAGTTCCAGAGCAGCTAGGGCTGTTACACAGAGAAACCCTGTCTCAAAATAAAAAGCAAAAAAACAAAAATAGACAGTGAAACACGCCTTTAATTCAGGAACTCAGGAAACAGAGGCAGGTAAATCTTTATGAGTTTGAGGCTAGCCTGGTCTATATAACGAGTTCCATGACATAGTCTTAAAAAATAAAATACTAAAGGCAGATGGAGTGTAGTGGGAAGATTTTAGTTAATAATCCTAAGACCGATAGATCTGTATAGTGCAGTTAAACAATTATCTACCTGGTGGCCAAAGGTGGAAGCCAGGTTGTTTACAAACCAAAGAGGCTAGAATGATCAATTTGAATTCCTATTTAGCTTAATGAAGACACCAATGCATATCTACTTATAGATAATGTATAGGGTAATGACTTTTGCAAGATTCCATGTTCTGTCTGCCAAGAGGATCCAGAAACACTAGTCCACAGCAATGGGCACTCCCAGTGAATTACTCCTTGAGAAAATGGTACATTCAAGATCCACAGCAGAAAATATGTAAACTGGGAATGCAGCCAGAAAACAAGAACATGCTCAAACAAGTGATGGAGGAGGTATCAAGTGGATACAGAAGTGGGCTGGGATCTAAGATCAGTGGTAGAACACATACCTAGCATGCATGAAGCCATGGGCTCCCTATACAGTGTCAAAAAACAATTCTTTAAAAGGGCCTACGTTGGCTCACAACTGTCTGTAACTTCAGTCCTAGAGGATTGGACATCCTCTTCTAGCCTCAGGCACACAAGTGGTGCATGGACATACATGCAGGCAAAAACACCCATACATATAAAATAAAATTTAAAAGGGCACATGATAATTAACAAGTCAACTTGGCAGGATATAAAATCACTGAAAAAGCAAACCTCTGGGCATGCTTGTGAGGGATTATCTAGATTAGGTTAATTGAAAATGGAAGACCCACCTTAATTGTAAGCACCAACATTCCATGGGCTCAGACCCAGACTAAAAAAGGAAAAAAAAGAAAAGCAGAGGAAGCAAGCCGAGCACAAGCATTCATCCATCTCTGACCCCTGACTGTGAATGCAATGTGACTAGGTTCCTCATGATCCTGCCACCATGATTTCTCCACCACGATGAACTGTATCTCTCACACTATAAGCCAAAATAAACCCCTCCTTCCTTAAGTTGTTTTTGCCAGGTATTTTGTCACAGTACCCAGAGAAGTCACTAAGACAGAGGGCCACAGGAGTCAACTGAAAGACCCTTCAAGAGTCACAGACAGAAAATGTAAGCAACACATTAGAGAACTATTGGGCTATAAACAAAAAAATATATACTACATCTAGTGTGGTGACACACCACCTGCAGTCCCAGCACTTGGGAAGCACAAGCAATAGAATTAATGCAAGTTTGAGATCAGTCTTGTCTCAAATTTGGCAGATTCCAGTCTAGCTAGAGCTATATAGTAAGACCCTGTTTCAAAATAACAAATGAGAGCCAGGTGTGTCGGTGCACACCTTTAATCCTGAGGAGATTTTTAAAAAAGCAGATTATTGAATCTACTCTTAAAAAGCAACTACTACTTTTAAATATTTTACATTGGATTTGACTTTTGTATATTGTATACAAATATTGTATATTGATACAAATTTGAAATTAATTAGTTAAAACATACTGTACATATATTTCTAATCTTGTTCAAGGTATTGTACCTATACAGCTCATTTATCAAAGTAATACAAATTTCTAGTTCTTGAAATTTATTATTACCAACTGTATAAGATAATAAGAAAATGTAGGCGGGTAATTAGTCATCTATTACAATCAAACTTATAGTTATATGAAATGTCTACAAGATCAGATATATTTTATTTTTTGTTTGTTTGTTTTGTTTTTTGAGACATGGTTTCTCTGTGGACCAGGCTGGACTCAGACTCAGAAAAGATGCTGGGCATCAAAGAAACTCCACATGGAGTTTACTTTCTTTGTGGCAAAAGTAAGCCACTGGGCAAGAAAGTGCCGTTGCCTTGACTGATGACAGTAAGCATGCTGTCCAAAGTGGACAAACAGGACACCAAAGAAAGTGATTGCAAAACCTTGCCAACACAAGGCAGGTCAGCCCTTCAAAAATCCTGCTTCACAGAAAAGTCTGTCAGATATGCTAGGCTTACAGGCTGAAGATGGATGCCCCAACATTGCAGAGGAACCTTAGCTGACTGTTCAGGCAGCCAGCTATTTCTGTCATTTCTCACAGTTTTTGGAAGTCACTTGCTTGCACTTCCTGCTTACTTGTTAATATTATTTCCTTTTTCCTTCTTGGGTCTCTGAGGGAGTTGAAGACTAGACAGTTAAAGTTATAGTTTTCATTGTTTACCAGACTCAGAAAAGAAACTCACTAAAGATATGTAAAGTGTAAATGGTTTGAGAGACATTAAGATATTTTGATAATGCAAATTAGAATAGAAAGTAAATTATATACACGATTTTTGAATCACCAAGATAAGATAGGCAATGAAGTGTTTTCTCTGAATTTGTCAAATGCAAATGAACAAATTGTTGATGAACTTGTTGTCTGTACATATTGTGTATACTTATTGCACTTATTTTATATAAGTTTCCTTATGTTAGTTGTAGCTTTCTTTTTGTATTAGGTAAAAAGGAGAATTGTAGTGATACTTATTTATGATTTACTAATGCTTGCCTGAGGATTCAGAAAGCAAAGTCAGCCTCAAGTTATAGAGATCAGGCAGTGGTGACACACACCTTTAATCCCAGCAGCCAGAAGCTAGGAGGTGGTGGTACACACCTTTAATCCTAGGACTCAGAATTAAGAGGGAGATGGATCTCTGTGAGTCCAAGGCCACCCAGAGCTACACAAGAATGAATCCGTCCTAACGAGAAACAGCTTACACAAAGATTATCTCAGCACTTGGGATCACACACTTTTAATCCCAGCACTAGAGGTGTATAAAAGACAGGAGCGGGAGGGGGGTTGGAGGGAGGGAGAGGGGGGTTGGGGGTGTCTTCAGTACTCAGTATCGAGCAATCATTCTCCAGCCATATTGAGGATAGGAAGACATTGAAGTCTCAGATTCTCCAGCCAAGCTGAGGAGAGGTTTGGTGGTTTGAGATTTGGTGGAGCCAGGATCACACTTTTAGTCTGAGGTAGCAGTAAGAAGCTAGTGGCTGGCTGATTTGCTTTTCTGATCTTCACCTTGAAACTTGAATCCCAATATCTGTCTCTTAGTCTTTTGTTTATTTTGCAACATAACCCCAGTGCTGGTGGATCTCTCTGAGTTAGAGGCTGGCCTAGTCTACAGAGTGAGCTCCAAGCCATAGAAAGCTACATAGCAAGGCCTTGTCTCAAAACAGCAATAACAACAACAAAAAAATCAAAGTAACAAGAGAAGAAAAAAGTACAAAGTATTTCTAAGTCCAAACTGTAAGAAATCACTTAACAAATAAATATCAGAGGATAAATAAAACTCCATTTAGGAATAATGCCACATAATCCACAAAGCTACTCTTGTGTGTTACAGTTTATGTTAACTGTCCCTCAAAGGCCATGCATTAAGGGCTTTCTCTCACCAGCCAGTGGTGCTATGGAGAGAGGTGGAACCCTTAATAGGGCTTAGGAAAAGGAAGTTGGGTCACTGGGATGTGTCTTTTAAGAGGATTGGGGACCTCTTCTTGTGGCTTTCTGGCCAAAATGGGGTGAGCAGTTTTGCTCTGCTATGTGCCCTTGCCATGGTGTTCTGCCTCACTACATGACAAAGATCCAAGTGACTTTGCCACAAAACTCCAAAAATTGTGAACTAAAACTAACCCACCTCTGTAAGCTGGTGTGCCAAGGTGTTTGTTACAGGAGTGGGAAGTGGTTGACATAGCTCCTGGGAGGTGGGCATGTTCTCCTTGTGCAGTATGGAAAAAGGAGAAGGGGTCCCTTTGATGGGTGGGAATCTGACACACCTCTACCAGACAGCCATTGCAAACACTGGCCAATGGTGTTATAAGCACTGATACTCCCAAAGGATGGACAAACACGGCCTTACAAACATCTAAGGCTCAGATAGCTATGAGAGAAATGGTGGGAGACCCAACAAAGGACATTCAACCTCTATCAGCTCTCCTCAGAACTATCAGAGTCATACAAACAAAGCACTCCTCACATTCACAATGAATGTGATAACACAAATGATAGCCCAAATCAGTGTTGGATACTGGATGGAATCACGGGACAACAAAAGGACTTTAGAGAAATGCTGTAGAAAGCTGAATAAACTATACTTGATCAAGGGCCTTTGTTGACTCATTATGTGGGATAAATGCAATAATCTAGCATAAATGCAATAATCTAACATAAGAGTTTTATGACAGAGGGGTGTGGGAGTGCTCACTACTATTACACCAATTTTTCTGTAAATCTAAAAGGAGTCTGCACCGCATATAGTATCCCACATCTGGAATCCTAGCATTATGGAAATAAAGACAGAAGGATCAGAAGAACAAAGTCATCCTCAGCTGTATAGTGGGTTCAAGGTATCTGGACAGAATGGCATCCTTTCTCAAAATATTGGAAATATTTCTCTAAAATTGAAGCATTCAGGAGATTCAGGAAAGAGGATCTACTCTGTTTCACCATGGCCCACAAACCTAATAGCAATCCTTTCAGGGTGTCTTCGAGAGTAAGCACAGCTGGTTGACAAGGTACACTTTGCTGGGAGAGGGGGCTTCTGCTGCTACAACCCCAGCTACATGAACCTTGACCCTGGCCCCATTTATTCCCTTTGCCTATTGGCTCAGGGGCTAGAAGTACAAAGACCTACCAGGTGGACCCCAGTTTTCCCTTTGTTCCCAGCTCATTCTAATCCCAAAGCTCATTGTGCTGGGCCTCCAGAAGATGAGGTGCCCCAACCCTGCCTCCAGCTTAGCTGCACAGCACCTCACAAAATCAACACTTAAGCTCATGTCAGTTTCCTGCTTAAAATGTGCCACTGGATTTCCTTTACCTTCCTAACTTTTTGAGTGGTCTTTTGTTACATGCAGTTTCCTGCCAGCCTGGTCCCAGAGCTGTGTCAGCCCCAAATAACACACAGAGACAGTGTATTAGTTATGAAGCTGTTGGCCTATTACTAGCATTTCTTATTGGCTAGCTCTGTCTTAAATATTAACCCATTTCTATCAACCTAAGTGTTTCCACTTAGTGGTCTTATCTTACCAGAGAGAGGGTCTGGACCTCTTACTTCTCCCATGGCTTACATCTTGACTCCTGTCTACTACCTCTCCCAGAATCCTCCTTGTCTCCTAGTCCCACCTATCTTGCCTTCCTATTTGCCAACAGTGCTTTATTCATTAACCAATCAGAGAAACATATTTACAGAATGACATCTTCTATCAGTCTTTTCTATCCATGTAGTACACAGTATAAGGGTGACAAACTCCATACCATACAGCCTTCTCCCAGTCAATGGCCAACTCAGGCCTGGGCAGGCACTAGAGCCAACCAAAGCCTTACTTGCCAGCCTCCAACAACAAGGGCCCTGTGGCAGCCCTCTCCCAACTTGCTGCCTCTACCCCAGCCTGCTCTTAGCTTCTACTCCAGCTCCTCGGAACTCAGCACAATTCAATGCCTTTATGAGTAGAACATCAGGGCCCCAAAGGACAGTGCTAGTTAGGAAGAGCCTGTGGCTATCATCTGAGATCCTGGGGAGTCCACCACACTCCTCCCTAGCAACTACACACATATACACACACACACACACACACACACACACACACACACACACACACACATACACACACACATGCACACACGCATGCACGCACTCACACACACATTCACACACAACCACACTCACACCACAGGTACAGAGGCTGCCAGAATTCCAACTGCTTGGCTCTGCTTTTTAGCTTCTTGGGAAATGGCTCTGGGTAGCTGACAGGGCAGTTGCCACCAGTGCCTCCTTCTTTAGCCTCCTGACCATCAATGGCAAGTTAGTAAAGAAATCAAACCAGTACAACTGCAGGAGGCCAGTGAGACAGTGTGGCCCTAGCCCAGAACTAGCCATTGGGGTATGGAGAGGTCCGGGCCCTAAGGAGAAAAGGTGAGCAAGAAAACTGCTGTAGGGAATTTAGGACAAACTGGAGGAGGCCTAGAAGGTGCTGTCATTACCAGAGAAGGGATAAGTGGGACTCCATTGAATCAGGTCTTGAGGCCTATGGTCAACTGGCCTCTGCCTAAACCTCATCAGGTCACTGTTACAGCAACTCCTATCCCTTTGCAGGTCTTACATCTGTTCTTCTACTGCAATGGAGTCCTCTGCGCCCATTCCTTGGGATCCTCTTCTTTCCTCTGTTAAATGACCCTTTAACAGAGAGAGAGAGAGAGAGAGAGAGAGAGAGAGAGAGAGAGAGAGAGAGAGAGAGAGCGCTCCTCCTGCTAGCCTGGGTGGAGATGCTGCCCCTCCTTCCCTCCCTCCTCCCTCACCTACCAGGCTCAATCTGGCTCTGGTTCAAACTGCTTTTCTTTCTAAAGCTGCCTGATGACTGCAGGCTTAACATGATGGGATGAGCCATCTGGGGACTTTGGTGTCTGATCAGATCAGGGAGCCTGGGATTGAAATGGGCACACCTCACCTTTCTAGTCCACCTTAGGCTAGTCTTGGTGCTGGGAAATTCCCAAGAAGTTGCTTACATGCTAATGGAGCACACTGGAGGAGCAGAAGGGGCAGATGCTGAATTTAGGGGAAGGGTCTTACAGCGACCAGGCACCAGGGGGCAGCCTTACTCTATTCTTACCCCAGTATCATCCATGAGTCACACGCCCTACCCACCCCCACACCAGGCAAAGGGTGGACTGAACAGAGTTATCATGAAGTCCCCTTCTCTAGCTTGGTGACAAATTATAACCTTGATCCTCGACCAAGCAAGCTACCTTTGGTCACTCTGGAGACAAACAGAAATTCGTCACACCCAAAGCTGACACCTTGTCCCTCAGCCTGCAGGCTATATCTTTTGTGAGGCCTAAATGTCTTGAAAAGACAGCTCAGTGCTTCTGGCAAAGTTCCACAGAACCCCTTGAAGAACTCCCTCTCCAAGTCAGCACAGAGCTAGTCCTTCGGGAAGCTATCGCACAGGGAACCTACTTTGTTGCAGGTAGTAAGAAACTTTGCACCTGGGTACCCGCCTTTCCTTAGGTCCTAACTGGGAGATGTGAGGAAGGTCGGACGGAGACTGGTGAAAGGAGACTCCAGGCTAGAAACAGTAGAGAGAAGGGAGAAGGACTTAGGATGTCTGGACGTCAGCCAGAGACTCCGTTTTTCCAGGTGATCCTGGAACGAATGGAGGCTAGGCTCACTGAGGAGGAGGTGCTGACCAGCGCCCCAGGTAGCAGCCATCCTGCTCCCGAGCAGAGCTGTGTTTCCCGAGGAGGAGGAGGTAGGCGGAGTGACGCGGAGGGCGGGATGGAGGGGGGAGGGGGAACAGCCGGGTCGTGGGGGTGGGGCGACAGTGACATCACCGGGAGTCGGTTCTTAAGCAGCAGCCGGTCGCACCGGGAAAGAGACGGATAGTTGGAGTGTCTTGGCGAATTTCGGAGTCCGCCGCGGCCCGGAGAGCGGCTGTAGCCGCCGCCGCCGGGAAGGAGGGGGCGAGGCGCGCCCGGAGCCACCAGAGCTGCTAGCGCTGCGCGGGGCAGGGCCGGGGCCGGGGGGCACGGGCCTTAGGCCCCTTGCTCCGGCCGCCGCTTGCAGACCGTGGGCTTCAGATGCCACCCGCGGCGCCCTAGGGTGAGTCTCCAGCCGAGGGAGCAGTCGCCGCCTCAGCAGCCGCCGCCCGAGCCGCGGGCAGGAGTCTCCGGAGCCGCCGCCGCCCGGTCAGGCTCCACCGCCGCCCGCGCGCTCCCGGGCCCCCGACACACATGAGATTCTTCAGGCTCACTTTCAAGTGCTTCGTGGACTGCTTCTGACTGCGTCGCCCCCGCCGTCCCGCACCCCGCCCGCCCGCCCGCCGCCCCGTCCCCCGGCCCGGCCGCCCCCGAGGCCCCCGGGCGGGCCAGCGCTTTCGGGGCCCTCTTTCCAGGTGCCGCCGGACCTCCTTGCCCGCCCGCCACCTTCGAGGCGCCGCGACCCCCGGCCTCGCGGCCCCAGGGACCATGGCGAAGAAGAGCGCCGAGAACGGTATCTATAGCGTATCTGGTGACGAAAAGAAGGGTCCTCTCATCGTGCCCGGGCCTGACGGTGCCCCGGCCAAGGGCGATGGCCCCCCGAGCCTTGGGGCATCTGCTGGCCGCCTTGCCGTACCGCCGAGAGAGACCTGGACACGCCAGATGGACTTCATCATGTCGTGCGTGGGCTTCGCCGTGGGTCTGGGTAACGTGTGGCGCTTCCCCTACCTGTGCTACAAGAACGGCGGAGGTGAGCACCCTTGCCCCTAAGCATCCTGGCTTCTCGTCAAGGGTCAGTTCCCACTCTCAGCCTGCCACATGCCCACCCGAGCAGTGGGGTGAAAAGTCCACAGGGTGGGGAGACCCGCCCAGAGCGCGTGGGGGCCATGGTGCCCCCTCACCGACCAAGCACTCGGTGACCCAGCGGGCCAGCCTCCACCTCCCGTGGGTCATGTGCCTGGCAATGTAGGGGGGAGGCAATGAAGGAGAGCTTCCTGATGAACTGAGGGGTTGGCTCCCAGACTTCCATCCTAGACTAGGATTGGCCACTGAGGTGGGAAGGGCAGACCTGCCCCCAGTGGAGGGGTCTCTGGGAGGTGAGGAGCCCTGGCTGCCCCCATGGGTCAAGCACACAAATGACACATTGTGTCCCCCCCCTCAAGTGTGCACACAGGAACACACACACACACACACACACACACACAATGGGCCACTCTGTCCCTCTCCCACGCTCTCCACTCCACTCCCTTTTCTCTCTCCTTTCCTCTCCGCTCCCCTCCTGCCCAGGCTTGGAACACTGGGTGCTTGAGCCAGACTTGGGAAGTCTGCGGCCTGGCCTGCCTGGCGCCGCCACTAGACACACTGCATGCACATCCCATGCCCAGTTGCCGAAGCCCAGCTTAGCAACAGTAGTGGCTACTCGCCTGTCCTAGGACTACAAAGCAGAACTGGATTGCTGGAGAGCTAAAAAGCAGCTTGGTGATATGTGGGAAACTGAGTCCCAGAGGGAAGGCCTCTAGTCCAAGGTCACACAGGAAGGATGCCAGGAGCAGGAGCCCGCCCAGCAAACTGCAGTAACTCTTGTTACTGAGGAGTAGAGAGAGCTGAGCTAGAACAGAGTAGGGGTCCTAGAGAGCAGCAGGGGGGAGTAGGTCAGAGCTGCCACTGCTCAGTTCTCCCTTCCTTCCTACCACCCCATGTTTTCTTAACTTGCCTACCTTTGTCTTACACCAATATCTCCACAAGCAAACACATCCAGTTTCCTCTGGTGAACCTCATGAGTGCAAAGTACGGGGTACTTGGGCTCACTGCCTTTGGATAAACCCCCAAGTGTAAGCTCCCAGCCTGGCACACATGCATACCCCTTAGCCATTACTTGTTCTGCTGCCAAAAAGAACTATCACAAAAGATGGTCTGCATGCATAAGCCTGTTTTTGATGCCTGTTTAGGTCACCCTAGGTATGTATCCACAGGTCAAAGACCTTCATGGTTCAGGGAATAAATACTGGCTAGGCACTGTTGTTGTGCCTCCTCAACAATCCTAGAACTCATCTCCTAGAATTGTTCACCTTGAGCCTCTGAGTCAGTGGCCACTCCTGCACTGATTCACTCAGTGGGTGGTCATGGGACTGGGGTGCAGGCTGAAGCTGGGGCTCTGCCTGAACCTTCTAGGACTGTGGATCTGGTCTGTGAGGCCTGGGCAGCTTGGCTAAGAAGTTTGAGTTAAGTTCCCTCCTGCTGCAGGGGGATCATTGGGAGGCATCCTGAATCTACTCTGCTTCCTCCACTAGGTGTATTCCTTATTCCCTACGTCCTGATTGCCCTGGTTGGAGGAATCCCCATTTTCTTCCTGGAAATCTCACTGGGCCAGTTTATGAAGGCCGGCAGCATTAATGTCTGGAACATCTGTCCCCTATTCAAAGGTGAGCCACCCTGAGCCAATTCTCAGTTCTTGTCTTTTCAACTACTGGGATGAGGGTGGGGGAACAGTATGGCTGTGACCTATGTGAAGAAATCTTACCTTACCCTGAGCACTACACTTGAGGACTAGGTAATACCCTCCCTTATTTGAAGACTCAGGAACTAGGGTGGGGGTGGCAGACTTGCTTCAAGGGGAAAGTATGGAGCAGAGGCAGCTAGGCTTAGGGACAGGATCTGTTGAACACACTTGACTCACTACAGAGGTCTTACTACTGTCCTAGAAACTGAACACACAGGGGTGAAGCAATTTGCCAAGGTTGCCCACTCACTGAAGTGGTGAATATTAACCATACTTTAGGTTACTAGAAAGCTCTCCCAGCTGATATGTAATGGTAACTACTAGGTAACCTGGGTGGACGCTTATCTTCTGTAACTGCAGGGTGGCAGTGAGACCTGGGAAAGGGGCAGCATTTGAAGCTGGACAATGAGCAGAATGTAGTAGCCATCTAAGGTACAAGAAGAGGGCTGTCTTTAGCTCTGAACTAGATAGAGGAGATGAAGCATAAGAGAGTAGTGGAGGAACAAGGCAAATATTAGTGGGAGACAGGAAAGGTAGCCTAGTGTTGGAACACACACATATGTGCTCAAAAAGCTTGGAAAAGCCTCTAGCAGGATAAAGGGAAGTTGAAAATACAGGGAGACATACAAGGAGCAAGCTGTCAGGAACTCAGCAGGAATCAGTGCCAGTTCTGGAAGGGGAGATAATGGGGGTGGTAGAAAAATGGCCAAAAGAAGCCCAGAAGGAAAGGAAGCTTCTCACTCCTCAGGCCTGGGCTATGCCTCCATGGTGATTGTCTTCTACTGCAACACCTACTATATCATGGTGCTGGCCTGGGGCTTCTATTACCTGGTCAAGTCATTCACCACCACTTTGCCCTGGGCCACATGTGGCCACACCTGGAATACTCCTGACTGTGTGGAGATCTTTCGCCATGAAGACTGTGCCAATGCCAGCCTGGCCAACCTCACATGTGACCAGCTTGCTGACCGTCGGTCTCCTGTCATCGAGTTCTGGGAGTGAGTCAGGTGCCTCTGGGCCAAGTCCATCCTATTTCATCCCTTGGGCTCTCCATATGTGGTCAAACCATGGGGACACATGGCCAGGGATACAAAACAACCACTCCTAGGCTTTGTCTGTTCCCAATCTCCAGGAGTGCCTAGGCTAGTCCTGGGGCTTGAATAGACATTGCTCCTACAGTAACATAACATTTGCCATTGTCCTATCATGTTGACCTGGTTAATTAAAGAGCTGAGACTGCATATATGCAGAAGGTTGGGGTGATAATGTTGACCTGGGGTAGTCCTCCAGACACCTGATGGTGGGTTCTGGACTAGGGCTGTGGTGAGGGAGGACCCATCAACTCCAAAGCAAATCCCGGTCACTATGCCCTCTGCTAACATGACCCTCAGGTGCCTTTTTTTTTTTTGACCCTAGGAACAAAGTCTTGAGGCTCTCTGCGGGGTTGGAGGTGCCAGGGGCCCTCAACTGGGAGGTCACCCTATGCCTGCTGGCCTGCTGGGTGCTGGTCTACTTCTGTGTGTGGAAGGGGGTCAAGTCAACAGGAAAGGTACAGTTGGAGGCAGGCAGGGTGGAGACAGCATTGACTGGGAGGTTTGCATATCTGAAAGGGACATAAATACAACAGGAGGTGACTAGACTGAGGCTCACCCTGTTGCTGGACATTCTTTCTCAATCTCACATCCAGAGATAGAAGCCTTTAGCCCCAAGGGTAGAAACAGTCCAGGCAGTAGCTACCCTTCCCTGTGTCTACCACTCAGTCCTTTCCCTTTCCATTTCCTCCCCAACCCCTTCCCTGGGGGTAGTCAGTCATTTAGGAATAGAATGACTTTCCCCACCCAAATTCTGAGAGCCATGTGGCCAGCTCACAGTAGCACTGGGAGCTAGCCACCAAGCTTAGGCAGGAAGCCTCTTAAGGGTGAACAGGGGTTCAGAACCTTTCTGAGCACCCTGGCCCCCTAGATTGTGTACTTCACTGCTACATTCCCCTACGTGGTCCTTGTTGTGCTGCTGGTGCGAGGGGTGCTGCTGCCTGGAGCCCTGGATGGTATCATCTACTATCTCAAGCCTGACTGGTCGAAGTTGGGGTCCCCTCAGGTGAGGAAATGTGGTTTGTGGTGACAGGATTGGGTGGGGTACAACCTGTTCAGCAGGGTCTCTTATTACCCTGCTCCCATCCCTTGCAGGTATGGATAGATGCTGGGACCCAGATTTTCTTCTCTTACGCCATCGGCCTAGGGGCCCTCACAGCCCTAGGCAGCTACAATCGCTTCAATAACAACTGCTACAAGTAGGCACCCGCCTCTGCCCTGCCTGCCCTGCCTTGCCCTGCCCTGCCCTGGAACAGTGGAGCTGCTTAAACCAGAACATTCTGCCCTCCCCCCCCCACCAGGGACGCCATCATCCTGGCACTCATCAACAGTGGGACTAGCTTCTTTGCTGGTTTTGTGGTCTTCTCCATCCTGGGCTTCATGGCCACAGAGCAGGGTGTGCACATCTCCAAGGTGGCAGAATCAGGTGAGCTGCCAGACTTTGGCCCACCTCCAGAACTGCAGAACTACCCTGATGTAGGGCAGGCACAAAATCATTCTGAAACATGACAGACAAGTTCAGCTAGCTGTTCAGATGGCTCTAAGCACCTGAAACAAGGCTGTTCTCTAAAGCCAGGGGTCCACCCACCCCTAGGGCTGCAGGGCGTGTCCTCATAGTTGTTGAATGCTGGAGATAGAGATGCTTAAACTGGGCAGTAGTGTACGCCTTTAATCCCAGCACTTGGGAGGCAGAGGCAGGTGGATCTCTGAGTTCAAGGCCAGCCTAGTCTACAGAGTTCCAGGACAGTCAAGACTACACAGAGAAACCCTTTCTCAAAAAGAAAGAAAGAAAGAAAGAAAGAAAGAAAGGAAGGAAGGAAGGAAGGAAGGAAGGAAGGAAGGAAGGAAGGAAGAAAGAAAGAAAATGACATGTTCCTTCATTCAGTCCTTACTATGTCATCCCAGAGCAACCAGCAACTGCCATGGCTATTGGAGCCCAGGGAGAGTAGTGTTCAGTCAGGAGCCCTGCTAATACGGGGTGAGGCTGCCAAGGACCACAGCCTTCGAGACCCCTGGAGTAAGATGTCTGTAGGACCTCAATGGACCTAGCCATGCTGAGGCACAGATAGCCCCTAGGTTTTTATTATCTGGGGGACATGCATGACCTTGAGCATCAGGGTACTCAAGATGGTGCTGAGAGCCAGACTCACCCTGCATCTTTGCACTCAGGGCCTGGCCTAGCCTTCATTGCCTACCCACGGGCTGTCACACTGATGCCTGTGGCCCCACTCTGGGCTGCCTTGTTCTTCTTCATGCTGCTGCTGCTCGGTCTGGACAGCCAGGTTTGCAGGAGCTCTAGGGCAAGAATGGGGTAGGGGCTGGTGGTCAGGGGGCTTGGCACATTGGGCAAGAGATGCACGGGGACATGGGGGACCTGCCTGAGCTGCCCTGGCCACAGTTTGTAGGTGTGGAGGGCTTCATCACCGGGCTCCTGGATCTCCTCCCGGCGTCCTACTACTTCCGTTTCCAAAGGGAGATCTCCGTGGCCCTCTGCTGTGTCCTCTGCTTTGTCATCGATCTCTCCATGGTGACTGATGTGAGTGGGGTTAAGGTGGGCTACTGTCATCTCCAGCCATAGGCCATCTTCTTTCCTGACCAGGCTCTGTTCTTCAGGGCGGGATGTACGTCTTCCAGCTGTTTGACTACTACTCAGCTAGTGGTACTACCCTGCTTTGGCAAGCCTTTTGGGAGTGTGTGGTTGTGGCTTGGGTTTACGGTAGGTCAGGGTGAAGGGCTGGGCTAGAAATTGTAGGGTGGAATGGAGGTGGATGGTCTCCAATTTTACCCTTCCCATCCACCTCACCCTGTTACAGGAGCTGACCGCTTCATGGATGACATTGCCTGTATGATTGGGTACCGACCTTGCCCCTGGATGAAATGGTGCTGGTCCTTCTTCACCCCATTGGTCTGCATGGTAAGGTTGGGGAAGCTAGGAAAGTAGGGTGGTGTATGTAGTGAGGCCCTATGACTAAACACATCTGTGTCCACAGGGCATCTTTATCTTCAACATTGTATACTACGAGCCGCTGGTCTACAACAATACCTACGTGTACCCATGGTGGGGCGAAGCCATTGGCTGGGCCTTTGCACTTTCTTCCATGCTGTGTGTGCCCCTCCACCTCCTGGGCTGTCTCCTCAGGGCAAAAGGCACCATAGCAGAGGTAAGGTCCCTACCCAACTCTTCCCTGTGAGGGACAAACTATCATCCAAAAGCACAGCAAGCTCAGACTAAAGATGAATGGAAGGAAAGCTAAGCCATCATGGCTTCATGTGGCATCAGGGAAGCAAGACCCACCTCTCACTTTCCTGGCTCCACACAAGAACCACTTAACCCTGTTTCCCATTGTAGGGAACATGTCCTATAAGGATGCCCTAAGACAACAGACCTGCCTTGATGGCATGTAGTAGGAGCTAAAGAGGCAAAAGCTGTGCCATGGGGTGGAGCAAGTGACTCAACATGCCCTCCTCTCCCACAGCGCTGGCAGCACCTGACCCAGCCTATCTGGGGCCTCCACCACTTGGAATACAGAGCTCAGGATGCAGATGTCAGGGGCCTGACCACCCTGACTCCAGTGTCTGAGAGCAGCAAGGTTGTCGTGGTGGAGAGTGTCATGTGACAGGCACCCCCAGCTCATATCACCAGCTCATCCTTTGGTAGCCATAGCAGCCCCTGCTTTAGCCTCTGCCCATCCCTCCAGGGGGCCTGCCTTTCCTTGACAGTTTGGGGGTCTGCCTGGGGAGGGGGAGGGAAAGAAGCACCATGAGTGCTAACAAAAATAACCTTTTCCATTTTTAATAAAATGCCAAAAATATCACAACCCACCAAAAATAGATGCCTCTCCTCCCCAGCCCCTTAGCCATGCTGGTACTTGCATTGCTTCCAGGCCCCACCTCCTGTCGTTCTTCCCAGTCCCAGGACCTATTTCCTAGCCTTGCCAGCCCTACCTGCCTGCCTCCCAAGCTCTGCTCTGTAACACACCTTCACCCTAGAAACAACAGTGGCAGCTTGGGGAACAGGAGAGGAGGGAAAGAATAAGGTGGGACAGGAGGGGAGGCAAGAGAGGGACAGTAGAACCAAGGCAAATGTTTCAGCTGGATTAGACCCCTCTTCCCACCCCTATTCTAGAAGCTAGAGAGCCAGTCAGCAATGGAACCTTGTGTTCTTGCGCCAATTGCCACCAATATTAATTGTGTGAGCTTAGGTCTGAGTGTGTGTGTGTGTGTGTGTGTGTGTGTGTGTGTGTGTGTGTATAGAAGATGCGTAGATCTCTTATCTCTTAGTGAAGGTGAATATTAGAAGTAAACAGAGCCTCTGGGCAAAGGAGGCTTGTATTTTGCACATTTTATAAGGAAAAAAAAAACGAGTGAGACTTCTGCTTGTATATTTCTTAAAAAGCCCCAACCATCCCTACCTTACCATTCCTTTCCTTCACATCCCTACCTTTTTTCTCTGACCCTAGCCAGGGAGTATGAATTTATAGATTTAATTTTCATAGGTGAAACAAAAGCTTCAGGCTGTTGAGTATGTGAGTCTGTTGTGTGGATGTTTTGTGTGGTCTCCAGCCTGAGACTGGAGTGGGAAAGTTGGGGCCTCTACGGTATCCCCATGCTATCCTTTTGCCCCTAAGTTTGTTTGGGGTAGAAGGCTACAGGATTGTCCCAGGGTTCTGGGTCTGCTCACCTGGCATGCTCAGGCTTGCCCACACCCTGCTCCTTGGGTTGGACATGATTGCAGCGATCACCCATGGACACAGCCCAGAGAAGGGATCTTGGGCACAGCTCCCACCTCTAAGCTAAAGGCTAACGTATTTTTGACATCTCAAGTCTTCCGTGTAACAGCTTAAACTCACATCTGTGTCCCATCAAGCCTGAGATAGATAAGTAGTCCTGGAAAGGCATCCTTTACACAGGGCTAATCTAAGCTAGGGAGGTGGGGCTGGGTAAGGGTGCAGGCCTTTGGGGACATTCTTAACTGTGCTAAAAAAGCCACTGCAAACATAGCAATAAAAACACTTCATTTTCCAAAAATGGCTCCTGCTTCTGCTTCTCTGAAAGAGGGATGAGGTGGGGATACAGGTGTGGGGACCTTCCTCCAGGATCTGCATTAGGTAAGGCCCATTCTGAGAGACTACCCTGGAAATAGAGCAGGAAAGGAACACAGTCATAAAGCCTCAGTCTCCTAGAGTGAGGAGCGTGGAGTGACAGTAAGTTCAGTAGGAACAAATGCAGCAGAGAAGGCTGGCTGCAGCCTTGTGTTGCTCTTAAGCATTTCACTGAACCAGGCATGGTAGCATGTGGCTATAAGCCCTTCTTCTTAAGATATTGAGGCAGGCTGGGCGTTAGTGGCACACACCTTTAATCCCAGAAGTTGAGAGGCAGAGGCAGGGGGGTCTCTGAGTTCAAGGTCAACCTGTACAGAGTGAGTTCCAGGTCAGCCTCCAAAACAATACAGAGAAACCCTGTCTCAGGAAAATAAAAGATAGACGCAGACAGAGCAATAGAAGTGTTCCTGAGCAAGTAGCCTTCCAAGAGCTAAAAGTAAAGGGCACACCGGGATCACACAAACTAGGCACACTAGTATCTGGGCCTATTTGTGGCACTGGAGTGGGGTAGGAAAGGTTCTTTGGGGTCTACTTTGCTGGCAGAGCCAGAAAGGGCTGTGGGTGACTACATGATGCAGAACTGAGGAGTCAATACAAATATCAGAGGTTTGGCTTGAGCCACAGGAAGAATGGTGCTGCCAGGTCCTGTGATGAAGACAACTGGGAGTTGGCTTTGGGCATGTCATCTGGGAAATGTCATCCAAGTGGAGATCTCTAGTTAGCAAATGGATGCAGGAGTTTATAGTTCTGGAAAGCCTGGCCTGGAGCTAAAACTTCAAGTTCTCATCACATACAGATAAGTCCTGAAGCTCAAAGAGCTAGGGTTAGAGCATAAGTGGGTACAAAGGGAATACTATTCTGGGCCCTGGCTGGCCTTCAATGGTCAAAGATGGCGCTATAGTTCACTGTGTAGCAAAGGACAAGAGTGGCCTTGAACCATATGTGTAAAAACCTCATTAAAAATTTGGAATAAAAGAAGTCAGCTAGGCCAGGTAGCATTGCTGTCAAAGCAGCTACTTAGGCTAAAGCAGGAGGACCGAAAGTTCAAGGCCAACCTAGTAGCTGAGGATATGATCAGTAACAGAGCACCTACCTACAAGGCCCTGGGTTTAGTTCCCAGGTTGCCAACAGTGTGGGGGTGGGGTAGGGTGGTGATAGAGTTAACCTGAGCCTGACAATCCCATCTATTGGGGGGAGCTAAGGCAAGGGAGTCAAATTCAAAGTCTTCCTGGGCTGTAGGGCAAGTTTAAAATCATCCTGGACAACCTATCAAGATTGTCTCAAAACATAAAAAGAGCAGGATATACAAAAACATATACAGCTCAGAAGTAGAACATTTGCCTAGTATGTGCAAAACCTAGTATGGGCCTAGGTTTAATGCCCAGTGGAAGGAGGACCCCAAATGTACATGAATGAATTAAAGTATGGTTTGTCCATAGAATACAGTATTACTCAGCCTGAAAAAGGAAATTGAGACATATGCTACATGGGTGGTCTTGAAGGACATGATCGATGAAATGAGCCACTTCCAAAAGAATTCTGTATGATTCTACTCACAAGAAACTCCTAGAGCAGTCAAATTCATAAAGATGGAGTAGAATGATGAGTAATATGGGCTGGGGTAACGGGAATATGATTTAATGGGGACAACTGCAATATGGGGAGATGAGTACTTAATTGTGCAGATGTCAAATTCTACATGTGCAAGTGCTTAATGCCATCAAATGTGCACTTGAAAATGGTGAAGATGTTTTATGTTGCAAGTATGTAAATTTTTGTTTTATTACAATATAAAAAAGTAATAGAAGACAAGTCTTGGAAGGGTTGGATGTAGTATACGCAAAGGTCAGCCTCTGATGAGTATGTGGCAGCACAGGGAGGATGGTGAGCAGACAGCACTAGTTCTGTTCTGTGCAAAGTGGTTCTGTTCCATGCAGAGCAGGAAGCAGTCATCACCTGGCCACTTCTTAGCACTCTTCTTCAGTTTTTGTCTTTATTCCTTTACAGACCACTGCTCTTGTCCAGAGTGCCACTCCCAATGTCCTGCTTGCCCTCATCTCTTTACGTTTCAGCCTATTATTTTCAGGTGCCAAAGATCTTCCTAAAGTCCACTAGAATTCTCATCAGGCCCTCATACTACTCTTTCTCTCAACTAACTCCACCCATGAGGAGCTCACAGCCTCAGGTTCTCTCTACTGGGTATCTATTCTGGATGAGAGCTCTGGTCTACACTCAACTCCCCTTCAGGCTACAGGCCTTCCCAGTAAACTGTCATAACTCCAGATACAGGAGATGGTGACATCACAGAAAGGCAACTTCAGAGTTCAGTATATGCTTCACTGGGTGCTACAATAGATGGAGCCTGTTTACTCAGGAAATCTGCTTCTATACAAGGGCTTAAGAAACTGAGACCGAAGGGTGGTAGTGGCACACACCTTTAATCCCAGCATTCGGAGAGCAGAAGTAGGTGAATCTCTGTGAGTTCAAGGACAGCCTGGTCTCCAGAGGTAGTTCCAAGACAAGTTCCAAAGCTACACACAGAAACCCTGTATCGACCCCCGCCCCAAAAGAAACTGAGACCAAAAGGTCCAAGTAGAGTGAGAAAATGGAATGGTAAACCTTTGGACAAGATGCCCTAGAAGCTGGGTCAGAGAGGGTAGTGGCCAAGGTCAGAGTAGAAAAGCAGGAGAGTGATCTGGACTTTAGCCTTCCAAAGCACAGACAAGCAAGCCTAGGGAGGCCTGAAGTAGTCAGGAACACTTCCTAGAAAAGCGGACTACTCCAATGTCTTAGCATAGCAACCAGAGGGTGTTACCAGAATACCCCTGCCCCCATGGGCAACACCTTTAGATTGCTGGGAAAGGGGTGGATTCCTCACAGAGCAGACATTTTTTGAGGGTGGGAAAGAGTGGTAGGATGCTTGAGAAGGCAGCAGCTTGCCCTAATCCCAGACAGGTCGGACAGGAGTAGGAACATAGTTATCTATCAACCATCTAGCCAATATCAACATCTTTAGGAGTCATTCCAATTCCAACAGACACTTATAACTTGCTCCCACAATCCCTACACCTAGTTTTCACAGACAGCAGGCACAGCACACACCCTGAGCAGAAAAGCTGATAAAAGAGGGTAGGGTTAGGGTGGAGGGGTGACAAGTACCTAATCAGGGACAGGCCGTTTCTTGTCCCCTGCTGGAGGGCAGCTTAGCTGCATGTTGATCTTGCTCTAAATAAGTAAGCAGTGAGGCTATCGACCTTACAGCAAAGCAAGCCAATGCCGAGAGGCGGGACCCCATCCATCATAGCTGGTGGGCAATAGAGAGCACCAAGCACTGTGCAGTCCCTTCTTGATTGCCTTGCAGCCCCTCTCCACTGCCTTGTACTGCTACAGCCAGCCAGCGCTAGGTCACTGCCAAGGACATTCTAGTCTCCCAGTCAGCATTAGTCAGAGGTCATGCTGTAAACCTTGGGGGGGGGGGGTTGGGCAGGGAGTGACTGGTGGCACCCTGCCACATTCTATCTGTCCTGAATGTGATGAATAGGAACTCAGAGAAGGCACCAGGAAGTCCTGCTGGTTTACCGGGCTTCCCAGACAGTTGCCAACTCCTAGGGAGACTGACAAGACAGACACTCCCCAAGAGTCATAAAGTAGAGTTGTCCTCAATGAAGAAGAGCAAGAAGGGCAGGGGCAGAGAAACAAGAGCTTTGAGGGCAAGTGTGAACCTGCTCTTCAGGGGCTAAGAACAAGGAAAGGGAAAGAGGGGAAGGGGAAGGGGAAGGGGAAGGGGAAGGGGAAGGGGAAGGGGAAGGGGAAGGGGAAGGGGAAGGGGAAGGGGAAGGGGAAGGGGAAGGGGAAGGGGAAGGGGAAGGGAAGGGGAAGGGAAGGGGAAGGGGAAGGGGAAGGGAAGGAAGAATACCACACTGGGCCTCTGCAACCTTCCTGGACACCATTCAGCTTTGAGAGGGGAGAAGCAGAACTATCCCCCCAAAGTCTCAGACACAAACACTTTGTCACATAACAACCTTTATTGCCCCCCAGGGATGAAACAGTTGACCTGCCTCATAGCTTCCTTTACGACACACAGCAAAATAAATGGGGCTTAACTGTAGGCCAGGTCCCAAGTGCCCTTCTACACTTGTAGGAGTGGAAAGTGCCCTGGCCAGGTAGGACTGTGGCAAAATTACTCTGAATGAACAATAATCGGTCCCTTTGGGTATGATGGCAGGATGTGTAAAGGGGTCAAAATGATGATCTATAAACTACGGAATAAAACTGGGGAAGCAGACGGGAATAAACCCAAGTACCAGAGGAATGAGAGGCTAAGCTCCCAGTGAGCATGGTCATGTGGAAGCCAGCTGCAGGCAGGGAAGAAACAAGCCTTTACTCCTCCTTCTTGTCCGAGGGACCACGTACTGAGGCCTGGAAGAGGAGGAAAGAAACCCCAAAGAAGTAAATTAGCAGGACCTACCCCCACCCCTTGAGCCTTTAGTATTACACCCCCCAAGCACTTGGTTCCTCCTTCCTGTTAATAACAAACAAACAAGTACCCAAATAAGCAAGGTGCCCTACCCTCAACAATACCCAAAAGCTTGTGAAAGTGGATGTATCAACTTATCAATCCACTAGGGAAGACTCTGGACCTAATGCCAGGAGAGGACTGGCAGGACCTCAGTAAGTTGAGTCCCACTGGGGTGCAGTGGCAGCTGGAGGCAATAACTACAGTTCTCATTTACTGCAGTAAGACTTCCTCTAGAACACACTGCAGATCACCAGCCTGTAGGGCCTTTCCACCCTGTTCCTTAGTGGTCAAGAGATAGTATCTGCCATAAAAGCATGAGGACCTGGGTATAATCCCCAGAACACATAAAAAGCCAGGTATAGTAAAGCATGCTTGTAATCTCAGAGCTGGGGAGTCATATCAGGCAGATGTGTATAGCTAGTCAGCTTAGTCTATTTTGTAAGTTCCAGGCCCATAAGATGAACAGCTCTTGAGGAGTGATACCAAGGTTATCCTCTAGTGTCTGTGGACATGTGCATGGACACATGGATCCCAACCCCCAAGTCCTGCCCAGATACCCTGGTCTATTCTGAGGGCCCAGGCACTCCATGTAGAGCTGGGCCCTTTGATGTAAACCAAATAAATCTAGGGATATTTAGCTGACTCCTTTCACTCACATTCCTAAGCACCTGAGCTTCCAGCTATACCTCGAGTTGTGAGGTTAGCCTGAAAACTCACTTGCTTCAGACTTTGACAAACAATTACCCTCCCTGCCAATCCCAAAGGAAAGTTAAACAGAAGATCCCTACTTATTGAAAGGTTTTTGTTTTTGTTTTGAGGCAGAGTCTCAGTATGTAGTATAGACTGACCTGGAATATTCTCAATTCTCCAGCCTCAACTTCCTAAAGTACTAGCATTTCAAGTGTGGCCAGCATACACAGCTTTCCCATGTACACTTCTGATGAAACCCTGGCTTAGAATGTTAAGAAGTCCCTCTTTTTGGACTTGACACTGAATTAAAGGTAGGAAGAGCTCAAAGCAGAGAGCCAACCTATTGATATGGGCTGCTTATAAAAGGTTCTGGACCAGCATCTACTACCATGCCATACCTCCTGCATGAAGGGTTCTAGTAGCTGAGTTTGTTTCAAGTCCACACTTAGCAAAAAAAAAAAAAAAGAGAGAGAGAGACAGTGGAGCAACACCAATAGGACATCCAGACCTACTGCAAGGCCTAAAGAAGAGACAGGAAGTTCCCCTAGGAACTGTGCTACAGGACCCTGACCCTAATTAACCTGCACATACAGGTAGAGAAACACTGACCTGCAGCTTGGCATGCTCTTCCAACAGTCGGTCATATTCCTTGGTAAGGCCCTCAGACTGCTTCTGCATGGCCAGAGCCTCGTTTTCAGCTTTCTCTAGTTCTGGCAACAATACAAATGAATATAGAAAGAAATTATGTAAGGGGGAAAAAAACCTACCTACTCAAAACATGGAAATTTGCTCTGAATCTGTCTCAAAAGAGGTGTACAGAAAGGTTCCAGTATTTGTCAATGTCTTGTCTTCATATCTCTGCCACCCAGAGCACTTCCCCTATTAGTCCCTTCAATGGAGGAACATTAATGGTTCTCAGAAGGAGTGACCTTTTGACTGGCTGGCTGTGAGAAGCAATGAGCAAAATTCCAGCATCAAGACTCCTAGTGACAATAATACCTTACAGAGTATCAGTGGTCAATGCCTACAGAATGAGTCTGAAGTTAACCTAGGAGAAAGGAAAGAGAAGGGAGAAAGGGAAGATAGACTGGACAAATTCTTTTTCCTGACACTGCTTTTGTTCTCAGCTCCCCAGCATCTTGAGGCTCCCCTTGCCTGCCTGTCTTGACAAGAAACCCCTAGTAGGTACTACTAGCATGCAAAACAGCTGCTAGGGCTTTTCCAAAGCCTACTCAAATCACAGAAATGTTCTAGCAGCGAACTTGCTCAGTCACATTTGGGCATGAAGGTGCAGAATGCTATTTGCTTCCACCCAACTTTTGAGTTTGCACATGAAGTGTTACAAGGCAGCATCAGTGTGCAGTGGAGCCTCTGGATGTAATAGGAGGGCAATTCTCACTTTTCTTGGTGTTGGCTAGCTCATCTTTTAGCTTCTTCAAGTCATTCTTCAGGATCTTGTTCTCCTCTAATTTCACCTCAGCACTCCCAGCATCCAACTTTCCTCCGTCCACAGCAGCTCCCTAGGGAAAATGAAGGTGAATAATCTCCAGATCAGTGCACTCCATGGAACTGGGATTTCTCAAGCTACCTCTAGCAGTTACTTGCTCTTTTGAAAATGTCAAGACAGAACTGGCCACTACAAGCTCCCAGGCACAGACAAGGATGTGGCTACCTGCTGAGGAATGAAGAATGGCCAGCAGGGCACCCACTGTAAGCTCATAGGCCACATACTGATTACCCTGGCCCCTAGACCACCGATCAAAGTCAATGGCTGTGTGGAGTTTACTCATCTAACCAGAGACTCAACTTGTTACCTGGAGGAGCTCTCTGACCACATAACCTAACCATTCCTATTCCTTCTCTTCCCTGGCTCTTGCAGCTCACTGAAGCCAATGACTCCAAAATTTGTTCCTATCCAACTGCACCCCACCAATCTCCAAACCATCACTCTCCTTCATAGCTTGGCTTACACTTCACCTCCTCTGACAGGCCAGCAAACTAGTCTCTGCATCTTCCCTAGTACCAAAGGGTCCATTAGTGCCATATTACTGAAGGGTTGCAGCTAACAGCTAACTTCTGAAAAATAAGAGGTTGAATCACAGCATAGGTCTCTGTTCTCAGATTTATTCTCATTAGAGTAGACTGCAACTGGAACCAGCACATGGGTACAATAGTTGCAATGGCCTCTTCCTCTACTGTGTCCTTACAATCTAACAGAAGGCAAGAGACTCACTCCAGATCCTTCCAACAGGCACACCTTCTCCACTAAAAACTTTGTCAGGCAACAGCACTATCACACAGGTCCCAGCCTAAAAGTGACCACTGTGGACCCTTAGAAATGTGGCTCTAGAACTGTAGTTCTGGGCATCCCACTCAAGTTGTGCAGGCAGAGTTAACTCACCTTCTTTAGCTGGTCATTCTCCTCCATGTATTTCTTGGCCGCCTCACTGGCACTTTCTGCCTGCTTTTTAAAGGCTTCATTGGAGGCCAGCAGTGTGGCCTGCTGGGAGATGAGAGTTACCAGGCGTCTAAGCAGGCTGCAATTGTTTACACAAAGAGGAGAGAAGTGAGAAGCACGAGAGCAAAGGGCCTGGCAGGAACTCTTCTTGGCTACTACATGCCCAGCCTGCCTCTAGCCTGGACCTGGCAACACAAAGTGGGGCCCAGGAAATGGCCTCTGCCAGTTCCCCCAAACAGCTACACTGGACTCTGGGAAATACCTCCGGGAGGAATTGGAAACAGAAGTACACCCAGGAATGGCCTAGCTATACAGCAAAGCTCTTGAAACACCAACACTTTCCAGGTTAGGACCTAGATGTGCTAGACAAGCCTCAGCACTGTTTTTTCCCTACGAGGCCAGGCTTGCCTCCCTAAGAGAACAATGTCAGATAAAAAAAAATTGGGACATTTCAAACATGCCAAGTGAATTCCTCATAGCTACTTTATGAGGTAGTTACTACTGCTACCCTCATTTGACAGAAAACCGAGGTTCAGCAGGATGAAGCAATGTGCCTAAGATGAAGAGCCAGAAATTCACATAGCTGTAATTTCAACTCCCATCTACTTGGTTCCAAAACCTGCACTGAGAGACATACTCTTAGTTAGCATCCAGGTTCCAACATGAGTAGAAGAAAAAAAAACTATTCTCTTCCAAATCCCTTTCCTAAATACATCTTACAACCAACTGCCATAATGTATGTTATATAATAGCACTCAAACTGAGGTTGTCTTTCACTACTTGGGACAGAGAAAGAAAAATCAGGACAGGTATCTGTTGCCTGTCTTAAGCAGGTGGAAAAGTAAACAGGTAGCTAGTGGGGATATGCAGTGGTCCCTGAACAGTAAGACTAGATAGAGGGCAAAAGGACTTGCTACAGCTTTGAGAAAGGCACTGCTCGGGAAGCCAGGAAAGGGGAGTACTTTCCCACATGTCTAGCTGCAGCACTTGGGAGTCAGGCAAAGTGCATAAAGAGGCCTGGGGAAATAGGAAGAAAACAAAAAAACGTTCCTGATGCCTGTTCCCAGGCACTTCAACACAAGTGCTTGCTCAGAAAAGTAGCAGCAGCCAGTGCTGGCCTCTCTGGTCCATGGTCCATTGACATTCTGTCATCCCTACCTACAGCCTGAGCAGGCAAGGGAACCAGAAGCACAGAGCAGGTGAACTCTATTCTCAGCCTCAGCCCAGGCTCTTCAGGGCTCCAGCAGAACCCTTTTTAAGAATGCACCTGTGGAACAGAGGGGCTCTGTAGGTCTTGCTTTGGGGACAAGCTCCCAGGTGTCTCTGGTGGTACAGTGAGAACCAGGCTGTTGATTCCTGGCAGGAGAGGAGAATTTCCAGTGACATGTGCTCTCTAAAATTAGCAGCCAAGACCTCGTGGCCTAGAGCTCAGGTTTCCCTGCCTCAGCCCAGAGCTGCCCACCAGCCTGCCCCCCACTGGGTTAAAGCCCTGAAAGTAGAAGAAGCTACCAGACAACCCAGCAGCCAGTGAGTAGTCATGGGTCTGACTCACAGTGGTGAGAAGTCACAGAGAAGCCAGAAAGAAAGGCAACTGTGACTAGTCCCAACTTCCAGCACAGAAGCTTCCTAGTTCCTAAACAGGTCCCTATAAAGTTTAAGAGGGCCCTCCCCATAGTTAGAAATGGGGGTGGGGGTGGTTATGTGTGCCACCTGGTGGTAGAGATAGGGCCCATGGACACTGCTGGGTTCTAGTAAAGATGAGTGAGTAAACCCAAGGGTTGCCACTCCCACCTGGTCAGGCAAATGGCTCCTAGGGAGAGTCAACAGCTGTTACCCCAGTGGTAGATGACTGCCACAAGCAGAAAGGTGGTTGCAACATCTATCTTAAGTGTTATCCTAGGCCTTTCTTGGATCTTGTGAACCAGGGTTTCTTAGATAGTCCAGGATACACACAGAATACAGCATCCATAAAACCCAAGCATAAGACCTTGGTCAGTGTCTGCTCACAATTCTAGCCTTTGGTTTTCAGCCATTAAGAAGAAAGCCACACTGCCAACCAGGTCCTGATATTCCTTCCTCTGGCCAACTGTCATGAACATTTCCCATCTCCCTTCCAGGGCACCGTAGTTGGTCTCCAGGGGCAAACACTGTAAGTGCACCCCAAGCACACACACTGACAATTCTTTCATATGACCTGTGTTGGAGCTATGGCTCTAATCCATCCAAGGCTAACTGTGAATCATTTTCCCTGGTATATTGAATCTCATGCCCTTGCCTACAACTTCTCCTCATCAACTTTCTTATTATTTCCACTTAAGCCCATCTTCTCTCCTTCCTACTTACACCCTGCCCTTGCCCCCTAACTGCCTCATCCTTCAACCACTCAAGTCTTCAGAGGATATGCACTCTGTAACATATGCTGCTACTAATAGGTCACTTTTAAGATGTCTGCTACCTAGTACTCTATCCCTCAGGTGTCTACTCTGTATTCTAGATGTTCTTCCAGCTAACGTTATCCCCTAAAGAGTTTATCTGCTACCAAACTCATAATTCAACTACCTATTAAACATCAGCTTTTGATGCTATCACAATATTCCAAACACAGTCTGCCAAGATGGGTCTTCTCTTACTCCAGATGAAGGTACCAAGTGTGTTCCTGCTGTAGTGCCAAGCATGTAAACTGTTTTGGACTCTGTCCTCCCTGCTCCTCACCCCAAGTCACTATCCAGTGTTCTCCATGTCAACTCTAGAGAAGACACCCTCTAGTGATCCCACCATCAGTGCCTGGTGCTTTCTCCCTACTGAAATCTGTACGAAGTTCCTATCCACTCCAGAACTGACAAATTTGACTAGTTTCTCCTCTAGTTGAGCCACTGTATGGGAGTAATGCCAATCCATCTCTGAAACATGCCTAGTTCTACACATCAGCCATCATACAATTTCATAGCCAATTCAACCATCACCTCCCTTGGGAAAGCCTTCCTTGTTGGGGAGATACCCTCTGATACTTCCACAGCAGCCCTCCAGTACATACTAGGCTCTTGTATTCACTTGCTCGGGTTATTCAGTTATCTGGTTGCCCTATCAAGCTACAAACACTTTTAGGATGACCCTAAACATGCTATCTCTACTCTCCCAGACCAGGTACAACAAAAAGAAATTAGGTGACATAATCTCACTCCTGGGACAGTGAAAGGGATATGTTTGAGGCTGCTTATCATGCCCAAGCCTGCCCTTCTTTTCTTGCTAAACCTGTGTCTACCTGGCAGCCTGGCACTGGGGGAAGAGGGAGAAGACAAGGTGATATAGTACTCACTGCTCTATCTAAAAACAAAGAAGATAAAGGAAGTAACAGGAAGCTACCATCGAACAAGCTGGGCTTCTGGCCTAAGTGGCAGCTGGGAAGCCACATGGAAAACTCCATTTAGTACCTCAAGATAGGGATATGCCCAAACTCAAGTCTCCACTCCAAACCTTAAGGCCCTGGCAAGACAGATGAAGCCTTTCCAGTATTTGCCAGTCTAGGAGCCTATCTTCTGGAACATTTTATTGCTCTTTCTCACACTGAGCTACTCATCCAAATTCCACTTGCTAGTCACCTCTCAGGCACTGTCAACATTGTTCTCTATGGCATTTTCTAGGCCCCTAGAGCTGAGTGCGGCATATGGTGAACAAGGACAAGCTTCAGAATTGCCATACTCTGATCCCAAAACACATAAGCCTACAGAAATCAGAAATGACTACTTCGTGGCCTCTACTCCTGATATCTATTGTGCATTGCTTTGTTTCATCTTCTGAAGAGTGTTACTCAGATTAACTATTCATATCCATTCACTTAAAAAAAGCATAGGTGAAAACCAAAGAGCCAAAGAAAGCTCCTAAAGGTCTAGAGTAGTCATTGACAACAGCTTAGGGTTCAGATTAACTGAATCCAAGCACAGAGATCAGAATTTAACAGAATACAGATGTGTCCTTGGCAGACAAACACGTGAACTCAACTTGGCATTCCTGGTAAAATATTCTTGGATGTTAAGCAGGGCTATCATGCTTTTATAAAATGCTGAGTAAACAAGAGAAGGCAAGAGAAACAGAATCTCTCTCTGGCCTCTAGAGAAACAATACCAACATCAAATAGAGAGGCATGGCTCACAAGTACTTTTCACCTATCTACCCCAGTGAGCAAACAGAAGGAGAAAAACATGAACAGGGAGTGGGAGAATTGAAAGGTCCCATGGTGTGTCCCAGAACAGCTTCAGCTGAGAAGCTACCCCTGCATACATAAGTTGTATACACAAGTTCTATGCTTCTGCCCCATGCCAAGTAGGGCCTTGGTGTCACAGTGCCATCTGCTGACTTCATACTGTTACAGTCTAGAAAAATCCTAAAGTGTGGCATGATCTTGGGACACTCTTTAAATATGCCTCAACTATTGGAAGAAAAGATGAGGTGGCTACCCTGACAAGGAACCACAACCAGGAGATACCCACACATGACTTCAGGTGAAGCAAGGTAATAACAGAGCTTCAATTGCTCTAGGACTCTCAATCTCAAGTACTAGCAGTCATGAAAATAAGGAAGACACAGAGGGTCAAGGCAGCCATGTTCAAAAACAGGAGCAATAACTCAAGGCTCTCCAAGGAGACCCATATGGCTGAGTTATGGTAGAGGGTAAAGCAAAGACTCCTGGGATCACAGCATCAAGGATCTATGTCAACTCTCCATGTGCAAGGTAACATGTCGGAAAAATCCCTTGACCAGGGCACAGTAGACAACTAGATAGAGCAAAACTAGCAGAAGAACACTTAGTAGGAAAGGCTCTTGCCACTGAACACAAAAAAGGATAATGGTGACTCTGCTGCAATAGCGGTTCTAAAGGTAGAAAAGAGGGGCTATGAGAAGGGACCTACAGGCTATGTCATGGGTACTGTTTCAGATTTAAAGAAAGTTCTGGAGGCTATTACAGAAGAATATGAAAGTTTGTTTACAGTATTGCATGTTTTTAGACTTAACATGGTGACAATGGGAAGTATGTGATTATGTGTGTTTTACATTAAAATTGTACAAGACATATGGGATGAGACAGGATAGCTCATATTCAGTTCCTGGGTTTGGAGACAGTGTTAAAATATTTGTTTACAGGCACAGCACATATCACAAGGAAAGAAACATACGAGGTAGGAAAGTGGCTTAAGTATTTGTGTAAACAGGTGGCAGAAGCAAGTTCATCTCCATGTATTCTAACTTTGGCCTAGCAGAAACCATGCCATTCTCCATGGGTGAGTATGCCTGGCTCTCTCTCACCACTGGCACTTCATCTTCCTAGCTCCCCTCTCCTTTGCAGCCCCTAAGCCTCCTCTTCTTTTTGGAATACACTCAATCCTGACTGTCTGTACCCAGTCCAGCTTGCCTGCCCTGTACTCCCAGGCATGCCCTCCCAATGTGTTTGTTCTGCTGCCCCTATCCATGAGCTGCTCCTTCAGAAGCCTCCTTATGAAGCAGTCCAGAGTTCCCTTTTTTTTAAGGGGGTGTTTTTTGTTTTTGGTTTGTTTTGTTTTTTTAAAGATAGGGTTTCTCTGTGTAACAGCCCTGGTTGTCCTGGAACTCTCTTTGTAGACCAGGCTGGCCTCAAACTCACAGAGATCCACCTGCCTCTGCCTCTATCTCCCAAATCCTGGGATTAAAGGCTCCCTTTCTAGCCAGCGACATGGTCCTCATGTTCACTACACCCAGAGCAGAACACCCCAGCTGCCAGTGCCTCTCATATCACCCATCCCTGACTCCTGTTATTACTACCATGGTTCAGACACTAGCATTTCTCATGACTTTCCACTCCTAGATTCTTCAGTTTTCCTCCATCCAATATGCTCTTACAAAAAAAAACCAAACAAACAAACAAACAAAAACGTAATGCACGATGCTGGCCAGACATAGTACTACTAAACAACTTAATTGTCCACCACTGAGAAACCTTGCCCTTTGTCTCTCCTGACCCATCTATTCCACCCTATTTGCTAGGACCTGTCCAGCTCCTCCTGGTGAAGCAAGAACACAGAAGGCAAAGAGAAAGCAGAGTCAACACAGACATTCCCAAAAGAACCAGAAGACTCACAAGTCAGATTAGCTAATAGGAAAAATGACACTGAGAGTTATTTCCCACTGATTATATTAAGAAAATAGGTCCAAAGGCTTTGTGCCCCTACCATTTGGAAACTGGTAGACACAATACTGGAGAGAGAGAAGAGTGTTTTGGAAACGCATTCACAATAAACTAGCTTAAAAATTCAAGTTAGTGGCCAGGCGGTAGTAAAGGTAAGGTAAGATAGTGTAGAAGTATACATCTTCCTGAAATGCAGAAGTAGGAATGTGTACTGAATAGCTCTGGCTGACATTGAACATGCTATGATCTTCCTGCCTTTGGCCACCCACATGCTTGGGTTATAGGAATGAACAGGTAAAGCTTGATTCTGTTTTTCTAAATGAGGTAGATTCTCAGGTGGTAGCGGTATAGCCCTTTAAGACCAGCACTTTGGAGACAGAGGCCGGCAGATGCCTGTGAGTTTGAGAAAAGCCTGGTCTACAGAGTGAGTTCCAGGACAGTTTAGGCTACACAAAATCCTGTCTCAAAAAACAAAGAAGAGGTGGATTCATCAAGAAAAAAAATTCTATGTTCATGGTCAAAGCATTCAAAAATTGAATCCTCAACACTGCCAGTGACAAGCTCTGGGAGTCAGGGAAGCTTCTGAACTACCCTGAATGTGAATTTCTTCCTTGCAGAAGTGTAAAACTTTATTAAATGCCTTGTCTTAGGATGCTTAAGGAGTAATAAGATTGATATTATGTATTAAAGGATCTGGAAAGGTATATATAAAGACTGGCTACTGTTGGGCATGGTGGTACATACTTTTAATCCCAGCACTTGAGAGGCAGAGGAGGAAAGTGAGTATTTGCGAGTTTGAGGACAGCCTGGGATTCATAGTAGACCATCTCAAAGGGAAAAAGTGCAGCTATAAACAGGGCTAGAGTGGTGGCTCAGTGGGTAAGACTGCTTACTGTGTAAGTGTGAGGACTTGAATTCACAATAGCCTTTTTCTTTTCTTTTTCTTTTCTGAGACAGGGTTTCTCTGTACCTTTGGAGCCTGTCCTGGAACTCACTCTGTAGATAAAGCTGGCCTTAAACTCACAGAGATCCACCTGCCTTGGTCTCCCAAGTGCTGGGATTAAAGGTGTGTGCCACCTCGCTCAGTAGCCTGTTTTTTACGCTTCACTTTTTCTCTTTTGGGGGGCCCACCACCCAGCCCCCAAATAAACCATACACACACACACACACACAGAGAGAGAGAGAGAGAGAGAGAGAGAGAGAGAGAGAGAAAGAGGGAGGGAGGGAGGGAGGGAGGGAGAGGGAGAGAGAGAGAGAGAGAGAGAGAGAGAGAGAGAGAGAGAGAGAGAGAGAGAGAGAGAGAGTCTTATTATTACTTATAAATGTCTAACCTAAGGTTGGTTTATTTCTTGTCCAGTTTTCTTAAATTAACCTGACTACCTTTGCCTCTGGGCTTTTATATTTTTGTACTTCTGTATATCTTACTTTCACTCTTACTCCATGGCTAGCTGGGTTGCCGGTCCCTGACGTCTCCTCTCCTTAGTCTCTTGCTCCTTCTCTTCCCAAATTTCTCCTATTTATTCTATCTGCCTGCCTGCCCCACCTATTCTTTCTCCTGCCTCGACTTTGGGCATTCAGCGCTTTATTAGACCATCAGGTGTCAAAGAATCACAGCTTCACAGAGTTAAACAAATGCAGCATAAACAAAAGCAACACATTTTTTGCACCTTTAAATGCTCTAGAGCATAATAAAATGTAACACATCTTAAAATAATATTCTACAACACTAGCCCTCAAATAAAAAGTAGATCATGACTACATGCACCTATAATCCTAGTACTGTGAGGAACTACAGGAGGATTTCGGGAGCTTACTTGCCACTGACACTGAATCTACCCTCATTTCAGGCTAGCAGGAGATCTATCTCAAGGGAAAATAATGTGGAAAGTAACAGAGCCAGGCACCAGATGTCCTCCTCTTCTAGCTTCCACATCCCCACACATACATACACATACACCAAGTGGTCATACAACATTTTAGAGAGCTTATTTCCCTACTTTTGCCCATTTAAAGTCTTATTTGGGTGAGACGAAGGTTAAAGCAGTTGAGAAGAGCTTATTTAATATGCAAAAGACCCTGAGTTCACTTTCTACCACTACAAAAAGCCTTACATTCCTCTAATAAACACATGCTACCATTTTACTTCTTGATCTTCAGATATATGAAAGGCAATAAGATATTACAGTTACTAACGTCTTACAGAAAGACTAACAAACAGGGAAGTAGAGTTTAGCTCACAGACTATGCCAACACTTGCCTCAAAAGCCAGGAAAAAGAGCATTCTATTCTGTGATCTGCAACTGGATGTGAGCTAAACTCACTCATCCAGTCCTAACAAGTTTCATCACTGCAAGGAATCTGGTATCTGGACCAAATCTAGAATAAGGCATGGGTTCTATGTATGGCAGTTTCATCTGAGTGTCCTCTATTTACAAAGGCCCACTTAATTTAAAAGGATTGTTACAGTCCCTCCTGGTTTCAGCTAGAACTGAACAAAATACACTAGACTCAGACACATACCCACCCCACAGAGGACATCATGTGGCTGGTCAATGTCCTAGATAAGCCCTTGTTTAATAAATGTGAAGATTGGGGTTGAGAGAGGAAGGCTGCTTATTTAAATCCACATAGCTGCTGGAAAAGAAGCGTGGGTATGGGTACATAAGCCCTATGACCTCTAATGCCCATTCTACTGCCCTTACAAATACAGATAACCTGACAATGTGAAGGTATCTGCTGTCCAGCTATGCGCCCATAGAATATGAGCATCAGTGTCCTGATTCAAACATGATATACTAAGGGTAACTCAGTGTGCTATCTCCTATTCGGCTACCTTATTTGACTTTCTGTAGAGCAACCCAGCAATTTAATGCTCCATGGTTTGCTAAAAGCCTCACAAAATAATTCTCATTATACAATCAAATTTGACACAATAAATAGACATTACTCTTGATAGTCCATATAGTAATACACATATATAGCTATCATCCATTAAAAATAAATAAGAGTAGTTTGGGAGATGGCTCAATGTTCAAAGTGTTTGCAAGCATGAGGACATAAGTTCCAACCCCCAGCACCTATGTAATCCCAGTGCAGGGTCAGGGGAAGACGAGTAAAGGCAAATTCCTAGACGTCTCTGGACAGCCAGAGTAGTTGAAAAAGTGAGTTCCAGATTCAGTACAGAGACTCATTCTCAAAAGAAAGATGGAGAGCCACAGAGAAAGATACTGACACTGACCTCCATATTCACATACTCATATTCACACGCACTCATGCATGCGCGCAAGTCATATAAAAAAAGTGTATCAGAGCCAGACATGGGGATTTTGGGGGAGGTGGGGTGGAGCAGGAGGATGGGGGGAACTGTGGTTGGTATGTAAAGTGAATAAAAAAGTTTTTAAAAAGTTGTTTCTTTATGTTGACAAAACAAATGATAAACAGAAGTTAAAACAAAACAAACAAACAAAAAAAAACAGGAAAGGAAAGACCCATGCTAGGCCCAGTCCAAAGAAGTGGAGCACCATGTTTGAAAAACAAAAACAGGGGAAAAAAAAGAGCCAGGCATAATGGTGAAGAAGAGGCTCAATCTCAAAAAAACAACAAGAAAAAAAAGGCAAAACGATGATATATACTTTTAAATTCAGCATTCAGGAGGCAAAAGCAAGTGAATCTCTATGAGGGCTACATAGATCTCTCTTTGTTTTGTTTTCGAGACAGGGTTTCTCTGTGTAACAGCCCTGGATCTCCTGAAACTCTCTTTGTAAACCAGGGTGGCCTTGAACTCACAGAGATCTGCCTGCCACTGCCTCATAAGTGCTGGGATTAAAGGTATGGGCCACTATCACCTGGAAGACATCATCTCTTTAAAAATAAAAAAAAAGTACCTAAGTTTGGAGAGGCTTATATACAAGAGAACACATAGAACAAAAACAAAGGTATAAAAGGTATTTACCTATTAATTTACTATTAGAGCCAACCAACAGTATTGGTTGACAGATTCAACGATATATTTCTTTTTGGTTTTTGTGGTGGTTTTGTTTGTTTGTTTGTTTGTCTTGTTTTGTTTTGTTTTTTTGAGATAAGATTTCGCTCTGTAGCCCTGGCTGTCATGGAACTTATTCTGTAGACCCAGTCTGGCTATAACTCACAAAGATCTGTCTGCTTCTGCCTCCCGAATAATTGGATTAAAGGCGTGTGCACTACCACCTAGCAAGAACGTACTTCTAAAAGAAATTAGAAAGACTACTAGCAGTCTGAAGCTAGCCTGTGCTATTCAGCAAGACCCTTGCTCAAAAAAAATTAATTCAAAGTTCAGAAATATCCCTAGTACTACTTGTAGCTATGCCTGGGGATAAGATTACAAGGGAGTTTGACATTTCTCTAATTATTTGTGTTTTTTTAAAAAAAATAGTGTTGCCAGGTTGTGGTGGTTGGCACATGTCTTTAATCCCAGCACTCAGTAGTTTGAGGTCAGCCTGGTCTACAGAGTGAGTTCCAAGACAGCCAGGACTGTTACACAGAGAAACCCTGTATTGAAAAACAAAACAGTATCAAGGGTCATGCATAAAACATATCCCCAGACTGATATTTCTGGGTTTGCTTTTCCCTCTAATATTCATATTCTCATCTTCACATCCTCCCCACCTCAGTCTGAAACTATGCCCATGCATGCCAGTAAAGGCCAAGGGAGGACATCTAATATCCTGCTCTATCACTCTATCATGTCTCCCCTTAAGACAGTGTCTCTCAATGAACCTGGTGCTAGGCTGGCAGCCAGCAAGCCCCAAAGATCCTCCTGTGTCTACTTAATCATAACACTGGAATTATAGGCTTTTTTAAAAACATAATTACTAATGATCTGAACTATGGGCCCCCATGGTTAAAAAAGGATTTTTAATGCACTGAATTATCTTCCCACCCTCTCAGTTTGACATTTCTTCTATAGTTTGAAGGAATTAAGACTCTTGTTTATACCTGTTTGTGACCAAGTATAATTCTGTAACTAGCCAGGTAGTGGGGGTGCACGCCTTTAATCCCAGCACTCAGGAGGCAGAGACAGGATCTCTATGAGTTCAAGGCCAGCCTGGTCTACAGAGCAAGTTCCAGGACAAGCTCCAAAAGCTACAGAGAACCCTGTCTCAAAAAACAAAACAAGAAATAAACAAAAAAAATCTGTAACTAGAAAATTAAAAAAGATGGTTATTATTTAAGTGTTTCTGAGTAACACATAAGAGTTTTATAGATATAGGATATATAGGCAGGAATATTTCTGTGGCTAAGATCACACAAAAACAGAAATTCTAGCTGTATTAGGGCAGGATGACATGAGAGGACTACAGTGAGTTCAAGGGCAGTCTAGAATACAGTTAGATCCTATCTTCCTCTTGCCCCACACCCCACACACACAAAAAGAAAATAAATTTCTTCCAGCTGAGTGGAATGGCATACACTTACTGCCCCAGCTACTCAGGTTAAGAGAGGAAGGAAGATTGTTTGAGTCCAAGCAATTGAGGTCAGTTTGGGCAACAAAATGAAACTGTCTTAATAAAGATCTCTTCTGGTCCCAGGTGCTTTGGGAGCCACCAATTGCCATTTAGATATGGCCAAGTCCAAGAACCACATCACACAGAACCAGTCCCAGGAATGGCATCAAGAAACCCCAATCACAAAGATATGAATCTCTTAAGTAGCTCGACCTCAAGTTCCTGAGGAACATGTGCTTTGCCAAGAAACACAACAAGAAAGGCCTGAAGAAGATGCAGGCAAACAATGCACCTGCAGAGGCCATCAAGGCCCTAGTGAAGCCCAAAATGCCAAAGGGCTCTAGCTGAAAACTCAGCCATCTTGCTTTCATTGTTCACCACAAGCTTGGAAGCTATATGGCCAAGGATAATAGGCTCTGCCAACCAAAGCCCAAGGTTCAAACCAAGGCAGAGGACTCAGCTCCAGCTCAGGCTCCTAAAGGTGGCAGGCCCCTGTGAAAGCCCCATAGAAAAGTTTTCTGTCAATGTGAACACAGATAGACTGGTATGACACACCTACATACTATCTGCAGATGGTCAGAACCCTATGCTAATTTTACAAATAAACTTGAGGCAAGATCTGCAGATAGATATATAGATAGATAGATAGATAGATAGATAGATAGATAGATAGATAGATAGATAGATAGACAGACAGACAGCAAAGTTCTTTAAGGGTACAGCCACTATCTTAAAAATCTGACCTTTAGACCATGGAGGACTATGTGCTTCCGGCAAAATTCTAGAAAACATTAAATAGATTGTGAGCAACTGGTAAACATACAGATCCTTGGGATTGTTGCATCCTTCTCCAAGATGTGGCACAAGACCCACCTTGTGACTAGATGGAGCCATAGGAGGGTGCTATAGGCACAGCTAGGCAGCTGGAACATAGCTCATGGAACAGACATATGTGGATGCCTGAGCAATCTAAGCAAGAAGTTAAATGAGGCATTTGTCTTGTCTTATATGCTTGTCAAAGGGAGAGGGGTAAACATCAGTTGTCAATGCAACAGATACAGGATTAGGACTACATAAGCAGACTCAGTGGTACACCTGAATGGAACTTTTCTATCCCAAGTATCATTCTGAGAATATTGTATGAGATCTACTTTTTATCTGAAGCAATCCATTTAGATTAGAAAGAAATCACAAAACACTTTTGTACATTGATTATGATATTGGCTAATGGTCTGAATTTCCCAGTGTTAGATGACTTATGTAAAACTCATAAGTCATTGGGTTTTATTTTCAGCATGAGGAAAAAACAGAACTATATGCCCAAAAAGGCATTCATGCATTAACATGCATAAGCAGTTTACTCAACAATATATCACACATGGCAGAGCTCTGATTAGATTATAATGTGGCTTTTGCCTATAGGAAATACACAGTTGAAATAGAAATCTTTACATTAGAATTGCAAAATTCATAATGAAAGGTTTAGCAGAAGTTTTATAGATCTCAATAACTACTTTAAAAAAACATAGGGACTGTAGGTTATAGATCAGAGGCAGATCATGTATGTATCTAGTTTGTAAGAGGCTCTGAGTTCAATCCCTGGCCAAAAAAAAGTTTGAAACACTGACCACAACCCCCAAAAGATTTCTACTAAGGAGGAGGAATATTCAGTGTATAATGTTTTACAAGCAAATATATGATAAAACACTCAAAGTAAGTCACAATGGACATACTTCTCAAAGTAATACTTAAAAAGGTACTGTCCTCACAAATGACAGCTCTACATGTGTTATTGCCCTGGAGACCTTGCAGTGCTACAAGATGTAGAGATGCAATGTGGCAATTCTGATGATTCTGTCCTTATACAATGTTTTTGTGCAACCATCCAATGAGTTTACATTTATACTGTTATTAATCAAGTTTTATACTGTGTTATTAAATAAAATCAGTGGTAGAGCATTCCTTTAATCCCAGTACTCAGGAGGCAGAGGCAGATGGATCTCTGTGAGTTCAAGAGACCAGCCTGGTCTACAAAGTGAGTCCCAGGACAGCCAGGGCTATTACAGAGAAACCCTGTCTCAAAAAAAAAAAAAAGCAAAGAAAAGAAAAGAAAAGAAAAGAAAAGAAAAGAAAAGAAAAGAAAAGAAAAAAAGAAAAAAGAATCGGAACTGGAGAGGTGGCTCAGAGGTTAAGAGTATTGGATGCACTTCCAGAGGTCCCAAGTTAAATTCCCAGCACCCACATGATGACTCAGTACTGAGATCTGGTGCCCTCTTCTGGCCTAGAGGCATACATTCAAGCAGAACACTGTATGCATAATAAAATTAATTTTTCTTTAAAAATTTCAAGTTGCCTGGCATTGATGGCACACTTGTTTAATCCCAGCACTTGGGAGGCAGAGGCAAGTGGATCTCTCTGAGTTCAAGGACAGCCTGGTCTACAGAGATAGTTCCAGGACAGGCTCCAAAGAAACAGAGAAATCCTGTCTCAAAAAAAACGGAAAAAAAAATTCAAGTTAAACTTAAAAGAAAAGCAGCCTACATGTGCAATATTTATAAGTTTATAGTATGGTAGTCCTTCACATTCACTTCTCAGACCTTCCCAATCAATACCTTACCCAGAGCAAAAGCCTGTATTGCAAGTTATATTCATAAGCCCATAAAGATACATTTTTTTTAGTTTCATGTACCTTTCTCTTTCATTATTTAAAGTTTATTTTATTTATGAGAGTTTTGCCTGTTTATATGTATGTGTACCACATGCATGAATGGTGACCACAGAGGTTAAAGAAAGGCATCAGAGTGGAGGGATGGCTCAGTGGTTGGCGCAGTGGTTTAGAGTGCTGCCTAGACAGGCATTGTAGTGTATGCCTTGAATCCCAGTACTTGGGAGGCAGAGGCAGGTGGATCTCTGTGAGTTCAAGGCCAGCCTGGTCTACAGAGGTAGTTGCAGGACAGGCTCCAAAGCCACAGAGAAACCCTGTCTTAAAAAACCAAGAGTACTACCTGTTCTTCCAAAAGACCTGGGTTCAATTATTAGCACCCACATACAGATGAATATGTACAATATATACATACATATACATAAATAAATAGATGGGTAAGTAAATAAAGTCAGGTGTAGTGGCTCATACTTTTAATCCCAGCATTTGGAATATAGAAGCAGGTCTGATCCCTGTGTATTCTGTTAAAGCCAGTCTGGTCTATACGTGAGTTCCAGGATAGCCAGAGCTACACAGTAAGACCCTATCTTGGTGGTAGAGATGGGGCCAGGTGTCAGATTCCCTGGAATTGGTTATGGATTATATGAAGCCACCATGTGGGTGTTAGGAATCAAACCTGCTGCTTTTCACTGCTGAGCGCTTTTTGGTTTTTTGTTTGTTTGGGGTTTTTTTTGTTTTGTTTTTTGGGGGGTGTTTTTGTTTTGTTTTGATTTTTGAGATAAGGTTTCTCTGTGTAACTGTCATGGCTGTCCTGGAACCAGGCTGGTCTGGAACGAAGATATCTGCCTATATCTGTCTCCTAAATGCTGAGACTAAAGGTGTTATCACCACTGATGCCCCCCCCCACTCCAACCCAGGCCATTTTTGTTTTGTTTTTAATGCTGAGCACTGAACTAAACTACAGGTTCCTTCTCTGCCCATGAGCTTTTGCCACTAATTCAACTAAATTTTAACAAGCCCTCATTCCCCAAGTCTTTATGTTCCTGTTAAACTCAGTCTTCCTTGACCTTGATGAACCTTACTTCCCCATTTATAATGTCTTCCCATTAAAAATTCAAGTCTCAAATTCTAGCCAGTCCAATTAGTGAGGCCATCTAGACAACTGGGATTCTGAAAGGTCATTCATCCACTTGCTACTTCATGCCATATCTGCTCACCACAACCTCATCTGCATAGAACAAGCCAAGGGTGGACGGAAAGCCTCATGAGGCCTCTAACTGTACTGATCTGTATAGTAGTAACTTCAGTGAATTAGGACTACAGCTAAGTACATTGGTTAGGCCAGCACTCTGTCCCCACTTTTAGCACTGGGTCCCTGAGAACTTTCAGTATTAGAATATTTTACCATTTAATGAAAAACAAAACTTAGGGATAAATATTAAGAGAAATCCAAGATAAGACACTTCCTATCTACTTCCTTCATCTAAGTGAGTGCAACCCCTTGGTTCTGCCTCTTCCTTTTCTGTGTACTTCTCTTTCTCCTCTTAGTCCACCAGAGATCAAGATGATCCACTCCAGTCACCTGAATGTGGACTTTACGTTCCAAACCCAGGTTGGCTCCATTGGTGGTGGTCCCGGAGCAATAAACATGATCAAATCTCCAACATTTCATCCTGGAAAACACTACTGAGAATTTGGGACCAGAGAGATGGCTCAGTGGTTAAAAGTACTGGCTGTTCTTCCAGATGTCCTTTGTCCAATTCACAGCAACCACATGGTGGCTCACAACTATCTCCATGCCAGAACACTGTATACATAATAAATATTAAAAAAAAAAATCTTATATTTGACTTATAGAAGGGAGGGAATAAGACTTACAGAACTCTCCAGTAATTCAGATCCCCTTTCTCAAAAGCACACAAACACCTCTCTAGAGCATGATTTCAGGTCGAACTCAAATCTTCCCATTCTAGTCATTTCACCATCCACCTTCTCTACTTGGTAACTGGAAAGCAAGCATGTTTGTTGCCTTCCAACATTTATCCTATTCTGTAGTTCCTTAAAGATCAGTACCAATTCCATTTTCTACCTAATCTTACAGTTTCTGAATAAAATCTCATCAGGTCTAAGCGAAGTTAATTGTTTGGAAAAGCTTGGCATTCTGGTAGAGGCTTATATACTGGGGGTTTCAATCTGTCCTCAATATTCCTTAATAAACACATATAAAAGCCTGCTTTCTGCAGGTGGTGGTGGTACTCACCCTTTAATCCCAGCACTGGGGAGGCAGAAACAGGCGGATCTGTGAGTTCAAAGCCAGCCTGGTCTACAGAGCAAGTTCCAAGACAGCCAGGACTGTTTCACAGAGAAACCCTATCAAAACGAAACCTGTTTTCCCAATGCAGAACAACAGGTTTTAACCCTCCTTACTCTGTGCATATATGTGAATGTGTGTGTGCACATTAGTATGTCACCTAGGGCCTTACATACAGTAGGCACTCTGCCACTGAACTACATACACTCTGTAGCCTCACTCCCACTGTATTAAAAAAAACTCTACATATCTTGATACATATGTGTTAACTTCTCCAAGCATTCTCATTTCCTGACTTTCTTAAATTTGAAGATGCTAAGCTTAAAAATGACCAACCATACTACTTTAAGCCAAGTAGGCTAACATATATTTAGTAATCCCAGCTACTCAGGAGGCTGAAGCAGAGGAATGGCAAATTTAAAAAGCAGTCCAGGCAACTTGATGATACTCCATTTCAAATCTTAAAGCAAAGGTATCTGGAGAAATGCCTCAGTGTTAAGGAGTACTTGTTATTCTTGCAGAGGACATGGATACAATTCCAAGCACCTATACAGTATCTCACAACCATCCATACCCCAATACCAGAGGCTCTAACAGGCACACATGTGATGCACATACATGTATGCAGGCAAAACATTTATATACATAGAATTTTTTAAAAATTTTAAGTAAAGCAAAGGCTATGGTTCAGTAACAGAATATGTGCCTAATATGCAAGAGGCCCTGGGTTCAAGCCCTGGTAATACAAAAAACATTTAACACACATTTACATAAACAATGTCTTAGAGCCGAAAGTGGAGGTAGTAGTAGAGCATAATGTGCTTTGCATGTGTAGAGTCCTAGGTTGTACAAATACACAGAGATGACTCAGCATACTAAAACACTAAAGAGATACAAAGGTAAGTAGACACAGACACACAGATATACAGAGAGAGACACACACACACACCCTTACTTGCCTCCATATTTCACTATCCTCAACTTGAATTGAGAAAATCCAAGATCATCTGACTGTTTTCTGGAAAACTAAAATCTGGACAGGTACTAATGCCTACTAAAGCACAACTTGCCAGGTTAGATTAAGAGGGTAAAAATCCCTTAAACACAAAATCTTGAGTCTAAAGTCGGGTAGAAATGACTCTCCAAACCTAGTATAAGAATCTACACACTCACATGGTAGCACTGTCTGAATGGCTCCCCAAATTCATATGTTTAGCTTTAATCTCCATTGTGATGATACTAAAAGGTAGAGTAGGGCCCATTAGGAAATTGTTAAGCTTTGAAAGCCCTGCCCTCATAAACAGATTAATGTCTTATAAAGGGCCACAGGAAACTAGCTTGGACTTTTTATGCTGTTAGCATGTGAGAATAGTGTTCCTCCCCTTTAGAGAATACAAATGCAGCATCAAGGTACCATTTCAGAAGCAGAAAGCAGCCCTCGCTAGACAAACACCAAGCCTTTCCATGCATTAACTTTGGATGCCCCAGCCTCTACAACAGTGAGAAATGAATTTATTACCACAGAACAAATAGACTAAGACATCTGTCCCCAAACAACAGAACAACCAACATTTTATGTTTGATTTTATTCTGTTTGAATAATGCTTAGGATAAAACCCAGGATCTTGCACATACCAGATAAATCTTTTACTACTGAGCTGTATTCCCAACTTATTATTAATACCCTTTAATATCTTTTTCACCTGCCCTAGACTGAGCATGTCTATCTACTTCTCTGCTAGGTCCTTAGATTAAAGCCCACAGATAAAACCACATGCAGAAAACTGGGCTCCAGATGCTAATAAGCATTTTCAACTCATCTAATCTTAACCAATTAGACACTCTTGCAGTCTTGGTCGAGGCTTTCAGTTTTGTAAGAAATGACCAGAAATACTCAAAACACTACAGATCAGACCAGGGAAAGACCCAAGGTCAGGGTCAGTCTTAACCCATTCATGTTAACTTCTCCCTACTCCATCCAACTCAGTACCCCATATACAAAAGACCCCAAACCAGTTCTTTACCAGAGGGAAAGTTTTGCCACTTACTTCAGTCTACAAGCAAACAGAGCACAAGATGGTAATACATCTGACCTACTACAAAATATGGTAAGATAGGGTCTTCTGCTAGGCATGATAGCACACAACTTTAATGCCATTACTTGGGTGGCAGAGGCAGGTAGCCTTGTTTACAAGGTTGAGCTCCAAGACAGCCAGTGATACACACTTTGTCTCAAAAACAAAACCAAACAAAACTGGGCAGTGGTAGCACAAGTTTTTAATCCCAGCACTTGGGAGACAGAGGCAGGTGGATCTCTGCGAGCCTGAAGCCAGCCTGGTCTACAAAGTGAATTCCAAGACAGCCAAGGTTACACAGAGAAACCCTGTCTCAACCCCCACCCCCCAAAAATAAGGTCTTCTGGAATTAGTTCCACCCCCTCCCAATCTCCCAGTTGCCTCTGGAGGTCAGGAGGCGATTGTGTGGTTTATCAAACACAAACATGGTCTTTGGGCCTAGGGCACACACTGTGGAGCTAAAGCCACAGAAAAAGACCAAACTTCACATCTCGATATTCTTAGATAGCCCATGGCTTCCTCCACAAGCTCCTGGCCCCTCCCTACTCACAAGGACAGCAGCAAGGAAAAGCCAGCAATATAGAGATTCCTCTGAGCACGGAAAAGCTTCATGTGGAAGTGCTCCATGGCACCTGGGTTGTTCTGAAGGTTCACCTTTTCTGTCACATCATCATATTTTCGGATCTCACGTACAGCATCTACGGTAGAGCAGAGATGGGCATTTAACAAGGAAAATAGGTAGCAAGACTCCTTTCCTTCAAATCCAAGTGCTAACTCTACATACACCCTTTGTGGAAGGCTTTATCAAAAGTTCCCAACCTTAGACTTTCTCCTCTTAACATTTTACAAACCAAGCCCACCCTATTCTATTTAGATCATGAGCTTGTATTATACTTCAAGATACTATTCAAGGTTAAGGCATTGCTGGCAATGGAGAAAGAGTCCCTTTCCCATGATACTCCCAAACTCAGTTTGTCATTTTTCTCTCAAGTTGAACTGTCACTTATCAGTTAAGTCAGAGATCCTTTCAGCAGAAAGCTCACAAGACTTGTTCAGGAGCAGTGGGCCACAGTAAGCATTATTATGTTTTACATAATTAAAAAGAACTTCATGGGCTGAGGAGATGGCTCTGTGGTTTAAGATAAATGCCATTTGAGTTCAATCCCTAGGACCCATACAGTAGAAGGACAGAACTGACTTTTGCTAGTTGTCCTCTGACCTCCACATGCACATTGTGGCATGCATGTGTCCTGTACCACCAATAAACTGTAATTAAAAGGTTTTTTAAAGAGGAATTCATGTCTATCACAAATTCAAACAGCAAATTTGTAAAAAGAAGAAATCTCTTAATATAATCACCTATAGCAGGGTATCTACATGTATACATAGCAATCAGATTTAATGCCAATTGGTCATTATCATCCTACATTATCTTTATAATATACATCTGTCACTGAAATTATCTTCAATCTGTGTTTCCTGTCCATCTTCCTCACAGCAGAATACAAACTAAAAGCAAAAGCCTTCTCCTCTATATCCCCTAGAGTTTAGCATAGGGCACATAGCAAAAACTATACTGTTGCGTGTTTTAAGAGCCACTGTCAGATGTACAATTCTATGGTTTTTAATAATATACGTCCTCAGAATCTTTGGTCTATAATGCAGAAATGGAACCTCAGTGTATCTACTAATCTCCCCCACCACTTACCTCAAAAAGGAATTTTAGCTGGGCTTGGTGGCATACACCTTTAATCCCAGCACTTGGCAGGCAGAGGCAGAAAGATCTTGAGTTTGAAGCCATCATGGTCTATGTAGGGAGTTCCAGATCAATCAAGGCTACACAATGAGACACTGTCTCCCACCACCACCACCAAAAACTGGTAACATTTTTTTCAAGCTGGGCATGGTAGTATATACCTATAAACCTGGCATTTGAGAGAATGAGGTATGAGGATCACAAGTCATAGCTACCCAGTGATATAGGATGAGACTCTGTCTCTAACAAAAGGAGAAGTTGCCAGCCAGATGTGAAGGAAGCAGAATGGGAAGTACGGAGATGAGGTAATGAGCCTTGTAAAAGAATGTAAACTACAGGGCAGTGGTACTGCGGAGCTTTAATTCCAGCACTCAAAGACAGGCAGATCTCTATGAGTTTGAAGCCAGCCTGGTCTACAGAGAGAGTTCCAGGACAGCCTCCAAAAGTTAGAGAAACCCTGTCCCGAAAACAACAAAAAAAAGTAAATTTAAAAATATGGGTTAATTTAAGTTGAAAGAACAAACATAAGCTAAGGCCAAGCTTTCATCATAATAATTGAGTATCATTATTTGCAGCTGGTGGTCCTGATGAAAAAGTACTACTACATTATTATAGCTTGGCTTTTGATGAAGTTCAACCCTAAGCAAGACCTGTATGCTCCCTATAGGCTCCTATTCCAGAAGGTGCTCAGAGTGTTAAGTGGAAAAAGCTACCTCTTGGAGTCTTGCTAAAAGCATTCTAAGAGGTATGTGAACAGTTGGCATCCAACAGTTGTGCCTGGGAATCCATAGGCACAGTTGGCCTATTTAGAGAAAGTCCTGTCTGAACAAATCCCATCAAGCCCTGAACATTAAGGGAAAAAACTCAGTGTTGCAGCTAGTGGGTGGAGCTGTGAATACTAACCCACACTCTACCCTGAAGTATTTCTGCTAAGAACTTGAAAAGGAGTACTCCACGCCTATGTGGACATCACATCTCTGAAAACAGGACTTGATGTTTCACAGCAAAGAGACTAGAGTCCAAGCAAGGGAACGTACTGAAAGCTCACTACACCAAAACAAATATTCAACAGCCAGACAACAGTTTTGTTGGTTCTGTCTCTACATGGGCTTATTACCACCTCAATGCGCCCCCCTTTTTTTGAACAGGGTCCTTCTATGTAGCCTGGCTATCCTAGAACTTTCTATGTAGACACAATTGGCCTCAAACAGATATCCTCTGCACCTATATCTTGAGTGCTAGGATTAAAGGCATGCACCAACTTAGTTGTTTCCCATTTCATCTTGATACTACCCATCAAGGCCACAACCTAAGTCTCTGACCTATTTATCTTTCAAAGTCTTGTGAACGATGCATGTTAATGCTGGAGTTTTCAATACTATACAACTGAATGACCTGGAAAGATTTTACATCTATGCATATGCAGAGAGGTCTCAGCCCTGTCTCTAAGTCATGCTGACAAATACCTAGTTTTCTACCTCCTACTACAGGATAAGGCAGAACCCCATTTCCACCTAGGCTCTTTACTTGGTCTGTCCTGTACTTAGAAACCCTGTTTCACCAGGCATGCTGGTGTTACATATATGTAACCCCAGAAATCAAGAGACTGAGCCAGATATTTAATGCCAGCCTAGACTACAGGGTGAGACCCTATCTCAAATAAAAGGAACAAAAACCAATTCATGTATTTTCTTTTTAAAAATTGATTTATTTTATGTGCATTGGTGTTTTGCCTACATGTATGTCAGTGTGAAGGTGTCAGATCCTCTGGAACTGGAGCTCAGACAGTTGTTAGCTGCCATATGGATGCTAGGAATTGAACTGGGGTACTCTGGAAGAGCAGCCACAGTGCCTTAACTGCTGAGTCATCATATCTCTTTTTAACGTGAGAAACAAACCAAAAGCAGCCAGGTATTCATCTCTTTAATCTTAGCACTTGGAAGGGGTAGCCAGAGGCAGACAGATGTCTGAATTGGAGACCAGCCTGATCTACAGAGCAAGTTCCAGGACAGCCCAGTCCTGTCTCAGACAACAAAATAATAACATCAATGATAAACAAACAAAAAGTAAAAGACACTGGGCGGTGGTGGCATATGCCTTTAATCCCAGCACTCAGAAGACAAAGACAGGGTGATCTCTGTGAGTTTGAGACCAACCTGGTCTACAACATGAGTGTCAGGACAGGCTCCAAAGCTACACAGAAACCCTGTCTCAAAAAAAAAAAAACAAACAAACAAAAAAACAAAATATAAAAATATAAAAATAAATAATAATAATAATAATAATAATAAAAATATGTCGGGCTTCAAGGGAGAAGACTGCACTGCTGTGTACATGACTGAAAAGTAGTACTATCTGGACCAGTGTCACAGGCCAGTTATTTCTGTTAGCATACTCTCTAAAATAACTAGGATACCATAGAAACAGGTGGTAATAAGAATTTATAAAAGTCACCAAGTGTAAGCCCACACTGACGGCTAAAGGAACCTCTTGAAATGAAGGCCTTTCTAATATCACCTCCTTCACAGATAAACAAGAAGGTAAACCTTGTTTTCTATACATCCAATATGGCACAGTGTTTTAGAAGCTGTGACAAAGGATCTGGTCAGGCAGCAACCCCCTGCTGCAGCTTACTCACCAATGACCAATAGCACAAGGATGATGATGAGAACCACAAAGAAGGTATTGCCATAGATCACTACCAACTCAACCAGGCGGGATTTGAAAATCTTCTGCCATCTGTGAAAGAGATAAAGACAGACACTAAAGAAGATGCACGTTTACAATCCAAACCCTAAGAAAAATGGAAAAACAGCTTGGTGTTCTTTCCCCATGCCCAAGGGACCTGTACAAAACCATTCTCAGCTGCTTATGTACTTCTCCTATTTATTAAGTTCAAGAGTACTTAGTAAAAAGATGTTTCTCAGGGCTGGAGAGATGGTTCAGCACTAATGAGTACTGGCTGCTCTTCAGAGGACCCAGGGTCAATTCCCATCACCCATGTGGCAGATCACAACTGTCTAAAACTCTATTCTAGGGGTCTGACCTACTCACACATACATGTATGCAGGCAAAACACTAATGCATATGAAATAAAAATAATTAATTAAAAGGTGTTTATCCACCTGCAGAAACACCTAGAGAAAAATCAAGCCTTACAACACTGGCAGTCTCTAATAAGGGAAATTTAGCACTTCCCCCTGTAGTAGTTGAAGAATTTGCCACAAATACAGTTACTCCTTTTGTCTTTCTTTTTATCTTCTTTTTTTTTCAGGTATGGTCTCACTACACAGTCCTGGCCATCCTGGAACTTATTATGTAAACTAAACTGGCCTTGAATTCACATAGGTCCATCTGCCTCTGTCTCCCTGTGCTGAAATTAAAAGAACTGTGCTACTATGCCTAACTTCCTTTTGTATAATATGAGACAATCTTTTTTTGCTTGTCTAGAACTCTACTACCCTAGGTTACAAAAAGGAACCCATGATACAGCTCTAAAAAGCCTTCAGAAGGAGTTATGTACTGTTAAAAATCAGCACGCTGATCATGGTGGTGCGTGCCCTTTAATCATAGAAATTGGGAGGCAGAAGCAGGTGGATCTCTGTGAATTCAAGGCCAGAGTGGTCTACATTGCAAGTCCCAAGCCTACATAACAAGACTCTGTCAACATACCACCTTTGTCATCAGATGCAGAGTTAAAAATCAATAGTTTGCTAAAAACATGCCATGGTTTTGAATTAGCATTTAGTGTTTTAAATTGGTCTTAATCAGTCCCCCTTTCTCCTTTTTTTTTAACTTTTTTTCTATGTGTGTTCTGGTGCATGTGCATGTGGGGGTAGGCTTTAGGTGGGTATATTCTCTAACCATTCTCCACTTACACTCTCTCTCTCTCTCTCTCTCTCTCTCTCTCTCTCTCTCTCTCTCTCTCTCTCTCTTTCTTTCTTGCAAAGGTCTTAATGAACCCAGAGCTTACGATTCAACTAGACTGACTAGGATCCTCCTGGTCTTCACCTCTAAAGGACTGTATTATAGGACTGTCACCAAGTCCAGTTTTCACATTGGGTGATGGAGATCAAACTCAGATCCTAATATTTATACAATAAGCACTTTACTGACAAGCCATTTCTCTAGTCCTTATTGATTTCAGACAATGTCTCATGGTTAGCTTCAAATTTGCTATGTAGCCAAAATAGGCCTTGAACTCCTGATCCTGCCTTCACCTCCTGAGTGGAGGAACAAAGTTAGTTGTCCTTGAATGCATCCAAGACTACAGTCCCACCAGTGTTTTGGTCTCTGTATTTCCTGTAAATTGTATGCCAATGTGGGTTTTGGCAAGAATATTCCTTAGATATTATTAACTGTGGTGATTTTATAACATTTTAATTTAAATAAGGATAGTGTGTTGATATACTATGTATAATTTTAAAATTAGCACCTAATTAACTTTTAGCAGATCCTGTTTGTTAAAAGGAAATATGGCTTCATCCTTCATAGGCCGAATAATGCTCATGAGCCTACTAGGCAATGCCAGTAAGAGCTAGTTAGGAGGACAAAAGTCAGCAAATCAACAATGTAAGCCAGTGGTGCAATTAGTATTCTGATTTCCACACAACCATCCCCCACAGCCCTGAGGCCTAAGGGTAGGCAAGAGAATATTATTCACAAAACTGAAGATAGAGCTTCCTGTGCAAAGACCAGAAGAGGTAACAAAGCAAAAACAGTGTGCAAGATTAGTAATTAAAAAGAAAAGAAAAAAAACTTCTTGGCACCCTCATCTAAGACAGGTTTTACTTGTTTCCATTTAGTCCCAATTTCAGAGTCCACCAACTCTGCACACAGAAATGATAAGACTCGGGGTTAGATAGGCACCCTCCCTCCCCATATGCTTGTCTTGTTGTTCTACTAGCCATACATACCTTTTGGGGGAAATGAAGGGAATGCAGAGAAGCAACACAGCAAAGACCTCTGCATAGAGGAAGGTGGCAACAGCAGTCCATTGCAGACTCATCCTGTCACTTAAAGGTTTCCAATAAAGAGATGGGAGCTTGTTTCCTGGTAGGGCAGAGGAAATAGAAGGAACCATGTGATCTGGGCAGCCACTGACATGTAGTTTAAGGACCCTGGAGAGGCTGGGGCTGCTACTCTTCACAATAGACTCCAGTACTCTGCTTCAGAGCTTTTGAAGCCTGGATGAAACAGGTCTTAAACCAATGGGGATACTTGGCCAATACTTGAAACAAACCTCAAAGTCAACCCAAGACACCCCAAGACCAAGTTCTCAGCACAAAGGAGACCTATTTGCCCCTGAGGGACAAAGGAAAAGGAATACGAGACAAAGACTGGAGGTAGAGGATGAGGGACAAGGGAAAAGAAACAAGGGAGAAGAAACAGGGGTATTTGTCCCTCTAGGACAAAAGACTGCCTCTGGATAGAGGAGACAGACATGGATGGCCCATAGGCAAATGACAGTTTATAAAAGGAAAAAGAGAAGCCCTGTGTTAGGATGAGTTGGCTAATTTTGAATGGACAAAAGTGGGCTTTTGATTGCTGGACTTCAGTACTTTGATTGCTGGATCTTGGTAGTTAGCCTCAAGAAGAGGTAATGGCCACGTAAGGGAATGGACCTTGGTGGCTAGCTTTAGAATGAAATCTAACAGTTTTTAGCAACAATGAGGGAATGGGAGAAGGGCAAAGGCCTGCCAGAGCCATGTTTGCCATGCTTGTTCCTGCTAGTGCCCCTACAATGCTAACCAGCCAATGAACTTCCCTTGACTGGCATAGTTACTTATGTTTCTCTAGCATGTGTGTTACCATGACAAGGTACCTTTGTTGATGATTCCTTTCCCTGTGGGAGTCCCAGGAACTCCTTAGACCTGTTTAACTAAGAATATGTTTCTCATAAGAACAGTACATGAACAGGAGCATTCATCAGGCTCCCTTCCCAGACCAGAAGCCTCTGATGCAGGAGTTACATGTCTTTCAGTGGCTGCTACAGTGGGCCTGACAGTGCAATGATCATATGTGCATCTTCTGCAAATGCCACCGCCTGGGCCCCAGCACAAGGAAGGAGACACATTCGTCCTCCAACACCTGGAATAACCAGCAATCTCCCCCCCACCTGTCTCCCTCCCTCCCTCCCTCCCTCCCTCCCTCCCTCCCTCCCTCCCTCCCTCCTCCCTCCCTCCCTCCTCCTCCCTCCCTCCCTCCCTCCCTCCCTCCCTCCCTCTCTCTCTCTCTCTCTCTCTCTCTCTCTCTGAGGCTGCTTTTCGGAAACTGAACAGGCCTTCAGACTGCTCCAGCGGATGCACGAAGTGTGTGAGGCGTTAACATACCCGCCAAAGGCCCACAAGAGCGACTCCTAGAGGACAAGAATCCAGGCCAAAAGCAAAAATGCAGGTCTCCACAGAACACTTCAAAGCCTTATCTGGAGAACATTCCAGAACCAAAGTCGCTGAAGCCAAATGGGACCAATGTTCCAACAGATTTAATACGCCACAACGGCACCCAAGTTCATCTCGCCAGGTGGCCTTCGAGGAGCTGGGCCTACCTGGTTATCTCTGTCGAGTGGGACTTCTTCACTGGTCCCCGCCCTCGCGCCCCCTGGAGCCCCGCTCCACCTGCCACCCCACCATCCCTCCACCGGACCCTGTCCCGACATTTCTCAGAATCCCCAGTCTTTCTGGGACGCTTACTTTCCGCCCCCATAAAGGTGCTTGGGGAACCTCAGTGGTCTAGGAGCCAGTCATGCCCGCGGACCCAACTTACCGAGTTTCAGGTAAGTCACACGAACAACCGCAACTAATAAACTCTCACCACCACTCCGACCCGCCCCTTAGTCCGCAACCGGAAACAGGAAACGCACTTCGGACCCCGCCTACAAACCTTCGGGAGGTCCTCCAACCGCTTCGCCCACTGCCGTTTCCCGCCCCGCCCCCAAGCCGCGGGCCGTTCCCTAGGTCTTTAGAGGAAGTGGTGGCAGGAGGCAGAAAGCCGACTGCCGGGCCTTCTACACTTCAGACACGCAAGGGCGGAGCTCAGAAGAGCCTTGGCGGGAAGGCTAGGGCCTCTTCTCTAGCCTGCGCGGTCATCCGTAGTCTCTGTGGTCAGAGAGGAGGTGGGGCCCAGCCGTAGGGCAAGAACGGAGTGGGGCGCCCCATGTCCGGACTCCGCCTCCTACCCCAACTCCACCCCTCATCCTCCCTGGGGAGGGGTGGGTGGGTGGAGATTCTGAGCCCTGGCTAAGTCACAGAAGCTTCAGCCGGGCTGCAGAGCAGACGAACACGCCTGATGCCCCGGGGAGGGGCGTCACAAGGGGGAGGAGGAGCAGTAAGAGGACGTGAAAAGGAAGAGACAGCCTCTTTGCTAAAGACCTCTCGAGGCTCTGACCTCAGGGGCTAAGGGACTGTCTGGAGAGGGAAGCCAGTTTCCTCCACCTGGGCTTGCCTGAAGCAGGCCACGACCCTGGAGGATCATAAGCCAACCGATCCAGGGGCCCCAGCACCACCCCAGGGACCTAAAGCAACAGGCTCAGGGACCACTTCAAGGTTTCCAGTTGTCTACACAACAAACCCTGCAACTGCAGCCTTGGGCAGTAGTCCCAGCCCCTCAACCTACCCACCATTCCGGGTGACATGCCGGTGCTCTCTACTCCACGGTCGTCGAGGGTGACCACACTGAAGCGTACAGCTGTGGTCTTGGCTCTCACAGCCTATGGAGTCCACAAAATCTACCCTCTAGTACGGCAGTGTCTGACTCCTGCCAGAGGCCCTCAGGTGCCAGCTGGGGAACCCACGCAAGAGGCCTCTGGAGCTACAGCAGCCAAGGCTGGAATGAACCGGGTATTCCTGCAGCGGCTCCTGGTGCTCCTGAGGCTGCTATTCCCCCGAATCTTGTGCCGGGAAACAGGGCTACTGGCCCTGCATTCTGCTGCCCTGGTAAGCCGAACTTTCCTGTCTGTGTATGTGGCCCGCCTGGATGGCAGACTGGCCCGCTGCATTGTACGTAAAGACCCACGAGCCTTTAGCTGGCAACTGCTTCAGTGGCTCCTCATCGCCCTTCCTGCCACTTTCATTAACAGTGCCATCCGCTACCTAGAGGGCCAGCTGGCTCTGTCTTTCCGAAGCCGTCTAGTTGCTCATGCCTACAGCCTCTACTTTTCCCAGCAGACTTACTACCGAGTAAGCAACATGGATGGCCGGCTTCGAAACCCTGACCAGTCGCTGACGGAGGATGTGGTAGCCTTTGCTGCCTCTGTAGCCCACCTCTATTCCAACCTGACCAAGCCACTCCTGGACGTGGCGGTGACCTCCTATACTCTCCTTCGAGCTGCCCGCTCCAGAGGAGCTGGCACAGCCTGGCCCTCAGCCATCGCTGGCCTGGTGGTATTCCTAACAGCCAATGTGCTACGAGCCTTCTCTCCCAAGTTTGGGGAGCTGGTGGCAGAGGAGGCACGGCGGAAGGGGGAACTGCGCTACATGCACTCTCGAGTGGTGGCCAACTCAGAGGAAATTGCCTTCTACGGGGGCCATGAGGTGGGGCAGGTTTAAATGGTGCTTATATAGGAGAGGAGGTGGCTGGGAGACCCATGGCAGCCAGCTATAAGGAGTAGGGAAAGCCTAAGTCCTAATCAGGCTGGTGTTAAAGTTGTGAATAGGCACTGGAACAAGCTTGGGGGTAGGCCTTGGATGGCTATAATCTAAAGGTGCAGAAATGGAGAAATGACACCACTGGGTGGGAACTTCCCGGTGCTGGCTGCCTGAAACCTCCGGGTCACTTCTGCTTCCTTCCTTGGTGAAATTAATTGTCTTGGACTTGGAGCTTTGGATTTTAGTGGTTTGTGATGCTACTGGTTGAGTTCACTCCAATCTTTCAGCCAACCATTCCTACAACCAACTGGAGGGAATTAGACTCCTGCCATCTGGAGCAGGTATGGTAGGACACAGCCTGCTACCTGACCTCTCACATCTCTGGGCCCTTTGAAGGCTGGCGTCCAGCAGAGTTGGCTGGCTGGGCTGTCCTATATTATAGACATGACTCAGCCCAAGCATAGGTTAACAAGCAAAACTCAGCACAGCAGCTGCAGTGGTGTTGGCGCTCAGGGTCAAGAGCCCCAGGCATGCCTGGCTAGTGACTGACAGGCTTGGCAAGCAACCTGCCTAGCTGACTCCCTCCCTCCCAGGGATAGGGATGTGTGGCCCCAGCCTCTGCCATGGTGTACAGCCTGACAAGCTCCCCCACCCCACCTCCATTGTAACCACCCTTCTGCCCAGATCCCAGCCACTCTGTGAGGTGGGTGGGCTAGGGCCAAGAGAGCCCTCAGACGCTGGAAAAGGCTACTTCAGGCCACTGCAAGCTTTATTCTGTGGCAGCCCTTCCCCTTCCTTATCCCTGTGGTTGCAGCTGTTTCAGTCCTTATTCTGACAACTAATTTCACTTCCCCAGTGCTTGGGGTTGGGGAGGGATGCAAAAGGATGAATTTTTTAAGAAGGTCTCTGTGTGTCTCCTGGGTCAGGTAGCCACTAACCCCAGGACCTTGTCTCATTGGCTGCATGCATATCATATAGAGAATCAGGCTTGTCATTGACTTTCAGAAAAGATTTGTCTCTACATTTTTACAAAGAGAGATATTTCTGGTCCTGGTCAGGTTTCAGATAAGGAGAAAAAGTGCCTAGACTTCACTATAACCCCTCTCCCACTCTTCTGAATATCGTGCTGCAGGGCCTTGGCAAGCAGCCGGGTCCTTGGGTGAGGCACTTGGCACAATATCCATAGCTACACCATCAGCCTTAGCTGGCACTGCTACCACCTCAAGGCATGAACCTAGATTACCAGGGTACTGCAAGGTGGTTTACTCACTTCAGGAATGAGAGATTGGGTTTGAGGAAAGTTGGGTTATCTGAGCAGACCTAGGCAGAGGGTACAAACGAAAGAGCGTGGTATTTAGAAAGACTTCCTCTGGGAGAGTTTCAGGAAATATTACATTCAACAATAGAGTTCACTTCCTGGGACCCAGGGACATTTTGTACACCCTTGGTCTGCTTATCTAAGCTGTATGAAGTGATGGGTCACCATGGATAAGTTAACTGCCCTTTTATAGGCACATGTCCCACTCTAGTTCCACTGACTGATGTACTGTGGATATGAGCCTACATTCAAGTCAACAGTTTATGACAGAAGGGAACTAACTGGCTGGCTGGGTAGCAGGCAGGCAGGCAAACAGCACAGTATTATTGCTAGAATTTCAGACAGTGCATATGCATGTGTACACACATGTATACAACTTCCTGCTTGAAAGAACAAAGTAAATCTTTTTGTTGTTGTTTTTGGGGTTTTTTGTTATTTTGTTTTGGTTTTTGTTGTTGTTGTTGTTGTTGTTTGTTTTTTGGTTTTTCGAGACAGTGTTGCTCTGTGTAGCTTTGGAGCCTGTCCTGGAACTAGCTCTGTAGACCAGGCTGGCCTCAAACTCACAGAGATCCACCTGCCAATGCCTCACAAGTGCTGGGACTAAAGGCATGTGCCACCAATGCCCAGATCAAAGTAAGTCTTAAATCAGCTTCATTTGTAAGAATCTTGTTATCAGGCTGACGCAGGAGGATGACTGTGAGTTCATGGGCTATATCATGAAATCTCAAAAATAACAACAACAACAAAAATCCAGGCATGCTGGTGCATACCTATAATGCCAGTACTTGGGAAGCATACATAGAAAAATTGCCACAAAATTTGAGGTTGACCCTGGTCTACATTAAGCAATTCCAGACCAGCCAGTCCTATATATAATGAGACCCTGTCACAAAAAATATAAAGCAGAAGTCTGGTTCTCTATGGTTAAAGAGCTTATCTAGCATGCTCATGGTCTAGACTGCTCAAGAACCTAAATTCTACCCACATACCTCAAAACAAAATAAAAAGCTGGTTTTCTTAACAGCCCAGCCCATTCAGCCCATATTCCCGCACTGTTTGCTACCTCCAGGTAATATGAGGTTGGGCAGGTCACTTTGTTTGTCAGTGTCTGTGTCCTACAATAGACGTGAGAATATACACAATGAAGTATGTGGCAGTAAAATGAAGAAAGAAATGAAATTACTTGATAATCAGTGCCATACTGGGCATGGGGGTGGGAAGCAGAGCAATCCAAAACACCACAGTCACCTTGCCATGAATACGTCTTCATAGTATTTCTAGACTCCTCCAAGAGGCCTGCCTGACTGCAGCTGCCACCCAATTTGAGGGCATATTCACTATGTTTTGATGGGGCAATTCAGTGTACTTTTCTCACACCAAAGGGTCCTAGAAAAGTAGCAGGAAATGGAGCCTAAGTAAACTGAGACTGTTGACTGAGTTTTACAAAACCAAGAACTTTATTACACAGTGGTGGTGCATGCCTTTATTCCCAGCACTCTGGAGGTAGAGGCAGGCAGATCTCTGAGTTTGTGACCAGGCTGGTCTACAGAGAGAGTGCCAGGACAGTCAGAGCTGTTGTTACACAGAGAAAACTTGTAAGGATTCAGGCATTATGCTGGCTTGCCCCTGTCACCTGGCAGAATGCACTCAGGCAGCACTCTGGTCAGCACAGGGTTCCATGAGTTCTAGTCTGCGTGCAGGTGCTAAGGACCCCTTTAGAAGAAAGACACACTCACACCTCTTTCACTCTGTTTTCTGCCCCTGGGGCAGACAGGACTTTTTTTGTTACCCTCTTCTCTCCTGTCCTCTCTCTGTCTCTGTGTCTCTTTACCTCTTTTCTCTTTCTGACTCCCCTTTCCCTTTCTAATAACTTCTCAGTCTGTCTGCCTGACATGTTTGTTCCCTACCTCAGTCACCCTTGCCTGCCATGGAATCCACCAAGGTCCCCTGCACTTCATCATAACAAAACCTGTCTTGAGAAAAAAAATAATTTGATGCTTAGTTCAAGGTAGAAAAACTATTGATCATGGTTTCTGGAGTAGGAAGGCACTAAGAGGGAACCCAAAGAAAAGGGGTCAGCAGAAAATGAAAGGCAACTGCCTTCATGGGACTGAATCCAGAAACTGCCCAGATGGAGTACAGAAAGGGGAGTGGTGGATGTTCCAACCACAGGTAATTGAAAGAGAGGATAGGAGCTGCCCCATAACATCAGGCAGTCTCTTAGCAATAGCCCTATTTGAGACTAAATATAGTCCCCAAATCCTTGGCCTTGTGGCCATCAAACATCATAGCATGTATGTGGGCCGTACTTCAGAATCCTCACCATTACCCTCCAAGAGTTGTCACAAGACTTTTGGATATCTATTGTCCTTGCAGGTGGAGCTGGCACTACTACAGCAGTCCTATCAAGACCTGGCTTCACAGATCAACCTCATTCTACTGGAACGCCTATGGTATGTCATGCTGGAACAGTTCCTCATGAAGTATGTGTGGAGTGCATCTGGCCTGCTCATGGTAGCTGTCCCCATCATCACAGCAACTGGCTATGCAGAGTCAGGTAAGAGCCAAGGATCCAGGAACTAGGGCCCAGAGCTCAGCCAGCCCACTTTCCCCTTCTACGTGGGTACACTAAGGCCCTAAGGCCCTGCTGGCCTTTAGATTATCAGAAATCAGGCATTTCCCAGAGCTCTTAGCTGCCATGCATGCATTTCATGGTCCTTGGTGCCAAGAAGCACAAGACCACAACTTAGGAGCTCCACATACTTCTTTTCTATGTGTGTGTGCCATTTACCTACTGTCCTTAGCCCAGTTTTAATTGGAGATAAGCACAGGAAGTGGCTTGGGTAAGCCACTTCATGACCCAGCCTTGGTTTCTTCCAACAAATTAGTCAAGGCATTTGTAGGCTATAGGAAGCCTACCCTACCTGTCACTTTGGTGGTGGTCAGGTTATCTTTATTTGTTTTTTTTTTGTTTGTTTGTTTGTTTGTTTGTTTAAGACAGGGTTTCTCTGTGTTTTTTTGGAGGCTGTCCTCGAACTCACAGAGATCTGCCTGCCTCTGCCTACTGAGTGCTGGAATTAAAGGCATGTGCCACCAACGCCTGGCTGTCTTTATTTCTGTTTGTTTCTCTACTGGATTACAATCAACTTTTAGTGATTGCCCTTGAAAAGGCGAACATGTAATTATTGAAAGCCTTCTTAGATTAATCAATAGCTCCCCTCCTCCTAAGCCTTAGAATAGTTTATTGGAGAAGCAACATCCATGACACCTGTCATTACAGCCCAGCCTGAAGTTTAGTTTTTTTTGGGGGGGGGTTCTGTTTGTTTTGGGTTTCCCATCCCCCCTTTAGTTTCTAGAGACAGGGTTTTCTGAGTATCAGCTCTAACCTTCATGGAAGTTACTTTGTAGGCCAGGCTGACCTCTGACTCACTGAGATGGTCTGCCTCTGCCTCCCAGGTCCTGGGATTAAAAGCATGTGCCACCACTGCCGGACATGTTTTGATTTTTGAGAGAAGACCTCTTATAGCTCGGGCTAACCTTGAACTCAGTATATAACTGAATATGACTGAATTGCTCATTCTCCTGCCCATTTCCTGAGTGCTGGAGATTACTAGTGAGTGTCAGCACACCTGACTATCATGTGCTTTCATTCTCTATTATGGCTTTGTGTAATGTGTGTAAATTTGCTTATATGGATACTGATTTCTCTGCTCAGCATTCCCTTCCTTCAGTTATCCTTCCTGCTAGAAGTTTTCAGAAGTTCACTCTTTCTACTTGTGGTTTGTTTTGATTTGAAATAGAGTTTCTTTGTAGCTCAAACTACCCCTGAAGTCAACACCCTCCTGCCTTTAGCTTCCCCAGTACTGGGATTAACATGTGCCTAGCTAAAAAGTTCTTTCACTAAGGGTATCATGGAGTCTTTTTCTTTTTTGTGTGTTTCTGTTTGTTTGTTTGTTTGTTTGTTTGTTTGTTTTTCTAGACAGGGTTTCTCTGTGTAGCTCTGGCTATCCTGGAACTTGCTGTGTAGACCAGGCTAGCCTAGAATTCACTGAGATCTGCTTGCCTCTGCCTCCCAAATGCTGGGATTAAAGCATGCACCACCACTGTCTGGCTTCATGGGGTCTTTTTCAATTAACTTGTCTGAAATTATCTTTCACTTTTACTCCTGACCATAAGCATAAAAATTTAGTGGAAAGTTATTTATTCCAGTCATTTGACAAAATTTCATTGTCTTCTATCTTCTTGCATAGCTGTTAAATTTTGTTAATTATTAGTGCCATGTGTTTTCTTTCTAGATACCTTTTTATATTTTCTTTCTCTTTTGTATTATTCAGCTTTAGTGCAGTGTGTTCAGGTGTGGGTTTCTGCTTCCCTTGCTTCAGACTTGTATTTCCTTTAAATATGCATGCTTTTCTTTTTTAATATTTTTTAAAAATTTATGTATATGGGTGTTTTGCCTCCATGTATGTGTGTGTACCAAGTGCATGTCTGGTGCCTGCAAAAACCAGAAGAGGGCATCAGAATCCCTAGAACTGGAGTTACAGAAAGTTGTAAGCTCAAAACCTGGGTCCTCTGGAAGAGCAATGTCTTACTGTTCTATTGCCATGAAGAAACAACATGACCTGCCAGGCATTGGTGACGCATACCTTTAATCCCAGCACTCAGGAGGCAAAGGCAGGTGAATCTCTGTGAGTTTGAAGCCAGCTTGTTCTACTGAGCTAGGTCCAGGACAGGCTCCAGAGCAATACAGAGAAACCCTGTTTCAAAACCACCACCACCACCACCACCACCACCACCCAAAAGAAACATGACCAAGGCAACTTATAAAAGAAAGCATTTAATTAAGGGATGCTTATAATTTCAGAGGATGAGTCTGTGATCATCATGGTGGGGAACATGGCAGCAGGCAAGCAGGCATGGCATTGGAGCAGTAGCTGCGAACTTACATCTTATCCACAAATTGGAGGCAGAGAGCCAGAGAGACTGGGCCTGTCATGGGCTTTTGAAACCTTAAAGCCCACTCAACCACCCTTAACACATCTCCTCCAAAACAGTTCCAACTGAGGACCAAGCATTCAAAAATATGAGGCTATAGGGTCCATGCTTATTCAAACCACCATAAGCAGTAATTGCTCTTATTTAGGCTTTTAGCTTCTCAGTCTTTTTGCTCAGTAATTCTCCAAGTCACCTGTTGTTTTTCTTTAAGTCATATCCAACTTGAATTTTTTTTCTGAGACAGGGTTTCTCTGTGTAGCTTTGGAACCTGTCCTGGAACTCGCTCTGTAGACCAGGCTGGCCTTGAACTCACAGAGATCCTCCTGCCTCTGCCTCCTGAGTGCTGGGTCTAAAGGCATGTGCCACCAACTCCCGGCTCCAACTTGAATTTTTTAAAGCATTTAACTATTTCTGACTACCTTGACCACCATGCTTTTATGTGTTCTGCCTTGCTGCTTTCCCAAGTACTGCTTCTCTGTGTATGTCACTTCTTTCTGTGACTTCTCTCCATCACCTTTTATGGTGAGCTGGAAGAGGATGTAGATAGGTTAAGTGATTTTCCAGGTACTTCAAAGAAAGCCATAGAGGAAGCTACTTTACCACTGAGGAAGATTTTAGATAAGGTTTGTTTTGTTGCCCTGCAATGGTAGCCCCAGGGCTGGAAAAGGGGTGGGATTTACAGTATCTTGTTTGCTCCTCCTGTCAAAGGTCCTAGGATGCTGTACCTCTAGAAAGTGCTTGCTGCTGCCACAGTGTTTCTTGCCTACAAAGACCTGTGGGACCCCTTCCTTTGCCTCACTGACAAAGGAAAAGCTGTAGGGATGTTGGGTAGGAGGCTTAATGTCTCTGCTGCCTACTCTAGCTGTATCTTTGAAGACACAGTGGAAAGGAGGATATTTAGACTTAGCTTACCACATCCTTAGGACATTAATTTCCCCCCACCCCCACACTTCCTGGACCAGGTCCCAAAGGCATCCATCTTGTTCCCTTTTAAACTTGAACTTTTTCTGAGCTGACTCTTTATATCCTTTCCTCCCTGACCAACCCTGGCCTTCAATCCACTTGAGAGTCAAATATATTCTTCCCACAGCTTCCATCCCAGAGCCCTGTTCTCTTGATGACTCCCTAGTAGTCACTTCATTATTTATCCATCTGCACCCAAGGGCCTTTGAAGCTCGCTTTCTTCCTGTTCTCCACCATAATTTACAGGTTCCATATGTATAAACCTTGCTCTGAGATTGGGAAGATGGCTTAGCAGGTAAAGGTAAAAACCTGCTGGTCTGAATTTGATTTCTGGAGCCCACTTTATGTGGAAAGAGAAGGTAGGTCGCTTAGTGCTTAAGAACACTGACTGTTCTTCCAAAGGACCAAGATTCAATTCCCAGCACCCACGTGGCAGCTCACTGTCTATAACTCTAGTTTCAGGGAATCTAGTACCCTCACACAAAACACCAATGTACATGAAATAAAAAGATTTTTTTAAAGTGGAGACAACACACTCCACAAAGCTGTCCTCTGACCCCTACATGTATACTGTGGTACATGTGTGCCTATATATTACATATACAAACATACATGCATGCATGCATACATACATACATACATACATACATACATACATACACTAATAATAATAATAATTTCTTAAAGTCTTGCTCTTCTGTGGGTCACAATTTCATGAAACTCTCAGCTAAGGAGACATTAAGGGCATAGCCATGAGATGTAAATTGTGACCAAAAAAGCAGTTTTAAGCAAGAGTGATTCTTGAAGAAATGTCCTTTGACAGGAGGTTAGAGACCACAAAGTAGGATATGAGGGAGAATGTAGAGGACAGCAAGGTCAGGAGGAGAAAACTCATACGTAAGAAACAAAGCTCAGTGCTGGAGAGGTGGCTCAGAAGTTAATAGCACTGACTGCTTTTCCAGAAGTCCTGAGTTCAATTCCCAGCAACCACATGGTGGCTCATACCATCTGTAATCAGATCTGGCACCCTCTTCTGGCCTAGCAGCACTTGGGAGGCAGACACAGGTGGATCTCTGTGAGTTCAAGGCCAGCCTAGTCTAACAGAGCCAGTTATAGGACAGTCAGGGATACACAAAGAAACCGTGTGTGTGTGTGTGTGTGTGTGTGTGTGTGTGTGTGTGTGTGTGTAGTGACATATTATTTATGACGATTTATTAAAGCTTGCCTGAGGATTCAGAAAAGCAAAGTCAGCCTCAAGCTATAGAGATCAGGCAGTGGTGACACACACCTTTAATCCCAGCAGCCAGAAGCTAGGAGGTGGTGGTACACACCTGTAATCCTAGGACTCAGGATTAAGAGGGAGATGGATCTCTGTGAGTCCAAGGCCACCCAGAGCTACACAAGAGTGAATCCATCTAAAAGGGAATTATAGCTCACATCTTTAATCCCAACATTGTGGAAGTATATAACTCAGAAGCAAGGTCTCAGAGAGGCACTCATTTTCCAGCCACACAGAGGAGAAGTTACAGTCTGGGGCTTGGTGAGAGCTCTTGGAGATAGGATCAGCCCATTCAGCCTGAGGTAGAGGTAAGAGGTAGTGGCTTGGCTGCTTTGCTTTCCTGATATTCAGCTTGAAGTTTGAACCCCAGTATCTGTCTCTGGATCTTTTATGTTTCAAGTTACACATACATATATGTATACGTACACAACCATCACCACTAAGTCCAAAACATTTTGATTACCTCTAAAAGAAACTCCATATCTATTATCAGTCACTCCTAACCCTCACTCACTCAGCCCCTGGCACCCTCTAATCTGCTTTCTATCTCTATTGATTTGCTTATTCCAGACATCGTTTAGAAACAGAATCATATGGTATGTGACCTTTGCTGTCTGGCTTCTTTCACTGAGCATAATTGTTTCAAGGTTCATCTTTATTGGAAGTGAACCAGTTCTTCATTCCCTATTATGGCTGACTAATATTTTTTTTGGAACTAATATTTCATTGTATGCATATGCTATAATTTCTCTTTCCGTTCTTTTGAGACAGGCATATGCCATTGCATATGTCCTATTATAATTGCTTTTTAACTATATATTCATTGTATATAGTGATAGGTTTTATAAAGACATTTTTTGTTTGTTTTTCTGAGACAGGGTCTCACTATGTAGCTCTGGCTGTCCTGGAACTTACTATATAGAACAGGCTAGCCTCTGCCTCCTGAGTGCTAGGATAAAAGACATTCACCACACTGGGGAAGAGGGAAAGGCAGGCGGATCTCTGTGAGTTAGAGGCCAGCCTGGTCTACAGAGTTCCAGGACAGCCTCCAAAGCTACAGAGAAACCCTGTCTGGGATCAAAGGCATGTACCAGTTCCTCCTGACTTCACACACACATACATACATACATACACACACACACACACACACACACACACACACACACACACTTTTTTTTTCTTTTGGTTTTTCCAGGTAGGGTTTCTCTGTAGCTTTGGAGTGTGTACTGTAACTTACTCTGCAGACCAGGCTGGCCTTCAACTCACAGAAATCCACCTGCCTCTGCCTCCCGAGTATTGGAATTAAAAGCATGCAGCCAGAACATTTGCCCATTTCTTAACTGGATTGCTGGTTGTTTTGTTTGGTATTAAATTTTGTTAATTTTAGACAGGGTCTTACTATGTAGCTCTGGTTGGCCTGGAAATTGCTGTATAGACCAGGATGACCTCAAAATCATAGAAATCCACCTGTGTGCTGTCTGTAGCTCTCTAGTACTGAAATTAAAGGTGTGTGCCATCATACCCAGCCTACATTTTTTTTTTGAGTCAGGGATCTCATGTAACTAAGGCTGTCATGGAATTCACTATGTAGTCAAGGAGGGCTTTGAATTTCTGATCCTTATCTTCAACTTCGCAAGTGTTGGGATTTCAAGAGTGTACCTTGTACCAAGGTACAAAAGGTATTTGACTCATATGGAATTGTTTTGCATGGACGGGGATCTAGTTTTGTTCTTCTACAAGATATACTTCAACAACAACACACACAAAAAGAACAATTAAGTAAAAACCAAAAGAAAAATATAAAAAATATATATTTCAATGTCTTCATCAATTCATCATTTACCAAACAAGCTGATTTATTCCTTATTATTATTATTATTTACTTATGGTATGTCTCGGAAGCTGTCTTTATGGGGCTGAAATCAGAACCAGCCGAGCGGCCCCACATTCATACCTGAGTGGGGGAGTGTGGATGAGGGAAAGGCTAGCTATAGATGATAAAGAAAAGACACAGACACAGAATAAAGGTCAGGAGGGCAGATTGGTCAATACTGAAATGCCATGAGTTTATTTTTCACCACTCTAATATACCTTAACCAAAAAGGGGAACACAGTACCATGTGTGTGAGTTTTCTTACTCACTTATTCTAAGGGTTCACCTTAGCTCCAACTTCTCGTTCCCTAGCCTTAAGAGTCAGGAGTAGCCACATCTCAGATTCAGATTCCAGTCTGTTGTTATTTAGAATAAGACAGCCAAACATGCTTCTGTGGCCACACCTTTGACTTACTGAGGACAGATTTGAACTCTCTGTCCTTGTGTCAAGATGGAGTGCCAAGATGGACACTGACAATGGACAAGGAAGTACACATGTTACTACACACATGTACAGGTCAGAAGACAACTTTTGGGAGTTAGTACTCAATTTCCACCAAACAGATCCTGGGGATCAACTCAGGTCATCAGGCTTGGTGGCACCTTTTATCAAGTGAGCTACCTTTCCAAAGTCCACCTGATTGCCCTTTATAGATCTTTATTTATTTTCTTTTTTTTTTTTTTTTGAGAACATGTTTCACACTAGAACTCAAGCTGGCCCTGAACTTCAGAGTACTGAGATTATAGGTATGAGCTACCACACCTGGCCCATATATACATACATACATATGTACATACATACATACATACATACATACATACATACATACATACATCTTTACTAGCCATGTGGTTTACAAGTATTCTTTCCCAATTGTATGTCACCTTTGTACTTTGCTGGTGATATCCCTCAGTGCTCAAAAAGTATTTTGAAGTTCACATTGCTCTGTTTTTCTTTAATTCTTTGTTTCTAGTCTCATCGTTAAAAAATCAAATCCAAGAACAAGTCTTACCCCGTTTTCTCCTGTGAGTCAGTTTTCATTTATGCTGTGAAGTGCAGAACATATGTGCTTCTGTATATCTGTGTGTCATAACATGGTATGCACAATGCTCATCTTTTCCATGGTGGCTCTGTGACTTTTCACTATCCCTCCTATCTCCAACCTTGGCTTGTAGACTCAGAAGCCATGAAGAAGGCAGCCTTGGAAATGAAGGAGGAGGAACTGGTTAGTGAGCGCACAGAGGCCTTCACCATTGCCCGAAATCTCCTCACAGCTGCTGCAGATGCCACTGAGAGGATCATGTCATCCTACAAGGAGGTAAACCCCAGTGCAGCTCCTACCTGCCTGCTCTCTCACTCCCAAACTGGTCAGAGTTGAGACCATGTCACCCTCCTTATAGGTGACAGAGCTGGCTGGCTACACAGCCAGAGTATACGAGATGTTCCAGGTATTTGAAGATGTCCAGCACTGTCATTTTAAGAGGACCGGGGATCTAGAGGAGGCTCAGGCTAAACCTGGGACCATGGTACAGTCTGGTATCCGTGTAGAGGGGCCCCTGAAGATCCAAGGTAAGGTACCTTCCTCTGCCTTCCTACCCACTGCTTTGTCTCTTCACATTACCACCCCAGCACCTAAGGACCATGTATACTCTGTCTTATCCACTCAGTACTCATTGCCAGAAAGGACATTGAAGACTAAGTCACTTGGGAGGGGGCTGGCCCAGCAGCCTGTATTCTCCAAACATTGGCTACTGGTTCAGCTGCTGACACACCATCCCAAGTGTGTTGGTCTGGGTTATCCTTTAAGACAGGGTTCTGAAGTCTCAGTGCTGGGTATCACACATCCACACAAGGCAAACAGATAAATCATGGCAGTGAGGGATGGGGGTGTATAGTTCAGTAGTAGAGTGCTTGCCTAACATGTATGAGACCTTGGGTTCATTTCCCAACAGTGCGATAAAAACAAAAGGGTTGCATGGCTATGGATATTGTTTGACTAGCATATACAAGGCCCTTGGTTCCATCCCTACTACTACATAAAGCAGACATGGTAGTTTCAAGGTCAGTATTCCGTCTAAAATTAAATAAATGAATAAGTAAATAAATAACACAGTTACATTCATAAGTGATGGCTAATGACTGTAATCCCAGCTCTTGGGAGACTGAGGCAGGATTGCTACATATTCAAGACCAATAGAGGCTATAGTATAAGACCCTGTTTCAAAGAGAAACAAAAGAAAAAAGAAATCAAAGCAGAGCACAAAAGAAAGTCCAGCCCCCTGCCAGCTCATGGGAGTTAGGGTACTATAGCAGAGGAGGCCAGGCATTGAAGCGGATCTTATAGTGTTGCCAAGAGGGGTTGTCACAGGGCAAGAGTACCCACCCAATGCCTCGTGTTCCAGAGGACCAAAAGGTGGCAGCTTATGGCATTCTACTTGACTCTGGGGTTATCAACTTGTTGGAAGACCACTGTTTTTCCAAGGGGCCCTGAACCACATCATACTATTTGAGAACCCAGGGCCTGCTACTGAGGTAGGTTAAACCTGTGCCAAGGGAGCAGGGGTAAGTAGCAGGACACAGGAAAACAGAAAAATGTTGTGTTCCTATCCTTCCATGCCTTCTCTCTACAGGCCAAGTGGTAGATGTGGAACAGGGAATCATCTGTGAGAACATCCCCATCATCACACCCACAGGAGAGGTCGTGGTGGCCAGCCTTAACATCAGGGTAGGTCAAATGGAGGAGCATGCCCAACCTGAAAATGCTAACTAGTCTGGGCCAAGTAGCTGAGGACAGGGTACACTTCCCAGGTTGTTATCTGGCCACCTGCATCTGTGAACCCTAGCCCTTGGTATCTTACTTAGCTGTGCTAGCAATGTTATTGTCACCAGGTCTGCGTGGAAGATAGGCCAAGGTCAAGCTGAGAGACCAACGTGTCTCTGACCACGAGTTCTGAAGCAATATTGTGAGTGCTGATAAAATAGACTAACAATTACCAGGGTTGTCCAAGGGTTGCCAAAGTGCTCTGGTTTGATCATTTGCCCATCCCAACAGGCTGCCACAAACTCTGGGCTATTAGAAACCAAAGAGAAATCATCAAAGAGTGGGATGCCGTAAAACATTACCCACTGCTTGGTGTGTTAGTGTACACCTTTAATTCCAACACTCAGAGTTTGAGGCCAGCTTGGTCTGCATAGTAAGTTCCAGGACAGTCAGAGCTATACAGTGGAACCCCGTCTCAAAAAAAAAAATGAAAAAAACACCAAATAAATAAATTTAAAAGTCTCTACTTAGACTCTGATCCAGAGTACAATAAGGGCCATGAAAGGTTGATCATCATTTGATGAGAGGAAGCCCAGTGAAGCTTTTCCTCAAAACATGGGAGGTAGATAGATGGACACAACTGGAGATAGGGGATAAGGGACAAAGGGCCTGGGTCTACCATGTCTCAGCAAGGGAGGAACCTAGAAAGATGCAAGAGGAAGTGTATCGGGCTCCTGCCTTCACTGAAGGGTTGGCTGAGCCTGGAGAGAAGGAAGAAGGGCAAAGATACTAGAAAGCCAGTTGAGGCAATGTAGAGAACATGCCTCCTCCCTAAACAGCATAACATAATGGTGTGGTCTCTAATGGACCCAATTATATAGTTTCCTGGCTTTCTCAAGCATGCAAAGACACTGCAGCCTGAGTGAGCAGATTGTACCTGGGTAGAGAGCAAGGCTGCCAAAGAATGAGGTGGAAGAGTAGGGCTGGGGCCCTGAGGTAACTTGAAACCCTCTTGCTACTGCTATCCTCTCCAACCAACTGTCCTCTGGTAGTGAGTGTCCTGGGGCTGCCATAAACAAGCCCTCTGACCTAGGCAGCATTATCACCAGAAATGGGATCCTTCTATATTCTAGAAATCAGAAGCTTCAAGGGGTAAGATGACAGGCAGTGGTGCTGCACACCTTTAATCTCAGCACTTGGGAGGCAGAGGCAGGTGGACCTCTGTGAGTTCAATGTCAGCCTGGTCTATAGAGCTAGTCCCAGGACAGCCAGGACTTACACAGAGAAACCCTGTCTCAAAAAAGGGGAAGGGGAAGGGGAAGGGAGAGAGGAAAGAAAGAAAATAAAGAAAATCAAGGGGTAGGATGGGAAACGGGTTCCTTCTTAGGGAGAATGTGCACTCCAGGCCTTGTCTGACTTCTGGTTCACTGACAGTCCTTAATATTCTGCTGTGTCACCCTACTCTCTCTGCCTCTATCCTCACACACATACACATCCAACTATGTATGTCTATTTGAATCTTAACTCTGTACGGACTCCAGCCATGTTGGATTTAGTCCACTCCCCTCCAGTATGCCTTAATGTTCATTCAGCTAATTTCATTTGCAATGGCAAGGACTACTCAGAGATAGTAGGACATAGGACTTCAGATAAATTCAGGGTGCACAGGTCAACCTATCCCATTGCTCAAGGTAAATCAAAGTCTATAACCTGGTTCCTCCTGGGAGCTCTATGCAGCAACATCCTTATCACTTATAGATAAGGAAACATCTACAATGAAAAGAAGGGACTGAGAATGGTAGTGCTGAGGATGGCCATGCCATGTCTGCTGCAGGGTGCTGTACCTCTTTTGTGACCCAGTCTTTCTGACTAGCTAGCAGTAGCACTAAATAGACTAACCCCTCCTTCCTGCCACTAATGCTCAGCTACTCTGGGGCCTAAAGGCCAGTGAGACCCCTGTGTTTGGCTTGTACTATCCAGACCTGTTAGGGCCTTAGGGGACAGAACAAATCTTGTCCCCTATATACTATACCTGGCATTCAATTGAGGCTCTACATACTGAGCCCAATCCCTATAGCCTTGTAGTCACTTGCTAAGAAATCAAGAATGGATTTGGTGGTACACACAGGCAGGAAAGACTGAGTTCCAGCCTTAGCAACATAGCAAGACCGTTTCCACCTGCCAGCTTGTTTGCTTTTCTTTTTTCTTCCTTCCTCCCTTCCTTCTTTTCTTTTTTGAGGTAGAATCTTATTCATGTAACTCTACTTAGCCTTGAACTTACTGTGTAGCCAAGGATTTAAGTTGAATTGAACTTGAACTTCTGATCTTCCTGTTTCTACCTCTCAAGTGCTGACATTACTTTTTTTTTTTTTGGTTTTTGGTTTTGTTTTGTTTTTGAGACAGGGTTTCTCTGACTTTGGAGCCTGTCCTGGAACTAGCGCTTGTAGACCAGGCTGGTCTCGAACTCACAGACATCTGCCTGCCTCTGCTCCTGAGTGCTAGGATTAAAGGCGTACACCTGGGTAAGTGCTAACATTACACGCATACATGATTTATGTGGTACTGAGGATTGAACCCATGGTCTGTATGTGTTCAGCAAGCACACTACCAACTGAGCTTCATCCCCATCTCAGATGTAGAAAGCTTTATGGGACTGGCAAGGAGGCCACAATAATTTAGGCTGTAGGAAAAGAGACTGAAGTTCTTGATGCTATGCCTGATTCTTCCACAGGTAGAAGAAGGCATGCACTTGCTCATCACAGGCCCCAATGGCTGTGGCAAGAGCTCACTGTTCAGAATCTTGGGTGGACTCTGGCCCACATACAGTGGTGTACTTTATAAGCCCCCACCCCAGCGCATGTTCTATATCCCTCAGAGGTGAGTAAACCCATTCCCTGTGTGTTTTCCACCTTTTCCCATCTGTGCAGTGGGACAGTCCATCTCTCAGGAGAGGTTGCCAAGATGTTACACCAGATCCCAGTAGTCAGCGAAAACTAGTCCTGTTCATTTTAGCGGGAGGGTGGTTCTTACCCTCATGCTCACAAGTGGAGGTGGTACTTGTGTCCATACATATATGTGAGTATATGGACATGATAGCTGGTGGAGTGAGTGCCTGGTGTGCTATGTCAACAGTTGGAAAGCTTTGTGACCAGGGCCACTCAGGAGCCTACTAAGACACAGAGTACTGTTGGGAAACAAGGCTACCTTGCCCCAGTGGACATGCAGCTTTCCCACAGGCCTTACATGTCCGTGGGCTCCTTGCGTGACCAAGTGATCTATCCCGATTCTGCGGAGGATATGCGGAGGAAGGGCTGTTCGGAGCAGCAGCTGGAAGCTATCCTGGGCATCGTGCATCTCCGCCACATCCTACAACGGGAGGGAGGTAGGGGCAGAGCATGGGGTTATACACCAGTCACCCTTTGTCCCGAGACTTTAGGGGAACCTGTTGCCAACATACCTCTGCCTTCTTCCACTAATCCCAGGGGACAAGAGTTACCTCAGTATCCAAGAGTTCAAAGTACTTAACAGGGAGGAAGGGTAAACGGGTTAATTGGATGCCATGAAGAGGGACTTTTAGCAGAGAACTTGCTTCATTAACTATCTTAGGAGACCCTCTGTCAACCATTACAACTTCTTAGCATTGAATTCAACCATGCTAGTCCCCATAGTGGCTATGGGTTTATAATTTATGGGTTTATCCCTCTGTACTGTAAATCCCAAAAGAAATAGGCTGTAGTTTGGGAGACAGAAATATTCACTATAGGCTCTGGATATACTAGCTCTTATATCAAGTGATGATGCTGTTCATAGCTTCCATTTCTAAAATCACCTTATTACCAATATGACTGCTCTTGCCATCACATCCAGTCCCAGGCTCTAGGATGGAGGAAGTGGTGAAGGACAAAGACAAAGAATACTTGCCTTCTGTCTATCCAGGAAGGTTCCATGGATACTACATATATGACAGTGGCTAGAATTAGCACCATGGTTACCCTTCATCAGAGGGCAAGCTAAAATGTTTCACATGCCCTAAGGAAATTTCTAGTCAAGTAGAAACATAGGAAGGATGAATGATAGGAGAGGAGTTGCTGCTTCTGCCACACAATCCTGACAAATCACCCTCCTCACATGCTAGCATATTGGCACCAGGCCATAAGATGTGGTCCAGTTCCTCTGGTGAGGAGCCTCTGTTCTGGGGAGAACACTCTAACCATCTCTAAGACTGATTGCCTTCAACATCTGCTGCATGCTGAAGACAGTGTTGGCAGGTTCTTTATTGGCAATTCACTAGGTGTCCTGGGGCTGTCATGACTAAGTGCCACAGACTCACAGGCTTCAACAGAGAATTTTGTTTTCTAGCATTCTAGAGACAAATTTGGGTGTGGCAAAGCTAGCTCCTTCAGAGACTATGAGGAAGGACACACCAAGGGACTCTACTCAGCAGATAGTCAGCCAACTTCTCACTGTATGTCTTCACATCATCTTTTCTCTGTACATGTTTCTGTTTAAATGTCCATTTTCTTTTTTAAAAACGATTTATCTATTTATTTATACAGTGTTCTGCCTGCATATGTTCCTGCAGGCAAGAGGGCACTAGATCTCATTATGGATGGTTGTGAACCACCATGTGGTTGCTGGGAATTGAACTTGGGGTTGTCTGGAAGAGCAGCCAGTGCTCTTAACCACTGAGCCATCTCTCCACCCCTAAATATAAAGACATCATACTGGATTAGGGTCCACTTCTCAACCTCAACCTAAGCACATTTGGAGAGACCCTCACTCTAAATCATGCAGGGATAGGACTGCAGCATATCTTATGTGGGGGAGACACTTCTTGTTCTAAGTCTTTCAGTTATTAGTGTTATAGTCAGATGAGGACACACAGCAGAAGTCTACAGCTGGACAAGTTCAGCCAGGGTCAAATGTGTCCTGGCTTTCTATCAGCCTTGCTTAACCCTGCTCCTACTCTGACTCCCACTGGGTACCTGTTAAATTGAGCTGAGCCACTCACTTCCTGCCCAGGTTGGGAGGCTGTATGTGACTGGAAGGACGTCCTGTCTGGAGGTGAGAAGCAGAGGATTGGCATGGCCCGCATGTTCTACCACAGGTGAGCACTACAGTGTCTTTCAAGGACATTTGGTGATTTGAAATCAACAAGAAAGGAAAATGGGTGCTCCCAGTAGTTGGAAGACAGCTACATAGAGGGGTTTCACCCCTCCTCCCAGTACAGAAGGGCCATGATTCACAAGTGGTTGGCCACGGGGCTGGAAATGGGACAGCTTTCCTCATCACCCACTCCCACCTTAAGGCCAAAGTACGCTCTCCTGGATGAGTGCACCAGTGCTGTGAGCATTGATGTGGAAGGCAAGATCTTCCAAGCAGCCAAAGATGCTGGTATCGCACTGCTGTCCATCACCCATCGGCCCTCCCTATGGTAGGTGCTCTTGCAGTTACAGGTGGGGCTGCCACTTGAGATGGGAAAGCAGCTAGGACAGCCTTCCATCTCTCTCCTGTTCAGGAAGTACCATACACATCTGCTGCAGTTTGATGGGGAGGGAGGCTGGAAGTTTGAGAAGCTGGACTCTGCAGCTCGCCTGAGCCTGACTGAGGAGAAGCAGCGCCTGGAGCAGCAACTGGCAGGCATCCCCAAGATGCAGGGGCGCCTTCAGGAGCTCCGCCAGATCCTTGGCGAGGCTGCAGCTCCAGTTCAGCCCCTGGTCCCAGGTGTCCCCACTTGACTGAGGACCTTTTCCCCAGCCCTCACCCTTCTCCAGGCTCTCGGATCACATGAAGGAAGCTGCAGCTCCCACCCTCCCCTTACTGCCCTGCATGCTTTCCCCCTTCCAAGCCCCCTAGCCAATTGCCTGCCTTACCTGAAGACCCCACTCTCAAAAGCAAGTGGATATGAATGAGGACACTGTTTCTTCCTGCCCTCATCCCACCGTTACCCTGAGGTCTGCTCCATGAACTGTGCCCTGATAGGGCAATGTGTCCTTTACTTTTCTCTGGGGGAGGGGTGGAGGATTTGGAAGGCCCTAGTGTTGACCCTACACCAGTATGGCTGAGCCATGGGAAGTAAGCAGGAGCTACCCCCTTCCTGCCAGCAGCCAGAATGTGTGGCAAGCCTGATGGTTGTGAATCACATCCCTCCTGAAACCCAACTTCTTGTTCCTTTGGTCCATCCCTTTGTTGCCATCCTCTACAGTAGCCAGCCAATGCCCCTCTCCCACAGGATGCCCCCACCATGGAAACAGCTGAATGGGACATAGGATCAGACAGGACCTAAAGCATGCCCTTCCCCTTGGTAACTTCCAGAACAGCAAGGTGTTCTCCTGAGCCATGAGAAGAATGTAGCCCTGGCCTTCCCATTCCTCCACCTTCTACAACCTAATTTATTGGACTCCCAGTTTATAGCTGTCTGAATTGCCAACATGAGCTCCCTGCCAGCACAGGAGGTGACTGGGTGGTCCCTTTGGTCTGTTTAGCCTCTGGTGCCAAACCTGGCCCCTCGCCAGCCAACACTGCCAGTTGCCACTGTGGGGTGCCCTCTGCCAGCTAGGCAGGAGTGAGGGCACAATGTTCCCAGCTCAGTGCCAAAGAGGGGTCATAGAAGGTGCTGTGTCTGCTAAGCCAGCTCTCACCAAGAGGGAGACCCCCCCACTGCCACTGTGTGCCTTTCCTGGGCCCTCAGCCCTCTGGCTGGGTGCCCCCTCGGTCTCCTCAGTAAAAACTTCTGGAAAGTACACTCCTGCCTCCTGGACTTGGTGTGTGGTAGGATTTCTGGGAAGTAAACCAGGTACGGTGGCAAACACATATAATTCTAGCACTTGGGAGGCAGAAGCAGGCAGATCTATGATTACAAGGCAAGCCTGGCCTACAAAGTAAATTCTAGGACAGCCAGGAGTGTTACACAGATAAACCTTGTCTCAATACCTCCCCCAAGAAAAAAAAAGTTCTGGGGAGAGGTCAGAATGTTGGCTGTAGAAAAAGAGGACACCTGATCCCAAATATGGGCTCCAGTAAGAAATTGGTAAGCTACTAACCCCATGGAACACAGAGACAAAACTTAAGTGCTAAAAGTTTATTCAGTAACTATTCTCTGGTTATACCTTCTCTGCCATAGGGAGGTAGAGCTGACAATCATTGCTCTAAAATACCATCTGACTTTAATCCCCTTGCTGGAGAGAAGGGAACTCTGCCTAGTCCCTGAAGGAGAAGTGCAATGCTATAGAAAGCCAGTGAGCTTCCAGGGAATGAAGTTGAGCACTGAGGGAGCCATAGGAAAGAAGTATTCCTAGATTGAGTTGCACTAAACCTTCTAGGGAGAGGGAATAGCTTGTACAAAGGCCCAAAGGAGAGTCCAGTGTAGGGATAAGAAAAGGCCTGGACTGAAACAAAAGGTCACTGAGGGGACCTATGCAGAATGGGGATGGCTTTAGGTTCTACATAAAGCAGCCCGTGGAGCTGTTTGTGGACTCTTGCTAGAGATAGACCAGAGCACTGCTGCTTGAAATGGGGAAGGGGTGCTGTGGACAGCTCTACTAAAGTTAGCTGAGTTCCTGTACTACCCAGCATTCCCACCCACATGTCATACCAAAAGAACTAACAACAGCCATTCAGTCAGAACCCTATGGTGTAGATGCTTATTGTGTAGGTTCCACACAATTTTCACAGAAGCCTGAATGCCCACAGATGGACAGATGTAACATATCTGTACAGTAGAATATTATTTGGCCATGTGAAGCAGTGACAAACGCTACAACATGCACGGACCTTAAAGACATGATACTGAAGTAAAGAAACCAGACACATTTAGTTGCTAAGAACTGGGCAAAGGTGGGTGATGATGCATGCCTTTAATCCCAGCACTCTGGGGGCAGAGACAGGCACCAGCCTGGTCTACAAATGGAGTTCCAAGACAGGGTTCAAAGCTACAGAGATACCCTGTCTGGAAAAGCCAAAAAACAAACAAACAAACACACAAACAAAAAAAAAAACAAAAAGAAAAAAGAACTAAACAGCTGGGCCATCTCTGCAGTCCTCTCTCTTTTTGACAACTGAGATGATAGGGTGCATCTCAAAGTACCTTGGATAGGATTAGGATTATCATCTGGTAGATAAAACTGGAGGCCATTCAGGTCAGCAAGACACAGCAGGGGGTCAAAGTGCTTGATGCTGAGGCTGATGACCTGAGTTTTGATCCCCAAGGCCCACATGGAGAAGAAAACTGTCTCCTGTAAAGTGTATTCTGTCTTCCATGTGCACACTGTGGTATGAGTGTCTCCCTCGTTAAACAAATATACAAATAAAGGCGTACACCTTTATTCTCAACACTCTGGAGGCAGAGACAGGTGGATCTCTAAGTTTGAGGCAGCCTGATCTATAAAAGGAGTTTGAGGACAGCCTCCAAAACCACAGAGAAACTGTCTTGAAAAAACAAAAACAAAAACAAACAAAACAAGACAAAACAACAAAAAAAAAAAAAACCAAAAACCCTCCACCCCAGAAACCATTAGACCCTTTTACTCTTAAGAGGGTTTCTGGTGAGATTCTTAGAAAATTGCAGCTCTGCAGACAGGAAATGTTAATTATGCTGGGATCCTTCATTATCCTTTGCGAAGAGGCCCCATAAGACTTCCAAGAGAGGGGCTGGCTCAGTGGTTAAGAACATTGACTGCTTTTCCAGAGGACCTGGGTTCAATTCCAGCAACCACATGGCAACTAATAATTGTCTATAACTCTTAAGACTTGAAACGCTTATATAGACATACATGCAGGCAAAACACCAATCCAAATAAATAGAATATTTTTTTTTTATAAAAAAGACTTCCAAGAGAGATGCTCTTTGTTTTTCCATGTCCACATAATTTCCCTACCTTTCTATCCCAGTTCAACTTCACACATTCTCCTTAATCTACTCATGGGAGGTTCTGTTGCCCTTGGAAAGCCTTGGTTCCACAGCTTTCTCAGGTGTGTTTATACCATGGCAGCTGCCTTTCCCTTTCTGAAAATAAGGATACAAGAATGTCTCTTTCAGTACCATGTGGTTAGGTCTGTAGGTTGGAGGTTTAAGATCATGGTGTTAGCAAGGTTGGTTTCTCCTGAGGCCTTGGCTTTTGACCTTTCCTCTAGGTACGAAATCCTTGGTGCCTCCCATCACTTGCTCAGTTTACCCTGCTCCTAGATCAGCTATTGCTCCTTCCCATTTCCAAGCTTCTACACATTTTCTCATTAGGTACTTCTCTTGTTTTCTGTTGTTATTATATTCCTTTGAATAGATGAATTATTTCTCTGTCATTTTGGCATAGTTTAGAGCGATGAATCAAGGGCTAACCATGTGTCCCATTAGTCATGTGTCACTCAAGGTGCTTAAGACTTCTGAAGTCACCTCAACTCCTCAAGTTCCTCTACCACCTGCCTCTCTGATGGCCCTGCTCAGCTGAACAGCATGGGCTGCACTGGCCACTACTCATGGCGACACAAAAAACTCTACCAGGGAACTCCTACAGCTGATAAACACCTTCAGCAAACTAGCAGGATACAAGATTAACTCAAAAAAATCAATACCCCTACTATATACAAACAAAAAAGGGCCTGAGAAAGAAATCAGAGAAACATCACGCTTTAAAATAGCCACAAACAGCATAAAATATCTTGGGGTAACACTAATAAAACAAGTGAAAGAAGTATATAACAAGAACTTTGTGTCTCTAAATAAAGAAATTAAAGAAGATGCCAGAAAATGGAAAGATCTCCCATGCTCTTGGTTTGGAAGGATAAATATAGTAAAAATGGCAATCTTGCCAAAAGCAATCTACAGATTCAATGCAATCCCCATCAAAATCCCGGCACAATTCTTCACTGACCTTAAAAGGATAATACTCAACTTTATATGGAAAAAACAAAAGACCCAGGATAGCCAAAACAACCCTGTACAATAGAGGAACTTCAGGAGGCATCACCATCCCTAACTTTAAGCTCTACTATAGAGCTATAGTCCTGAAAACAGCTTGGAATTGAATTGAAAATCCTGATGTTAACCCACACACCTACAAACACCTGATTTTTGATAAAACAGCTAAAATTATACAATGGAACGAGGAAAGCATCTTCAACAAATGCTGGCACAACTGGATGCTGATGTGTAGAAGACTGCAGATAGACCCATGTCTATCTCCATGCACAAAACTTAAGTCCAAATGGATCAAAGGCCTCAACATAAATCCAGCCACACTGAACCTCTTAGAAGAGAAAGTGGCAGGTACCCTTGAACAAATTGGTACAGGAGACCACTTCCTTTAGAATGTTGTGAACTTATAGAACAGTGATAGTGTAGCACAGCAGATCTCAAAGTGTTGTTAACTGTGTCCTTTGCCTTACAGAAGCTTCCCACATATATCATACACACAAATAATAATAATAATAAATAATTAAGAAAGCAAACTTTCAGCCATGTAGTGGTGGAGGTGGTGCATGTCTTTAATCCCACTACTCAGGAAACAGAGACAGGTAGATCTCTGTGAGTTCAAGGACAGCCTGTCTATAGAGTGGGTTCCAGGGCAGCCAGGGATATGCAAAGAAACCTTGTCTCAAAAGAGAAAAACTAATTCCAAATGGTCAACTCTGAAACCATATACATAGAAGTAACACTAAATGAACTGATCAGGTTATATTTATATATCTATCTATGCATTAAAGAAAAAGAGGTCACTTGGGAGGGATTGGAGGGAGGAATGGGAAAAAGGGAAATGATGTAATTATATTTTAATTTTGTAAAATAATGCTTAGCAACTACAAAAAATAATTTATTAATTGAAATGAATTTCAATGATAAATAAAATAAATAAGAAAGAAAACCTTTAGTCCTGGCACTTAGGGTACAGAGGTAGTGAGACCCTGTCATCTAAAATAAACCAACAGGAGAAGAAATAGAAAGACAGTGGGCGTAGTGTAATGGGGTGTTCAAGCAAATTCCTATCATGTGCTCTGATATGGAAGAACCCAGATGACAGTAAGTAAAATAATCCAGGCACATAAAGACAAGCCCTACGTGCTTTCACCCATGTGTGGTGAAGGGGACCCTGTTAAGGGTCAATGCAGGCAGTGATCCAAGAGGTGAGAATGAAAACTCAGTTCAGATTGACTTCAGCAACCTGGATCAGATTTCAGAGAGTATGATGCCAGGCACTTCATTGTCAGCATATTTAAAGCAGTATAATTGGGAAAAAGTTTCCAGACAACAATCAGTCCAGTTCCAGGTGCACAATAAAACTTAAGGTGTGGCTACACAGAGACTCCTTGACCGTGAGGGTGGATTCTACTGCTAAAGTGCCTAGGATCTAGTGTGATCTCTGATAGCATAGAGGTCAGCAAGCCACAAAGTACACGTGATATCCCCCTTAAGGATGGGTTCTATTAACTTGGAGCTAGGGAGGGGGAGTCATGCATAAACATTCTATGGGAGTGAGGTGTGGTCTGTCTTTATAGTAAAAGGTGGTGAGGTCTGCCTCCACAGATGTCCACTCCTAATTTTCAGGACAGGAAACCAGATATTTTATCTCCTCCATTGAGGAGAGGCCTCTGTGTTTAACATTCCTAGTTCCCTAGTGCTCCATTGATGCAAGAACCTTTGTGCCCCCAACAGTGTGGAATGTAAAAAAGTTGAACTTGTTAGGTGTGGTGGCTCATGCCTGAAATCCCTGAATTTAGGAGGCTTCTAGTGGTGAGGAAAGAGGAAGAAGGGAAAGTCAGCTAAAGTGTGCAATGTCAGCTATAATGTGAAGCTGAGCAGTGGTGGTACATGCATTTGATCCCAGCACTTGGGAGGCAGAGGCAGGCAGATCTCTATGAGTTTGAGGACAGCCTGGTCTACAGAGTGAGTTCCAGGACAGCCAAAGCTACACAGAGAAACTCTGTTTCGTTTCGGGAAAAAAAAAAAGTTATAAGATGAACAAGTTCAGAGGGGAGGAGAAAAGGGGAGTGGGGAAAAGTGTATAGCTCAATAAAATATATTTTTAAATTTTTTTTAAAAAGATGAACAAATTCTTGAGATCCATTGTATTTCAAATGTAGTGTGATAATAACAATTAAAAAAGTCAGGAACTAAAGAGACGGCTGGATGGTTAAGAGCACTTGGCACTATTGCAAAAGATCTGAGTTAGGGTCCCAGCACCACATCATGTGGCTCAGTTGTTAACTCCAAATCCAGTGTAACCATTGCTATTTGCCCCTCTTTTGGCATCTGAACTCACACACACACACACACACACACACACACACACACACACACACACACACACACACACACCGATAAAATAAAAAATAAATTAGAGAGAGTGTATGACAATATGACTCTGAGGTTATAAAAGCACTTATTGCTTTTGATGATGACTCACATTTGGTTCCCAGAATCCACTTGGCAGCTCACAACCATCTGTAACTCCACTGCCACAGACTCCAGTATTCTTTCCTGACTTCCTTGGGCTCTGCATGCACATAACCTGCTTACATATATGAAGGGAAACCACTCATTCACATAAAATAAAAATAATCTTTAAAATTAAAAAAAATGTGATAATAAATTGGGAAACCTCACAGTAGGGACTTATCTCTGAAAAAATAGTTTATGAAAGACTAAAACTGAAAATGAGGGGCTGAAGAGGTGGCTTAGAAGTTAAGAGGTCTGGCTGTTCTTTCAGATGTCCTGAGTTCAATTATCAGCAACCACATGGTGGCTCAGAGCCATCTATAATGGGATCTGGTGCCCTCTTGTGGCATGAAGGCATATATGCAGGCAAAACACTATACATAATAAATCTAAAGAAACAAAAAACTGAAGATGAAACCTTGAGCTCACCTTTTGTTTTGTTTGTTGTTTTGTTTTGTTTTTCAAGACGGGGTTTCTCTGTATTGCTTTGGAGCCTGTCCTGGAACTCGCTCTATAGACCAGGCTGATCTCTAACTCAGAGATCCACCTGCTTCGCCCCTCCCCATCCCAGTGCTGGGACTAAAGGCATGTGCCACCAATGCCCGGCTAGCTTACCTTTTCTTATGTCAAATAACAGCCACCATACTGCTCTTCCATTCTTTCATTGTGGAATGATATGACAAATAAATAACAAACTTAAAGAATTAAAAAGAATTAGTGTGGTGGCACATGCCTAACATCAGGAGGCAGACAGATCTCTGTGAGTTCAAGGCCAGTCTGTTCTACAAAGCTAGTTCCAGGATAGCCAAGGTTAAACAGAGAAACCCTGTCTCAAAATAACCAAAAAAAATTGAAGAAAATTAAAAATATTAATTAAACAAAAGAGACTGAAGCCACAGTCAGGTGTGGTTATATGTACCTATAATCAAAGAACCTAGGAGGTGGAAGTAGGAGGGTCAGGGACAGACAAGGGAAGGAGCAACTGAGCTACAGTTCAGGCTTTATTCAGGAAAGGACCTGAGGAAGGTGGTTTAATGCTGTAAATCCAAAGAGCAGATCTTTTTATAGGTAAGTTGTAGGCTGGAAAAGGGAAAGAAGACTGAAAATATCCCTGGTTTTGCCTCATGGAATGCTGTTGCTAGAGAACTAAAGTGAGTGGTGAGTTAAAGAATGTCAGGTGACTGATAAACATCTCTCGTGGCTTTTACTGGGGATGGTCAGTGGCACAATGAGGGTAAGAATCCAGAAAAACAAGTTACTTTAGTTTTGGAAACCAAATTACTTAGTTTTGGTAATTGTCATTGTTTAACCAAAATGGAGGAGCTTTAAAAATAATGTGACCTTGGTTAACAGCTACCATGAAAAAGGCCCTGGGTTCAATCCCCAATACCATTTGTTTAAAAAGAGGTGAAGAAGTATATTGACATTCTATAACCAGCCCTTGTGAGGCTGAGGCAAGGAAGATCACAAGTTTGAGATCAGCCTAGGCAGCTACCATGTCAATCTCAGTTATAGAAAAAGAGACCCTGTCTCCCTTCCAAAAATCTGCCTCAAGGCACCAGAGTTTGTAGTGCAATGTGTGCAGAGGCCCAATTTAAATCAGCATACCCACCTACCCCACCAAAAAAAAAAAAAAAAGACAAAAAATGGGTCAGGCGGTGGTGGTGCACACCTTTAATTCCACCATTCGGTAGGTAGAGACAGGTGGATCTCTGTGCGTTTAAGGCCAGCCTGGCCTACAGAGCGATTTCCAGGAAAGCCAGGATTCTTATACAGAGAAACAAAACAAAACTAAAAAAGGAAAAAATAAAGACAAAACCAAAACCAAAATTTGACCTACAATAATTGATACTAATTCCATATGGAATCACAATCGACACCTCCAGGCCAGGCGGAGGTGACATATGCCTTTAATCCCAGCACTTGGGAGGCAGAGGCAAGTGCATCTCTGTGAGTTTGAAGCCGAAGCCAGCCTGGTCTATGACTTCCAGGACAGGCTCCAAAGCTGCACAGAGAAACCCTATCTCAAAATAAGTAAAACAATTCTGGTAAAGCAAAATCAGAAAATACTTCTCGATTTCTTCTTCTTCTCCTCCTCCTCCTCCTCCTCCTCCTCCTCCTCCTCCTCCTCCTCCTCCTCCTCCTCCTCCTCCTCCTCCTCCTCCTTCTTCTTCATTTATTTATTTATTTATGATGTTCTCCCTGCAGGCCAGAAGAGGGCACCAGATCTCATTACAGACGGTTATGGGTCATCATGTGGTTGCTGGGAATTGAACTCAGGACCTCTGCAAGAGCAGCCTGTGCTTTTAACGTCTAAGACATCTCTCCAGCCCACTTCTAGATTTCAAAATTCTGCAGAGTAACATATATTCCACTGAAGTACTGAATAACAGACAGAGAAACTGATGAAACACAATAGGGAGTCCAGAATATGGTAGCATGATTTTTGACAGGAATATCAAAACTACTACTAGAAAAGGACAGTTTTTTTAAATCACAGTGTGATACTCCTGTGATTTCTTTTTATATATTTATTTATTTTCTCATTTTACATATCGATCCCTGTTCCCTCTCCCTCCATCTTTGCCTCTCTCCCACCCTCTTATGCCCCCCACCCTCCCCTCCCATCCCCCCACTCCACATGTAGGGTGATGGCCTCCAGGAGGGGTCATCTAAATCTCTCAAGTCATTTGGAGTAGGGACTAGGCCCTCCCTCCTGCCTCTAGGCTAAGGGAGTATCCCTCCATGGGAATGTGCTCCCAAAGTCCTTTTGTGCACCAGGGTTACATCCTGGTTCCACTGTCAGAGGTCCCTTATACTGCCCAAGGCCTTCTAGCTGAGACCCATGTTCAGGGGGTCTGAATTGGTCCAATACTGGTTTCCCAGCTATCAGTCTGGGGGCCCATTAGCTCCTCCTTGTTCAGGTCAGCTGTTTCTGTGGGTTTCTGTGGGTTTCTGTAGCCTGGTCTTGACCTCCCTGTCTGCATTTGGATTCCAAGAGTTCGGCTCAGTGTTTAGCTGTGGGTGTCTGCTTCTGTTTCCATCAGCTACTAAATGAGGGCTCTATGATGGTGGATAAGTTAGTCATCAATCTCATTATCAGAGAAGGACATTTATGGCAGCCTTTCCAATGTTGCTCAGATTGTTAGTTGGGTCATCCTTGTAGGTCTCTGGACATTTCTCTAGAGTCAGTTTTCTCTTCAAACATATAATGGCTCTCTCTTTTATGGTATCTCTTTTTTTCCCACTCTCATCTATTCCTCTCCTGACTCAATCTTCCTAGTTCCACATGCTTATATCTCCTCCCCTTTTCTTTCTCCTAGCTCCCTCTCCACTCACTTCCCCAACCCCACTCCCCATGTGCTCAGGAGATCTTGTTCCTTTCACCTTCTATGAGGGACCTTGTATGAATCTCGTAGAATCCTCCTTGTATCCTAGTTTCTCTGGTGGTGTGTATTATAGGCTGGTGATCCTTTGTTCTATGTCTAAATCCCATATATGAGTGAGTACATACCATGTTCCTCTTTTTGTGACTGGGTTACCTCATTCAGAATGCTTTCTTCTAGTTCCATCCACTTGCCTGCAAATTTCAAGATTCCATTGTTTTTTTTCCCACAGAGTAATATTCTATTGTGTAAATGTGCCACATCTTCTTTATCCATTCTTCAGTTGAGGGGCACGTAGGTTGCTTCCAGGTTCTTGCTATTACAAATAATGCTGCTATGAACATCGTTGAGCACATGTCTTTGTTGCATGGATGTGGATCATTTGGGTATATGCCTAAGAGGGGGATTGCCGGGTCCTGTGGTAGACTGATTCCCATTTTCCTGAGGAACTGCCATACTGATCTCCACAATGGCTGTACGAGTTTGCACTCCCACCAGCAGTGGAGGAGTGTCCCCCTTTCTCCATATCCTCTCCAGCATAAGTTGTCATTGGTGTTTCTAATTTTAGCCATTCTGGCAGGAGTAAGATGGTATCTCAGAGTTGTTTTGATTTGTATTTCCCTGATGGCTAAGGATGTTGAACACTTTCTTAAGTGTCTTTCAGCCTTTTTGATTTCCTCTATTGAGAGTTCTCTCTTCAGTTCTGTACCCCATTTTTTAAATAGGGTTATTTGGTGTTTTGGTGACTAGTTTCTTGAGTGCTTTGTATATTTTGGAGATCAGCCCCCTGTCAGATGTAGGATCAGTGAATATCTTTTCCCAGTCTGGGGGCTGCCATTGGTGTTGTCCACTGTGAAGGACAGTTCTTTTAGAACTAGTTGCAGGGATGGTTTATCAGTTAAGAGTACATAATGGTCTTATGGAAGACAATTTCAGCTCACTACCCCAACTTGAAAGGATCCTATATCACCTTCTAGCCTCCTCAGCCACCTGCACTTCCCTCAGCATACACATAATTAAAAAGAAAATATGTTTTAACTATATTAAATTCCCCACCTTATACATAAATCTTTGTTGTTGTCATTGTTTTATTTTTAATTTTATTATTTTTATGTGTATGGGTGTTTTGTCTATTGTGATAAAGCTTGAGGAGGACCTTGGTGGATTCCATGGCAGGCAAGGATGACCAAGGTGGGGGACAAACATGTCAGGCAAACAGAGCTTACTGAGAAGTTTCATTAGAAAGGAAAAGGGGGAGGAAAGAGGTAAAGAGACACAGAGACAGAGAGAGGACAGGAGGGAAGAGACAGGAAAAGTTCTGTTTACCCCAGGAGGACAGCAAGAAAAAGAGCAGGAAAGAAATCACAAAGGGGTCCTTAGCACCTGCACGCAGACTAGAACTCATGGAACCCTGTGCTGATCAGAGTACTGCCTGAGTGCATTCTGCCACGTGACAGGGGCAGGCCAGCATAATGCCTGAATTCGTACATTGTCTGCATGTATTTCTGTGTACCATGCACTGGTCTGGTGCTCATAAAGTCCAGAAGAAAGCATTGGATCCCCAGGAACTGTAGTCACAATCATGAGTTCTCCTGTAGGTTTCTAAGAACCTAACTCAGGCCTTCTTGAAGAGCATGCAGTGCTTTTAACTGATGAGCCATCATCTCTCCAGAACTGACAGCTTTTTTTTTTTTTAACTACTCCTTCATTTGGTCTCCTTGCTTCTTTGCAGCCTGTGTGTGCTTATTTCTATTTCTTGAATAAGATACTAAGAACATGGAAACACTCAATCCATCCAGTGACCTTTGGTAATATATTAGCCATTGCTTCCATGGGGAAGCAGAGCATCTTAGTAACAAGATTCTGTGACAGAAGAGGCTACTCACATCATGGTGGCTAAGAAGCAGAGTTATATGGAGACTAGAAGAGCACAGGAACAAGATACACCCTTCAAAGGCCCACCTGCCCACTGCCAGTAACCTATATCCTGCAGCTAGACTTCAAGTACTCATCACCTTCCAGTAAAAACATCCAGTAAATGGATCCATGGCTGATTTAATCCACTGATGGCATCAGAGGCCTCATGATCCAATCCCCATTATTTTGGTTAAATTTTGTCTCCTTCAGTTGAGAAAATGCCTCTATAAGATTGGCCTCTGTCCAGGAAGTGGTAGCACACTCCTTTAATCCCAGCACTCAGGAGGCAGAGGCTGGTGGATCTCCGTGAGTTCAAGGCCAGCCTGATCTACAAAATGAATTCCAGGATAGCCCGAACTCTTTTTTGTTTGTTTGTTTTTTAAGACAGGATTTCTCTGTGTAGCTTTTGAGCCTGTTCTGGAACTAGCTCTGTAGAGCAGGCTGGCCTTGAACTCACAGAGATCTGCCTGCCTCTGCCTTCTAAGTGCTAGGACTAAAGGTGTGCACCACCACTGCCCAGCTTAGATCCCTTTCCCCAAGGGGTCCTGGTGTACAAACAGCACACTCCTTTGGAGTGAATTTACCCTATCTTCTATATGGGCTACTCTAAGGGACCTTGAAGACAATTCTCTGATGGCTTTTTTAGACTCTGATGTCAATGTTGTCCCCATTCTAGGCTCCAGACAGGTATTCGTGGTGCTTTAGGAAAGTCTCGGGTTACCATGGTCAGGGTTCTCACTGTCCAGACCATCACGTCCTGAATCACAATTCAGAATAATGAACATTTGATGGGAGGCCCTATGTAAAACCAAGTTCAAGCTCTCTTGCTGCCAGAAGGCAAATGGTGTTATTGGACCCCTTCCTCCCACTTTCTTGCCCTGTTCCTCCTCACTGAGTTCTTTTTACCTCTCTCTTTCTCTCTTTAGACACACATCTCAAAGAGTTTGGGCTTCACTAAGTTGAATGTATATTGATCTTAAGACACGGTTGTTGAGAAGTAGCTCATCCCCGATGGCTGTGGGGTCACACGTATCACCAATCTTGGTCTTCCGGACACTGGTGGGCCCTGCACTCTTGAGGTCTTCTACTGTGGTGTTCTTATCTACCCTATTAAATTATATTCAGTAATAAATCTCACATCCTGTCTGGAAAAACAAGATGAAGAAACTAGAAGCTAGCATTCAAGCCAGACCCAGTGGCACTTACCAAGCATTTAAGAGGTAGGCAGAAGGATCAAGGATCATAAGTTTTGAGACTAGCCTGAGCTACACAGCTGGATCCTATCTCAAGAAAAAACACAAAACAGTGGATGCAGCTCACTTGATAGAGTGCTTGCCAACATTCTTATGGCCCTTGATTGGGTTCTCATTCACCATATAAACAGGCTATGGCACACACCTGTAAGATCAGTATTAAGCAGCCGTGGGACTGGTGGGTGGGAGAGAAACCTGCTACAGAAACAAACTAGTAGTCCAAGAAAGGCAACATAAATCCCAACAAGAAGCCTGGCAGTGGTGGTGCACACCTTTAATGTGAACACTTATATCTCTGTGAGTTCAAGGCCAGCCTGGTCTACAGAGTGAGTTCCAGGACAGTTAGTGCTACACAGAGAAACCCTGTTTTGAAAAACCAGATAAAACAAAACAAAATAACAACAACAAAAAAGAAAGAAAGACATCCCAAGATAGTGTTTTATATTCTCTGGTGTGGGTTACTTTCTTGTGTGTGTCTTTCTCTCTTAACCCTAGTGTTTAAAATCCATATCCTTATTAAAATCTTTTCATACACTCCAATTCTGCCAGGTATAGCATAGCACACACCCTTTCTTTCTTTCTTTCTTTCTTTCTTTCTTTCTTTCTTTCTTTCTCTCTTTCTCTTTGTGGGGGGAGAATTTCTCTGTGTAGATTTGGAGCCTGTCCTAGAACTCACTCTGTAGACCAGGCTGGCTTCAAACTTACAGAGATCCACCTGCCTCTGCCTCCCCAGTGGTAGGATTAAAGGCATACAACAGCATCGCCTGTATTTTCGGCAGAGGGAGGCGAATTTCTGTGAATAAGAGGCCAACCTGGTCTACAGATTGTGTCCCAAACCAACCAAGGCTATACAGTGAGATCCTGTTTCAAAAAATGTGCCAAACCAGACAGTGATGACAAAAGTCTTTAATCTCAGCACTCTGGAAGCAGACACAAATGAATCTCTGTGAGTTCAAGGCCAGCCTGCTGTACAGAGTGAGTTCCCAGACAGGCCCCAAAGCTACAGAGAAAACAAAAAACAAAACAAAACAAAAAACAAAAAAAAAAAACAAAAAACAAAAAATGTTCTAAATGTTAGGGCTAGAGAGATGTTTCAGTAGTTAAGAGCATTGGCTGCTCTTGCAGAGGACCCAGGTTCTGTTTCCAACACCTACATGGCAACTCACAGCTGTCTGTAACTACCTGCAGTTACTGACGCCCTCTTCTGGCCTCTCTAGGTATCAGGTACAAATGTGAGGTATAGCCATACATGCAGGCAAAATATCCATATATATAAAATAAAATATGTTTTCTGAGGCAGGGTTTCTCTGTACCTTTGGAGCCTGTCCTGGAACTTGATCTGTAGATCAGACTAGCCTCAGACTCACAGAGAGCCACCTGCCAATGCCACCCAAGTTCTGGGGTTAAAGGCCACAACTGCCTGGCTAAAATAATTTTTTTTTTTTAAAATACCAAGTGCACTGGTGGCATATATGAAGACACCACATTTGTACAGTGGAAGTGGGGAAGGCAGGAAGCTCATATCTCTTTTTACCAGTTAGTCCCTTGACAGCATCTAGAGAACCAGGCACACAGACAGGAGATGGCACCAGACCCGTAGAGGCTGCCTCTCTCTCAACCTATAAATATGAGTTACATACAGCTGGTCTGTGGAGGACTCATCTAGAGCAGTGCGGCACATCTGCGAAGGAACAAGCCATATGTCGGATGGCAGCAGCATAGCTTCTTTTGTGTAAGATGTTTGCTCCTGGAGTCAACATAGGTCACTGATGTTACCAGCTGCAGCTGCTCCTGTCTGCTCAGGGGGCATGAAAGAAACTTGTGCATGCTATTCACATGTGCAGTTATAGAGAATAAGGCTGCTTGTCCATAGATGTGTTTTCTTCTGTGATGAAAGAGGTAGGAAACATTCCCAAAAACTAAACTGAAGATATGAGTGTCTTTTTGGTTTTTTTTTCTCATCCTTTTCCTTCTGTCCCTCCTTCCCCCTCCCTCTCTCTTTCTGTCTCTCTCTCTCTCTCTCCTCTTCTTATCATTTTTTTTTTTTGGTTAGGCTTTCACTATATAGCCCTACCTGGCTGGAAACTTTCTTACTTCTTTGTTTTTGTTTTTCCAAGACAGGAAGGGTTTCTCTGTGTAACAGCCATGGCTGGCTGGGCTGGCTGGGAACTTTCTTTCTTTCTTTCTTCCTTCCTTCCTTTCTTTCTTTCTTTTTTTCTTCCTTCCTTCCTTTATCTCATCTTCCTCCTCTTCTCTTCTTTCAAGACAGAGTTTCTCTTTTTAATAGCTCTGGCTGTCCTGGAACTCACTTTATAGGCCAGGGTGGACTCAAACTCACAGAGATCAGCCTGCCTCTGCTTCTCAAGTGCTGGGATTAAAGGCCACTACCACCCTGCTTCGAACTTTCTATATGAACTACCATCAACTCAGGTCACCCCAAGCCAAGCTGTCATTCCATATCCTTGAAGGCCTCATTACCTCCCTGCTTGTGGGCTCTTCCATCTTTCTTATTCATCTCCACATACTCTTTCTCTGGTGATCAGGATATAGAGAAGGGACATCTCAGGGTAGAGCTCCTGAATTATCCCATCAGTACCAGGCTTTCAAGATCTTATGTCTATACCACCAAACACATCTGCAATGCATTTGTTTTTCCCTCTGGTTATAGCATTCTCCATCCCAGGGCTCTAGGTTTGCATTGACCAAATGCAAAGTGTTGAGAAAGCCTGGGAAGGAAAGCTCAAGTTCTGGAACTTAGAAGCTGCGACCATGATTTGCTGACCTTAGTATCCTTGCAGTCACCCTCCACCAAACTTATGCTTTAGTCAGGGGACACATACTACTTGTTTCCTCAACAGAACAGGGGCATGTCATCCATTTCCTTTGTTGCTGTATGCCTACAAGGTTTATGGTTCAAGACTATATGGCCAGATGGATATAGGCTGGAACCCTGTAGGTAACACTTAGTCTTACCACTTAGTAAGCCATGAAACTTCCCTTGGTTTTCCCATCTGTTGCCTGGAGGAAATGATCAAAGCTCTTTCTGGAGTCAATGGGAGGACAAAATGTGTTAATATCATTGGATATTAACATTTTCTTTTTCTCTAGATGGCCAATGGGCACTTTGTGGGAGGCTAGGAAATGCCCACCTTGGGCAGTAGCCTGTTCTAAGAAACTCCAGTCAGGTACCTATAGCCAGTCCTCTACTACAACTGCTGAAGTCAGCAAAGGAAAGCAAAGGCCTGCTTTTTGCTGTTAGACAAAGGGGCAGGCCAGGATGGGTTGGGCTCCCAACCTGGGCTTGTTGGGATGTGTTGGGCTGGGCACAATTGCCTTGTGGGACAGGAGAGTGCAGATCCACTGGGATGGCTCCTGGCTAAGCAGCTGCTACTCAGACCATTGGTTGGCTCCCAGGTAGGTAGGAGCTGGGACTGGTTTGAACACCATGTGCAGGGACCACTGGGCTTAGGGACACTGCTTCAGGGCTGCCAAGGACAGGGAGAAGGTAGTTGTGCTGACTAGCTAGAGTCAAGGAAAGGCCTCAGACACCAATCTGTCTCCACAGTGACACCTATGTTATACCTGCAGGCATGGTGTCTCCTGGGGTGCAGGGTGCGGGGTGGCTAGGGCAGTGAGAACCAGGACTTCTGACCGAAAACGAGAGAACTGGCACTAGCCTGGAATGGGGTGCAATGTAAACAGGCTGCCTGCTTCCTTCCCCACCCCCACAGCCAACCAACCAGCTCAGCCAGATGGCAACAGCCACCTGCCACTTCACCCTGGAACTATAGAAGTAGCAAAACCCTAAGGTGAGTAAACATGTCCTGGTACAGTGGCTCTTAAAGTTTGGTGACCCCAAAGTTGCCTTAAGAGAGCAGGGAAGCTAGCTGCTACTGCCACTCCCTTCCCTCCAATAGTGGAAGAATCCTTCCTGCCTCATGTCTGAAGCCCAGGGCTCAATTCTGGCAAAGTCTCCAGTGATCCTTTTGCTTCAGCCCCTCCCATGCATCATACTGTGCTCAGTACCACACTGTAACTGGCACGACTTTGCCAGTCTTGGGAGGGGGGTAGAGCTGGGTGGAGACAATCTTCTTTCAGGCTAGTAGGCGGGGGAGAAGGTCTTCTTCATGGGCTGTCTTTGTCAGCGCCTCCTCTGCCTTGGCCTGGACAAAGGCAGGCATTGACAGCTGGGACTGGCACTTCAGCCAGGGCCAAGGCTACTGAGGCCAAGGCTGGCATTTCAGAGGCTCAGAGCCCTTGGCCCTGTGGTGGGGGCTTAAGGGCTATCCTGTGGTCTTTCCAGGGGCCCAGGGAAACTCAGGGAGGGAGCACTCTGCACTGGGCCTAGAGTTGTGGGCCACATGGGGAGAATTGGCTCAAGAAAACCTTGTCCCTTTGTCTCTACATTCCAGTGGGTGTCTCCCTGGGGAGTGGCAGGGAGCCCCCTGGCTAGAACAGCCCTGGTGGGGGTAAAGAGCACTAGATAGTGGGTCCCTGGCCTGGGCCTCTGGACAGAGGGGACATTGTTGGGGTGGAGGCAGGGCTGCCTTGGCCAGGCCACTATTGACAAAGCTGCCAGCTGTGGTGGAGCCTGGTCGCCAGGCCCTTGCCCCCTCCTCTGTCTCTTTCCTCCCCCAGGGCCAGCATGAATGGGGCTGAGCCTCCACTGTCTCCCTCCCACTCAGGACAATGCTCCCCACAGCCATTTTGTGCCCGTCGACACTGCCCTGAGGCAGCTGATGTGAGGAGACCCCATTTCTGCACTCCGTAGTGGTGGTAAGTGACTGGGCCCTGTGTCCCCAAAGATGTCACTGAAAGATGAAGAGAGGGGTAAATTTGCCCAGGCTAGACATAGGGCAGCCTTGCAGGGAGCTTCTATAACCTCTGCCTTTTTGGGTAACAACCTCTTCTCCCCCATTACACACATTCAACTCTGTCACAGAGACACATGGCACTAGAGGAAATTGTCTTTCCTGCCTGTGTTCTCAAGATAAGGGAATCTGGGGCCTTTCTGAGTGGCAGTAGGTGGCTTTTGGCTGGCACATGCCCACATGACTAGCTGTACAGATCCCAGCTCAGCTCAGGATCTGTCACCGGCTCCTTCCCTTTTTCTAGAGCTCTACTCAGGGTCAAATCTGTCTGACTGCTCTTGTGTTGGAGGAGAGCTGGGGGCTGGTCCTTGCACTCAGTGTCTCAGACTCAGGATCCCCTTCACTCATAACACTCATAACTGAAGCTACCTCTGTCCTGCTTCCCTACTCTCTGTCCCCTGCTTCAGTCAAGCTCTCTCTGACCTTTCTCTTATGGCTCTCATCATCAGTGCTTCTACATTCATTCCACTGACTCTAGCTGCTGGGCTCCATCACTCTGGCACCTAAGCTGTTCCTGGTGTCCCAGAGTTCCCCAGCACCCTACAGGCTAGCTCGAAGCTCTCCTGCTACCCCTATGCTGTGGTGGTCTAAGCCTCTGGCTGTGACCACCTGTTCATTACTGTTTTGGGGGTCAGTGTGCCTGTGTATGGTTGCATCTTGGCCAGAAGCCAAAGCTTTTTTTTGGCTGTCTCAAGCTAGTGAAGGTCCCTGTATGCATCTGGCTTTGACTGCCTAGAATGGGCTTTCTCTCTATCCTGTGACACATGATGTCCTGGCTCCTCTTGTACTCCATGTTGTCTTTCTTTGTCTGGGTGAACATACTCAATTGCCCTGTAGATATGGCTTTTTTTCTCTCATGCCTCTGCCCTCTCCTGCCCTCTGTCACTCAGAAGTCACTCTGTCATGCTTCTCGGGATGCATGCATATAAGGAAAAAGATAAAAGCAGTCTTTCCTTGTGTGTATCCTCATCTCCATGCTGTCTCTTTCTCCAGATCTTGAACACTGTCTTTGTCCTTTCTGTCCTCTCCCTGGCTGCCTCCCTCTGAGCCCCTCTATCTTACCCCCATTCTCTCCCTCACCTGCTTCTGCCTTTTGGGGAATGGACTACCTTCAGCATTCTCCTATCAGGTCTCATACTGATTGACTTTCTCTAGGCTCCTGGAATGGCTCCCTGGCCTCTGCTGCTGTTTCTGCTGCTGCTGCCCTTGACCAGAAACCAACAATTCTCTGTCCCCAACACCAGCTTCAACCACCTGGTGCTGGCACCAGGCCATGGCACACTCTACGTGGGTGCAGTGAATCATCTCTTCCAGCTGAGCCCTGAGCTGAAGATGGAGGCTGTGGCTGTTACCGGCCCTGTCATCGACAGTCCTGACTGCTTGCCTTTCCATGACTTGGCTGAATGCCCACAAGCCCAACTCACTGATAATGCCAACCAGCTCTTGCTGGTGAGCAGCAGGGCCCAGGAGCTGGTGGCTTGTGGACAAGTGAGGCAGGGTGTGTGTGAGAAGCGGAGCCTTGAGGATGTGACTCAGGTGCTGTACCAGGCTGAGGACCCTGGCGATGGGCAGTTTGTGGCTGCTAATACCCCAGGAGTAACCACAGTGGGCCTAGTTGTACCCTTGCCAGGCCGAGATCTCCTGTTGGTAGCCAGAGGCCTGGCAGGCAAGCTGTCAGCAGGGGTACCTCCCCTAACTGTGCGCCAGCTGGCTGGGCCACAGCCTTTCTCCAGTGAAGGTTTGGGACGACTCGTGGTGGGAGACTTCTCAGACTATAACAATAGCTATGTGGGGGCTTTTTCTGATGCCCACTCTGCCTACTTTGTCTTCCGTCGCCGTGGGGCCCGGGCCCAGGCTGAGTATCGCTCCTATATAGCTCGTGTCTGTCTTGGAGATGTCAACCTTTACTCCTATGTGGAAGTGCCCCTTGTCTGTCATGGCCAGGGCCTTATCCAAGCTGCCTTCCTTGCTCCGGATACATTGCTAGGTGCATTTGCAGCAGGCACAACTCAGGCACAGGCAGCCCTGTGTGCCTTTCCCTTAGCTGACCTGGACAAGAGTATGGAACAGGCCAGAAGACTTTGCTATACCACTGGTGGTCAAGGTTCCAGTGGCATGGAAGAAGCCACTGTGGAGTACGGTGTCACATCCCGTTGCGTCACCCTGCCTCCTGTGAGTGATGAGAGCCTGGCTCGCAAATATTAACCAGGGGTTCTGTCTTCACATTCTTTGCCTTGCTCTGCCCTTCCAGCCCTCTCCCTCTGTGGTATGAAACAGGGGTATTCTCCAGGAATAGCTACTAGTTAACCTCTTGGCTAAGTATATCAATAGGTAGCAGATAGCTCTGTCTTCAAGCTCTGACCTGCCTGCCCCCAGTCTGTTTCTTTCTATCTCTCTTCCTCTATGGGACAAGTTGTGATGTTGTGAGGCTTGGGAACAGCCTTTCAGACCTTCCTGGCCAGCCGGCTCTGCTTTCTGATTACTCCCAACTCCTTTCTCACTGGTTGTGGGGAATCCTCTGCTCCCAGGGGAGGGCCTGCCCACCCCTCCTAGGTATTGATTCTCTACACCTTGCCTATCCAGGACTCCCCTGAGTCATACCCCTGTGGTGATGAACACACCCCCAGCCCCATCGCAGGCCGCCAACCCTTGGAGGCCCAGCCTCTGCTGCAGCTGGGACAGCCCATCAGTGCAGTGGCTGCTCTCCAGGCAGATGGGCACACGATAGCCTTCCTGGGAGACACCCTGGGGCAGCTACATAAGGTGAGACCCTAACCAATGTGGGTATTCTTGAATGGTCTCCACACCGGTTTTGCTGCTTGTTCAGGTGGTCCTGCCACCTGTGGCTCAGGAAAATCTCAGGACACTCCACCTCTCAGCTGTGCCCCACTGGTGGGTCAGAAGGCTTCCTTGCACCTGGATATCTGGTAGGATCCACCTTCTGCTCTAGTCCCCAAATGAGATATTACCCAGGAACCTCTAGAGTCATCTGTGTCATCTCTAACTAATGGGAGTGATGCTGAATGTGGGTGGGGATGATATGCAGACAGGCCCAGAAGTAGCCTGGACTCAGGATTCTCTCTGAAAAAAAAAAACCTGCCTCCCAGGGAACTTTTTGACTCTATGGCTGCCTTTCTTCTCATGTGGCAGAATGGCCTGATATTCAACAGCCTCAGTCAGAGTGCTTCTGCTGCCTCAGCCTTGTTCCTTCCTGGGAAGTGGCTTAACTTTGAGGGTTCTGAATGAGAGAAAGTGGCATGTCTCTATCTTGGTGGCCTACCAGGAAGAGTGTCTGGCTCTGGGGGAACAGGCTACTACCTGAGAGTCTTTATGTCCCTGTAAAGGAGCCAGGAAATAGTGTGCCTTCAATGGCCAATATTAAGCCATCAAGAGAGCTGCCCTTGGCTTGGCAGAGTGGCCCAGTCCTATCTTTGTGCTCCTATCCAGGTCTTCCTAAACAGCTCCCAAGGCCAGATATACCATTCCCAGCAAGTGGGGCCGCCAGGCTCAGCCATTAGCCCAGACCTGCTGGTAGACAGTAGTGGGGACCATCTCTATGTCCTCACGGCCCAGCAGGTAAGGCCTGTCTCTGGGGCTGGGTAGGATGTGTGTAAGTGACCTGAGTCTTTGCAACCCACGTTTTTCTCTACATTACTGCTCATCCAGGTAGACAGAATTCTCGTGGCAGCCTGTCATCAATTCCCCAACTGCACCACCTGCCTCCAGGCTAGGGACCCACTGTGTGGCTGGTGCATCCTTCAGGGCAGGTGAGCATGGGCCCAGCCTTGAACCAGCAGGCACTGGGGGGGCCAGGAAGCTGTCGACAGAAGCAACTGTAGGTTTGCCAAGAGGCCAACTTGGCTCAGTGTTACTGAGCTCCTTAATCCCATATGAGCTCATTGGGTCACTGTTCACCTCTCATTCCAGTAATCCTGGAGTCAAAGAGGGAAGCCAGGCTCTACAGGGGGATAGTCTCACCATTTCAATGATGGGTGTAGGGCATAGCTGTTCCACAGCATCTGGTGGGCACAATGGCCCATAGCGGCAAGAAGGCTATCCATCACCACACCACAGACAGCTCAGGCTTCCATTGGCTGCCTGGCAGTGGCTGCAGTCAGGGTGACCCATGGCACCCTGAGTCAAAAAGCCATAGAGTCAAAAAGTTCCCTGGGAGGCAGGTTTTTTTTTTTTTCAGAGAGAATCCTGAGTCCAGGCTACTTCTGGGTCTGTCTGCATATCATCCCCACCCACATTCAAGCCAGGCCTCTGACACCTCTCCCAGGACCCATGACTTACTTGATCCACTCCAGCTTTCCTCCATCCCTGGCTGTCAGCCCAGGACTCATTTATGTAAACCTGAAATGTAGGCTAGGAATTTAGCTCAGTGGAGTGCTTGCCTAGCATGCACAAAACTCTGGAATCAACTCATACTACATATAAGCTAGACATGGTGGTATGTACCTGTAATCTCAGCAATTGGGAGGTAGAGGCAGAAAGATTAGAAAGTCAAGATCATCTTCAGCTACATAGTAAAGTTTGAGGCCAGCTTGGGAAACATGGGATCTTGTTGGAAAAGAGGTAAAGAGGAAGAAAGTAAAGATTTTCCTCTTACTCAGTTAAAGCTAAAGCCTGCATGCTGGCCATGTAGTCCTATGTTCCCGTCACTCCTCCTCCTTACTGCACTCCTGCCAGGCCATCCTCCTAACCCCATGCCAGGAAGCATGAGACTCACATGGTGAATCACTGGGCTCCTGTCTGGCAGGTGTACTCGGAGAGGTGAGTGTGAACGGGCAACCCAGCCAAACCAGTGGCTGTGGAGCTATAAAGACAACTACTGCCTTCACATCCAGAGCCTGCTACCAGCCCAGCACCCCCGCCAGGAACAGGGCCAGGTGAGGCACTGACATTACTGGTCCTTCAGCCATTATCTGTGGAAACACAGTCTTAGCTGCTTCCTGTCCATGTCTTCCCCAGCTGCCCCAGCATGGCCCTTACACCACTCTGCTATAGATCCATCTCCCTTTCCCTCTCCTGTGTCATAGATCACTCTGTCTATTCCCCGGCTGCCCACCCTGGCCATAGATGAGTACTTCCATTGTGCTTTTGGGGACTATGACAGTTTGGCTCAGGTGGAAGGGTTCCATGTGGTCTGTGTCACCCCTCCTGGAGATCAGGTGCCACTCAACCCTCCAGGCTCAGGTGAGTGGACCTTTGAGTAGGGATCCTGAGGTGGAACTGGAGTGGGGAGGAGCTACAAGACCTTCTCTGCCACCACTGCCCCCTTCCAGATCATGTCACCTTGCCCCTGGCCCTGATGTTTGAGGATGTGGTTGTGGCTGCCACCACCTTCTCCTTCTATGACTGCAGCGCTGTCCAGGCCTTGGAAGAGGCTGCCCCGTGAGTTCCTGGATCTGGCTCCTGATGGGTAAGGGTGGAAATCCCACATGGTATCCAGCCTGAGAACACCCCTGCCCTCCAGGTGTCGCACTTGTGTGAGCAGCCTGTGGCGATGCCACTGGTGCCCTCAGAGTAGCCATTGTGTATATGGAGAGCACTGCCCAGAGGGTGAGAAGACTGTCTACAGTGCCCAGGAGGTGGGTATGACCAACATACAAACTCTTTGCACCTGATCAACCCAGAAGGTCACCCCATCAGGATAGGACCAGACCCGTCCAGGAGTGGTCCCATGCAATTTTGAAGGACTAAGGATGTCCTTTCCCTAGGTGGACAGCCAGGTTCGTGGCCCAGAGGCTTGTCCTCAGGTTGAGGACCTGGCAAGTCCCCAATTGGTGCCTGTGGGTTGGAAGAGCCATTTGGCCCTGCACATTCAGAACCTGCACTATTTCCAAGTGAGTACTCAGGAGGAAAGGGGAATGCATGAGGGGAGAGGAGACAGTGTCCACAAGGCTGACATTATGTCATTTACACCTTCCAGGGTCTTCCTGCTCTATACTATTGCTGGTTAGAGCTGCCTGGAAAACTGCAGAAGATACCTGCATCCCTAGAAGAAACATCCAAGGATTCTGGCCTCATTCACTGCCAGGCCCAGCAGGTGAAAGGCTGCTTGATGTCTTAGGCAGCCCTATTCCTCCACTCAAACACACACACACACACACACACACACACAGAGAGAGAGAGAGAGAGAGAGAGAGAGAGAGAGAGAGAGAGAGAGAGAGACTCCCTGGGCATATATCAGGAACAGGGTACCTGCAAGCTCTGTGACTGTACTTAGAGATGCAGACGACAATCACACCATTCTAAGGTGTTCTGGAAAAAGTAAGACGATGAGATGTCCCAAGTGGGGGTTGATCCTGACCCTACCTTCTGCCCACAGTTCGACCTGTCTATGTCCCAGCGGGAGCTACCAGTGCCCATCTATGTAACCAGAGGTGAGATCCAGCGGTTGGACAATGCCCATGATCTTCATGGTGAGCTCTGAGGTGATAAGGCAGGGGGGGCAGGATATGTAACTCATGGGCAGTGGCTCAACATGCTGTCCCACCTTACCCAGTGATTCTGTATGACTGTGCCGTGGGTCACCCTGACTGCAGCCACTGCCAGGCAGCCAATGGAAGCCTGAGTTGTCTGTGGTGTGGTGATGGACAGCCTTCTTGCCGTTATGGGCCATTGTGCCCACCAGATGCTGTGGAACAGCTATGCCCTACACCCATCATTGAAATGGTAAGACTATCCCCCTGTAGAGCCTGGCTTCCCTACTCCCCAAGGTCCCTGCCTCCACTGTCCAATACTTCCCCTGTGTCAATCTGCTTGCCTTAGACTCCCAGTCCCTAATAGTTTAGTCCAGACATTTTCCATTAGTTGGCTGACTGGGCACCACCACTGCAGAATAGGCTGTGGGTTTGGGGACCCTATCTGTCATCTTTCTCTGCTACAGATTGAACCCCTGACTGGTCCCCCAGAAGGTGGCTTAGCCATCACCATCCTGGGTTCCAACCTGGGCCAGGCCTTTAATGATGTGCAAAATGCTGTGACTGTGGCTGGCCGGCCCTGCAACCCTGACTCTTCTCTCTACCGCATCTCTGCCCGGTGAGGCACCTCAGCAGGCTGGGGAGGGTAGGGATACTATTCAGAGTATGCCTTTAAAAACTGGTTACCTACAGAGAGGGGAGGCTTGCAGCCAAGAAATATGAGGTCCTGAGTCAGATCACAAAAGGGAAACAAATGGCAGAGGAAGAGCAAGCTCCAGGAAGCTCCTGATAGGTTTCCCCAGGGCTTGAGCAGCTACTGGATCTTGATTCACCAGGATTGTGTGTTTGACATCTCCTGCTCCCAATGGCACTGCTGGGCCTGTCCAAGTGGCCATTAAGAATCGTCCTCCCAGCGTTTCAATCCAGCACTTTATATACCAGGTCAGTAAGTCCCCTAAGGTGGTCCTAATTACAGGGTATTATGGGAAGGAGGACTATGTAAAGATGTAGGAAAGACTGCTGCCATGTCCCAATAAGTAAGTTACATGATCTCACTGGAGAGTAGGCTGGGGACAGTATTGTGATGACAAGGACACTGTCAGTCCACGAGACAGACAGGTAGTGCAGAAGCAAGAACAGCAAACAGCCAAAGTGAAGAGCATGCAAAATCTTGTAGCTCTGGTCGATGATGTGGAGAAAGTAGGGTATCCCCAGATGCTGTCCTGAGCTCTGGGCACATGGTTGGACCACTGTGGAGTAGAAACCTCGGGGTTAGAACAAGTTTTGCTGCAGTACTCCAAGTTGGTGACTGGATCCTAGAGCCTAGAACTTGGGAGTTCTCAGGTATAAACTGCCCCAAGAGGGAGGAAGTGGTAGCAAGGGCAGGGGCTGAGAGGAGGGGAACTAGCCTAGGCAGAAAAGTTGAAAGAAGAAAGGCATAGTACTTCAAGAACTTCTTGGGTACAATTGACTGAAGTTCCTGACTCAAGAAACCAGTATGTGGTCCTTCCCCTCAAAGCTGGAGGGACTTGAGGGTGGGCCTTGTGTCTACTCCAGCCTACTCTGTTCCCTAGGACCCTGTCCTACTGAGCCTGAGTCCTCAGTGGGGTCCCCAGTCAGGGGGCACCCAGCTCACTATCCATGGGCAGCACCTCCAAACAGGAGGCAACATTAGCGCCTTTGTGGGTGACCAACCTTGTCTCATGTAAGTATCCAATTCAGCTCACCTACTCCGGGCCTGGTCAGTGTCTATGGGTCAATGGATATAAGGCTTCCTTGAAATTCTAAAAGAAGTGGTACTATGCCTATTTCTAAGAATCCCTGCCCCTGCTGAGGGAAGCAAGTGATCCTGTTCCTGAAAAACTGGGCCAGGTTTAGGGTTGTGCCCCAAATGAGAATATCCTTTCCCTTGCAGCCAGGAGCCTGTGTGTCCTGAAGCCATTATATGTCACACCATGCCCCAAGCAGAACCGGGAGAAGCAGTGGTCCTTGTAGTCTTTGGCCATGTTGAGCGCAAACTGCTCACCATCCCATTTCGATATACTGCCAATCCCCAGTTGGTGGCAGCAGAGCCTAGTGTCAGCTTCCGGGGGTGAGTACTTGGCCAACCCACAGTGAGCCACTGGAATGATAGGGTCAGGCTACCCAAGATCATCTAAATTCTGACTTCCATCCTGGCACAGGGGTGGACGACTGATTCGAGTCAGGGGTATAGGCCTAGATGTCGTGTGGCAGCCCTTGCTGTCTGTGTGGCTGGAGGATGAGGACCAGGTAAAGGCTTTGGGGGTCCAGGGCCAGGTTGTGAACCCAAGGAGGAGCTGCAGCGCCCCTGCTGCAGATCCCCAGGCTTGTATCCAGCTTGAGAGTGGCTTGCTACAGGTGAGTACCCTACCACCACTAGCAGAGAATAGGGTCATCCCCAGGGAATGCTTAGTGAGGGGTCAGGGAGGGTCACCAAGACCACTCACTGATTTGCATCCCTGCCCCCTCCAGTGCTCCACCCTGTGCTCTGTCAACTCATCTAGCCTCCTCCTGTGCCACAGTCCAGCGGTGCCAGATGGGGCCCTTCCAAAGCGGGTTTTCTTTGTCCTAGACAACATGCAAGTAGACTTTGCCAGTGCTAGTGGGGGCCAGGGATTTCTGTATCAGCCTAACCCTCGCCTGCTTCCACTCAGTCATGAAGGGATTGCTCACCCCTACAGACTCAAGCCAGGCCACGTCCTGGATGTGGAGGTAGGTGTGCCACTGCTTGGATACTCACCATCCTGAGGAAGATGGTGGTTGGGATGGGAGTCCCACAAGCTCAGGCTCCTACTATGTGTCCCAGGGTGAGGGCCTCAACCTGGGGATCAGCAAGGAGGAGGTACGGGTGCACATTGGAGATGGGGAGTGCCTGGTGAAGACACTGACTCTTACTCACTTATACTGCGAGCCACCCCTACAAGCCCCTCAGCCAATCAATGGTTCAGGCACCCTGCCGCAGTTTGTGGTGAGTGTGCACCCCTGGTGGACAGGAGGCCTGCTGTACTCCCATGCTTGGGAGCGCTGCTCCCATGCTCAGCAGCACTGCTCCCCTAGGTGCAGATGGGCAATGTGCGCCTGGCTCTGGGCCCTGTCCAGTATGAAGCAGACCCCACGATGTCCACCTTTCCTGTGGAGGCCCAAGTGGGCCTGGGCCTGGGTGCTACTCTGCTGATTGCTGCAGTGCTCCTCCTTACCCTCATGTACCGGTGAGGATGCTCCCTCTTCAGCACATGTGGGCAAATTTCCCATAGTAAGTCAAAGGCCAGAGGCCATCCTAGAGTGGGCCTGTGGTTGACGCCTGGCCTCTGGCTCTAGGCACAAGAGCAAGCAGGCCCTGAGAGACTATCAGAAGGTGCTGGTGCAACTGGAGAACCTGGAGACAGGTGTGGGCGATCAGTGTCGAAAGGAGTTCACAGGTGTGTGGGGGTACAGGTGGGAGGATAGGGCAGTCACCAGGCCTGAACCTACATCTTGGTGGGTTCTGGCCTGCAGACCTTATGACTGAGATGACAGACCTCACCAGTGATCTGGAGGCCAGTGGGATACCCTTCCTGGATTACCGGACATACGCTGAGCGTGCCTTCTTCCCTGGCCATGGTGGCTGCCCACTGAAGCCAGGGCTTGAAGGGTCTGGGGAAGAGGGTCGTCGTGCCACCGTGTACCAGGGCCTCACACAACTCTCTAATTTGCTCAACAGCAAGCTCTTCCTTCTCACAGTGAGAGCCACATGGATGGTGGGGACAGGCAGAATAGGGGAGTCTCACCTGGTAGGGAGGTTGGGCTGCAGAATGGCCAGACTCCGGTAGAAACATAACCATAGAAATAGGGAGGGTATGGGCTTTGTGGAGTAAATGCCAACTCCCTATCTAGCTCATCCACACTTTGGAAGAGCAGCCAAGCTTCTCCCAGAGGGACCGTTGCCATGTGGCTTCACTGCTTTCCCTGGCTCTGCATAGCAAGCTTGAGTACTTGACTGACATCATGAGAACTCTGCTTGGTGACCTAGCAGCCCATTATGTACACAAGAACCCCAAACTCATGTTACGCAGGTTGGCCTTGCCCTGGGTGTGGGGGCAGGGGCAGGGGCAGGGACTCACCTCTGACCAATATATGCTGAGTGGGATCAGGCCCTGAGATCCAGAGCCATGAACTCAGGGGATGGGTCAGAGAGGATTTTAGGATTATCCTCACCAGGGCACTGGGGCTTCCTTCACACAGGACAGAGACCATGGTAGAGAAGCTGCTCACCAACTGGCTATCCATTTGTCTCTATGCCTTCTTAAAGGTGAGGTGCACTTTCTAACATGCCTCCCCAGCACTTAGGAACTTCTGCATGCTTGTGGTCTCCATAACTACTACACAAATCCCCCAGGACCCCTGACTGAGACCTAGGGTGGGCCATCAATGAAAGTCATGAGATCCTTTTCTGTGCTCAGTGGATCCATGAGAAGCTCAGGACAGGAGAGCTCCGTATGGGAAGGCATTGTGCTCCTTCTCCAGCTGACTGTTAAGCAGGGATAAAAAGGCCTTGAAGCCCAGCCCAAGGGCCTGTGTTAGCTGGCTGACCTTTGCTCATCCTTGCTGTAGGCTGCTAACTGCCCCTTTTAGTCCCACTATGCCCTCTTCTGGGCTTTGCTGGGTCCACTAGCCCTGGGGCCAATGGCTGGCACATCTTAATGGTTGTAGGAAGTAGCTGGTGAGCCACTGTACATGCTCTTCCGGGCTATCAAGTACCAGGTGGACAAGGGCCCTGTGGATGCTGTGACAGGCAAAGCAAAACGAACTCTGAATGATAGCCACCTGCTTCGAGAAGATGTGGAGTTCCGGCCCTTGACCTTGATGGCGCTAGCGGGACCTGGGACTTATGGGGCAACAGGGAGCAGTGAGGTGCAGCGAATGCCAGTCCGGGTACTTGACACAGACACCATCACCCAAGTCAAGGAGAAAGTGTTAGATCAAGTCTACAAGGGAACCCCCTTCTCCCAGAGGCCTTCAGTGCACACCCTAGACCTTGGTGAGAAAGCCAGCCTTCCTCCCTACTCAGCCCACTGATCCTCCCACACCTGCAGTTGCTCAGCTACTGCTAATGAGGAACTGAGAAAGCAGGCTGTGGACTTATAGACTTCTCTGAGTTCCTCTAGAGTGGCGCTCAGGCCTAGCTGGTCACCTAACCTTGTCAGATGAGGACTTGACCTCTGTGACTCAAAACCACTGGAAAAGACTCAACACCCTGCAACACTACAAGGTGCTAGTTGGGCAGCAACAGGTCAAGGTGGATGGGCAGGGTCTGCCTCCAGAATTAACATGTGAAGGGCACTCTTTTGCTCTCATTCCTCACCTGCAGGTCCCAGATGGAGCAACAGTGGTGCTCATTCCTCAGCTGCACAATGGTGGCACTGTCTCCCAGACACTGGGCCAGACTGGCTGCCCCTCTGGAGAGAGTGAGTCTCTTGGTCCATACATGCCCATCTACCAGGAGCACCAGCACTGCTGGAATGGCCCAGGGTTATATTCACTACAACCCCAGGCTAGACCAGCAGAAGTCCTAGTTTTCCCACCCCTCCTTGCCAAATCTCTAGGCTGAACCAAGGTGTGGTAATTCTTGATACATGGGATGTCAGGATGAGCAAGTTCCTGAGCCACCCACCTCTCCCTTGTCCCTCACCTTCTCACTCCTCCCCAAGAGAAATATGGGCTGCATGCATATCTTAGGTTGCATGTTGAGGGCAGGAATATGGGACTGAGGCCAAGCTTCTATGGTCTTAGGCACCCCCATGCTGGAAGATGGTGAGGAGGGTGGAGTTCGGCTCTGGCACCTGGTGAAGGCCACTGAGGAGCCAGAAGGGTCCAAAGTTCGGCGCAGTAGCCTCAGGGAACGAGAACGAGAGCGGGCACGAGCCAAGGCCATTCCTGAAATCTATCTTACCCGTTTACTTTCAATGAAGGTTGGTGCTGCCAAGGGAGCCAGGCAGTGGAGCAGGGTTGTGGAGGAACTGTGAGTTGAGGAGGAGGTGTGGTTCTGATGAGGCAGGAGTTAGCCCCCTTCACATCCTGCCTTCATATGGTCTTCGTGACCTGCCTGCAGGGAACCTTGCAGAAGTTTGTGGATGACACCTTTCAGGCCATTCTTAGTGTGAATCGGCCTGTGCCTATTGCTGTTAAGTACCTATTTGACTTCTTGGATGAGCTGGCAGAGAAACATGGCATAGAAGATCCAGAGACCCTGCACATTTGGAAAACAAACAGGTACCTTTCCTGTTGACTCCTCTCCTTCCCACTGTGTGGGTGGTCTACTGAATTTCAGAGGGATATGTCCTCATCATAACAAGGTAGCAAATCCAAGACAGGAAGTAAGACTTTACTTCCTGTAATACTTTACAGTATTACCTTGAGGTTTTGCCCTCACTCCCAATCCTAAACTAATAATAGGAGGATCTGAGCTCAGGTCACTTGGGCCATGAGGATAGCTTCCCATGGAAAACAATGCCTGAGTTCCCTGCTGCCTAAGTTCCCAACTCCAGGACAGACATCTATGTGGAGGAGTGAGGAGCTAAAGTACAAGGGGAGGAGGCCACAATGGCAAGCCAGGCCTCATCTCCACACCTGACCTGTACCTTCAGCCTACTGCTGCGATTCTGGGTGAATGCCTTGAAGAACCCACAGCTCATTTTTGATGTGCGGGTGTCAGACAACGAGGATGCCATCTTGGCTGTCATTGCACAAACCTTCATCGACTCCTGCGTGGTCTCAGAGCATAAAGTGGGCCGGGTAAGAGCATAAGCTAGGCACCAAAGGCAAACAGAAAAGTTTGTGGGGAAAACCAGTGCAGAGCCTAGATGCTGAGAGGGATAGAGATGCATAGAGGTATGAGATGGTGGTTCTCCTACCTCCCTGTTTACACCTCTCACCTCCTCTACCTGGAGCAGGATTCCCCAGTGAACAAACTGCTCTACGCCCGGGAGATCCCTTGCTACAAGCAGATGGTGGAGAAGTAGGTATCAGAGCCTTTGGGGCTGGGGATCAGGGATACAGGCTCCTAACCCTGCTGACTTCTCCAGGTACTATGCAGACATTCACCAGAGCTCTCCAGCGAGCTATCAGGAGATGAACTCCACTCTGGCTGAACTCTCAGGGGTGAGTCATGGCCCAGGGGACCCAGTCCTCCACATTTAGGGGAAAGTAACTGGCAGAATAAGAACGGAGAGTCTTGGGTCTTGAGATCTGGGATAAGAGACTCACTGCCACCCACATGCTATCCATAGAACTACACCTCTGCTCCCCACTGTTTGGAGGCTCTTCAAGAACTTTACAACCACATCCACAGGTATTATGACCAGGTGAGGCCATAGCAAGCACCCTTGAGGGGAGAGGGCGAGCACTTGGACCCACAGAACCAACCTCCTTGATGGGAGGATAGAATTGGGGGTGGTTCAATCTAGATAAATGGAATGAAAGAAGGGAGCCATCCAGTGCTGGAAGGGCCCAGGCTGAGAAGTAATCTTGGCTTTCAACAGGGCTAACCTTGGCAGGTCTCCATAAGATCCCCTACTCTATCACCCCAGGCCCTTGTTGAGATGGAGAAAGGATTGGATAGTTCTGGGCTGATGGGAGGAGGAATGGGATTTCAGGCAGGAACACTCTACTGCCCTGATAGATTATCAGTGCCCTGGAGGAGGACCCTGTGGCCCAGAAGATGCAGCTGGCTTGCCGCCTGCAGCAGATTGCTGCCCTGGTGGAGAACAAAGTGACTGACTTGTGAATGAGAGCCACAGTGGTCACCTGAGACCTGCAAGCTTATAGAACAGTGAACAGGATCTACCACCAAAGTGCGGTATGACCCTGACCAAGCAGTGACTGAGGACGGGTCAGCAAGACTGCCTACTGACACCTACTTGGCTTGTTTCTAATTTATAATGATCCCTACCTTCTTTACCACTGTATTTATTTGCTTGCTGGAAAATCACATCTGTAAATAAAATAGAAATACATCTTTTAAAAAAAGAAAAAAAAAGGAACAGTCCCAATCCACCACCCCTGTCTTTCCCTGCCAAGTATGAGCTCTCAGTACTCCCTGGAGCTAAGGGAGTACTGAGTGAGGGTTGTGGGGGAACCACCTGAATCCCCACATTCTAGATCTAGGATGCCACTTTCCCCATTACCAGACTTTACTCCCCAGACACACACAGGCTCTGCATAGGGTTTCTCTACAGTCCTTTCTTTTATTCACCTTTGCCCTTGCTCTGACGGCTCTAATCTGCCATCCTTGGGGAAAGAAAGTATTAAGCCTTCCATACTTTGCCCTGTCCCTCCTTTCTCGACTTCTCAGGTCCTGCAGAGAGGCTGCCCTCTCCAACTATTCCAGCATCATCCACACCAGTTCTTTCTTATCATAGGACACTGGACAAAGTGTCTCCTACCTTGGGATAAGCACAGTCACTGCCAAGCCCCCTCCACTTCCTTCAGAAGTTCCTGGTTGGCCTCCTAGCTCCATTTTTGTCCCCCTTTATTTTCATCTAGAAGCAATTAGAGTGGGCTCTCTCCCTCTGGCTCTCTTTTTATTTTAGTGTTAATATGTATGGATGTTTTGCCTGCATATGTCTGTACCTCCCTTGTATGGCTGGTGTCCAGAAAGAAGGTGTCAGATCCTATGGGAGCTGGAGTTACAGACATGTGAGCTATCATGTGGATGCTGGGAATTGAACTTGGACAACAATAGCCATTTTTGTTTTTAAAGATAAGGTCTCATGAATACCAGGATGGCCTCAAACTTGCTATGTGTCTGGGGATGACCTTGATTTTCTCATCCTCCTAAGTATTGAGATTACAGACACATTCCACCACAACTAGCTGGGGATCAATTCTAGGGCTTAATACATGCTGGACATTACCAACTGGAATAACTGAATAGACTCTTCCAAGTTCCAGAGTGGTTTTTTTTTTTTTTTTTTTTTTTTGAGACAGGGTTTCTCTGTATTGCTTTGGAGCCTGTCCTGGAACTCACTCTGTAGACCAGGCTGTCCTCAAACTCACATAGATCTGCCTGCCTCTGCCTCCTGAGTGCTGGGATTAAAGATGTGTGCAACCAATGCCCGGTTGAGTGGGGTTTCTAAAGAGCAAAGTACTTGTCCACTTTCCTGTAACTCCGTGGTGACACCCATAGACTCCAGATGAGGTTCTCAGTTGTTTGCCCAGTTCCTAGCCTTCTGTAGCATGCCAACATATGGCAGTCTCCAGTATGCTGTGTTGCCCTGAATGCTTCTGGGGACTTAATGCTTCCTGGTCTCTCAGGATACACAGGATCCCGCAGTTACCACCCAGCTTACGGTCAGCAACTACAGGGTTTTTGTTCTCCTGGCCCACATCAGGTACCTGCAAGTGTTGGTGGAGATGGTCATCAAGGTAGAGGTGGCCAGCTCTGGAGCTAGGGGTAGGAGACTATACAAGCCAATAGTGATCTCAAGGGCCTGTTGCTTCTGATGGGAGGAATGAGCTGCCTTGATCCCCTTGCTCAGCCACATTTAGGGGAGATGTGGGCTCCCACCTGTATGGGGGGGGTGTCTGTGAAGTACAGAAAAGCTGTAATCAGGGCTGATAATAAGGAATGGGATTCAGATGTGATTGGCAGAGGTCACCTCCAGAACGATACTCACATGGGTTAAGCGGGAAGTTCAAGAATACACCAAGTGACATGCAGCATTTGGAGAGAGTTCAGCCTAAGGATCTGGCCACCATGTCAACTACATTCTTTCACAGGATTCTCCTCTCCCCACAATCCTAGGGTGTAGGAGCTCCAGACTGCTCCATCTCCATGTAGATGTTTTCCTTGGTTGGTCTTTTACTGGGTAGAATCAACCTAGAGGCTGAGTCACTACTATAACCCCAGTTTGGTGACCCCTTCTGTGTCTAGAGAGTGGGTGAAACAGAGGGGTTCAGTCTAGGGGCTGGGCTCTGAAGGGCTGCCATTGGTGCACTGCCCCCTCCCTATGCTGCATACCTTGCCCACAGCTGAGCAGCTGGGAGGCTATTTATAAAGACGGGTGAGATCAGCAGCAGAGGCTATAAATGTACTGACCACAGCTAGGCCCCACAGGAACAGTGGTCCAGTGCACCAGAGCTTTGGGCTGCGACACCAGGATGAGTGTCAGTGCTGGTGGTAGTGGTGGTATGGACTGTGGTGGCAGTAGCAGCAGGTATGTATGGCCAGGCTGGGGAGACTGAGGTCTCTTATACCCTGTGAGCTCACTGCCTGCATCCTCCCTCTTCACCCACAGCTCTCAGACTTCCTGTGGGCCTGAGTCCTCAGGTTCTGAATTAGCTCCAGCCACAGCAGCACCTCAGTTGCTGCAGGGGCTCCTGGGTTCTGATGAGGAGGAGCAGGAAGACCCCAAGGACTATTGCAGGGGTAAGGCCTGACCTTGACTACATGTGGTCCACCAGATTGCCACAGGGGCTCAGGACAGCCTGGGAGAAAGAAGGTGCCCAGAAACTAGGGCTCTCATGGGACAGATGATCAGCAGGACTGGGCTATCTTGAGGGATAGGAGAGAGATATTCTACTCTGACCTATTGGCTTCCTTCTGCAGGTGGCTACTACCCAGTGAAGATAGGTGACTTATTCAATGGACGGTACCATGTGGTGCGCAAGCTAGGCTGGGGCCACTTCTCTACAGTCTGGCTCTGCTGGGATATTCAGTGAGTAGCTGGGATCTGCCTGTGGGTTTGAATGAGGCCACCACCATGACCATGTGAGTCTGGCAAAGGCTGGCAGCCAATAAGGGTCTCCATATTACAGGCGCAAGCGCTTCGTGGCCCTAAAAGTAGTGAAGAGCGCAGGGCATTACACAGAGACAGCTGTGGATGAGATCAAGCTCCTGAAATGTGTGAGGCGCCTCCCTTACTGTTCCTGGCTTCTCAAACTGCTTTGGGTCTGGCAATGTGGGTGCAGGGCCTGCTGGGGCCCTGCTGAGTGGGGCGGGGCCCCCCAGAGGGGGCAGGTTCCAGCTGGCTCTGCCAATTAAGACCTGGAGGGCAGAGACCTGAAAGAGGCAGCTGTCTCTCTTTAAGTGGGCCCCAGATGGACTGGGAAACGGGGGTCAGAAGTACTTAAGAGGAGCTGAACAGCTGGTGAGAAACAGGTTGGAGCCATCTGTGGCTCCTTGCCTTTTTGTTGCAGGTCCGAGACAGTGACCCTAGTGACCCCAAAAGAGAGACCATTGTTCAGCTCATTGATGATTTCAGGATCTCAGGAGTTAATGGAGTCCGTATCCTTCGAAGAATGAGTAATATGACAGTCAAAGGACCTCAGACATCTGGTCTGCACCATAGGACTCTGCCCTTGCAGCAAAAGCCCATGAAACAACCCCACAATGCCCTTTGAACATCTGTGTTTCTGAGTAGGGGGAGTACAGGGAGTTAGGTGGAGAATGATTATCTGTGGACACTGCTGAATAACCCCAAAATATAAAAGGCTGCTTCTGAGGCCTTTTGAACAATTGGGCAGGCAGAAGAGTAAGGCTGGTCTGAGAGGCATCTATCTCTATGATGATCAAAGGTACCATCCCAACTTGCGTATCTTTGCTGGTGAGAGAAACACTATATATAATAAACTGAGACTGTGGTAGCCATCAAGATGGTCTAGGTAAAGTCCTGCTTTGCTGACCTCTGTACCACTGGAGCCTAGATGTTCCTCAGTGGTGAAGGGGAGGTAAGCCTGTGCATTAGCTGTGGTTGCTGGCTGCCCTTCACTCCAAGTCCAGATGTGTGCATGGTGCTAGAGGTCCTGGGCCACCAGCTCCTCAAGTGGATCATCAAGTCCAACTACCAGGGCCTGCCTGTACCTTGTGTTAAGAGCATCGTTAGGCAGGTAGGTGTTTCCCCAGGCTGCCCAGTTTGTCTGGGTGTGGTTGCTGGGGTTCAGCTATAGCTTTTACCAGGTGCTACATGGTTTGGATTACCTCCACACCAAGTGCAAGATCATCCATACTGACATCAAGCCTGAGAACATCCTACTGTGTGTTGGGGATGCGTACATCAGGCGCCTGGCTGCTGAAGCCACAGAGTGGCAGCAGTCAGGGGCCCCGCCCCCATCCCGCTCCACAGGTACCAAGAGCATGTGTGGGGACTGGCACCAGGTCTCAAGGCCACAATCCCTACCTGAATTACTATTCTTTTTCTCTCCCTAACCCCTATCCCCAGTCAGCACCGCCCCCCAGGAGGTCTTGGTAAGTTGTGGCACACCCTCTTTCCCTGTTTCCTTTTCTCATCCAAGCCAGATGAGGCCATGTCCTCAGCCACACCTTTTGAACTTGTACAGTGGCACCTCTAAAAAGCTGGGTTCATGAGAAGAGTGATTACACAAGAGTGGGCTATGTGCTCCAAACTGCCTCTGGTGACTACTGGGCCCACTACCACTTCCAATAGAAGGATACTGTGCCTTCCCCAAATGGCTACTTCATCTAAACTAGGAGTGGACAAGGAATAATTTAGGGTGGGCCCACCAGGTTCTCCCCAAAGCTTAAGTGAGTAGGAGTATACAAGAGGCAGAGAAATAGAGGGAACTAACGGGGAGAGAAAAGGCACCCATCGGAGTTAGTTCTGGGGTCCAGGGTTGGGTAGGGAAACCAGGGGGGTGACCCTGACTCTGGTGGCAGACTGGTAAGCTGTCCAAAAACAAGAGAAAGAAGATGAGGCGAAAAAGGAAGCAACAGAAGCGGCTGCTGGAGGAGCGGCTGCGGGACTTGCAGAGGCTGGAGGCCATGGAGGCCACAGTACAGGCTGAGGGTGAGGGGCCAGAGAGGGCAATGGGCCACTAAACATGCATGTGGAATATAGGCCTGTGCTGATGTACTATTCTGCCCCTTCTCCCCAGACTCCAGCTCAAGAGTAGAGCAGGGCAGCGGCTCCACCTCTTCTTCAGGCTGCCATCCAGAGAGCACCAGGGCTGGCCCCTCTCCAGCCTCTTCTTCCCCTGCACCTGGGGCTGACCGCAGCCTTAGTCCTAGCTCACAGACCTCAGGTTTCTCGGGCTCTCTGCTCTCCACGGCTCCCTGCTCCATCCTCTCAGGCTCATCTAATCAGCGTGAGACTGGGGGTCTCCTCTCTCCTAGCAGTAAGTGCAGGCGACAGTGGGTAGTGGATAGGCAGGACCAGGAAGAGCAGGGCCAGATCAGTCTCTTTTCCTCTTCTTTCCTCAGCACCATTTGGTACTTCCAACCTCCTGGTGAACCCCCTGGAGCCCCAAAACGCAGACAAGATCAAGATCAAGATCGCAGACCTGGGAAACGCCTGCTGGGTGGTATGCTGAGCATTTTGGGATAACAAAGCCCTACACTAGGCCTCTGGCATAACCGAAGACTCACAGAGCCAGCAAGTCTCCTTGAGTATAGTTGAGTTACTTCTTGCTGCATCAGCAGAAATCACTTGCTAGGCCAGAACTATGCCCATGGCAAGGAACAGAAGCCACTAGGAAGGGGCTACCCTCAGGTCACCTAGACAGTCTGTCCTGTAACATCTGGGGAATTCTAAGAATCAGAGTGACCTCCATGAAGCTCAGGGGCATGGACTAGAGGCAGGACTGGGCTGTGGGGGCAGGCTAGCCTGGACCAAGGCTCCTGTTCCCAGGATTCCCTTCTCCTCCAGCACAAACACTTCACTGAGGACATTCAGACTCGGCAGTACAGGGCAGTGGAGGTGCTGATTGGTGCTGAGTATGGCCCCCCAGCTGACATCTGGAGCACAGCATGCATGGTATGCTAGTCCAGCTGCCTCCATACCTAGGGCCAACACCTGCCACAGCCTCACTTTTCCCTTCCCTTCCAGGCCTTTGAGCTGGCCACTGGTGACTACCTGTTTGAGCCTCACTCTGGAGAAGACTACAGTCGTGATGAGGGTAGGAGAGGCAACCCCTGGCCTTGGCTTTAGGATCTTCAGCTGCTCCACTCTGACTCACAACCTTCTCTCGGCCTACAGACCACATTGCTCATATTGTGGAGCTTCTGGGAGACATCCCGCCAGCTTTCGCCCTCTCAGGCCGCTATTCACGGGAATTCTTCAACCGCAGAGGTAAGGACCAAGTAGATAGGTTTAAGCCACAGGGGCTAGGAGAGCAGACGGGAGGTAAGGGACCGTGATTCTGACAGCAAGAACACTGGGTGCCAGCCTTTGTGGGGACACAGCCTAATGCTGTGCACCCTCCAGGACAGCTGCGGCACATCCACAACCTCAAGCATTGGGGCTTATATGAGGTACTCATGGAGAAGTACGAGTGGCCCTTGGAGCAAGCCACACAGTTCAGCGCCTTCCTGTTGCCTATGATGGAGTACATCCCTGAGAAGCGGGCCAGTGCTGCTGACTGCCTCCAGCACCCCTGGCTTAATCCCTAGATCTTGCTGGAGCTGTGGACAGCAGGGACTGTGCTGGCTTTGCCCTAGCTCTCAGTGCCTTGAGGGAAAGCAGGCAACTTCTACCAACCTGTGAGAACTGCTCTCCCACCCTGCTGGGTGCTATTGTGCTCATTCCCACCCCACATCTCAGCCTGTTTATATGTGACCCTCCCAGGGGGTCCTGAGTAGGAAAGAATGCCTGTTTCTTTCTTAATAAAGTGGGAACCGAGAAACACTGGTGTCTTGGCATGAGGGAAGCACGTGGCCAAGTTCTGGGGCAGAAGTGGCTTTATTCTGGAGCCTGTCCACCAAGCTAGCTGGAGTGCTAGAGTGACAAGAGGGTCCTATAGACAGGTTGAGATAACTGCAAGGATAGTCAAGCTGTTAAGCTTCCACAGCCCGGCCATTAATGATGCGGATGTGACGAATGATGTCCTGGATGGCTTGGGATGTGGTACCTTGGCCTCCAATGTCTGGAGTATGCATCTGGAGGAAAACAGGAAGCTAGAACATATCAGGCCAAAGTCCACAACCCCATGGTGGTCCACGGCTACCCACTGTTTCCAATAGTTGGAAGGGCAAGGGGCTAGCACCAGGAGGCCAGTACCACCCTTCCCTTACATGCCACAGCCAGTGCTGTTCACTAGTTGAAGCATATAGGACTGGTCAGACCAGTACAACATGGACTAGAGGAGAAGAAACTGGAGGTGTGACAAAGAGGGGACAAGAAGAGCCTTACATTTTCATTGTCCATGGATGCTAAGACAGCTTTGCGGATGGAGGTGGCATAAGAGTGGAGCCTAGGGGATGAAGAGAACAAACTTTTGGTTCTCATGGCCTAGAGGCTGGCCAGAGGACTCATATCCAGACATTAAGAAGCCACTTACTTGAGGTGGTCCAGCATCATGCAACTTGCTAGCAGTGTGGCAGTAGGGTTAGCAATGTTCTTATTGGCAATACTTTTGCCTGTGTTCCTTGTAGCCTAGAAAAGGAAAGAAGAAATGTCTAGATGAGAAAATGTAAGTGCACAGCAGATGCTTCTACTTGTATAGAGGCGTATCACAGACACAGCAAATGAATGCATATCAGGGCTTGGGAGAGGGAATGGGGATGCTTATGGGTCTGTGTTTCCTTTAGAAGCCCTTACTCTTAGAAAGAGAAAGACAGCAGAGTTGTGCTGGGCTACTCACTGTCTCAAATACTGCATACACATGGCCATAATTGGCCCCAGCCACAAGGCCAGGGCCTCCAACTAGCCCTGCACAGACATTGTTGACGATGTTACCATAGAGATTAGGCATCACCATGACATCAAACTGCTGAGGCCTGGATACCAGCTGTGGGAAAAAAGTGAGCTGAATTGTATAAGCCATGAGAACCAAGGGTGGGCAGAAGATTATGGAACCAGCTAGGCTGATTACCTGCATTGTTGTGTTGTCCACAATCATGCTGTCAAAGGTGATCTGTGGGTATCGTGCTGCCACCTCCCTGCAGCACTGGAGGAAGAGCCCATCACCCAGTTTCCTAGATGATGGGAGGGGGTGGGGATATAAGACACCAGCTTGGTCTCTCACTACACACATCTGGAGAGTCAAGATATACAGAGAACTATGGAACCCTGAACTAACTTGTAACCTGTCCTCCATATGGAAAAATAAGCATAATCCTATCTATCTCACTATAGTGAGGACACAGAGCCTCAGGGACAACAGGATACAGTTCTAAGTCTGGCCCCTGATACCCTAGATCCTGCAGGGGGACCTGAGCAGGTTCTTCCAGCTACTTGGGAGTTGTTCAAAGTAGGCAGAAAGGTATGGAATAGACATACATGATGTTGGCCTTGTGCACAGCCGTCACTTTCTTACGTCCACTCTCCTGGGCCAGCTTGAAAGCATATTCAGCAATGCGCAGGGACTTGGCCTTGGTGATAATCTTCAAGCTCTCCACCACTCCTGCTACACTCTGAGAAGAGGTCAGGGAACAACAAAGGGCTTAATGGTAGCACAACAGGATGCATTCAGCCTTATCATTAAGTATATCTGGCTTTTCCAACTCCTTGAATAGGGGCACCTTTTCCTTGTTTCCGAAGCTCTCTCAACCTGACCCTGGCCATAATCATTACCACCTACCTGCAAAAAGGATCATGCAGCTTTGCCTACCTCATGCTCCAGGCTGCTGTACTCTCCCTCTGTGTTTTCCCGAACAATGAGGATGTCTATGTCCTTGTGACGGGTTACCACTCCTGGCAGGCTCTTACAGTGTATAACATTGGCATAGAGGTCTAGGCTGGTACTGGGAGGGTGACAGGGAGAAAGTCAAACCAGGCCCAACTAGCAACCATAAATGGGTCATGAATGCCAGCATAGCCCACCCTGGCCTTCACTGAGCCACCACTCCATGTACATGCTTCTCACCGAAGGATGTTGTTTCGGGATTTGTGGGATGGTGGCAGGTTATGATTTGTTTCAATGTTGCCTGTAAGACAAAAACAAACAAGATAGGCAAGCTAGAAAGGGATCCTCTGGACTCAGCTGCATTGTCATACCCCCTACCTGGCCCAGGGAATGTTCATCAAAGGTTGATCCAACTGAAGAAGATTGCTCTCACGAGCAAAACATTTCTTCAAACTGTAGGATATAATTGTCATTGTAAACTCCATGAGGCTCGAAAAGGTGTGTGTGTGTGAGCTCATGAATGTGAAAGGGAGGGGGAGGGAGGGAAGGAGGGAGAGAGCATGCATGACCCATGATGAGTTTCAAGAACTTTGACAAGCACCTGGCACATAGTAGACACTCAGTAAATATTTACTAAATAAACTAACAAATATACTTGATAGCTAGCCAGGACACCCTGACACTTACTACCCAGGCTTGTTTATGAATAAACTGGCTGGCCATGCTGGTGTGAACAAGGTGACCTTGGTCAGGGTTACTGCCAGGCCCCAAACTGATGTGCTATCCATGCCTAGCTCAGAGGCAGGCGGAGGCTACCTGAAAAAGGTCCCAACTAGGACACATCATGTCTGGGCCAAAGTGGCCCAGATATCTAGAGGAAGGAAAACAGAGGCCCAGTGAGGCCACTGAGGTAGTATCTGCTAGGTGATTAGACAGTACCAAGTAGAAAAGTCTTTTTTTGGCAGCCCAGCAGGACCATCTCCCCCACCCCCCACCTATAAGTTGTTCCCTGTATAGACTGACTTGACCCAAACAGCTTATGGTACCCTGTGGCTCGTATAAGGCCTATTAAATGACAATATATTCCTTACAAAGAAAAGTGGATGGTTAAACTTCTAAAATGATTGATTACGTTAAGGTTGTGCCCCCAAGCAAGGCAAACCCCAGGAAAGGTTGTTAGAATCCTTATGTATAATGCCATGACTATGAAACTTGGAGCCAAGGCAGCAGGCTGATAGGATAAAAAGGTAGATTATAGAATCTACTCTGAAAAGACAAAAAAGGGGGATATAGAGAAATGTGGTGATATCTTGTTTATACTCTAACAAATAAAGCTTGCCTGAACATCAAAGGGAGGAGCTACCTACTAGTTAACCACAGAGGTCTATCTATCACATGGGAAATAAGATTCACTGGGACACTCTATAGGTTGAATGATGTTCATTCAGGGAGAAATCAATTATACCTGAAACAGATGACCGCTGAGGGTTCCCACTCCAAGGATTCTATCCGGATGCTCTCCGAAACCCAACCAGGAAGTAAGAGATCGAGCTGGAGTCCAGGACCCCAGACCTAGCTTCCCCTTCCCCATGTTTGCACCTGTGCCCACATCACAATGGGCGTGGTCAGTGCAACAGGTGTGGGTGGGGTGAATATCTCACTACAGAGGTCTAGAAGTGTGTACAGACAGATAAGAAGTGAAATGACTAGACAGAGGAATATAGGCTGGAGGAGACGGGAGGTTGGTTTGTTTTCAGTCAGAGGATTTCGTAGAGGTAAGAGCTCTAGTGGCTGGATGCTCTGCTTCTCTGATCTTTCAGCTTTCATTTCCTAAATTGGACTCTAGGCTTTTATTATTAAGACCTTAAGAACTTGTGTTCCAGCTGGACATTGGTGGCTGCACACCTTTAATGCCAGCACTTGGGAGGCAGAGGCAGGTGGATCTCTGTGAGTTCCTGAGTCCAGCCTGGTCTACAGAGCTAGTTCCAGGACAGGCTCCAAAGCTACACAGAGAACCCTGCCTCAAAAAACCAAAAACCAAAAATAACAAAAAAACAAAACAAAACAAAAACAACAAAAAACAAAAAAGCCTCGTGTTATGGCAAGCAAGAAGGCAAACTACATATCTGATCTTTAGTTTGTGAAGAAAAGCTGTGGGTCAAAGCAGATCCCAGCAGAGGCATATCAGAACCATGAGGTCAACAGACTCACAGAAGCCTCTATCCAGATGCCAAGAATAAGAGTCATCAATAACCAGAAAAATCCCTGAAATTGGAATCATTGGGGACACATAAAATCAGTATATAGGTAAAAAGAATTATGTGTAGCACCCCAATCTGACCCCTGAGCTTACCCTTCAGGGCCACACGGTTCCGGCGGATGGCCATGATGGCATTTCGGATATCCTCCTCATCAGCATTGGAGCTCACATGTACTTCTTCAAAGTCCACTGGCACGCATGCATGCCTGCAGTAAAGCCAGGCTAAAGAGGCTGGCCTCGGGCCTTCCACACCCCCTCCTGAAGCCTATATCAGTCTTTTTCCTGCTGGCTTCCCACCTTGACCTGCCTCCAGCAAAGAGGGAACTGGACCCACCCATACCAAACATGAGGAGGGTCACACTTGACTTCCACAGGACTAGTGCCACTTTCCTTGTGCCCAGGTAAGCCTAGCAGGATGAGAAACGTTGGGATGAAAGTCCTGGGTTTACAGGCTGGCTTTCGTGCCACCACCCCATTAGGTACATGGGCAAAGCTGATGGGCTTCTGAGTTCTTTGTGCTTCTTGACACAAGGTTCTTGGGAGTTTCCAGATTGGCCTGGAGTACAACCCTCCCTGGGAGAGAAGGTAAGGGAGGAAAGTCCAGGCCCTCCATACCTGAATACTGATTTCACATGCAACATGAGCTCCGGACCAATGCCATCCCCTGGGATCATAGTCACTGTATGCCGCCCACCATACTTAGCAGATGGAGGCTAGAAGAAGGGAGAGGGTGAAAGTAAGCCCTTTGGGTATACCAATGTGTACCCTGACTTGAACCAGTTCCCTTCTTCCCACCAGTAACAATCCCACAGGCCAGCCAAGGCAAGCTTGCAGTTCTGGGGCTTCTGATCAGCAGCCATCCCCACCCCAAGCCCACTTGGACTTTTGGGTCAACCCCAGAGTAACTAAGATCCCCTCAAATCTAATACAGAGAATACTCACAATTGTTTGTTGCTAGAGGGAAGACAGAAAAGAAGAAGACATGGATCAGCCAAGGTTGGAGGAACAAGGCTGTGGCCAGGGAAGTGGGTTCTTTTCAATGGGGATTCTGTCTAACACAACTCAAGAGGCAAGGTGTGAGTGATCTCTGGAGACTGTGCCTCAGGGAGGATATAGGAGGGCCAGGGAGCAACAGTCAAGTGTGCATGGGTCATATACAGATAGTACACACAGTCCCATACACATATGTGCTCACACAGAAATACATGAGCACAGCTCTCCCGCTCACATGTATTTGTGCATGTGCAAACACATATCTAAGGCAGGTACTTACTGAGGAAATGCTCCTCCAGGGGGCCTCATTGACACCTAGAACCTGTCAAAGAGAACCCAGATGCAACATTAGCTATTCAATCCCAAAAGTCAAGTTCAAAAAAGCTACCTTAAGCTCTTGGCAGAGAGGAACTGATAACCAGTAAACAAGACTTCATCATGTGCCTAGGACATTCCAAAGCCAACAATTGTTCCACAGGAGCACCAGACAAAGCTGGCCCAATACTTCATGCCCCTTGTGGATCAGATAATAAAAACTATATGCCTCAAGCCAGCTGGGCATTGATGGCACATGTCTTTAATACCAGCACTCGGGAGGCAGAGGCAGGTGGATCTCTGTGAGTTCGAGGCCAGAATGGTCTACAGAGCGACTTTCAGGACAGCCTCCAAAAGCTACACAGAGAAACCCTGTCTCAAAAAACCAAAAAACAAAACAAAACAAAAAACTATGCCTCAGCCTGACATTGTAGATTATTCCCAGTCCCCAGAAGGCAGAAGTAAATGGAATGGATCTGTGTGAGTTCCAGGGTAACAGAGTGAGGTCTTGTCTCTAAAACAAAACAAAAACAGAACTATATGTCCCCATGCCACTTGTATATTGGCTTTTGATTCTCTTTTAGCCAATCACTACTACATGTGCAAGGAAAAAGACATAAACTCAAAATGTTGAAAAAGGATAATCTAAACAAGCCACCAAGTCTAAGCAATAATTTCATTATGTCTTTCCTTATTAGAAAGTCACTATAATAAATGCAAATGGGGAGGGAAGGAGGAAATAGCATCACAATGCCCTGGGATAAGCACTGTCATCCCTGGGAAATAGCCTGTCACAGCAGACATTGAAAAAAAAAAAAAAAAAAAAAGGTCTAGAAGCCGGGCATTGGTGGCACACGCCTTTAATCCCAGCACTCAGGAAGCAGAGGCAGGTGGATCTCTGTAAGTTTGAGACCAGCCTGGTCTACAGAGATAGTTCCAGGACAGGCTCCAAAACTACACAGAGAAACCGTGTCTCAAAAAATGCCTAGAAAAGCACAACCATTTCTGGAGGATTGATAACAGATAGAAATCTCTAGGACTCTAGGATAGCTTTCACAAGGGACTGCAAGTTGCCTTGTGGTGTATCCTGGATGGATGATGAATGTCCCCAGTCCCATGACTGGGAAGCAGCCATGTTTGGCCATGCTTGCAACACTCTGACAGCTTCAGAAAAAAGTTGCTTGTGCCAAATGGGTTAGGTTCTAAGAAATAACCCACTGTCCTGGAAGGAGAGGTCATGTCCTCAGTTTCATAGGAAAGCTTTCCTCCCCTTCCTGCTATGCCCCACTTAGGAATACCTGAGGAGGCACTAGCATGGCACAGCTAAGTTCCTCTCTGCCACTTACCCATAAGTTGGAGTGTTCTATCCAATAGCAGAGACATCATAGCCATTTTCTAAAGGGCCCTGTCTTCTTTACAGAAGACCAGAAAGCTGATCATTCCCTGCTGGGTTCCTCTACCTCACAGTTACAAGAGACCCAATTACCCTGGCACTAGCAATGCAGGAATGCCACTCAATGGCCCAAGCCAAAAACTAGGAAGGCTGACTAATAGGACCAGAGCCCCAAGGGTCCCTTACTACATATGCAGTCACAGGCATACCTGGAACTTCTTTTTCTTTCTAGTATTTGTCAATATCAGATTGATATTATTGGCATGGTCTCCATGCCTTCTATCAGAAGGCAGCATAAATAGCCCTTCCTCCTGGGAGCCTTCCCTGGGCAGTTAAATTCTACTTATACTGTACCCCTGCCCATCTAAGAGACATAACTCTACCTGATTATCACCTCTCAGCTCTCTCCCTAGCCTGAAAACAGTACACGTTTGTCTCACTCTCCACTGTCACAGTGCCTGACCCAGTGCCGGGACCACAAGGAACATTTCCTAAGTGAATAATAAGCACATTAGAAAATGAAAAAGAACCAGATGGAGACCTAGGATATGCGAGTTCAAATCTACCATCTGCTACTCTTGAAATGGCTTTGTGTCTACATCAAAATCCATGGAATAGAAGCCTGGCATGGCAGCACACACCTGTAGTCCTAGTACCTAGGAGGATCAAAAATTCAAGATCATCCTCATCTACATGAAACTCTGCTTTAAAAGGAAGGGGAAGCTTCTCGGTCAGAGAGGTCAGTTCAAAGCTAGTGTCCTTGGGAGATTCAAGGCTGATCCCTGTAACTCCCAGCAGTTAATTCCTCCTGAACTTCAGCTGTGGCAACGAGCCAGCCTTGTAAGGGCCTGCACCAGATATGGCTCACAATCTATGCAGCCCTGTTCATGGTAGGCAACATCACTGCCAGGACTGAACCTGTCCTCCAAATGCCTCCTATGCCAGATGTTACAATAGGCTCTGTTCTAGTCCCAGAAAACTTCCCCAAACACAGACCCCTCATTTGCTCTATACAGACATGGGTAGTTTCTTTTAGGAAGTTACAAAGCTTTCCCTCATGAACCTAGGTTGTCCAATCAAAGAAGCCCAGTATGTGGTAGGTTGAGGAGTAGAAGTCCATATTTTAAATAGATTTTCATAAAGCATTTGAAGCTCCCTGTCCCAGAGAACAGAGGACAGAAACATAGTTAAGTAGAGGAGGCTGCAGGCAACATGGAGTTCTAGGAGGTCAGAGTTGGCAAATGCTTTGAGAACATGAAGTCCTCTCTCCTCACTGGACAGAGGGGAAATTAGAGCCCAGAGAGAGAATTGGCCTAACTCCATGTTCTGGGTTAGTGGGAGAGCAAGGCCTGGAGGTCATAGCTCTTATTCCCCAGAGCTAGTTGTTGGTTTGGTGGTGCTAAGCCGTGCTAACCAGGAGCTAAATCGGCTAACCAAAATCCCAAAAAGAAAAGCCCCAGTGGCTTCTAGCCTCAGAACCCTGGTTCAGTGTCATTACAGGGGCTTGTTGGCCCTTTGGCTGGAATCAGGTGTCAAGCTGCTTAGAAGGGTGCGGATCTGGAGCTGTAATGTAAGAGGGATCAAGAGTCATTAGTGCTGGGTGGCGGTGGCGCACACCTTGAATCCCAGCCCTTGAGAGACAGAGACAGGCAGATCTCTGTGAGTTCAAGGCCAGCGTGGTCTACAGAGTGAGTTCCAGAAGAGCCAGAGTTGCACAGAGAAACTGTCTGAAAAAAACAAAACCAACAAACAAAAAGTCATTGATAAAGGCTGATTCTCCACCTCCACTAGACCAGGTGAAATAGCAGGCCAAGAGAGGGGATCCCAAAGAGGAACTGAGTCTGGGAACCAGACACCAACCTAGGTGGTAAGGGCAAGGCGGGCCAGGACACGTGACTGCTTCAAAAGGGCTTCTACAAGGACACTAGGAAGAGTTTACCCAGCCACTGTGGTCCACCTTTTCAGCTCTTCCGGAACCCCTGTCACCAGACGCAGACCCCCCTCCCTAGAGGAGCAAGACCAGAGCCAACTTCGTCCAACCTCCTCACGGACAACAGAAGCGACCAATGAACCCTAGCGTGCAGCTCTCTCCCCGCCCCTACTAAGGCCCGTACAGCCAATTGAACTCCAGGTTGCTCAAAGAGCAGCTACCCCACTCCGGGTCTCAATGGGGTGTGAATGCCCCCAGTGAGCGCTGCAGCTATCCCATGGCCCATTCACCGCTCACCTCCCAAGGACGACAGAGGAGAGCTGGCTTGAACACTGCCCTTGCAGCACCGCCAGCAGCTATCACCACCTTCAGCGCCATAACGAAAAGTGAGGACCTCTACAGGTCAAAACGTTAAGACATCGTTCTCGCGAGAATTCGGCACAGCAAGAGGGCCAGGGTAAGAAAAACTAGCACTACGCACGCGCGCGGTTTCACCGGTTCCTACGCCACCTTCCGGTGCCTTGAGCACTGTTGCCGCCATCTTGGGGGAAGAAGGAGGGAAGTACGACCGGTTGGGACCCTGGCTAGGAAATCGGACACGTCAGTGCCGCCAGCGACGTCACCAGGTCCGGCCCAGCCCGCCGGCGCACGATTGGGTGCTGAGGCCGCTTACGCGTCGCGCTTCCTCGTCTGCTCCGCATGTTCAGGGCGGCTTGCTCTCTTTTCCCCTCGGCAGAGAAGAGGCGATGGCGGCGATGGCATCTTTCGGCGCTCTGGCGCTACTCCTACTGTCCGGCCTATCTTGCTGCTCAGGTAGCGGCCTGGCTGGAGATTGTTTCGGGCGAGTCTCTGTCCCATGGCAGGTGGTGCTGGGGGAGGAAGGGTGCACGCGAGGCGGGGATCTGGCCCTTCCCGGGTCTAGTCGCTAATGGGATCTTCCCCTGCTGGGTGTCGTGTCGTGGCGACCGAAGCACCACATAAATGTTTACCCGGCAGCGAGACTGCTGGAAGAAACAGCCAAATCCTTCCTTGTCTGCTTTTGGGAGAGCCCCAAAGCCACACCATGCTCTGGCCACCAGCTCCAGCCGGGAAGGTTCCTGTGTCAGAAGGTAGTCGCATAAGAGCAGTGCTTATATGTACCTGGCAATTCCCTGTCTGAGAAACAGTGCTAGCAGAGAGTAACCAATACTGCGTAGGCCCTGTTTCCCTAAGAGGAAGCAAGGACTCTCCCGGCAGAGAAGCAGAGTTAAGTGCACGAGGCAAGTTAGACAGTGGGCCAAAGAAGCCAGCAAACGCTTTCAGTGCCTAGAGCCTTGACTTAACATAAGGCCCTGGTATATCCATCCCAAGATTTATGCAAAACTGAGCTGTGCACAGATCAATTGATATTTGTGAGCCATTTGTAACACCTGGTGATGGGGTTGAGCTCAATCTAGAGTCCAGACATATGTTTTGAATGTTGTTAGAGTGCCTCATACCTGAGAACCTGTATTGAGCAGGATTTGGCTTCTATATATACAAGTAACCTTCCCCTATCCTTTCTATTCATATCTCGAAATTCCCCAGTCTGTAGCTAGTAGTGTCTTAAAAAGGCAAACCTGGCTGTAAAATCTATTAGAGGCTCCACAGGAAAAAGGCCCAGCTTAGCAGGGCACAGAAGGGTTCTAAGAAATGACATTTAGAAAACAGTTGAATGAGGACTTTGCCATTTAGTGTTTACTTAATACTCTGTGACATGATACCTTTATTTTTTCCTGTAGCCATGTTTCTTCAGAGGTGCTTAGTTTACAGGGACAGTTTGGTTGTTTGAGTCCAGAGTTTACTTCTGTCATGAAACACTAGGACCATTCTTGATATTGTCAGCTGGCTGGGTCTAAAGACTCTTGTTTTGAAAGTCTTGTGTGTTACCAGAATTCCGCTTAGTATCTGCAGATGCTTTCATTAAGCTATGGAGGCAGTACATGGCTCTGAATTGGCTTTCTTGGTCCACTGGGCTTCTGCAGTGCTCCAGGCCCAGGTGAGCTGCTTTGTGGTCTGCCTGTCCTAGATTCAGGTACTAATTCAATAAAGCAGCCCCCTTGCAGTCCTCAAGACACACTGCTTCTGCTCCTTCCATGATTTTGCTTCAAGTTTCACTTTTGCAGGGCCTCCCCTATCCCACCTTGGCCTGTCTCAACATCCCTCACTGGCCTCTTCCATTATACTTCAGACTAGTACTAGGATCCACCTACTTCCCAGATCCTACGTGTCAGGACCAGAAGGACTTGTGTGTCCTCAGCTCACCAAATCTGAGAGGCAGATCCTGGGTAAGCCCTTTTGCTTTTTCCCTGGAAAACACAAATTGGCTTTGCCTCCTCCCCACAGCAGAGGCCTGCCTGGAGCCCCAGATCACCCCTTCTTACTATACAACCTCAGATGCCGTCATTTCTACAGAGACCGTATTCATCGTGGAAATCTCACTGACTTGCAAGAACAGGGTCCAGGTGAGATAGTAGGGATGCAGGGGGAGAGATGAGAGTGCTCTTTACTGGCAGTTGACAGTGACCCAAGGATCCTATCAACAGGAAGAATAAGGATTCCAATTCACAGGGTGCAGGAGAGATGAGGGCACAGTGAGGCCAGATCCTAGCAAGTACTTCAAGAGCAGTTTCCTGATCTGCTTGGTATGCTTTGCCTCCGTGCAGTAATGTGGGCAGATACCCCACTATTTCTTGGATAAATGTCTGTAATTGAAGAAATAACTAGGGTCAGGCCCCATGCCCATCCATCTTCTTTCTGATTGCAGTTTGCCTAAGTGTGTCTGTATGAATGTTCTGTACGTTTAAAATTGAGAATCCCAAACTCAACCGCAGACCTGCTCTTCAAAAAAATCTAGAAGAAATAGGACCTATTGAGGGACAATAGTCAGGGTTGAATATCTCCTTTGGCACCTTTCAAGATCCAAGAAATAAGGCCATTTTGCTGTGGGTTAGGTTAAGCTGGTCATAGGGGAGATCTAGCTCTAGTCACATCTACAGAAACAGATGAAGTAAGATGGTGACAGTATCCATGGGTGTGGTCTCCCATGGCTCTGGGCTGTGGCAGGCCTTTTCCTTAGGTCTTCCATGGCAACCCCTATCAATATAATATAGCCCTCAACTGGCCTACTCTTCCTAGTCATGGTACTGGTTTGGGCAGTATAATGGGAGTTTTCTGTGTATGCCCAGAAAAGGGAGGAAAATGTGACTCTTGCTTTGTTGTCCTCATCCCCCCATCCAGAATATGGCTCTTTATGCTGACGTTAGTGGAAAACAGTTTCCTGTAACCCGGGGCCAGGATGTGGGCCGATATCAGGTAAGGGATACTGAATCCAGGGTTATTGGGGAAGTGGCTCAAAGCAGGGTTATAGACCAAACACTGAGGCACTGCTCATAGTGTTGCTGAGCTAGCACTAACACAGTAGTCCCTCATGTGTCTGCTATGCTCACCCTTTGCCAAATACCCAAACAGGTTTCATGGAGCCTGGAGCACAAGAGCGCCCATGCAGGCACCTATGAGGTCAGATTCTTCGATGAAGAGTCCTATAGCCTCCTAAGGAAGGCAAGTATCATCTGGGAACTCTGAGGTCTCAAGGAGGGGGGCATGCCCCTTTTCTGTAGCCCTCTAACCCTGTATTCCACTTCTGTACCATCAGGGACTTAGCTTAGATGGAGCGGGGACAGGTGCCTTCTTGCCCCTGTATCCTCATTTGTCTCTTGCTCATTTCTCCCTTATACGGTCAACCCATGCAGCACATTTTGACCCTAGCACCTCCCTTACAGGCTCAGAGAAATAATGAGGACATTTCCGTCATTCCACCTCTGTTTACAGTCAGTGTGGACCACCGGGTAAGTGGCCTTGCCTTAGGAGCAGAGGACACATGGCACGCCTCATCTTTCTGGGTTAAATCTGAGGGAAAGCCCTCATCTTCTGCAGCCCAACTTTTGGGCTATCACTGATCTCTGTCCTGAGGACAAGTAGTTAAGATTGGCTGGTCTACTCTCCTGAGCTGTCTTTTGGTCTTTTTCTTGTAGGGCACCTGGAATGGGCCTTGGGTCTCCACGGAAGTGCTGGCTGCAGTAATCGGCATAGTGATCTACTACCTAGCCTTCAATGCAAAGACCCACATCCAGGCCTGAGGGCAGCATCCTCAGCCCTCTATTGCTTCTTTCAATAAACAGTTGCTATTTGCCACGAGTACATTTAAGATACAGGGCTCCTGTGTCCACAGGGAGAGCTGGGGATCCAGCTGCCCTTATCCACCTGGATAGCAGAGATGCTGAGTGGCGAGCTGTACTTTCCCTAGTGTCTTCTGTTGTTGCCTTGATTGCTAAAATGGCTTGGGCTTTGGCCTTCTCTTTTTTAGTATTTGGCCTCTTTAGAATAAAGACCATCTTGTTAGCAGGGCTGTGGTGAAATACGCCTTTAATCCCAGCACTCAGGAGGCAGAAGCAGGTGTGTCTCTTGAGAGTTTAAGGACAGCTTGGTTTACAGAGCGATTTCCAGGATGGCCAGGATAATACAGAGAAACCCTGCCCTCACCACTTCCCCAGGTCAGAGCTGGTCTCCCCTTGGCTTTTTCTCAGGCAGGACCCTGTGACTCTTTAGGATTGCTTTGGGCTACAGGCATCCTTTACACCTGTGATTGGGAATGGCATCTTTCCAAACAAAAGGCAGGTGTCTTTGTTAGTCTCCCCCAAGTTCATCAGTCAGAACCACCAGCCTCATCTTTGTGGTAGGGATGCTCATAAGCTATAACCAAGTGCTTTTGTGCTTTGCTTGCTTAGCACTGAGGCCCTGTCTTGCTAATGTAGTTGAAGTTGTCACATGTACCAACTGTCCTAAGCATTGGTGAACACTCCTGGACTCGTAACCGTAAATACTCCATGTTGCTCCCTGTCCTGCTGCTGCTTACAACATCAGTTTAGTGCTGGCTCTCTGAAGAGCAGCCTCCCATACCTCCAGGATTATGTTCCTTCCTTTCCTACTGAAGTCTCTGACCATGAAAGGGCCTGCACTTGAGTAAGTTGAAGACTAGTTGAAGGAAGAGGCTGGATGCTTAAAGTCATGTTTCTAATGCTATGTCATTAGAACAGCTGGTCACACCCTAGTACCTAGTCTTATGAAAGTATAAGTTTGGGGTGTGGGAGGTGTCAGAGCATATAAGTGCAACTTATGTGACCCAGGTTCCTCTAAGAAAGGGGTCTACCATCCCCAATTCTAGAGAGTGGTGCTGAGAGTGAGAATTGGGTTAACAGGAGAATAACAAATTTAGGAAAGGCCAGAGGTGGGAGCAGTAGCTTTTCCCCTTGGCTGCTGAGGTATAGCCAGTGGCAACAGCTATTGGCCAACCAGTTGTTCTTTCTGGTTCTGGCTTCACCAACTGGCCATATAGCAATAGTAACTTGAATGTGAAGTTGGTATTTCAGAGCATCAGTAACTCAGTGCTGCCAGCCCTTTTGATGCCACCTCTCCCTAAGCTGGTCAAGGCAGCATAGGGCTCAAAACATTATCAGCCCAGTCCTGAGACCCTGTCAACGTTAAATAATGGGATGACTCCAAAACTCTCAGTAGTTGGAGGGATGCCCAAAGGATACTTGGCCTTGGTCTCCTTAACCGGGAAGGGGTAGGGAGCTGGAGATGCCCCTAGAAGCATCTAGCCCTCTGCATGCCTATTACCACCACTCCCTACAAGTCTCTTTCCCTCCCTATTCACCAGCAGGGCCACAATGTACATTCCCACCTAGAGTTGTTGAGAGGCAGGGAAATAAGGCAGTGTCCTTGTAAGCCAGCCTTCCCAGCAATAGGACTCAGCTTCTGGGAATGGGCCCCACATTTCCCACTCACGTCCATCTTAACACCTTGCCCACCACCAATTTGCTTGGAAATCTGGGCATTTAGGAACTAATGAACTGACATCTCTCAACACAAGCAGCATGATGACAATGAACACAGGGAGTCCAATCAATAGAGTAAAAAGGCAGCTTGCTTTATTCTTGGGGTGTAGGTGGGGAACAGGTATTGAATACAAATTCACCAAGCCTGAGGCATCCAACAAGTGGCACATTGGAAAGTTGCATCTCTCATTCAGCCCACTTTACTTTCATTGGGTCTAGACCTCCCAACGCCTACCAGACCTTTAGGCTAGGTGAAGTCTTCTGTGGTATCCACTGGGTTTACCTTCTCGAACCCCTGGACATCTAATCTCCTTGGTTCAGGCCACTAAGACGAGTGGCTCTGCTCCAGATGGCATAGGCCAGGGGTCAGCAAATTCTTTTTAGATAGATACTGTGCCCAAAATCCCTGTGATTTCATTCTCTTTCAGTCACTGGGGAAGGAGGTGGACCCCAGGGGTGTGCCTTGAAAATCAACTCAGATCCTCCCTGCCACCCCTCAGAGTAGAGACCACCAGGAAAGCTGCTGCTTATTCTTCCCAACCCCCTTGCTTTCCCTCCCACCCAACCCTCCCTCCTTTCCTCCCCCCAACCTCCTTCCCAGCCAGCATTCAGTGGGATCCACCTTTGTCAGGCTGCCTGAAGGATCTGCCAACCCCCAGAGCAGGTCCACAAAACAAAACAACTATTGGCAAGCACAGAAAAGGAAAAAAGCCACAAAATTCAGGGTTGCCTTTGTCTACAAATAACTGCAGCTTCCAGGGGTGGGTAGAGGCCGTGCTCAGTAAGAAGCTGGTCATTTCTCTTGTGCTTAGGACAGTCCACCTCACCTCTCTCTGTAATGAGTTCCCTGTCTCCAAGAACAAACCAAAAGCACTGTGTGCACACACAAACATGCATGCACACACAGGTGCCCTTTATGAGTATGCCCTCTATGCTGGCTGTTGGCATAGCCTATTGGGGAAAAGAAAATAGGTGGTGAGAGAGATGTGTTCCTTTTAGGGGCTTTCTACACATACAGATACAGGAGTGTGCATGAGCACAGCGTGCAAGCACACAGACACATACTAGATTCTAAGGGAAGGTGAAGGTCAGGCTCTGTAGCCCTGCACTGAGCTCCTGCTGGGACAGCTCAGACAGTGGTGACAGAGAGCAGAGGGTTGTAGATCCTTTTTCCATCAGCTGAGCGGGCACCATGGGCCAGCATCTCCTGGATGGTGATCCAGTTGTCCAGGATCTTCTTGTTTCGCTTCTTCATGGTTTTACGGTGGCTCAGTGCAATGATGTTGAGCTCAGGCTTGCTGTCACCATTCTGCTGCTCCCTTAGACACTCAAGGCGGCTCTGCATCATGAACTCACGGCGTTTTCGTTGCTCCCGTGCTCGGATCAGGTGCTGCTTCCTCTCTTCCTTGCTCCAGTAGCGGCCCATCTTCATCTCGCTTACTGCATCATCATCAGTGGTCATGCCACTGCGTTCCTCACGGATCTTCAGGGCCCTCGCCTTCAGCAACCGATCTCGCACAGGCCGCTTGGCCACATAGCGGGTTCCATCACTTCGCACCTTCACCTTCCATTCCATGCGGGGTGCTTCAACAGCTGCAGCCACCACCCCACCCACCCGAGGACCACTAGCCAAGCTCAAGGAGCCATGGCTCAGATCCTCCAGTGTGCGTGGTGGGGCCAACTGCACACAGCTGTGGTAGTGCTCACTCTCCTGGCCATGACGACGCCTGGAGAGGTAAGGGCTGCCTTCAGGGCCTACACGCTCCAATGTAATACCTGTCTTGGCAGTGCGGCGGACACGTTCCTCTGTATGTGGTTTCCGGCCCCCGTCAGGATCCCGAGAGAGTGATCGGAACTTGGCTGGTGAAGGAGCTCCTTTAGGGTGGGTGATGACAGGAGGGCCAGAAGGGGTCCGGTTCAAGTTGGAATTGCCAGCAGTAGATCGCTTCAGAGGGCTCTCGGGCAGAGGCTCCATGAGCAGTGGAGTACTACGGCAGCTCTCCCCAGTGTTGTAGGCACTGGTGCTATCTTTGTCTGATTTCTCTGGTAGTTCAGAGATATCAGACAACTCGTGCTTTTTTGGCTCACTGGCTGCTAGGTCATAGAGGCTCTCCTCCTCCAGCAGCCAGGCCTTCATACAGCGCTCCCGCAGCTGTTGCATCTTCTGTGCACGCAAAATATTGCGGCACTTGAACTCTAGGTGCCGAAGCTCCTCCTCCAGCATGGCCATCTCATGGCCTAGGCTCTCATTGCGGTTGACATCCAGGGCACTGTTTCCACTGGAAGCCCGGGAGAAGAAGATGCCTAGCTGGTTGCCATTCTCCAAGTGGCACTTGATCTCCAGCAATTCCCGGTATCGTTCATACTCCTCATCAGTGAGGCCAGGAAGGTCAGCCCCTCCCAGTCCTGCCCCCTCAGCCAGCAGAGAATCCATGCTGAAGTGGAAGTCCCTGCTCTGCAGGGCATCCCCTTGCAGGCCAAACTTGCGCAGGCTTCCAGGGGTGTTGGTGGTACTGGGGGGCTCATCCCCCAGCAGGTCATGTTCAGAACTCTCTTCATTGCGGGTACTCTCATCAGTCCGGCCCACCCCGCTGTCCAGCTCCTGGCTGTTGCTTAGTCGTGGGCCCCCATCAGGAGCCCCCTTCTCATCATTTCCAGTCTGGGACAGAAATAACAAAGTCAGTTAGGTTCCCACAGACAAGTGTGATGCAGTAGGACTAGAAAGAAGTTCACAGCTTGTGCCTCTCCAGGCCCAGGTCAGGAACCTAGGTACTCCTACAGTCCCTTTCTCCTTCTTCCCTCTCTCTTGCCCTCCCCACTTAGCAGGCCGTCATCCTTCCTTACCTGCTGGGCAGGGGGTGACTTCAGCTTCCGGGCACGGAGGTCCCCTTCATTCTCAGACCCAAAGTCATCTAGGAAGTCATCTCTGTCACTGTCTTTCCACCGCTTTGCTAGCTGCAGAGACAGACAGGAGTTAGCCAATAATTTAAAGACTTCCCCAATGCCCCTCCACATTGCCCTAGGTCCCATGCTCTCAGTGAAGTCAGAAAGCCTATGAGGGGCCCTATGTCACCCTAATCAGGTGGACATACATACCTGGCTCTCAGGACGGGCCACCAGCAGGGAGATGTTGGTGTTCTCCTCCTGGCTCAGGATGGCCACTGCTTCCTCTCGGTTCTGAACATCCATTCCGTTAATCTGCAGAGGTCCAGGGGACAATCAACAAGAATGATAATGGAGGACTCTGTGCTAAGGACAGGCTCTTGAACTCTGGGAAGGCATAAATAAGCAAAATGCATCAGGGGAAAGGATGGCCTGGCCTCTGCAAGAGCACGTACGCTCAGAGAAGGGAGCAGAGACAGAGGGAAAAGTGGGTGGGGCTGGGGGGTGCTGGCAGGGATACATGTGAGCCACTTAGGACAGTTAAACAGAACATAGATTTGGTCCAGGTTCCAGCATATAAGGCTAGGTTCTCAGCAGAAAAGATCTAGGAATGGACCGTGAAGAGAGAGGACAGGGCTGCCACAAGGCAGGCATGGCAACCTGACCATGAATGCTCACCTGGATGATTCGGTCTCCCTCACGGATCCGGCCGTCTTTGGCTGCAATGCTGTTGGGATTTACCTGCAGGACACATGCATCTTGGGGACTTGGGCACCTATGGTGTCCTTTTCAGCACAAGTGGGTACGTATGGGTAGCCACACCTTGGTGTATTCCCAAGACAAATGCCAGACTTGCTCTCTTTATCACCTCACCTCAGAGTAACAGCTTCCAAGGTCTAGGAAGCAGGGTCAGGACAGTGGGCCCAGGCAATTTGCTTCCTCAGCTTGGAAGATACAGAATGATCAGAAGTAGCTCCCTAGCCTCTACCCAACACTTCTGTATTTTACATCTATCCCTTGTACTGCTATACTCTTGCACCAAAATCTTTTTTTTCAGTGCTAAGAAACCTAGAGCCTTGTATATGTTAGTGAAACACTTAATACTGAACTATACTAACTGTTCAAAAAAAGATTTGTTTTATTTTCATTTTTTATGTATGTGCACATCTGAGTATAGGTACTGGTGGTAGTCCAGAAGAAGGTGTTGGGTGCTCTGGAGATGAAGTTAGAGGTGATGGTGAGATATCTTATGTGGGTTCTGGGAATTGAACTCAGGTCCTCTGGAAGACCAGTAAGAACCATACTTCCAGATTATACCCCCTCACCCCCACACACCTTCTTAAAACAGTCTGTGTAGCTCCAGCTAACTTCAAGCTCAAAGAAATCTATATGTCTTTGCTTCTTCAGTGCTGGGTTTAAAAAGACACATTACCAACATCTGACTTGTTGTGTTTTTGAAATAGGTTTTCATACATCTCAGGGTGACTTCAAACTTACTGTGTAGGCCAAGGGTGACCTTGAACTCCTGACTCTTCAAAGTGCTGGGATTATAGAGACATAAACTACCACACTAAATTCAGAGGCTTTTTGGGGGGGGGGTGGTCAGGAGCTAGGTGCTGACAAGTGGCTGGATATTTCTTCATACATCTGAGTCTGGAGTGTTCTGGGCAGTGGGACTTTTTCCATTTGGAAGGGTAGCTTTGGTAGATAGCACTAATGGAGGGGCTGCTGCTGGATACATAGACTTCTCCCAAAGGGAGAGAGAAGAGGTGAGGTGTTTAAGTCCTAGATGTCTGCACAGACAGGACTGTCATCCTGGATATACTGAAACCCTACTCTGGCCTTGAAACCCACAACCTACAGTAACCTATTGTTAGATCTATAGGCAGCTCTAAATTTTTGACAGACTTTGTGGAGAGACCACAGAGCTCAGTTAGAACAGCTCTGGGGCTCTGTGTGCCACAGCCTGCCACAGCACCTCCCCATACCTCTCCAACGTAGATGCCCAGGTCCTCCTCATCATCTGTGCGGTAGCAGACCATCAGGCCCAGCTTGTCTTGGTGGCTGTTTTTACACAGCTCCACCTCCTGCCACAGGGGTATGGGAGGAAGTAGAGTTATAAAGAACTGAAGTGTACAAGCAGGGATGCTTGCAGACTTGGCCCAGACCCTACACCTAGCACCCCCATGTCTTCTGCTTCAGTTACCTGAATTGAGTATGCATCCCTTGGCTTTGAGAGCTCCCTTCTCTTACCATCCTAAGTGTCGCAAGTGTTCAGGGGTTTCCCTACCAGGAAACGCCCAAGACATTGGATGTACACACAGGACATAGACATGCATGGGACACAGAGTCATCGACACAGACAGAAGGAACACACCACCTCACCCACACCCTCCCTGACTCAGGCTGCTCTCTACTGGGAAGGGTCATGAGGCCCAGCCACAAGGGGGCAGCAGGAGCCAAGCCTGGGCAGAGCTGCAGAAAGTGAGCCTGCTCAGGCTTCTGGCTAGCCAGACTGGCCAGGCCAGCCACTAGGCTCACCTCATACTCCAGCTCGTCCATTCGCTCTGCCTCCTGTGGGCCGCCCTCCATGAACTCCGCTGGGTCATAATACTCATGGCTGATGGGGGGGCTGCCCAGGAGAAGGGGGGGTCAGATGGGCCATCTGTTTCTTTGGTACCCTAGCCTCAGCTCCAAGCTGGCCAGTCCCAATATAGTAAGCAGAGAACCCTATTCTAGATATAATCTCTAGGGAAGATGTCCAACCTGCTGTGTCTAGAATTCTCCCCCCCCCAAAAAAAACAGGGGTTCTCTGTGTAGCTTTGGAGCCTGTCCTGGATCTCATTTTGTAGACCAGGATGGCTTCGAACTCACAGAAATCCACCTGCCTCTGCCTTCCAATTGTAAAGGCACCACTGCTGGTGAACCTTCCTTTCTGATCTACACAAATGATGTGGAAGGATCAGGAATATTCCTCAATTAAGAGCTTGAAGGGGTCCATCCTAAGAACCTAGGCAGGTACACCTAGTTCTCCCATCCCAGCTCCAAAACCAGGGACTGACTTCTCCAAAACTCTTAAGTGCCTAGGCTATCTCTGGCACTGTTCCCACTCATGCAGAACCCTCAGGAGTTATCCAGGCCTTCTGCAGAGCAGACAAGCACTCCTCTGCCTCCAGGGAGGGGTTGCCCTCCTTGCCCCAAAATTAAGATGGACTACCCTCTGCCCTGTGGCCTACCTCTCTGAACAAAAAGGGTTCCCAGGACCACCTCCATGAATCCCCCAGTGGGATTAGCAGAATGAAGTCAGTGCTGTTCACATGGTCACAGCCACCAGGCCAGGATGAAAGGCCCCTCTTTTGAGAGGGCCAAAGAAAGAAGCCAAAGAGATGAAGGAAATTCAGAGCAGGTAGAAGAATGGGACAGACAAAGGATGCAATAAGATTCAAGGAGAAATGCTTGTGAGGAGGCAGAGAAGATGGGGCAGAAGAAAGAGGATGGAGGAGCAGCCAGGTCCCGAGCACATAGGCTCCCCCTTAGTCTTTTTGTCGGCTGGTGCCAAACCTGAGGCCAGAGGCCTCGAGGTTTCTGAGTCTGAGTGCTACTGTCAGCTATGGAGGTTAAGGAACCTGCTTTCTGCTCAAGAGTGGTAGCTGAGCTGGGTTTTCCCACCATGGCTAGAGCTGCAGCAAGCCATCTGTGGGTCACACAGGGACAACTGCCCCAGATGTCATGTCCTCTCTGGAGGCAGGGCCCAGGCCCTCCTGAGGGCAACTCACAGCTCAGAGAGGACGTACGGCTCCAAGATGCCCATGGGTGGGGTGGGTGGGCGCAGCTTGCCCAGTGCCATGATATGCTCGAAGGTGATGTCGGTCTGAGTGCCACTGTCCACCAGCTGAAGGTCATGGCAGGAGCTGTCCCCCCGCAGACGGGGGCTGCGTCTCAGCACCTGGATCACCAGGGGCTCTTTGGAGGCACGCAGGGCCTCTAGGGTTTGCTCCTGAGACAGCTTGGAGAGCTCCTTCCCGTTCACCTGTGGCAGAGATATGCCTCTGTGAGAATCCTCATGAGCCGGTTCTTCCCCTCTGGAGGTGAAGGCCAGCAGGACCCTGAGCTGCTGCTAACCAGCACTCAGACCTGTTCAGCCAAGGAATATGCTCTCCACCCATAGCCCTAGCTACCCCTGGTGCCGTCCTTCCCAGGCAGACCCCATTTGACAGCCTCCAACCCAGAATCTGTCTAAGTATTGTTGACTCTTTAAAAGTCAGGTGACGAAGTATCTGCACAGGGTTCTGCCATCACCTAAAAACATGTGCAGTCCCTCCTCCACCAGAAAGCAAAAAATCTGATCCTCCCTTCAGGGTCTGCCTCTCCTCTAGCATCTAGAAGATCTAGCATCCCTTGATAATGACTGAGATAAACTAGTCAGCCTCAGAGCCTCACTGAGTGTCAATTTGTGCCCACCCCACACTAGGGCCAGAGGACGATCAAGTACAGAAAAAAAAAAATTAACACAGGGAAGGAGGAATGAAGAAAACAGTAAAATGTACAAGGAAATGGGTTGTTCCTTCTGATGAAAACTGTCTTAAAGAGAGAACCTCCTGACATTTAAAAAAAAAAAAAAGATGTAGAATTGCAAGGTGTTGTAAAAGATGTGACAAATAGTGAATCTTATAAGGCCATCACAATTTTCTGGGCACTTGCATGCACCAGGTTGTAGCCAGGGCTGCTAAAATGAGTCCCCATGAAATCCAATGTCCTGACAACTTTAAGGGAGACATAAGGATTGCCTCTGTTGAGCAGATGAGGAAAGTGAGGTTCAGCCAGGTGAATAAATTGAGTCAAAGTGAGCCTTACAGTAGCGGCAAGAATGAGGGGCAAAGGAGGATGCCTGAGGCAGAAGCAGGACTGGGAACAGCTAGGTAGAAAAGCAGAATGCTGGGTAGGGATTTGGGGTAGAGGGAGTGGCCTTTCAGACAGAAGCAGGCCAAGACCCTAGCTGGGAAAGGAAGGAAACCCATTACTAGGTGGGAAAGCAAGTACCTCTTGCCTACAGCACAGCCAGTCTGTTAAGTTCTGAAGCAGTTTGCTTCACTCCTTAAATCTTCTTTTGATATGGGACAAAAAAAAGTGATGGGACATAACAAACAGATGCACAGATGCCACCACAAATCACGGCACTTGTCAAAGACCAGCAAGGGAAGCAGGAAGCAGTTTCTGGAGATGGCAGGTGCTGAAAAACCTTTCTGGACTGAGCAAGACCATACCCATTGGTCCTTACTGGGATGAGCTTACTGGTATGGAACCAGCCATCACCCCCACCTAGAAAACAGGTAGGCAGCATCCTTGTATACGTGCAAAGTAAGTGATGGGCCAAAAATAGAGGTGATCCTTAGGAGGCTGGAGAGGATCACTGTGAGTTTGAGGCCATACAGAGCAAAACCCTAAGTCCTCCCTACACCACAGAAAAGAAGAGCTAAGTATTAATACAAGACCTGGGAAAAAGGAGGCAAGAGGTAGGAAGATCAGAAGTTTAAAAGTTACCCTTAGCTATATAACAAACCATGCATTACAAGAAATCCTGTCAGACAGAGAAAAGGAGGAAGAGGGAGGGAAGAGGAAGAAAGAAAACAAGCAGGTGAGGAGACTAGTTTTCCTAGGGACAGAACAAGATGAGAAGCACTTGTAAGGAATTAGAGAAGTCCCTAGCTATGTCTGTGGCTACATGCAGTTACAAAAAATGCAGTTATAAGTCCTCTGCTTCGCCTAGTTACCCCAACATTTGGGAATCCACAAAGATCCTGTGCCATGCATTCACAGCATAAGCCCCTGCCTGTGTCTCACAGAGATGCCAAGTCAGACTGCACATCTGTGCTGGTGTATGCATCCTGACAGTTTAGCCATACAACATGAGCCATCTGAAAAAAGAACTCTAAGCTGTCTTTAGGGATCCCTCTCACTCAGAAACATCTCCCAGTCTCCATGAATGCATGTAGCCCAAATAGTATTTCATTATGTCCTTGTAGATAGGTTTGCTTTCTCTGTCTCCTTTCTCCCCTGAACTTTATTTTTTTTTATTATTATTATTATTATTATTATTATTATTTTGGTTTTGTTGTTTCTGAGACAAGCTTTCTCTGTGTAGCTTTGGAATCTAACTGACAATCAGTCTGTAGACCAGGATGACCTTGAACTCAGAGATCCTCCTGCCTCTGCCTCCCATGTGCTGGGATTAAAGGGGTGTGCTACCACTGTACAGCTTTTTGGTTTTTCCCCTGTATTTTCATGTTCTAAAAAGTGCTTTATGAAAACCTCCATTTTTAGTTGTGGGTTATGCCTCCCAGCATTTGGGAGGTGAAAGGAGATTTTGATGTTGCTGGAGGTGGTGGTGGTGGTGGCAGCGGCGGCGCTCACCTTTAATCCCAGCACGTGGGAGGCACAGGTAGGCCTATCTCTGTGAGTTCAAGGTCAGCGTGGTTTATAGAGTGAGTTCCAGGAGAGCCAGAGCTACAAAGAGAAACCCTGCCTCAAAAAAAAAAAAAAAAAAAAAAACAGAATTTGATGTTCATCAGGCTACATGAGGCCGTCTCAAAAAAAAAAAAAAAAAAAAAAAAAAAGAGCTCAAAATAACAAGTTCCATTTTGTCTGAATTAAAGAGAAACACCAGTCCACTACAGAACATTTTAAAACTACAGAAAACCAAAATTGCTTGTGATGTCAAGGATATATGTAATACTGTGGCTCTGTGGACATACTTCCTGCTAGTCTTCTTTTTATGCATATTATAAGGTAGGGGCAGGGCAGATCCTTCAAATCCTACTGCTCTTGTCCCTACTATATATAGCAAGACCATTTCCAATTTTTTTTAATATAAAGAGCATAGCACCTGGGTGTTGGTGGCACATGACTTTAATCCCAGCACTCAGGAGGCACGCAGATCTCTGTGAGTTTGAGGCCAGCCTGGTCTACAGAGTGAGTTCCAGGACAGCCAGGGCCACACAGAGAAACCCTGTCCTGAGAAACAAAACAGAACAAAAACAACAACAACAACAACAACAACAAAGAATTGGGATATTTTTCAAGTATCTTTGTGTAATCTGTGGTTATCACAGTAGATAAATCTTTCTTGAAACAGAATTACTAGAACATTTTCAAGGGAAACAGCTTCTCTTAAGCAAGACATTTTCTAGAATAGTATTTCTAAATAATTAGATGGAGCTGGGTGTGGTGGCACACTCAGCACTCAGAAGTCATAGAAATCTGTAGTTCAAGGTCATTCTCCTCTATATGGGGAATTAGACATCAGCCTGAGCTACATGAGATTCTACCTCAAAACAAAACAAAACAAAACACAGAAAGAAGGGAAGGAGGGAGGGTGGTAAGAACATAGAGGGACAAAGGGAAGGGGAGAGCCAGAAAAGCAGGGGCCACAGTTAGCTAAGCAGACTAGGGAAGGGACTATACACAGGACATTAGCCAGAGTGTGTGTAGGGAAAGGCCTTTGACAAGGATGTGAGGAATGGCCTCCCCAGCAGTGGCTAGAGTCCGCTGTTAAAAAATAGGCATGCATATCAGCATTGTGACTGAGAACTTGCAGCTGAATAAATGGAATTAGAAACAAAGGCAATAAATACTAAGCCTCCTGGCTCTCGAATTGCTTTACTACACTTCACTGTCATCTGTGTGGTTGGCATTATTTCCATTTTGTGTGTGGAAGTAAACACTTGATGGTGTGTGGCTGCACATTTCTTTACTTTGCTTATTGGTGGCTCATACTAGTGGCTTGAAATGGGCAATAGTTGAGTGTTTACACCACAGAAATCAGCCAGTGCTCCAGCTCACAACTTTTGTAACATCTGCTAACTCAGCACTACTCTTAAGTGGAAACAAAGAGGCAGAAGAGGTCAGAGATGATCTAGAGGTTTCTGTGTGGGAGGAGTTACCCTGAAAATCCCAAGGCAGGAAGACTAGCACAAGCACAGGGTGGGATGTTCAGGTGACACAGAACCACAGGAATGCCTTTCTCCCTGGAATCATTAAGTTACCCAGCAGCCATGTTACCATGGAAACCAGGCACAGGGAAGAGCTTGCAAGACAGGCAGGTGGGGGCTGGGAACAGTCTTAGCAACTCAGAAAAGGAGCAAAAAAGACTGCCTATAGAAGATCAGAGGGCTCTCCTGGCCTAAGTGATAGTCAATTCCTTAGACTCCTCTCCCTCTTCAGATCATGGTGACCATCAAGAACTAGTGAAGGTATATAGGAAAAAAAATTTGTTACAAGAAAGAAGAAATCCTTCTAGAGTGGATAAAGTCTCCCAATAAGATGGAAATACACAAGGCACTGCACAAAGCTATGTGGGACTAGGTACATGACTAGAGACAACAGCAGCTCTTATCCTACATAGAATCCTGTCTGCCTGGTCCCTACCTGTTATGAAGCATTTCTGACCTTCAGACTACTATTCTGTAAAAGATATTCAGGACTAGGGATGTAGCTCAGTGGCAGAGTTTCTGCTTAGCATACACAAGGCTTTGGATTCTGCTTCCAGGACTAGAAAAAAAAAATGGCATAGGAATCCAGTCGTCCTTCCACCAGCCTCCCTTTCATTTACACAAGCAGCAGTGTCCAAATGCTGGGACTCAGCCGTAAGACACCCAGGATGCCTCTGCACTCATATATCCCTTGCTGTCACCTGTTACAAGCTCCAAACAAATCCAAATAGACCAGTCATGTAATTGAAGCAAGGCAAACACCCTGCCTTGGGAATGAATGAAAAATGTGTATGGGGTATAGGAAAGAGGACACTCCAAATATGAAAATGAAAACAACAACAGAAAAAAAATTGGAAGCATTTGAAACAAGTGCTATATAAGTACTAGCCCAAAGAAAACCATCACACACCACTAAGAAACCAAAACTCAGTAACTACTTAGAAAAGGACATCAATGGGCAGCAAAGCCATTCAGGGGAATGGTGTCTCAAACCAGCCCAGTGCTGGATGAAAAGGATGCTTGTTAGGATCATTGGGAATGGGGACATCAAACCACTAAGAGCATGTATTGTGTTGTGACATATTCAATTACACTGTGTAAAGGTATGTTACTGTGATTGGTTTAATAAAAAGCTGAATGGTCAATAGCTAGACAGGATTTCCAGGCACAGAGCATGCTGGGAAGAAGGGTAGACTCGAGGAAACATGGAAGAAGCATGACATGTATGAGATGAGGTATCAAGCCATGAGCCACCTAGCAGTACATTAATTAATAGAAATGGGTTAATTTAAAGTAGTTAGAAACAAGCCTAAGCTACTGGCCAAGCTTTTATAATTAATAAGAAGTCTCTATGCCATGATTTGCTAGCTGGCTGGCGAAACAGAGAAAGACTCACAACATGTATGTGTCAACTAAAAGCACATTCTAGACTACAGTATGTGTGTGTTCTGGACTAAGGGCATTTATATCCTTGTAAGGGCAGCCAAACAAATTACTCATTGGTAGAAGAGGTACAGTACACAGGCAGAAGTTGTGCAGTTTATGGAAGAGCATGTGTTTCTTTCTGCAGTGGAGTTAGGACATAATCTTACTAAGTTATTCAGGCTGCCCTCTTAACTCTCTGTAGCAGAGGCTAGCTATAGAAATCTATTTTCCTGCCCTATGAAGTACACCCCATCTGATTCACACCTGCTTCTTTTAAAGACATCAGGAGTAGAAAACCTGCATGAAACTACACAGAATATGTCTGAGAGAGAGGAAGACCAAGGACGATGAATCAGCACTTTCAGATCTGCCATAAATACCTTCATTAAAGAACAAGTGGGAAGTCAGGCACTGGTGGCACATGCTTTTTAATCCCAGCACTCAGGAGAAAGAGGCTGGCAGATCTCTGTGAGTTTGAGACCAGCCTGTTCTACAAAAGTTAGTTCCAGGACAGACTCCAAAGCCACAGAGAGACCCTGTCTTGAAAAAAAAACTAAGAAGAACACAAAACAAAAACAACAACAAAAAACAAAACAAAACAAAAAAAAAAAAAAAAAACCAAGTGTGGAGGCTGCCATGGCCAAAGTGAGGCTGGGGCAAGTACTTATGTGTGTGTAAAGTTAAATCAAGAAGGTCTCAATTCACTCAGGCTAGAGTTCAATATCCACAATCAGAAGGTTTCACCCATAAGCCAGAGCCAAGGGACAACATCATCTCAGGCCTGGGCTGCCAGGCAAAAGGAAGGGTCATTTTTGGGGGGTATTGAGACAGGGTTTTTCAGAGTAGCCTTGACCATCCTGGAATTCACTCTATAGACCAGGTTGGCTTCGAACTCACAGAAATCCATCTTCCTCTGCCTCCTGGGTGCTGGGATTAAATGCATGCACCACCACTGCCCAGCCTAAGGACAAGCATTTATATTTAATAAGCCTCTGTGTGGGTTATTTGGTAGTGATTGCCAGAAAATAGAAAAACTCTGCCTATACTCTTCAACACCTGTTTGTCACTTCTTGACCTTCAAAACCATTGGAAACAAAACAAAAAACAAGGTGCAAGGCCAGATTGTGGCACAATTCTATAATCCCAGCAATGGGAGGTAGAGAGAGGCAAGAATGTCAAGAGTTTAAGGTTATTGTCAGTCAAGTAAAGAGTTAAGGCCAAACTGGGCACTGAGTGGTGCTATACACCTTTAATCCCAGCACTTGGGAGGCAGAGACAGGCAGATTTCCAAGTTCCAGGACAGCCTGCTTTACAGAGTGAGTTCTAAGACACCCAAGACAGCACCAAGAAACCCTGCCTTAAAAATTCAAAAACAAAACACAAACAAAAGAAAATACACAAGTGAAAGAAAGCTGGGGAGATGAGTCTGAAAGTATGAGGTTGTAAAATCAAATTACCAGCACCCATGTAAGGGCATGTGACTATAGTCTCAGAATTGAGGACTGAGGAAGGTAGGTCCTAGAAGCCCATTGGCTGGTTCACTGAAAGTTGAACAGTGATATTAGAATACATTTGACATCCTCCTCTGGCCTCCACATGCATGCAAACAGATGCAAATACGTGTACACACATGTATATGTAAGATACACACACAATGAACACACTACAAATCAACTAAAAATTTAAGGTGGGTGGTGGTGGCAGTGGTGGTGGTGATGGTGGTGGTGGCACACGCCTTTAATCCCCGCACTAGGGAGGCAGAGACAGGTGGATCTCTGTGAGTTGAGGCCATCCTGGTCTACAAAGTGAGTTGGACAACCAGGGCTGTTTCACAGAGAAACCCTGTCTCAAAAAAAAATTTTTTTTGGTTTGTTTTTTGTGGCAGGGAATCTCTTTTTTGTTTTAGAGCCTGTCCTGGAACTAGCTCTTGTAGACCAGGCTGGTCTCAAACTGACAAGAGATCCACCTGCCTCCCAAGTGCTGGAATTGAAGGCACATGCTACCAATGCCCAGAGGACTTTCAATGTTTTATATTGAGATTTGATACTGATATATTAGATCTTGGAGATAAACAAGAAAGGGAAGGTTATTGCTTAATAACTGATGTATTTGTGTATTAAGTTGACAACTTGTACTGTTTTTTTTTAATTTTTGTATTTTTCAACTTGACACAAAGCTAAACACATCTGGGAAAAAGTATCTTTATTAACAAAATGCCTCCATAAGAGGCAAATCTGTGGGCTATTATCTTGATTAATGATTGATATGGGAGGGGCCCAGACCCTTAATGGGTGGTACCACCCCTGGGAACATAGTCCTAGGTTGTATAAGAAAGCAGACTCAGGCAGATCTCTGTGAGTTTGAGGCCAACTTGGTTTACAAAGCTACAAAAAAGAACCCAGTGTCAAAAAATAAACAGGAAGGAAGGAAGGGAGGGAGGGAGGGAGGGAGGGAGGGAGGGAGGGAGGGAGGGAGAAAGGGAGGGAGGAAGGAAGGAAGGAAGGAAGGAAGGAAGGAAGGAAGGAAGGAAGGGAGAAACCAGAAAGCTGGGCTGTGGTAGCTTACTACACCTTTAATCCCAACACTCTGGAGGCAGAGGCCAACCTGAAATACATGAAACCCTGTCTCAAAGAAAAAAAAAATTCAATACTAGAAAAGTTTTCTCTGGACTGACAGTGTAGTTTAGCAACAGATCAATTGCCTAGTAGCATCTCCATTACAGGGGGTTGAGGTTAAAAATTATTTACTTCATCAAATCCAAGCCTGTACTTCCTTTAGAGCAATCCGAAAGGAATCTACTTGCTTCCAGTATTAGAAAAATGTCACTTACTGAGAAAGACTATAGGCAGAAAACAACATTTATCAAATATAACCTACCTACTTACTTCATAACAAACCAGAATACTTTACTTCCCAACACTTCCTATACCTCCACTGCAATTGCCAATGACTCATCTTCACAGACTCCTTCATGCTGCACTAGCATCACTGATTTTGTACACAGTAACATCTTCTTTGAAGCAATAGAAGTCAGTAGGCACAGCACCACACAAAAGATACAGAACATCTCAAAGATCTATACTGAAGTCCCCTGCAGTTGCCACCCAGAGGCACCACCCCCTGGCCTGGGACTTTGTTTCCTCTGGATGATGGACTCTTCAACACCCAGGTCTGCTCACTTCCTGATTTGTTATTGAGTTTGAAACCCTTGACTGGGACAGGGGTCCCATGTCCAGCGATCATCTCCAGATATAGCACTGGCCATTCCTCATTCCAGCCTGACTTAGTATCCCCTCCAGACACACAGCCGACAGAATTTTACTTCAAAGTATAAAATAGTCAGTCTTCTATAAAGTAATAAGAAATGCCTTTAAAAGAACTATTATTCAATTTTAATTACAAGGACATTTGAGGCAGTGTTATTACTGTGGTAGAATACATCTAACACGAAATTAACCACTTTTTAAATATACAACCACGATGAACATAGTGGCACATGCATTAAGTTTCAGCATTTGAAAGGCAGAAGCTGGCAGATCTCTTAAAAAGTTCGAACACAGCCTGATTCAAATAGTGAGTTCCTGGCCAGCCAGAAGTACACAGTGAAACTTTGTCTCAAAAAATGGAAAAAAAAAGAGAGAGAAAGAAAAGGAAAGGAAAGGGAAAAAATCCAGGTGGTGGTGGTGCATGCCTTTAATCCCAGCACTGGGAGGCAGAGGAATCAGATCTCTTGAGTTTTGAGGCCAGCCTGGTCTACAAGAGCTAGTTCCAGGATAGGCTCCAAAGCCACAGAGAAACCCTGTCACAGAAACTCCAAAAAAAGAAAGAAAGGAAGGAAGGGAGGGAGGAAGGAAGGAAGGAAGGCAGAAAGGAAGAAAAGGAAGGAAGAAAGGAAAAAAATCTAAAATTAAACACACAAGCAATACCAATACCATTATTTTATTTCAGGTTTAAATTGCCTAGAGCAAATTGACCACACTGGCCTCGAACTCATAAAGATTCGCCTGCCTCTGCCTCCCAAGTACTGGGATTAAATGCTTGGGCCACCACTGCCTGGCTGCAAATTTTTTTCATTCTAAAGCAGGGTCTTTGTAGTTCAGGTTGGTCTTGAACTCTTGAACTTGTCCTCCTGTGTCTACCTTGCTAATGTTGCTTATGGATGGATATCTGCTTTGTGAATGGAGTATATATGAGGAAATGGGGTCCCAGGTGTGCCATCTCCAGTGTCCTGTCAGAGGCACCCAGACTGGGCATCTTGTGATAAGAGTTGCCCACAGTCCCAGGGGCAAAGCACTGCTGATTGCTGGTAGAAGCCTGGAAACTGAGAAGATGGGGAGAAGCTCGGGTCCAACTCTACACTAAAAGGAAAAAAGTTGAAAGGTAAGAAGGACCAGTGGCAGCTGCTTCTCTGTGGGGGTACAGGACTTGTAACACAGCCCCACCCCATGCTCAAGAATATAACTGGGCCATTATATCCCAGCACTTGGGAGGCAGACAGACGGGTCTCTAGTTTGAGGCCATCCTGGTCTAGAGTGAGTTCCAGAATAGCCAGGACTGTTACACAGAGAACCCTGTCTCAAAAAAGCCAAACCAAAAAAAAAAAAATTATATATATATATATGTGTGTGTGTGTGTATATATATATATATATATATATATATATATATATATATATATATATATATATATAAATTGGCAGGTTGTAGGAGGGAACGGATAGAGCTATATCCAGAAGTATATGGCAAATGGATATGCAACTCTGAATTCCAAGTAGGCTAGGGTCCCCTGCATACATAGGACCAACCACTAAATATGTTGAGATCCATGCAAAGTAGATTATTGTTCTATCACAGAATGGAAGGATGAACGTGTTGAGATGCCCAAACATGGATGAACCTTAAAAAATGGTTTATATTAAGCAATAGAAAGCAGATACAAAAGGCACACATTGTATGGCATTCCATTTAAATGGAAGGTTTCCATCAGGCAAATCCATGGGGACAGAAAACAGTGTAATGGTTGCCAGGAGCTGAAGGAAGGTGAGTGGGGAGTGGCAGTTTAATGGGTCTCAGTTCTCTTTGGAGGCAATGAACGCACTCTGGAATGACAGTGCTAATGGTTGAACATTGTGAATAGATGAAATGTCACTAATAGCACATTTTACATTATGTGTATTTTACCACAATAAAGATGAAAGCTGTTGCCAATGTCCACAGAGACTAGGGATGTCCTTACAAAAGAGAGGAAGGTCCAGGATTGAGGCTTAGCTAGAAATGGAAATGCTTACTTCCTTGTTTTCAGAAAGGATGTTACCTATAATGTACTCTCTGTAGCAGATATTATCTTTAAACTCCTGTTCCTATTTCCTTTGTTTTCTAAACACTGCCATTATAGGCTGCTCCCATGTTTCCTTACTTGCAGCTTGAAGGTACTGAGACCCATAAACATCTCCAATGCTAGCTATACTTAGCAAGAGACACCAATTTGAATATTCTGTAACCATTGTTGCTGCTTGTTTGTTTTTGGGTTTCTATTTGTTTGTTTGTCTTGATTTGTTTTGTTTCAGACAAGGCTTTTCTGTGCAGCTCTGGCTGTCCTGGAACTTACTCTGTAGACCAGGCTGTCCACAAACTCACAGAAATCCACCTGCCTCTGCTGGGATTAAAGTGCTGTAATTAAAGGGCTAGGATTAAAGGCGTGTGCCACTAAGCACAACTGTCACTGAATTTAATTACAAACCTTTCTTGATTTGAGATCATGAGGAGGAGGTCATGACGTCGAAAAATGAGTGGAGGACTTTGGAGCACCTTGACATTGACTGGTCAGAAAATAAATTCCTCAAGAGAGAGAAGCCAAGGGCAAGAATCCAGACTTGGGAGGGGAACAAGATAGATGGAGAAGGAAATGGGTGGGGGCAGGGGCGGCACACAGATTACAAAGCTCAGTCTGAGTAGGCATACACTTTCTTGGAAGCTTTTGCAAAGGTGGATGGGAGCAACTCAGGACACCTGCTCCCTTTGTTTTTGAAGGGATGGGGAGTGGGGGGGGGAGGGACACTTTGTCAGAAAGGCATGAATGCTGATTAAGATTAGTGGAGGAAAAATTCTTTAAAGCCAGAGATGGAAAAGGGGTAGGGAACAAGACTTTGTGACTGGGGCTATGAGGTAGTGGCAAATATGCAAGGGCCCCAGGAGCGCTGGCCCCGCCTTCTGGATCCGAAGCTGCAGACAAAGGGAGCGTGTAGGCTGCAGCGGCTGAGGCGGTGAAGAGGCACAGGCAGGCGCATTGCATTGAGGCCTCAACAGGACCCCCAGAACCGGTCTTCCCACCCCTGCATTGTGTTGTTCCACCCGATCTCTGCACTCTGGGCTGGGATGCCTTCCTACTAATCCCAGGTTTCCAGAAACGCAACGGGAAGGTGGGGCCAAAAAAAAAGAGCCCTACCTCGGGATACCCTGCAAGGTCTGAGATCTCCTATATGGCCTGTGAAATGGTCCTTTGCCTTTTCATGAACAACCAAAGGGGTAGCTGGTGAAACTACATCATTTCTACGTAACCCGGGTGCCACAATCAGTCAGCTTACCCCATTCTTCAGATGAAGACTCTGAGGCTGGGGAGAAAAGAAACCGGAAATTAGCCTCCATTTCCCACCGACCTGCTGGCTGTTAGTTCTGTTCTCCAGACCACACAGGAGATAATGCTGGAAGCAGCTTCCTATGCCCAGACAAGTATTATTGGGATGTCAAGGTGAGCCGATCAACAAAGTAAAAAGAAATCCCAAAGAAATACGGCAGGTCCTCAACATTTTGGGTTTATTCCTTCCCCCCAACTCAGTGGCCCAACAAAAGTCTCCATTTATGTTTTCCCAACTCAGGGTTTCAAACACTGTCAACTTCCAAGAAGAATAAACACCTGCTTTCACTTACTCATATTTGCAGAAGCATGAGAAAACCCCAAACCATCACTCCATTAGCCATATCATCTAATTTATCATGATTCCCACCTAGCACTTCTGAAACTCTCCAATTGTACCATGACACCCTGTAGTGATATTTTGTTTGTAATCTAACAAAGCTTGCCTGAAGATCAGACTACAGAGCTAAGGCACTAGACTAGTTACCCACGTACCTAGTTAAGAGTTAAGCCACTAGTTAGCCACACACCTAAACCACTAATTAACCACGGAGTACAGGCAGTGGTGGTCACGCCTTTAATCCACTACTCAGGAGAGGCAGATAACTATGTGATGAAGCTAGGCATCCACAACCAAAATCTACAGTTAATGACTTGTTCTATTTTGGTGAGAGCACTGGACATATTCTTCATCACATAGTCAAAGCAGTGGCTGTAAATAAGGCTCCCTTTATAAGGTATACTTTGTGACAGGGTCTTGCCATAAAGCTCAGGCTAGTCAGCCTCCCAAATCTTGGAATTACACCTTTATCACCATTCCTAGCATAAGGTGCATTTTTTCTTTCTTGTTCACAGTAGTGGGGCTGACCCTTGCCTAAGTGAATTATTCCACTGATACCTATAAAATGTCTTAACTTGTAGCATGGAAACAGTACACATTCCACCCACATCTGCCAACCTGGGAAAGGGTGCATGGCTGCTCATTCACCACTCCTAATTTCTCTGTATCCATCCAGGATCCACCTGTCCAGGGCTGGAAGGCAGACAAGGACAATTACAAGGGTCTTTTTGAGTATCTGAGGAAACAGGTATGTTCCAAAGGAATGTGCATGGTGTAAGGAGAGTCAGCTGCACAAGGCATAGAAGAATAGACTGTGCCCCTTAAGGCTTGATTCAATGTCCTCTGGAAGTCCTATATTTGTAATTTAATAGGTCTGTGGTGCGGTCCTACCATTTATTTGTAAAGATACTGCACTTCCCCACTGATACTAAAGTAACTTGAGGGTTCCACTGACCTTTTCCAAAATCCTATGTGAAAAACAACCCCACTCTCAGCTTGTGAGAAGGAAATGCAGACTCCGGAAAACAAACCAACCCCCCCCCCAACCCTACTGTCCTTAATCTGGATTTACATTTGAACAAGGATCTCCTTCTCGTGGGGGTGAAGTCTGGGGAGGGGTGGATAAACCTGGGGTGGAGGAGGTCATGAATTGAGAGAGGGGGGCAATCTAGACTTTTCTACAAAGACTCCTTTAAAAACCAGGTCAGGCTCTAGCATTCCCCTTCTTCAAAGCTGCTGTGTGGGTAATGCTGGCTTAGAGTTGGCAAAGACCTCGCTATCTTTCCAGAGGCCAGCAGACAGGAAGAAGGAATGCCCTATAAGGTCAACAGCCAACTTCCTGAATCCATGCCCTTTGGGTGTTTTTGTTCAGTTTTCCCATGCACAATAAATATAAGCTGCCAGGAGTCAAAGCTCCCGCCACCTCCAGCTAACCTGGTAAAGCAAGGGCAAGGTATATAATCAGAATGATAGAATGATGTTATCTGCTCTAAGCAGTAGTAAAGATCAGACAGAAATCATTATGAAAAAGGAAGGTATCTTGGCACCTGGGCTTACAACGTCTCAGCCTGTTCCTTCTGTGCAAATTATGCCTCTACTGTTATCCCTCTCCTAATTCATCCTGCGTGCTATTACTTCCTCACAATTCGAGCCCTTTCCTTTGTTTTTTTCCAGTCTTTTCTTTCATATTAGAGAAACTCTCAGAATAAGACAAGAAAGTTTTCAGTCACTGGATGTTAAACAACAGGTCCTGATACTTGGATGTGTCTGCCAGAGGTGGAAACCTGTTGAGACAAGTTCAAACTAGGAACAGAAGTTAAAATTTATGTGCCTAATTGGGAAGGGCAGGAGTCCCAAGACCAGCAGTGAGAAAATACCATCCTCAGGAATAAATAAACAGGTGGGGAAAACTTAAGCTGAACTTATCTGGAGTCCTTTGGACCTGTGAGAAGTGGATCCAAGTTTTATGACTTATTTTGATCCTCTGAAGCCTATATGAATTTTTATTTTTACATAAAAGTTTTAGATATATTAGTATTACCAACCAGTCTAGCATTCCCACCATGTACATGCTTCTAACCTAGTTTTTGCTAGGACTTAAAGGTATACCTGCTGCTTTACAGATACCCACTACCTGCTTTTTCTACAATATGAATTTCAGTACAGATTGGTAATACAACAACATTGACCACGAAGGAGATACATTCAAGCAGCTTTCATCAGCTCATCCACTATATACAAGTGTTCTTTCACTATTACTTAACAAGTGGGGAAATCGAGGCACAGAGGCATCCATGGACTTGCTCACAGGAAAGGGATGGGAACAGAACTACTCTTCCCTACTACCACATCAACCTGTTGGAAGAAAAGGAAAGTAGGCCATGGAGATACCCCCAAGGCTAAAAAGAAACACATTTACTGTGGGGTATACTTGTATAAACATGAAGTTCTAAGTTTTGAAGTTAACTGAGCTATGATTACCATATGATAACTGCATGTGTTTGGAATGTGAATGGAAAGTTTTGTATATTATGTCTACATACCTGCAAAACCATTGTAACAGAGACAGTAGTGATTGGTGTCATACCCAAGGATCTGGATACCCTTACTACACGGCCCATCCCTGCAACTGCTAATGTTTTTATCACAATTTATTTCAATGGATCAGACCTCAGAACTCAGAAGTAAAGATTTAAGGATGCAGTTCAGTGGTAGGGCATTTGCCTACCATATACAAGGCCCTATGTTCAGTCCTTAGAACCAAATAATAATAATAATAATAATAATAATAATAATAATAATAATAATAATAATAATAATAATTTGCTATTAGACACCAAAGACTTAAGTGTGAGTCTCATCTACACATTTGAGACAAGCCTGTGCTAGACCTATTTCAAAAGGGCAAAAGAAGAAAATCTAGAGTTCAAGATCATCTCAACTACAGAGAGTTTAAGGCCAGCCTGGGCTACATGAGGATAAGGGAGGGAGCAGGAGACCTAAGAGATTATCTGCACCTACACTGTATCCCAGGAACCTACATGGTAAAAAACTGACTCCTGTCTGAGCAGTGGTGGTGCATGCCTTTAATCCCAGCACTTGGGAGGCAGACCCAGGAGGATCTTGGTGAGTTTGAGGGCCAGCCTGATCTTCAGAATAAGTTCCAGGACAGCCAGGGCTACACAGAGAAACCGTGTCTTAAGGGTGGGGGGGGAGGTTACATATCTTAGCATCTCATCTCTGTCCTAAACTCACCCTTCTAATGTCATAGGTGGGCATAATGCTCCCTGGAAGAAATGGGTGGCTTCCAGTGGAGAGAGCAGGTACCTTTGTGGAGGCTGATTTACTAAGCACCAACATAGAAGGAATGACAAGTTTAGGATAACAAGAAAGACAAAGATAAGGTCTGTGGAATGTGGGACCTTATTAGATACATGAATGACAAAGAAAGTCTGCTGGTGAACGGTGGGGATGGCAAGCAGAAGCATCAATAAGACTCCTCTTTCTACCACAACATGCACTCACCCTTTTCAGCCAGGCATTGGTGGTACTCGCTTTTAATGCCAGCACTCAGGAGACAGAGGCAGACGGATCTATGTGAGTTCAAGGCCAGCCTGGTCTGCAGAGCTAATTCCAGGACAGGCTCCAAAGCAATACAGAGAAACCCTGTCTAGAAAAACCAAAAAACCAAAAAACAAAACAAACAAACCAACCAAAGGAAAAGAAAAAAAAAACCCTGTCTAGAAAAACCAAAAACCAAACCAAAACAAACCAACCAAAAAAAAAAGAAAACTTGAAAAACCAAAAAAGTAAATTTGTTTCTATTAATCAAGACATAATTACAGTATATAGAAATTTCTGATGAAACTACTAAAAGGGTATACAATAAACAAATTAAGTTAAGACGGCAGAATACAAGATTAATGTGTGAAAATCAGTGGGAAGGGGCTGGAGATTAAGAACACTGGCTGCTCTTCCAGAGGACCTAGTTTCAACTACCAGAACTCATGTAACAGCTCATAGCTGTCTGTAACTTCTGTTCCAGGGGATTTGATGTCCTCACACAAAAAAACACAATAAATAACTTATTTTTTAAAAAAGAAAGAAAACCAGTGAGAGGGGTTGGGTTGTTAGTTCAGTGATAGGGGGCTGGTCTAGCTTCTGAAAAGTTCTACCTCCACTGATTGAAAAAAAAAAAAGGTATTTCTAGCCAGGTGGTGGTGGTGGTGGTGATGCACACCTTTAATCCTTAATCCCAGTATTCAGACGAAAGAGGCAGGTGAATATCTGTATCTGGGTGTGCAAGTCCATCTTGGTCTACTACAGAACGAATTTCAGGACAGACTCAAGAACTACACAGAGAAACCGTGTCTTGGGAAAAAAAATGTATTTCTATGTTTTGACAATGAGAAACACAAAATGAAATTTAGAGAACAATTCCAAGCCAGACACAAGGGCTCATGTACTTGAAAAGTTGGGGCAAAAGTTTAAGCCTGGTGTGCTACATAGCAAATTCTAGACTAATCTGGGATATAGTTAGGCTGCTTTAAATACAAATTCCACTTACAGTAGCATCAAAAACAATAAAATACTTGGGACTGGAGAGATGGCTTATCAGTTAAGAGCTCTGGCTTCTCTTGCAGAAGACTCAGGTTCAGTTCCTAGCACCCACATGGCTTACAAATGTTTGTAATGCTATTTCAGGGGTCCCTCCAGTCCCAGGTGTTCTGATGCCCTCTGTGGCCTCTAAGGGCACTAGGCCACCTGATCCATACACAATTAAAAATGATGACATAATAATAAATCCTGACATAATTTTAACAAATTAAACAAGTTATATTTGAAATAAAAACCTGGCCCAAATAAACAGGCAATACTCTACCATCTGAGCTATGGATTCAATTCAACATAATCAAAATCCCAGTTAATTTTCAGAAAACAAGCTGACCCCAAAATTCACAAAAAACAAGGGATCCAATAGAGACAAAACAATTTTTAAAAAAATAAAAGCTGGAGGACCAACTACTTCCTAACTTCAATACTTCTTAGAGTGCTCCATCATAATGGACTGACTCTTCTGCAAAGTGGATATGTAAATAGACAATAAGCACAAGAAAAAAAAAGCTCTACAGCATTTAGCCAACAGATATGCAAATCATGAAATACACATTGAAAGTTCTTGCCTAGCTCCTCTAAGTCCTTGGCTTCTATCCCCAGCACTACATCTAAGGAAACAAAAACCCACAAAAAGATGCCACTTTATATACAGAAGCTAGCTATAAGTGTTGATAAGCATGTGGAGAAATTGGAACTCTTATACAATTCTGGTGTTATTGTTAAATAGTACCATCACTTGAAAGAAATGGGTGGAATTATTGTGTGATCCCACAACTCCATTTTTAGGTATTACTCAAGAGAATTGAAAGCAGGGATTCAGACATTTGTATACGAGTATTCATTGTAGCATTATCCACAATAGTCAAAAGCACCAAATTGTACTCTTTGAAAAGATATTGTATGACCTGTAAGTTTGATGTTAATAAAGCTATGGTTTTCTTTTTTTAAGTTCTAGTGTGTTATGCTAAGAAAGGCTCTACCAGCAAGTTTTGGAGACCATCAGTTGATATGAATGAAGCCACTTTGAAAGAGACAGGGAAGCAGGGTAGTGACGGAGCACACCTTTAATTCCAGCACTTGGGGAGGCATTGGCAGGCGGATTTCTCTGAGTTTGAGGCCAGTCTGATCTACAGAACTCCAAAGCTACAGATAAACCCTGTCTCGAAAAAACAAGAAACAAAACAAGCTCCTCACCTGGGCTATGGAATAGCTTTCACTGCTTTTCATAGTTTCTACATTCATTCCTTTTGTCTTTACTTAATTTGAAAGGATAGCTCTGCCTTTGAAAAACATCTGGTCTGCCAAGGAGAACCAAGAAAATGAAAGTTGGTGTTTGAATTTTAAAGAAATAGCATCCCATGGGAGCTGAGCTCAGGATGAATGCGCTTGGCAGTGGCCCCCCTTCTAAACAGGCAACTAGCTGAAAGCAAGTCCTTTCTGTGAGGTGGGGCTGTCTTTTTAAGTCCAGGAGGGACTCTCCCACCTAGGGTCACCTCATCCTTCAAGCCCCTTGAAACCCCAATAGAGGTAGCCCTAGTTCTGAAATCCAATGGGTTTTACTAAACCCCTTTCGTCAGTTCCTAGCTATGTCATTCCAGATGAATACCACTAGAAGGGTGGCAACGGACAGGTGAAGGTGAGGGCTCCAAACAGTTGGAACTACAGAGGAGAAACAACAGCGCTAGGGCGTGTGTGGCTGAGAGAATAATTAGGGAGGACAGAAAAAAGGAAACCAGAGCCAAGTAGAAAAGACCAGAAGCCCCAACAGGCTGGAACATGACCACCCCTTGCCTTACCATCTTTTGCCCATTATTTTCTATCTCTGCTAGTAATGAAAATAAGATCACAGCAAGAATGATGAGCTACTGAAGCCACCTCAATACCACCCGACTATTATGATTGACACCATCTTCCCTTCTACTCCCGTCAAGTTCCTGAAAGGAGTTTCTTTTATTCGTCAAGGAGCCTACAGGTTCTCTCAGAGTCAACACCTTCTGTGCGCACTTGTTTGGTTGAGGCACAAGTCACTAAACTCACCTGTCTGCGCCCACATCTGCTCCTGGTCCTAACTCCCTTTGATCTCTACCTCTCTATACTTAGTTAGCCCTTGTGCATCTCAATGAACATCATCTGGGACACATTTCTCTAAACAACTCGTAGAGTGCACACAAAAAGTTCACACGCGCGGGGCTGGAGAGCCTCCGCACACACAGACAGGGCACAGGCACGCACTCACGTAGTTATGACACGCACAGGCAAGGAAACCCCACTCGTGGCTGAGGGGCTGGGCTCAAGGAGTGGGGATGCAGCAGGGTTTCTCCTCCCGCCCTGCACGTGTCGCTCGCATTGCCCTTCTTGTCCCCAAGGCCCAGCAAGCCTAAGCGGATGCTAACAGGCAGAGCTCATACTGGGCATCACCGATCCCGGTGTTTGCCACTCACCCAAGATGCCTGAGGCCCGGGAGTCATGACTGGGTCAGAGCAGAGAGTTGGGTGCGAGAATGGGTATCCAAACCCAGCTCGGTTGTCTACTTATTGGCTCTGGCCTGGCAGGACAGGATTTGCCTCTGGCCCGCGGGAACTCTACCGTTTCTTTGGTTCTGAGTCTAACCAGGGGAGCGTGTGGGGAACCAAGCCGGTTGCTATGCAACCTCCATCGTGCAGGGGCCACACAGCGCCTCTCAGTCCTGAGACAGAATTATCTAACTTCCCACCTGGGCGGATCTGGACATTCGGTTCGTTGTCCCTATATATTTGGTTGGGGTGCCTGGTGATTTGCCTCAAACACCTATCTCCACCGCGTTCATTCCATCCCTAGCGGATTCCTACAGGGCATCACCAGGCAGCAAACATCATATGAGGTTGAGATCGACTTCCTACCTTTTCCTCTCTGAGCGCTCTCTCCCTCCCCACACCTGCTTCTCCGCCTCCACGTGGCCCTCCCCTGGGGTTTACAGTTTTCCTTGGCCTGGCAGCGCCCCTTGCCCCAGCAGCGCAGGCGCCCTACCTGAAGCATCACTTTGTATTGCTCCTCCGGTTTCTGGACCACGCACATATTACATCCCATGGTGCTGGCCGGCGAAGGAAAGAAGAGGGCGGGAAGAGGAAGGCGTCTTTCACTGGCCAGTGAGTGGGACCTTGGGGCCCGGACCCGGGCCCTGGGCCATACCCTACCGCGGGGGGCCGAGCCGCCTAGCGGGGAAGGGGGGCACGCCCCCAAGAGGAAGGCAGCTCCACGCCCCTCGACTTAACTCTTTGCTGGCCAAAGCCAGATACAGGCATGCTCCCTCGCACCCAGGCAGGGAAAAAAGGGCAGCGGGGGATGGGCGGGCGCGCCGGGCGTTGCCTGGCTACCGCACCACCCCCAGGAGGCGCGGGAGCACGCCTGGCCGCTGGGGCCGTCAGGGGCCGTGGGCCACGCGCCTTCCCGCCCGAGGGGCCCGCCGCTGCCGCTGCCGTTGCCGTTGCCGTCCCCGGCTCCCGCCCATGGCCTTCAGCCCCGAAGCCTAGCCGCTACGCTAGGCGCCGCGGCCCGGCCCGCCGACAGAGGGGCGGCCAGGCCCGCGCCAGCTGCAGCTTCGCAGGGTCCGGCTTCTCGAGCTCGCTCGAAGCGCCCTCTCAGAGCCTGGCCCGCAGCGGGTCTCTGGTCTCCAGCTTCTGCCTGGGACGCCAGGAACGCGCGCGCGCCGTAGCGGCGGCAGGGGAGGTGTGCGGGAACGGGGCGCACGCGCGCGGGAGAAGGCGAGGGGCTGGGTGCGGGAGGGAGCGGCGGGCGGGGGGGGGGCGAGAGTCGGCGCGGGAAGCTGGGGGCGGAGTCTGGGTGGTAGCAGGCAGTGAAGCTCCTGGCACCCGATGAGGCCTGTGTCCCTTGGCGAGGTGTTTAGCGGACCTGTCTGATGAGTGTGGCTCTGAGAAAGAGGGTCCTATTTGAAGAAGCCTCCCAGGACTCCTGGAAGAGAGTTCAGGGCCTTGGTAAGGAGACACTTATTTCACCCTTTTCCCAGGCTCTAGACATATCAGCCCCAAAGTCTGCACGCTTCCCTCTGTCTCTCTTTAATGACGGATTCCCTGCTTTAAATTGAGCCATTCCCTTACTGTCTTTGAAATGGATACCTTTGTTTAGAGAAAAGAAAAGCATGGAGTGCTGTAGGTGGTGAAAGGAGAAGCCTCATGCTTTGAGGCCCTCATGGGCACCCACCTTGCTTGCCCTGGGACTGCTGACCACCTGTTTCACAATTCCAGCCTTCACTCCTCACACTTCTCTTTTAGCCTCTCCTCTACCTCTTTTTGCCCACAGCCTGCCCCTCTTCTCGTATATGACAGGACTCCCAGCATGTGGGAGGCAGAAGCAGGTGGATCTCTGAGCTCGAGGCCAGCCTCGTCTACTGAGTGAGTGCTACACAGAAACCCTGTCTCAAAAAACAAAGAAAGGAAGGAAGGAGGGAAAGGAAACCCTATCAAATACAAAATCCAGGAAAATTTAGGGGAAGGAAGTGTAACTCACCACCCAGCCTCTTTCAAGGACCAGAACCCTACAATGACAGAACAGGTCTTCTTCAGCTTAATGATCAGTGGTCCATTATTCATTCTGCCAGAAAGCGTTTCTCACAGGCCCCATGGTTGTGTTCAATTGATTTATTAGACATAATGATAATAAAGGATATGGGGCCAAGCTGGAGAGATGCCTCTGAAGTTAAGAGCACTGGCTGTCCTTCCAGAGGACCGGGGTTCAACTCCCAGCAACCACATGGCAGCTAACAACTGTCTGTAGCCCCAGTTTCAGGGGCTTTGATACCTGCTATACCAATACTAATAAAATAAAGTTAAATAATTTTTAAAAAGAATATGGGTCTGTGTCCTTCAATCCCAGCTGCTGTGACAGAATACCTAACTAGGTAATTTAAAAGTCACAGAAATATATTGCTCACTACTCTGGAAGATAGAAAGCCCTAAGATCACAGCACTAGAAGATTCACTGTCTACTGAGAGCCTGGTCTACCATGCTATCTCCTCACATGGTAGAAAAAGCAGAAAAAACAGGCAGTGCTCTGGAGCCTCTTTCTTGTTTTGTATGACTGAATTCTACTCCAGCCCTGAGGCACTGACCTCATGCATGAGGGCAGACCCGCATTATATCACAGCTTCCTACAAGTCTTCCTCTTACCACCATCACCTGGGTATCCAGGATTTAATACAAAAATTTTGGAGATACATACACTCAAATCACAACAGACTATACCTACATTCTTCTTTGTGTTATTTCCAAATAATAAATGTCCAGAAGTTTTAAGAAACACCATGAAGTGCTAGGATTAAAGGTATACACTATCACCTCCCAGCTATTATTTTTTACATAACAAAAATAAGGTGATGAGCAATTGAGGCAAATATCTAACATTGACATTTTACCTCAATATACATGCACACACACCATGCACACATGAACAGGTTCACTTACATCACATAAATGAACAGAATGGAACATGCATATAATCTCATTATTTGAGAGGTGGAGGCATGAGTTCAAGGTTGTCCTCAGCTACATAGTGAGTTTGAGGCAATTCTACTTTTTAAAAAATTATTTAGTATATCTTAACGAGGGTCTGGAGAGATGACAGCACTGGGTATTCTAGCAGGGGGTCAGTGTTCAGTTCTCACCATCCACATGGCAGTTTACAACCAATCTGTTATCTGTAACTTCAGTTTCAGAGGATCTTCCGGCTGCTATGGGCACCATATGATGTGCACACTTACACACTTAAAACATACAAATCTCCTTCCCTTCCCATGAGGCTGCTTTACACTCTCTTTTTTTCTCCCCTCCCATCTAAGCTCTGTCTGCATGGCAAGTTTGCCCCTCAACCTGCCATGGTTTTCGCTCAATAAGGTCATTCATGAGCAAAATTATAACAACTACCACACTGACTTGAGACAGGATCTCTTTAAGCAGCCTTGGCTGTCCAGGCACTTGCTATGTAGATCAGACTGACCTTGAACTCTGATTCCTGAGTGCTAGGATTGAAGGCATTCACCAGGACACCCAGCTATTTAAAAAATAACTCTTGAAAAAAAAATAAACTCGTGGCACACGCCTTTAATCCCAGCACTCAGGAGGTAGAGGCAGGTGGATCTCTGAGAGTTCAAGGACAACCTGGTCTACAAGAGCTAGTTCCAGGATGGGCTCCAAAGCTACACAGAGAAACCCTGTCTCAAAAAAAAACCAAAACAAACAAACAAATAACTGGTTGACAGGACATGGACATAGGATTATTAAGAAAAAAAAAACATACCCAGGCAGTGGTGGTGCAGCCTTTATCGCAGCACTTAGAAGGCAGAGACAGACGGGTCTCTGAGTTTGAGGCCAGCCTGGTCTAAAGAGTGAGTTCCAGAGAAACCCTGTCTCAAACAAAACAAACAAAAAACCATAGAGAGCAAGATAGAGTCAGGGAGGGGAGAAAGGCACACAGGAAGTAAGGGACATGCAGTTTGAGGTCTTATTTGAGATAAACAAAGGAGAAGTTGATGGGATATAAGTGGAAGAGAAAGGTCAGCTGTCTTCTACATTATTTTATGGTGGGACCACCAGCCCAGAAATAAGACATGGAGTCATTTATTATTAATTATGAAAGCTTGGCTTTAACTTAGGCTTATTCCTAACTAGTTCTTATAACTGAAATTAAATTAATCCTTTTTTTTTCTTTGCTTGTTTTTGAGACAGGGTTTCTCTGTAGCTTTGGAGGCTGTCCTGAAACTAGCTCTTGTAGACCAGGGTAGCCTCTGCCTCCTGAGTGCTGGGATTAAAGACATGTAACCCATAAATTTTAATCTGTGTTCTTCCATGTAGCTTGTCACCTCATCTCTGTACTTCTCATTCTGCTTCCTTCACATCTGGCTGATAACTCCTTTCTTCTTCCCAGAGTTTTCTCTATGCCCAGAAGTTCTGACTATATTATCCTGCCTAGCTTTTGGCTGTTCAGCTTTTTATTACACCAAGTATAGCACTATATTCTCACACATTGTAGAAATATCCCACAATGTCCCCTTCTCCAACTTCTGGTTCCTGAGTCTTTATTGGTAAAAATAGAGTAATTGAGATTTTGTTAGAAACAACAGAAAGTCTTTTTTATTTTTCAGTATTCTGGATATATACTTAATCTTCTTCCTCCATACTCAAGACATCTGCCTAAATCATCTTACTAAGTGCTAGGATTAAAGGTGTGCCACCACATTCACATTGTATTTTTTATTACATTTTTGTTTAATTAGTGTGTGTGTGTATGTGTGCGTGTGTGCGTGTGTGTGTGTGTGTGTGTGTGTGTGTGTGTGAGAGAGAGAGAGAGAGAGAGAGAGAGAGAGAGAGAGAGAGAGAGAGAGAGAGAGAGAGAGAGAGAGTGTGTGTGTATGTGTGTGTGTATTAGGTAGGGAAAACAAATGCTAATTGTGCACAGTTGGAGATCAAAGGGAGATTATTCTTTTCTTCCACTATGTGAGTCCCAAGGATCAAACTCAGTTATTCTGGTCCTTGGTTTTGCTTGTCAGAAAACGTCTTTACAAATTGAGCCATCTTCCTGGATGGCCTCTCATTTCTTTTATTTCAGAATGTTTTGAGGGATTATAAAAAATGTATTTTTATGTGGGCTATGGTGGTGCATGTGGTGGTATTTAGAATTTATTAAAGCTTGCCTGAGTATTCAAAAAGCAAAGTCAGCCACAAACTGTAGAAGCCAGGCACAACCTATAATTGGAGTTTCTGTTCCACCTGTTCCCATCACCATTTAGCCCCAAATAAACACACGGAGACTTACATTAATTATTAAACTATTTGGTCAATGGCCCAGGCTTCTTATTGGCTAGCTCTCTCTTAATTATTAACCCATTTCTATTACTCTTGAGTATTTCCACGCGGTCTTATTTTAGCAGAGAAGGGTCTGGACCTCTTACTCCTTCCTTGGATACATGGTGTCTCCTGGCAGCCTCTATTTCTTTGACTCTTTTGGCTTTTTGGGGGGCGGGGGCGCTTGCTTCCAAGTTTCTAAAGAAATCACACACAGAGGCTTATTCTTGAATATAAATTCCCAGCCTTAGCTTTCTTTATCTTGGCTCATTTCTAGACAGATTTTCTTTTCTTTTTTTAAACATTTACTTATCTAATGTGTATGCAGTGTTCTGCCTGCATGTATGCCTTCATACAAAAAGAAAGTACCAGATCTCATTACAGATGGTTGTGAGTCACCATGTGAGTGCTGGTAATTGAACTCAGGATCTCTGGAAGAGTAGCCAATGCTCTTAACCTCTGAGACATCTCTCCAGACCCTCGCAAACTTTTCTTAATTTAAATCATTTCATCTTCCTTTTGCCTCTAGGCTTTTTCCTTTTCTTACTTCTGCATATCTTACTTTAACTCTTACTCCCTGGCTGGCTGTGTAGCTGGTCCCTGATGTCTTCCTCCCCTTGTTCTTTCATTCTCTCTCTTCCAATATTTCTCCTGGTATTTATTCTCTCTACTTGTCAGCCCTGCCTATCCTTTCTCCTGCCTCTCTATTGGCCATTCAGCTCTCTATTAGACCATCAAGTGTTTTAGACAGACAAGGAATTACAACTTCACAGAGTTAAACCAATGCAACACAAAAAAAGCAACACATCTTTGCATCATTAAACAAATGTTCCACAGCATAAACAAATGCAACACACCTTAAAATAATACTCTACAACAATTTGGTCTCCAATACTAACCCAAAAAAGCTGTACCTTTGTGATTTTTGAGGTTTTCAGTATTTTCATGGTGGCAGGGTAATGTTTGTTGTAGCCCAGGCTGGCCTTAAACTCCTGACCTTCCCGCACCCATGCCCATTGTCCTGATGGCAAACATTACAGGCTTGTACCACAATACTTGGCTTGTTTGAAAGGCTGTATTTAAATAAGCATTTACTTGAAGGATTTTTTTTCTCAATATATAGATACTTAGTTGACACAACTCCATTTACTGAAATTTGCTTTCTTCTATATATGTGCACGCCATTAATCAGCACTTGGGAGGCAGAGGCAGGTGAGGTGATCTCTGAGTTTGAGGCCAGTCTGATCTCTATAGTGAGTTCCAGGACAGCCAGAGGTATATAATGAGAAACCCTGTTTCAAAAAACACTCCTATACCTTTCCACAAGTATAGAAGAGAAAGGAAGTAAGTAGGTGTCTCTGGTCAGAAAATGAAACCCCTTTTTCCCAGAAAGCAGCAGGAGCCAAAAATGCTAGGAAGGCTTAGTGATTTGGGGTCAGGGAAAGGAAATCCTGAGGTCTACCTACAGAGCATCACCTTCCAGAATGAGTCATTATTACATTTCAAAGAGTTGGTCCCAATGGAGAGGAAATCTCCCTCAGTGGGAAAGCAAGCCAGAGCTTCTTTAGCATTTAAAAATGATTTACATAGACTGAAAAGGATGGAGAAAGGAATTTAGCAAAGAAAGGAAATGGAGGGAGGGCAGCCTTTCCCCTCTTTTCAACCAGGATCATTAAGCCTCTTGTTTTCAATTTGGGTTTGCCTTTAACAATATCCTTCCTGGGTTTCCTACAAAATAGAAACTTCACAATATTTCATTAAGTCTATTGTTGTTCTTACCTTTTCTAGACAAGTTGCAGGTGCCTAGCTCTGCAGCCACCTGTAACACATCCAAGTAAAGCAATGATCAGAATTTCAGTTTTCAATTCTGCACAGACCAACACCTGCCACAGGACCGCTACATTTAAACTCATCACACATATAAAAAGGGCTAAGGCAGCTGCTCAGTAAGCAATCTGCGAGTGTTTTCCCTCCCGATACATTAATTTTACTAGTTGCTGTGGTGTATTTATTGTGAGACTTCCAATGGTTTGGTATGTGTTGTTTTATAGCTGCCTGTAATATCTTGCCCAATCCAAACCTTAGGAATAGCTTAACTCTGAAATCTTATAATTTAAGATTTTTTTGTTTGTTTGGTTGGTTGGATTTTTGTTTTGTTATTTTCTGTTTTTGAGACATAGTCTCTTTATATAGCCCTGGCTGTCCTGAACTGACTACCTTTGCCTCCTGAGTGCTGGGATCAAAGACGGGTGCCACCATCATGCCTGGTCATAAGTTTTTAACTAAGAATTTTCTTTACAAGGTCCCAAAACATAACTCTTGGTCTTTAATAAAATAACCAACAGTATCATATTTACATGAAAATCTGGGCCCTTCAGAGATTGTTATTTGTTCCTAAGCAATGACTCTTTATATGAACTTCAAATTTACTGTAGCTGTTAACTAGTATAGAAGTCTGAAGTCTGTCTATGTTCCATGGTAAGTACTGAAGTGACAGCCTTTAATATTCCTGATGCAATTAATTTTTAGTATTTAAGATTCCCCAGGTGTGGTGGCACACACCTTTAATCCCAGCACTTGGGAGGTAGAAACCGCAGGTCTCTGTGAGTTCAAGGCCAGCCTGGTCTATAGAGTGAGTTCAAGGATAGCCAAGCTACACACAAAGAAACCCTGTCTTGAAAAACAATAACAACAAAAAAGATCCTACTTGCCACTTTTTCTTATATCAGTCCAAATGAATATTCACAGCTAATTAAAGCTGTCTGAATAACAATCTAAATCCAGATTAATCTCAAAGATTCAAAGAAAAAGACACATTAACCCAAGTCAGGGTCAAATTAATTAAGGCAAGCTTTCTTTTATTAATAAATTTTATTTAAATTAGAAACAATCTTATTTTACATATCAATCCCAGTTCCTTCTCCCTCCCATTCTCCCATGCTCCCCACCGAACTCCCCATCCCATCCCCCCATCCATTCCCCAGGGAGGGTTATGCCTTCCATGAGGGATCATCAAAATCTGTCAAGTCATTTGGAGTAGGGTCTAGGCCTTTCCCTGTGTCTCTAGGCTAAGGGAGTATCCCTCTTTGGGAAATGGGCTCCCAAAGTCTGTCAGGTCACTAAGGATAGATACTGCTAGAGGCCTCATGGATTACTTAGTCCTCCTAGCTGACACCCACGTTCAGGGGGGCTGGTTTGGTCCTATGTTGGTTATTCAGCTGTCAGATTGGAGTCCAGGAGTTCCCACTTGCTCAGGTCAGCTGTTTCTGTGGGTTTTTCCAGCGAGATCTTGACTCCTTTATTCATCACTCCTCCCTTTCTGCAACTGGATTCCAGGAGTTTGGATCAGTGTTTAGCTGTTGGTGTCTGCTTCTGTTTCCATCAGCTACTGGATGAAGGCTCTAGGATGGCATATAAGGTAGTCATCCTTCTCATTATAAGGGAAGGATATTTAAGGTAGCCTCTCCACTATCACTTAGATTCTTAATTGGGGTCATCCTTGTGGATCTCTGTACAATTCCCTAGTGCCAGATTCCTCTTTAAACCTATAATGGCTCCCTCTATTGATGTGTCTCTTTTCTTGCTCTCCTCTATTCATCTCCCCATTCAATCTTCCTGATCCCTCATGCTCTCTTAACCGTCCTCCCTCTTCTTTCTTCTAACTCCCTACCCCCATGCTCCCAATTTGTTCAGGAGATCTTGTACATTTCCCCTTCACTGGGGGACCATGTATGTCTCTCTTAAGGTCCTCCTATTTTCTAGCTTCTCTGGCAGTGTGAATTATAGGCTGGTGATCCTTTGCTCTGTGTCTAAAATCCATATATGAGTAAGTACATACCATGTCCCTCTTTTTGTGACTGGGTTACCTCACTCAGGATGGTTTCTTCAAGTTCCATCCATTTGCCTGAGAATTTCAAGATTCCATTGTTTTTTCCCTTCTGAGTGGCACTCCATTGTGTAAATGTACCACATCTTCTTTATCCATTCTTCAGTTGAGGGGCATCTAGGTTGCTTCCAGGTTCTGGCTATTACAAATAATGCTGCTATGAACATAGTTGTGGTATGAATGTGCTTCCTTTGGGTGTATGCCTAAGTGTGGAATTCCTGGATCTTGAGGTCAGCTATCTTATACCTCCCAGGACTACCTGTCTAGAGATGGCACTGTCCACAATGATCTAGGCTCTCCCTCACCAGTCAACAACCAAGAAAATGTCTCACTGAGGTATTCACAGGCCAATCTGATGGAGACAATTCCTCAATTGAAGTTCTCTATTCCCAGGTGACTCCAGTTTGTGCTAAGTTTACAAAAACAACCAACACAATGGGAAATATTTTTGAAATATTAAGTTATATTGAAATATTAAAATATTTCAACAAGAGTAATTAGTTTCCATTTACTTATTATTTATTTTAAAACACTTGGAGGCAGAGGCAGACAGATCATTGTGAGTTCAAGGCTAGCCTGTTTTACAGAGTGATTTCCAGGACAGCCAGGACTATACAAAGTAACCCTGTCTTGAAAAACAAAAGCAAAAGACCTGGTGTCATGAAGCCTAGGCTTGCCTTCAGGTTCATATGTAGCTGAATATAGCCTTAAACTCCTGTTCTTCTGCTTTTTCTTCCTAAATGCCAGGTATGCCCCACCATACTTTGCTTTATTTTCAAATCTTAAGAAAAATAGCATGTTAGGCTGGAATACGGCTTACTAGCACAGAGTCTGCCTGCTTACCTAGCATGTACAATGTCCTGGATCTTCTCAGTACAATCAAAAACTACTACTATGAGCTGGGCATAGTGGTGCATATCTTTAATCCCAGCACTCAGAGACAGAGGCAGGTGGATCTCTCTGAATTCAAGGCCAGTCTGGTCTACAAAGTAAGTTCCAGGACAGCCAGGCTTACATAGAAACCCTGTCTTGAAAAATCAAAAGAGAAAAATAGTAAAGAAGGTCAAAACTTGAGGGAAGTTAAGGAAAGCATGCTTGGATAAAAAGGAGATGTATAACTGGGTGTTGGTGGCACACACCTTTAATCCCAGCACTTGGGAGGCAGACACGGATCTCTGCCAGCCAGCCAAGTCTACAGAGTGAGTTCCAGGACAGCTTCCAAAGCCACAGAGAAACCCTGTCTTGAAAAACAAACAAACAATAAAAGGAGACATATAAAAGCATGAAGATAACTTTACAAAGGACCAGTAAGCTACTGGTATTAGAGGTAGGGATTCCCCCAAACTTCCTGTTAACTCCAGCTCATATAACAGAACTAGTGAGTTCCAGATTTCACGGGAGACACTGACACAAAAAAGAAAGTAGATGGTAAGTGAGAAAAACATCTGATATTGACTTCTGGCCTTCACACACACACACACACACACACACACACACACACACACACACACACACACACACACACACCCCTCACTACACAAAGAGATAAGAAATGCTATAGAAAAGCAAAACAAGAGCCAGGGACAGTGATGCAAATCCCAGCACTTGAGAGATGGATCCAGGAGTTCAAGGTCACCTTTGGCTACCTAGGAAGATAAAGACCAGCTTGGACATTAGAGAGAGAGAGAGAGAGAGAGAGAGAGAGAGAGAGAGAGAGAGAGAGAGAGAGAGAGAGAGAGAGGGAGAGAGGGAGAGAGAGGGAAGGAGGGGGAGGGAGAGGGAGAGGGAGAGGGAGAGAGAGAGAGAGAAGGAGAAGAAAAATAAATGTGGTACACAGCTGTAATCCCAGCATTTGGGATGCTGGGGCAGAAGGATCACCTACACATGGGTCTCTGTAAAGTCTTTGTCTTGCCAGCCAGCTCCCAAATAATGACAATGAGACTTCTTATTAGTTATAAAAGGCCAGCCTATAATTTAGGATTGTCCCTAACTAGCTCTTGTAACTTAACTTAACCCATTTATATTACTCTAGTGTAGCTGGAAGTTTCTGTGTTCCACAGCAGCTCTCAAACACTCAAGTCTTATCTTAAACAACTCAGAAGCTGAATATGAATTGTAAATGCTTGGCCAATAGCTCAGGCTTGTTACTAGCCGATTCTTACACTTAAATTAACTCATATTTCTTATGTATGCCTTGCCATGTGGCCTGGTACCTTTGTTCAGCATGGCATGCCCATCTTGCTGTCTCTGCATCTGCCTGGGACTCCTGACTCTGCCCTTTTCCTTTCCATTATCCTTAGTTTTGTTATCGTACCTATACTTCCTGCCTGGCTATAGGCTAATCAGCATTTTATTAAACCATTTCAAGTGACAAAAGTTTACAGTATACAAGAGGATTATTGCACAGCTTATTGCACAGCATTTCCCCCTTTTTGTCTAATTAAAAAGGTAGGTTTTTAATTTAACATAGTAACATTATATACAACAAAAAGAGTTATCAAGTAAGAATTACAGTTACAATATTCAGTCCATTTGTATTTGGCAAAATTAGAGACAATACACTATTATCTATCTTATCTTGGTGAGTCTAAAGTTTTACATCTAATTTATCTTTTTATCACAACTAAGGAAAACTATAATTGTAACTATCTAGGCTTCAACTCCAACAAAAATCCCAGAAGGGTGAAATGTTACCTAATGACAGGGACATCAGGCTATCCGGACAGTCACCCAAAGTTCCTCTGAAACGCTGTGGCATCCAACTCTGGCCTACAGATCTATCAAATCTGACAGACTTTCCTGTGAAGCAGGAAAATTTTTGTTTGTGTGTTTTATTTTTTTAAGACAGGGTTTCTCTGTCTTTGGAGGCTGTCCTAAAACTCGTTCTGTAGACAAGGCTAGTCTCAATGTCACAGAGATCCATCTACCTCTGCCTCCAAAATGCTAGGATTAAAGGTGTGTACTATCACGACCCCAAGGAGTGTGAGTTCTTTACTATTCAAATATAGATTAAAAGCCACAGGTCTCTAAGAATTTCCTGGAACTCGAGCACCAAATTGGGACAGCAGACAATGGACTGAAGAATCATCTGATTCTTGACCTATTCTTTTGTGGGACAGCCTACGTCCTTGTTAGTATTTAGGCATCTGTAGTGGCCTGTCCTTGGGCTTCTGACAGGGTTCAACCTCAGCTGCAGCTACTAAGAGCACCACCTGTGCACATTCACTCTGCTCCCTTTTAAAGGGGCTGTGACCACCTCCCATCCTCCTTTCTGTCTGTCTCTGCTTCTCTGCCTGTCTTTCCCTTCTCTCTCTCTGTTTCACTACCTCTCTCTTCTCTTCTGCCAATCCTGTCCCCAGAAGCTGGTCTCCCCTTCCCGTTTTCTCCATTCACTTTCCCCTCCACCCAAGCTCTGTCACATGGTTGTCTTTGTCTCACACACTGCTTTTTTTTTAAATTGCAACTGTCCTCACTGGACACATTCTGTAAATCAGTCTAGTAAATTCCCTTTTAGTACATATTCATTTTATCAGATCTGTTCCTTTAGAGAACCATGACTAACACACCCAGCTCTTGGGAAGCTGAGGCAGGGGAGTCTTGAGTTCAAGTTCAGTCAGAGCTACAGAGTGACACCTTGTGTTACAAAAAAAAATCTTGCTACTGCTTTGTTGTGTAAGCTATTTCCTTCTGGTCCTTAGTGTGTATTTTACCCTTTGGAGTATGTTGCAATCAGACCCAAATGATGGGTCAATGGCAACAAGAGGATGGTCACAGTGGAACTCAAGGAGAATAAATGTCTTCTTACAAGTCATTACAGGGCTTCTAGGATAGCCTGCATTATTTTCTGACTCTGAGCTTTCAAGGCTGATAGTACTAAGTCAATCAAAAAATTGTGTCGTTTTGGTCATTGAATCACACTGTCAGTTGAACCAGGCAATGGATGAGGGCAGGGTTTTTTTTAAATTTCTATTTCTATGATAAAATATCCTGACAAAAAAAACAACTTAAGGAAAAGGGTTTTATTTTTCCAATTACAATTTTCAGGTTACAGTCCATCATTTCAGAAATGTCAACACAGGAACTTGAAGAAGCTAGTAAAGAATAGAAACAGAATGATCAGCTTGCTCTCTACACATATGAAGAGCAGGACCACTACCCATAATGAACTGGTCTTCCTATCTTAACATAATGAAGAGAATCTCTCCCATGCTTATCCTAACACTCTGAAGGCACAGAGGCAGGCAGATCTCTGTGAGTTGGAGGTCAGCCTGATGTACAGAGTTAGTTCCATGACAGCCAGAACTACATAGAGAAACCTTGTCTCAAAAAAAACCAAACCCAACAAAACAAAAGAGCCAAAACCAAAATAAACAGAAACAACAACAGAGAGAAAATCCCTCCCCCAAGACATACCATAGGCCAACAAGACCTAGACAATCCTTCTTTGTGACTCTTCTAATATAATTTTATACTGTCTTCAAAATAAACAAACAAGAAAAACTAAGTGTGGGTCCTACTTACACTGTAAATCAGGCTGGCCTTGAACTTACAGGGATCTACTTGCCTCTGCCTCCAGACTGCTGGGATTAAAGGCATGTGCCACCATCATCCAGCTATCTCAGGGTCTGAAGTAGTAGTAGTTATAGCAAGCCTTGCCATGGGCCATCAGCTCACAAAGTAATGACACAGAGACTTTGGGGGTGCAGGTTTTGAGATAGGATTTCTCTGTGTAGCCCTAGCTGTCCTAGAACTTTCTCTGTAGATCAAGATGGCCTCAAACTCACAGAAATTTGCCTGCCTCAGCCTCCTGAGTGCTGGGACTAAAGGTGCTCGATACCACTGCCCATCGAGACTTTTTTTTTGTAATTTATTTAACTTTATTTTTCATGTGTTGGTATGAAGGTATCAGAACTGGAGTTACAGGCAGTTGTGAGCTGTCATGTGGGTGTTGGGGATTGAACTCAGGTCCTCTGGAAAAACAGCAAGTGCTCTTAACTTCAGAGCCATATCTCTTCAGGCCCAGGACTTTTTATTATGAAAGCTTGTCCTTAGCTTAAGCTTGTCCCACTAGCTCTTATAATTTAAATTAATCCATTTATATTAACTTGCATTTTGCCTTATAGGTTTTTACTTATAGGTGTCTGATGCACACCTCAACGATTTCTCTCTGCTCAGAAGTCCTACCTATCTCTATTGCCTGACTATTGGCCTTTCAGCTTTTTATTACATCAGTCGCAGCAACACATCTTCATACACTGTACAGATATTCTGCAGTGGGTAGTGCTTACCCAGTGCTGGGGTTATTGAGTTTGGAAGTAGAACCCCTGGCTGAGCATGGTAGTATGGACCAGTAATCTCAGCATTCAGGAGGCTAACAAAAGGATCTCCATATATTTGAGGCCTGCCTTGTCACACTCAACCTCGACCAGCAAGGAAGATGCAACTCTGGGAAGATCTTATTCATGCAGTTTATTCAGGATCCTTGAACAAGCTTCTTCTGACACCGGGGAAAGGCCCACACAGGCTTAAATCCCCTTGTGCTGACCAACCCCAGTGAGCCATGTGGACCCTGCAGATAGGCTACTCTAATGCGGAAGCAAACAGGCTGAACAGGCTTAACCAAATAAGGACTTGTTTACGCCAGAGAGCGCTCACCATCGGGAAGGTGGCAGACGGAAGCCAGCGCCATCTTTAAGGTGTGGCACTTTGCAGCTCTCTACACTGCCTGAGCTGCATAGTGAATTAGTGGTAAACCTGGGATGTCTCAAAAAGAAAAGGCCAGACGTGAGATCATCTTTGGCTACGTGATGAATGATTTGAGGCCAGCCTAGGCTACATAACATCTTGTCTCAAAACAAAGAAGTGGTATCCTTGGGGCTAGGACCCAGACCTGTGAGAAGAAAGGTAAGGTGATGGTTGGCTGTCATGTCTGAGCTTCAAGGAACTGAGAGCTATAGGCATCAGTGTCAATACCTCTTCTAAGTATGTTAAAGGTTCATGCAATGTTGTCAGGTTGTCAAATGCTGGAGCAAGCACCTTCTCCCTCTAGCCTTGTGGTCTCTTTGGCACATTCCCTACTAGAAGAAACTGAGGAGAGAGGTTCAGATGGCAAAGTATATACATCTCTGGTCAGAGACACAAACTGGTTTGGCATGGTCACGAGTCATCAATTCCCCTCCTAGGATACCCAGAGAGATTCACATGTTCCTGCTACATTCATAATGGTGGAGACACGGACAAATCATGTCTACTGATGGGAGCATTGCTGAGTAAATTGCTGCTCATCAATACAAAGAAGAGAAGGCATACAGTAACATGGATGAACCTCATACACATGACAACAATGAAAGACGCATAATTCTATTGATGAACATGCCAACAATCAGTGAGACCCACCTACAGCTTAAGGTGGTAGAAAGGGGTCAAGTTCTATAGTGAGGGTGGCCCCACAAGATGTTTTCAAATGCTCAATAGTTTGATCAAATGATAGTTGCATGGGTGGATATGCACAGGTTAAAAATCTCAGATGTATATTTTATTCACTGTAACTCTCAACAAGGATGTGTTCACTGGACAGACATGATAGGACACAGCCATAATGCTAGCACTCAGGAGTTCAATGTCATCTTCAGATAAATAAAATTCAAGACCAATCTAGACTATTTGAGACCCTGTTTCACAAGAAACCAAAAAATGTGATCAATGGGTATTTATCTGTTCTATATAATCCTGTAATGGTGACTGGATGTCATTATTGGTCATGCATCATTGGGGTTATGAACCCTAATTAGTATCAAGTATGTATTTTTAGTTCACAAGAGAATCTTAATGTGAGCTTATCAACTGTGACAGATGCAAGGGATGATGAGAGGGATGATAGGGAAAATTTTGTAGATGGAGTAAGAGGCAGATAGGCACTCTCCATGTTCCCCTCAAGTTTTCTGTAAAGCTAAAATTGCTCTAAAAGTCACCTGAATGAACATATACAAGGATCTGGGTTCTATATCCAGCACTTAAAAAATAAAATTAAAACCAGGTGTGATGGTGGTGCACATCTTTCTTTCCAGGACCCAGGAGTCTGAGGCAGGTGACTCCCTATGGCTTTTAGGCCAGCTAGTGAGACCTTGGTCTCAAAATCCTCAAAATGATGATAAAATTATAAGCATACACACAAAGTGGCAGAGTGCCTGCTTAGCAAGTACAAAGTCATAGATTTGATCCCTAGCACGGAGGGCACGGGAGATATGAGGATGAGAAGATGATTCAGTCTGTAAAGTGTTTGCTGCATAATTATGAGAACCTGAATTTGAATCTTCAACAACTGTAAAAAAATAGTTGGACAGTGGTGATACACACCTTTGACTTTTACATCCTTTTACTACTACTGGGGAGGCAGAGGCAGGCAAGTCTCTGAGTTTGAAGCCAGCTTGGTCTATAGAGCAAGTTTTAGGATAGTCAGGGCTGTTACACAGAGAAACCATGCCTTGAAAAACCTGAGTTCAAATCTCTAGTACCTACATAAAATGCTGACCATGGTCATACACACTGTGCAAGCACTGGGGCTTGATGAATGCCAGTATAGATTCAGTCTCTCAAGGAATAAGAGGGAGATAGAGCAGGATACCAGATCTCTACCTCTAGGCCTTGCCTGTGCACATAAGCTCTTGTAATGTCATATGCACGTTATTTGTACACCACACACTGACACTAAATAAGTAAAATTTTAAGGTGGAGAATGTTTGAGGAAGATTGCTACTCTATACTTGGTGTAAACCTCAGGCCTCCATACATGTACATATGTATTTTCACATACATGAACATGTACATATACAAAAAAAAGTGTCATTTTTTAAAATAGCCTAAGAGGCAGCCAGACCTAGAAACTCTCTGAATAGAGATGTAGGTGTGTTATCCTGAACATGTGGCTTCTATTTGATACTCCATGCAGCTCTTTCTGACCTGACTGTTATATCAGAGGCAGCCAGACCTAGAAACTCTCTGAATAGAGATATAGGTGTGTTATCCTGAACATGTGGCTTCTATTTGATACTCCATGCAGCTCTTTCTGACCTGACTGTTATATCAGAGGCAGCCAGACCTAGAAACTCTCTGAATAGAGATATAGGTGTGTTATCCTGAACATGTGGCTTCTATTTGATACTCCATGCAGCTCTTTCTGACCTGACTATTATATCTGTGTTCTGTTTCTATAAGCAGCCAGTGACTACTCTCACTTCCCGTGCCACAACTCACCTCTGCCTTCATCCCATCTACCCGGCAAGTACAGAGGTTGGGAAATGTATCTTTAGCTGAGCTGCCTTGTGCCTGACTCAAAACACTATCATTATGGGAGAGCCCGGAATCAGATTGGGAGTGGCACACATCAGGGTGATATTGTTATAGGTAGAGAAAGTGGGAACAAGGAGAAGAGTCAAATCTGAGGGGGATCTCTGTGAATAGGAGCCAAGAACTTGGAAACACATAACATTAGGAGTGGGAGCTTTTGACAATAGAGGCTCTTACAGCAAGTAGGTTTGTCTGCTGACAGAATTGACACAACCAGGATAGCAAAACAAGAGCTACAGAAAAGCAAAGGCAAGACTTTGTGGTGAATCACAGGAGGGGAGTTGATGCCTCAGTGGGAGAACCTGGGGTTGGGTTGGTGGGCAGAACCATAAGGAAGACATTGTGCATTTTTGTTTGTTTGTTTGGTTTTGGTTTTGGTTTTTGTAGATTTTTTTGGAGGGGGTTAGGGGTTCCAGACAGGGTTTTTCTGTGTAAGAGTCCTGGCTGTCCTGGAACTCACTTTGTAGACCAGGCTGGCCTCAAACTCATGGAGATGAGAAGATTGCATTAAGGATGCTTGGGCTATAGAGTAAGGTCCTGTTTCAGAGAGGGAAGGAGAAAGCATGCCCTGTTAGTACAGGCCTCTAATCCCAGCTACTTGAAAGGCCAAAGCAGAAGAATCACAAGTTCAAGGGTGGCCTTGATTACAAAGTGACCTCAGGGCCAGTCCGGGTGATTTAGTGAGACCTTATAGCAAATAAAAAGTGAGAGACCTTATATCAAATAAAAAAGTGAAAAGATGGCTGATGAGATAACTCAGTGGCAACGTATCATTTGTCTAGTGTGGTGGTTTGAAAGAAAATGGTCCCCAAAGGGAGTGACGCTATTATGTGTGGCCTTAGTGGAGAAAGTGCGTCACTATGGGGGCGGGCTTTAAGTTCTCTTTTCTCAAGCTTCATTCAGTATGACAGTAAATTTCCTGTTGCCTGCAAGATGTAGCAGTCTCAGCTCCAGCACCATGTCTGCCTGTACACTGCCATGCTCGCCATCATGATCATAATGGACTGAACCTCTGAATCTGTAAGCTACCCTTAATTAAATGTTTTCTTTATAAGAGTTGCCCATGGTCATGGTGTCTCTTCACAGCAATACAAACCCTAATTAAGACATCTATCAAGGCTCTAATTCCCAGTACTGGGGGAAAAAGTGAATGTCTGTAATCCCAACACTCAGGAGGTAGAGTCAAGAGGATCAGGAGTTCAAGGGCAGCCTTGGTTACATAGTGAGTTCCAGGACAGTCTGCACTAAATGAAATTCTATGTGTGGGATGAGCTTTATGTTGGCTTTCCATTGGTTTAGGTGGCTGGACACTCCAAGGATGGGATGACTATACCAGGTGCCACATACTGGTTTGCCTGAACCCTGGATGCCAAATGAACACTTGCTGGTGGCTTTATTGGTTGTGTCTTATTGGGTAAGGAAGAGACTCTCAGATACAGACCAGGAGGTTGCAGATTGAGGGCTCCAAGACTTCAAGGCCCTCAGCCACATTCTGCCCCAGTGTTTACCTCATGTACAAATGGGAGGGGAGTCCTAACAATGAAATCTAAAAGTTGATATCAAGAAGCCATCAGTAGAAAGAGGGCCCTAAGACCCACAGCATAATAATAACACCCAAGGGGGCAGATAGCAAGACCTGGCAGTGGGGTGGAGTACCCAAACTCTGGGAAGAAACATAAGAGATGTGATTGGGGCTGTGGAACAGGGCTAAGCACAGACCTCAGGGCATGCCATGCCCAGGGATGGAGCTTCCACAGCATGGAGCAGGTATAGAGGAGTAAGTGCTCACTCAGTAAAATGATGAAAGGGTATCTTCATTTCCAGGTTTTTATTTGCCTGTTATAGTTCTATTATATACACATATATATATATACTTTTGTTTTTTGTAGAGGGCTCATCAACATACCAAGCAAAGGCATATAGGGAGGCCACAGCTGCTGGGCAGAAGCACAGCAATGCTAGGAGAACCAATCTTTGCTTTTTCCCCCCCTTTTTTGTCTGATTTTATTTTTCATGGAGTGGGATCACCAAAGCTACTGCTATAAAACAGATAAACCACCTAGAGACTCAGACATCTGCCTACACACTAGCAGCATATGGGAAAAGGGCACAAACTTTTAAAGTCACGGTGTATTTACATTCCCAATGTGGGGGTGGGAGGATGGGGGAGGGAAGGGTCTGAGGACAAGAACTGGGGGCAGGCAGGGCTGCAAAGGGGTCCCAGGGTGTGGTGGCAGCAGGGAGAAGCCCAACAAGTGACAGAAGGAAGAGGTGTGCCTATCTCTGGCAGTGACAGAAGCCACTTTGATCTTGTCTGCTGGGTACCAAAGGCAATGTGAGTGTGTGTGTGTGTGTGTGTGTGTGTGTGTGTGTGTGTGTGTGTGTGTGTGTGTGTCCTAAAATGTGGAGTAGCAATGGGAGGAGGGTGTGAACCCAGTGTATTAAGGTGGGGGAGGGACTCTGGGCTTTCCAGATGGCCTTCTCTATGCAGGTGGCCAGCTTGTCCAGGTCCCCATCCTGATTGGAGCAAAAATGACAATGAAAAGAGAGCAGATGGTGGACACAGAGTTCTGTCCCCAGTCAGGCTAGCCAAGGAAGAAGAGGTGCCAATTTAGTCCTGAGGAGACCCCACCATGCCGGTTCACAGTCAGAGAGTGTGAAGGACAGCATCTCACAGATGCTTCAGAGGACACTTCTTTGACGTCTCCCCCAAACTGTGGCCTCTCTGCCTAAATGGGTTGGCAAGGCAGCACCTGAAGATCCCTGATATGGGAGTGAACTGCCCCAAGCTGAGGCAAAGCAGCGTATGCCCAGGAAAGGGTGCAGCTGGGTTTTGGCAATAAAGAGGGTAGTGGGTGGTAAGAAGGAGACTCAAAGCCACAGTTCCTCTCCTTTGCTCCAGTCAAGCCTTCCATGGGCTGTGGAAAGAGAAAGGGGCCTCAATCCCAAGGTCAGCAGGTCAGTGGCATGGTGTATTGGACAGGTGTCTTGGCCCTGGGCTCTCCTGCGCCTCTTGCCCTGGGCCCAGCTTGGCCTGCCTCACCTGGCTGGACCTCACTATTCCAGGGCTACTGCAGGGTTGATAGGAGAGGTGGCCCCTGAGCTGTCATTGCCTCCTGCTGCCTCCTTCTCTTTCTTGCCACTGTACTGGCCGATGAAGGAGCCATCCTCATTGAACTGGACATCCACACTGCCCCCATAATCGGCCAGGCTGTCATCGCTGCCTAGGGGTTTGATGTCTCCATTGAGAGATGGCTGGCTGCTTCCAAAGGCCTTCTCTTCATTGTCACTGCAGGGATCAAGGGTGGGGTGTAAGTAGATGTGTTGCAGGGCCCTAGCAGGAGATCCCATCAGGTAACCCAAGTAGGTTCTTGCTCTCTCTTATTTGCCTGACCCTGCAAGAAATTCTGGGACTCATCTTGCCATACTTCTGGGAGATTAGGCTGTATACATGATGCCACAGGACCTGTGCCTACTCCCGGGGTTTCTCTTGGGATTAAAGGCAGCCAGGAGGATGAGAGGCAGCCCAGCAAGTAGGGTCTTAGCATGAAAATGGCTTCTCCCCAAAAGGGCAAAAGTGGGGGGTCCCTCCCAGTTCCTAGCATTTAACAGGACATCTCCAGTGTTCCACCTTACCTCTCCAGGGACCTGAAGTCACCCGAAGCACAGAAAAGAGAAAGAAGTTGGGTAAGAAGCAAAGGTCAAGCAGAGCTGAGTCAACCCCTGCTCCTTTCCCTGCTCACCTGTACTCGCCAAAGGTCTCGTCTTTCATGGGCCGGGCCTCAGAATCCACCTGAGTGTCCTCCTTGTCTTTCACTACAGACATACCAGGAGTCAACTTCTGCCTTCAGATTCTGAGTCCTTTTGTGCTGAGAGCCCCCAGCACTGTCTTGACAGCACTTAGAAACATTCAGAGTGACCCACCCAACCCATGTGCATCCAGCTGCCACTAGCATAAGCCTCTGTGGCCCCAGGCTGGGAAGGAGGCAGCCTTGGCCTCTGTCCTGCCACTTCCAAATTGGGGCCCTTGGGGCAAGGTGGTCTTTCTCTATCCTCAGCTGTAGCACCCTACCCGAACTTGTACATTTTCCAGAGTTACCTGAGTACTTGCCTCCCTTGCTGCGTTTGATGAAGCAGAGGATGAGCAGGATAAGGAGCAAGAGAATGATAGCACTGACAAAGGCGATGAACCAGCCCTCAGAGGCGAAGCTACCTGTAGTAGAAACTCGCACGGGGCCTGAAGGCACAGTATGAGAAGAAGACAAAGCCCAGACCCTAGGATGAGCTATGATGCCAAGGGGCACTCATTCCTAAGCCTGAGCAGCAGCCCCTGAATTAGGGCCTGGTGCTCAGACTCACTTGAAGCTACACAGGGCCCTCTGGGGCCAGAAGGTGCCACAGTAGCAGATGAGAAGGATAGAGGGAAGAGAGCCCTCTGTAGATGGTGTAGGGAAAGACACACTAATCAAGGCAGACCCAGTTATTGGAGAGGAAAAATAGCTGTGCAATGGGTCATGGCTGCTAAGGGCTGCATGCAACAAACCCTGCAATGGTGCCCAAGGCTTCCTGGCAGAAGATGGTGGCCCCAGTGCCTCACCAGTGCCATTAGTCTTCACAGCCAGATGGTGCAGAACCACCTTTTCCTTCATCAGGTGGATCTCATACTTAGTGTCAGGCTGTAGGTCCCACTGTGTGTAGGAGCTTTGATTGTAGCTCACGTACTGAGGCTGAGGTTGGTGATCAGGGCTCACTTTCCCTTCTGAAAAGATCAGAAACAGTGGGAAAGGGACTTAGCAGAAAGATTGGAGACACCTTGGGATCAAAGGACAAAGCCTTGGTTCCCTGCCCCAGGGATATCTCTCTGTGCTCACCTGGCAAGGCTTTGAACCAGATGTGGAACCTGAAATTGCATTGGCCCTCCCGAGGGACCCAGGAGACCACGCTGTAGTTTTCACCAGCTGTGGCAGAGATGTTGCCAAAATCTGGCTTGCCTGGAGAATGTAGGAGCAGAGGGAGGCCACAACACCCTTCAAAGGCCCATTCTCCTGAACTTAGCCTCCCAGTCAACCCCCTCCCCAGGTTAAGCACAGGGAAAGCCTCAAGACTAACATCCCCTCAAAACTTGTTTCAGCTCACCAAACAGGGCCATGGTGCCTCCTTCACGCACAATGGCCTCACCAGGGCCCTGTTGGGTGGTGGCCTGAAGCTGGAAGCGGTACTGCAGATCTGGGTTGAGGTTAGTGAGATTGTGAGTCCGGAGCTCTGGGTCCGAAAGGTTGAAGAACAACTGTTCCTTGCTTTCCCCATCCACTGTGGAGAGAAACAAGGGGCTGGCTTTCTAGCTCAGGGGCCTTTCTTAGTCTCCCAGCCTCCACATCAGGCATGGTACACGTACAGGGGTGATAAGAGAGCAGGTAACCAGTGAGTACTCCATTGTGGCTGAGTGGTGGCTGCCAGTGCAGTAGCAAGCTAGTATCCGACTGGCACTCTAGGTGTAATGCCTCAGGGTGGCCAGGCACTGTGGAAGCATAGAAGGGGAGCAGGTCTTCACTTGAGTCCAAGGAGAAGGAGCAGGGGATATAAGCATAGGGTGAGGTGTCAGACTCACCTCCCTCTGGAGTACTGAAGGTCCATTCACTTGCAGGTCCCAAACCCCGCCCATTAAAGGCCTGTACCTCCACATGATAAGAGCTGTAAGGACGCAAGCCACTGAGGATGGCACTGGTGGTGTTGGCAGGTACAATCATGTGGCTTTTGTGGACATGCCTCTTGCTGTGCTTTCTCTGACTGCCTTTCCACCAGAATGTTACCTGTACAGATGGCCAACACACCTCATAAGAGCAGAAGTCATCTAACAGGACCTCCAATACATGACGCTCACCACTATTGTCATAAACTGTTTTCCCCCAACCAAAGAAATTCCAGGAGAGCTGCTCACAAATAGCATCCTTAATCCTATCATATCCCTCTTTACATTTCCCCATATCTCAAGTCCTTACATTGTATCCCCTGAGGTGGCCCTTAACCTGGGCCAAGTCCACAGGCCTCCACCTGACCAGCACAGTGCTTGAGTTGAAGATTGTGATGTCTTCCAGCTCAGGGCTCGCCTGGGGGTCTGAAAACAGCCAGTTATTTGGAGAAGACACAGGCCCTCACCTTCTCACAGACTCCTTCTCACAGGAAAGTAGGCTGCATGCTACACAAGGGACTATTCAGTAAGGAATGGGACTCTTCAGGAGAAAGCAGAAACTTATACAGAGAAATCACACACAAAAACCTAAGTGGGTACTCAAAATTACTATTTGGTTATGCTCCAGATTCAAGAAAACCCACAAGGCATGGGAACTTGCTCTGGTAACTAGCTCTTAGTTGACATGCTGGGACTGAAGTGAGTTGGATTCTTTTATATATTAGAATATTTGCATATACATATTGGGATATCTTGAGGATAGGTTCTAAGTCTCAATCCATAGGATTTCTCTCTGTAGTTAGGGCTGTCCTGGAACATACTATGTATCCCAGGGCATCATCTAATTCTTGCCTCACCTTACCAAATTCTGGGATGACACATTTAACACACACACACACACACACACACACACACACACACACACACACACACACACACACACACACCGCACGTGTATATATATATATACATATATATACATATATATATATATATATATATATATATATATATATATATATATATATGACTGAGATGGTCTCCTGGAGTCCAGGCTGGCCCCAAATTCTATGTGTTTTGAACTTCCAGTCCTCCTGCCACTACCTCTATGCTGGGATTACAGGGGTGTACCTCCATGCTTGCTTTATATGGTGCTAGGGATCCATCCAATCTAGCTTTTATGTATGCTAAGCAAGTAGTCTACTAAATGAACTGCATCCCAGCCCTATATATACCACATTATTTTTAGCAAGCTTGTGTTTTCACTGATCCAACACAAAAAGTCAAGTGTGGAATTTCCCACTTAGGGTGCCATATTTCAGCTCCAATCTCAGAGTTGGTATTTTCTGATGAGGGCTGCTCAGCCTATACCAAATATTTCCTGAACCAGAGAGAGGACATGCTGTCAAAGAGTGCTGGTTCACTCAACTGGAATAGTGGCTGCTATTTCTGCAAATGGCAGAAATGCACCAATTTGAGCTGTGCAAAATTTCCTAACACTGCAATAGCTATGGGGATACATACCCTTGCTTGTAGGAATTGTACACTTGAAGCACTGAGAGGTGGGGGCTGGCAATGGCACATGGGGAGTGAAGTACAGATGTGCATAGGCTGACATGCACTAGGATTCTGGACGTCAGCCTCCACACCCCCAAGTGTGGACCCGCTCCACTCTAGTACTCACAGTCTTCCCCCGAGTATCCAATGGTGACCTGGGGCTCAGGGCCCTTGCCCTGGTTGTTCACTGCCTGGACTTTGATCTCATAAGGCACAAAGGTGGAAGTGTTAGACACCACCAGGAATGGGTCGCTCACGGTCTGTTCCTTCCAGGTTTCCTGCTTGCCCTGTGGACGCCACTGCACACGGTACTGAACCTGGGGAGCATTCCAATCCATCCACCGGAGGGGCTAGAGGAAGCCAGCAGAAAAGAAACACATTGGCCAAGAGCTCCCATCTTCTGTGCCTTGTCCCCCAGGCACTGGCTTCCTCTTTAGGACATTCAAGGGACAGCAAATAGCTGGGTACTGCCTTCATGCTCATAATGTAAATCAGGGTAGGGACCCTCACCTTCCATGTGATGACCATATTGTTGGTCTCATTCCCTTCCCCTCTCACATCCACAGGGTTCTTCTCTGGGGCTGGAAAGTAATGTGTTAACCTATCAGTGCTACAGCAAGGACAAGGAACAAATGGCCCACTCTGACTCATGAAGCAATAAGACAGCAGCCCCAAGACTGCTGCTGTTGGCCCTGAAACTTTGGAAGCAGAGCGCATGGACACAACACCTATTCAGATCCTCCTTACAGAACCTGCAGCCCAGTGACTGGCACCCCATCCAGGTAATCTGGAAGAGGGTGCTACCTTGGCTTACCTGCCTCAGGTGTGACCACAGTCTCAGAGACAGGGCTGGGCTCCCCAGGGCCATATTTGTTGATGGCAGTGACCCGAAAAGTGTAGTGGACATAGGGGGACAACTTAAGGGAAGTAGAGGTCTGATTTCCTGGCACCTTGCCGAGACTGTACCATTTCTCAGGAGCCATTTCCTTGTCTTCAAATTCAATGTCATACTCTGCCAAGAAACCAACCCACAGTGGAGTAATGAGCATGAGGTGTAGCTTAGTGAGGAGAGAAATAGGGAGGGAGCTAGGTGCTGTGAAGGAACAAGAGCCCCCTAGAAAACAAGTTTGTGCCTCAGTGAGGCAGACCATCCTGTGGCTATGGTTCTAGGAGAGGGGAGGGTCCCAGGAAGAGGGAGAACTGTCTGGGACAGTGCAGGAGATCTCACACTCGGGCTTCTTACTCTCAATGGGAGAGTTGTGGTCTTCAGCAGGGCTCCAAGATAAGTGCACCTGGCTCAGCTTCAGCAGGTGGCGGTCAGATACCTCCAGGTAAGACACAGGTCCAGGGCTCCCTGAGGGTCACAGAAGGTGGATTCTCATGGAGGGTAGATTCTCTGGCCTCAAGAACCATTCACATGCTCCCACCCCCAACTCAGCAACAGAAGCCTGGCCATGGTAGGCCAGATGGTAGGTACCCTTTGTACCTAACACTATATTAGGACTTACCCACCACTAAGAGCTGTGCCCTGCTCTCTACCTCGTCCAGTTCCGTGCTGGCCACACAGCTGTAGTTGCCCTGGTCACTGTAGTCCAGGCTCTGGATGACCAGTTGCCCATCTTCTATAAAATACCTGTGGAGGGGGGTATACATACCCTTTGGCTAGTGGCAGATGGACTACTCTTCTTGCCTTTCCTGGCCCTTTTCCTTGTTCTACCATGTCCCACCATGTTCCCCCTCTGAGCAGGAGTGCCTTCTGCCTGGATGTGGCTAGGAGGTCCAACTCCATTTTTCTCACTCTGTTCCCTTCTACCTATCCCAGTTTGGGGCTGGGGGCCCTCACTTGTCACTGTCCCCACGTTCCTGGAGGTCTCTCCCATCTCCACGCCAAGCGATGCTGGCCTGCAAAGAGGGGTCAAAAGAGGCCTGACACGTAAAAGTCACCCGTGCACCTTTCTTCTCAATTGCATTCCTGGGCCCCTGTGTGATCTTGGTTGCTTCTGAGGGAAACAAAAGGGAGGGAAGGTCACTTTGATGTTCTCCACAGACTTTGACTTTACCTCCCAGGAGATCTAACAGTCATATGTGGGCATCATCTAACCTTTAACCTGCAGATTAGCCAAAATGGTCACATTGTTCTGGTCATTGGCAGCCTGGCAGAAATAGCGTCCAGTGTCATTGGCCTGGAGGTCTCTGATACCCAGGGTTCCATTGGCATAGGGGAAAAAACGTTCATCCTGAAGCACTGTGGTTCCTTCCTCATCCAGCCTAGAGCAAGCAGAGGACCTGTCTTGAAGTAACCAGTCTGGGCTCCCTGCCCTCCTGGGATCCTTATATCAGAAAATATCTTATAAACCTCCATAGGATGGGCACTCACCACTGGACACTGGGAACAGGGGCTCCAAAGGCCTTGCACAGCAAGTAAGCAGTGCTGCCCTCAACTGCCATGTATGTCTGATTGTCTTTGGTTAGGATCCTGGTTGGCAGCTCTAGGAGAAGAATAGTCTCAGGAGACAGGGTAGGTTTAGAGGTCCCAAGTATGGGAGAAACCAGTGATTCCCCAGATGGTACACACAGACCCTTAGGAGCCATGCTCATTGGCTTCCTGATTCTAGGCTGTTCCTTTCAGCTTTGGTTACATAGTCTCCTTACCCTTTCCTTACACCAACCACCTAGATTCTGTCAATTATTGGATGCTCAAAGAGAAATCAGTGTCTTGCCCAAAGCCTTCCCTACCCAATCCACATTTTCTCTGAGTCTCTGTGAATAGAAGTCATCAGATTATCCTGGGTTACACCTCTGTTCAGACATGATGACAAGACCCTGTCCATACTACAACTCCTACTTCCAACTATTGTGACGATGGAGAAGAAATGGGGTGAAGGCCTTTTAGCAAGGAGCAAGGCAGCCTCTAGAAGCTATGTCCCCACCAGTTGCTAGCTGAGTAGTTTTAATGAAATGGAGAGACAGACTAGGAGCTATGAGGCAAAGATAGGCAGGTGAGTGGGAGGGAAGAAGGGACAGAGGGAGGGAAGGCAACCAGCACTGCACTCACGGACAACATAGATGTAGGCATTGGCTAGCAGGAGCCCATGCTGGTTGCGGGCCTCACACTGGGTCACCATTGTGTCACTTGGTTGCAGGTTACTCAGGATCAGAGACCCCTGCTCAATGCGGTACTTCTGGTCCTTGTTCACCTCTGTGTGCAACAGGCAGGGCCCAAAGTCCCAGGTCAGAACACTGAGCTGTGCTGAGACCCCTCATCACCCTCCCCTTGATGCTTTCCTATACTTCCCACACCCGACCACTGTTGAGGCCCTGCTTACTCTCCATAGACATTCCGTTGATACTCCAGGTGATCTCTGGCTGGGGCCTGCCCTGGACTTGGCAGTCTAGGCGGGCAGTCTCTCCAGGCCCATACAAATGGCTCTGGGGCTTCTGAAGCCAGTATGGGGCAGCTGAATGGAAGGAGACAAATGCCTGAGCCTGAATCCTGCTCTGGCTCTAAGTGTAGGGTCTACCCTCTCCCGTGACAGTGGACATTGCACGCCATCTGAAAGCCATTCTGAGGAGCCCATGGTAGCTAAGAAAACATGTACTAGGCCCATACCTTCCACAGTGACATAATAGGCATGCCGTGCACTGCCCAGTGAGTTCTCAGCAAGGCAGGTATACTCGCCATCATCTTCCTCACCCACATTGAGTAGCTGTAGGGTCTTGTTGTGGTTTTGGTAGATAACACGGTGTGCTGGCATAGGGTCACTGGGGTGCAGCCACTTGATGGTGGGTGTAGGGCTGCCCAGCATCATAGTGCCAAGGGAGACAAGAAGGAAGAGATGACAAAGCCACTCAGTTTTAAGGCCTAAGCCTGCAGAAGCCTCCCAGCCCCAGCCCTCCACCCTAGAAGCCCATACTCACAATCCCTCAGCAATGCACTCCAGGATCAATGGCTGCCCCTGCAAGGCTACCAGGTGGCTGCTGGAGTTTGTGGGGAACAGCAAACGTGGCTTCCGGTCAATCATGCTGTTGGCTAACAGGAAAAAGGGAGTGAGTCAGCAGACTTGGAGGACTCAGACATCCCAGTAGGACCCTAGGCCTTTGATTGCTCCTATGTTAAAAAAAAGAATGGCTGCTCAGTGGTAAAAAGTTTACCTAACTTTCAAGAGGCCCTGGGTTCCAGAAAAAAAAAAGTTGCCTATGGATGTGGTGGCCATACCTGTAATATCAGCATCCACTCATGAATTTGAGGCAAAAGAATCATGAGTTAAAGGCCAGCTTGAGCTATAGAGTGAAACTATTTTTTAAGGTATGTCTTAGCAGCATGTGGTAACACATGACTGCAATCCCAGCACCTGGGAATTGGAAGCAGGAAGATTTCCATGAGTTTGAGGCTATTCTGATCTACATAGCAAGTTCTGGGCCAGCCAAGGGTTCAGAATAAGACTCTGTCTCAAAACAAAACAAAACAAAACAACAGCAACAAAAAAAACATGTCCATCTCTGCCTTCACCACTTAGGAAGGGGTCTCAGTGCATAAAATTGAGAACCATACTGCCTTTGAGTATGTTTGGGGTTGTGTGACCCTTTTCTTGGGGGTAAGTCTGGAAGTCAAGAAAAGAGTGGGATAGGGTTGTCAAAGGTTCTGGAACTTACTGGGCTTGACCCGGAGGTCAATAGGTTCCTTCTGAATGATGGTCCGAGTCCCAGGGAAGTGGGCATTGCAGATGTAGTCTGAGTGATTGTCTGAGGTTAGCACATTGGCAAAATACAGGTCTCCATTCTGACCCATGGACACCCGCTCATCTTGTTTGATGTGCAAAATCTCTGTAGAGGAAAGGAAAAGGAGATAGAGGTGAGAATATGTCTGAGAAGACCTCCCAGTCCCCAACCCCCATGTCTCAGGCAGCAGCTCCTTCTGGCACCCACTGCTGTTCATCCAGTAGATCCTAAGTGGGGCTGCACTGGGTGGAGGGTTGCAAGGCAGAACTACTGACTCTCCTTCTTCCACTTCCACAGGTTTTACAGTCTCCTTCGGCCACTTGGGAGCACCTAGAAAGGACAGAGGCTGGCACTCTTATCCTGGTCAAAATAGTTGAAGATAGGAAGGAGGAGGGAGAACTGTCTTGTTGATTCACAATGGTGTGAAAGGGCCAGGTGGAAGTTCCCATATAGGGAGGCAAAAATTCTGGGTGCCTCTGAAGCTCACAGTGGAGATGGGGGCCCCACGGTGAAGAGACTGTGAGCAGGAGGTCAAGTGGCCAAGAAGGGTTAATCCACAACAATTCTCAGCTCTCCCACTCACCCCGAGGAAAGGACAAGAACAGTAGGGGGAGGCTGAGGTGCAGCAGTGGGGGAGGGGAGCTGTGAAGGGATGTGAGAGTCACAGACCCTTCCATCATCTTGACACAGGAAACCATGGCAACGGTTCCCAAGGTAACTAAAGGAGCAGGAAGGGAGGGGAAAGTGCTCAGGAAGCAGAAAGCTCAAGGAGGATGGAATGTAGAGGGAAAACCCCAGGGAAAGGGTGACACAGATACAAACAGCGCCCTAGAGCAGGAACTAGGAACTAGAGTGACGGGGAAGCCAAATTAGAGATGCAGAAGGAGTGGCAGGCAGCAGAGATCAAAATGGGAAAGCTGAGGGAAGATGAGTGACACAGATGGACAGTAGTAGAAGGAGAACCCAGGCAAAAACAATAGCCACAAAGCCCAAGCTAAGGACCCACTCAGACAGAGACAGGTGGATGGACAGAAGGACAAACTAGACCCTGAGGCAGTCACCCACCTATTGAACCAATCCACAGCCCCCAGTTCACCAGCAACAATCACAATGAGAAAGACTGAGAGAAGGAAGGGGCAATAAGGTGACCAGAAGTTCAGTGGAGAGAGGGTGAGAGGACGGAGTGGACTAATAAAGAAAAAAAGAAGGGGCAATGGTGACAGCTGGGGTGGGATGAGGGCTTCAATCACCACACAACCAGCTGAGATAACAGTAACTGGCAGCTTGGCCCCCACCCAGCCCCAGAGATCTAAGGGACTTCCTCTCAGGTACTCTCCCTGGCCCTGTAGTGCCTCATACCCTCAGCCACAAGCTGGATCTCGTGGGACATGGCAGTTCCTAGGTTATTGCTAGCATAGCAGCGATAAATGCCCTGAAACCTCTGGGCAAAGCTGTTGTTGCCTTCAATGGTGAATGAGCCAGAATAGGGTGCCTCATGCACCACCACACCCACTTCTTCCTTGGGTTTGAAATGGATGCCATCTTTCGTCCAGCGGAACCTGTGGGCAAAGCATGGATGAGAGGTCCTAGCAACCAAAACATGCTGAAGGTTCATGAAACTAGGGATCCCCAGGGGGTGGGTCCAGAGTAGGCAAGTACTCAGGGTTACAACACAGATCTCAGGCTTCTAGACTTGGAAGTTAGGGAAGCCTGTGGGATAGAGGCTGAGGTCAGCAGTCAGCAACAGAGGCTCAGAGGGTGAGGGCCACTTACTCCACTTGAGGTCTGCCTCTGGCCTCACATTTAAGGCTTATGTCATCTGTTGGGAAGACAACCAGGCGCCGTGGAGACTGTTCTGTGATGACAGGTGGCTCCATCACTGGAAACAAAATAAGAAAGATGGGAAAATTTATGTCTGGTTGGTACCATGGCCTCAACCCTTATGTTATCCTGAGGATAGTGGGGCCCTTATAAACCACATGGCCAATAAGGATATGGGAATATGGAAAAGCTAAGACATTCAAGGAGTCATTGAGGAACAGAGAAAATACAGCAATAGAAGTTACAGGAAGAGCCAGGTGGTGGTGGTGCATGCCTTTAATCACAGCACTCAGGAGGCAGATGGAGGCAGATATCTGAATTCAAGACCAGCCTGGCCTACAGAGCAAGTTCCAGAACAGATTCCAAAGCTACACAGAGAAACCATGTCTCAAAAAAAAGAAAGAAAAAAAGAAAAGAAAAGGAAGAAGAAGTTAGAGAAAGGAGAGAGTGAGAGACAGAGAGAGACAAACAAAGACAAAAAGAGACACAGAGACAGAGAGAACAGTGTATGACCATATCATTCCAAATGCATCTGCTCTCAGAAGCTAAGTAGCCCTGGTACTTGAATGAGAGAGACAGAAAGAACAAAAAGTCAAGAGAGGCAAAAAAGAAAGAAAAAACAGAAAGCAAGGACAATTCAAGTCTGGACTGTAGTGGTGTACACTTTTAATCCCAGCACTCAGGAGGCAGAGGCAGGCGAATCTCTGTGAGTTTGAGGCCAGCCTGGTCTACAGAGAAAGTTCCAGGACTGTTACACAGAGAAACCCTGTCTTTAACCCTCCACACACACACACACACACACACACACACACACACACACACACACACGCACGCACGCACGCACGCACGCACACGCACACGCACACGCACACGCACACGCACACGCACACGCACACGCACGCACACACGCACACATGCACACAATCCCAAACCAAAGAGCAATTCCTAGTGGGAAGGCTTGGTAGCACAGAGACAACAATAGGCAGAAACAGTGTGAGACTGGCAGAAACTCCAGCAGACAGAGAAAGAGCAGAGATACTAAACTCAGGTGGGAAAAGAAGCCAACAGGAGCCTCTGGATTTACTTAAGGGATCTGAGCCAGAAAAAGCCCCCAAACACATCCACCTTCAACACCAGAGGTGTGCTGGCTCAACCCAAGGCCCCTCCACCCTCTGTTTATGGTCTTCAAGTACACATTCCCATTCCTCCAACTTACCATGGTGTCCTTTATCTGAGAATCCAGACAGCAAGGGAGAGAAGGGAGAGAAATGCTGAGAGCAGTCCCAATAGGGCCTGGTGTCAGGAGAAGCAAGCTGGAGCAGACTCCCATGGAGAAGAGAAGTAGAAGGGTTATCGTGGTGGTAATAAGAGGGCACATGCTGGGCTGGGCAATGACAGGTCAAACTCAGTAAGCACTGGACAGAATTTCTGGATGGCACAATGTCCAAGAAGAGACCCAGGGTTTGTAGGTCCAGAAATACAAAACTTTTGCCTTTAGTGAAGAGTGTTCAGTTAGTGGCGCACACATGTAATCCCAGCCCTTGGGAGGCAGAGGTATGCAGATCTCTGTGAGTTCAAGGCCAGACTGGTCCACAAATAGAGTTCTAGGACAGCCAGGACTGTTACACAGAGACACCGCGTCTTGAAAAACCAACCGACCAACTAACCAAACAAACAAACAAAAGAGTGCTGTTATAGTTCCTGGCAAGGTTGGATATGCCCACAGAACTAACATTTTCTCCCAAGATGCCTTGGAAGGTTTGGAGGCAGACATCCTGGCAGCTAGCACCCCTCCCCTACTCCAGGCCATTTCCCTCCTAATCCAATTAATGAAGCTCAGTGTTTTCAATTAGGAAGGCCCAGCCTTCAGAGCCTGGCGCCCCTCCTCCTCAAGTACTCCCCAAAGGCCCTGCCAGAATCTCAATCTCCATAGCCCACAGGACCTGTGCCAGCCCTTTCTTGCCTTCTTTCCTTCCTTCCTTCCTTCCTTCCTTCCTTCCTTCCTTCCTTCCTTCCTTCCTTCCTTCCAGGAGGTCACCAAGCTTCCTTAGGCAGATGAGGTGCACCAACCCCAGGACTCAACTGAGCAGAAGAGGGATGGAGGGAGGGGAGAGGAGGGAACAGGCTCTGAAAGCTTGGTCTCTGCAAAAGACTTCAGCTATAGCATAGGCCCCCAGAAGACAAAAAGGGAGTCCCTAGGAACACCACAGAGGTCTATGAGCTGCAGAGGAGCCAATTTGAGAGCAAGAGAGTGACAGCAGTGACAGGATCAGGGGAATCAACTAAGTGGAAGAAACAAGAAGAGAGACAAAGGGGCCTGGAGAGGCTGGGGAAGGAGAGATGGAGGGCAGGTCTCAATACAGAGGTAGCACAGCTGCCTGCTGTGTCATATCAGAGTACCAAGGGCTTGTCACTGCTGTGACCTCTGGCCTAATTATCTATCCTCACTGCCACTTTTTTCTAAATTCTTCTTGCCTCCAGTTCACAGAGACACACCCAAGCAAGATGGACTTGGCAGCAGGACAGGTTGATACCCAGCATAAGGCCTTGGCATTCAGATTAGGAGGCAAACCTTGAAAAACAAGTGAAAGGCAGAGAGGGAAGAAGGACCACTACTTGTTTGTGAATGTGCAAACGTTGGGGTCTGGTACAAGTATGGATGTCCTACAATGTTCATGTCCAGTGTCTGCTGGTGCATGTGTGTATGCCTGGACCTTAAGAGAGCACACATTCAGACTTGTCTGTGTGTGCTTACATTTTAGTGCACAGTGTTGTGTATATAGCTCCCATGTCTGTGTAGATGACTGCTCCTCTATGTCTATAGATAACTACCCCTTTAAGTGTAAATCTTTACCTGTGTGTGTTTCTTTTGTTGTGTCCCCTTTCATTCACATCTATGTGCCTAGTTTGATCAAGTGTCTGGCTCATATTTCCAACCACACTTGTAAGTCCCTAACCAACTCTGATGGATAAGGAATGGGTATAGGAACCTGTGATTGAATGCCTAAAGGAGTAGCCTAGATCTCTGTGTCACCAGTCTCTCTTTACCTTCTCTAAAGCACACTTCTCTTGGCTCTATCCCATTCTTAGCACTGTCTTCCCCACCTCTGATCTGGAGCTTGTCTTTCTTTATGTCCAGACTCAGAGACAAAGATGACAAAGCCGACAGGAATTAAAGCCTGGCAACTCAATATGCATAAACACCATCATATTTGGTACTTTTTGAAATGCTTTTTCCTACAGGATGGCAATCACTTAGAGTAGTATGCTCACAACTCTTACTAAAACTTGGAGGAAATCACATCACAGTAAAAATATTCCTCATAAGCAAACATACTCTACTCCTTCACATACCCAGCCCACTACAATGAAATTTTATAGGCAAATACCTCCACATTTTCACAAACGACCTTTAAATAATTTTGAGTGACTCACAAATGTAGTCAAATAGGAAATTAAAATCATATCCAGCAACAGTCATCTAGTCAGTCAAAATATTCACATTATATACATACAAACAACTCAAAAGCTTAGTCCCACTCTATAGTTACACTACAATAGCCACACACTTACCTGTAATGTCTCCCAAGCATCACGGACACACATTTCAGCCCTCCCCCATTGCTTCCAAATAATTACACACCAAGAATGCAGTTAAGACCTGGTGTTTTCAAGGTGTCTTTTCCTGTCTCTAAGAGATAAGGTTAACCAGGGCCCAAGATGGGAAAGAGCTGAGATCTTAGGATTGCCCATTCTCCTGGCTGCCACATTCCTGGGGTGTGTTTGGAGGGAATGGAAACAGAAAACAGAGTGGGCTAGGAAGGGGTGTGCATGCTAGAGAAGACGGTTAAGGTCCCAGGAAGTCTTTTGCACTGTCTGCTGTCCGTGGTGCTGGAAGCATGCATGTCCCTGTCCACGGTTCTGACATGCCCCACACTTTCTTCCTGGTCCTTCTAAATGTAAAGTGTCCTGGGTACCTCTTACCCACCAATACTAAAGAAGGAATGAGGGTTTAAAATGGGGAGAAAGTGAAGAGTCAGAAGATAAAGAAGGGCTCAGTACAGCAGTGGTAGGAGGTGCTGAAACCCTCCAGCTACTCACATTCTTCAGGAATCTGTATGAGCAGGCAGGGGCTGCAGAAGAGGAGAGTCCACAGGTACCGAAGAGCCACGCCCATCTTCCTGGTAGGGCAGCAGCTAGGTGTGGCACAGCTGGCCAGATTCCACTCACCCTCCTGCCAGAGGGAAGGGGGCTAGTGGTTGGCTTACAGCGGTAGCTGCTGACAACGTGGGGGGGGGGCAACACTGAAAGAAGGGATGAGGGAAGGTGGGGGAGAAAGGGGAAGGGAGTGGATGTAACTGGGCATTTGTGACTAACATCTTGGCCCCACCCTCAGTCCTGCCCCAGATGGTTTCCCTCACTTTTTCTCCTCTCCCTTCTTTACACAAACAATTCCACCTTGGAAGGAGAAACCTGTAAGAGACCACCTTGGTTGGAACTCCAGATTCCCTTTCATTCCTTTTCATTGTCTGTGCTTTCCTGCCAGCACCAACTTGTTACCCCAATTAACCCCCCCCCCTGTGGTTACCATCAGCCATGTGTGCCTTAATATACCTGTAAGTAGGTGCCCAAGGACATGTGTGTGGATGCAGATCTGCATATGGGGAGTATTTATGTAGCCATGCATGTGCATGAACAAGTATATGTTGTTGGTGTGTGTCAGGAGGGATCAGTGTGAATCTAGTAGCTTGCCTGTGGAGGATGAATCTCTATGACTCCTCCATGTGTATAAAGAACTTTGCTTGTAGTTTCATTGTTATCTTTCAAAGAGCTGAATAAGCTCAGCTGTGGTGGTGCATGCCTTTAATGCCAGCATTCAGGAGGAAGAGGCAGGAGGATCTCAAGGCCAGCCTTGTCTACAAATAGTTCCAGGACAGCCAGGGCTATTGTACAGAGAAACCTTGTCTCAATAAACCAACCAACTAACCAAGCAAACAAAATAATAAAGTCAAGTCCTCATGCTGAAAAATATTGTAAAGGATGATGTGCATACACTACATGCCTATTTATACCATTCTATAAAAAACGAGAGCTAACTGACCCCCAAGAGCTGTTTGTACCTACAAGCTGGAGGCTCGGGGAACAGAATAGGAAAAGAGGAAATGGACCCAAGATAGCTGTATTTCATAGAAGAGGCTCAAGAAAAGCAAGAGAGAATGAGGAATGAAACCACGAATCACAAATCAATTTCAACCCAGGGGGTGATCTGAGAGTAGCACTCAGCTTGTAGCTTTGCTCTCCAAAGCTGGTAAGGGTGGCAGAGTACCAGAGTGGGTTAACATGGCTGGCCTGGAGGAAGTGGAAAATGGATGATCAGTCCAAACCTGCAATAGCTGAGCTGGAGCCCAGAATGGAATAGAACAGTGGTTTTGTTTTATCAACACCTCCCCCAACAAAACCAGTGTTAGCCGGGCCAGGCAGCCCCAGGCAGCCTTAGTCTGGACTTCAAGGCCTGTAGGAAGCAGTAGGAGACTCAGATCAGAGAACAAGGGATCAAACAACAGCCTTGGGAGCTATAAGCCCTGGTCTGAGGCATGTGTGTGTGTGTGTGGGGGAGCTTGAGGACTGGAGCAAGGGAAACTCAAAGAAGGACTGTCCTGTATGCAAGGATGCTTTGATGCTCAGTGTATTGAACTGGTGATTTCTACCAAGCCACTTCCTCATTTTTCTTCCAAACCTACAATCCCAGAATGGGGGTTTGGTATACATGCAAAATAAGGAGAAAGGGGTGGGAATGTTGTATTACCCTTGTATGTGTCCCATCCTGGATCCATCCTAATAACCACACATTCAATTTATTTTAATGTCTCCTAGTATTTGTCATTCCTATTGCCACTGCGCTGGGCACTCAGACACAGGCAGGAAGGAGCCAGAAGATTGAAAAGCCTTTGACAGATGGGAGGGGGCTCTCCTATCTCCCTTCCTACTGCTGCTGGGTCTCTGATCTCTCACCATTCCTCAGGCAATTATAGAGAGAGCTAAGGTTGTTAGCTCAGCAGGCCATGACCCCCCATCAGCACGATGGAGGGCAAAGGGGGCAGTAAATGTTTCACAGATGGAGCCAAGGCCCAGCCTGCCAAGAGTGACAGACAGAGTGAGAAAGATGCAGGAGGGAGCAGGAAAATCTGAGAAGCAGGGTTAGAGGTCTGGAAACAGATGACAAAGGCAGCTGTTAGAAGACTAGATGGCCAAGAGATAAACAAGATGGAGAAATAGAAGCAGAGACCTGGGCAGTGAGGACAGGAAAAAAAGAGGTAAATAGAATACAAAGGGTGACAGACAGGAGCAAAAATCACTGCTGAGAAAAGGCAGAGAAAAGAGTGATAGGTGTGTGCACCTTTTGTGCAGGCCACTGCGGCCTCCCTCTGCAGTAGTCCCACTCCCTGAGGAAGAGGGGGTTCCAGGCAAGGGGCAGGGAAGGAAGAACAATGAGTTTGGGTCAGTGAAGGGGGGCTTCTCTGCTTGAAGGTCAAGTTGAGTGTAGGAGTAGGGCCAGGAGAGTAGAGATGCTAAGCACTGAGGCCTGAGAGACAACAAAGCACCACAGTGATGGTGGTAAGCCCCTGCCCACTTGTGGCGCTGGGGCAGGAGATCAGTTGTAAGACAAGATATAAATGATTCACTGCTGGCTAATGCTCATGTGCCAGAGAACAGGTGGAGTTCCAACAGGGAGGAGGGATATGGGAGGGAGAAGCCCCCAGAACAGCAGATCCTTCCAAGACTACCAGTGAGTGCACACCAGTGCATAACAGGCAGCTGCCTAGCTGGGAAAGGTGCTCACAAAATCATAGACACAACAGTGCATGTGTGTGTGTGTGTGTGTGTGTGTGTGTGTGTGTGTGTGTACCAATCATTTATACTTATCACTGTGTACACCTCCTACCATGTTGTGGGGTGTAAGACAAAGGTGAGTATGCTCCTAAGTGAAGCCAACCCCCAATCATCCTACTTACCTTATGGCAAATCTCATGTGGGCAAGGAGGAGAAAGGGTGTGGCAAGCATTGGAAGGGGCAAGCCCAGGAGATGAGGGTTAAGACCACAGATGTACAGGGCATGGTTCAGTAACAGCTTCTGAGGAGCCTCACCTCTGCCCTCACTTTGGCCTCTCTGTGCCCTGATTCCTGTTGGGGAGGCCACTTGTTTACATTACACCATGTCATTGTCATCAGGGCTACATTGCTGGCAAAGCTAACTTCCAGGAAGGAGCCTGCGAGGTCATGGAACCTGGCTGAAACCTGGGGTTGTTGCTTCAATTCTGAACACACACACACACACACACACACACACACACACACACACACACACACACACAGAGGATGCCTTGCAAATGCACTTGAAACATATGCCTAACCATTCTTAGATTGTCACTGCTAGTCTTTGCAAAAGAAGAAGAAACAAGAAGGTTGCTTCAAAAGGTGGAGCAAATAATCTCCAAGCTTCCCACTCAGTTTCTAGAGGAATGGCAGCAGTCCAGAATGGCAGCAGTAGTGGAGGTTCGGTGTTCTGGATATATGACAGGGTCAGAATGGGTGGCCTGTCTCTCAGGCCTGGAAAGAAGTAGAAGAGTTTTGGTACCTCATCAATATGGACATGAGGGTATACATGTCACCTAAATCCTCTGCACTATGTCCCTTTAAGCCTCCCTCCCCTTCATAGGCTGTGGCTATTGGATTTCTATAGTGATGCAGCCTGACAGAAAAGGTGGGGGAAGCCTTCTTGTAGCCCTTTGGGTTATTTAGATAATATATAAAGACAGCTGCTTGAGGGAGCCCCCCCCCAGGTACCTGAAAGCCCAGAAGTCTTAGACTCCTCCCTACCTCCTCACTAAGGGAGACTGGAGAGAGTATACCCCATCCAACCTCAGCCTCCCTTATCCCAGCCCCCTCACCCTGCCTGAGGCTCCTGTCTCCAAGGCAACTAAGGCTCACCTGTTATGGACCATTCTCCTTAAATGACAGGAAGGGAACAGATGGAGGTTAACCCTTTGTGAGAAAGGGAGGAAAGATCCTCATCATTGGCTGGTCCCACCCTCCAATTCCTCAACCATGATCTCTATTAGCTCCTTTTTTATTGTTGTTGTTGTTTGTTTTGTTTTGAGACAGGGTTTCTCTGTGGCTTCGGAGGCTGGAACTAGCTCTTGAAGACCAGGCTGACCTTGAACTCACAGAGATCCGCCTGCCTCTGCTTCCTGTGTGCTGGGACTAAAGGTGTGTGCCACCACCTCCCAGACGTTGTTTGTTTTTCGAGACAGGGTTTTTCTGTGTAGTTTTGGAGCCTGCCCTGGAACTCACTCTGTAGTCCAGGCTGGCCTGGAACTCACAGATATCCTCCCTGCTCTGCCTCCCAAGAGCTGGGATCAAAGGGGTGTACCACCACTGCCCTGCTAGCTCCCTTTATTCCCTCTCTTTCTTCCTTCCTTCCTTTCTTTCTTTTTTTTGTGGTTATTTTTTTTTTGATGTTTCTTTGTGGCTGTGCTTTTATATACTTTTAAATGTAATTTTTATTATTAATTTATTTAGCTCCATTTTCTTAAGTAAACTCATAACATTTACCACCTACCAGTTACTCTTCTAAGCACTTCTCTATAGACTCATTTCATCTTCATTAGCTTCATTTGACATGTAACAAAACTGAGATCCAGAGCTGAACTGTGTGCAGACTGCCAAAGGTAGTCATTAAGGGTGGAGTTTTAAACAGTATAGAGGCCCTGAAGCTTTCAAAAGCTCCTCTAGCATCCTAATTTGTTTCTGCTTGAATCCTAGAGAATCAGAGGCCTGTTCAAGGATGGCCTCCAAGCCATTCTGTCTCATAGGGAAGGGCCTATTTGCTAAGCAAATGTAGGAGGTCAGGAATAGAGTCCTGGGAGAGTGGACACGAGGAAGTGCCATGTAAGCAACAGCATGTCTTCATGGAGCAAGCAGGTGTGAACACCCAAACAACCTATTTGCCCCTCTACTTGCATTCCCCTCAGCCTGAAGCCCCATGGGATTCACATGACGTCCCTCTATCCAAGTACTGAGTTTAAGAGAAACTGCTTTTCTTGTTGAACTCAAGTACATTCTGGGTTTCCTTGTCCTCTTCCTGATAGCCGGAATCTCAGCTTGGTATTACCTGTCTTGCAACCAAAGGGCTCACAAAGGTCCTTTTCTCCAGCCAGAACTCAGGGACAGCAATATCTCTGTTTCTCTACTGAGGGGTGATAGCCATCCAGCAGACCTATGAAGCAGCAGTGGGTATCAGGGCTCTCCTGACCCTGGGTTTCATGGGTCAGATAGGATGAGACTCACTGGGGGGCTTCAGGGGCCAGGTCAGAGGAGACAATAGAGATCCATTCCTTGGGTAAGGGGCCATCAAATAAGTAGGCAATCCATGTGAGGAAAGGAACTTGGGAGTAAGTATAGTGAACTGAGCAGCAGCTGACTTGTCTCTGCTTCCAAAATGACTCCTGGAAATGGCTTACACATTGCTAGGCCCCAGCAGACCCTTGGGGTTTCTATTCCTAAAGGGCTAAAGGGCAGAAGAGGCACAGGAAGCCTGGGAGTGGACAATGGTGCTTCTGTCCTCCCTATCGCCTGAGCATTCCTAAAGCATGAACGAAGCCATCTGGGGAGGGGTCCAAGGGAATAGCCCCTTGAATTGAGACCAAAGCATAGCCTGGTCAGAGGCTCTGCCCCAAACAAGAACCAGTGCTGCAACTGCCAGTCACTACCCTGTCCCACCCTCCCAACATAGACCTTGTTAGGACCACTGAGGGGGCCCATGTAGACACAAGAAGATGTGCATGTGTGCACACTGTCTCTCAAGAACATACATACAAATATACAAATGTGCACAGACAGCCAAACAGGAGCCCCATGCAGGCAAATAAGACTAATGGAAGTTACAGAAATACACACATGTGATTAGATACATGAACCTCACACATGCAAATAAAAATACGAGAACACATATACATGGGCTCAAAGCTTCCCAGCAATCCAACTCTCCCATGCAAACCTCCAAACTAGGGATCCCCCTCCCCCTCCCTCATTTCTGCCTGACACTGAATGCTTTAGACTGGAATTCTGAGGAGGAAGATGCTCCTAAAGAGACAGTCCTCAACCTTCAAGCCCCATCTTCAGACCAAAATTGAAATGGACTAGATCTAAAGTTCCCTATGGACAAGTGCATATTCTGCTACCTTCCTGCCCCACCCAATCCCTGGTTTATGCAGCTGCCCATGCTGGGTTTAGGGGCCAGGGACTAGCACAAGCTGCTGAATGAGGACTAAATGGCCTAGCAGCTTTTCAACCTGGAAAAGCACAAGTTCCTGGGGCCGTGGGTGGGGGATAGTGGACAAAGGAAAGCTTCCAGAAAGGCCAACAGAGCAGATCCTTCCCCTGGTAAAAGAATTCCCTGCCCTCCCCTGACTCCTCCCTTTCCCTCCAACAACAGCCTTTAGGAAGCCACAAAGACCCTGTTGATATTAGGGAAGCAGTCAGGGAGGCCACCAGATGCTCCTTTCTACCCTCCAGGTCAGAAAAGGTCATATAGGGGTGTCTAGGCCCAATTCAGAGGCATGGAGACAATTAAGGTACAGTAAGGGTTCACCCTGATTACTGAGAGGGCAACACTTTAGGGGAAGTAGGAAATGAAGCAAAGAAATATAAGATCAAAAAAAATGGCAATCAGATAGAGCAAGGGGAACCAACTGGAAGGGGAAGTGGGCAGGCAGAGGCAGAGAGAAGGGAAGACAAGAGAGGAGGGAAGGAGAGGGATGCATTTCCATCCCCCATGGGAAAATGAAGAAGAAAGAGAATGACCTAGTGAGAGGATGACAATGTGGTGGCAAGAAGCCTGGAAGAACATAAAAGATGACCAGATTAGAGCAAGTGACAGATGGAGAGGTTATAGTGTCTAAGGAATGAGGCCACTGAGGGCCCATTCTAGTTGGCCCCACACCATGACCCAAGCCCTGTCTTCCCCATCATGGGAACAGATGACAGGGCAAAGATGCTGATAGCTTGTGGCACTAGTCCTGGAATTCAGACCAACTCCCAGTACCTGAACTACAGAGCACCCCCTCATATCTTGTCCACAAATAGAGGCCTGGCAGATCTTTATATGAGACCTCAATTCTACTCTACATATGATCTTGGAACTATTGACAGTGGCAGGATCACTGGACTAGATAATTCTGCAAGATCATGTCACCCTCACAGTCCAGAGGAGCACCTAGTTTTTGCCAGTTTTGCCTCGAAAGAGACCTTGAATATATCAAAGAACCACCACTCCTCATGTGATAGCCAACAAACCTGAGCTCAAGTCCAGTGTGGTGGCACAGCCTTATCATCTCAGCATTAAGGAAGACTGAGATAGGAAGATTGCTTTGAGCTTGAGATCAGCCTTAGCTACATATCGAATATACTAGATCAGCCAGAGTTACAGAGTGAAACCTTGTCTCAAAAATTAGAAAGAAATCAGGAGGCAGAGGCAGGTAGATCTCCATGAATTTGAGGCCAGCCTGAGCTACAGAGTGAGTTCTGGTACAGCCAGGGTTATGTAAAGAAATCCTGTTTAAAAACAAACAAACAAACAAAAAACACAAATGAAATTTAAAAATTTGAAAGAATGAAAGGGGATGGGAGCTGGAGCTCAAATAGTTAAGGGCCTGATTATCTCAAGTTGTTGGTCTGGGCAACAGCCAATTTGGCACACTGTCCCTTTCACACTTCCTAGCCAACCATGGTGAAGTGCTTCCCATGGAAAGTGCCTATTCCTCAGTGACAGAAAGAATACAGACTTGAGGGGAAGCCAAATGGATAGCTCCCCTGTCTGCTGGCCTTCCTTCACACTGTCTTCTTTTTTCCCTTCAATTTATCATGAAACAAAAAGAAAAAAGAAAGGAAGTAAATCTGTTTTAAAAAAAGTAAATCTGTGTTTCATAGGAACAAGGATGGTATTGGTGGCTGGTTACTTACATGTGCAGTCTGGCCCAAGCAGGCACTCAAGAGTGAGAATCTGGTAACAAATGGTTACCCACCCAAGACTGCTCAGTTCCTGGGCAGTCATTCTGTCAATAAACCCTATGCCTGCCTGCCTTGTGCCATAGTGCTCTGAAGAAGGCTAGGGGTTGAGTACTGGGGTGGATGTGGGGTGGGGTGGGGTGGGGTGGTGGCGGGGAGGGGAGGTGTTTCTTGGGAGTAGGTGGTAGCAATCCAGGAGGGCTATGCTGTGCTGAATACTGAATGTGTTTTCCTCTCCTTAGTAATCATATCACCAGCAAGCAATCCTAATTTCTTTTGTTCTTCTCTATTTCAAATGTATTTCAATAGGTTGTTGCTGTATATTTCAAATGTACTGTAATAAGAGGTATAGCTCTGGTAATCGTACACACAGAGAATGGGAGATTTTGAGATATGTCAAGGAAGCAGAGAAGCAGGGAGTTCCCAATTGCAGCCCTAGCACCAGATCACCATGTGGCCACAGACACTTGAGGGTGACTGAAGGCTTGGTGCTTGATAGTAAGCGTGTATACAGTGCTGCATAGATTTTGAGCCAGGTGAGATAATAGGTTTGGCAAGTCACACCAACTGCAGCAAGGAACCCATCAGAGGTGAGAGGCCCTGAGCAGGCCCCACCCTAGCCACCCTACTAAAGGATCATAAAGGAGGGAAGAAAGACTGTTGTTATTCACCATAAGGGCCATGTGAGTCAGCAGAGATAACATTGGGCTGCCAGCAAATCCTACCACCAGAGTTGCATTAACCAGGATCAAGGCATCTATCTGAAAGATGGTGGTCCTGCCTCCCTGAGACAGGCAGTCATGGGTACGCACTCTACATAGTAGGTCAGGTGTAGTGGGTTATATCTGCTGTTCTTTGTAATCCCTGTCAATCGACACCCTAAAACTCTGAACCACACAGAAGGGAATAGGGTATGGAAAGCTCTCTCCTCCCATAATTAAACAGACACTGTAAGACATGGCAACAGCCAAAATTGCTGCAGTCTACAGAAAGGGTCCCAGGCACCTTACTTTTAGAAGTCCCTAGTCTTGAGCCAATAAGGTCCTTCTTCCCTTATTCCTACCTGATAGACCCATGGTCATCACCCATGTGTACCCTGAGGCACGTCTCTCCTAGCCTTTTTTAGCCAAAGAACCTAAGGGAAGAGGTCCCTTGTTGTGCCTGAGAGGAGATGGGCTTTGAAGATCTTTTGAGGGGAGTCCCAGCAGGAATTTGGAAGGGAGGAGGTGAAGAACAAAGCCCCCTCTCCACTTTGGGGCAGAGGGCAGGCGCGCCCAGCCCTGTTCCCTCTCCTTTCCCCACTGCCGGAGGAGCTTCACTCAATTTCTCCCACACCATGCTAGACACTGGGTTTTCCCAGCAAACAGGATCTTAGAATGGGGATGAGGAGCAGCCACGCCCAGAGCCACACCCCACGATGGACGACTAGGTTAGAGAGACATCCTGCTGGGTTCACATTTCTTTTCTTACACACGCATACACCCAAAAGGATATTTCAACTTCAGCCCCATCTACCCACACAGAACCTGTCTAACCACCCCTGTGCCCCCCTAAGCTTGCTTAAGAGGTGCCGCCCAGTTACCCCTCACCTGTCGGGCTTTGGCACCTAGCCACTTTCCCCTATCTCACTCCAGACCGCAATGCTCAGAGCCGGGTGCCCAGTATGGGTGGGGCTCCAGCCTCCCTGCCCTCTACCGAGGCAAGCACGAAACCCGCTTGTCCTTCTGCCCTAGGCAGGGCTGGGTCTGGAACACAGATGGTCGCTGCTGTGGCCAAGGGGACAAACCAGCCTGTCTTACCTGCGACGCTCGGGTTGCCAGCCTAGCCTCTATGCACACGCCAGCCTTGGACCCGACACCCAGCGCCTCTGTGATGCTGCTGACGACGCGGATGCTGCTGCTGCTGCTGCTGCTGCTGCTGCTGCTGCTGCTGCTGCTGCTGCTGCGGAGGCAGTGGCGGGAGGGGCGGCGTGCGTGTAGAGGAGGGGACGGGCAGAGAAGCGCGTGGGGGGGGTAGGGAGAGTGAGATCACCTCCCCCGCAACAGGCCCCGCCTCGCCACACCCTCGCTCCTTGTTTCGTTGAACCCAGCCGCAGAGCCCTGCGCGTAATAGGGACCCCTCGGGAGCCCTCTACAGGAGCTCCGCAGTTCTGGAACCCCCGAGTCCAGAGTGACCCCAACCTCACCATCGGGGATCACCGTCGTCCTGGAGGCTTGGATACGGAATCGTTGCAGGAGTATTCATGGGATCTGGGGGCTAGGCAGCAGGAAGAGAATCCAGGCTGTGAAGCAGATTGCCCCGCCTCCATTTGGCCTTCGAGGGCGCTGGCCAGCCGCGATGGGTACTCATACACAATTAGGTCCCTGCTGAGCCCTGGTCATGCGTTTGAACGTCTCTGTGCCCTCAAGGCATAACCCTGTGACCTGGGGCGCCTCTTCGAATCCATGCTCATCCAGGACACTAAGCCAGGGTTCTTCAAGGATGTGTGAGTGAACCCGAGTCTCCAGCCTGTGAAGAAGGTGTGGCAGGGCATGGACTCCTGCACACCCCATAGTCCCTACAAAACACTGGGCCCCAGCCTATCCCAGAAGCAAAAGGTCACCGAGAGGTCGTTTTTGAATTTTCAACCTCCTACTCCTACTTCCAGCCTGCTTGGTGCCTAATTTCTTTGTCCTCAGGATTGGCATCTTCCTGACCTTTCCTACCCATCCCATTCCTGCTTACAACCCTTTGGGGAAAGCTTTCTGGAAAAGAGCTGTTCACAGTGGCTCCCCCTCCCAGACTCAAGGCTGTGACCTCCCAAGCAAGGCGAAGTGGAGGGGGCTGGAATGCCAAACTAAGTCCAGCTAGCCAAAGCCCCAGGGCAAGGAAGGCCTAGGGCCCAGATGGCAGATTGCAGCCCTGGTAGCTATGGTATTTTTATGGGCATGCCTGTTACTCAGTGAACCATTCCCTAGGCCCTCTGCTCAGCCTGCCAACACTCCCCTAGTGGTGCAATGCCCTGTTCCCATGAAATCTCTTTTGGCACTCTGGCCTGGTCTCCCTACTCGTAGGACCACCTCTTGCCAGTTTAATTTCTCGTGAAAGAAAAAAGTAGGTGTGCCCTCCAATCCTCTGTGAAGTTCTGGATGCCATGTTCAATCATGTTCTATGGAGTCTTTAGGAAGAGGCATCCTAAAGTGAAGGTGGAGGCCTAAGCAGAGAGCTCAGAGGGTACCACCCCTTTTACAGGCCTACTACTTGGTTCAGACAGGATTCAGAGTTAAACTGCCAACAGTACTAACAAAACCCCACTGGTTCAAATCTTCAGGAGATAGCAGAAGAGACTGAGCCTGCCTGGGTTATGAAGCCAGAGGCTTCTTGAGTTGGGCAGAGAAGGGTATTTTCCATGAGGCACTGAGCTGAGATTAGCTTCCTGACTGCACTGATGTAAGAGCGGTAGACCACAAAATTGGCCTCTCCTCTCCAAACGGCTTCCTCCACTGCTCTACTCCCAGTCTGCACCCAAGCACCAGATCAACCTAATCTAGGGTTGATGCTGTCCTGGAACTCACTCTATAATCCATATTCATTTTAAACCTACATGTTACTGCCTCAGACTGCTGGAATTAGAGGTGGTAGTTTATCACACCCAGTGATGTATGCAAAGCATAGACACAGGTTTTATTTCATCTCTCAAAGTCTTTGTCATTTAAATAGCAGCACTTGGGAGGCAGAGGCAGGCAGATATCTTGTGAGTTTGAGGCCAGCCTGTTTTACATAGCACATTTCTGGTCAGCCAAGGCTATATAGTGAAAGCCTATCTCAAAAAATAGTCAATTAAAAAAATAAAAATCTGCTTGCTAGACATGATAGGTTTTTGATTGTTTTTTTCCCTTTGTGTTTTGATTGTTTTGTTTTTTGAGACACAATTTTTCTGTGTAACAGCCTTGGATGTCCTCAAATTCAGATATGTGCCTGCTTGTGCCTCCTGAGTGCTGGATTTAAAGACATGCACCACCACGATTGCTGTTTTTCTGATTTATTTTTAAATTAATCTGCCAGGCACTGGTGCTGTACCCATTTAATACCACCATTCAGGAGGCAGAGGCAGTCAGACCTTTGTAAGTTCAATACCAACCTAGTCTACAGAGCAAGTTCCAGGATAGCCAGTGATACACAGAGAAATCCTGTCTCAGAAAAAAAAAATAACCTTTAATCCCAGTACTTCAGATTTTTAACTCTTTAAAAAAAGACTTTTAACCTTTATTCCCAGAATTCTCAAGAATTCAAGGGCAGCCTGAGGTATATAAACGCAGCCTACATGAGACCCTTTCTAAAACCAAAGCTGGAGAGAGAGATAGCTCAGCAATTAAGAGCACTTACTGCTCTTGCAGAGGTTCTAAATTCAGTTTCCGGCCCCATATCAACTGTCTGTAGAGAGACCAGATAATTTCTTCTTTGGGTCTCTGCTGACATCTGCACTGATCTCTCTCTCTCTCTCTCTCTCTCTCTCTCTCTCTCTCTCTCTCTCTCTCTCTCTCTCACTCACTCTCTCACTCACTCATACAGAGGTAATTAAAATTCTAGCTGGGCAGTCCTATCACCCGGTAGGCAGAGGCAGGCAGATGTCTGTGAGTCTGAAGCCAGCCTGGTCTACAGAATGAGTTCTAGGATAGGCTCCCAAGCAATATAGAGAAACTCTGTCTCAAAAAAAATTTCTAAATAAAATCTTTAAATAAATACAAAGGCAAGAATAAAGACTGGGAGCAGAGCCAAGTACACCCTCTTGGTCATTGTTACCTCCTTGCTTTAAAGCATTGTATGAATTTTGTAATAGTTACTGAAGTTACTACTATGCACTCTTATTTATTTATCTATGTATTTATTTATGGTTTTTCAAAACAGGGTTTCTCTGTATAACACCCCTGACTGTTCTGGAAGTCACTATGTAGACCAGACTGGCCTTAAACTCACAGAGATATGCCTGCCTCTGCATCTTGATTGCTGGGATTAAAGCCGTGCACCACACCTGGCAATTAGATCTCTATAATAATAATAATAATAATAATAATAATAATAATAATAATAATAATAATAATAATAATGTTATTATTACTATTACTATTACTATTATTATTATTATTATTATTATTATTATTATTATTATTATTATTATTATGGCTTTTTTTGAGACAGAGTTTCTCTGTGTGGCCCTGGCTGTCCCGGAACTCACTCTGTAGACCAGGCTGGCCTCAAAGTCACAGAGATCTGCCTGCCTCTCCTTCCCCAGTGCTGGCATTAAAGGTGTGTTTTAGGGGCTGGAGAGAAGGCTCAGCAGTTAAGAGCATAGGCAGCTCTTCCAGAGTTCCGGAGTTTAATTCCCAGCAACCACATGGTGGCTCACAGCCATTTATAATGGGATTTGATGACCTCTCTGGCATGTAGGTGTACCTGCAGATAGAGCACCACATACATAAATAAAAATTAAGGGCCAAACTAGACACAAAGAAATCAAATTCTCCTCCTTGACTCCAGGATGCTTAGTTCCTGGAAACTGTGTGCAACAGGCACCTGCAAAGAAACAGACAAAACCACAGAAACCACACAATGTTCCCATCTGTAGCCAACAAATCCAAAGCATTAACAAACAAATATTTCATGCCAAAAACATGACTCTGGAAAAATTCCCCTAGCCTCTCCTAAATGTAAACCAATCAAGAACTGACCCATACCTCTCCTCACTCACTGATGTAACCCTGAGTTTTTTATAGGAAGGCACCTCCTCTGGTCGTTGCTGCATCAGTGAACTAGACGAGGTCCCTACTGCAGTTGGATAGAGCAATAAACCTTGCTTTTGCAGTTTGGTGAGTCTGTCTTCTTGGTGGACTTTGGGGGTTTTCAGGACTTGGGCACAACAACATTTTTATTTATTTTTAATAAATATTTTTTAAAAGGTGTGCTGTAAACAGATTTTTCTTTGGGCCATCAGCTCACAAAAATGACATGGAGACTTTTATAATTACTAAAGCTCAGCCTGTATCTTACGTTAGTCTCACTAGCTCTTATAACTTAATCCATGTGTATTTATCTATGTATTGCCATTTCTATTCATTTATGTGTTGCCACATGACTTGTGTCTTTTACCTCTCCTCCTGCATGTCTATCACCTCTCTGTCCAGCTTTTGACTCTACTTTTCTTTTTCCCAGGACTTCTCTATCCAGAAGTTACTGCTATATCCCCCGCCTAGCTATTGGCCATTTAGCTTTAAACCAATCACAGTGACAGATCTTCACACAGTATAAAGTAATAATCCACAACAGTGTGCACCACCAACACCTGGCTATTTTTATTACTTTTAATTGTGTGCTGACCTCAAACTCACAGACATCTGCCTGCCTCTGCCTCTCAAATGCTAGCATTAGAGGTGTGTGCCACCAACACCCAGCTTGTAACATATGTTATGGGATATTTGTACAATGTGTGAAGATATATTGCTGTGATTAGTTTAATAAAGAGCTGAATGGCCAATAGCTAGGCAGGAGATATCAGCAAGACTTCCAGGCAGAGAGAAAGAAAGAAGGAAATAAATCTAGGTGCATGAGACACCATGGAGACACAGAACAAGTCAGACAAACAGAATGGGAAAATTAAAGTGGTAGAACATAGATTAATAAAAAAAATATGGGTTACTTTAATATACAGGAGCTAGTGGGTCAAGCCTAAGCTAAGGCCAAGCTCTCATAATTAGTAATAAGTCTCTGTGTCACTATTTGGGAGCTGATTGGTGGGGCAGAAAAAGATGGTACAAACATGCATTCTTTTTAAATTTTTAAAAAATGTATGTGCATTGGTATTTTGCCTTCATGTATGTATGTGTGAGGGTGTCAGGTCTTGGAGTTACAAACAGTTGTTAGCTACCATGTGGGTTCTGGGGGTTGAATCTGGGTCCTATGGAAGAACAGTCACTGCTTTTAACCACTGAGCCATCTCTCCAGCCTGTAACATGCATTCTTTTGGGAGGGAGGGGGTTCGAGACAGGGTTTCTCTGCATTGCTTTGGAGCCTGTCCTGGAACTTGCTCTCTACATCAGGCTGGCCTCGAACTCACAGAGATCCAGCTGCCTCTCTCTGCCTCCCAAGTGTTGGGATTAAAGGTGTGTGCCCCCATGGACCGGCAGTGTAACGTTTATTCTTAACAAATTATAAAATTAATCAATATCTCATCTGTTGTGATTATAATATAGATCTACAAATTCCCTGATACTCCTTTCTCATAAGGTGGTGTCTCAAAGTGTGGCAGCATATGTTTGTAATTCCAACATTCTGGAGACTGGGACAGGTAAATTACAAATGTGAGGTCAGCCTAAACTGACCCTGTCTGGAAAAACAAAGACAAGTGGTGATGTGAGAAGTGGTGATGTGGCTTAGTTAGAATGCTTGGCTATTCTACACAAGGCCCCAGGTACAAGCCCCAGTACTTCATAAACCTGGTATTGTGGGGGCATGCTTATAATCCTAGCACTCAGAGTGTGAAGGTAAGAGGGTTAGAAGTTCTAGGTTAACCTTAGCTACATAGTAAGTTCAAGGCCAACTGGATTCATGAGACTCTTTCAAAAGACAAAATAAACCAAGGGAAAAAAGAGGTGTGTGTATGTGTACATGTGTGCATTAATGTGTATGTGTACACAGTCATGCATTTGTACATACATAGTATGAATCTTTACAGACTTGTTTTATATAGATGTGTGAGGAAGGCTTTCTAGGTTTCTAATTTGTTACACAACCAGAAAGCCAGAAATGAACGAAGTGCTGGTCAACCCCTCCCTAATCTCCCTTTGCACTTCAGAGGTGAAAGGCCCTGACCTCTCCTCAGAATTGTTCCTGGTCACTGCCTTCCACATAGCCTCTGTCCTGCCTTCAAACTGTGCTAGGTTTCTCTGCCCTTGGTTGATGGGAGATGTTATTCTGTAATATGTTTCTCATACTAGTTAATTAATAAAGCCCTGTTGGCCAATACGAAACTAGATAGGCAGGGCTAGGAGACTAGGAGGAGGAAAGAGGAAGGAGCAGGGAGGAATCAGGATGGTGAGCCTAGAGGAATCAAGATGCCAGGCCCGCCACTCCCTGATAAGATGACCACGTAGAAATACTTAGAATAGTAGAAATGGGTTAATAATTAAGACAGAGCTAGCCCATTAACAATAATGGTAACTGGCCAACAGGATTGTATCAAATACAGAGTCTCTGAGTGTTATTGGGGGCTGGCACGGCTTTGGGACCAGACCGGCAGCGGGCAAGCAGGCAGAAAACAGACATGCTACACTTGGTCTCAAATATTACTGCTTTGGCCATTGCAAAAAGTTCTGCACAAAGCTCTTCTCTAGCCCCTGACACACACTAAATAAATCCAACCTCTCCTTGGAATGTCAAGTGAAGCCTGAAACCACTATCCTGAACACTTCTCCAGGGCCAGGAATTGTTGTGAAATACTAGTTTAATGATGCAAAGATGTGTTGCATTTTTTCATGTTACATTTGTTTAACTCTGTGAAGCTGTGCTACTTTGCCTGCCTAAAACACCTGATTTGTCTAATAAAGAGCTGAATGTCCAATAGCAAGGCAGGAGAGAAAAACAGGTGAGGCTGGCAGGCAGAGAATAAATAGGAGGAGAAATCTAGGGAAGGGAGGATTGAGAAAAAGAGAAAGAGAGAGGACATAAGGGTCCAGCCACACAGCCACACAGCCGGCCTTGGAGTAAGAAGGAAAGAAAGATATGTAGAATAAAGAAAGGTAAAAAGCCCAAAGGCAAAATATAATTAAAGAGAAATGGTATAATTTAAGTTAGAAAAGCTGTTTAGAAACAAACCAAGCTAAGGCCAGGCAGGCATTAAGTAAGAATAAGTTGAACTGGGTGGTGGTGGCACACACTTTTGATTTACTTTATATTTGTGAGTGTTTTGCCTGAATGTATATCTCTGCTGCATGTTTGTGCAGTCCCTGAAGAAGTCAGAAAAGGATATAAGATCCCCTAGAATTGCCTGGTCTACAGAGTGAACAGGACAACCTCCAAAGAGAAACTGTGTCTCGAAAAACCACCACCAACAACAAAAAAATATCTCCTAGAACTGGAGTTAAGGATGGTTGTGGGAACTGGGAATTGAGTCCTCTGAAAGAGCAGCTAATGCTCTTAATCCCTAATGCTCTCTAGTCCCTTTCTTTGGCTTTTGTTTTGTTTTGTTTTCTTGAGACAGGGTCTCATTACATAGCCCTAGCTAGCTTGGTACTCAATATGTAGACTAGGTTGACCTCCAACTCACAAACTCACAGAGATCTGCCTGCTTGTGCCTCCTGTGTGTGCCCAGCTCCCCCCACCCCCACCCACCCCTTGTGTCTTTCTGGTACAGTTTTTCCTTTGTTTTCTTTTATCTCTTCCTTGTTGTCTTATTTTGAGGCAGGGTCTCATATAGCCTAGGCTAGCCTTGAACTCATCTGACTCTGTCTCACAAGTATGAGGATTACAAATGTGCCCACCATGCCCAGCATCCCCAAGCTATGCTAACTTCACCACAGCTTTCTCCTCCTTCTTGCTCTAACCTGTTCATCTAAAATATTTACCCTCTGTCCTTAGCCTCATGCTGGTCCTTTCCATACACTGCTGCTCCTTTCTACCCCTGAGTCTGGGGTCCTTCAAGCACAATCTAAGGGCTAAACAGATGCTCTATTGAGTGTTGGCCCATTTTAATTCCCTAAATACTAGCAGCCAGCCTCAGGCATTAGCCTAAAGGTCTTCCTTGGTTCTAATCCCAGGAAACGGGACTTTAAGACAGCACTGATGAAATTAGATATAGACTGGTCCACCAAAAGTCCCTGTATTAAAAGCCTAGAAAAGCTTAGTTCCCAACATGGGTTTTTGGGAAGTGGTAGGACCCAGTGGGAAGTGTTCATTGAAAGCACAAGAGAGAGAGGCTCTGGGCAGCGGTGGTGGCAGAAGCCTTTAATCGCAGCACTTGGCAGAGGCAGGTGGATCTCTGTGAGTTTGAAGCCAGCCTGGTCTACAGAGTGAGTTCCAGGACAGGCTCCAAAGCAATACAGAGAAACCCTGTCTCAAAAAACAAAAAGCAAAACAAAACAAAAAGCTGGAGAGGGGCTGGAAAGATGGCTCAGCAGTTAAGATTAGTTCTTCCAGAGGACTGGGGTTTGACTCCAAGTGTCCACATTGATATTGATGTCTTTTTTTATACTGTGAATATGTGCTGTTCTCAGTGGCTGATAAATAAAGCTGCTTTGGCCTATGTCAAGACAGGATACAGCCAGGAGATACAGATACAGAAGAAAGACACTAGACTAGAGTCTGAAAGACACTAGCAGCTGCCCAAGGAGCAGCATACCAGAGCACCCCCCTTTAAACACAGGCCACACATGGTGATACACAGATTAATAGAAATGGGTTAGTTTAATGTAACCACTAGCTAGTAATAAGCTTCAACTATCAGCCAAACATTTAAAATTAATATTAAGTCTCTGAGTGATTACTTAGAAATGGCTGTAGTACTGGGCGGGACAGTAAAGCCTCTGGTTACCCCAGGAGGCAGACGCATAGGCAGAGGGGCAGGGGCAGAGGGGCAGAGGGGCAGAGGCAGAGGCATTGAGGCAGACTGATTTCTGTGAGTTCAAGGCCAGCCTGGTCTACAGAGCAAGTTCCAGGACAGCCAGGGCTGCTACACAGAGAAACCCTGTCTCAAATCAAAACAAACAAAAAAATTTTCCTAGAGTCTGGCCCTGAGCAGTTTATGATATATTTAAGCACAGTATAACTTGCAAAAAAAGTTTTCTAGTGACAATTGTCACAACAAAACTTAAGGCATAACTACAAAATGAAAGGCCTTTGCAAAGTAGTCGTTTGTAAAGTACTGGTAACCTTTTCCATAAGAATGGGTTCTCTTGGTGGTGCATTCCTTTAATCCCAGCACTCTGGAGGCAAAAGCAGGCAGATCTCTTGTGATTTTCAGGCCACCCTGGTCTACACAGTGAGTTTCCAGGACAGCCAAAGCTACACAGAGAAACCCTGTCATGAAAAAAAAATCTATAAAAAAAAGGGGGAGGGGGTTCTATTGACTGAGAAGCAATGCTCACGAGTCTGGGATAAACATAATAGTCTGGGGCTGTTGTATGAGGCTTGCTCTACAGATAGCAAAAGATAATCAGATTATTAACTATATCCAATCCCAGTTTTCCAGGCAGATAATAAGTGTAAATCCCTTCCATTACAGAGAAAAGCTTTAGAGTTTAATATTCCTGGTTTCCCTACTGCTGTCTGTGAGCACAAAAACCTTATATTCTCTATATCCACCCACATCAAAAACTAATTAAGAAAATCTCCTACAGGTCTGCTTACAGTCCTATCTTATGGAGGCACTTTTTTCACAACTGAGGTTCCCTCCCCTCAAATAAAACTAGCTAGCACATTTTAAAAATTGTGCCTGGTGCTATAGGCCCTTAATACCCTCATTTGAGTAGCTAAGGCAGGAGGCAGGAGGTAGCTCAGCCAGGTCTACATAAAAATTCAAGGCCATCTTTTATTACAGTGTGAGACTTTGTCTTAAAACAAAACAGCCATGTGGTAGTCACACATCTTTAATCCCAGCACACAGGAAGTAGAGACAGGCAGATCTCTGAGTTCCAGGCCAACCTGGTCTACAGAGTGAGCTCCAGGACAGCCTCCAAAACTACAGAGAAACCCTGTCTTGGAAAAACAGAAAAAAATATAAAACAAAACAAAACATGAAGCTGGATGGTGGTAGTACTCACCTCTAATCTCAGCACTCAGAGGCAGAGGCAGATGGATCTCTGTGAATAGAGGCCAATCTGGTCCTGGAGCAAGTTCCAGGACAGCCAGGGCTACACAGAGAAACCCTGTCTCAAAAACAAACAAACAAAAAAACAAAACAAAAACATGGGAAAAAAAGAGTCCTGGTGTGATAGCACATGTCTGTAATCCTAGCACTTGAAATGTGGTCTGAATAAGAATAGCCTCTATAGGCTTATATATTTGAATGTTTGGTTGCCAGTTGAAGACTGTCTGGGAAGGATTAGGAGGTGTGGCTTTGTTGCAGGAGATGTGTCTCTAGGGGCAGGCTTTGAGGTTCCAAATGACTCATGGGATTCCCAGTGTGCTCTCTGTCTCCTGTGAGCTCTTAGCTGTTGCTCCAGCCACATACATACATACATGATCTTGCTCTATCATCATTAATTCTATCCCTCTGGAATCATAAACCCAATTATACTGTTTCTTTTAGAAATTTCCATAGTCATGGTATTTTACACATCAATAGAAAAGTAAGTCTGATATCTCATTTTCTATTCAATTGCTGTGACAAGACACTATGGCTAAGGCAACTAATAGAAGAAAGTGTTTAATGGAGGCTTACAGTTTCAGAGAGTGGACTCATGACCATCATGGCAGGGAAGATGAGAGTAGGCAGACAAGCAGCATAGCCCTGAAGCAGTAGCTGAGAATTTACATCTGATCCACAAGCACAAGACTGAGAAAGAGAGGCTAATTAGGAAATAGCACCAGCTTTTGAAACCCCAAAACCCACCCCTCCTCCAACAAAATCACACTTTCTAATCCTTCCCAAACAATCCCACCTACTAGGGACCAAGCATACAAATATATGAGCCTATGAGGGCCAATCTTAATCAAACCACCACACCAGTGCTATATGAGACTGTTTCAAATGAAAAGAAAGAAAGAAAGAAAAGAAACACATGTTTTTCTTGGGTAAAGGTATTGTGGCTTAATGATAAGACATTCACATAGACATAGCATATACAAATTCAAATAATAACTATAATGTCAATAGGGGCTGGGGATGATGCCCAGAGATAGAGCATTTGCCTACTGTGCACAAACACCTAGGTTCAATCCTTAGCACTGCAAGAGAAATGAATGAATAAACAATAAGTGAATAGTCAATAAACAGAAAATACTCTTAAAAACTCAAATTGTCCCCCCAAAAGTCAGAAAAGGAGAAAAAGATAAATAAAAATGGAGCAAACAGAGATCAGACTGTTTGACTTTTACATTATTCAATCCAGATAGGGTGTCAATGAGAAACCAAAGCAATGAAATAAATGTTTGTTTACTTATAAGGAAAGCTGCAACCCTGAGGCTTCCTGCAAAATTACAAGGCAGCTCCAGAAAAAGAAAAAAAAATTCCCCATCACTTAATTACTGCTTCCTTAATAGTGGTGAAGGGTCTTGTGAATCTTGTCACTGTCTGAGTATCCTGAATCTCCCAGGAGTTTCCTAAATCTTTTTTTTTTTTTTTTTTTAAGATTTATTTATTTACTATGTATACCATATAGGCCAGAAGAGGGCACCAGATCTCATTATGGATGGTTGTGAATCATCATGTGGTTGCTGAGAATTGAACTCAGGACCTCTGGAAGAGTAGCCAGTGCTCTTAACCTTTGAGCTACAGAGAAACCCTGTCTCAAAAAAATCAAACCAAACCCCAAACCCCAAACACACACACACACACACACACACACACACACACACACACACACACACACACACACACACCAAAAATAAACAACAACAACACTTGAGGCTGGCTTTGTTTATTGTTGTTTGTTTGTTTTTGGGTTTCTCTGTAGCTTTGGAGCCTGTCCTGAACTTGCTCTATAGACCAGGCTTTGAACTCACAGAGTTTCAGAGTGCTGGGATTAAAGGCATGCACCACCACCAACTGGCTGATGCTGGCCTTGTATAGCAAGTTCCTCTGAATGGAAACATTCCTTCTGGAGGAGGAATGTTTATAAAACAAACTAAGTAAACTTACAAGATTTAGGAAACTTGGAGCTGGAGAGAACAAATGGCAATAGCCAAAAAGTGGAAGCAACTAAGTCACTATCAGTAGACAAATAGATAAATACAACAAAATGTAACTCGGCCGTAATAATTGCCAGCTGGGGATGGAGCTCAGTTGATGAAGTGCTTGCCTATCATGTATAAAGCCCTGAGTTCCATTTCTAGCAGTGCATAAACCCTGTATGTATGTAGTATGCTCCTATAATCCCAGGTAGAGGCAGGAGAATTAGGAGTTCAAGGTCATCAGCTTCTGACTAGTAGGATAGTAGTAATGGCTGTAAGCACTGTGAATGCAGGCTGGAAAAATGGCTCAGCAGTTAAGAGCAGTCAGTCTCTCTTGCAGTTCCTACCACCCACACAGTGGCTCACAACCATATGTACCTCCAGTTCCAGGAGGATCAGATGCCCTCTTCTGACTTCTGTAAGCACTAGACATGCACGTGCTGCAAATGCATGCATGCAGGCAACAAGCATACACACACACACACACACACACACACACACATACACACACACACACACACACACACACAAATGTAATAAAAAATAAAATTAAAAAACCTACAGTGAAGCATGGGATGCTAGTGCACACCTTTAATCCCTGCACTTCGAAGACAAACACAGATCGTTCTCTGAGTTCAGGACAGTCAGGTTTATGTATAAAGACTCTATCTCAAAAAACAAAAAGCAGCCAGATGGTGGTGCACACCCTTAACCGAGCCCTTGGAAGGCAGAGGCAGAGGCAGGTGTATTTCTCTGAGTTAGAAGTCAGCCTGGTCTACAGAGTAAGTTCCAGGCCAGCCAGGACTGTTTCACAAAGAAACCCTTTCTGAAAAACCAAAAACCAACCAACAAAACAAATAAATCAACAACAACCAAAACAAGTACGGCATGATGGTGCCAGCCTGTAATCCCAGCACTTGGGAAGCAGAGGTACATGGTCTCAGTGAGTTCGAGGACAGTCAGAGCTACATAGAGATCTTGTTTCAAAAAACAAATAAACAGGTAAAGCATGGTGCTGCCTGTCTTTAATCTGTACTTGGGAAGTAGAGGAAAGAGAATCCATGCAAGTTTGAGGCCAGTCTAACTTACTTAGGGAGTTCCAGGCTTACCAGTAGACCCTGTTTCAAAACAGCAAAATCCAAATAACCCAAAAATCATGATAAATATTTGAGATGTGTATATGTGTGTGTGTGTGTGTGTGTGTGTGTGTGTGTGTGTGTGTGTGTGTGTGTGTAATAGTATCTATATGTGCAGTGTGGATTGGGTGATTGTGACCCTGTATAGTATAAGTGGGATATGAAGGTCTGAGCTACATAGCATGCACATGAAGAATGGGGGTGGGTGTGCACCCCTGTCTCTCTCTCTTGCATCCCCATCTCTTAGGAAGGCATCCACTTCATGTTTCCTTCCCAGGTACCTATAGGAACCAGGAGCACCCCCACCATCTTCCTCATGCCACACCTGCAACCACTTGTCCCCAGAGGAGGAAGACCTTTCAGACTGATCTCCAGTCTAGACTCTCTGGGCAGGAAGAGGAGACCTTGACTATTGGCAAGGTCCCTCGGCCTGGTCCACACCAGTATTGTTTTGGTTGCTGGCCTTGCAGGTCAAGGGAAGAAAACAGAAGAACAGGAAAAAAAAGGAGCTTGGCTTTAGGTGAATGAACAGGCTAAAGTCTGGGATTAGATCAAGCTAACTTGAACAGAGAGCCATAGAAAGAGGGGGAGCTAGTGAGTTTACAGGTGACAGGAGTCAGGTATGTGAGAGAGAGGACTGTACACATCTGGGTCCCTAAGCTCTCACTTCAGGTTCTTTCACATGGGAACTTGGAACGCTGAGCCTGCTATTTGTGCTCAAAGGTATGAGTCTTCATGCATGTTCTGTGAAGCATGTATTTGAGGGTATGTGTATGAAGAGAGAAACAGATAAGTATATTGGAGATCAGTCTGAAAGGTCTTCCTCCTCTGGGGACAAGTGGTTGCAGGTGTGGCATGAGGAAGATGGTGGGGGTGCTCCTGGTTCCTACAGGTACCTGGGAAGGAAGCTGGGTCACTTCTGGTACATTTGGTCCTGGCTTAGCCCTAGCCCCACCCCTTCCCTTCCAGTCCCTCATTTTTGGGCAGCCAGCCCTAATTAAGGAGGAATGGCTTGAATGATCCTGAGAGGTTCTCGTGTCCAGGAGACTGGCTTGGGTAAAAAAGGTAAGAATTTGCCATGAAAAGTAGTGTTTCTGGGTCAGGTCCAGCTATCTCCAGCCTCAGTTTCCCACTAAGGAGATGAGGTGCTGCGCTAAATAGTTTCCCACAGCACTTCCATACCAAATGTTTTAGCAAGGAGGAACAGACAAGACAGAGGTTGCTGCTGAACCAAGATGGGGACTGACCTAGGAAGCTTGGGGCAGAAAGGGAAATTGGAGGCCAGGAACTAACTTCCTGGTAGGTGGAGGAAGGGGGCCAGGGGAGGAGGCAGGCTAGGGGAGGAGCATGAAGGAGAAGAGGGGGGAAGTCTCCAGTGCAGGTCATTCCCTGAGGCTGGGTTGGGGCGGGGCCAACAATGGAGAGCCGATCCAAGCACTGGGCCACCTTCACGCTCCTGCCCAGAAGCGCAGGAGCTGAAGCAGGTAAGGGGCTGCAAAAGGACTCTTGAGAAGCACACTTGGTCTCTCTTGTCCAGTCTTAGTCCTCCAATGGTAGTCTAGTAAAGCTGCCGTCTAGGCGAGGGGGGGGGGGTCCTTAGTGTTTACCTCTGATGCCTAATCGGCAGTCTGGCTCTTGTGAGCTGCCTGGATGGAACCTGAGCTTTGTGTATTATTCTGTCTGACTATTCTTTATATCCCCTGCCCAGGCCTAAATATAGGTTGGACCTACATCGTGTGAAAGTACCTTTGGAGAGGCATCTGCCTCCTGGCACCTCTGTCCTGTGTGGTGAGCCTGGACAGTGGGGCTGGCCCCTGGAGTGGAGGCTGAGTTGGGCCCTGTAACAGGTGTACAGGTTACCTGCAGCCATCCCCACCATGCTCCTCGTGTCCACCATATCTGGTAAGGTTACAGCCACTGGGTTTTTTCTCCCCTTGCTTGGAAGAGCCAGGTGGGTTTGATGAAGCTGAAAAGGCCCTTTTTCTAAAACGTTTTTCCCTTTCTTGTGAGCTGGTAGGGTGTCAGGAGGGGCTGAAGGGAAGGGACTGCCTTCCAAACCACATCCTTTCTTAGAAGTCCCCTCTGCTAGAGTCCAGGAAATGGGCAGTAAGACCAACAAAGGGTTCAATTGCACAGGCCACTATCCCTGGCATTTGAACTTCCTCATTCTAGGGAGCCTACACAGCACCCTACTAAATTGTCCCTTGTCCCTCACCCTCTCCTAGCTGTGCCTGGCCTTCTTTCACCTCCTAGCCCTTCCAGCAACAGCAGCCAGGAGGAGCTACTGGATGACCGAGACCCACTGCTAGTCCGGGCTGAACTGGCCCTACTTTCTACCGTCTTTGTGGCTGTGGCCTTGAGCAATGGCTTGGTGCTAGGAGCGCTAATACGACGGGGCCGGCGTGGACGCTGGGCACCCATGCATGTATTCATCAGTCATTTGTGCCTAGCTGATCTGGCTGTGGCTCTGTTTCAAGTGCTGCCCCAGCTGGCTTGGGATGTAACTGATCGCTTCCATGGCCCTGATGCCCTGTGTCGGGCCGTCAAGTACCTGCAGATGGTGGGCATGTATGCCTCCTCGTATATGATCCTGGCCATGACACTAGACCGACACCGCGCCATCTGCCGCCCTATGCTGGCATACCGCCATGGAGGTGGGGCTCGCTGGAACCGGCCAGTGCTGGTGGCCTGGGCCTTCTCACTTCTCCTCAGCCTGCCTCAGCTCTTCATTTTTGCTCAACGTGATGTGGGAAATGGCAGTGGAGTATTTGATTGCTGGGCCCGATTTGCAGAGCCCTGGGGCCTTCGTGCCTACGTCACCTGGATTGCCTTAATGGTATTTGTAGCACCTGCCCTGGGCATTGCTGCCTGCCAGGTTCTTATCTTCCGAGAGATTCATGCCAGTCTGGTGCCAGAACCATCTGAGAGGTCAGGGAGGCGCCGCAGAGGGCACCGGACAGGCAGCCCCACCAAAGGAGCCCATGTATCAGCAGCCATGGCCAAGACTGTGAGGATGACACTGGTGATTGTGATTGTCTACGTACTGTGCTGGGCACCATTCTTCCTTGTGCAGCTGTGGGCAGCGTGGGACCCAGAGGCTCCTCTGGAAAGTGGGTGTGGGTGTGGCTAAGGTTGGGGGTGGGGGAGGTAAGGGCTTGGCCATACACATCCAAGTACTCGACTTGCTATCTTTAAGCCCTACTAGTGGGTTTACATGTGGTGCCCCCATGGCTTGCTAGCATGAGCAAGGCACACCCTGAGCTCCAACCTGGCCTCTTCTCTCCTTCATAGGGCCTCCCTTTGTGCTGCTCATGCTGCTGGCTAGCCTTAACAGCTGTACCAACCCCTGGATCTATGCTTCCTTCAGTAGCAGCGTCTCCTCAGAGTTGCGCAGCCTGCTTTGCTGTGCTCAGAGGCATACTACACCCAGCCTGGGGCCTCACGATGAGTCCTGTGCCACGGCCAGCTCTTCTCTGACCAAGGATACTCCTTCCTGAGCAGCCACTGGGCTCTTTCCATCTAAAGGCTCCCTGTAGCTCAGCTGACTGAGGTTGGCCCTGGGAGCACCAAGAGACGGGTACCCTGGCCATCCTTGATCCTCCCTAAGTTTTATCGTCCCCAGGTATGCAAGAAGGGATGTTCTAAGGCTATAAGGAAACCCTTAATTTGACTCCTTTGTGCCATACATGGGAAGAACCAGGATGGGGCTAGTAGAACTTCCTGTCATTCCTCCCTTCTGCCTATTTCCCTAATAAAAGTTGCAGTTCATTTTCCACATGGAAAAGGTTTCCTTGGATCAGGTAAATGGTGGGTACAGAAGCTGGAATAAAGACAAAGACCCCCACACCTATAGATGTACACACAGTCAGGAACCTATGATATGAGCAACCAAGATTACACTTTTGGGAACAGCTCCCCACATGACAACAGACAGCTCCATGTCAGAGGACCCTCTTTCCCAAGAGAAACTGTTGAAGCTGTTCACATTCTGTCTTGGCATCTGGCTCTAGCAGTACAGGCTCTGGGAGCTGCTCTGCATCTGACCTGTTTAGCCCCCCAAAACAGAGTGTAAGTTATTGCAACAGCAACCAGTGCATGGGTCTTTATGAATTGCTGCAACTTCCATTCTCCACAGCCACATCCCAAGGCTTCCCAGCAAAGGCACAGAGAGGCTTGTCTCTAGCCTCCTTCTTTTGATACTTTCCAAATAGTCCTAGAGCAGGGCTGTGGAGAGGCAATAGGCCTAGGGGGAATGGTGGGCTGGTGACTGCTGGAGTTAAGCTGCCTCATAGTGGCTTGCGAGTTGTGTCTGGAACCTGGGGGTGGGAGGCTGAGGGGGAAACTGGAGCCCCAAGTCCCCGGGAGAAGACTTTGTTTTTGCCGAAGTTGCTGCAGGCCAGGGACTTCAGGTTTCGAGTTCCTAGACTTGGGGAGGCTGTAGATGCTAGCCCATGTCCCTGGCGGACAGCAGCCTTTCCCAAGAGCTCCTTAAAAACAGAGTCCATGTTCTGCGCCACAACCTAGCAGAAAGGAAAAATGGACGGCTCAGAGAGTTTCCTCCACTCCCCAAACTGAAGCCTTGGTTACCATGCCACAGCCAGGTTCTCTCTCCAGGGGACATGGAAGAGACTGCCCGAACTTTCAGGCCACCTCCCCCACTCCATTCCAACTTCCTTCCTCTAATCACTTTCAGTGTGGCTTGTGGAGCAGTAACTTCTTGGTATGGCTCTGAAGAGGGGGTTCCTCTGAGCCCTGGGTCCCCCCTCTTCTCACCCTTACTTTTTGTCTGGCTAATATCACAGCTTCCATCCACAGTCTCTGGGGCTGTCAACATGCTGGTGACTCCCAGGTCAGTGTCTTTCCCTGGACCTCCAGCTGCCAGGCTTTAGTTCCTGTGTGTTTACCAATCTTCCCTAGGCTCCCTAGGCCTAGGAGTGGGGCCACTCTTCCTAAGACTTAGCACCTGTCTTCAGGGATTCCCTGCCCAGATCACAGTGGCTCAAAGGACCCACTGTATAAAGGGAACTCCCCAAGTTGTGCCACTCATCAGAGCCTTGTTCTGAGACTATTTCCTTCCTCAGTCAGCTGTCCCTCCTACTTCGCTATTGTCTTTCCTTTCACCCTCCCTGGCTGGCTAAGCACTTAATCCTAACTCTAGGTGCCAGCCTTGAAGTCTATCCTGGAACCCCTAACTCACATCAGCCTAAACAGCCTGGCTTCCCTCTAGCTCAAGAGTGTTTTGAGTCCCATACCACAGCTGGGCTGATGATCTTCTGCCCTCTCATCTCTGCCCTTGTGTCCCTACCCTGACCCTCCCATACTGTCTCTTCTCCCTTGTCCCCATGCCCCTCCCTAGATTGTGACTTGACTTGCTGGTACCAGGCGCCCCTGGACTGGGACCAAAGACAACAACGAGCTTCACCTTGGGAAAGGCAGAGAGTATGTAGAAGAGGCGCCCCCTGGTGGCCCCATAGCCAGTCCTGTCTCTTACCTTATCTATCTCCACATGTTGTTCAGGGGAGGTGGACACCAAACAGTATCGTCTGTGCCCAGAAGGGCCTACAGCCTCAAGTGGGGTGCCTATTTCCGTCCTATAAGGCACAGATAGGAATATTAGTGATGGTCCTGGGAAATCCATGACCTAATCTGGTACTGCCCATCTTACGTATAGCCTAGGAAAGAGGTGAGCCTCCATGGCCCCCAAATCCCTCTAGAACCTCTCCAAGTCACAAATAAGGCTGACTCTTTTCTGTCCACACAGTGTCCTTTATGCAACAACTCCCCCAATTCCGTGTGGCAAAAGCCTGAGCACACACCCAAAAGCTTAACAGTGCAGGTAGCCTCTGACCCATGGTGCCTGCTGCTTCGAATAGCACACATGAACTAAGAGGTCTTTCCAAATGCCTGTCTTCTCCTAGCTCATCAATTGGTAAACTCCGAGGCCAGGAAGCCTTTTGGATGGCTCACAGATTCCACCGTGGCCTGCAGACCAGCTGTCTGCTTCTCAGCCCTGGGAAGGGAAAAGGCTAGCTTGCTTTGGACTCTTTCCCGGCTGGAGCTTGGATGGTAATATCCCCTTACCCCAATCAAAGGAGAGTTGGAAATAGTTGTTCTTGGGTCCAACCCAGGCCTATAGACTGTTTCAGGGTTGGGGAGGGCAGCAACTTTGGTTAGAACAAGTCCTGTTTGAGCATGTAAGAATGACAGCGGCTACTGCCAGAAAGAAGACAACCTGGAGACTCTATGCCCACAGGTCAGGAGACCCAAGGCAGATAGAATGGGGCCCTCCCCAGGGCTGCAGCTCACTCACTCCTCAGGCAGTGTGATGTACTTATGGGGAATGAGTCCCTGCACACCAGCATGCTCCCCTCGCCACCAGTCACTTGATGCACGAGCATAGAGCCGTAGTACATCTCCTCGCTGGAATGTCAGCTCCTGGGCTGTACGGCCACTATAGGCAAAGCAGGCCACAGCCTCCACAACTCCCTCTAAGTCTGTCAGGAAGAGATGGTTAGGCTGAGGGTAGAGTGGGTACACAGATAAAGGATTGGGTAGAACCTTCCTGCTGAATGAATCCTTCCTTACCATCTTCCTGAGCTGTGGTCCCAGCTTCCAACTCCAGCTCCGGCTCCCCAACAAGGCTTTCCAACTGGCTATCCCTGATGTTTCAAGAGAGTAAGGCAGGCTTTCCTTCACTAGATTCCCTCTCCCCCAAAAGCCCCCAAAGCATACCCCAGGCAGCTGGCAGAAGGTGGTACCATGCACTTCTCATAGATGGGGCCTGGCAATATGGCCAGAGGTGGGAAAACTCGAGCTGGTTGTAGGATAAAAGTCTGCACCAGCTGGTTCACTCGACCCTGCAAGGCTACAGGGTCCTGCCCAGCAGGCACAGGCAACAGTGTGGGCCCGAAGCATACAGCCAGGTTGTAGGAGTCCATCATGTTCTCATCGCTGTACTGGGACAGGCTGGGGAAACATGCATGCCACAGGTAGGGAGTTACAGCACTAGTGACCCCTCCACTCCCAAGAATTGACTGGCTCCCCAGAAGTACTCACTGATTGAGGAAGGTAAAGAGATATCGCAGGACCACTAGCACAGGTCTGGGCAGTCTGGACAACAGATGGCTCACAGCCTCTACCCGCTCACCCACAGACTCCAGTTCTGTGGCCAAGGAAGCCCAAGATAGCAGACTGAGTAGAGATGCCACCACTAGCATTAGTGGGTGGCCCTCCTACCCAGCTGACCTCAGGCCTCACCTGCTGAAGTCAGAAGTTCATTAAACATGTCTAAGGGGAAGAGTGGGGGTTCCAGGCTCCGGAAGTACAACTTCAGTACCCCAGCCACTGAGTCTAGGTCATGAGCAGTACAACCGTTCACCAGAGGGTCCTCCCCTGTGTAGAGTAACATGGTAAAATGAGGTTACTTGTGCCTAATGAAGCCACTGCCACACTTATCTATCGGTCCTCACCTCTTTCAAAGGCATCTCGGATTTCAGAGATCCGGGCCTGGGCACCTGATACCCGGAAGATGCCTTCATGTTGTAGACCTGTGGAGAACAAGAAGCCAAGAGGCAGAATCCCCTCTCCTACAAATATCCAGTGCCAGGGGTGGCAGATGATAGGGTACACTTACCATTGAGGTTAATGAAATGAATACAGCTTTCCACTACAAGGGGCACAGGTTGGCCTGAGCTCTGGGGACAGAGAACACATTTATTTCACTGGGGACATACAGTAAGTCCCCTGGTCATTCTATCACTTTTCTCCTAATAGTACTATAGTGGAGTTCACTGGAACCTTTGTGAAGGATCTGATTTGCTGGTGCCATTAAAGTGGCACTTTCCCTTTTATTTGCAAATTGTTACAAGTGTAGGAAGGCAATCAAAATGCAGATATTGACCTTCAGTCAAAGAATACTGCAAACATTATATCTGTTCCTTTAAATGGTCTGATTTTTGGTTTTTCATATTTTTTAAAAAAGATTTATTTATTTTATGTATATACTATCTTCTAAATGCATGCAGGCCAGAAGAGGGCACTAGATCTCATTACAGATGGTTGTAGTCACCATATGGTTGCTGGGAACTGAAGTCAGGACCTCTGGAAAAATAGCCAGTGCTCTTAACAGGTGAGCCATCTCTCCAGCTCCCTATTTGTTTATTTTTTGAGACAGGGTTTCTCTGTATTGCTTTGGAGCCTGTCCTGGAACTCTTGTAGACCAGGCTGGCTTTGAACTCACAGAGATCTGCCTGCCTCTGCCTCCCAAGTGCTGGGATTAAAGGCATGATCCACCAACACCTGGCAAATGGTTTGATTCTTATGAATGCTCTAGGTATATAATGACACAATTGTAAATGACACTGTTATTTTTCTTCCCTTCCTTTTGAGACAGCATCTCATTAATCCCAGGTTGGCCTACAACTTGTTATATAGCTGAGGCTACTAGCCTTGATCTCCTGATCCTCCTGCCTCTACCCATTAAGTGCTAAGATTACAGGCTGCACAACCACGCCTGGCTCTTTCAGATCTCTGCTGCATTCTTTCTTCTTCGTTTTTTTTCTATTTAAAATTGTCAAGGTCAGGGGCTGGAGAGTGGCTCTGTAGCTGGGAGCACTGGCTGCTCTTCCACAGAACCCAGGTTCAATTCCCAACACCCACATGGCAGCTTATAACTGTCCATAGCTCCAGCTTCAGGGGATCCAGCACTTTCACATACATACATGCAGACAAAACACAAATGCACAGGAAATAAAAATAAACATGTTATTTTTTAAAATATTAAAAAAAGAATTGTCAACATCATATAGGCCAGAAGTATGGCTTATAAGCATCTTGTGCTGTCCTAATCATGGGGGGGGGACTCCCAACACCTCAACCCTAAAAATGTTGCAGCCCCAGGTTTTCTTTTTTTATTTTTAAGTATATTTTTTAATTTTTAAAAATTTTATGTGCATTGGAGTGCACCACGCCTTTAATCCTAGCACTTGGGAGGCAGTTTGAGGCCATCCTGATCTATAGAGTGATTCTGTCTCAAAAACCAAAAACCAAACAATTATAAAAGAAATAGTTCCTTTATATAGGTGCAAGCCACTAGGAAGCCCAGGGTAACCTCAGCAGCACTCACAAATGGACTTCATAGTAAGAAGCACTTGAGTTCTATCTACCTAGGAAGGTTGGGACTAGAGAGCACTGGGATTAGGCAGTTTCTTGGGCCACCAAGGCTACAAAAAGACCAGAAGGGACAGAGATGGCCTCCAATGAGTTGGAATGTGGGGCAAAACAAATACCTGGATAAACTTCTCCAGGTCACCTCCAAAGAGTCTCTGATTACACTGGGATGTAGGATGGGGGTGGTGGCTCTTGTGGAATATTCTCTCTGTGCACTGGGTCCTGAGAAGAATGGGAACTGCATTTTAGGGGAACAAGACATAGAAAAGTCTTCCTATCCTTAACACAGCCAGGCCACAGGGTGCTAGCAGTACTTCTAAATAGGCCAGTACCTCATCAAGGACTCACCAACATGTTTTTCGCTCTTCCTTGTCACCTGGAAAGGAGTAAATATTGGTCTGTCTCTCAGACTGGGGAATTTTCATTTAACCCCAGACAGAGAATTGGACTGAAAGCTCAGGATAGTCAAAGAACCAACGGGTAGGAGAGAAGTCGGCACCTATGCTGTTAGTTCTGGTATGCCAAACAACCTCTCTGGTTAAGGAGGAGCATGGGCCATATCAGAGGGAGAAGGATAGGGGCAGCTTTGGGTCCTAGAGAGAGGGTGTGTCTGGAGCAGTAAGTACCTCGTTGTATGGCCTCCTGTAGCTTTTCATGCTTGGCCTGCAGCTTGGCAAGAATGCTCCGGCCACTCAGATACTCCTGCAGCTTCTGGAAAGCCCAAAGAAGAGTCCCTAGTTTGAACCTAAGTGCAGTCCCTTTTCCCTCTGTTGCCCTTTGTGGCTTTGTCCCGCCTGTCCAGCCCCACCGTAATGTAGAAGGTCTCTGTCTCCTGCTGCTGGCTCCGTCTTCGGCCTGTTTGTCTGGTGCCTGGGTCTGAGCTTGTGGATTTGAGGGACTCAGTGGAGGGGCTGGCCTGAAAAGAGTCCAACATGTCCCCATCCTCTGATGCCACCACCTCTAGCAGAGCCTGAAGTGTTGCCTTCAGTGTCTTATTCACCTGAGGGGACAGTGCCAGGGCAGTGAGTAGAGAACAGGGTTGGGGGGAAGGGGGAGCCTAAATCTGCAGAAAGAGGAAAGGAAAGCTACTGCCAGCTAGGAAGGAACTGTCTGGGCAGCTGAAGCTGAGAGAAAGGTCTAAGGCCTGTTCCCACCCCAGGCTCAGTCATTCATGCCTCTTCTGTCTCGACTGTCTTTTGGTTCAGGCGACTCTGGATGTTTTGGGCTCTGGGCAAAATTTCATCCCGAAGTTCCATCTCAACCTGGATCTCAGCCACCTGCAAAGGGTAGTACCAAGGACTGAGGACTAGGCTAGGGCACAGAACTCAGATGAGGTAGCCAGGATATTAAACAGGGTATATATCTGTTGCTTGCCTCCAATTCCTGAGTGTTAGGGTAACAGGCATTCACCACCATGTCAGGTTTATGGGGTGCTGGGGATAGAACAAAGGGCTTCCTGCATGCTAGGTAAGCGGTAAGCACTCTACTAACTGAGTTACAGTGGCAGCCAAGAATATAACTTGTGTCTTCAGTAAGTTTCAAATACCAATACAAAGGAACACATAAAGTCTAAGCCATATGAAAAAAGGACATATGCTGCTAGATGAACCTTGAGGAACAGAGTGAACCAGTCCCTCTAAGACAAATGCTGTATAAGCTCACTACTGTGAGAGACCTTTATGTGTCAATGCTATAGTCAAGTTCACAGAAACAGCAAAATACTAGGTTCCAGAAGCTGGAAGGAGAGCAATGGAGACCTAAATATTTAATGGGGACAGATTCTGTATAAGAAAATAAGCAGTCTAAAAACAGACAAGCTGATATTCACATAGCAATGGAAATGTGCTTGACATCACTGAACTTGGCACTTGAAAATGTCAGAAATAATATATTTTATCTTTAATCAATTAAAAAATGAGATCTATTGGGCTAGAGAGATGGCTCACAGTTTAGAACACTTGCTGTTTACCCAAGGACCCAAGTTCTGTTTTCAGCATCCATGTTAGGTGGTTTACAACCACCTGTAAACTATAGCTCCAGGTTATCTACTCTCTTCTGACATCCACAGGCGCACACACAGGTGGCACATATATTCACACACATACATACACATAATATTTTTGAGACAGGGTTTCTCTGTGTAACAACTTTGGCTGTCCTGGAAGTCACTCTGTAGACCAGGCTGGCCTCGAACTCACAGAGACTCACCTGACTCTGACTCCTGAATGTTGGGATTATAGGCATGCAATACCACCGAGTGGCTATATACACATAATTAAAAATTTTTGTTGTTGGGGTTGGAGAGATGGCTCAGAGGTTAAAAGCACTGTCTGAACTTCCAGAGGTCTTGAGTTCAATTCCCAGCAACCACATGGTGGCTCACAACCATCTGTAATAAGATCTGGTGTCCTCTTCTGACCTGCAGGTGTACATACAGTACATATAGGCAGAACACTATACATAATAAATAAATAAATCTTAAAACAATTTTTTTTTGTTGTTACTGTTGTTTTGTTTTTTCGAGACAGGGTTTCTCTGTGTTATAGCCCTACTGTCCTGGCACTCAATCTGTAGACCAGGCTGGCCTCAAACTCACTGAGATTCCCCGTGCCTCTGCCTCTAAGTGCTGGGATTAAAAGCATGTGCCATCACTGCCTGGCAGTAAATTTGTTTTTAATTCAGCAAAGAGTTGTAGAACATTCCAAAAAAAATCTCTTTTAATAGAAATGGGAAAAAGGAAAGAGAAAACAGGAAATTGGAGAATTGATCAACATCAAGCCTGCTACTAGAAGAGAAAATGGATCCCCAAAGCAGAACATCATGAAGTTTTACATCAGAGGAGAAAGACTATTCTAAAGTTCATAAAATGAGGACAGACATCTAATTAGAAATGATGCTGCATGCTGGGTATGGTGGCGAATCTCTAAGTTTGAGGCCAGCCTGATCTACAAAGCAAGTTCCAGGACAGTCAGAGTAGTATCTCAAAAAAATCAAAGAGAGAGACAGACAGACACATAGAGAAAGACAGAAAGAAATGGTGCTGCATGCCATATTTCCTCCCAAGTGTTTATTATGAAATTTGTTGTTATCAGTTTTCCTGTTTGTAGATAGATTTTTAACACTGAAGCCCAGGCTGTGGGCTTCATTATGTAGCACAGGCTAGACTTAAATTTAGGATAATCCTTCTGCCTTAGTTTCCCCAGTGCTAGGATGACTGGCATGCACTACCATACATGGCTACAGTTTTCAACATACAGTGTATGGGCAGCCAAGGTGAATATCTGGATTGCTGTGGTTGCAGTGTGTTTAAGGGCATCCCCTGAGTGAACTACTACAACAAACTGTTTTAATGGGCCAGAAGCCATGAAATGAAGTGCTGATAAATAGGGACCTTCAGCATCCTGGAATTTGTTTTGTTTTAGCAAAGTATAAATAATATGACTGACTCACATTAGCATAAAGTACAGAGAATGAGAAGCCCTTTGAAGTCATGCTTGGGCCTTAAGGGTAGCAGGAGTGGAATAAACTGACCCTCACCTCATCACCTTCATGGGGCTGGTAGTCGAAATGTGGAGGGAGACAGAAGGCCAAGGCATGAACCTCAAGCACTTTGGCCTTGTCCCCTGGAGGATCCAAGGCCTCCAGAGTTTCTTCCAGGCTGCCCAATCCCTGCATCTGGGAGGCCTGGGTGCGGTTCTCAGCAGCTGTATAGCTCCGGAGGGCCTGCCCCAGGGCCAAATGGAAACCTGTATCACAGCACTGGGAAGAAGCAAGTAGACGCTGTTGTGGGCCTGGAGCCAGAGCCATTGGCTCAAAGCATTTAAGCTCAATGCCATGATCCCACTTGCCTGCATACAAGACTTACATCCATGAGGTCCAAGATATCCTGCAAGTAGTAGTTGCTGACGGCGGCATTGACACTGGCCAGGCTGAGCAGGTACTCGTTTCGGGCCTTGGTGCACTTAAGTTTATGCTCCAAGAACTTGGCCTGACGCTGCTCAAGACACCAAGGAGACCACTTTTTCCCATTCCCTCTGCCAACAAGTATGCCCAATGTGCCACAGATCCCTTATATTTAATATAACATGAACCTTTTTACACTGCCACACACCAACCCATGGTGCACCCTCAGTGCTCAGCCCTACTGTGCAAAAGGTCTCCCACTCAATGCCCAGAACCTGCCTTGACTCCCTAGTTCTTCACTGGCAACTTTTGATCTCTTGTCAAGGCCTGATTCCCCTACCCCTTGCCTTGGTTTGAGTTCCCAACATGCCTCATGTCATTCTCCAGAGAAGTAGAAGCAGATGACTAAGTAAAAGGCATTCATATTCATGTAGTGATATATTATTTATGATATATTAAGGCTTGCCTGAGGATTCAGAAAAGCAAAGTCAGCCTCAAGCTATAGAGATCAGGCAGTGGTGACACACACCTTTAATCCCAGCAGCCAGAAGCTAGGAGGTGGTGGTACACACCTGTAATCCTAGGACTCAGGATTAAGAGAGAGCTGGACCTCTGTGAGTCCAAGGCCACCCAGCTCTCTGCAAGTGTGAATCTGTCTAAAAGAGAATTACAGCTCACACCTTTAATCCCAACATTAGGGAAGTATGTAAGACAGAAGCAAGGTCTTAGAGAGGCATTCGTCCTCCAGCCACACCGAGGAGAGGCAGCAGTTTGAGACTTAGTGAAGAGCTCGTGAGTGGATTAGCCCTTGCAGCCTGAGCTAGAGGCGAGAGCTAGTGGCCAGCTGCTTTGTTTCTCTGATATTCAGCGTGAAGCTTGAAACCCAGTATCAGTCTCTGGGTCATTTATTTATTTGTGTTACATATTCAACCCCCATGATGGAGGTATCAGCCAAGAAAATATATGAGAAGGCCACTTAGGTTCCACATGGGGATGGCACAAAACAAAAGCCATTGCCCTCAGCCCCACTTAGCTTGGAACCACTCTATTCTCTTCATAGGGTTTCCTTAAATGCTTCTCCAGAAATGGCACCCAGTCCCTCACTCATCCTGATATCTCATGCTCCTAAAAATGTAGAAGCTAGCTAGGAAAAAGTCTTCTAGGATAGAGTACTACAGCTCTCTGCTCCAGCAAGACTGTGAGACAACATGCTTGGAGCATATGTAATAAAAATCAGTCTGTCATACAGTATGATTGTCTTTACCCATCTTTCAGGTCTCTTGAAATGTCTATAGCATTGTCTTTCCATATCCCAGAGCCATCAGGTCTGACCAGAAAGAAAGAATCTTGCTGGAGGCCTATGGCTCTTCCCTCCCACTCTTTTGTTCCATAGACAGCCTAGAGCTTGTAGGAACAAAGGCCAGAGCCAGCAGATCTGTACAGAGAGGGGTCCCATAGCTGTCCAGGCCCACCTTTTCCACTAGCCGCCCTCCTTTCTTGAGGGAGCTCTTTCGGAGGGGTCCTGTCTCATTAGTAGTAACAGTAGTCGTGGTGCAGCTAGCAGACGCAGCAGTGGTGGTGGGCAGGGCACTTCGGCCTGATCGCTTCTCCTCTTGCCGCTCAGCTTCCCGGAGTTTGGCCTCAGCATTCATGCTCTCCAAGTGGTACACATGATATGTCTTCTTGGTCTGCAGGGAAGCCCAGGAAAGGCAGCCCTGCTGAAGGTCATGACTAGGAACAGTAACCCTCAACACCTCTGGGATTTAGATCTGATGGTTGGGCCATTTTACCAAAGTATGTTGTCATCTTAACTACTCTGTCCGCAGAACAGATAGAGGTCCATGCCTGTTGCCCCGCCTCCAACCCCAGACTCAGTTAATCCCTGAGCACCCATTCTCTTGACCCTGACTTGGAGATACAATGGCTTGGGGATGTTCCTGCTTTCCCCTGATCAGCACACAGTAGGTCCTGCTTACTGTCTGGAGTTCTGAGACCACCTCCAGTAGCTCATCCTGCAGCTGCTGCACCAGGTCCTTACTCTAGAAATGAAGGGGTATGTATGAATATAGCATTGTCCTTCCATCACCCTGTGATAACCCATTCCACCTGAGATTTGTAGAAGCCAACCTTGGGCTGCAACTTCCACCCAGCATCCCATGCCTCTCATTCACAGTGCCTCCAGATAGGTGTGGGCTTTGTTAGATCCTGGGGCTCTCCACAACTTGTGTGACTCTACCTTTTTGACTATGCGTCCCACATCCTCAGCAATATAATTCAGGCGTTGAGCTAGTGGTCCAGCCAGCACCTCACTGAGGGCAGCACTTTCACGACTCTGCTGTCGAGTATGCTCCAGCAACACAGCCCAGCAGTGCAAGGATGACAGGAGAGTCGGCTCCTTCCTGTAGCAGAGGAATATTCAGACCAGGGAGCCTAGGCATCAGGCCCTGCAAGGCACTGCTGCCAGCCACTGTGGTACCTACTGGAAGCTTTGCTGCTCCCGGCTGCTGCCCCCCAGGCGACCACTGCGGCTGGCAAAGCGGTCAGCCAACTTGTCCAGACCCCGAGAGTATTCCAACTCCACCTCTGCCCGGCGCCGCATGAACTCAGCTAGCTCTTGCAACAAGTCTCGACGCAGCTCTCCCTGAAGCTCCAGGCAACGGAGTTGGTCATTCAATTGCCAGCGCATCCCTGCAGATAAGCACAGCAGGAACCAACCAGGGCAGTAAGAGATAGAAGAGGCAAAGACAGACAGATAGCCATTCTGTCCACAACAATGGCTCCTTGGTACATAACCGAGGTAAAAACTGGAACTAAATGCAAAAAAAAGAAGTGTACCCTGAAGCATGGTACTCAGGCTCAGTAGGCCTTGTGCACTTGGGATCGGCCCTAAGGGAGAAAACTCTGTGCTGTGGCTTCTGAACAGACATAATAAACTACTCAGGGGTAGGACTCTGTGGCACTTGGCCAAGCCTTCAGGGACTTCTGGCCAAGTCAAACCAGTCTCATAGTAAGGGCAATGGCCAAGTGTTCCTGTCAAGGTGGATAAGTGAAGGGAGGGGGGGAGTGGCATAAGTTTTCTGTCTGTGGTTTTCTACTGGCAGTTACTCACCCCAGGGTTTTTCTCTCTGTTCTACAGGGGAGTCATAGCTGATGGCCCCACACCACCACAGGCCTTTTGACATCTTATCTCTGGCTCAATTTAGCAATACTTCTTCCCTCACTCATATCTCAAGCAAAAGCTGCCTGTCCTGCAAGCTGTTAGTAACACTCACCCCCCCCACCAGGCTGAGGGCCTAGATGAGCACCACAACCGGCACATCAATACCATCAAGCACAAAGACACACTGTCTTGGCTTCTAGTAAGTGGGATGTCCACAGATAGGTCTTCAGCCACATCCATAGAGAAGAACACTAATTGATTTCTTCATTTAGTAGAATGGTGACTCCACATTTATTTCCAGGCATATTCTAGGCAGTGCTTGCTCTTTTGGAGCTGGGACCATAGTGGGGGGACAGACAGCATGGGAAAAGAGCAATGGCAGAATAGAAAAGGAGCCATGGTAGAACAGAAAAGGAAATATGGTAGAATGACCAGGAGCAATGATAAGTGCTTATAAGATGCAAACACAGGCAAAATGTGGTGATGCACATGTGTAATCCCAATACTCAAGAAGTAGAAGCAGAAATATCTAAATTTCAAGATCATCTTTGGGTGAACTGTGAATTGAAGCTTGCCTGGGATACAGGGGACACTGCCTTTAAAAAAAAAAAGTACACAAAAAGCAAGGGGAGGCAGGTGGTGGTGGTGGTGGTGGTGCACGACTTTAATCCTAGCACTAGGGAGGCAGAGGCAGGTGGATCTCTGTGAGTTTGAGACCAGCCTGATCTACAGAGCAAGTTTCAGGACAGCTAGGACTGTTACACAGAGAAAACCTGTCTCAAACAAAACAAAACAAAACAAACAAAAAAGCAGTGATGTTTGACATTAATGCCAACACTCAGGAGGCAGAGACAGGCGGATCTCTGAGTTCCAGGCCAGCCTGATCTACAGACTGAGTTCCAGGACAACCAGAGCTATTACATAGAGAAACCCTGTCTCAAAAAACAAAACACAAAACAAAAACAAAAAACAAAAAAGAAGGAAGGTTGAGGAATCAGGGAGGACAGGAGAGGAGCAGATAAGTAAAAGTTTATGGTTCAGAATTCCAGCTGGATGCCCAAGAAGAGATAAGTCAGAGAGTCAGGGGGTAGAGCCCTGAGAACTCATTTCATTTTCAGTGTCCCTCTGGCTACTGTGTAGAGCTCAAGGCGCAACTACTATACTTGACACTTGTCTAAGGATGGTGGGTACTGGGGCCAGTCTGAAAGGCAAGCTCCAGGGGTAGCTGCTCAAAAGAAATCCACTGTAAAGAGATCTGTCTTGACAGAGACTTTCCTAGGACTATGAGAGAAAAGGCCTCCTTAAGTATCTCCTCATCTCCCCTTCTGATTTCCTTTCTTGGTGTGTTCCCTGTCTGCTCTCAGACTCTACTCTATGGTGGGACTTCTTTTCCGGAGTCCAAGTGCCTGCATGGCCTACTCATCAGCCTTCCACACCACCCACTGGACTCTCTCTCTGGCGGGCTTTGGGGCATACCTTTAATCTGGTCATTGGAATTGCTAAATTTCCATCAAGAGGATAAGTTAGACAGAAGGAAGTTGGTATGTGTATATGTGGAAACTACCAACACTGAAGTCAAAGCAAAGGCCAAAATGCTAAGTGTCACTGTCACCAGCCTCCTAAGGCTGAAGTAATATGTGCCAACCACTGGTAGGTATGAATGCTAATGCTGCTGATGTCAAATCAGGAGAATCTTCAGTAAATGAAAATAATAGGTTTTCAAGAATGGCAATTTAAGTTCATTCCAAGCATGCCCTTCCTTGTAGGCTGCCCTGCCCTCCAAAAACAATATGCTACCCAAGGAGAGACCTATTATAGCTGCACAATGCCAAGTGCAACAGCAGACCACAGTATCCTGTGGGTTCTCCACCAGTAGCAACAGCACCTCTGGTTCAGAACATGCCCACCAGCCGCTGTCACAGAGGTATAGATTGCAAGCTAGTTGCATCTAAGGTCTAGAGAGAGCGGGAAACTCCTACCAAAAGTCAGTCTCCAGGTTGTGCCATTGCAGAGCTTTCAGATCTCAGCTCAAACAACCCTGATCTATCAAACTAGCTTTGGCCTTTGTCTGTCCTCATGTGTTCTTTGCACCTTGGCTGTCCTTGGCAGTTGTTACTACCATACATGAAATCAGCTGTGTGCAATTTTTCTCTTCTGTGAACCAGCAAGGGCAAGGACTGCTTCTCTTCTATAAAATAAGAGTATTTCCAGAATCCAGGGCAAACATATATTTATACATAGACCTGGCAGCTGGGACTTGTCATCCCAGCCCTGGAAGGGTGAAGCAGAGGATACTGCAAGGTACAGACCAGCCTGAGTAAAATAATAATTTCAAGACAAGGCTGCATACCAAGCTCCAGTCCCACCCACCCACCCACCCAAACAAAAAACAGCTGACAAAAGGTGTAAGAAATCCTTCATATTTGCATTGCAAAGCAGCGACCCAGGCCCCTCCAGCACTTCCTGTGAGCCAGGCATTCACTCTCACTTCTGCTGACCAGCAGAGTAGAATAGATGGCCTCCAAACGAGACTATGCTGACCTTTCAGAATTTAAAGTGTCAAGACAGGGCTGCTGTTCCAGCATAGTTGAAAGACCTTTTTTCTTTTCGAGAGAGGAACATGAGAAATAAAAGCCACAAAACCTGGACACTCTGAATAAGCAAGGGACATCTTAAAGACACTGTTGTGACAAGCTCCAGTTTCTTGCTGGGAACTAACTGGCCTGTGTTTGTTGATTGAAGTGATTGGAGACTTTAGCTTCAGGACAATTTTTTGTTTGTTTGTTTTGTTTTGAGACAGGGTTTCCCTGTAGCCATGGCTGTCCTGGAACATTCTCTGTATATACCAGGCTAGCCTCGAACTGTGTCTCCCAGAGTACTGGGATTAAAGGCATTCGACTCCACCACCCAAGCTGCTTCTTGAGATTTTGAGGAAGTAGGATGGGGTCATTGTCTCCACCTGCTGGCTCACCCTCTGCAGTCACCTCAAGCTGGCTCTGGATACCAAGATGAGGACTGGGTCAAATTTTCAAAGGCACCTATGTTCACTGCAGCAGCAACACATCACTAAGACATACTTTGGTATAAGTTGCTTGCACCAAATAAGTTCAAATCTACAGGTCGGAAAATTCCAAAGGTCATTTCATTCCTCTTCTTGGGAGCTGTTGTGCTATGTGGCACTGCTTTTCTGAGCTTGTATCCACAATAGGTAAAATATAGAGCCATTGAGAGTGGTAATGGGACTCAAGATATCTGGAAGCAACAAGAAACTAGGGGTGGGTTAGATGCTGCTTCCTTTCCTGTGCAAGAGTTACTTACCTACCACACCCTGAAGTAATGAAGCTGTCAGCTAAGAACTTACAAAGTTCATTTGCATGTGATTTGCATAGACTTGTTTGCCAGAACTCAGAGGTCTAACAGCCTTAAGGCTGTAAAGTAAGCCCAGTTGAGTTTCTCTAACAGATATTGAGTCTTCTAGTCTGACCCAGAGCCAACAACCCTAACCTGCAAATTACTTCAGTGTCAAAGGGAGGCGAAGGTGCTAAGGCTTCATGGATTCTAGTGATGTTGAGAGTGAGGTGTTAGGCCACCAGCAAAGCCAAGGTGGCCCTTACACTCCAGCTAGAAAGCCACCTTCAGTCTGCCCTTCCCTCAGGCTACCAGAGTCATTGCTGCCTGAGTGAGCAGCCCGCGACCCAAGTTGAGTAGGGGCGGGAGGGGCATGGGCAGGTAGTTGAGGGGCCAAAGAGGCTCCATGAAGCAGAGCCTTGTGCTCCCTGCTCCACCTCGTTTCAGGGGTATCTGAGGATCAGCAGCGGATACTCGGGGTCTCCGCAGTGAACCAGGCCTGATGTGCCCTCTCACCTTTGACTTGTGCCTCATACTCCGTCTGCAGCCCCCGCTCCCGCCGCAGCTTCCCGTGCGCAGCCATGACCTAGGGCCGAAAGCGCCTTCGAGTCCTGATGCTCCCACGCGGCAGCAGTGAAGCGAGACCGCCGAGCACAGGGAAGGGGGGCTCCAAGGCCAGCACCATCCGCCAGCTCTGCCCCGCCCCGCCCCGCCCCGCCCCCACACGGTCCCTGATGGGGCGGGGCGATTTGGACCCAGAGCTGCCTGTTGCCCTGGGTGGAACTCATAAGGACTAGGCACCCCTTCACAGGCGCAGAGTTCTTAGACAGGTTGTCTCCCTCCTTTCTCTGCCTCTCTTCCTAGATCACCTTGAGCCCTAAGACTCAGCATGAGGCAGCCAATGCAAGAGAGCCCCAACATGCCTGCAGAAAGCTATTTGTGGTCCCCAATGTCAGAGCACACTCCTATGGCTACTGACCCTCACTCAACACTAGTGAACAATGGCGCCATAGCTGCTCCAGGCCTAAGACTTCCCCTAGGGGCCTGCCTCCCCCCAGCCTCTGGACATCAGATGCTACCCTCATTCCTGGAGTCACAGCTCTGAGTGAGGCCTAAGGGAGTCCAGACAGCTGATGGGAAGTTCCCCAGAGGACTTCAGGCCTCTGTTCCCTCTGGGCCCCCTGAGGGGGAGGGAGCAGGGTTCAGCTACAGTTCCCCTTCTACTGAAGTCCGAAAGGAAAGAACTAGCCTCATTTCCCCATAGGTAGTTACCACTTCCTGCTGCCGGAAGAGATTCTTTTTGTCTCTTTTCCCTTACATCTTGAATCTATAGGGACCTATAGTGGTGGGAGCTCTGAGACAGCCTAGGAACAACTACTATTGCCTTCTTTATCCGAGGATAATGGGGATTTACTCTACCCCCACCAACTCTTAAGCCAGAGGGCAAGACCTACTCACCAATTTGTGATATTTTGTTTTGAGATCGGGTCTCAAGCATAGGGCCTCACTCTGTAGCCCTGGCTGACCTGGTACTCCTTACACAATCCAGGCTAGCCTCAAACTTGAGGCAGTTTTTCTGCCTTTGCCCCAAATGCAGAGTTACAGGTGTGTACAATCACACCAGGATTCTCTACTAAATTGGGAAGGCAGGAGGCAAGTGATAAGCCACCTGTCTTCAGTTCCATGGAGAGAAAGCCCTGGGGTATACAGATAGTGAGAGGCAGACAAGGAACTTAGGAGACATGCCTGAAGGTACTAAAATGCAAAAGGAGTCCAGATCTGCATGCATGGATGTCAAAGTGCATGTGAGCACATGTGACACTGACCTGGAGATCTGGTAGGAGAGGAAGGCTCTTTTTGGTTTTTTGAGACAGGGGTTCTCTGTGGCTTTGGAGCCTGTCCTGGAACTCACTCTGTAGACCAGGCTGGCCCCGAACTCACAGAGATCTGCCTGTCTCTGCCTCCCAAGTGTTGTAATCAAAGGCGTGTGCTACCAATGTCTGGCTTGAGAGGGAGACTATTCTGACCCTTCAATTGTGTGCAATTGATTCTCTTAGCCAGAAAAAAAATTACTTAGTTCTTTAGTTCTTGACCTGTACTTGCTCCCAGTACCAAAGCCCTTCTCTAAGATGCTGCCAGGTTCTCGAAGATCCTTTAAGTAAAGGTGTGGACTTCCAGAAGCTGGTATCAGAAGTAGCAATGTTGGAATTCTCCATCAAATCAAGCAAGCCTGTATCTCTTCTCAGAGCACATGAATGGGCATCAATCCATGTGAATTTGTTTTGTCAGGAGATACTTATTCCAACAGTGCCTCATAGTAAAGGAAACCAGACACCTATGCCCTTATTAGTTAAAACAACCTGCCTTCCATTCTGTATGAGCCTTGACCAATCCTCAGGAGTCTATCATCCACCTAACAGAGCCAGGCCAGGGCAGGATTCAAGAATCAGGTAACAAGAAATGGCTGCAGAACTGAATGCTCTCAGTTCTGACTCCAGGAATCTGAATGGTGCCCCATTCAGCCACTTGGCATGAAATGGAATGAAAAGCAAAGCAGAAAACTTGAGTGATTTCCCTGGCTCTTAGGACACTTGTTTGGCATGAATGAAACTGCTTTCTGTATCTTTAGCTCCTGTTCCTGTTTTTTTGTTTGTTTTGTTTTTTTGTTTTTGAGACAGGGTCTTACTATGTAGCCTTGGTTGTTCTGGAACTCACTATGTAGAATGGACTGTCCTCAAACTCATAGGAATTAACCTGCCTCTGCCTCCAGAATGCTGGGATTAAAGGCATATGCCAGCACACCTGGCATATTCCTTTTTGGCTTTAAAAATCTAATTAGATTTATATTCATTTAATTTTGTGTGTTCTGCTTGTATGCATGCATGTATGTGCAATTTATGTGAGTTTGTTTATGTGTGTGTGTGTGTGATTGATGCCCATAGAGAACAGAAGAAGGTCTCAGATCCTAGATACTAGAATTAAAGAGGAGTATGTGGGTGCTGGGAATTGAACTCAGATCTTTTGCAAGAGAAACAAGTGCTCTTAACCACTGAATCTTCTCCTTAGTGCATTTCTTTTTGGCTTTTTGAGAGAGTCATTTAGTAGCTCTGGTCAGACTGAAATTTGCTATGTAGACCAGGCTGTCCTTGGATTTCAGAGATCTGCTTGCTCCTGCCTCCCAGTGCTGAGACTAAAGGCATGCACCACCACCTCACCTGGCTAGCTCTTTTAAGAATCCAAAAGCCTCAGGGGAGGGTGAGAGTGGGTGAGTAGTGGCTCAGAGGCAAGCTAGGGTTGCAGGGTGACTTCCAGGCCAGCCTAAGCTACAGAGGGAGACCCTGTCTCAAATCAGATAACCTGGGTGAGGTGATGCTCATCTAGAGCCAGAGCTTGGTACTATATATGGAAATTATGTCAAAACAAACAGACAAACAAACAAACAGAAACAAAACCTAACAAGATAGGCAATGGAGATGGTTACACAGTGGTTAAGAGCTCTTCCAGAGGACAGAATTCTTAAGACTCCAAAGGCAGATCACAACTACATAATACTTCACTTCTAGGGGATCTAACATCCGTTTCTGTATTCCATGGAACCTGTACACATACACATAGATAGAAAAATAAATATTTACAAAGAGAGCTAGATTTTTAAAGGGACTGAAGCTACAAGATTATTTGTGATAGGGTCTCACTTGCAGGGCAGTCAGGCACACAACTGTTTACATTCAACATGAAACCATGGGCAATATATTTGAGTTTATGAGAGAGAGAGAGAGAGAGAGAGAGAGAGAGAGAGAGAGAGAGAGAGGAGCGCCTGTCTCAAAAAACAAAACCAAAACAAAAATACAAAGAAACCCAACACAAACAAAAAACATCCTCTGTCTCCGGAGTGCTGACTTTCTTTACTTTCTTTCTTTCTTTCTTTCTTTCTTTCTTTCTTTCTTTCTTTCTTTCTTTTTTTCTTTTTTTTTTTGGTAAATTTTAAGTGCATTGATGTTTTCTCTGCACATAAGTCTGTGTGAGTGAAGGTGTCAGGATCCCCCTGGAACTGGAGTTATAGACAGTTTATGACCGGCCATGTGGGTGCTGGGAATCGAACGTGGGTCATTTGGAAGAACAGTCAGTGCTCTTAACTAATGAGCCATCTCTCCAGCTCGGCAAGACCCTTTTTAAATACGTGGAATAATGTACACTTGGTCCTGAGGAAATGCCATGAGGATGTGATCAGACTAGCTGGCTACTCTGGACAGAGGGAAATGAGAGACATGGGGCTCCTGGAGAAAAAAATCATTAGACAGTGAGGGAGTCAACCCCAGCCACTTTATCGTATGCCTTCCAGTCTCAGCTCACAAGGCACTTAAGGCGGCGCTTCCAAGAGACGGATGCCACAGAGCAGCGGAAGTGCTGGGCCCCCAAGGCCTAGCAGGGCCTGCGGTTTCTCCCTCCACAGCTCCCACCTCCGCCCAGGAAACCTAACAGACTAGGGGCGGAGCAGACAGCACAGCTTCAACTGGCCACCAATGACACCCAAGCAACCAGGGCAGAGGGTGAGCTTCCGTAAGCGCCTCAGGAAGATCCGTCAGCTCCGCCCACAGTTTAGGGGACGCAACCGAGCGGTGCGCATGTCCATCCGTTCTGTGGCGAGGCGTTTATTCTGGCGTTGTAGAACCAATCAGAGCCTGGGAACTAAGAACGTCACCGGTTAGTGAACTGTGAGTGACGCTAGCACGCTAGGCGGGACGAACCGCTGATTCGATTCGTACAAAAGGAAGTACGTAACTGTAGCCAATCAGAACGCAGTTCCGCTTGAACTAGACAAGGGTAAGGGGAACAGCTATGTACAGGCGCAACTTTCTTCCAGGTTTTTCTCTCTATCCGCTTTCTCGATTTCTAATGGATCACTCCTACAACCAAATAAAGAACTAAGCTCCAGGACAAATTATTCAACCTAGCGACGGAACGCTTTGTCACTTGAGGGAGCAGGGAAATTTTTAGTATAGTGACAGCTCAGACGTCAGGTGCTATGTAGTTAGGTGAGCGGCCCAAGCAAAGCCCACCCAGGACCTAGACGTCACCAGTGTTAAAGCAAGGATGTGGCTGTGACAAAGCGTTTGGGAGTAAGGTGGACTTACATTTTACCTTTTTAGCTTAAAAAAAGATAGGAAAAGCCTGGAGTGGTGGCTCCCACCTGAAACCTCAGTACTTGTAACACTAAAACAAGAGACTTAGGATTTTTTTTTTTAAAGACAGAGTTTCTCTGTAGTTTTGGAGCCTGTCTCTGCCCCGCAGTGCTGGGATTAAAAGTGTGTGCCACTATCAGCCAGTTGAGGATTAGGATTTAAGGCCAGATTTAGCTACATAGCAAATGCGTTTGCGGCCACCCTGAAATACTTGAGACCTTGTGAAGGAAAAGAGGGGAAAACCCGGGCGGGGAGGGGTACATAGCCTTTAATCCCAGCACTCAGGAGGCAGAGGCAGGCGGATCTCTGTGAGTTGGAGACCAGCCTGGTGTAGAGGGAGTTAGGGACAGTCAGGACTGTTGTACAGAGAAACCAAAGCGTGGAGTGGGAAACCTGAGGATTTATATTCAACATAAAACTAATAACTTGCTCTATTAGACTTTATGCACTTACCAGAAGTCACAGAAACGTTAGAAGACATTGAGGCTATCCTAATGATAGCCAAGGAGTAGCTAACAATGTGCAGAACTGTCTCAACATAGCAACAAATACAATATTAATAGGGGAGCTGGCTGGGGTGACTCACAGTTGTCATCCCTGTACTTTGTAGCCTGCAGCAGGAGGATTACTACAAGTTTGAGGACAGCTGGGCTATATGAGTTCTGTTTGGGCTAAAGAGATCTTGTCTCAAAAAGACAAACAAAATAAAGGAGATGAGGCTGGTAATGGTGAATGTCAGGATGCAAAGAACCTCTTAGAGGATCAGGACTTGGAGGCTAGGAGTGTGGTTCTGTTGCTGGAGTGCTTGTCTAACCTCTAAAAGGCTCTGAGTTAGATCTCCAGCACTGTATAAACTGGGTGTGGTGGCACGAAGATCCAGAAATGTATTAATGTGATTGAACCCACCGGACCTAATGACTGCTGGGATGGTGTGAAACAAAGAAGGATAAAGATAACAAAGAAGGAAAAGCCTGAACAACCCAGTAGCTAAGTAGGACAGGATCCAGCTATGACATCACTAGATAAATACAATAAGCAGCTAGATTTAAGCATTTGCAGTGTGTCCAGGTGTGAACTGGAGCTGCTGCAGAAGAGAACAAGTGTGACTAGGAGAAAAGGCTGAGAGTGGGACCTAAGAGGGCAAAGCAGTACAGCAAAGAGCATCAACAAGGGAAAGCTGCTTCTGAAACCCCAGGCTGACTAGAAAGTGCCAAGAAATCATTTAGTTCAGCCATAGAAAGTTAGTAAGGAAGTCAATGACGCCTGTAGGCCAGGAAGGTGACAGAATAGGGCACCCAAGCAAGTTTATCTCCTGACCCCAACCTAGTTGCTGAAGGTGCCCGTGTTCTCCAAATCCATTTGACTTGTGAGCTAAGTGGGCTCTGGGTTGTGAAGATGATATTGTAAGAGCAAGGTAAACTGGAGAAAAAGCCACCTTGAGAAATTGCCTGCATGGCACAAGGCTGATTCAGCTCCAGCCAAAGAACTATAAACAGTTCCAAAGAGCACACAAACTCTACCCACCCTGGTCAAAATGACCCCACCCGGATGGTCAGGCAAACAGTGATATTGGTAAATAACATTAGTAACAATTTTGAAATTCCCCTAGCCCCCTCAAGGAATCCAAAGGTCACCTACTCTTACCCAATCATGAGCAGTCAAGGCGTGTACCACCCTGCTTGCAGTTTTTTCCTTTAAGAAGCCCTTGCAGTTGAGGCCAGGCACCCATTTTCTCGAAGCTGCTGTGTCAGTTTGTAGGACAGGGTCCCTGCCTATGCTTGTAACTTAACATTAAACCTTGTGCGTTTGCATGAGTGAGTCAGCTCCTTGGTAGTCTTTTGGGGGGGTCTCACGAACTCGGCTTAACTGATATCCCAGCTATAAAGGGGCTGAAAAGAAGCACATCCCCAGTATGCACATTGACAAATCCCCCAAGGCCAGGTCAGCATTTATTGTAAAAGTACATGGGGAGAGGGCACTTGAACCAGATGGGGCAGGCTCTAGGAGGCACAGTCAGAGGCCTCTGAGCTGTCTTTGACATCTGTGCTCTCTGTGGTCTCACTGACCTCGCTGAGGTCTTTGCTGTCCCCACCACTGTCCTCAGCAGCCAGGCCCTTCTCCTCAAGACAGGCCTCTCCCAAGTTCAGAAGCATGTTGCCTTTGCCCTCCGCCTTGTTCTCCATGGCTGTCAGCACCATGTGCCTGCCCTTTTCTTTCAGCTCCAGGTGCCGCCTCAGCTGCCGCCGGGAGCCCAGAGGGAAGCGGGTGGAAAGAGACAGGGCCTAAGTCTCCAGACAGGAGACAAGAGGAGCCAGGCCCTGGGGCTGGCTGGGGGAAGGGACACAGTGAGAAGTAGTACAGCCAAGGCAGGAAATAGGAGTGGGTAGAAATGCAGTTCAATTGTAACTCTGCCCCCAAGCCTGTTTCCTAATCTGTAAAATGGCAAGGGTCCTGATACCCTTAAATGGGCTTCTCAGGAACTCCCAAGACACACCAGTGCCCCATAAATTGCCCTACACCCGGGAGGCTTGGTCCAGACCCTTTCTCTCCAGCCCAGTTTGATCCTAGATCTGAACACGCTGACCATGACTGTCCCTGACTCTACTAGTCCCAATACCTTGATAGAAAAAGATAAATCACTTCCTACTGTCTCTCCTATTCCACCTTCAGGCTTCTTCCCCAAAGAACATTCCATGGCCTCCTCTATTGTCAACCAAGGCCATGCCCCTACTTGTACGTTTAGGAAGTGAGGGAAAGAGGAACTGACTCCTACCTCCATAGCTACCTTTGTCTTGCCTTCAGCCACCACTGCCCCTGGAGTCAGAGCTCTTTTGTAGCCACTTTTCCCAAGCACAGAATCCCCTCTACTGCTGGAATTGCTGCCCTGGCCTGACTGAACTCTTACCTCATCAGCCATCTGTGTAAGGTCTCGCTTCATGGCATATGCATCTTCGCCATCTGCATAGTATTTGGGCTCCACCTCGCTGATCCTGGGGATAGGATGGAGACACACACCTGGGGGCAAATTCTCCTGGCTCTTACGCTACTGGAGTGGGTGTCATCTCTCCACCAGGGAGGGGAGGCCAGCTTGCATGGGCTCTGTTTTTGTTTTTCATTGAATGTACTCTTTTCACAAAATCCATGATGGCTTTCTTTGCTCTCTCCAGCGAAGCCAAGCAGCATGTAGCATCCAGGATACTTCCCATCCCTGGACTTGCCAACTCTCTGTCCCTTTCCTAACTAGCAAGGACTTGTGTCTTTTGCATGAAGCCCTTAATTTTGCCTCTTCCTTCCTCTTTCTGACTTACTTACTGAACATACAGCTGGGTCCTCTGCTAAGTAAGAGAATCATTTTATTTGCACGTTGGTGGTCACTACAGACAACCTGGCTACTGCTGAGGGGGGATGTGTATGCACACTTGAGTAGTCTGATACTAGAAGGGAAGACATTTGATAGCCTAGAAAAGTCTTTGTCAGCCTAAGACATTAAAGACATGAGATCTGGCATGTGTATACACATCCTCATGTGTACATGTGGAGGCCAGAGGTGTATGTTGGGTATCTTTTTCAATTGCTTCCCACTTCATTTTTTTTCATTTGTTCAAAATAGGGTCACTCACTGAATCTGGACCTTTCCCATTCAACTAGGCTGACTGGCTAGTGTACCCAGGCTTGCCATAACCTCCTCAGCACTAGGAATAACAGGTACAGGGCACTGTATGTGGCTTTTATACATGGGTGCCAGGGATCATACTTGGGTCCTCACAATTAAGCTGTCTCCTTAGCACCCTTTTGAGACAGGGTCTGCTGTGTAGCTGAGACTGATTTGGAACTCCCTATGCCAGGCCTTTAACCCACAGTCCTCCACCTTCTGAGTGTAGAAATTAAGAGGCATGCACCACCATACCCAGCTGGGAATTTCTGACTTTGCATGTGAAGCAGTACCCACCAAAGGCATCCTTAACTAGGTCAAAGATCCCTCCATGAATTTAGGTAATGAACTCAGAAAAGCCTGAAGGCCACTGCGCTGTCCCAATAGTCTAGTGTGACTCAATGGATCCTCCAATCAGTTCACTCCAGCTCCACTTTCAATTAGCAGTAGGCATTGCCAGGTCCTTTCTCCAATCGTAATCTCATGGAGGTGCCTATGTCCTAAGTAGACCTGCTGTCAATCATCAGGACATCCAGAGGTATAGGTCCTCATTGCTTTTACTCATGGCCCTTTTTCTCTGCCATGCTCTCTCATCTGCTCTCACCCAATGTATCCTGGTGCCAGTCACTTCTCAACCTTTGCTCATGCCCTAACCTAATTCCCTTTAGTCCTAGACCAGCACTAAGAAGTCTCATGTGTTCTTTACTACAAGGCCCTTCATCAGCCTAACTAGTACCAAGCCATCCTTCCTCTACCCATCAAGATGTGTTGGACACCTGTACCACACACACAGAAAGCAGGTATCTTCTCCTTGTTAACTTTTCAGTGAACAGCTACTGAGTATACAGAAGGCCCCCTAGCAATGACTGAAGTTCCCCCACCACGTTCTCAGCTCACCTCAGCTAAAAGGATGGATCATGCTGCTTAAAAAAATCTTGATCTGCCAGGAGGTGGTGGCACATACCTTTAATCCCAGCACTTGAGAGGCAGGTGGATTTCTGTGAATTCAAGGCCAGCCTGGTCTACGGAGTGAGTTGCAGGACAGCCAGGAGGTTACACACAAAAATCCTGTCTCGGAAAAAACAAAAACAAAAACAAAACAAAATCTTGATGTACTTACTGAAAGTTGAGGGTGTTGGAATAGAGATGCAGGGCAGCTCGGTTACTGCAGGGGAATAAGGCACTGCTGAGCTTCACAAACTTGGCCAAGCAGATTGGCAGGCCATATCCAGGTCCTGCCTTTCTTCCCAGTCCTCCTTTCCCACTAAAGCTACTTCCCATCTTCTTCTGAAGGCAGTAAACCCAAGATCCCCTATCAATTGGATATCTCTTCCTCCCCACTTCCCTGTATTGCCCTTTCCCCAGCTTGTCTTTCACCTCTTTCTGACATGCAGGGAGACATATTTGGCATTGAAATTCTCTATCATGGCTCGAGAGGCCTGGTCCATCAACTTCTGAGCCAGCCCAAGGCGCCGGTGGGAACGCTTCACAGCCTGAGAGAAAAACAATGGATAGGAGTGGGACCTTAGACACTACCTTCAATTACCTTCAGACCACCTCTGCCAAACCTTCAGTAGCTCTACTCACCAGTGAGGTGATATGTCCATGGGGCACATCATCTGGGTCCTCTTCCCTAGAGGAGAAAGCTAGAAAGGATCCTGGTACAGGTCCAGACTATCTGGGACACCTGTGTACATCAAGTGCACAGGCATCGTGGTGGACCCCACAGCATCCCAGATCCATGCAGAGGAGAACTAGGAACTTCTGAATCAGAATAACCAATCATGCCCTCCTCAAAGCCCCCATGCTACACCCACCAGTATGTGCAGTGTCAACAGAATATCATCCTATGATTGACAAAAAAAAAAGTCAGCTGCCAAGCCACAAAAAGTGTAGCAGTGTATTACTGAATGCAAAGCACTGAGTGAAAGGATCCAGGTTGAAAAGTGCTGTAAGTTCCTAGTCCAACTCTGCAACCTTCTTAAAGGGTGACTGACCTTGTTGTTGGAGGCTGTGGAAGGGATGGGATACTCTAAAGATGTACAGACACTCTTTGTTTGTCCAACTCAGAGGGTATGCAACAGACAGAAGTCCAACAATGAAACCATGAATCTAAACAAAAATATATGTTGGTTTCTTCTAATAAGTGTACCATGCTTGGCAGTGAGAGAACAAATGTGGAAGAGGGGCGTATGGAAATATATGGAAATACTTACTACCTTCTTTCTGTCAATTTAGAACCACCCTATAAACAAATTGGTTAAAAAAAAAAAAACAATCCACAGCAAGCTGGGCATAGTTAATTCCAGTATTCAGGAGGCTCAGCATGAAGACTGCTGCAAGTTTGAGAACAATCTGGGTGGAAGACTGAGAACCCCTCTAAACCTAATCCACAGCAGCATTCACCAGATATGGATGGATGGTGTTGGCTTCCCATTTTCCTTCTCCAAAGCTTTTCCCTCAGCTCCTCAATCCCCAGTGTTAGCATTAGGCTCTTTTCTTCCTCCTTGGTGACTCACATTTTGGCCAAGACGTACCCCACAATCTTCCCATTCTCATCCTCAGCAATGTAAGAGAGCTGGTAACAAAGAGGAAAAGGAAGTCAGGCAGAGAAGGCAACAGGCTAGAGCTCACTGCCAGCCTCCTGCTGTGTGTAGGATGGTGAGAAGCTGCAAAAATTGTTGAGTTGTGACAGCTGGTGGCCTGGAAAGCAAGGGGTCCAGTTTCTCTACTCACAGTTGTGCCCTCTCTTGGAAGAGCGCAAACAGAGTGTAAAGGCCATCTGTAAGCTTACAGTCCCTACCTACACCTTTTCCTTTGCCAGGCTTCCCCATCAGCCAGGGCTTCACTGTACCAAAGCACTGTACCTTACTGCCCACTGGTTTTAGCCCACTCAGATCCATGTTTCCCTCCTGTTGTCCCTTATACCCCTACAAAACGCAAAACCTTCCCACCTGGGGCCAAGAGAGGCCATGATAGAAGTAGTACTTCATTTGGTAGTTCTCGGGCAGGCAGAGGAGGTTGCAGTGCTGCATGTTCATCAGGTCCTCGGGCTGCATGACAGTGTGACATGGTTAGTCCAGGACTGCAGTGACTAAGAATGGCCTCACACACGCACGCGGGACGCCTGTTCCGTTCATCTCTGGGCCTCCCCTTCCCAGGCAGAGCACGGTTATGACTGACTTGGCACAAGCCTGGTTTCTATGAGCCGCGCAAAACGTGCCAGCTCAAGGATCGAGCAGCAGCGCCTGGAGGTCAGGGAGCCCACTCGATGGAGCCCTGACATCAGGTAAACTAAATGCGGGTTAGTATAATCGCGAAATGTCTAGAGTACGTTGCAGCAGCCTTAAGGTTCAGCGACCGCAGACGTGGAGGGCCACAGCACCAGGTCCCTCGGTAGCATGCGCACGCGGCCACCCAGCAAGGCGCTCACTGGGTGTGGACAGTCTGGCTCCCAATCACCTCACCCTAGCATTGCGGATGTTCATCACGGCGGCGGAGCTTGCGGGTCCTCGTGGATTATAAACGCACGCGCTCAGCGACCACTCAGAAGAACCGCACTGAGTACAGAGGCCCGGGCCGGGACTGGGGCCAGGCTCCCAGGGAGAGGTAGCGGAAGAGGTGGGCCACTCCGACCCGCCTGCAGCGGAAGTGTGAGGTACGGGATCCGTTTTCGAACGGTACAGCCAGTGAGCGCGCCCAGAGCTAATGGGCGCGGTGGAGCCGTGCAGAGATGGCGATTTCAAGGCCGATATGAAGGCCCAGCAAAGCCGGCATGTGGGGGAGTAGCTGTTCCCTCCCACGGGGCCCACAGAGGTGCGCACACAAGCAGTTGGAACAGGGTCAGATTTATTTTGAGCCTCCTGTAGGTGGAGATAGCAGACGACTACACGACTGGATCAGGCCGGAGGCGGCAGAGCATGGCTTCCAGAATCTGCTCGCACATGGCCAGGCACCGCGGCACGTGGAAGCAGCCTGGGAGGAGAATGGATGCAGGGGGTTAGGAGGGCCTGGGGAGCCAGGTGCCACAAACCTTTGCAGTCTTGTCCCGCTCCCTGCTCACCTTTAAAAGGACCTCCCTTGATGGTGAGAGTCACCTTTCCCTCTCGGTTCAGATAGCCAAACCATTCCCCGAAGTCAGGATCGCGAAACTAGAATATGGAGACAATGACAGCTATGTCTGCCAGGACCCACCCAAGTGTCACCGGCTGAGGAAGGGGTCCTCGCTGTCTCTTTTGCACTGCTGCCAGTGGTCAGAGTTCAAATGGCACTATTTCCATTTCATTATTTTTAAGGGACCATGTCCTGGAAAAAGATGAAAGCTGAGGATGACAGGCAGTGGCTTTCTCAGTAACACGATGGGAAGGGGCTGCAGGCAGTGTGCTGAAATGCTGAGAGAACAAGCATTCTATATTTGATTGTGGTGTATCTAACACTTTGAATTGAATACTTAAAAACAGGCACATTTTTACCTCATCTAAATTAAAAAACAAAAGATCCCGAAGAATCCTAGCAAACTTTGCAACATGTCCTCTACTTCACAGGTCTTTGGTCTAAAAGACCTTTGGATTATCAAGCAGACCATGTAACTCCTATCCTTGCATACTGAGGTTTTTATAATAGTGTCTCTGACTTTTCTCTAACCCTGCCTGTGTGATGAATGGGGCATGCCTTTAGTCCCAGCTCTCAGGAGGCAAAGGCTGACAAATTTCTGTAAGTTTCAAGACATCCTCATTTTCTGCCTGCTTTCACCATGGGTTCTGAATGTATCTCTCACTTCTGACCCTGTCCATTGAATCTGATGCTTCAGATAAGGGGGAGGGGGGCAGCAGCTGAGCTTTCTAGATAGACTCAATGTACACCCCATCCCATACCTGTCTCACTGAGGCTTTTTTTAGTTCTCCCAAATGTAGCCCAGATCCTTATTCTAGGCCTTTTCCATTTTGTTCTCACTGATAAAATAGTTATGTAGAACCTTTTTTTTAGAAGGCAGTCTTAGAAGATTACTATCAAAATGCTCTCTTTATTTATTTATTATCATTATCATTATTATTATTATTATTATTTTGGTGTTTTGAGATGAGACCAATAGGGCTTCTCTGTATTGCTTTGGAGCTTGTCCTGGAACTAGCTCTGTATACCAAGCTGGCCTTGAACTCACAGACATCCAAACTGCCTCTGCCTCCTGAGTGCTGGGGTCAAAGGCATGAGCCATCAGCGCCCAGCTCAAAATGCTCCCTTTAAATTGTGACATGTGAATTATGAATTTTTAAAATAATGTATTTATTTTTTAAATTTTTAAAAAGAATTATTTATTATGTATACAGTGTTCTGCCTGCATGTATGGCTGCCTGGTGCCCAGAAAGGGGCACCAGATCTCATTATAGGTGGTTATGAGGTACCATGTGGTTGTTGGGAATTGAACTCAGGACCTTGGGGAAGGGCAGCCAGTGCTCCTTAACCTCTGACACATCTCTCCAGCCCCAGTGATTTATTTATTTTTATCTTATGTTCATTGGTGTTTTGCCTGCATGAATTTTTATGTGAGGGTGTCAGATCTTGGCCTATGTAACTGGTTGGTCTCAGACTTACTATGAGGACCAGGTTGGTCTCTTCTTTGCTGTGATCTGTTGGGAGCCGACCTTGAGTTACATTCTCTTGCAGAACTGCTTACACCTTAGAACTCTAATTGAGCCTTATCTTGGTATACAGGAACCTGCTTAACAGGTGGTCTCTTCCACTCATTCCAGGTACTGAGTGCCTGGAACTGAGATGGGCCTGGCCCAGGAACTAAGATAAGCAGACGTTTACTGTCTGATGTTTATTGTCTGGGATAATTACCAGGACCCCGGAGTTAGCAGAAGCTCCCCCTCCCCATTTCCTCCCTACCTGCTACCCCTCCCCATTTCCTCCCTGCTTGCTACCCCTCCCCATTTCCTCCCAACCTTGCCTTAAAAACCCATTTTACACCAATAAAGTTAGACCTTGACAAATGCACTGCTTGGTCTCCTTCCTTCTTTCTCTCCCATTATTTTCAGGTTCTAGCCCACCTCGACCCAGGAATAACTAGGCCCCGCGGGTCGGGGCAGTGATCGTCTAGTTTCAGCCAACCAAGGGCTGAGATTACAGATATAAACCACAATGCCCAGGTCACCTACATTTCCTTTGACAACTAGGCACTTGCAACAGGCCAAATTTCTCTGTACAAACTACAGCCTTAGAAACTCATCTGCCGGGCCAAGAGTCACTAATTGCCTTGTAAACTAGCCTGGTGGTGTTGCACACCTTTAATCCAAGCATTCAGGAGGCAGAGGCAGGCAGATCTCTGACTTGGAAGCCAACCTGGTCTCCAGAGTGAGTTCCTGGACAGCCTAGTTGGGGCTATCCAGATAAACTATGTCTTGAACTGCCCGCCCCCAAAAAAGTGCCTTGCAAACATGAGGACCTGAATTTGGTCCTAGAACTTATAAAAAAAATGGCAAGGATAGCATGCTTGTAATTCCATCACTGGAGAGACAGAGACAGAGATAGGAGGATCCCAAGGGTCTGCTTGTTAGCCAGCATAGTTACTGAGTGACCCTGTCTCAACAAAAAAGGTATATAGTATCTGAGGAACACCACCTGAAGTAGTCCTCTGACCTACCTATACCTTTTCTCTTATACACACACACACACACACACACACACACACACACACACACACACACACTTAATTTGAGGTGGGGGTGTGGTGGGTGGTGGTGTCCAACTGCTGATTTATCAGCCTGACATCCTAGTTGTTGAATTTCCTGTCAAAGCTCAGGCTGCTGGACCTGGTAGATCAAGGATGTTCCTGCTACTTAGAGCTGACCTGGCTGGACCCTCCCAGCTTTCCTTCTGTCAAACAGACACACCCTGCTCTCCATTGTTTTGGATCCTTTCTCACAAGGTCTTCTCTGAATCCTCTGTAAGAAAGTTCTGTATCATTTGTCATCTGCTTTGTTTTCCACAGATCATTGGTCTCTACATTTGCTTATTTACTTGATTAGAGTCTGATCATCCAGAAAGGTAAATTCTTTAAGGCAGGGCTTCTTGGTTCACCAGACAAAAGGCACTCTTGGATCTCTCAGAGGAGCTGAGGGTAGCACCTGATGAATGGACTAGAAGGGGCTGAGGGAAAGCCAGCCTATGGGATCCCCCTTACACAGTCCCTGTTTTCCCCCTCCTGCTGTCTGTCTTACCCTTTACACACAACCTATGCTTCCAGGGAATGAGGAGACAATACTTACATGGCAGAAGGTGTACTCAGCCACCTGGTTGAAGATTTTTAGCAAGGTGGGGTCCCCACTGTCACTGTAGCCCATGAGGAAGGCAATCATGGCTTCACTGTGCGGCCACCACAGCTTCATGTCCCACTCCAGCTGAGAACAGAGCAAAAACAGGTAGCTCAGGTCCCTGTTGGCCTTAGGACACTTAGGCATTTCCTCGTTCTGGCTCAGTATGTCTGGCTCAGGACTTGGTTCTTAATCAAGAGACATGGGTGATAGAATTTGAATAATTCTTAAGAGTAGGGCTAGCTTTCTGACCTGTATGTACCCCAAGGCAGCTCCTTAAAAGGACAGGTACTAGGTCAGACTCACAATGTTGTCTGCATTGTCACATCATCTTTAAGCCTCTTGGACACTGCTGCTACCCATGGCTAGTATAGTACCCTCTGCAGATCTACAACAGGACCAGGGCACAACTCATCAGGTGAATAATTTCACTCCTGTCTGCCATCAAGTGAAAGGGTAAGAATCACCGGAGAACCCTTTGAGCCACTGGTACCAGACAAAGGGGATGTATGTCTTGGCATGTACTTGCCCACAGACATTTATCTTCCTGCCTCTGTACCCCAAGTGCTAGGATAAAAGGCGTGTGCCACCACACCTGACTCTGAGTTTCTCTTACTACATTCTAGGCTTCTAGCAAGTTGCTCTGGACATCCCACCTGGGTGGGGCAGAGACCATCAGCATCCTGGAAGTAGAAGAGGCCTCCGTGTTCAGGGTCCCATCCAGAGTGGAAAGGCAACAAGAGAAACTTGTCAATGATGTACGTTCGAAGTTTGGTGTCACCTTTCTTTCGGGCATACTGGAGCAGGAGCCAGCCAGCTTCTAGTGTGTGGCCTAGTGAGGGTTGAAAATAAGTAAAGCAGGAATCAGAATTCACCTCCCAAGCATCTGAGGGCTTGAGTTCCTGGAACCTCCCTTCCTTCTCAAAGAGGAAAGATGCTTGAACTCTGTCACAGGATACTCTGTCTTTCTGCCTGGACTCCATTCCCTGAAAAAAAAATGGCCCCCAAAACAGACACATAAGCTCCTGCAGCCAATGCCTAATCCCAGGCAGATGATCCCCTTCCTCTGCCTGGTTCTTGGTGGAGGGAGGAGGGCAGCCCACTCCCATATGAAGCCCCAAACTGAAAGCTGAGTTCTTTTTCTTGATGGGCCCACCACATCTTCACCTGGGTTCTGATGTCTTCCAAGGCAACCAGGGAGTTCTTTGCCATCCTCTGATACATTCTCTAGCACAACTTGTCCATCCCTCTGCCAGGAAAGGGACAAAAGACAGATGTTTCCAGTTACCTATCATCCAACTAGAAAGCTTAACTTCAAAAATCCCTCTGGGGCATGGTGGCTTATGCTTTTAATCCCTGAGGCAGAGGCAGGTGGATCTCTGTGAGTTCAACACCAGCCTGGTATACAGAATGGGGTCTGGGACAGTCAGAACAGTTACAGAGCCTTCCTCCATCCTGGGTACCAGCCATCCAGTAAGCCCAAAAGGGGCATTTCTGATTGTATGTTTTGAAACAGTCTTGGGTAGCCCAGGCTTCTCTCAAACTCACTATATGTGCAAAGCTGACTTTGAACTCTAGATTCTCCCACCTCTATCCACGGAGTTCTGGAATTATTGAAGAACATTTTGGGGATGGTTGATTGTCTCCGATTGGCCTATAGGTTATGATCCTTGCTTTAGGTCTGGATCTCTCAAGCAGAGAGTAGTGTAAAACACTGAATGAGGAGGCAGGTTAAAGTTCGATGCTCACAGAGGCTGGGAAGGAACATAGATCGAGGTCTCAGGATGTGTCAGGGGCTCTGGCCTCTTTCTGCCTTAGGGCCTATCTATCTCTGCCCCAGCATGCCAGGATCCACTTTCCAGAGAGCTCTTGGGTGTATTTCTTTTTCTGAGACAAAGTTTCTCTGTAGCTTTGAAACCTGTCCTGGAACTTGTTCTGTAGACCAGGCTGGCCTTGACCTCTGAGATCCACCTGCCTCTGCCTCCCAAGTGCTGGGATTAAAGGCGTGTGCCACCACTGCCCAGCAACCGAGGCTGAATTTCAAATGAATGTGCTTTCCTTAGACCCACCTGTCATGAGAGCTGAAGCACATATTTCAGGTAGAGGGGCCCTTGCAGAGTGGGAGAATGGGTTCCACTCTGTTCCTCTCTCTGTACCTACCTGGACGTGCTGCAGAATCCTGTGGGCACACCATTCCCCTAGTTCTGCATACTTGCTAGACAGCTCCTCATCTTCCTCCCCAAGCTGCTCCACGAGGCTGAGCAGCATCATGGGCACTGCCATGGGCTCTGTGGCCAGGGTCCCTGAGAGCTGAGGCCGGCCTAGCCCAGCTGGGTCCTCCCGCACCCAATGAATAATCTGGTCCATCATCTCCACAGCTTCATTCTGTGGGAACACCAGGCAGAGGCTGCATACTGTGTTCCATCTGTCTTCCCCAGGGAGGACTCAGGGCTCAGCCTGTTCACCAATGATACCAACTCTTTCTGTAGCTCTCCAGGGCCAGCCCTACAGCCAAGCACCAGAGGCCAAGCAGATCCAGCCAACACTGCTTGGGGGGGCTCTGGGATTCAGGTCAATTTCAAGCAGAAAGGCCCAGGAAGGAAGGAGAGGATCTCTTGTATTTGGGCACAGGGCACTGGTTGATAGATTACTGCTTGCCCAGAGTTTCTATGGTGGTATAAGAATTAGGAGAGAGCTAAGGAGAGAAGGTGGTCACAAAATGGTATGATAGGAGTGAATGGGATTGTGGCAGGCTCCCAGGCCTGTTTACAGGGTGTACTCATACCCAACAGCCTGTGGCCATCCCTCAACACACCTGGTAACATGTTTCCTTTGTTACTCTCCAAAGTTCATTCATGGCTATGGTGTAAAAACACTCGCTGAAAATGGTCCGCTGCACCTTCATTGGACGGCCGTCCCGAATCAACACAAAGGCACACTTTTTGGCAGGCGGTGCCACTCGTGCATAACGCAGCAAGAACTCACCACCTGGTGGTTGGGAAGCATACAAGCTAGGTGAGGGCCCGGAATATACTGCCTCTTGGAACATATCCAGTCCTTTTCCTTTTCTAGACTCCTTTATATCCACTGAATAAGTGCGCCATTGAAGCTGCCGAGGAGCTGGGTGTAGGAGAGGGTACCTGCTTTTGCCGCATCCAGAATCTCAGCACGTCGGAAGCGCTCAAAATTGCGGTACAAGCGACAATACATCCATACCTGTGGGGGAATAGTTTAAAGAGAACAGCTGGGTACAGGGAATCCTAAGTGTCCCTGGGTATACCCAATGACACCCTTAAATATGAAAACTGACCTGCCTCCCCTGCAGCCAGACATATTTAAGGTCATCATAGACCTGCCCATTGCGGCCAAGACATGTGAAGAAGCCCCTGTGAGACACGTATTGTTAGAAAAAGAGGGATGGAGACGTGCAGCCTTCTCCATAGCTTCTCTACTCTCCTGAAGCCGGTAGATCTGTGAGGCCTGGGAGTGAAGTAGGGGTTTGGAAGGGGCAAAAGCCCTGGGAGGATCATTGAGGGGTAGCTGACCCGTGTTCCTGGTCGTGAGAGTGCTGCAGCCAGAAAGCTACCACGCTGTCAAGCTCCTTTGCCACACGTTCCTTCCAGGCCTGCAGTGCCTCCCGTTCCTTCTCCATGTCCTGTGAAGTGAGTCAGGTCAGGGCACGGAGACACAGCTCTTCACAGTAACTTCCTGAACCAGCTCAAGTGGGCTTCAGATCTCACCCCAACCCCATAGGGCCTTGAGCTAAGGACCCTTCTAGTCTCTGTGATGCGCTTCTGACCCTAGCATCTCCTGGGACCCTCCAGAACAGCATCTCTCCAGCCAACGCTACCACTGACCTGTAACACTGGGTCCGGGTCCGTTAAGTGCTTTCCTCCAGGAAACCGGAGTTGGTCGCAATCCCGTGACCATCACTCAGCTGACAGAGAAGTGCCCCGCCCACCTGATCTTCCTCAGAGTTCTGAAAGGCCTGAAGTAGGGGCGGGACAGAGAGCAGGGTTTCAAACCCCGCCCTGTCTCTATCCAGGCCCAGGCTGAGCACCCTTGCACTCGATCCCCCTGGTGGGAACTCTGAGGACAGTCTTGTCCCATGGGGAGGAAATAGGGAGGATACTGAATTGGGCCTGGCAACTGAGGCTGGTGACCCCAACAGATGTGTGGGGTTGGGGTGCCCCTGGAAATGCCTGAATCCTGAGACCCTATGACCCCATATCGAGGGCAAGTCTCTTTCCCAATTTGGTCCGTTAGCTGCTTCAGCTGTCAGTATCCAGTAATTTACACCCATTGGCCCTGGTTGGTAGTTCCTGAATACTTCACCCCAAAGGATGCTTCTGGGAAAACAGGTGGTAACCATGCAGAGCAGAGTAGGCATCCTCCACATTTCTGGGCCTGCTTTCTAGATATCCAGTATTGGTTGTCTCTGAGACAGGCTGGTTGTCTGTTCCCCATTGTTGTTACACTCTGGACACCCTCATTGATCAGTAGAATTTTGTGGAGGGACAGTTCCTGCAAAATGCCTGAGGTACTTTGGGGAACTTGAACATGTTCTGAATAATTTTTTATTTCCATTTTATTTTGTGTGAATGGTTTTGTTGTTGTTTTTGTTTTTGCCTTTATCTGTGTACCATATGCATGCAGTAGTCTCATAGACCAAAAGAGTACACTGGGATCCTTTTGGGCTGGAGTTACAAATGGTTGTGAATCTCCATGTGGGTTCTGGGAATCAGACCTGGGCCCTTCTGGAAGACAAGATAGTGCACTGAACTGCTGAGTCAACACTTCAGTTCCTTGATATATGAAACAATCTTATTTTATATACCAATCCCAGTTCCCTCTCCCTCCCGTCCTCTCATGCCCTCCACCAACCCCTCCCCATCCCGCTCCTATCCACTCCTCAGGAAGGGTGGAGCCTTCCATGGGGGAATCATCAAACTCTGTCATATCATTTGGAGCAGGACCTAGGCCCTCCTCCATGTATCTAGGCTGAGAGAGTATCCCTCCATAGGGAATGTGCTCCCAAAGTCCATTCATGCACTAGCTATAGATACTGGTTCCACTGCCAGAGGCCCCATAGACTGTCCAGTGTTGTGAGATATCCACCCCACCGGCACCTATTGCACTGACCACGACTGTTTGGGCATGGTCACAGGTGCAGACATGACAGGGGAAGGCTAGGTCTGGTGTCCCAGACCCCAGATTGCTCTCTTGCTTCCTGGTCGGTTTCAGAGAGTATCCAGCAGGAATTCGTGGTGGTCATCTGTTTCATGTATAAGTGAATTATCCCCAAATAAACCTCACTTAACCTATACTGAGTCCAGTGAATCTTAATTCCCATGCATTAGCCCAGGCCTCCTAACTGACACCCACGTTCATGAGGTCTGGTTTGGTCCTATGCTGATTCTCCAGCTGTCAGACTGGGATCACTAAACTCCCCCTTGCTCAGGTCAGCTGTCTCTGTGGGTTTCCCCAGCCTGGTCTTAACCCCTTTGCTCATCACTCCTCTCTCTCTACAGCCAGACAACTGGATTCCAGGAGTTGAACATGTTCTTAAGGATGGACTGCGACCCAGGAGTGTAAAGTAGCTAGACCTTCTATCTCATCAATGCTGCTCTGGGAGCTGGTTAAAAAACAATCTAATCCATGAACATGGTGATGTTCTTGTGCCACCTCACCTCCCAGCTTCATGCTGACTTTTGATTTCACAATGACTACTACCTTCCATGCTATGGCGGCTGGCTAGCTTTGCAGGTTGAAGCAACTCTTTCAGCCTGAAACATTTCACCTTTGTAGTGCTTGTAGTAAGCCTCATCCCCATGTAGGTTAGGTAGGTGCAGCTGCTATGTGTTCATATCTACCCTCAGCTTAGCTCATACTCAGGGGACCCTGGATCCATATTGAGGAAGGCTTGTGTGCCATTATTTAAAATGTATTTATTCATGTACATTCTCTCCTGCTTCTCTTGCAATATACCATTACCCTTAAGCTCAGCCAAGAACAAGCCTTGGTGTGATACTATAGGTGGTTCCCTGGCCCTGGATTTCATAAGAGCAGGATGAGGCAAGGTTGTGATACCTCTTTCAGCCCTCAAGCTCAGTTTGCTAGTTTGTTAGCAACAGGCTTTCAAGTATCTCATGAACTTATGCATGGTGTTGAACTCCTGATCCTTTTGCTTCTACCTTTTAAGAACTGGGACTATCAGTGTGTTGCATCACACCCAGCTTCAAGCTCAGTATTTTTGTTTGTTGTTTCTTTTCCAAGACAGGGTTTCACTTTTTAGTCCTGGCTGTCCTGGAACTCAGTAGACCAGACTGGCCTCTGCATCCCCAGTGCTGGGATTAAAGGCTTGTGCCACCACCACCTACCTCAAGCTCAAGTGTTTTGCGATCTGCACCAAAGCACTTCTGGTATATAAATCTTTTTAAAAGGATTTATTTTTAATTATGTGTATGTATATGTGTCTATGTGAGTGAGGTGACCACAGAGGTCTGCTCAATGAAGATGCTGGAAACTGAACTCTGATCCTTTGCAAGAGAACTGAGTAATCTTTCTGGCTATGCATATTCCTTAAGTTCCAGAGTGGTATGATAAGGTCAGAACAGGGAAGGAGGAAGGGTAGTCCCATAGGTAATGGCTATAGAAATAGCGTGGGAAGAAACTTTGCACTTCTGTCAGGCTGTGTCCACATCTGCATAGGTCTCTCCATTGAACAATTCACCTCTGCTGACCCATGCCCCCCTATTACTGGACATTGCTCCCTCAGCTACTATCTAAAGGATAATTTATTGTTCCTTTTCTTAGGCCTGAGGCAGGCTAGTGGAACTTTCACTTGTTCTCTTTATTGACAGGATATCCTCAACAAATCATAAACCTTGGAAGTTGTGGACCCAATGAAGCTGTGCTTCCAGCTCCAAGTTGTCTAGCTGGTCTGAGCTGGGCTCCATCTGGAAGGGAAGGGTCTGGGTGGGAGAACATAATGAATATCACACACCAGGAGGTGCTGCTGTGGAGCTCAATAGTGGTGTGAGCACTAAGAACTTCTCAGAGGCCTTCTACACTGGGCCTGCACTCAGGAATCAGGACTGCAAATATCTAGTTGCACAGCAGCACTGGGTGCAACTTTTGGTACCAAAATGGCTGAAAGAATGGCAGCACTGGAGAGACAACCCGGTGATTAAGAGTGTGTATTGCTCTTACAGAGGACCCAAGTTCAATTCCTAGTATCCAAGTTGATCAGCTCACAGCTGCCTTTAACTCCAGAGAACTGTTTTTGATGTCTGAGGAACCTGTACTTATTTATCCACCCACCCACACATAATTAGAAAGATGCTGAGGAGACATGTCCCCGCATCTTTCCTTTCCCTAGCTCAAGCACAAGGCACCTGGAGAAGCATGGAGGTGGTATACTTGTTACTGAGCCTGCTGGCACATAGACCTGAGCTCTGTCTATAGGCCAGGGTTGCCTTATCTCCAGGCTTTCTTACTTAGCCTTTTGCCCAGATCAGTATTCAACCAGATCACAGATGTACCACCCAACAGGCTGCTGAATTGCTACTGTCAATGATTCTGCTTCCTCTTTGGAGGCTTAGCTGAGAGACACACCTGTCCTGCTACATACAGCTGACATCCTGGGGCCTCCTGATCTTATGTTAGACTATAGAGGCTGTGGCTTACTTACATGTCTGCCAATGTCCAGGCAGGCCTTTACCTTGGTCTGTCTCTTAGTAGAATAGGTGACCTGGATTCCAAATGCAGAATCAGCAACAAGTGCTCACTCAAGAGGCCCTTTAGCCTTGGGCCTATAAGGTAGCATGGCTCTAGAGGCTCCAGATCCCAGTGGTGTACCTTGCTTTGGAGCCTTCTTTAGAAGGGCAATTGAAAAACCCTCACCTATGGCTCAAGGTAATAAATGGCCTCCAGTAGCTCAAGTGGGCCTTGGGCAGGTCCCAGCTCCCCTTTCCAAAGGTACAAGACACTCATGACAGAGGTACACATCAGATGGTTATTTCAAAAAAAGTCTTTTAATTGTTCAAAATAGCACAAAACAACATCGCACTATGGTAATATTGAGTCACAGGGGTTACTCTACAATAGATGAATGGGGTAGTACTGTTCTCAGAAGAGAAATCAAAGGGTGCTTGGGAGAAGGGATAGGGAAAACAGAGGGGCCAGGCGAGAGGGCGCCAACTTGACTAAACATGACATTTTCCACAGAGAAATATGATACAATACACTAGAGACCCCAGGGGGTATGGGCCTGAGTGGCTAAACACATTGGCTGTCCATTTCTAAATCCTTCAGTAACTTGTTTGCAAGCATTATTCACCGCCTAAAACTTGGTTGGGTCCTGGAGAGAAAAAAATCCAGAGCTTGGGGACAATGCTTTGAAATTAATCACTGAGCTTGTGTCATGTACCTACCCCCAGCCTCTGTGGGATATATGGCATACCCCATCCCCTTCCTGGGCTGCCTTCAAAGTGGCCAGGTCCCATCTGTTCCCTGTCCCTGCTTTATTATTCAGGGTCAGTCTCTGCAAGTGATGGTGATGAAGGTGGACTTCACCTTCAAGCGCAAGCCTCTACATGTCAAGTGCTAACCCACAGGGAATAAAGGTCAATGTCTCACACTGTTCCAGGCAGGAACTGCTAGCAGGCAGGATCTAGCAATAAGAAAACTGGACAAGGCAGTGTCCTACCCAGGACACTCAGTTTCTCTCCTGCCCTAGCTGCTCTCTCAGCTTTTCCCCAGAAAGATCCCTGCCAATGATTAGCCAAGGGGGGAAAATGGAAGAAAAAAAAAATACGATACACATTCTGTACATAGCTAACAAAAAGGGATAAACCCCCACACACTAAGGCTAAAATTATAAAATGTTAACTTCATTAATTTCAACTTAAAAAATACAACAAATGCAGCAGTTGGTAATGTGGGCCCCCCAGGCTCAAGCAAGGTGGGCCAAAGCCAGGATCACTGGGGGCTACTCTGTGTCCATTGGGAGGATTTCACAGCCATTGCTCAGACCACCCAAGGCTCCTTCTTTCCCCTCTTTTTTGTAAAGAGGGAGATATGTTAAGTGGTAGCACAAAGGCCTCTGAGATGTGTTAAGCTTCTGGTGGTTCCACTGGGCAAGACAGATCTGACTATGCCTGAAGAAGGGATGGGAGGTGGCTGGAAATCAAAAGGGTAGTAACAGAACAAAATAGAACCAGACAAACACCCAGGATGGGGCACCTGCTGGGTAAAGCCTCTGAAGGAACTCAGGGGGCACTCCTCTCCCCTCCAGCCCTTGGCTGCCTCTCAGGCCAAGAGTGATGAACTACAAACAAGTGCAGGCTTAAGTGTGGGTACTACCTCCTTTGTTTTCAGCTTTAATTTCTCTTCCAAAAGTCTCTGAACTGTACAGTCATACTCAGCTCAGGGAGGGTACCAAGTGTAGAAAAGGAAGGAGCACAACTTGAGCTCAATTGCTTACTTGCCGCTCTTTCCAATCTGCCTTCTGCTTCCTCCCAACATCAATGATAAAATGTGCTTTCTTTATTGTAAAAACAGAAGGAAAGGGTGAGACTGAATGATAGCCAGTGGCTGGTGAGGGTGAAGTGCAAGGCTGGGTGGGCAGGGTGGGAGGGTAAGCTGGGCCCTATAGGGCGTTCCTGAAGCAGAGGGGTCTGGAGGGTCCAGATGCTGGCCAGCTTCCTCACTGACCATCAGCCTTAGACTTCTTTGGAGCAGATTTCCTTACATAAGAAAGGAGAAACAATTATAGAGGGTCTCAAGAACATCACAAAAACATTGTCTCAGGACCCTATGTGAATATAGTCCCAATAAGTTTTGATGAGAGGCAAAGCCTATTTCTACTGTAAGTAGCCCCCACAGAAAATTCCTGAAAGATACCCGATGCTTACATTTCTGGAGACGACATGGGCCGCTTGCTGGCTGGCTTGGTGCCCGAGCTGTCTTTACTGGTTTCTGAAAGAATGAAATAGACAGTGAGCAGCCCAGCAAAAGGCAGGGGACACTTGGGTGTACCCTACTTATCATGGTCCTAATTGCCCATGTCATCCTTTGGAACCCTGATCTTTCTTTGCAGGACAGAAGACAGAAATTCTTTTGGCTCAGCTCCTGCCCTCAATGTCCCTCCTCAGACAGAAGCTTCTTAGAAGCAGCCCTTAGCCTAGGCTATCCATTTTAGGACCTTGGGTGATTCTGTTGTCACTTTTTAGACACCCCAGGATATCATCTGTGCATCCCCCAAGCTCAAGAGGCTCCTCTATAACACCTTACACTTATAAATCCCAATTTGTAGCCTTCCTAATCTAGCTAGGATAGTATCCTTGGCTCTCTGTGCCTTTCCTAAAAATTGCCACAAGAAGCTTATGAATACTTACCTTGCAACCACCTCACTTGTGTAGCAGGGCCATAGCCTTTTTCATTGCGAGCAGCAATGCGGAAGATGATGGCAGGCTTGGTGGTATAGTCAATGTGGGCATTGGAGAGGCTGGAGGACTGCACAAGGCAGGAAGGGCTAGGCCCACAGTACACTCGCATGAAGGCTAGCTGGGCTGGGGTAGAGCTCTTGGGCTCACCACCAGCCTGTGAGCTCTGGATGGCCAAGTACACAGAATACTCGATGATCTTGCCGGAGGTCACAGACGGTGGCTCCCAGGTGAGGTGAGCACCATCTGGGCTCTAGAACCCAGGAAATAAAGTCAGGTTTTGTCTTCTTTAGCCACTGTGGCTTCAGCCCACCCTGTCTGTGCCCAGAGCAAGAGGGCTAAAAGTTTCTAGAACTGCTAATACCCCCATAAACATCACCCAACACAATAGATATTCCAGGGGCTGATGAGATGGCTCCACAATATGGTAAAGTTGCCTGCTGCCAAGTTTGATGACTGAGTTTAATCCCCGAGACCCACATGAGCATTGGGGCACAGCTATACCCATACACACTCATACAAAAAAAAGTAATAAAAATTTAACCAAAACAACTCAGATATTCCACATCAAATTTCAAAAGACTTTAAAAAGAACCTTTTAATACCCCCAACCCATCACCTAATCCACAACTTGTGACTAAGCTTCTTGGTGCCTCAGTTTTTATATTTGAGACTAGGATTAACAGGACCCAGACCTCCCTGGGATTTTCAGAATTAGACAAAATATTTATTAGGGAAGAGTCTAGCACATAACCTCTGTCTTCTAAGGGTGAGCGTGGCTACCTTGGTCCAGCCACCCACTGGCTCTGTTCACATGTACCTCCTTAAGGTAAAGACAGCAGACTAATAGGGAACTGAAAGGAAGTCCATAGAAAAGACTTACCTTGCTGATTTTAATGGCACAAGGAGCCCCTGGGAAACCAGGTAGACATGTCTTAAAGGCTGAGATCTCACTAAAGGGCCCCCGGCCACAAGCATTGATTCCAGCCACACGAAATTTATAGGCAGTGCCTGGCTGTAGCTCCTGCTTCTTCAGCTGGTTATAGTCTGGGACTGTGCCTGAGTCATCCTAGGGTAAGAAAAACAGGAAAGAAAATGCCACAAGGCCTGTTGTAAAAAAGAATGCTTTACAAACTAGGGAGCAGTTCAGGGCTAGAGTGCTTATCTGGAATGGCCAATGTCCTAGGGGACCAGGGGAGCAAGACTTCCATTCAGTGATGGCTGCCCCTTTATAGCAAGGCCCTAGGGATGTGGTGAGGTTAACTTGGTGCTGTTGGGAAAGAATCAAGTTTTTACTTTCTTACTCTCTGGGGAGAAGGTTTGTACCTGGCTGTCTTCCTATTTCCTAATTGTTCAAGTTACACAAGGATAGAAATCTCCTGTGAGCCCCCAAGCAAAGTAGTAAATCTAATTTTGTTTCTATGTTGTGTCACAGGCAGGGCAGGATCTACCCCACCATCTAAGGGTGCCATTTACTGGGTATACTTACATCTGACTGAACAGCATCATCTGGTGGCAGAAAATAGTGTGTTACCATTACACTGGTACCCTTAATGACCCCTACATCAAACCACTGGTTCTCCTTTTTCACAGGAGCTTTGCTGGGTGGGGGTGGCAAGTCTGGTTTCTGAAGAACAGAAATGAGATGACATCAATCAAGTCCTTGAGGCCCAAAGGCAGGGTTGCTCCTATCCCTTGGGGCCCATTGCACTGAACTCACCACACCCAGGGACTCGATGCCATTGGCCACTTCAGTTAGGGTAGCTGCAGCCTGCATCTTTGCTGGGCTGGCTACAACAACAGGCTGGGGAGCCACAAATGTGTTAGATGGAGCCAGACCTAAGAAGAAACAAAAGTATCAGTGGGAAGGTTATGTGTTGAGCCAGAACCTCCTACAACCCTCCACACCACCCTTGCCACAGTGTCTATCTCCCACCAGTTCAACTTATCAACAATTTACCCCTGCCCAAAAGCATCCCAGCTTACTCTCAGTGGCTGTTGAGGGTAGCAAGGCCACAGTGCTAGGGACAGCACTAGCTAGCTCGTTGAGGCAGTTGTTCTCGATGGATGGGTCATTGAGACTGTCGGCTGGGGCAAGAGCCTCAGTAGGTAGGTGGTGCTGCTGCTGGGCTTGAGCTTGAGCCTCTTGGAGCTGCTGCTGCTGCTGTACTAGGGCTGCAAGCTCCTGCTGTGTCAGCACAATGGGTATTGTGGTAGCCTGACCCTCTTGGCCCTCAGCTGAAAGGTGACTCAGTTCTGCTTGTGTCACTGCTGCTGATGCTTCAGATGTGTCCATGGGTTCCCCGGTGCCTGCTCCAGGACCAAGAAAACAACCATTCAAACTGAGTACCAGTGTGTCTTGCCCAATGGACAGCGATGGCGTTCCTGAGACTTTTGTTTTCCTTAGCTTTTATCTTGCTTACACCTCACCACTGAGCCCCATGTCTTCTTTCTAGGACCAACTATCCTACATAGGCTTCCCTTGAGGTACACTATGTACTCTCATAGGAAGCAGGTCTTCATCTTAAGTTGTCCCCCCCATATGGTGCCTTAGCCCTCCATTAGACTTTCACTTATCCCAAGGGGCCTATCCTTCAAAGCTTTCAGCTGATACCTACCCATGACAGCCTGCTGTGCAGCCTGGAGCACAGCCTGGATGGCCAAGGCTTGAGCTTCTTCAGTGGCTGCAGCTTGGGCAGCTGCTTCAGCAGCTGCTGTCACAGCCAGTTCCTCTGGGGTGAGCCCTGTTACCATAAGGGTGGTGGTACCCGCCTGGGCCTCAGCCATCAGCTCTTGGGGAAGTGATAACTGATCTACTTCAGACTGTGTGGGTGGGGGTGGCTGAACCACTACAGTGGCCACGACAGCAGAGCTGGCAGCCTCCTGGCCTGAAGATGGGTCCCCAGTGCTGCTCAGATCCACGGCGGCCTGGAGCTCAGGGGTCTGGGAGGCTGACAGGACCTCGGTGGACTCCCCCATCAGGGGGGTGGAGCCAGACTGCAGGAGTTGCCGTGGTGGCAGCTGCTGGCGAGGCCCTGGTGAGACCTGGAGTTCCTCTGGGGGCTGCAGGATGTCAACAGCAGAGAAGGGCATGTCAGAAGTTTCTGTGTTGGCTATGGTCACTGTTATCGTGGCTGGGATGGGGACTTCGGAAGTCAGAGCCCCTGGGGTCTCAGTCAGTGATGAGATGTTCTAGAAAGGGAGAGAAGCCCCCGTCAGAGGGAGAGGGGAGGAGACGGAGGCTAATATTAGGCAGTGGGGGGTGAGATGAAAAACAAGATGGCCTTTGTTTTTTCCTGTAGGCCTATGGCATCATCCATGACAGGCTGGCCACCTTTAACCCCATGCTAAATGTAGATGAGGAAGGTGGGTCAAGTTTCAACTCATGCTCAGAGAGGCTTCACTGTAGAGACAAACGATGGAAAACAGCCTAGATAGAAACTAGCAGCAAAGATAAAGCACCCAGGCATCTCCAGGGGACTGTCTATTTCCTAAGCACCAAGACTGCCCTTTTATGGTCTGGAAGAACCAAGGAGCAATACCATGTCTGGTACAAGGGCGACATCTGGTGTCCATCTCTGGAACAGCACAAACAAAATGCATGGTGGTCAAAAGGCCACTTAAGGGGACCTGGGAAACTTACCGGAACAGAAGGACCTGGCACTGGTGTAGACTGTGTCACAGTGGTCACTGCTCGTGGCAGTGTGGATGACACAGTTGTTGTGATGCCACTGCTAATATTTGCGCTGTCACCTTGGGTGCTCACCACTTCTCCCTGGTCACTGGCAGCTGGTGGAGGGTCTGTGGGTGTCAAAGGAGGGACTAGTTGACTTACATTTGCCTTTACCACCACAGGTTTTCTAGAAACCACCCCGTCTACAGCCAGAATATTTGTATCCTACTATACTGGATACTTTCACTTACCTTGGTTTGAGCTCATGTTAGAGGTGACAGTGGTGGCTGTGTGCGTGGTGCCTGTCTCGTGGGTCTCACAAGGAGGGTTGGAGCACACCCTCTGTGTTGGGAAAGAAGCCAGCAATGTGGCACCAGCCTGGGAGGTGACGGTAGGCACTGTTATCACCTCTATGCCAGACTCCAAGGTTCCGTGAGAGGGAGTGGCATCAGGAAGCAGGGCACCCACACTGACGGACATAGTGGTGCCAGTGGAAGTGGTCTGGTGTGTCTCACAGGGACGGCCACTGGCAGGCTGTTGTCCACCCTCAGGCTGGCCTGCACCTCCATTTGATGTGGCAGTGGTGGCTGTGTGTGTGGTTCCAGTTTCATGAGTCTCACAAGGTGGATTGGAACATACCCGCTGGGCACTGCCTGCATTGGAGGTAGTGGCAGTGTTGGTGGTGCCTGTCTCATGGGTCTCACATGGTGGGTTGGAGCAGACTTGGGTCACGGTAGCTGAAGGGCACAGCAGTGCCTCCAGAGCTGTCACAGTCATGGTACTGCTGGGAGAGCTTGCCTGGAGGCTCTCATATGTAGACGTGGGGATCAAGCGTGCTGTACCAAGCTCCCCAGTACCCATAATAGATAGGGCTGTGGTTGGAGTATTGGTTGTGTAAGTATGGTATGTCTCCAGCTGGTGGCCTTTGGGCATGTCCTTGCTGCTGGGGCCACTCAGCCCAACTCTAACACTTGGAAGGGCTAGCTGTACAAAGGCAGGGCTATGGCTCCCAGCCTCCAGTGCCACACTGGGCCTGAGCAATGGGCCAGCTGGGCACGGAGCTCCTGTAGCCTGCACAGTCATGGTGCTGTTGGTCATATTGGTCTGTTGTATTTGGCACTGAGGCTTCATAGTACCCTGGGTTCTCTCCAGTGACCCAGGAGCCACAGTGATCCGCACTAGAGTGGGATTGCTAGAGGTACGACGGGTGTCTTGCTGCTGCCCAGTGCCCATGCTGGACATTGCTGTAGTGGCAGTGCTGGTGGTGCCTGTCTCATGAGTCTCACAGGGGGGATTTGTGCAGCCGTGCTGCCCAGCCATGTTGGAAGTGGCTGTTGTGGCAGTGTTGGTAGTGCCTGTCTCATGGGTTTCACAAGGGGGGTTTGAACAGACACGGACCACATTACCATTTTGTTGTCCCACAGCTGAGGTCACAAGAGAAGCAGCTGCTTCTTGTCTGTCACAAACAAACTGAACCTGGGTAGGCTGAGTATGTCCCCCAAGGTTGGCCACGACAGTGGTAGTAGCTGTATTGGTGGTGCCTGTTTCATGGGTTTCACAGGGTGGGTTGGAGCACACCAGTGTCACAGTGCCAGGCTGTACATCACCCTGGCCTGAGTCAGCGATGGTGACTGTTGCCGTTGGCTGCTCTGTAGTAGGCGAGGCCAAAATGGATACAGGAAGGTCATGTACAGGCTGAGCCTCAACCCCACTGGGTGCTGTGATCAGAGTCACCTGGGTAGGCTGGGAGACAGGCTGGGGGACACACAGTAGAACAGAAGAATTAGTGCCTGAACTATGTGATTTCTCATTTATCTCTCCTACTATCCTCTGCTTACCTGCGCTGGCTAGGACCAACAACTCTGCTAACTAGCTTAGGCAAATCTAAGATTCACTTGCCCCATAATCTCAAAACAATGACTTACTTAGATAGAAGGGATATGGGCAGAGCTGGGGCAGGAAAGGGGGTTGGCCTATTTGCTGGTACAAAGAAAGGCCAGCAATAGATTCCTTAGGCACTTCTTGTCCAGTTTGAGAGAAAAAACATGTCAAGAAGACAAATACTATATGCACATACAATAATTACGAGATCATAGTGTCCGCAAACTAGACATAGCTCAAATAAGATAAGCCACTGGGAAAGACTCAGACACAGATCACACCAGGTGTGAAGAAACTATCACAGCTGCACAGGGCTGCAGAACAGCATCTGGAAAGGGGAGAAAGGCCGAAATGACCCATGCATGTGGGAGTGCTGCTGTATGGTGGTACATCCTTGGAACCCACTTACCTGCATTGTGATTGTGGGTGTGGTGAGCCCACCAGCAGCTGTCAGTGTGGTCTGTGCAGCTGACACTGTGATTGCAGTAGGGTTGATCACCTGGCTTGAGAGAGTGGCAATGGTGCCCAAGGTGGTGATAGGTGTGGCCAGAGAAGCACTGGTGCTATGGGCCCCAGCTCCTGCAAGGCTAGTAGAGACAGTGCCTGTCACTGTGCCTAGGGTTGTGACACCTAATGGGAGGAAGAAGCAGAGGTATTGCTACCACTTTCTATCTAGCAACATGTCTGAGGAAAAGGCTGGGGAATGGGAGCTCTGCCACAGAACCACCAAGGACAGAAGGCTCTGCAGAGAGCACCTGTCATCATCCCCCATTCAGATCAGAGGTTATATCAATAGGAAGACTGGAGGTAGAGCCCAGTCACTGCCAAGAACCTAGCCTGTGGGATACACACCTGTGGTGCCCTTAACAACCAATGTGGTGACAGCTGGCTTGACGGCAGAGACGGTAACAGGTGTGACCAGGCGAACACCACTCATGGGCACAGTGCGGAGGATGGTGCCTGGCTGTCCAGGGGCTCCCTTCAGCACCACCTGGAACATCAGAGCAAGAGCCACCAATGTCACTTTCAGACTATGCTGCCCCCTTCAGGCCTGTTAGGACAACACATGAGGTCGGCACTAGATTGAGGTGAAAAGGGGGCACATGTGCCTCACCTGGGTCACTCCTTGCTGCCCATGACCAGTAGCAATCTTGGGGACAGCAGTGATGATTTTGGCAGGTGCTCCAGTTCCAGAAGTCATCACCTTGGTGGTGATGATTGTGATGGGGGACTTAATGCCAGGACTGCTGGTAACACCTGCATAGAGGGAGAGTCCAGAGAAAATAAGCTCTGTGAGAGCTTCCCATCTTCTTGATTTATACTCACCAGCAATGGCCTTTCAAAAGCTCTATGTTATCTGGGTGTTGGTGGTGCACACACCTTTAATCCCAGCACTCGGGAGGCAGAGGCAGGAGAATCTCTGTGAGTTTGAGGCCAGCCTGGTCTACAGAGCTAGTTCCAGGACAGACTCCAAAGGAATACAGAGAAACTCTGTCTTGGAAAAAAAAACAAAAAAACAAAACAAAACAAAAAAATGAAAAAAGCTGTATGTTTACCTGTGGCGCCTGCCTGGGTGATAATGGCTGACATGGGAATGGTCTTGATGATGGTAGTCGTGCCAGGTTTGGTGGTGCTGGGAGAGACACTACTGATGCCCAGGATGGTAGGCTTGGTCCCTGCCCCACTAGCCTGTGTGGTGGTGATGATGGTTGTGGGCTTGCCATCTGCTGATGTCACCAGCTTCAGGATAGTCCCTGCTGGCAGAGGCCCTTTGGTCTGAAAGGGAAAAACTGAATGAAGACAAACTACTGCCAGAAAGAAATAGGTGTAGCTATTCTGACTCAAAAAATATTCTGAGTACTGTGGGTGCTATGATATTAGCAGATCTTTTGAGCCACTTCTGCTCATGGGACCTTCTGTCCTTATCTCCCAGTGCCCATCCATCCCTATAGGCCTACAGTTTAGGGATGACTTCTGAGAGGACACTGAGAGAGAGCTCACCTGGATAATCTGAGTCACAGGGCCTGTAGAAGCTTGGCCTGTGACTGCTGAAGTCTGAACTGGTTTGGTCTGGACCACTGACATCACTTTTCCCAGATTGGAAATCTAAAAAGGAAAGAATGGAGCAGGCAGTGATCCAGAACCAAACAAGGGCATGGTTTGGGCTAGTACTATACTGGAGTTAGCCCAAGACAGCAAGTCACCAGTGGCATTCACCAAAGCCTGGCAGCTGTCACACATAGCCAGATGGTGCCTGTCACTCACCAGAGCACTGCCTCCTGGGACAGAGATGGGGCTTTTCACTAGGGTGATGGTCTTTGTGACTCCGCCGACCACTGTGGTCACAACCTGGGCTTGCTGGGCCACTGTCACAGTGCCTGATTTATGTACCGTGATGATAGGGCGGGTAGATGTGTTGGCAGCAGAGGAGACAGATGTCCCCACTTGGGCAGCTGCAGTCTTTAGCATTCGAGTGGCTGGGTTGCTCACCTGGAAAAACCAAAGATGAATGATGAGAATAGTGACAACATAATGGCTGTAGCTTTGATGGCCACCTGTCCACCTAGCTTGGCTGGCTGAGCAGCAAAAGAGCAGCCCAAACTCCCCCACAGGTCTAACCTAAGGTCGCACACGATTAAAGTAACTGCATGTTCCATAGCCCATGCCAGTACCAATTATAAACCAATGGCCTGAAAGGTTGGTCCAAAGCCTGGAACGAATGACCATTACTTGTTCAATCATAGTCATCAGCCCCAGGGATACAGGCTCAGAACCAGGCCTGGAAGATAAATGCTCACCATGACAGGGGAGGAGGCCACCTTCACAGTGGCTGGAAGAGTGGTTGTGCCAGGTGTTACAGCCACTGTCTTGACAATGGTGGTGCCTGCTGGGACACTCAGCACTGTGGGTGCCGAGGAAGGAGGGATTTTCTGTGTGGCAGCAGCAGCAGCAGCCAATGCAGCCATCCCACTCATCTGTGGGTTGCTGCCAATCACCTGTGGTAGGCACAAAGCATGTAAGCTGCAAGGATTTCTATCTGCCACCTACCTCCCAACTCCATGACCCTTTTAGAACCTGTCAGGGAGACTCAGTATCATCCCTTCGTTTTTTCCCTAATGCTGGCTCCTCTCTCTTAATGCAAGCAACAAGTAGGCAGGTATTTCCCAAGTGCCTTTTTTTGGGGGTGGGGTGGGGTGTCTCATGTAGCTCAGACTGGTGTTAAACTCATGAAAATGACTTTCAATTTCTGATCTTGCTTCCACCTCTCAAATATTGGGATTACTGGTATGTTAACACCACACACTTGGTTTATGTAGTCTTAGAAACTGAATCTAGAGCATCATTCATGCTAGGCAAGCACTCCACCAATTGAGCTGTATCTTACAGCACCAGAGATTTTTAATCTAACAGCATAGTCAAGCTAGCCCTGGGGCATATGCTTGTAGTCCTAGCTACTCAGGATGCTAAAACAGAAAGGTTTAGTGAGACTCTGGTTCAAAAGTAAAAGCTGGGAGTGTAGTCAGTCTGTGAAATACTCCCTAACAGGGTTCTTTCCCCAGTGCTGCAGAGACAAAGAAACAAACCAGAGCCAGAACTGGAGCTGTATCTCAGTACAAGAACACATGCTTAAGACATAGGCAGTAATGGGTTTCATACACAACACCCATCAATACCACCACTGCCACTGATGGTTATGATGCTTATAACTCCAACACTCAGAAGGCTGAGGCAGGACAATCTCTGTTAAGTAGTAGATAGCCTAGGCTACAGAAACAGACTGTCAAAACCCAAAACAAATAAAACCCTTGAGTTAGATATACCTCATTCTTATAGGTCTGGGTCAAACCCAGCTACCAGATTTTCCCCTTGGCTTTCCAAATGAGGAAGTCTACACTGAAAATTCCCCAAAGGAATACAGAACATTAGGCCTCCTTGAGGCATTATTTTCAATGCTGCAACACCTTACAAACAACAAAGGCATGTTATGTACAGTGTGGGAGCTGGTGTGCTTCATGCATACTAGGCAAGCATTCTATCAATTAAGTTACATCCCCAGTCCCAGAGCAATTATATTTTTTTTTTAAAGATCACATGTGAGCTCTGTTTATGCTACTGTGTTACCACAAAATCCCACTCAGTAACAGATTCTCACCGTCCCCTGGGCACTCTGTGTGGGTACAACCATTCGCACACTAGCAGGAAGGGAGGTCACAGTGACAGGGGCTTTTCCAGCCTGGCCAGCAGGCCTCATAGTAACCAGTGGAGTTCCTGTTGTAGCCTGAGGACCAGTCACTTTGAGAACAGCAGGAACACCTGATAAAAAAAAACAAACAAATTTGATCATCAGGAGGTCCTCTTCCACACATTATCCCGATACTCTGCCAAGTTTAATGACCTGTCTGTTCTTTATGTGCGGTTCTTCTATGTCCTCAACACAGTCCCTACCAGCAAGGCAGAGTACTCTTAACTCCTAATCCTCAATAAGCCAGAAACTAAAATCCACCAATGAATAAAGCAGCAGCTACTACTTAAGCAATAAATGTCTCCAGTGACTAGGCTGTACTCCAAATGCCTGTAGCCTTGTGGCTTACCTTGAGTCCTGGCTGCAGTGGGCACAGAAATAGAGCTGCCTGGTACTGTCGGCAAGACCTGGATGGTGGTAGTGCTTGGGGGTGCAGTGGCAGCCTGGGGCACAAGTGTGATGCCTACTTGGGTCAGTGGCTGTACAGCAGGTGCAGCTGCTGCAGGTGCAGGGCTCTTGGGAGGGTTGGCAGGCACAGATGGGACTGGATTGGGAGTGGGGGAAGTGGCCGTAGCAGCCGTGGCAGGAATGTCGTATTTCTGGAGCTGTAGAAGGTAACTGTCGGCTGTTGCCACTGCACCCCAGCTAACCTCCAGTGAGTTAGTGTTGGCTCGTACGAGTTGTACTCGGGCTGGGGGTGGTGGCTTTTCTGTAATACAACAACACAACTGTTAAGATAGGGAGTGGAGGGCTGGAGAGATGGCTCAGAGGTTAATTAAGAGCACTGACTGCTCTTCCAGAAGTTCTGAGTTAAATTCCCAGCAAATACATGATTGCTCACAACCATCTGAAATGAGAACTGGTGTCTTCTTTTGGCCTGCAGGGATACATGCACACAGAACACTGCATACATAATAAATAAATCTTAAAAAAAATATAGGAGAGGCTTTAGTAGTGGGAATGGCAGTGGCCCAGCACTTACCTGTTTCTAGATACCACAAGTCTTTGCAGCAGACCTGGTTGTTCCAGGCCTTGCGATAGCCATCACGGCCACTCCAAATGTACAAACGAGTATTGATGGCAACAGCACAATGACCAGCTCGAGCTCGAGGAATGTTGTCTTCCAGTGTATCCATCAGGATGGTTTCCCAGGCCATGGTATCTAGAGGTGCACAGATGCTGGAGGTCACACAAGAGAAAAAAAAAAAAAAAAAAAACAAAAACCTGCTCCCAACTCCCAAGTTGTCCTCTATTCTTTAATTATTAAGTATGGTAAGTTATTGGAGCATCAAACTAAAAGTTAATAAAAATAAGGCAAAAGACCATAAAAAATTATGGTGGGAAAATTAATTTGGGAGGCAGAGGCAGATGGATCTCTGAGTTCAAGGTTAGCCTGGTCTACAAAGTGAGTCCCACCCAGGACAGCTAGGGCTACACAGAGAAACCCTATTGAGAGAGATGGAGGGGGGAGGGAGGAAGAAAATTAAGCATAAACTGGACTATATAACCAAAGGCCCAACTCCTTGTACATAAAATAATACGATAGGAAGATGGACACAATATATGGAAAAAAATCAAGTAAAGATCTTAAGAAAATGCATGCATCTTCAGTCAAAATAAGAGCAACTCTAAAATTTTTGGTTTTGAGATGGGTGTTTCACCATGAAGACCTGACTGGTTTCGAACTCAAGAGATCCACCTGCCTCTGGCTCCTGAGTGCCAGGATTAAAAAAGCCATATGCCACAGTAAAGAATGTAATACTCACTGTGTAGGGCTATGAAACTATCTCCAAGATACAGTAAGGAAAAAGGGCTACTTGAACCTGTGCATGATAGGCTAAGGTCCTAGAGCTATTATTGCCTATATAGAAGACAGCCTGTAACAGAGTATAAGAAACATCTCTTCACTGTATGTGCTTTTGCACTTGTGGATGTCAGGAGTATATGAAGAATCTATTCAAATTAAAAGGAGTGCTGCCTGAGAGCTCTCTACCCATTGGACAGTTCTGGTGAATCCTAGAAAGATCCATGAGCCTAGGTTTGCTCCTATAAACTATAAAAATCTTCCAAGGCCACACCTACCCAACCCCTGGCCACTCTAAGCCTGAGGAGGTCATACCCAGGTTGAGACAAGCCAGCGTGTTGGTACACTTCCACTCCTTCTCGTGTGTGGCCACTTTGACATCATCCATGACAAGAGGCACCCAGCCACCAAATACATACATTCTGGGAGGGTGAAGGAAAAGCAAGAGAGGATTAAAGAGGAAGTAATAAGGTAGAGGCTATCTTTTTACCCAGAATATACCCAGTTCTCTAGAAGGCCCCAGAAGTCCCCGAAGATCCATGAAACTGTTTTTAATATGGCAGTTCTTACCTGATGGTATAATTTTACAAAGAACTGTTATTTGAATGGCAGGAGAGTACTGTTTGGCTCATCTGAATCTCCATGAACCCCACACATTGGCATTCACAAAGAATGCTGTTTGTATGAGGAGCTACAGCAGTCTTATTGGTCAAGGTAGGGTCTCAGGTTGAGTTACATGCAGTCCTTTCACCCTAAATCTGCCTTCTCTATGCTATTAATAAGGTGGGTATGGGGCAGAAGGTGGGTATGCCAGAGCTGCCAGAAAGAAGCTGACAAAACTGACTTGAGAATAGGAGTCAGGGGCACCTCAGGACAGGGAAGAAAAGAACAGACACTCACTTGTTTCCTATGGTGGTTGCAGAATGGAGGCTTCGAGGAAGGGGTGCCACCCCACTAAGGCTGGGCTTATTCCATGTAAGTGTTTCTGCAGAGATGGAAAGAGATTACCTATGGTGGATCAAATACCATAGTCCCAGGACTTGGAACAAATGGGCCTTAAAACAAATGAGAACTGCATTCCTGTGGCCCCAAATCCCTCAGCAGGTCCTCCAAATTATTGCCCTAACAGCTAAGTTTCAGCATTTCTAAAGCTGTTTGTATGACCGGGCCAAGGTTTCTCCCCAAATGTACTGGGCACCTGCTATAAAGCAGCATTGCTCTCAGGGATGACATAAAGGTGTCAAGCTCACCCCAGCTTTTCCTTTATACTTCTACTCCCTGTAGAACACATTTATACTCATGTCATCTTAGCTCTTAGCAATGGGCAGACCACAGTTTAGGAACTGAGATCTACCCCCACCCAATCCATCACCTACTTTACAGCCAAAGAAAAAGGTATATTTTGGTCTATGATAACCTGTTTTACTGTGCTAACCATATCAGAGTACACCAATCCACATACAGACTGTCCATTGAAGAGTTAGTTAGAACTCTACCCAAATTCAGAGAATTCCATTCTAAATAGATTGTACTTTCTATTTTCCCGACAAGTCCAACTGAGCCTTACTCTGTTTCCTATCCACTGACAAGGCTAAGGGAGGGACACTAGCTCCCTATGAGTCCCACCTCACCAGTCACTCAAGGCCAGGTACCCAGAAAACTGGCTTTGCTCTGAAGCTACTGGAATAGCAGCAGCTTCTTACCGATGTCCAGGGTCCAAAGGTCTCCTAGCCTGCAGCCACTCATCCCTCCATAAATCACCAGCTTGGATTTTTTGTTATCTTTCTCAGTGTAGACCACAGCAGTATGAGACTCCCGAGGTGGAGGCAGGACTCCATATGTGATGGGGATATCCCAAGCTACCACTCCAGAGCCTGGCCGTAGTTCGAGGATATATAAGTCATTCAAGTACCTGAGGAAGATCATTTATAGCAAGCCTTGAGCACATGCACCATAGGCTTTACCAGGTATCTCAGTAAACAGTAGATTTGTTAGAACAAGAAAAACCAAAGGTGTAGTGGCGCACACCTTTAATACCAGCACCCAGGAGGCAGAGGCAAGCGCATCTCTGTTAAATACAAAGTCAGCCTTTTCTACAGAATGAGTTCCAAGATAGACAAAGCTGTACACAGAGAAATCCTGTCTTGAAAAACAAACAAAAAAGGAACAAAGACCATGGAACTCTTGCACCTGAAGAGGGGACTGACTGCCAGAAGCTTTCAAGGTGAGTACAGTTGGAGCAATGAAGAGGTGTATATGTGAAGCTATGATGGCAGCCTCAAGTTCAGACTCAGTGGCAGGTCCCTTCAGGATGTAGACAATGCCAAATATTATACTTGGGCCTCTCTAGAGCAAGGGGATGCCAAACTTGGAACTATCTCTAGACAGTAAGGCCTTAGAAAATACCAATCAGGAAATGTGTAAGCAGCAGAAGTTGCAAAGTAAGCAACCAGGTCTAATTTCAGTCTCAGGGATAGGGACAAGTCCAAGGTAAAGCGGACTTCTACCTCTTGTCCAGCTTTCTCCTACAAGACCTACCCAGGGGTTCAGATTTCAAAGCTGGGAACTTCTTGTAATGGCATTGAATGTATTCTCATACTGACGACCCAGCAAAAGAAAAGAAACATGACTCTGCACCTGGGACAATTAGACCCACCCTAGCGGTGTTCTCCAGAAAAAGGACCAAGTCTTACCTCGGAATGTTGTTCTTGGGGTCCTCACTATCATTGGCTAGACCCCCAAATAGGTAGCATTTGTTACCCACAAGGGAGAAGCTGTGGCCAAGCCGAGGACATGGAGGAGGCCCATTTTTGGGTGTCTTGGCTTTCAGTCTCTTCCATTCCCAGCGACTGGCCTGAAAAATCAAGAATTAAGAGAATGACTCCTGAGATGACAAGGCCTAGGACAATTTGTGGCATAAGAAGATGGTCTGGAGTGAGGGAACATATTGCTGGAACATGCAAGTCCTAAGCAATTTGGTCCTGTTTTCTCAAGTGACACTGTTCAAGGTGAGAACAGCCTTGGTAGAGTTAACTGATCCCTTCCACTCCTGTCTTAACCCTCAAACACTATGGAGAATCCCATGGAGGCTGAGGCAGTGTTAAGAACCCAGGCCCAAATGGGATCTATGTTGTTACCTGGAGTTCATAGAGGTCGTTGCTGTATTTCCCATACTCCACCATTCCACCAAATACCAGTAGGCGAGTTCCATCACACACAAAGCCATAGGCTGCACACCCTGGAGGGATATCTCCTCTCACAGCTGGGATGAACCACTGGTTGGTTGCTGAAGAACAAAAGGAAACAAGTCAAAACATCCAGGAGCTTCTAGAACTGGAGCACCCCACCCCCCATTTTTCTTATTCCTTAAGTCTTGCACTCTCCAACTCCTAGTCTTCAAATGTAGCCGAGAGGAGAAGCTAAGCTGCCATACTCTCCATTAAGAGCATTATCACTCCAAATCTCATCTGCAGAGCCCTAGTTTTCAAACTACTGCACAACTGCATGCTCCTCATCAAGGTCATTTCAGAAGGCAATAAGTCACCAAAACAAGATAATCCATCAGCCTCAGAAAATCTAGTAGTCCCTGACTTCCTTCCCCTACTGTTCACATGATCACAAACTTCTATATCCCAAATACCCTCTAGGGCTTATGCTGCTCCTCTTCAGAGCCCATGATTCTTTTCCTGTACTAGTTAAGATAATCAGAGCCCATATCTGCACCTGTAGGTGGTCCTAGAAACATCAACTGTTATAGGCTGATGCCTTCCCTCTCTGCAGGCAGGTAACAGGGAACAGAGGTCATAGCTTGCTGGCCCAGAAAAGCATGAGGCAAGAATCAGCATTTGCTGACCTCCAGGCCTAGCTTTCTCTGCTTTGACTTCCCTATGGCCATGTCTTTTAGGTGATGATCCACAGGCTCTATGGTAGTACCCCCCCCAAGTCATATTCTCAAGCCTGAGGCAACAACTTCAGCAGAGCATCTGTGACAGAAACTTCTCAGAAGCCTCTTACACTTCTAGCTGGGGGTGAGATGGGGAAGTCACCGAGAAAGGGCAAATCACACCTCAGGCACCTCCTGGTACCCCAAGGATAATACAAGACAGTGGCTAAACCTTCAGCTGGAACAGAGCCCTTTCCTAGCTTGTCTGGCAGTTTGGTTTCACCTAGGTTCCTGTGTCCTTCACATCTACAGTGGCAAAGGTTCCAGTAATGTTATAGGCAAACATGTTCTTCTGCCATGTCACACATTTAAAGAATAAGATACTTTCTCTCCAAAATTTCCAAGTCTGGGGCCCAGAGGCAGATCTGCTGCATGTACATATCAGTCAGGTGACATTTGAGAGGGCTGTAGGAAGGATTTCAAAGTCAAGACCAGTCCCTCTACTAGGAGTGGATGAGAGGTTAGGTTATATTTTGGAGGAGGTGATACAGTAGGCATTTGTGGACCAGTCTTTGCTGTTCATCTGCTTCTTAGCCATACTGTCCACTCAGGGAGGCAAGCATACCTCTACAAGTTAAGAAATAGATGTTTAATTTGGAGACCAATGTACTGAGAAAAAGAGGGTAAACGCTTGCTTTGCTTTTCCCTCCTTTATTCAGATGCATTTGGTAACCCTCCCCCTCCCAATGCCGGGCAAATCACAAGTTGGGAGAGATGGTCTTAATCAATCTGTGGAAGGAGTTTTTCATCCAAGTTACAAATCTACCAGGAACCTCCCAGGAAGCCCCAGTCCAGCTCTCAGTTAATAAAAGAAAAGAACCCAGAGAATGCCGCCTGTAATCCCAAAATTTCAAAGATGGAAACAGAAGTATCAGTTTAGGGTTATCCTGAGCTATAAAAGACCTTCTCTCAAACAAAAACACAAACAAAAGACTCCAGTACCCAGGAAAGGAAAAGAGTAAAATCCAACAGGAACATGAACCTCATTCAGTGTCTGTCTCATGTATGGGCAGCCCCTCACTTAGCTGAGAATCCTTATATAGATAGGTAGTGAGTCATGAGGCAAGGGTTGGGTGAAAGCTAAATGGCAAATGGGATTGGCCTACAGCTTTCCCACCATGCTGATTCACTGACCAAACTGGCCAGGCAGATGTTAGCTAGCATGTTCCTGGCCTCCCAGATCACTGGCTTCTCCTATGAGACCTGAGAGGTTTAAGTTTGGTTCTAGAATGTTTATTCTGGCAAGGCAGAAGCCCTTCCTAACTCCCATAAGGAGTTCCTGTATGAAGATTAATTAACACCACCTCTCCTCATCTCGTCTATGAATCCATGTTTTAGTGTATATGAATTCTTCTCTCCATCTTACAAATCTAACAGCTGCTCTCACTTGCCCTCAAATACCCAGTGGGGTATCATGTAACCCAATTGCTGGGTCCCTCATTCTTGATATGCCCTGCCATGTCCCTGGTCCTCACCAAAAGAGGGGAACTGAGGAAAGGAGGTCACTTTTTACCTTCCCTTTCTTCAGCCCAATTCCATTTGTATCTTCTGTCTCCCAATCACTATCTAGACTGATACCCATGCAACAGAGAATATACTGGAGTTCAAGGAATTCTTTTCCTTTCAATGTGATTGGTTACACAAAAGCAATCCTTTCTAATATGGCAGGCCCCATGCTGGAAGGCACAGAGGAGCCCCAGCCTCTTATATTCCATCAAGTAGATAGGTTGCATCTCTCCAGTGATGGGAAGAAAACCAGGAAGAGCCTGATACCATGCCCAAACTTTGGGAGCAGAGGAAGGGTGATGCAGGACATATAATAAAGGTTTCTCTGAGTAAAAAAAAAATTTAAGCAAGAGCTTTAAAATGTAAACAGACTATTTCCTAATACAAAACTAACAGGGCAATCAGGAAGTGAGCCTGCTGAGGAGGGCCTAAAATAGATGGGGGAACAGAAATGATACCAATCTTAGTGAAATTTAGGATTGGGGCAGAGGAAAAGGGACGTATTTCTAAGGTGGTGGTTTTCCTATGAACTAAATTAAGAAACAAGCGGTACAGCCGCTGCAAGAGACAGCTGGATCTCTGAGTTCAAGGCCAGCAAGAGAAACCCTGTCTTGAAAAACAAAAAACACACACACACTCAGTACAGCAGTCCCCATAAAGGCTCACACTCTGGCACACCTCTACTACTAGCTAGAGCAGTGTCCCTGAACTTGTCACTTCCCCTCTTGGACTCCAATTTCTTTATGCATAAGAAGTACCTTTAGATATTTCCACCAGCAACCCTCAAGAAGAGTCTATGGTACGACTGGCTCAGTGGTATAGTACTTGCTCAAGGCTCTATTCTACATGCCAACAGGGGAGTTGGTGTCAACCAATATCTACAGAGGCAAAAGCAGCCTGGGAGAGGGAACAATCAAACACACCAAGCTTCAGCACAACACACTCCAACACAGACTCTGGATCCTTGGACTTGAGGCTTCTTGAATAATATAAATTACCTCATGAAAATAAAATTCTTCCATGGACAAACTATAACACTAAGACCTACCAAAAGACAATAAAGGGTCTCTCAGCCTGTGGTGACTGCCATTGAAGGGGCAAAGCCATGTACACATGCACTCTCTAGTATACACAAACCTGGTTATTCCACTGGGTAACCCTTGGGTGAATTATATCATACCCACTGCAAACTGAAGAGTTGACCAAGTGCACATACCATGGATCTCTTTCCTCTTTTCAAAGAGGAACCTTATCAGACTAGCCCACTATATAAAGGGGTAAGGACCAATCCCACAAAAGCAAAGTAATACAGGCAGAGGCATGAACAGATAATGAACTCAGGCCTCTTTGGAAATAAAACCAAGATAAGCAGAAGAGGCAGCTGCTGGGAAGGATGGACAGTCAGGGAAGTACTAGGACTGTTAGAACTTGGAGTCTGCCAAATATATGACACATCCTGAGCCCATCAAAACAAGGGATACGCCTTTTAAGGTGAAGAACAGGGTAGCAGGGTCAGCTAGTTGCTCTCTCAAGTCACCTAAAAATGATTTGAAAATTGTTATTCTTGGAGGATTCTTTGCTGTAAGCTGACTTATGTCTTTACAAAATGGTAATAAATTAACACCAAAGTAGTCTATTGGTTTAAAAAAAAAAAAACACGAATGAATATGTAGAGATCCTGGGAAGCCAAGACAGAGGCCTCCAATGGACTTTGAAGCTGATTGTAATTAGGCCCCTGCCCTATTTTCTAAAATTGTATTTCCCTACCAAAAAGTCAGTTTCAGGCTTTAGTAGAAGAAAGGTGTTCTAGAGAAGGAAGAAGGTGCTGTTGCTCCTGTGGACGGCATCTCTAAAAACAGCTCTACCACTCTACAAGTTGCACCCCTGCCCTTGGCCTTACCTTACTGGTCTAATTCTTGCCACTACAGCTGTCTGGCTTGCACAAGCATGACCAGCACCCCCTCCCTTTCTACAGGGGCACTGAGAAAAACCCTGCTCCCTGGAGGCAACAGGTGCCGAAGACAAGGAACTCAGAGGGTCATGAACAACCCACTCATCAACTTGGAAGGGGGAAGAATTAGAGGCGCAGAGGCAGGCCTTCATACTCAGCCTGGTGGAGGAGGTGCTGGGGAGCTGCCATAGAGTCTGGCTCCAACCTTCAGTCCAGGTACTACCCCAGACCATGATCTGCTTGCTTCCTACTTCATCAGACCAAGGAGGCAAATGACAGGGGCCTTGCTGCACACTTTGTCCCATCCTCACATGAAGAGAAGGTGCCCAGGACAGCAAGGGCCCAGAAGGATGAAGGTATATGTAAGAAGCCAAGGAGCTGACAAGGAAGCCCTGCAGATTGCACATCTTGCAATAGAGGGAAGCTTCTAGTCTACCATATGCAAGGGGGCTGGCTCTATCTGGCCACCCTAGTATTCCAGGCTCTCACCTGGACATAACTGGTACATATTTCCAGCTTTAGCAAGTCTAAGCACTCTTCCTTAGGGCAAGGCAAAGGTCCTGAAGACCTTTGGGTAGTCAACCGGCAACTCAGGACAACCTCCTGTACCAGATGTGAAGAAAGCACTACCACAGGGGAAGGATGCGACAAAGCTTTGTGCCCTAAAGGCAGAGCAAAGGAACCAAGCAAGGAACAACATGTGCTTCCATAAGGGAGGGGGCAGAGGCCAATCTGCAGATCAGCCATACCTGTAGACAGAGGCTCCTCCCAATTTTGCAAGGGTTTGGGGAAGGAGGCAATGAGCTCTCCAGCCTGCTTGGGGCGGGCTCGGGGAGAAAAATTTAGCTGTTAAGGAATCACATTAGAAAAAGAAACAATTCGAAGAAAAAAAAATACAACTTGTACAAGTAATTACCCCCCAACTGTCTGTGTGTGTGTGTGTGTGTGTGTGTGTGTGTGCGCGCGCGCCCCCGCACAGCAAAGCCATCCGCATTTGCCACCAGAGACGGATTAGCTTGTTAAAAGTCTGCCCCTTAAGAGTTCTTCCCTCTTTTTTGGGTGCACAGAACTGATTTGTGATGTAGAAATGGTCTTTTCTCCTGAATGAGCATGGGCGCTGGAGAAGAGAAGGAACGCAAGAAGGGGGAGGATTCCGCCTGCGCCAAGAGAACACATCCGCTGCCGCGCCAGCCCCAGCCCGCTGGGTAACGGTGTACGTCTGAAGTCACCATCGCCGGCGACATCCCCTCCCCCTCACCAGTCAGACTAGAGGGTTTCTTTAAGTACCAAATGCAACCTTTAAATACAGGAGAGTCCGGGGGTGTAGGACGGGGGTTGAAAAACAGGGGAAAAGCAGAGATGGCAAGAAGAGCAAAGAGAGGGGGAAAACACATCAGGAGAATGTGAGAGAGAGAGATGAAAGGAGGGGAGAAGATTGTGAAGAGTGAAGGAGAGTTGAGAGGAGATGAAGGAAGGGAAGGCTTTGAGAACCCAGCGGGCTTACACTCACCAGTGTTGTACACGTGTAGTTCGTCCACTATTCCTTCGTTACCGCCGCCAAACACCACTATGAGTTCCTTGATAGCCACGGCACGGTGGCCGTGGCGCGGTCGGGGCACTGGACCCGACCAACCCACCACTCTCTTCCAACGGGGCTGTAGAAGCACCGCTGGCAAGCTGGCGGGGGACACAGCCGAAGCCATAGTTCCGGTTAAGGATGCAGTGGGAATAACTCACTGAGCGAGAGGGAGACCCTTAATTCTTCACACACCCCCTTTCGTCTAAGGCAGCTCTCACGGAGAAGCGGCTCTTCACACAGCGGTGGACGACTCCATGGAGGCCGCCATCTTAACTATCCTCCTTCCCTTTGGCTCTTCCCCCCCTTCTCACTCGGCTCGTCTCCTTTAAAGCTTCTCAAAATTGTGGAACACCTACTCCCGAGAAGCTGGAGGCCACTGAGCGGCGCCGCTGTAACTATTTGCCCGGGCGCTCCCGCTTAGAAGCTGAGGCAGGAGGCTCTGGGAGCCGCCATCTTGAGACGCCTCTCTCTCCTCCCTTCCTCAGTCGTAGCCCTCCCCCGCCGGAAATGGCGGAGCCCCGGCCCGGTTCCCACACCCCCCAGTCCCCAGCACTGGCTGGCTTCCGGGGCGGGTGGAAAAGAGCCACAAATGCCGCGGTTGTCTCAACCCCGCCGGCAGTCAGACCACAATTGTGGAAGCCGCCATCTTGAGACCGTCCTGCTTCCCCGCCCAGCACTTAGTACAACCGCAGAACAACCCCAACACTCCTAAATAATAAAGTCGCGTCACAGGCTGGCGGAACCGGCTAGAACTCTTGGGTGCCTCGAGCCGTATGGCTCGTGAGGTTTCGCACCTCTCCCTTGAGTCCGCCTCTGCTGTTCAGGCTGCGCCGGCCACCCTGGGAGCCGCCATCTTGAGACTAGCTTCCCCTTCCCCCCCTATTCTGTTCTTCCTGGACAGTTTTTCCACAGCAAACCAAACACAAGGCAGCGTCCAATCCTTTCTTCCCTTCTTATGACTCCTTCCCACAGGAGCTGCTCGAAAGAGCAGGACTTAGGCCCCGAAATGACAACTGTACGGCAGGAGCGGTAACGGCAGGACACTCATGCCTCCTCCCTGGGAGCCGCCATCTTGTGTGAAGAAGTAACAACTAAACATGGCGGCGGTCGGGCGAGGGGGCGGAGCCAAAACACGTCATCGCTCCTCCGCTCTCGCACGTCTCCGCCTCTGGACCCAAGCCTCTTAAAGGACCCGAGGCTCATTAATAATCAAAGCTTCTTAAAAGTGCGATGTGCTCTCTGATTGCGGGCGAATTGGTGCTCCTGCGTAGTAAGCTTGAGACAGAGCTGAGCTGTGGTCAGGTGCAGTAGCGCCCCGCCCTGCGCCCCCCTCAAGGCTCCTCCACGCCTCCTCCGTGGGAGCCGCCATCTTGCCACTTCCCCACGCCCGGCCGTCTGCAGGCGTCAATAGCGATTTTCAGCACAAAACAAAGATGGCCGCGGAATATAGGAATACCCGGATGAAAATGTAACTCCCCTAGACTCGCTCGGCCCCGCCCCCTGGGAACTGTCTCCTGGGTCGCTGAAGGGACACAAACCCGAGAAATAGCCTTAAACTAGCCATGGAGATAGGGCAAACGTTATTTAAGGGTGGCAGAGAGGAGACACTGTGATTGCACCCCTGACTGGAAAGCAGCTGTTTTGCTGCCCGGAAGGCTCAGCATACAGCCAGAGCCCGGTCACAGAGGGAAGCTGGAGGCGGGGCGAGAGCTGAAGGTGACGCCATGAGCACACAGGGGCGGAGCTACCGCCCGCTCCCAGGCCAGTCACAGCACCCCTGGCGTCGCCGCCTTCGCCCGCGCCTCCCAAACGAGCCCGGATGAACGCTCATATTCGTAGTGCACCGGGCCACCGTCTCGCTGCGGCCTGCTGAGGCTAATGGCACGGGAGGCGAGCCGGCGCGGGAGCAGCCCGTGCACTCGCGTCACCTCGCGTCATACGACCCGCCTCCTTCCCAGGGCTCCTCGCCCCGCCCTTGCGCAGGCGTTAGAGGCTTTACGGGTCCGCCCTTTTTTGAGATTTGAATTTTCCCTAGCGTAGCGAAAGAAGCGAAATACCCGGATGGTGAGCGCTAGCCTTTTCGCGCCAATATTGTAAATTCAACAACAACCTTGAAAAAAGGACCGTCACCGTCCTTATGTCTAAGTTCCAAGTCTCCCACGAGCCCGTTAGGTATTGCAATGTCATCATTATCATAGGCAGGTTGTAGCACAGGCAGGGGCCCTAAGCTAATGTCCCAGAGCAAGAGCAGATTATTTCTCCATGTTAGCCTCTATTTCACCATTATTTTAACTAAAAAAAGCAAGTGTAAGGAACACACATTTTATGAAGAAAATAAATTTAAAAAATAAATTTTTTATTTCCTGTAATTACGAATATAGGAAACTGAACATGGTGTATCATACACACCTGTGACTTTGTCGTCAAAGGACCTGTACAGATCATTCATTACAAGTCTGTAACTGCTTTGTACAAATCTAAAAATTAAATTACAAGCTCTATCGGCAGTCTGAATAATTTTAACTTTGATGTTACTGTATTGAGCCTGCCAGCAGATCTTATAATTTGTTAGCAATAAGGCATGCATATTGCCATATTACACTATAAACAATGTGTGTAATAATCCTGTTTTCATGTATTAAATTTATTTAGTAATTCTGTTTTAGTTTATCCAGTTGCAAGTGCTCATTTGGCAAAGATCAGAGAGGAGCCCCTGCTTATATGACTATTATACCAATAGCTCTGTGACGTTGCCCAGCCTCTTTTATAGCCCCAAGTCCTCCCTGTAAAATAAAAGGTGCTGACCTGCTGGTTTCCCAGGGTCTTGGCTAAATTTAGCATGTTTTGTTCTCATATTCAGAAACTACTGGTTCCTCGGGGGTCTGTGGCTTATGGGTGGCTAAGGCTATTCAAATCTTCTGTAAGTGTCTCATGCTATGCCTTCATGTCTGTAGAAAGATCGCAGCAGACATCCCTGGGGCACAACAGAATGTTCTCATTAATGCTGCAGGCCAAAATACCACCTCTGTTCCACACTTGGAGGAGACAATGGCTGCTGCTTAAACCCATACAGCCACAGGGGGGAAAAAAAAGCAAGTGTAAGGAACACACATTTTATGAAGAAAGCTCCTTGACTGGGAAATTGTTACACCTAGCTGGACATAGTGGTGGAAACTTGAAGCCAGTGCCTGCTACATAGCTATTCTGTACAGAAGGAGAGGGAGGGAGAGGCAAGACACCTTATCATATTTTTCAGGATGTTTCCAAAATCTAAAAAACAATGCTGTGAGCAAGGGTCATAGCAGCTCATGAGTACAGGGAGTTAAACTATAATGTAACCAGCCTAGTTTTCCTGGGAAATATGGGCAATTAGTTTCATTGTATGTGTCTTCCATTGAAGAAAAAGTTGCTTTCTGGATGTCCTCCTTTATTCAGTTGCCAGGATCTGACTCCTGTCTCCAGTTCACCATTATACTTGCTGGAAGATAGAAGAGTCAGGCTAATATGGGTGTCATTGAGCTCCATATGGGTACAAAGAAGGGTGCAAAGATACTACATAGGGCTTCAGCTTGTGTCCCAGCTGTGTCTGTCTGGCTGGTGGCTGCCTGTGTAGCTGGCCTCTGACATCTTTCCCTGACCCCATATTCCTCCTCTTACTTATTCTCTCTGCCTGTCAGCCTGCCTATCCCTCTTTTCCTTAGCTATTGGCCTTTCCGTTTTAAAAAATAATTTATTTAACCTTTTATTTTATGTGCATTTGGGTGAAGGTATCCGATCCTCTGGAACTAGAGTTGGGAGCTGCCCTGTGGTTGCTAGGAATTGAACCCAGGTCCATCTGGAAGAACAGTCAGTGCTTTTAACCACTGAGCAATCTCTCCAGGCCCCAGCCATTCAGTTTTTTTATTAGGCCAATCAGTGCCTTAGGCAGGCAAGGTAAAACAGCAACACATCTTTATATAAGTAAACAAATGCAACATATCCTTACATAGTTAAATAAACAAATGTAACACATTTCTACTTAAACAAATGCAACATATGCTTACATAGTTAGAATAATATACCACATTTTAAGTTGAGTTTTTGTTTGTTTGTTTTTAAATTTTATTTCTTTTTACTTTATGTGCATGGCTGTTTAACCTGCATGTATGCCTGTGCATGGCATACATGGAGTGTCAGACTACAAGAGGGTATCAGATCCCCTGGAACTGGGGTTATAGCTGGTTAGGAGCTGCCTTGTGGGTACTGAGACTCAAACTATGATCTACTGGAATAGCGGTCAGTGCTCTTAATTGCTCAACCATCTCTCCAGCTCAGGTTGAGAGTTTGTTAAATAGATGGGGATAGTTTCAAACTACAGAATTGAGAGCCAGGATAGAGGTGGTAACACTTGTGACTGCTAGGAAGAGGAGAGTAGTAAACTGAGTATAGTATATTTAAATTCAGGAAGCTACTTGCTGCAAGTTTAAAGTCAGCAGCTTTGGCTATGTAGTGACATTCTGTCTCAAAGAAAATAAATATATATATATATATACTTTAAAAATTCAAAAACCTGGGTGTGGTGGTTCATGCCTGTAATCTCAGGAGCCCAGAAAATGACAGGCAGTTTATTACCTGTTTGAGGCCAGCCTGAATTATAAATTAAGTTCTAGAACAATCTGGAGTGCAGAGAAATGCCCTATTTCAAGGGGAAAAAGGAATACTATGCACTGGAGACATGGGTGCACGCTTCAAGAAGAGCTGCCAATTTCCACATTTTATGGGTAAGCAAATTGCTTCTGGTCCAAGGTCACACTTGTGAGGAGAAGTCAGGGTTGGAAGGCACATAGCTTGGTATTAGACTACAGAGAGCTTGAGGCCTCTCTTTGTGTTCTCCTCACCCTCCTCTCTACCACCTCTTGGCTGTGATGGGCTGTGTGTCATTTTCAGAGCTGACCCTATTCTCCCTTCAATGTTAACTAATACATTTCTCACTGGCAGTGGTGGGACTTAGATCTTATCCTGACACTTGACAGTTAGAGTCATGACTAACTTTATTAAGTCAGCTTGGGCTATAATGTGAGAATGCTGCCCTCCCCAAATCAAACAAAGAAAGAAAGGACTTGTGGATTTGATTGAGATACATCCACAAAACAAACAAACAAACAAAGAACCTGTGGGTTTGATTGAGACACACTGTATACATGTATGAAAGTGTCAAACAATAATAAAATATTAAAAACAAAAAACAGAGACCTAGCAGGGTGTGATGGAGCACCTATTTAATCTCAGCTCTCTGAAGCAAAGGCAGGTGGACTTCTGTGACTTTGAGGGCAGTCTGGCCTACATAGCTAGTTTCAGGACAATCATGGATATACAGTGAGATCTTGTCTAAAAAATAATGACTCGTGTGATTATTAATGATTAGGAAGTGAAAGCTCTTGTAAAGTATTATTTTAAGATGTGTTACATTTGTTTATGCTGTGGAACATTTGTTTAATGATGCAAAGATGTGTTGCATTCTTTTATGTTGCATTTGTTTAACTCTGTGAAGCTGTGTTACTTTGTCTGTCTAAAACACCTGATTGGGCTAATAAAAAGCTGAATAGTCAATAGCTAGGCAGGAGAAAGAATGGGGGTGCTGGCAGGTAGAGAGAATAAATAGGAGGAGAAATCTGGGAAGAGAAAATCGAGGAGCAAGAAAAGGAGAAGGAGAGAAGGACATCAGGGGTCAGCCACCCTGCCACACAGCCAACAACAGAAAAAGAAAGAAAGAAAGAAAGAGATAGAGAGAAAGAAAAGAAAGAGAAGAAAAGAAAGGTATATAGAATAGAGAAAGATAACAGCCTAGAGGCAAAAGATAGATGAGGTAATTTAAGTCAAGAAAGCTGGCTAGAAATAAGCCAAGCTAAGGCTAGGTATTCATAAGAAAGAATAAGCCTCCTTGTGTTTATTTGGAAGATGCCTGGCAGGCCACTCAAAGAGCAAAGAGCCAAAAGAGTAAGAATAAAATGTAAACAAAACAAAGCACCAACAACAAGCGTTTGCCACCAAGAGAGATGACCGGAATTAAATACATCCTTGTAGCCCATTCAATGGAAGGAGAAAACTGACTTCTGCCTGTTGTGTCTCTGACCTTTACATGTATCTGTATACATGGAAATGCAGACACACACACACACACACACACTTATGTATCGTATGTAAATTTATATTTTTTCAAATTGAAAAAACATGCCTTTGCCAGGCATGGTGGCACACACCTTTGATTCCAGCACTATCAGAGTCAGAGGCAGGCGAATCTGTATGAGTTGGACACCACCCTGGTCTATGTAGCAAGTTCCAGCACCATCCAGGGCTATGTAGACTCTGTCTCAAAAAAAAAAAACCCAAAATAATAGTAGTAGTAATAGTAATAACAACAGTAATAATGTTCCAAAGGAGCATTGTTGGGAGTTGACTTTTGCTACCTTTCTATTGTTCATTTCATTATGAATCTTGTTCTACTACTTTCAGGCAGGAGAGACAGGCTGCTCTGGTGTCATTGCTAGAGGCTCTGGTTCCCCTTTTACTGCTGCCTGGGCCTGGCTAGTCCTTTACCCTCCTTTGCCAGTGCTCTGCCTGGTTTGCAGTCTATCATCTGGAAAGGGTTCTGGCTTAGAATCTGTAACATTTAATTTGCTTGTCTTTAAACTAGAGGTTCCAAATACCACCCAGTCCTCCCTGCTCTGCTCCAGTTCATCTGCTGTACTTTCTCACGGGGAGATACATTGTCAGCCTGCGTGTTCTCTGCTGTCAGGTCTATTTAAAGGCTCCATTGTCACCAGCCAGTGGTGGCATACTCCTTTAATCCCAGCACTCAGGAGGCAGAGGCATGCAGATCTCTGTGAGTTTGAGGCTGGCCTCACCTGGTCTACAGAGCAAGTTCCAGGACAGCCAGAGCTGTTACACAGAGAAACCCTGTCTCTTGAAACTCCCTCCCCACCCCAAAAAAATTATGCCTTTAAACTCAGCACTAAGGAGGTAGAGGCAGGTGGATCTTTATGAGTTCAAGGCCAGTCTAGTCTACAAAATGAGTTCCAGGAAAGCCAGAGCTACATAGTGAGACACTGTCAAGGAGCAAAATCCAATGTATATATTCACACATGCACACACAGAGACACAGACAGATAGACAGACAGACAGACAACACACACACACACACACACACACACACACACACACACACACACACAGCAGCCTCTGGTTCTGTGAGTGCATAACTACAGGAAGTAAAAAGTCATTTGGGGCTCAGCCCTTTGGGTAGGGTAGGAGGGGAAATCCTCATTGTTCTCCCTTAATTTGACCTAGATTCCCAAACTCACACTTCACCCAATGATATTTGGTTTCAAAATGCCTTGGGATCAGAGAGCCTGGAAAATCCTACATGTGAAATCCCACTAAAGGGGAAGGCTATTCCAATTTGTAATGAAGATCTGGGAAATGACACTCCATACATTTTAAGCAACTAGTATAATGAACAGACTTTTATTACATAGATGAAAAATAACAGCTTAGGCACCAGGAGAGACAGATCCAAAGTCTTCAGGAAATAGAAACTTCCAGAGCCTTATAGAGGCTGTGAAATAGTAGGTGAACACAGTGTGGATATTCTTTTCTTTTTATTTACTTTTTCTGGTGAAAACTGTTGGTGGAACTTGAGGCTGATATTTGGAAAGATGGAGGGGTTTTTTTTTGGATGTTTTTTTTCTAACCACATTTTTTTTTGTAACCACAGAGGAAAAAGGCACACACCAGACCTTCTCGTGCCAGCCAATCAGGAGAACTCTTGCCTTCATCCAGCCTGTTGCTGCCATTGTGGGGCAAGGTCACAGCATCTACGGAAATCATAGAGACTTCTTAAATGCTCAGCCAGGAAGGCTGGTGTGTGTTTTTCAAGGGCCCTTTTCTGAATTCTGAATAAAAACAACACTGCCATTCTTAGATTCTTTCTGCTTCTGTCAAAAATGAAGACAAAGGGAGGAAGCCCTCTTATACGTGGTTGTGGCCAGCTGCCTCTGTGTGGCTAATATCTACACTAGTATTTTCAACAGTGTTTTTGTTGAATTGGGCTATGAACACCATCCTGAAGCACCAGTGGCCAGCCTGTCCACCTTCCTAGCCCATGCCCTTCAACTCAATCATTGACATAGCCTACATGCTCCTGGGAGTGTACTTGTTACAAAGAAATGCCAGCACCCTTAGATGCCCCATGAAACTGCAGAGAACTCATTACCTTAAGGATGTCTTTGTTATCATAGTCCTGATCTATGGCCCTTTTCAGTGCCTGTGGGTCTGGACCCAGGCATACTCCCCTGTCATGCTTGATCCTCACTTTGCCCAATTTTTTGCATGGCCAGTGGCCTAGTGCTTCTCCCTATGCAGAAGTTGGGAACCTGGTTATTGTTGTGTTTTGAGTGTCTGTCCCCATCAAGTTACATCCTTGCCCTTTGTCCACAGGAGTTTGAGGCAGCACTAGGTTCTCATGTAATAGCAGCTGTCAGAGAGGCCCTGTGTACCCATAGATAGTTCAGTAGTATCTCCATAGTTACCTACCTAGCTTTTGGCCTGCTGTCATGCCTGGGCTTTGTAGTACTCAAGATGTGTGAACATCAGCTTTCACAATAGCATCTATTTCTGCACCTCATAGGCCACCTCTGGTCTAAGGTCTATGATGTTCTCTAGTTCCACTTTGCATTTTTGTTTCTGACAAATTTAAACACCTGCCCAAGACTACATACAAAGGAGAAAATGTGCTAAAGTGTAAGTAAACCCTGCCTACCATTCAATGAGCCTTGCCATTCAAATGTACTCTGAGATGGCATTCGATATCAGGGTTGATTACTCTGGTTGTGCCTTATATAAGGACTCCATAAGAGGTGTCTGGGCCTCAGATTCATTCTAGGTGTCAATACTTAAAGGCTAATTAATCACTGTCCTCTCTGCAATTTACTTGAAGACATGATGCAAAGATCCTGGTATAAGGGAAGTGGGTTTATCAGACTAGTCTAGAAACTCTTCTGTAGTTTGAAATATTTTAGAAATAAAGCATCAGGAGAAATGACCCCAATAATTTCACTGTATTCTAGAGTAGATAGGATATTTGTTTATAGTATCTTCTGGGTGTCAGTTAAAGGTATAGGTTGGTGACAGCCATACAGTGTGTCCAGAAGTAAAGCATGGTATAGTAGCACACACTTGTAATCCTACCATTTTGGGGGTGGATGTAAGAAGATTACCAATTCAGGACCAGCCAGAGTTCCATTGGGCTCAATCTCAAAAAACAAAACACAATAAATCGGGCTTGGTAATCCATGCCTGCTATCTCAGCACTTGGGAAGTAGAGGCAGGAGGATAACCACAAGTTTCAGGCCACACTGGCCTACATAGTGAGTTCCAAACCAACATATCAAGATTTTGGGGGATGTCACTTATCTGTTGGAAGTATCAGTGGCTGTCTACTCTAGTTTAACACTTTTTCTAAAACAGCACAGGTGTACATGAAAATGGTTAAATACATTTTTTTTTTGAGACGGGGTCTCTCTACATGCTGAATGCTGGGATTAAAGTTATGTGTCACCACACCCTACAAAATGTTGTGTTGTACACTATGTGAAGATGTATTGCTGTGCTTGGTATAATAAAAGTTGAATGGCCAGAAGCTAGGCAGGAGGTATAGGTGGGACTTTGTGCAGAGAGAGAGAGAACTCTGGGAAGATGGTGAATTTGCCAGCTAGACTTGGAAGAAGCAGAATGGGCAGTATGGAGAGAGATGCGGTAACACTCCGAAGCAGAATGTAGAACAGTATAAATGGGTTAATTTAAGTTATAAGAGCTAGTGGGACAAGCCTAACCTAAGGTAGAGCTTTCATAATTAATAATAAGTCTCCATATCATTATTTGTGAGCTGGTGGCCCAAATAAAAATCTGTCTACAAGGTTGTTCTTCAAACATTATTTAGTCTCTCTCTCTCTCTCTCTCTCTCTCTCTCTCTCTCTCTCTCTCTCTCTCTCTCTGTGTGTGCATACATACTCACATATACTGCACATACTTTGTGTGGCCCACGTGGAGGTATGTGAGCAACTGTCCAGAATCAGTTATCACCTTCCACCTTGTTGAGCTAGGATCTCTCTTGTTTCTGCTGTAGGAGTACCTTAGGACATAAGCTTGCATAGCAAGTACTTTTACCCACTGAGCTGAGCCATCTCTCTCCAGCCAAAAGTTATATTCTTTTTTTTAAAAAACTGAGACAGGGAGGGTGTATCTGCCCTGGCAGTCCTGGAACTCTCTCTGTAGACCAGGCTGCCTTCGAACTCAGAGATCTACCTGCCTCTCCTTCCTGAGTGCTGGGATTAAAGGTGTGCATTACCACTGCTGGGCTCAAAAGTTATATTCATAACAGAAAGTTTCATGTGGGTCTACCCTCAGGTATGGTTTAATGTCCTTAGAGGGTTAAGCCACCTAAGGGTCATGAGCCTGTCACCGTTGGAGAGACCTAGAGTATGCAACTGTCAGGATTTTCCTTGCTGCTATTGTTTGTTTCTAAGTTTTTATTCATGAATTCATAGAGTATTCCAGATCGATGAGAGTTTGATTCCTCTTCTTCCAGTTCTTCTCCTGGTCATCAGTTGTGACTCTCTTTGATGTTAGAAACTATGCATAAACAATCACATAGATGATTACTCAATTTTTAAAATTTTTATTATTTTTTCTTATTTTATATATCGATCCCAGTTCCCTCTCCCTCGCTCCCATGCCCCCGGACCCCTCCTCCTGTCCAATTCCCCACCCACTGCACAGGGAGGGTAATGTCTTCCAGGAGGGATCATCAAAATCTGTCAAGTCATTAGGAGTAGGAACTAAGCCCTCCCTCCTGCCTCTAGGCTAAGGGAGTACCCCTCCATGGGGAATGTGCTCCCAAAGTCCTTTTGTGCACCTGGGATACATCCTGGTTCAACTGTCAGACTGCCCAGGCCTTCAAATTGAGACCCATGTTCAGGGGGTCTGAGTCAGTCCCATGCTGGTTTCCCAGCTATCAGTCTGGGGGCCCATGAGCTCCCCCTTGTTCAGGTCAGCTGTCTCTGTGGGTTTCTCCAGCCTGGTCTTGACCCCTTTTCTTATCACTCCTCCCTCTCTATAACTGGATTCCAGGAGTTCAGCTCAGTGTTTAGCTGTGGGTGTCTGCTTCTGTTTCCATCAGCTACTAGATGAGGGCTCTATCATGGCATGTAAGTTATTTATCAATCTCATTATCAGGGAAAGGCATTTATGGTAGCCTTTCCACTGTTGCTCAGATTGTTAGTTGGGGTCATCCTTGTAGGTCTCTGGACATTTCTCTAGGTTCAGTTTTCTCTTCTGACCTATAATGGCTCCCTCTATTATGGTATCTCTTTTTATTCGCTCTGGCCTGCTTGTCCCCTGACTCAGACTTCCTGGTCCCACTTTTCTCCTCTCCTCCCTTCTTCTTTCTCCCAATTCCCTTTCCACTCACTGCCCCCCCCACTTCAATATGTCCAGGAGATCTTGTTCCTTTCCCCTTCTGTGAGGGACCTTGTATGAATCTCTTAGGTTCCTCCTTGTGTCATAGTTTTTCTGGCGGTGTGAACTATAGGCTGGTGATCCTTTGCGCTATGTCTAAAATCCATATATGAGTGAGTACACACCACGTTACTCTTTTTGTGACTGGGTTACCTCATTCAGGATGGTTTCTTCAAGTTTCATCCACTTGCCTGAGAATTTCAAGATTCCGTTATTTTTTTTCTGCAGAGTTGTATTCCCTTGTGTAGATGTGCCACATCTTCTTTATCCATTCTTCAGTTGAGGGGCATCTAGGTTGCTTCCACGTTATTGCTATTATAAATTATGCTGCTATGAACATAGTTGCGCACATGTCTTTGTTGCATGGATGTGGATCATTTGGGTGTGTGCCTAAGAGGGGGATTGCCAGGTCCTGTGGTAAACTGATTCCCATTTTCCTGAGGAATCACCATATTAATCTTCAAAATGGCTGTACAAGTTTGCACTCCCACTAGCAGTGGAGGAGTGTTCCACATCCTCTCCAGCATAAGCAGTCATTGGTGTTTCTAATTTTAACCATTGAGGCAGAAGTAAGATGGTATCTCAGAGTTGTTTTGATTTGTATTTCCCTGATAGCTAAGTGTAGTGGGATATTCAATTCTTAAGTGTTTTTCAGCCTTTTTGATTTCCTATACTGAGAGTTCTCTATTCAGTTCTGTGCTCCACTTTTTTAAAATTAATAATATAATTTAAAAATTTTACATGTCTATCCCAGTTTCCTCTCCCTCCCTCTCTCCCTCCCTCCCTCTTACCCTCTTTCCCCTGTGACATGCACCCTGACAACCCTCCCCTCCCATCCCCCCACCCCCATTCCACATGTAGGGCTATGCTATCCAGGTTGGGTCATGTGAGTCTGTCAAGTCATTTGAAGTAGGGACTAGGACTTCTCTCCTGTCTCTAGGTTAAGAGGGTATCCCTCCATGGGGGGTGTGTCCGCAAGGTCCTTTTGTGCACCAGGAATAGATCCTGTTTCTACTGTCTGAGGTCCCCCAGACTGCTCAGTCCTTCTAGCTGAGACTCATGTTCAGGGGAGTCTGAGTCAGGCCCATGCTGGATTTCCAGCTATCAGTCTGGGGGGGGGGGGGGCATTAGCTCCTCCTTGTTCAGGTCAGCTGTCTTTGTGTGTTTCTGCAACCTGGTCTTGTCCCCTCTCTCTGCATCTGGATTCTAGTTAGACTCATTGTTTAGTTATGGGTGCTTGCTTCTGTTTCCAACAGGTACTAGATGAGGGCTCCATGATGGTGGATAATTTAGTTGATGATCTCACTATCAGGGAAGGGCATTTATGGTAGCCTTTCCACAGTTGCTCCAATTGTTAGTTAGAATCAGTCTTGTAGGTCTCTAGACCTTTCTTTAGGTTCAGTTTTCTCTCCAAACCAATAATGGCTCCCTCTTTTATGTTCTCTCTCCCTCTCCCTCCCCCTCCCCCGCCCCCCGTCTCTCTCACCCTGACTCAATCTATCTAGTCACACGTGTTTTCCTCTCCTCCCCTTCTCTTTCTCCTAGTTCTCTCTCCATTCACTGCCTCCTCCCCATTTCCCATGTGCTCTGGGGAACTTGTCCCTTCCCCCTTTTGTGAGGGACCATATATGAATCTCTTAGAATATACCTTGTATCCCAGTTCATCTGGTGGTGTGTATCATAGGCTGGTGATCCTTTGCTGTAGGTCTAAAATCCATATATGAGCGAGTACATACCACATTCCTCTTTTTGTGACTGGGTTACCTCATTCAGGATGGTTTCTTCAAGTTCCATCCACTTGCCTGAGAATTTCAAGATTCCATTATTTTTTTCTGCAGAGTAGTATTCCATTGTGTAGATGTGCCACATCTTCTTTATCCATTCTTCAGTTGATGGGTATCTAGGTTGCTTCCACGTTATTGCTATTACAAATAATGCTGCTATGAACATAGTTGAGCACATGTCTTTGTTGCATGGATGTGAGTCATTTGGGTATATACCTAAGAGCAGAATTGCTGGGTCCTATGGTAAGCTAATTCCCATTTTCCTGAGGAACCGCCATACTGATCTCCAAAATGGCTGTATGAGTTTGCACTCCCACCAGCAGTGAAGGAGTGTTCTCCCTTCTCCACATCCTCTCCAGCATAAGTTATCATTGGTGTTTCTAATTTAGCCATTCTGGCAGGAGTAAGATGGTATCTCAAAGTTGTTTTGATTTGCATTTCCCTCATAGCTAAGATGTTGAGCACATTCTTAAGTGTCTTTCAGCCATTTTGGATTCCTCTATTGAGAATTCTCTATTCAGTCTTAACCCCACTTTTTAATAGGGTTATTTGGTGTTTTGGTGACTAGTTTCTTGAGTTCTTTGTGTATTTTGGAGATCAGCCCTCTGTCAGATGTGGTGTTGGTGAAGATCTTTTCCCAGTCTGTGGGCTGCCGTTTGGTGTTGTTGACTGTGTCCTTTGCCTTACAGAAGCTTCTCAGTTTGAGGAGGTCCCATTTATTAATTGTCAATCTCAGTGTCTGTGCTACTGGAGTTATGTTCAGGAAGTGGTCTCCTATACCAATTTGTTCAAGGGTACCTCCCACTTTCTCTTCTAAGAGGTTCAGTGTGGCTGGATTTATGTTGAGGTCTTTGATCCATTTGGATCCATTTCCCAGGCTGGCCAGGAAAACATGCTTGTAACAGTCACAGGTGTGGATGTGTGGGGGGGAAGGCTAGGTCTGGGGTCTCCAAAGACAGCTCGGTTTCTTGCTTCCTGGTTGGGTTGTGGAGAGCATCTGGGTGCCAGGGTGGCATCTGTGGAGCGGGAACTCAAAATGGTCATCTCTTTCATGTGTAAGTGAATTTTCCCTGAATAAACCTCACTTAACCTGTACTGAGTCCAGTGAATCTTGATTCCCACTAGATACTTAACCTTTTGGAAGAAGGCACTTCGGAGATTACAGTGATCTTGTTCTTACCCCTTACAAAGGTTATAACTCTTCCCAGATAACAGTTTTGAACCTACTAGCTAAGTAGTCAGGGTGCTTGCTCCCTCAGGTTCAATTGTGATTCAAAAAATATTGAGAAATTTGCTTTTGATCTGCATGTCAATTCTGTCTTTTTTGACCATTTCACCATCTTTTACCTAAAACATATCTAGTCTGTCATGGAGACTTTCTTTAAATTTATACATTTTTTATGTTTGTCATGTTATGCATGAAGGTCAGAGGACAACTTAGGGGAGTCAAGTCTCTCTTTCTATGTGATCATGTGGGTCCTAGGGAGCAAACCCAGGTTGTTGGATTGGCAATCTCACCAGCCCTGTAATGGGAATTTTGTTTTTTTTACAAGGTCTCACTGTGTAGCATGGTCTTGCCAGGTGGTAGTTGCAAACACCTTTAATCCTAGCATATGGGAAGCAGAGGCAGGCGGATCTCTGTAAATTTAAGGCCAGCCTGTCTATAGAGCAAGTTACAGGACAGCCAGGACCACACAGAGAAACCCTCTGTCTAAAACAAAACAAAACAAAACAACAAAAACAGATTCACAGTCCTTCTGGTTTAGTTTTCTAACTGGTAAGGATTAGAGGGGTGTATCTCAATTCATGAGCTATAAAAGATTTTTGAAAAAAGCTCATATTGCCTACTAATTTACTTCTAGATCCCAGGGGTCTTGTTTCTGTATCCTTAAATACTGTTTAAGCATTTCTTATTCACTGGTAGACTACAATGCAGGTCTATCATGTACAAATCAAAAGGATAAGTGAACAGATTAAAGGAGAGGACAGAGGAGAAAAGACACCTTGTCCCTGCTAAATTGTCTGCTTAGTGCCCCAAGACCTGGTCACCAGAGCTCTTGGGCTGGCATGTGACCAGTGCTGTAATCTCTGAGATGCTTTAGGACTTGGGTGCCTATATTGAATGTTCTGTCCTGGCTGGGTGCTTGCTGGTGAGTTGTAACCAAACCCACATGAAGAACCCCCTGGAAATGCCAGCAAAGGTCCAGATTCAGTGCCTTAGTTCATCTTTCTCTATCTGTCAGGGTATGGGTCTAGTGATGATATTGTTGGAGGCCACAAGTAGCACCTGCATCTGCTTCAGAAATAGCATTGTTCAACTAGGAGTGCTAGCTTGAACACCTTAGACCAAGTCTTCTTAAATCTTTCCAATCATAGCAGAATGTTGGTGGCATACACTTTCAATCCTAGAACTCAGAAGGCAGTCAGATCTCTAAGCTCAAGGCCAGCCTAGTCTACAGAGTGAGTTCCAGGATGTCCAGGATTGCACAGAGAAACTCTGTTTTGAATAAACAGAATAATGACAAAAAATTTGCCACCCTTCTGACCAAAGACAATTTTATACAACACTCTGTGTATGTGTGTATATGTATGGCACACAAATAAAACATTTACTGATAAATAATAAATCTATTCTAAAACAGTTCTTGAGGTATATACACAAAATGTTTAATCACTTATTAAAAAGGAAAGCTAATTTGATACTACTGAGATAAACAATCTTCTTTATTTTACATAAATAATTAAATTTTGGCCAGGCATGATGGTTCATACCTTTAATATCAGCACTTGTGAGGCAGAAGCAGAAGCAAACAGGTTTCTTTGATTTTGAGGCCAGTCTCATCTACACAGCTAGTTCCAGTTTAGATAGAGAACATATTGAGACCTTATCTCAAAGAAAAAAAAAATAAAATAAAAAAAATTGGAGAGGATGTGGCTGGAGAGTTGGCTTAGTGGTTAAGAGCACTTGTTGCTCTTTGTAGAGGAAGGTCCCCAGGTTTAATTCCTAGTGCCTATATATTGGCTCACAACTATCCATAACCCCAGGTACAGATATGGTGCACATACATGCATTCATACAAAGAATGTAAAATAAACAAACCTTAAAAAAATGTAAAAATAATCAAATCTTGCCCACGTCTAATGCTACAGGATACAGAACAACTTTAACATTTTTCAGAATTGACATTTTTTATCTTTTCTTTTTTTCTTTCTTTCTTTCTTTCTTTCTTTCTTTCTTTCTTTCTTTCTTTCTTTCTTTCTTTCTTTTTTTTTGAGATGTGGTTTCTCTGTGTAACAACAGCTCTAGCTGTCCTAGACTCTCAGAGATCTACCTGCCTCTGCCTCCCAAGTGCTGGGATTAAAGGCCTGTGCAACCACTTGCCACCATGCCCAGCTAATATTTTTATCTTATAATTGTCAATTTTGAGAATTCTTCTTGTCATAAACACTTAGTACTAGATGGCAGAAGTATATTCAGAAGCGTTTCAGAAATTGTTGGAAATCCTATCTTAATCTCAAGCAAAATTCATTGAACACTTTTTGAAACTCAATTCAGCAACTCAAACAGCAAAAACAAACTAACAAACAAAAAGCAAACAATCAAACAAAAACCCAAGCCAGGTGGTGGTGCACGCCATTAATCCCAGCACTAGACTCAGGAGGCAGAGGAAGCCAGAACTCTGTGAGTTCAAGACCAGCCTGGTCTACAAGAGCTAGTTCTAGGACAGCCTCCAAAGTCACCCTGTCTCAAAAAAACAAAACAACAACAACAACAAAAAAAATCAAATATAGCTGGGCATGGTGGCACACACCTTTAATCCCAGAATTCAGGAGGCAGAGGCAGGCAGTTTTGTGATCTGGTCTACATTGTTAGTTCCAGGTCAGATAAAGCTACATAATAGAGAGTTGGTGTCTCAAAAATTAATTATGAATAAAAAATACCAAATATTCTTCCAAGCATGATGTTACATGCCTTTAATTCTAACAGTTTAATCCCAGCACTCTGGAAGCAGAGGCAGGGAAGTATGTATGAGTTTGAGGCCAGCCTGGTTTACATTTGAGTTTCCAACCCATTATGGGTATATAATGAGACACTGTTGAAAAACAAAATGCAATCCAAAGACAAAAATTTTATACTTACATGTTGAGTAATAATGGCAGGAAAATATTCAGTCTTTATTTTCTGTTATTAAATCATTGTGTGTCTATAAGAGCAGAAAAACAGAGTGACTTTCAGGACAGGTAGGGCTACATGGAGATACCCTGTTTTTGTTTTTGTTTTTGTTTTTGTTTTTTGTTTTTTGAGACAGGGTTTCCCTGTAGCTCTGAAAGCTGTCCTGGAACTAGCTCTTTAGACCAGGCTGGCCTCAGACTCACGGAGATTCACCTACCTCTGCCTCCCGAGTCTCCCGAGTGCTGGGACTAAAGGCATGTGCCACCAATGGCCATCGAGAAACCCTGTCTTGAAAAACCACACACACACACACACACACACACACACACACACACACACACACACACACACACACACACCAAAAAAAAATTTGTATGTATAGTAAAAATAATACAGTTCATGACATTCAGTAGTTCTGAATTATAGCATGGATGCTTTAGGCACCATGAGTTGGTGTTGTAGGGTATGATATATATAGCAAGTCCAGGACATAGTGACCATATAAATCCAGAATGGCACCGCATACCTGTAATCCCAGCCCTTAGGAGACAGAGGCAAGACGATTAGGTATTAAATTATGTAATTGAAATCAGCCTCAGGTACATAGAAAATTCCAAATCAACCCAGGCTACATGAGAGCTTTATGTGTGTGTTTGTGTATACTCACATGTGCCACAGCATGTGTGTGGAAATCAGAGGACAGCTGCAGTAGTTGATTGTCTCCCTCCACCAGGTAGATCCTGGAGATCAAACTCACGTTATCAGGCCTAGTAACAATTGTATTTACCCAGTGAGCCTCCCACCCTTCTAACTGTCAAATCCAGAAGAAACTCAGGACAAATGGTGTTGTCTATTAACATACCAAAGCACAAGTTGGTGGCCAGTCTCACTCAGTACCTCTGGCTCCTCTCTGCTCTTCTCACCCCCACCCATTATCCTCAACCACCCACTACCATAATCCTCTCCAGGTCAGAGCTTTGCTTTCCTTCCTCTAGCTTCTGACCTCTACAAAAACTTGTCATTTCAGCTACATTCTCTTTTTGTCATCTCTCTTAATCCTTATTGGCTCTTGGTCTCTTTTCTTGCATTTCTCTCTTCTCTTTCTCTCTGGATCCCTCCACCTGCTCTTCTCATGGTCCAGATCAGTCTACTACTGGTCATGTTTAATCTGTTCTAGGCTCTTTCATATGTCGTTGGCTATACTCTTCCCTCATGTTATGGTGGAAGCTTCACCCCAGCCCCTGGCATCCATGCACCCAAAGAGTCTGGGAAGTTATGGTGGAGATTCCACCCAAGCCCTATCTCCCTCCAAACCCTGTTGCATCTCAGAAAGTCCACCAAATGATGACCCCTCCCCCAGAGATGCTCAAGACCATTCCCACGGGGTATTTAAACTGCTTTCCAGAGAACAGACTCATGGTTTTTCCAATCTCCCTTTCCCTTCTCCTCTCTCACGGACTGGAAGGCCATCCGGAAGCATTGTATCCATTAAATGTGGGCTTTTTCTAATTCAGTTTGGTTTGGTCTGATTTAGATTGCTTATTGGGGTGTAAAAACTTTTCACCTCATATCTACAAGACAACAGCAACAAACCCTCAACCATACCTTGAAGCAATCATGTCTTCATTTCATTCACTGTAAGCCCTTACCTTGTTTTTATCTGGTCTGGAGCATGTTATTAGGCTAAGCTGGCTGTGCAGCAAACTTGAGGAATCCTGTCTCTGCCTCCCCAGCCCTGGGATTACAAGTCCACAGCACCACAGCTGGCTTTCACTCAGGTCCTCATGCTCTCATAGTAAGCACTTTACTTATTGCTCTATTTCCCTAGCCTGCCTTCTTTTTCTTTTGATTTTTGAGACAGGGCCTCATGTATCCCAATCTGGTCTCAAATGTACTATGTATGTACCTGAGGATGACATCTACTGTCCAAGTACCTGGATTATGAATGTATGCCACTTTGCTTGGCCAGTTAAATAACTCCATATGGGGTTATGACCCACAGTTTTAAAAAAGTTGTGCCCTAGAAAAAGAAGGCTGTGGGCACCCCCAGGAAACCACCCCTATCTCAGATCTTAGGGAGGGTGAAGTTGTGCCTTCTTGGTGGCCCAAAGATAGATTCCCAGGGCAAGGGAACCTAAGTCTTTGTGAATTGAGCTCTTCGTCTAGGATGTAGGACATCTCCCTTTGCCCCCATTGTCAGAAGCTGAGAACTGTGAGGCCTTTGAGCTGCAAGGACAAAGTACAAGTACCACTATTTCATTCTAGTTTTCATTGTTACTAATATATACTCAATAATTCTGAGAAACTTTTGGTTTTTATTTAGCTCCTGTGTCAGGCAGAGTTCTTACCAGAAACAGGTGGTATGCTGAGATTTGGGTGATTTGAACAAGTTTTACGAGAACTACTGGGTGGACACACACATACACACATTGGAACCACATAGGACCTTAACTAGTCTCAGATCCTGAGGGGGGTGTGGTCACAAAAGGAGGGAAGGTCGGTAGTCTTGGGATAGCCATCACCCTCTCCTCTCTCTGTTTTCCAGATTATATGCAGGCTTGATGAGTAACATTTTATCATGTATCTCAAGGATTACAGGAAGCATATTATATTGAAAAATTCTTCAGTGCCCATCTGAGCTTTCTTGCATTTTTCTTTGCTGAAGGCAACAACCCTACAGTGAGCCAATTCAAACATAGGCAGAAGCCCTATAGCCTATATAAATTGAGCAGAAGGGCTGAAAGAGTTCCTGGTAGATCATGGCCTGGAAACCGCACCCCATTTTGAATGTGTGATCTGCTTTAGTCATGAAGCTTCCTTCATTCTTCCTAAGCCTGTCCCAGCTGTTGTAACTGGGACCTCAGAGTACCTCAATCAGCCCTGGCCTGGAAGATCCCAAAGAGCTGGAGAAAGAGAACTTCTGGCTAAGTCTCCCTTGGCCTGTCTTCAGCCCTCCATCCATAGTGTCTCCACAGGGCTGATCTTTGCTGGAGGAAGGGGCTGCTGATTTTAGTCTTGCTGCTATGTGTGTGTGCTCCCTGTCCAACTGGGGAGCCAATGAATGGTTGGTTGCCAGATAGGGCCTCTCCCATCTTTGGCCTAACAGTTTAGAGGTTCCTAAGTTAGTGGGGGAAGATCTCAGAAGACATCTGCACAAATTTCTTGATTCACACAATGAGAAACCGAAACTGGAGTGTGCTTCCTCTTAGTTTGAAAAGCCACAGCCCAGATCATCTGAAGACCTGGTGTCTGCCACAGAGGGCAACGATCCCTGGAAAAGTGCTTTTAGGTGTTATTGATGAATATTTTCTCCCCGGGCGAAAGAAATGTTTTCTTGGCTGGACATGGTGGCACACATGTTTGGAATCTTAGCCCTCAGGAGGCTGAGGCTAGAGGATTGAGAATTTGAGATCAGCCAGGAGCACATAGCAAGACTCTGTCTTGAAAATACAAACAAACCAAGTTTTATTGTTTCTGCTCTGATTGTGTGCGTGATACTGTAGCACAAATTCTAATTGGCCTTAATAAAAACCTGGGGTTAATGATGAAAGTCAGAGAAGCAGAACAGCCAGCCACTAGTTCCCACCTCTACTGAATCCTCAGACCAAAGGGACAATCCTGTCTCTAGGAATCCTCAGACTGAATACATCCTCAGATTGACTGCCTATACTGCTAGACTGTCATGAGCTCCTGCCTCCTCCTCCCTTCCTCTCTCTGCCTAGCCATATCACTCCTGTTTCCACCTCCTCAGTGCTGGGAGTAAAGATATGTGACTCTCAAGGACTTGGATTAAAGGTATGTGGCTCTGTTTCTCTTTTAGACTAGATAAATTTTGTGTAGCCCAGGGTGACCTTGAAATAACAACCTCTGTCTTCTGAGTGCTGGGATTAAAGGTGTATAACACCTCTGCCTGGCCTCTATGGCTAACTAGTGTGGCTAGCTTCCCACTCTTATCTTCAGGCAATCTTTATTTGTTAGATCATAAACAAAATATCCTCACATAATACAGCTTTGCAAAGCAAGGACTGAACAACATAGAATTTAAACATTACCCACAACACCTAAAATGACTTCCAAGATTCTGCTCACCTATTCACACACATCATTCACAGTTGACTGACACACATGCAATCTTAAGGAACATACAGGGTCTTTGTCACTGACTCACATTGCCTTGCAACTGTGCCTCTAATCTCAATTTGCCTTAAAGACATATGGTGCTGCAAACTGGGTGTATCACCTCTGTATCCTGTATATATATATTACCATTTTATTGAATAGAAGGAGGCAGTTTGCAGGTGGATGGACAAGTAATTATGTTTCTGATCCACGTATCACTTTTCCCCCAGGAACTTTCACAATTCACATGTCTACCAGCAACTTTGGGTACTGCTTCTGGCTCTTACCCAATAGCAAAGGGCTGGAGCTCCTATCATGTCATGCCAATCTCAGGGGAAAGTTTGATTTTATTGTGACTAACAGTCCATACATGAAAATAGACAGATTGGTGTGTTGTGGAATATTCCTTTACATTGTGTGAAGATGTGTTACTGTGATTGGTCCAAAAAAGCTAGGCAGCAAATAGCTAGGCAAGAGGTATGGCAGGAACTTCTGGATGGACTGAAAGCTCTGTGAAGAAGAAAGGAGGAATCACTAGCCAGACATTGAGGAAGCAGAATGATCAGTACAGAGTACAGGTAATTGAGCCACATAAAAGAAGGTAGATTAAGCCGGGTGGTGGTGTAAGCCTTTGAATACCAGCACGTGGGAGGCACAGGCAGGTGGATCTCTGTGATTTTGAGGCCAGCCTGGTCTACAGAGATAGTTCCAAGACAGCCAGAGCTATTAAAAAGAGAAACTCTCTCTTGAAAAGAAAACATAAAAAGAATGTAGATTAAAAGACTTGTGTTAATTTAAGTTATAAGAGCTAGAGGGACACGCCTAAGCTATTGTCTGAGCTTTTATAGTTAATAAGTCTCCATGACATTTTTTCTTGTGAGCTGGTAGCCCAAAGAAAAATTCACTTACACTGGTGTGTGTACATTTGTCTGTTTCCAGTTTGTTCCTCTTGAAATGTTCTTAGTGGGAAGTTTTTTGTTTGTTTTTGTTTTTCTTCTGTTATCAATTTGCAGGCACTCTTTTTAATTTTTTATTTACTTTATTTTTTGAGGCAGGGTGTCATGTAATCCAGGCTAGCACAGAACTCACTGCATAGCTGAGGATGACCTTGAACTTCTGGTCTTCTTGCCTCCACTTCTTGTATGCTGGGATTATGGGTGTCCACCACACCTCTGTCATTTGGTGCTGGGAATGGAACCCAGGTCTCCATGGATACTGGGAAAACCACTCCTGCTGGATCCTTTTATATCCCCTTCCTACCAACTGAGGTATGTTCTGAGCTCCAGGAGCTGTTTTTATATTATACACATTAAGCTTTAATCTCCTATATAACAAATGTGTTTTTCTTTTTAATATCTATCTTAATTTTAATTATGTGTATGAGTCTACGTGGGTATGTGCATATGAGTGTTAGCCCATAGGGGCCAGAAGTTTTGGATTCACTGGAGTGTAGTTATAGGTAGTTGAACTACTAATATGGATATTAGGAATTTGAACTTTGATCCTCTGGAAGAGCAATATGTGCTCTTAACTTCAAAGCCATTTTTTTCTAGCCCAAATGTGATTTTAACATCTACTGCTGGTTATTTGGATTTGTAGGGATCATCTCTTTGTTTGTTTTTGAGATATCATTTCACTAAGTTATCCATTCTGGCCTGGATCTCACTGTGAGGCACTAACAGGCCTTCGACAACTGATCTTTCTGTATCAACTTCCTCAGCGATTACAGGTGTGTGACACCACGTCCAGCTGTGGGTGTCTTAAAGCAAAGTAGTTGGTGCTTTATATCCTCATGTTTACCTTTTTCACTATAATTTGTATGTTTCTAGACTTGTTTAGTTTCTTGGGTGGCTTGGTGGTACACCTCAGCTACCTGTGTTAAAATCAGTATGTCCTATACCTGCCTAATACTTTTCAGCATAAGTATTAAGTATAAAGTTATTCTTGAGGATGGAGAGATGGTTCAGTAGTTGGACAGTATTTTCTGCTCTTCTAGAGGACCAGAGTTTGGATCCAAGCACTCCCATAAGATAGCTCTCAAAAATCATGTAACTCTAGCTCTAGAGGATCAGAATCCTTTGGCTTCCAAGGGCACCTGCACTCATGGGTACATGCCTCCATATAGTCACACATCCTTACACATAATTAAGATAATAAAAATAGAGGGCTACAGAGATATCTCAGTGGTTAAGAGCACTTGCTACTAGTTTGGTTTCCAGCATCCATATGGTAGCTCACAACCTTTCATAGGGTCCAAAGCCCTCTTCTGACTTGTTTGGATGCCAGATGAACACATGCTACACATACATACACTTCGGCAAAGCACTCATACACATTAAATGGAAATAAACCCAGTGGGCAGTGGTAGTGCATGCCTTTAATCCCAGCCAGAAGCAGAGAGGCAGAAGTAGGCAGATTTCTATGAATTCAAGGCCAGTCTGGTCTACAGAGTGAGTTCCACCATAGCCAGAGCTGTTACACATAAAAACTCTGTCTCCCAAAACAAAAATAAGTAAGTAAATAAATAAATTTAAAGAAAATAGTAGAAATAAATCTTTAAAAAATATAGTTATTCTTAAGATTGAGCTCGCTGTACAGAGTGTGCTTCTTCTCAGACTCAATTATTCTCAAACAGTAATTGCTCCAAAGAGTAACTATCACTGATGTCTTGAGATCATGATTCACAGGAAAAAGGAGATGGTTACACACTGCTATATAGCACAGCCTGTAAGGAAAAGGGAAGTGTTTCTGCCCTGAGAGCCAGGCATATCAACCAGGTATGTAAGTCCTTGACCTTCCTTTGATGGTCTCTAGTGGTAGAAACCCTAGAAATATGAACAAAGCAGTTTCTGCCCTCAAGCAAGTCCCTAAATAGTCATGTGTTTGGGGAACACTTCTTTCCTGTCACCACAGGTTTCAGCCCAGGTGTCTCCTCAGACGATCTGTTTTTACATCCCTGGCATCCTGCTCTGGCAAGCATCCTCCATTCTGGGTGGCATGTCTCTGCTAAGTGATTCTGTATCTAGTAGGCTTGTGAACATCTTGATGCCAGTACTGGGAGGTCTGGAGAATCAGGGACCTGGTGGGTGTAGTGGCAAGCCTAGTCTTTTTTTTTTTTTTTTTTTAATTTCGAGACAGGGTTTCTCTGTATAGGTTTGGAGGCTGTCCTGGCACTCACTCTGTAGACCAGGCTGGCCTCAAACTCAGAGATCTGCCTGCCTCTGCCTCCTGAGTACTGGGATTAAAAGTGTGTGCCACCATCACCTGGCATGCCTAGTCTTTTTAATCTTGTATTTTTCTGGTAGTTTCTTCCACTGCCACCTTCTCTTTTGACTTTTGCTCTCTGTTTCTCTACAGAGTCCTGACTTCAAATCTCTTCTTTTTTATGCTACAACTGACTTCTAGCTGGGTCTCAGCCAGTGTGTCTACAGTTGCTACCACCTCAGCAAGCTCAGATCCCTTTTCCTGAAGGACATTCTCTTAGTCAGGGTTACTATTGCTGTGATAAAACACCATGACAAAAACAAGTTGAGGAAGAAAGGGTTTATTTGGCTTACACTTGCACATCACAGGAAATCAGGACAGGAACTCAAGCAGGGAAGGATCCTGGAAGCAGGAGCTAATTGACCATGGCAAAGGCAGATACCGTGGAAGGGAGCTGCTTATTGATTTGCTTCCCATGGCTTGCTCAGCTTGCTTTCCTATAGAACCTGGGACCACAAGCCCAGAGATGTCACCACCCACTATGGCCTGGGCCCTTCCCCATTGATCACTAAGTGAGAAAATGCCTTACAGCCATATTTTATGGAGTTACTCTCACAATCGAGATTCCTTCCTCCCCGATGACTTTAAGTTATATCAAGTTGACATAAAACTAGCCAGTACAAATATGAATCTTTATGCACAAGGCCCTGGGTTCTATCCCTAGCACCAAATAAACCAGGAGTAGTGGCATATACATGAAATTCTACCATCCTGGAGACAGAGACAGGAGGATCAAATGTTCAGGGTCATCCCAAGCTACATAGCCAATTTGAGGCTAGCCTGGGATACAGGAGCCCCTGTTGTTGTTCCTTTGTTACAGTTATAAGAATAAAAGGTGAAGAAGGGGGGGTGAATGTTGGTCCTGAGTGAGGGTCCCAAGTGAGTGGGTTCCAAGGTAAGGGACCACGTGGGAGAGCATAGCAGGTTCCATAGCAGGTGAGGGCGACCGAGGCGAGAGGGAACAACAGGCAGATAGAGCTTAAATGAGGAGTTTATTTAGAAAGGGGAGTAAGGGAGAAGGGAAGACACATAGAGACACTGGGAACAGAAGAGGGGAGGGGGTAGGGGGAAGAGAAGAAGAGGGGTGTAGCTGGTGGCCAACCAAAAGCAGGAAAGAGAGAGAGAGAGAGAGAGAGAGAGAGAGAGAGAGAGAGAGAGAGAGAGAGAGAGAGAGAGAGAGAGAGAGAGAGAGAATAAGTGGGGAGAGGTCTGTCTTTTAAAGGGGTCCTTTACACCTGCCTGCAGACTGGTACTCTTGGAACCCTGAGCTAACCAGAATACTGCCTGAATGCATTCTGCCAAGTGACAGGGACAAGCCAGCATAATGCCTGAATCCTTACATTCCCACCTTTACTTATTATTAAAAAGGTGAGGAGTTAGGTGTGGTAGGTTAGGGAATAGGGACGTTGAGTTCTCAAGACTACTTCCTGCTGACTTGGGGTCATTGATCATCTTTGGCAGCTGGGTGCTGCCACATCCTGGTAGCTGGTTGTTTCATTGCAGTCCTGACTGTATGGAACTCTGGGGTCTTTTTGAGACCTGGGAAGATGTTTGCAGAGCAGAGGACAAGGTTAAGTTTAGAAAAAAGTTTTTTTCTTAGGTCCTGGTACTTAGGGGAGAATTCTAAGATGAACGGTGGGGGTTTCAGAGGTGAGGGAAGAGAGTCTGGGACCAAGGAAAGGTTGAGTAAAGTTGAGTAATATTTATTTGGAGTGGATCTGACCTGTTTGGGTGGGTCCAATTCTACTCCCTGGAACTTACAAGAATCATTTGAGTTTGTGAAAACATAAATATTAAGAGACCCAATACACCTCCCTTCTTGCCCCTTTCCCACCTATAATATAAACTCTCTGATTGGTGTCAGTATGTCAGTATCTGTATTCTGTATTTCACCATGTCCACCATGTCAGTGTAGCATGTAAGTTTCCGCCAGCCCGCCCGCCGCTGGTCTGGCGTCCTGGCCCTCAATAACACACAGGAGACTCTATATTTGATACAATCCTGTTGGCCAATTACCATTACTGTTTATGGGCTAGCTCTGTCTTAATTATTAACCCATTTCTACTTATCTAAGTATTTCCACGTGGTCGTCTTATCGGGGAGCCGCGTGGCAGGCGTCCTGCTCCTTCCCGGGCTACATCTTGACTCCGCCTTCTACTTCCTCTTTCCTCCTCCTAGTCTCCTAGCCCCGCCTATCTAGTTTTCTATTGGCCACAGGGCTTTATTAACCAGTATGAGAAACATATATACAGAATAACATCTCCCATCATGTCAGTATACAGTATTCTGTATTTCCCAACTCTTTATTTGCCACTGCCATTCAAGCAGCATCCCTGGGTCCATTCCCTTCCTTGCCTGGTGCTTATGGGTGAGAGCACTTAAGTTTAGGCAGAAGATGCCAAGCCCCTCCCCAAAGGGTTTACTGAAGTGACTACCATCCAAGTTTCTAACCCTGGTGTGGGTACAGGATTTACTATGTACTGAGCTGGTGACCTCAAATTGCCTTTTGTTCTTGTTTGACTGTCTCAGATTTAAATCAAGGTAATAGGTTTTCTGTCACTTGGCAATGAGTTTCTCTGTCATTGCAGTAAGCCAGATCAAGCGGATTTGAAAAAGTATAGCAACAGCTTTATTGACCAAAGAAACTCCCAGAAGGCTTTACAGTCCCAGAGACTGAGATCAGAGAAGCCACATCCACAAACAGAAGCAGGGAGATTTTATAGGTCGTTGGCAAGGTGTGATGATGTGTGTGCCACAAGCTAGGTTTGTGCCCAAGTATGGGCAAAAGCTGAGCACTTTTTAGATGGGGACTTGGGTGGCTGGTAACTTCAGGGAAGAAAGCTGCTTAGCCACCAAGAATGTGGAACTATGATTTTTGACATCATTCCTTTGTTCAGAGGGTTTGGTGGGGTTTGGAGAAAGATATAGGAATGGGCTTTCCAGAACATGTAGGAGTGAGATACAGGTTGCCTCAAAAGCAATCTCAGTTCTGAAAAGTTTCCTGAAAGACTTCCTCTCTGTCCTTTTAAGGCTGGGGCTTCTCACAACAGGGATGACCCTTAAGGACACCATGCTCAGTGAAATCACTCAGGCACAAAAGAACAAATACTGTTCTGATGCTACATCTGGAGATCCCTAGAATACTCAGATTGAGATGCACAGAGTGGTAGGTAGCAGGAAGTGGAAGGAAAGACAGGGGAATTAGTGGTTAATAGGCAGAGCTTCAGTTTTGCAAGATGGAAGAGATCAAATTGGGTATACTGACTCACACCTAGAATCTCAATGTTGTTCTTTTGTTTGTTTTGTTTTTACTCTTACACATTTGGGGGGGCCTACTACCCAGCTCCCAAATAATTACACAGAGACATAAAATTTATAAATGCTTGGCCTTAGTTTGGTTTGTTTCTAGCCAGATTTTCTTTCTATCTTTAAAAAAATGATGTATTTATTTCTTATGCATACAGTTTTTTCCTGCATGTATCCCTGAAGGCCAGAAGGGGACACCAGATCTCATTACAGACGGTTGTGAGCCACCATGTGGTTGCTGGGAATTGAATTCAGGACCTCTGCAAGAACAGCCAGTGCTCTTAACCTCTGAGACATCTCTCTAGCCCTAGACAGCTTTTCTTAAGTTATCTCATCTATCTTTTGCCTCTGCATTTTTATCTTTCTATATATATTTCTTTACTTCTTACTTCATGGCTTGCTGTGTGGCACTCCTTGACCTTCCTCTCCCCAGATTTCTCCTATTTATTGTCTCTGTCTACCAGGCCTGCCTATCCAACTCCTGCCACGTTATTGGGCATTCAAGTCTTTATTAGCCCATCAGGTGTTTTAGACAGACAAAGAATCACAGTTCCACAGAGTTAAACAAATGCAAGATAAAAGAATGCAACACATCTTTACATCATTAAACAACTGTTGCACAGCATACACAAATATAAAAAATCTTAAAATATTCTACAACATCTCAGTGCTCAGGAGGCTAAGGTAGGAGGATTGCCATTAGTTTAAGGCAAGCCTGGACTTCATAGTAAGTGTGAGGCTACACTGGACAACAGAGTAAGGTCCTGTCTCAAAAACCTAAAAAAAGAAAGATTAAAAAGCTCTATAGATGGTGGTGATGGCTGCACAGCAATTAGGATATAATTCATGTCACCAAACTGTATGCACACCTCCAAGGGTTAAGATTGCAAGTTCATGCTATGTGTATTTAGTCACAACACCATATGTTGAACCCAGAGGCTTGTTAATGTTAAACACACATTCTATCACTGAGCTACATTCCTAGTTCCATTAACTATCTTTTATAAATTGAGATTTGTGCTAGTGAGATGGCCTGGTAGGTAAAGGTGCCTACTCCTAAGGCTGACAACACAAGTTTAATCCCTGAAATTCATGTAGTGTAGCATGAATAATATACCCAGAGACAGATATTGGAGTTCAAGGTGAAGATCAGAAAAGCAAAGCAGCCAGCCATTGCAGAGTTCTTAGCTCCACCAAATCTGGGGTCACTCAGTGTGACTGCAGAGTGAATACAGACTGAGAACCTGAGCTTCTTCCTGTCTTATATTCATCTCTAGTGCTGAGATTAAAGGTGTGAACCACTACTGTCTGGCCTCTGGCTGTGGCTAGCTTTGTACTCTGATCTTCAGGCAAGCTTTATTAGATCATAAACAAAATATCACCACAGCGTTGTAGGAGAAAAGTCACACCAATTTGTTTCTGACCTCCACACATGAACCATGGAATGTTAAGTGCCTCTTCCATAATTGTAATGTAACAATTGAGATTAATCTCTGCTATTCAGTAATAAGTGTTAGGTGAGCTTCTTGAGAATGCAGAGCCTTTCCTCTTTTTGTGTGGTACCAGCTGGAGGTGAGGAGATAGTTTGATTGTACACAAAACTGGGTTTGGAGATACTCAGGAGGCAGAGGCAGGCAGATGTCTGAGTTCAAGGCCAGCCTGTTCATAGTGAGTTCCAGGACAGCCAGGGCTACATAGTGAGAGCTTGTCTCAAACAAACAGACAGACAGATGGATGGACAGACACACAGACAGACAAAAGATTGCACACCCAAAGCACACCTTCCTATCCCACTTCTGCTTCTTGTTGTGGAAGAAGGCCCTCTCCACTTACGTGGTTCTATGACTCATAAGGGTACCCAAGTCAGTGTGGTAGCAGCTTATAGTGGTTGTGGATTTACAATCAAAGAAAATAACTTTAGAGAAGCTAAGTGACCTCCAAGTTCATGGAAGCAGGAAATGTTGACCTGCAGCCATTCAGTCCCAAATAAACACACAGAGGCTTATATTAATTATAAACTATTTGACCTGTTGCTCAGGCTTATTAATAACAAACCCTTACAACTTAAATTAACCCATAATTCTTATCTATGTTTAGACCCATGGATTGGTACCTTTTCTTTGTAAGGCATTTTTATCTTGCTCCCTCTGCATCTGGCAGGTAACTCACTCTCTGCCTTCCTCTTCCCAGAATTCTCCTATTCTGGCTACTTCCTGCTTGGCTACTGGTCAATCAGCATTTTATTAAAATAACATGAGTGACAAATCTTTACAGTGAACAAGAGCATTGTCCCACATAAAGGAAGTGGCCAGGATGAGGCTCAAGTCAGGGCTTTGGACTTCCACCTGTCTCTTTCATTTGTCATTTTGTTCCAAAGAGACCTTGATGATGGGAGATGCCATTCTGTAAATATGTTTCTCTTATTACTTAATGAATAGAGCACTGTTGGCCAATAGGAAGGCAAGATAGGCAGGACTAGGAGACAAGGAGGATTCAGGGGGATGTAGTAGAGGAGAGTCAAGATGTAGGGACTTGAGAGAAGAGGTCCTGACCCTCTCTCTGGTAAGATAAGACCATGTGAAAATACTTAGATTTATAGAAATGGTAATATTTAAGACAGAGCTAACCAGTAAGAGATGCTAGGAACAGGCCAACAGTTTCATAATTAATACAGTATCTCTGTGTGTTATTAGGGGCTGTGGGACCAGGCTGGTAGGAAAACTGCTCGAAACACCTTAATGGAATATACTTGGGTCAAAATTTCACTTGAAAATGCATTTTTTTTCAGTGCTGGGAATTGAACCTAGTGCCTCATGAATGTTAGGTAATTGCTATACCCCTAGTACTAAAAAAAAAAAATACATTTTCAAAATAAAATACGCATAACAAAACTTCAAAGCAGGGCACACCTGTACTCCCAGCACTCAGGAGGCAGAGTTAGGTGGGTCTCTGAGTTCAAGGCCAGCCTGGTATACAGAGTGAGTTCCAGGACAGGTAGGACTACTTAGTGAGATCCTGTTTCAGAAAAACAAAACAAAACAAAGCAAAACAAAACTGTTTTGGGATATTTGTTTACACTCTATGAAGATGTGTTATTGTGACTAGTTTAATAAAAAGCTGAATGGCCAATAGCTGGGCAGGAGAAGATAAGTGGGACTTCTGGGCAGAGATAGGAACACTGGAAGAAAGAAAGTTGGAATTTTATCAGTGAGCCAAAGAAAGTTGGACATACAGAATGGAGGAAAGGTAAAGAGCCACATGGGAAAATGTAGATTCATACAAACAGGTTAATTTAAATTATAAGAGCTCACTGGGGGGCTAGAGAGATGTCTCAGCCTGGTTGCTCTTCTAGAGGTCCTGAGTTCAATTCCCAGCAACCACATCATGGCTCACAACCATCTGTAATGAGATCTGGTGCCCTCTTCTGGCCTGCAGGGACACATGCAGGCAGAACACTGTATACATAATAAATAAGTAAATCTTAAAAAAAAAAAAAAAAGAGCTAGTTGGGCTGGGTGGTAGGTGGCTCATCCTTTAATCCCAGCACTTGAGAGGGAGAGGCAGGTGGATCTCTGTGAGTTTGAGGCCAGCCTGGTCTACTAAACAAGTTCCAGGACAGCTTCAGAAGCTACAGAGAAACCCTATCTCAAACAAACAAACAAACAAAAACAAAACAAAACAAAAAAAACAAAAAACAAAACAAAACAAAACAAAAAAACAAAAAACAAAACAAAACAAAACAAAAAAACCCAAACCCAAACCAAAACAAGAGCTAGTAGGGAACAAGTCTAACGTAAAGACCAAGTTTTCCTAATTAATAATGTATCCATGATGGGAGATGTTATTCTGTAAATATATTTTGCTTACTGGTTAATGAATAAAGCACTATTGGCTTATAGGGAAGCAAGATAGGCGGGACTAGGAGACAAGGACGATTCTGAGAACGGTAGTAGAAAGGAGTAGAAATGTAGGATGCAAGAGGAATAGAGGTCTGGACCCTCCAGTAAGATAAGACCACGTGGAAACACTTAGATCAATAGAAATTAGTTGATATTTAAGACAGAGCTAGCCAATAAGAAATGCTAGTAACACGACAACAGTTTCATAACTAATAAAGCTTTGTGTGTTATTTGGAGCTGATGCAGCTGTGGGACCAGGCTGGCAGGAATGTGCTCCTAACATCTCCTTGTCATTATTTGGGGACTGATGGTCACAAGACAGTCTAACAAGAAAGTACAACTACCCAAAACAACAAAACAAAGCAAAATTTTATCACTGTGACAAAATGCCTCAGAAAAATAATTTAAGAGAAGAATCTGGACACATGGTTGGTGTCTGTAATGTAATTTCCACTCTTGAGAGATGGAGACAGGAGGCTCAGAAGTACAAGGCCATCCTTGGCTTTTGAGTTTGTGGCCAGTTTGGGATACATGAGATGCTGTCTGGGGAAAAAAGGAGAAAAAACAAAACAAAACAAAACAAAAAACAAAACCAAAAAGGCAAGATAGGCAATACCTAACCAAAGAAATAAGCTTGGTTCAGCTTTCTGTATTAATGTCAGGTAGAATGGATGCTGAGACAAAACAAAAACATCTTAGGGATAATATTGAAAAAAAAAAACCTCAAAATACCTCAAGCAAAGCCAGGTGTTGTAACACATGAATTTAATTCCAGCACTCTGGAGACAGAGGTAGGCAGATCTTTGTGAGTTTGAGGCCAGCTTGGTCTACAGATTTCCAAGACAGCTAAGGCTGTTACACAGAGAATCTCTAGCTCCAAAATCCAAAAAAAAAAAAAAAACACAAAAAAAACCCAAAACAAACAAACAAAACCAAAAAACAAGTGAACAAAAAACACCAAAACCCAAAAACAAAACAAAAAACAAATCTGGCCTGGTAGAAGCAGTGTGCTATCTACAATCTTCCATTCAACATAATTTGGTGAAAGAGACTAGAGTTTTCTGCCATGCAGGTACAAAACTCACATCTCACATCCATGACTTGTACCTACACACACCGGCAGCATCTAAAGTCATAAAATAAGAAGAGACTACCCCTTGCATCTGTAAGGCGTGAAAGCACATTTTTGTGAGCCCAGCCCTTGGGAAATGGAGGTAGGAAGATCTGATGTTCAAGGCCAGCCTCCCTCCTAAGTGTGGTAACAGACAGCTGTGCCATTCAGCTAGAGTCTGTAACACCTTCTCCACACATCACAGATGAAAATAAAATAATAAGATTTAAAATATTCTCAGGTTCTGCTTGCCTGTCAGCTTTGGCTTCCCTCAATTTTAGACTGTGATGGGGAACAACTAAGCCAAATAAATCCTTTTCTCCCCAAGTTAAAAAACTCTGGAATACAAGATTAATTTTAAAAAATCAGTAGCCTTCCTATATACAAATGATAAATGGGCAGAGAAAGAAATCAGAGAAACAACACCCTTTACAATAATGACAAATAATATAAAATATCTTGGGTAACTCTAAGTAAACAAATGAAAGACCTGTATGACAAGAACTTTAAGTCTTTAAAGAAAGAAATTGAAGAAGATACCAGAAAATGGAAAGATCTCCCATGCTCTTGGATAGGTAGGATGAACATAGTAAAAATGGCAATCTTATCAAAAGCAATCTACAGAGTCAATGCAATCCCCATCAAAATCCCAGCACAATACTTCACAGACCTTGAAAGAACAATAATCAACTTTATATGGAAAAACAAAACAAATAAAACCAGGATAGCCAAAACAACCCTGTACAACAAAGGAACTTCCAGAGGCATCACCATCCCTGTTGTCTAGCCCTACTATAGAGCTGTAGTAATGAAGACAGCTTAGTATTGGCATAAAACAGACATATGGACCAATGGAATCAAACCCCTAACATTAATCCACACACCTATGAACAACTGAGTTTTGACAAAGAAGCCAAAATTATAAAATGGATAAAAGAAAATATCCTCAACAAATGGTTCTGGCATAACTGGATGTTGACATATATGAGACTGCAAATAGATCCATATCTACCACCCTACACAAAACTCAAGTACATGTGGATCAAAGGCCTCAGTATAAATCCAGCTATACTGCAACTGATAGAAGAGAAAGTGGGAAGTAGCCTTGAATGCATTGATACAGGAGACCACTTCCTGAACATAATAACAATAGCACAGACACTGAGATCAACAATTAATAGATGGGACCTCCTGAAACTGAAAAGCTTCTATAAGGCAAAGGACACAGTCAATCAAACAAAATGAAAGCCGCCAGAATGGGAAAAGGTCTTCCCCAACCACACATCTGGCAGGGCTGATCTTCAAAATATATAAAGAACTCAAGAAACTAGTCACCAAAACACCAAATAACCCTATTAAAAATGGGGTACAGATCTAAACAGAGAATTTTCATCAAAAGAATCTCAAATGGCTGAAAGACACTTAAGGAAATGCCCAACAACGTTAGTCATCAGGGAAATGCAAATCAAAATGATTCTGACATATGACATACCATCTTACACCTGTCAGAATGGCTAAGATCAAAAAACACCAACGACACCTGACAGAACTGGTAAGATAAAAAACACTGATAGCAGCTTATGCTGGAGAGGATGTGGAGAAAGGGAACACTCCTGCACTGCTGGTGGGAGTGCAAACTTGTACAGTCACTTTGGAGATCAGTGTGGCGGTTTCTCAGAAAATTGGGAATTAGTCTACCTCAAGACCCAGCAAAACCACTCTTTGGCATATACCCAAAGGTTTCTCAATTATACCACAAGGACTCTTGATTAATTATGTTCATAGCAGCATTATTTGTAATAGCCAGATCTTGGAAACAACTTAACTGAAGAATGAATATGGAAAATGTGGTGCATTTACACAATGGAATACTACTCAGCTGTAAAAAATCATTGACTTCATAAAATTTGCAGGCAAATAGATGGAACTAGAAAAAAATCATTCTAAGTGAGGTAACCCAGACTCAGAAATATAAATATGATATGTACTCACTCATAAGTGATTATTAGGAGTAAAGTATAGGACAACCAAGCTACATTCCATAGTCCCAGAGAGGCTAGATAACAAGGAGTGCCCAAAGAGGGATGAACAGATTTCCATGGGTAGGGGCAGTAGAAAATATCTCCTGGGTAAACTGAGGGTAGGGGTTTGGGAGATAGAGGGATGGTAACTAGATGGGTTGGGTGGGCTGGGTACAGGAGGCAAGTTGGAGGCAGAATGAAGGGGGAGGGTAACAAAAGAAACATCTTGATGGGGGCCATTTCAGGGCTAGGGAGAAACCTGCTGCTAGGGAAACCTCCAGGAATCCACAAGGACAACCCCAGCTAAGACTCCTAGCAATAGTGAGAGGGTGACTGAACTGGCCATCTAACGTGAGCATATTGTTGACTACCCTAATGGTCATCAGAGATACTTTATTCAGTAACCGATGGAAGCAGAGGCTGAGATCCACAGGCAAGTGCTGGGCTGAGCTCCAGGTGTCTCGTTGAACAAAGGGAGGAGTGATTCTACCAGCCAGAGGGGTCATGATGGGGAAACCTGCTGTGGAAAATTCTTTTGTACACTGAAGATTTGTCACTGTGATTGATTTAATAAACAAGCTGACTGGCAGATAGCTGAACAGGATAAAGTTAGGTGGGAGAGCCAAATTGAATGATGGGATGAAGAAGGAAGAATTGAAAAGATTGCCAGACAGAGAACAAGTTGGACATACAAAATGGGATACAGGCAAAGGCCAGGAGTCTTGGGGCAGTATATGGAATAATAGAAATGTATTAAGTTGTAAAAGCTAGTTAGTAGTAAGCCTGAGTGATTGGCTGAACATTTATAATTAATATAAGCTCTGGTGTGGTAATTTGGAAGCATCTGCTAGGACAGGAAAACTTCACCTACAGAAACCCACAGAAACAGCTGACCTGAGCTCATGGGAACTCATGGACTCTGGACCAACAGTTAGGAAGCCTCTATGGGACTGACCTAGGCCTTCTGCAAATTTGTGACAGTTGTGTACTTGGTGTCTTTGTCAGGCTCTGCTTAGCTGGCTTTGGGAACATGTTTACCGTGCTAGATTACCTTGCCCAGCCTTGATTAAAGGGGAGCAACTTGTCCCTGTGGGCAACTTGATGTGCCACGCTTTGTTCAAGACCATGGGAATTCTGCCCCTTTCTGAAAGGAGATGCTGGAGGAGTGGAAGGAGAGTGGGGTAAACGGGAAGAGGAGTGGGAGAATGGAGGACAGGGAGGATAGGAGGGAGAGGAAACTGTAGTCAGTCAGTATGTAAAATAAATGAAAAAATGTATTTAAATAAAAGAAAAAAGAAAAAATGAAAAGAGACTATCACTTTAACTGATTTCACTCCAAGCAGTCCTTGGCTTTGTTGATTTTGGGGCCATGTTGAAGTGGTGGAAACAAGGTAGGGTGCTGCTTTCTCATTTCATGGCAGATAGGAAACAAAGAATGAAGAAAGGACACTGTAGACCAAGTGTGGCTGTTACGGGTGTACCATCATGGACTTTGGAATTTTGGAATACACTTGTTCCCATAGTGAGGAGAAAACAAAAGTTGCAAAAGACAGGCCAATTAAATTCTCATATGAATTATTTCCAGACTTTAAAGTGACAGATAGCTGGGTGGTTGGTGGCACACGCCTTTGATCCTAACAATTGGGAGGCAAGAGTCAAATGGATTTCTGTAGATTTGAGGCCAGCCTGGTCTACAGAGCTAGTTCTAGGATAGCCAGGGCTACACAGAGAAACCCTGTTTAAAAAAAAAAAACAATAAAGTAGCAGGTAAAGCATAGCCTAATAGCACACAGTCCTGTAATCCCAGCTACCTGGGTGTGTGAAACAGGAAAGTCACAGGTACAAGGCCACCCTGCACTACAGAGTGCATTCAAGATCAGACAGAAATTTAGTGAGATCCTATCTCAAAAGTTTATAAAAACTTTAGGGGTAGATATCATGGGTAGAGTGCTTGTAAGCATGAAGTCCTGGGTGTAATACTGTACACTTATACTTCCATCACATGAGAGATGGAGGCAAAAGAATCAGGAGTTCAAGGCTAGTCTAAATTAAATAACAAGTTCAAGACTGGCCTGGGCTACAGAAGATCCTGTCTCAAATAAAACCAGAACTGGTAAGATGACTTAGTGGATAAAAGTGCTTGCTATCAAACTTGAGCTTGATCCTTGGGATCCACATGGTGGAAAGAGAAATGACTCCTGAAAGTTGCTTAAACTTTATCAGTTTGTTTATCTATACAGTGTTCTGGCTACACGTATCGGTGCAGGTCAGAAGAGGGCACCAGATCTCATTATGGATGGTTGTGAGCCATCATGTGGTTGCTGGGAATTGAACTCAGGATCTTGGGAAGACCAATATGTGCTGTTCACCTTTGAGCCATCTCTCCAGCCTTAACAATCCCTGTCTAAACATCTCTTCATCTCCACATAGCTATATCTCCTTATATTCAGCTACTTAACACCTCTCTCCATATCTCATACTACTCTTGCACATTCAGCTACATCTCTGTTTCAGCATATGCATGCACGCATATGCACACACGTGCGTGCAAACACACACACACACACACACACACACACACACACACACACACACACACACCCCTTCCCTACTTCTCCCTCTACAGGACAGCCTCTCAATAAATATGAATACATATTCAGGGTCACACAGCACTTTTTGAGTAAACAATAAGAAACAGCCAAACTGATCACACAGTTTCTCTCAGGCTAGGGAGTTCATGCTGGCAGGCCAGTGAATAAAGTAAGCACATAGGTTTGAGTGGTCAAGGTTCCAAAATAGTAAGTGACATTGATATTCAGGACTAAAACAATAAACAGTTAGTTGGCTGAACTTTGAGGTTAAGAGTATGTGCAGAAAGTCCATTGCTGAAAAAGGAATGTCTACTAAAATTGCTTCATGCCTGATGTTGAATCAGCAATAAACACCTGGGATTTTAAAACATGAAGTAAAAGAGAATGTTAACATCAGAAATCATGTGTTTTCTTATTTACCCGTCATACAGAAAAGTCTAGCCCTCACCACATTCATGAATTGCAAAATGATAGAGATTCTGTAAGAGATAATTGGACTCCTGTGCCAATGTTAGATTTAAAGAGATTCAAGGAAGCAGTAGTATCATATGGCATTCATTAATCATTTGTGAAGCAGATGTTAAACTTGTGGTCAGTTTGTAATAGAATTATCCCTAAAGACTGGACAGATTTTGTCAATGCTGTTTCAGAGCCTGGTGCACAATTGCAATGGAGTATCTGGTTCAGAGAAGAGGCTAAGACTATTGAACAATAGAGTAAAGCTAGAGGTATGGAAATCTCCCAAGAGAGGAAAGGCAATCTCTATATGATGACCATGCCCTGGCTTTATGCTGTAAAGCAGCTTTTAGTGCTTGGGACACAATTAGAGAAGTAGGAAAGAAGATTGAGTCATTACTAAAGTCATACAGGACCTTAAGGAAGCCTTCACAAATTTCTTACAAATATTGACATCAGCCTTAAATAGAATTATATCAGATTCAGAAGCTAGAAAAATAATAATTGAATTTCTAGCTTTTGACAATTCTAATTCTCAATGAAAAAGGATAATTAGGCTGGAAAAGCAAGATCAGCACCCTTGGAGGATTAGATCTGAGATAGTCAATACTGAATATCATGACCATGATGATGCTTGGATAGGAGAGGTGGATTCTAGAGGGTTGAAGAAAAATCAAAATGTCAAGTGTTTCAATTGTGGCAAACAAGATTGCCTTAAAAGGGATTATAAACAAAGGAGATTAGATTCATGGTTTTTGATCTGAAAAGAAGAAAGGGGGACACAGATTGATAAGATAAAAAGGGTAGATTATTGAATCTACTCTGAAAAGAATAAAGGAGGATATAGATATGATAAGAGTGTGTCTACTTTTACAAAGCATATACTAGTTTTAAATATTTTACATTGGATTGGACTTTTGTATAGTATACACAAAATTTGTATATTGATACAAATTTGAGGTTAATTTCATTAAAACATACTGTACATACATTTCTAATCTTGTTCAAGGTATTGTATCTATGTAGCTCATTTAACAATGAAAATCAAATTTCTTGTTCTTGAAAGTTATTAAAAAACTGTATAGGATGATAAAGAAATGCAGGTTAGTAATTACTCACCTATTATAATAGAATTTGTAGTCATATTAGGTATATTTACAAGGTCAAACAGATATATTTTAGATAGATCATCTTCAAACATTTCAGAGGTCTACAGTATATGTCATTTAAGATGTTTTAATAAATGTCTGCTCCTGGCAGCACCAACCTACTTCAGAGAAGATGATGAGCATCAAAGAAACGCCACATGTATTTTCTTTGTGGCAAAAGTAAGCCCCTTGGCAAGAAAGTACCCTTGCCTTGACTGCTAACAGTATGCTGTCCTATTTAAGCAGGACAGAAAAGAGTGACTGCCAAACCTTGCCAAAACAAGGGAGACAGCCCTTCAAAAGTCCTGCTTCATAGAAAAGTATGTGGAATATTCTAGGCTTGTAGGCTGAAGATAGATGCCCCAATGTTGCAGAGGAGACTTGGGAGACTGTCCAGGAAGCCAGCTGTTTCTGTCATTTCTTACATTTTTTTTTTTGGAAATCGTTTCCTCACACTTCCTGCTTATTTAGCTATTATTATTTCCTTCTCAGGTCTCTGAGGAAGTTGATGACTAGATAGTTATAGTTATAGTTTTCCTTATATACCAGATGCAGAAAGATACTCACTAAAGAGGTATAAAGTGAATGAGGTCAAGAGATATCAAAAGATTATCTTGGGTTGGTAAAGCAGGTTATGATAGAAAGTAAATTAGGTACAAGACTTTGGGCTTACCAAGATAGGATAGATAATAAACTATTTTCTCTGAATTTGTCAAATGCAAATGGAGTAGACATTGTTGATATACTTATTGTCTGTATATACTGTATATAGTTATTGTACTTATTGTATATAATTTTTCTTATATTAGTTATAACCTTTTTATTTTAGACAAAAACGTAAATAGAGTGATATCTTTATTGTAATCTAACAAATAACACTTGTATGAAGATCAGAGTGCAAAAATAAACTACTAGTTAAGCACAATCCTACTTAAGAGCTAAGCCACTAGTTATCAACACACACACACACACTAAACCACTAGTTAGCCACACATCTGAACCACTAGTTAGCCATAGAGGACAAGCAATGGTGGCCACACCTTTAATCCAAGCACTCAGGAGAGAGAGGCAGATGGATCTCTGTGAGTTCAAAGACATCCTGGGCTACATGAGAGGGAATCAGTCTAAAAGAGAAACAGAGCTCACACCTTTGATCTAGCACTTGGGATTGTAACTGAGAATACTTTCCTATGTCAGTCTGAGTAATGGAAAATATCCTAGTATTATTTCTATTTATTAGAATTATACAGTTAAGTAAAAATCATCTTCCTGACTATCTACAGCTATATTTGTGCCCAGTAGATGGGATATATACATGAGATAAACACACAAGCAGTGGGATAAATACCCATAACTGGCACATGAGAAAAATTACAGACAGAAACAACCATTTATAGTCTTTGCCAAGTGGGTCTCCCCTTCAGAGAGTTATTCATGTGGTAGGTCAGTCTGTTGAATACTAGTTGTCACGTGCTATATACTTCCATGGCCTCTGGAAATTTGAAGCCATTACAGTTCCAGATAAAAATGTGAAAGAGTGAAAGCAGCAGTAAACCAGATTTTTATATAGCCTGTTCATAGCAGCAGTAGACATTGTATTATTTAGTTTGTTTCTATCTCTGTGACAAAATATTGACGAAAAAGACAACTTAAAAGTGTAGTGAGATATTCACCTTTGATGGGAGATGTTATTCTGTATATATGTTTCTCATACTGGTTAATAAAGCTCTGTGGCCAATAGGAAACAAGATAGGCGGGGCTAGGAGACCAGGAGGAGGAGAGAGGAAGTAGTAGGAGTCGAGATGTAGCCTGGGAAGGAGCAGGAAGCCTGCCGCGCGGCTCCCCGATAAGACGACCACGTGGAAATACTTAGATAAGTAGAAATGGGTTAATGATTAAGGCAGAGCTAGCCCATAAACAGTAATGGTAATTGGCCAACAGGATTGAATCAAATACAGAGTCTCTGAGTGTTATTTGGGGCACACGTGGTTGCAGGACAATGGCGGCAGAACCAGCGGCAGCCGGCGGGGAAACCTGCTGTAACACACCTTGTCCGCACCTGTGGCTTAGACCACACCCATTGGGCGTGGAGACAGGGCCAGATGTGACAGGAGAGGGGGGGATGCTGAGGAGGGGGTCGGAGACTCTCTTGCTGGCGGGACGCCGAGAGGAGAGGATCCTGTGGAACCTGCTGATGCTCATCTGTCTCTGTTGTGAGTTATTTCTCCCTGAATAAACATCTATTCGGCCTATTTGTTTCTCCTGATCCTTATTAAACATCAATATGAAAGAGGGATGCTTTACTGTGGATAAGCTAGTCATCAATCTGATTATCAGGCAAGGGCATTTATGGTAGCCTTTCCACTGTTGCTCAGATTGTTAGTTGGAGTCAGTCTTGTAGGTCTCTGCACAATTGTCTAGAGTTAGTTTTCTCTTCAAACCTATAATGGCTCTCTCTTTTATTCTCTCTCTCTCTCTCTCTCTCTCTCTCTCTCTCTCTCTCTCTCTCTCTCTCTCTCTCCTCGTCTATTCCTCCCCTGATTCAATCTTCCTAGTTCCACATGCTTTCCTCTCCTCCCCTTCCCTTTCTCCTAGTTCCCTCTCCACTCACTGCCCCTCCCCCCACTCCCCATGTGCTCAGGAGATCTTGTCCTTTCCCCTTCTGTGAGGGATCTTATATGAATCTCTTAGGTTCCTCCTTGTATCCTAGTTCATCTGGTGGTGTGAATTATAGGCTGGTGATCCTTTGCTCTATGTCTGAAATCTATATATGAGTGAGTACATACCATGTTCCTCTTTTTGTGACTGGGTTACCTAATTCAGGATGGTTTCTTCAAGTTCCATCCACTTGCCTGCGAATTTCAAGATTCCATTGTTTTTTTCCCCCCACAGAGTAGTATTCCACTGTGTAAATGTGCCACATCTTCTTTATCCATTCTTCAGTTGAGGAGCATCTAGGTTGCTTCCAGGTTCTTGATATTACAAATAATGCTGCTATGAACATAGGTGAACAGATGTCTTTGTTGCATGGATGTGGATCATTTGGGTATATGCCTAAGAGGGGGATTGCCTGGTCCTGTGGTAGACTGATTCCCATTTTCCTGAGGAATCGCCATAGTGATCTCCAAAATGGCTGTAAAAGCTTGCACTTCCACCAGCAGTGGAGGAGTGTTCCCCTTTCTCCACATCCTCTCCATCATAAGTTGTCATTGGTGTTTCTAATTTTAGCCATTCTGGCAGGAGTAAGATGATATCTCAAAGTTGTTTTGATTTGCATTTCCCTGATAGCTAAGGATGTTGAACACTTTCTTAAGTGTCTTTCAGCTTTTTTGATTTCCTCTATTGAGAGTTCTTTATTCAATTCTGTACCCCATTTTTTAATAGGATTATTTGGTGTTTTGTTGACTAGTTTCTTGAGTTCTTTGTATATTTTGGAGATCAGCCCTCTGTCAGATGTGGTGTTGGTGAAGATCTTTTCCCAGTCTGTGGGCTGCCATTTGGTCTTGTCAACTGTGCCCTTTGCCTTACAGAAGCTTCTCAGTTTGAGGAGGTCCCATTTATTAATTGTCGATCTCAGTGTCTGAGCCACTGGGGTTCAGGAGTTATGTTCAGGAAGTGGTCTCCTGTACCAATTTGTTCAAGGGTACCTCCCACTTACTCTTCTAAGAGGTTCAGTGTGGCTGGATTTATGTTGAGGTCTTTGATCCATTTGGACTTGAGTTTTGTGCATGGCGATAGACATGGGTCTATCTGCAGTCTTCTACACACCATTATCCAGGTGTGCCAGCACCATTTGTTGAAGATGCTTTCCTCCTCTTATCATATGCTTTTAGTTGTTTTGTCAAAAATCAGGTGTTCATAGATTGTATGGGTTAATATCAGGATTTTCAATTTGATTCCATTGGTCTAATTGTCATTTTTGTGCCAATACCAGGCTGTTTTCAAGACTATAGCTCTGTAGTAGAGCTTAAAGTCAGGGATGGTGATGCCTCCTGAACAAAAGACCCAGGATAGCCAAAGTAACCCTGTACAATAAAGGAACTTCAGGACACATTATTTTTAAAAATAAATTTTTTTCCAATCCCACAAGGCTTCCACACAGACAGAATTAGCAATTTTCTGATGATAGCCAGTATACCAGGCATGCATATCTCAGGGCCAGAAGAGAAGAGATCTGACAAAAGTGGGTACCTAATGTCTCAGGGTAGATGTGACTTATAAAACTTACAGGCAAAACTTAAGAGGTGGATAAGGGTTAATGGAGAAGTCTGTAATTGATAAATGTAAAAAAAGAGGGAAGGAACAATGTAGCTTTGTGCTTTCTATACACTGGCTTTTGCTATTGCTCTTAAGGTAGCTAGGAACACAGCATCACAGTAGCTATGGCAACTGGCATGAGCTGTGGGAGGAAAATGGGCCCTTGATCCACATTAGCATTTTGCCAAATGTTAGCGAATTCTCCCAGCACTAGATCATAGGAAAATATCCATATGTGAGATCCAGAGGCTGAGGCTTCCAGCTTTGCACATACTGCTGACACCCCGGTGAGAAGGAATTTCTTTCTCTGTAGCTGGTTCAGAGAATGCTTTTCCCTGTATCTCTAGGGGTAATGGCACAGTTTCATAGATTAAGATCTTGTATCAGTGGAACTGAGGTGGAGGTAAGTACAGAATATTGATAGCTTGCTAAGGTATAGCAAGGGCCAGTAGGTTGCACTCTCATTGACTTGGCTGTTAGAGAAATTGGGGGTAGCCCAGTCCTACTTCTCAGTGAGAGCAGATATGACATATCTCCTACCTGGTGTTCTGCCATAAGAGATAATTGTAGGGAGCTAGCTTCTAAGTTATGTGGATTTGACTATGAGAACAAAGGTTTCCTTGACTGTGTGATTACTTCCACACTAGGGCCCCACGGTGTGGGGTAAGGTAATCCGGTTTACCAGTAATAGAGGGAGTTGTACCCAATAACTTAGTAACACACTGCTGGGATTTTGGGGTATGATTCCTACTATGGAAAAGGAGGAGCACTATGGTTTCACAAGGATTCTACAGAAATGACTGACTATTCAAGAGGTAGGTATCCCCTAAACTCTGCAAATTGGGTTTCCTCCAAAGGAATGTGTGATGATGATCCTGCTTGGTTCCTCTCATGATTTTGTCAACTGGGATCTCACAGTATAGTCTTGTGGCTTGTAGCAGTATGGCAAGAATTTCCACATAAACCTGGCAAAAGGTTAAAAAGGGTTTCTAAACACAATAGAACATAGTCAAGCATGGCTTTCTGGTAGCATCATTTTCTCTGATGGCTGTTTGCTAGAGGCAATCAGAGGTGGCTCCTTTAAGAGATGGCTTCCTCACAGTATTAGCAGCAAAAAACCATACTGTTCCTTTAAGAGGGCCTGCTACCAAACACTTATATGAAGTTTATGAGCAGATCAATGCATGGACCTAAAACCTAACCAGAGTTTGGGACGATATATGTGGCTCCCACCAGTACCTCAACCATGAAGCCACACTCTCAGGAAGCCAAGAAATGGGATGAAGCCAGCTGCTTTAGTTTTAGCCAAGCCTGTATACTATTTTAAAACACCGCTTCTGGTCAAAAAAGGATTACAGATTTGTACAAAAAGAACAATAAGAACAATAAGAACAGATTTGTACAAAAAAGGCCTCTAAACAGATCAGAGTGTATTTGATAAATGTTCATGGGCTTGAGACAGAAAAGATATAAGATAGGCAGAGTCATAAATAAAAACAACAATTTAAGGATAATTTTTATGTTGGAAGCTTCACCCCAGACACATTACCCAATGAGTCTGGGATGTTATGGTGGAAGCTTCACCCCAGCCCCTGGCATCCATGCACCCAAAGAGTCTGGGAAGTTATGGTGGAGATTCCACCCAAGCCCTATCTCCCTCCAAACCCTGTTGCATCTCAGAAAGTCCACCAAATGATGACCCCTCCCCCAGAGATGCTCAAGACCATTCCCACGGGGTATTTAAACTGCTTTCCAGAGAACAGACTCATGGTTTTTCCAATCTCCCTTTCCCTTCTCCTCTCTCACGGACTGGAAGGCCATCCGGAAGCATTGTATCCATTAAATGTGGGCTTTTTCTAATTCAGTTTGGTTTGGTCTGATTTGGATTGCTGTGTCGGCAGTGAGGCTTATCCGGTTTAGAAACTTTTCATCTGGAGGTTCCTCCGAGGAGGCTGTTTTTCCCCCCACTGGTCCAGGGCCACCAGGCGTGAAATCACCCTTCTTCCCCATACATCAGGCTTAGATCAGCTTTTGACTTGGTAAGTCATTGCCTTAGGTGCACAGGGCCTCATTCCTGTGATTTTTGGGTTGTCCTGCGAAAGATGGGGCCATGCCAGGTGCCTGACCTGTTAGTGGGACAAGGACCTGCCTTGTACAGTGGGAACCCTTCTTCAGAAGACCTTCTGTTCAAGGGATTTTCCCATACCCCCTCTATTTTTGAGCCAAGGTCTACCATAGTGGACACATTGTGTTAGGCTTTGGGTTCCAGCATAGACTTGTGAAATGGGTACCTGCCACTTGAAGCCTGATCCCCAAATGCCCTTGGGCTGCCTTTTACAAAATCTTTTTAAATTGGGGCTATCTGACACCATATGTCCTGAATGTCTGATTTCTCTACACTAAGGCCTGGCGTCAATATGCTCTTGTCAATGGAACATGGTGGCCACTGGAGTGATCTTATGATTTTTCCATCCTCCACGGTCTTTAAATTTTTTGCTGGTTTGGGGACCAGTGAACAGAACCCCCCATATGCCTTGTGCTTCTGGATATTGTACTCCTGCCCTTCCCTCAGTAGCCAGTGTCTCACAGTACTGGTCATGTTGGCTAGGGTCATGGTGCCTCCAGATTCCCTCCCACCTGGGAACTGGGATCCTGAAAATTCTGTCCTGACTTTGCTTCCCAAGAAACTGGCTCCTTCCCCATTCCCCACCCCTGCCTGCTCAACCCCCACCTACTGGGCCATGCCACATGTTCCATTCCTCCCCTATCTACCTCATCCCCCTTCCTTCCCCTCCAGGACAAAGGTTGAGTACCAACTTCCTCCTCCTTACCCACCTTCCTCTTTCCCCCTTCCCCCTACTGCCCTTCCCTATCCTTCCATGTCTCCCTCTACACACTGGCCCGTACTTGACCTAGCCTCCCCAGGGCAGCCATGGTCCTGGCCAGCCATTTCAGTTCTCAGTCAGCACCAGATATTACAAACCAATTGAAAAAGGCTGGAGAGGGGGTCACATACAGGGATTGGTGAGAAATGTTTTTTTTTTCAATGCCCAAGAAGAGGCAGCTGAGCCCTCCCAACAGAGGCTATAACAAAAGGCTATGCTCCAAGTCCAAGCCTTAACAGAGGTCCTGAGGCCACAAGTGGTATAAGGAAAGTCAACCACCACCAGGCTCCATCCCTCCAGAGCTCAACCCAAGTCAACTCTGCCAGGAGCCTGATACAAATTTGGGCAGGAAGTTCGTTTGGCGAGATATTGCCTGGACCCTCAGCTGCTGATGAGGCCATGCGCCATCTTCTGTCAGCCTGGAAACTGGAAATTAGAATGTCCCTTGTGTGTGTTCCTCCCCTATGCCAAGCCACAGAGGAGCAGCCTCATCAACACCAGCAACTGGGACTGTGCCAGCCTTCAAACCACTCAGTCTGGCGGAGGACTGATGTGGCCCAGGCTTGGTGAGTCCCATTGCCCTTTCTGAGCGCAGGGTAACACTGCAGGTTAGTCCATTGCTTTTCTTTTGGATACAGAAGCTACCTATTCTGTGTTGACCTCTCACTTGGGTCCCACAGTTCCCTCTCCAATTCCTGTCATGGGGATGGATGAGACCCCCTCTTTCCCTTTTCAGTAAAACCTGAAACTGCTTTAGTTGAAAAAGCTGTCTCACTTCTGCTCATCTTATCCCTCTCAGATCTGATGGTGTTTGATGACTGGGGTACTGAGAGCTCATGAGTTCATTAAATTTCCTGCTAAAAGTACAGACAGGTGTGCCTCTTTTACAGGCTTCATAGTTGGGGATTAACAGGTTTCAGGTGTAACTTCAGAGGTTCAGAGTTTTAAATTTCTTCTTACAAAAATGCTCATGCCTTTTAACCTAAAGCCATAGCCTTTTGCTCTGACAGCAAGATGTAAATCTGTTCTAGCCGTTTTACAGACACCTGCAATTTCCTGGGAGAAGTTCTGCTTCTATATCAAGAAATCTGGTCTGATAAAAACAGTTTCCAGAGTCCATTTTTACCCCACCCATTTTCGAGTCTATCTTGCAGGTTCACTCCTCCTGCCTAACCCCCTGTCTAGACAACATCAGCACCTGCACCAGCTCCTGGGACTTCACCATTGGTACCACCTGTCCAGGCTCAAGCAGGCACCTCTTCAGGATACTTGGTCTGTCCAACAGCTGGAACCCTCCACCTTCCGGTTTTCTAACATGTCCCAGTGAAGGATATGTCTGTTCTCCTGTCTCACTCATTCACTCTTGCCTTTTCTGTATTACGAGGACACTTCTCCATTCCCTTCTTTCTGACAGTTATCACCCTTCCCATGGCCTGCCCCATTCATAGAGCCAATCATAACAATCTATTTTTTTTTTCTCGTAGGTTTCTTCTGAGGTTTCCAGGGTGGCAGATAACCAGAAGCTTTTCCACCCACACCTTTCATGAGCGTGAACCCACCAACTCCAGACTCCCCCTCCCCCACATTGTCCCCTGTCAGCAGGAAGACGACAGACATGAACTTAGCGTCTATACACCAAAGAGTCTGGGAAGTTATGGTGGAGATTCCACCCAAGCCCTATCTCCCTCCAAACCCTGCTGCATCTCAGAAAGTCCACCAAATGATGACCCCTCCCCCAGAGATGCTCAAGACCACTCCCATGGGGTATTTAAACTGCTTTCCAGAGAACAGACTCATGGTTTTTCCAATTTCCCTTTCCCCTCTCCTCTGGGGGGGTGGGGGGAGGGGCTGGAAGGCCATCCGGAAGCATTGTATCCATTAAACGTGGGTTTTTAAAAATTTGGTTTGATTTGGTCTGTTGGATTGTTGCATTGGGGGAGAGGCTTATAGAGTGTAGAAACTTTTCAATAATAAACTGAGGCCCTTAAAGGAGAAATAGAGTAATAAAAATTATAATGGGCCATGTAAAGATGGAAAATGCACAGAGTCTTGATTGTGTATATTACTGTTGTTTTTTCTTTGAATTTTTTTTCTGTTAATGAGATAACTGCAGACTGAGATTTGATTGTGGAGGCTACTAAGCTAAACCAATATAAAAGTATCTTGACTTCAAAATTTGGGTTTAAGGATATGTTGCTTTGGAAAAGAGGTTCTGCTTTTGTTTCCACAGAAGATGAGCAGCTGTGAATTCCTTCCATGTTAATATGGTTTGATCAAACAAGAACCCCTGAGAAGTCTCCAATGGGAGTGATTGATGGGAGATATCATTCTGTAAACATATTTCTCTTATTGGTTAATGAATAAAGCCGTGTTGGCCTATAAGAAAAAAGATAGGTGTGCCTAGGAAACATGGAGGATTCTGGGAGATGTAGTTGAGAATGTTCGAAATCTAGGATGCAAGAGTAAGAGGTCCAGATGGATCCTCTCTCCAGTAAGATAAGACTGTGTGGAAACACTTAGATTGATAGAAATGAGTTAGTATTTAAGACAGAGCTAGCCAATAGGAAGTGATACTAACAGACCAACAGCTTTATGTCTAATACAGCGTCTCTGTGTGTTATTTGGAGCTGATGTGGCTGTGAGACCAGGCTGGCCGGGAAAGGGCTTGTAGTAAGTGATGGGCCAGGTGAGCCAACATCCAAAACAGATTCAAGGTAACTGGCTGAGACAATACAGCCTGACAAACTAATACAACCAAGTTTTAACCTTAATTCTAAATTTTCTCAGGATTCCCATAAGATCACTGTGCCCCTAATCACCAGGATGCAGTCTAGAAAACTATGCCCAAATTCTCAAATATTGTTTATAAAGGTTTTCCATTTAAGGGGGGTTTATAAATAATTAATGCTCAGTCAAACTCTTTCTAAAGAAAACAGGGGGCTATGATATAGAAATGAATACTTTATATTGGTATGCATTTTGAATAAGTGATACAAATTTAAGATCAATCTTGTTATACTATATATATTTCTACTATTGTTTAAGGTATTATGTTTATGCAGCTCATTTATAAATGTAATGTATAATTAAATACAGATGAATAATCACCTATAATAGTCAAACTTAGTCATGGTAGTTTTATAGACATACAAAGATATATTTAGAAGAATAAGTAATCTTCTAACACTTCAAAGACCTACAGAATATGTCATTTAAAGTGTTTTAAGTATTTAGACTTTTCTCGACAGTGAGACATGTCTGCTCCTAGCATCAATTACTTCAAGAAGATGATGGGCATTGACAAAGCTCTTTATGGAATTTGCTTTCAATGTGGCATGGCTAGCCATCTGGGCAATAAACAGCTCTTGCCTGGACTGCTTAACTATATGCTGTATAAACTGTATATACAGGGCCCACAAGAAAGTGACAGCTGAACTTGCCAAAACAAGACAGATGGTCCTGTAGGGTTCCTGCTTCACAGAAGAAACTGCCTGAAAATTCTGCTGGACACAGAAGAAAGCAATTTATGAACTTCACCAATACAAGATAGAACAGATCTTCAAATCTCTTGCTTCATTACAAGGTTTGCCAGATACTATGACCCTGTGGGCTGAAGATGGATGCCCCAATGTTGCAGAGAAACTTTGGGAGATTGTCCAGGCAACCAGATATCTCTGTTATTTTTAGTGTTTTGAAAGTTGTTTACAATGTATTTCTTGTTTACTTAGGTAATATATCCTTCTGTGGTTTTTGATGGAGTTGAACATTAATAGTTATAGTTTTCCTTAGCTATGATAAAAGATAAGTTAGATATGAAACTTTAGCCTCACTAAGATAAATGATACAATGTTTTATTTTGCCAAATGCAAATATAATAGACTAAATATAACTGTAATTCTTGCTTGATAAGTGTTTTATGTAGCTGTAATTCTTGCTTGATAAGTGTTTTATGTAATTCTAGTGTGTTAAAGCTAGAACTTTCCTTTTTAATTTATAGAAAAGGGGAGATGATGTGGGATGTCCTTCTGTATGCTGTGAATATGTGTTGCTTTTATTGTTTGATGAATAAATCTGTTTTGACCAATGACAAGGCAGAATATTGCTAGGCAGGAAATCCAAACAGAGAGGGAAGATGTTATTCTGTAAATATGTTTCTCTTATTGGTTAATGAATAAAGCATTGTTGGCCAATAGGAAAGCAAGATAGGCAGGACTGGGGGACAAGGAGGATTTGGAAAGTAGTAGGGAGGAGTTTCAAGATGTAGGAACCAACAGGGTAGAACTCTGGGCCTTCTCACTGGTAAGATAAGACCACGTGGAAATACATAGATTAATAGAAATGGGTTAATATTTAAGACAAAGCTAGCCCATAAGAAATGATAGTAACAGGCCAACAGCATTATATCTAATACAGCGTCTCTGTGTGTTATTTGGGGCTGGTGCGGCTGTGGGACCAGACCAGCAGAGAAACCTACTTTTAACAAAACAGGTTATAGAAAGAAGGCAGAGTCAAGTAGACACCATCCAACCACTGAAAGAACAATATGTCTGCAGATTTGTAAAAGCCATGACCCATGTGGCAATACATAGATTAATAAAAATGGGTTAATTTAATTGTGAGAGCTAGTTAGTAATATGCCTGAGCAATTAGCCAAGCAGTTATAATTAATATTAAGTGTTAGAGTGGTTATTTGGAAACTGGTGGGTGGGACAAGAAAACTCCAACTACAACACATTTTTACTAAGTGCAATCACCAAGCTCGTGTGCTTACTCCATCCAACTGGGATTTTGGGTCTTCTTCCTCATGTCTCAATCACCCCTGGTAAATACAATGCTATTCCTTTTTAGCAAATCAACTATTTTATTTCACATACATTCAGGAACACACACACAAGAGTTGAGCTACATGTGGTACACTTGGGAGGTACATGTAGGATTGGGAGTTCAAGGTCATCTCCAGTTACACATGGAGTATGAATCCTGTCTCAAAAATCAAACAAAACCCAACAAATTGGTGTGGGGCACATACTTGTAATTCCAGCACTTGGGAGGCAGAAGATCAGAAGAATCAGAAAAACAAAAGAGGCTCCACCACTTGATGGGGATGTGGAAACATTTTGGAAGAATAAGTGAGATGGAAATATTAATGTAGCAATTTTTAGACACTGCAACCTGAAACCTTATATTTGAAGCCATAAAAACAGATCAGTGCTCTAGTGGGACTTCAGAGTATCTGCATTAGTGAAGCCTGATCATCTAATTGTCATCATCTTCTCTCTGTTCTTTTTCTAATTTGAGACAGGTTCTCATTGTACAGACCTACTTGGTCTGGAATGTAGATAGAAGTTTTCTGTCCCACCCCATCCTGCAGCCATTCAGTCTCACATAAACACATAGAATCTTATATTAATTATAAACTGTTTGGCCTATTGCTCAAGCTTATTACTAACAAACTCTTACAACTTAAATTTACCCATAATTCTTATCTGTGTTTAGTCACATGACTTGGTACCTTTTCTCAGTACGGCATTCTCATCTTGCTTCCTCTGTGTCTGGCTGGCGACTGCATCTTTACCTTTCCTCTTCCCAGAATTCTCCTAGTCTGTTTGCCCCACCTATACTTCCTGTCTGGCTACTGGCCAATTAGCATTTTATTAAACCAATACCAGTGATAAATCTTTATAGTGTGCAAGAGCATTATCCCACATCATTTCCTCCTTTTTTTCTTTTCAAAATAAAACACCGAAGCTAATCTCCTTAGTTTAGCTTTTTCCCCTGACCATTATCCATAAGAACTCTTACCCAACACACTAAACAAGACAAACATCCATAGTCCATTTTTAGGAATGTGGGAGTATTTTTCTGGGTTACTCCTGCTGATTGGGAGTGCTGGTAATGTTATGGGGATCCAAAGAAAATTTAGTATTATGGTCAAGTCCTGATTGGAGTATTCTGTGAGGCTGGATCATCTTAGCCAGCAGCAGCCTTGAAGCTGTTCTGGATGCAGAATACGAAGAAGCTGCAACAGAGGTACTTTGAAATGTTGGATCATCTGGGCCATCTGTTCCCACGGAAGATTTTTCAGAGGGGCCTTCCTCAATCAAAACTTATTTTTCTTAACCCATAATGAATCCACAGCCTCTCATTTCCTATGGAGACAAAAGCAAAGCCTCTTCTCCAAAGTAACACATCTTCTGACTTAAATTTTCAAGTCAAGGCATTTTCAAAATATATATATTGGATTAATCTAGTGACATTTGTAATCAAATGTCTTTTATCAGCTGTTGATCCTTTCTCAGCAGTCAAACAATTCAAAGACAACACAGTAACATACAGTATTCAGACTCTCTGTGTGCTTTCCATCTTTAACGTGGCTATTTTTATTACTCTATTTCCTTTATTTTTAATTTTTTGTTTTGGTTTTTTGAAATACGGTTTCTCTGTATAGCTTTGGAGCCTGTCCTGGAACTTACTTTGTAGACCAGGCTGGCCTTGAACTCACAGACATCCACCTGCCTCTGCCTTCTGAGTGCTGGGATTAAAGGGCTGTGCAGGGCTTTTATTATTTAGACTAACTAAAATCTTCTTTTTACACTAAATTCAGTTACCTCCTATCCTCTACTTTATTCCCAAGTGCTGGTAATAAAGAGAAGTGTCTCCATGCCCATCCCATCCCAGTCATCATATCCTTTTTAAGGTATGTACCCAGGGTCTCACAAATATACACCAATTTCTGACATTGAGGTACCTCAACCCAACCAGTTGCATGGGCTAACACTTACTGAAAGAACTACAAAGAACACATCTTGGAAATTTATCCTTATAGCTGATACTGGAACAGGGGTTTAAACTCTGAACTCCACCTCTACATACAATTTCTTTCATGGTTCTGGGGATGATACCCGGAAATTCAAATGCTAGACAGGCACTCTGCTACTGGCCAGACTCTCAGTTCAGGATTGTTTTGGCCTGAGATTTGCAACACTGTGAAACACTCACAGCCAGTGGGCTTGCTGTTGCTGGTAAGAAGAAGGATCAGGAATACAAGGTCAACCTAGGCTACATGAGATTCTGTTTCAGAAAAGAAAGACAGAAGGATCAAAAATGAAAACAAACCCAGGTGAGCTATATAACATAGAAACATGATATATATATATATATATATATATATATGATTATTTGTGGGGCTTAGGTGTACATGTCATGGTATAGACATGGATGGCAGAAAACTACTTGTAGGTAGATTCTGCTCTTTCACTTATGTGGGTTCTGAAGAGCAAACTGAGATAGGCAGACTTGGCAGCAACTGCCTTTTATCCATTGAGTCATCTCACTTTTATGAAAAAGAATCAATAAAAAGTTTAACATGTCATGAATATATAAAATACATAGACGATATTTTATAACATGGACAATATTACTAGCTGACTCAAATGTAGATATTTTAGAATGTTTGAAGAATTAAAGAAAATATTGTGTTGTTGTGGATTACAAATTGTTCCTAAAAAATAAAAAGAGGAGATCCTATTAATTATTTAGGATATAAAATAGGTCTACAGAAAATTATACCCCAAAAGGTGCAAATTAGGAGAGATCAATTGGTAACTCTTAATGACTTTCAAAGATTCCTAGGAGATATTTCATGTCTAAGGCCCACTATTGGAATAGAAAAGAGTGAACTGAGTAATTTGTTCAAAACCTTAGATGGTGGCAAGGACTTACATAGACAGAATTGGCTTTGGTGGAAAAGAAATTACAGGATGCACATGTGAATCATTTGGATGCAGAGCTTGATTACATTCTGGTTATTTTCCCCTCTAAGCATTCTCCTACAGGAATATTAATGCAGAGGGAAGATATTATCTTAGAATGAATCTTTTTACCACATAAGCAGAGCAAAAATTAAAACCTTATGTGGAAAAGGTCTCTGACTTGATTCTAGTAGGAAAACTGAAACATACATAAACATAAAATAAATAAGTTAATTGAAATAAAGAACTGAAAGAATCGTGATGTTTATGAAAGCTATTTAAGACTGATGTGCAAGCCAGAGCTGTTAAAAATCAGTCAGTTTCTATGTAGAAAGTATCAAACCAGAATAATGCTACCAACCGGAAGAGAATATTTCAATGTCTATGCATAGATCAGGATTATAGACCTGAAAATGTGGAGAGAACTGGTCCCAACATTAAGAAGAAAGTATATACTAAGGAAAAATCAGACTAAGGGTTAAGTATATGAAATTAAAGTTCAGTGGCAGCACAAACCACTCCTGAGAAGGTAAGAGAACCAGAACTTCAAGATCACCCTCAAATTCATAGAGAGCTGGAGGCCAGCCTGGGCTACAAGGAAACCTTGCTTCAAAACAGCAACCAAAAAGGCAAGGGTATATGAGAATGCCACAATGAAATCTGATAATTTTTTTTAGTGTTGTTTTGTTTGGTTTTCTGAGACAGGGTTTCTCTGTTTAACTGTTTGGGATCTTCAGCTCAGTCCTATTCCAAACCTGTTCTCAATGTGCCAAGCAGTTGGGTGGGGGTGGGGGCTCCCCTGAAGTTGCCTCAGTGAGACTCTGCCCCTAAAAAGCCCTCCATTGGTGGCTCCACCCCTGAGAGGATTCAAAGCCCCCACCTCGAGGTTCACTTTGTGGTTTTCTGCTCTCTCTTGGGGCCACCTAGGAATGGTTTGTTAGAGTAAACCTGGGTTTATTAATAATGGTTTATTACATCAGTGGTGGCGGTTTCCAGTTACTGGGGATTTTTCCTAACTGTTCTGGAACCCTAAGATCCACCTGCCTCTGCCTTCCAAGCGCTGGGATTAAAGGCCTGTGCCACCAATACACGGCTGTTTTGTAAACTGATTGAAACATAACAGGTGGGAGACAGAGAACAGGGAAGGAGGGAGGGAAGAAGAAAGAGGATGTCCAAACCCCAACAAAATGCAAATAAACAAGAATGTGCTTTTTAACTTTCTAGATTTGTGAAGGTGATCGTTTTGCTAGTGCCTAATGTTTTGGAGGCCACTACGACTACATCTACTAACAGCCAGCATTCTTTCCTTGGAATTTACGTAAGACTGGACAGTAAAAAGGAACTAGGCAACATGGTGGCAGCCCAGGAGCTGCTTCTGACCCGAAGCTGGCTTTGCTGCTGGCTTGCTCAATGGTTGCCTTAGAAACAAGCTGGGGAGAGAGGGAGTCGGTTTTCTCCTGTGACCATTAAGGGAGTGACTCAGCAGAAAACCAAACCCAAGAGGGAGGCCTCCAGTCTCTGCATTTTTCTCTGCGAGAAGAAAAACAGTGAGGGCGTATTTCCAGTATGACAGCTCTGCCTTGATATTTTTAAAAAATGAATAAAGGTGGTAGATTTGAGCTTTCCTTCATTTCTGAGTGAGCAGAGTTGCTTCCCTTCACTGTCCCCCACAGATTACAGCCCCTTTCCAAGGCCAGACTGTCCTTATATCTACTTAATATGCACCTCTACTGACTTGCAGCTTCATTCTAGAGCCTCCTGCTGACAGTGCAGAAACAAGCTTCCTTTTACTCAAGCTTGCTTGCTCAAGACTGCTCCAGCAAGTGGTGTTCTATAGATCATCACAGCATGGCTCTTGCAGACTTTTAGAAAGAAAGGAGGAGGAGGAGGGCTGGAGAGATGTCTCAGCTGTTAAAGGCTAGGCTCACAACCAAAAGAGGAAGAGGAGAAACAGAACATTAGTATCTCTGTTGCTGAGTATCAATCATTCGAACTGACAAAGCAAGGCAGGTGGTGCCTGCCAATAACCCTAGAATTTAGGAAGTGGAGGCAGGAAGATCAGGAGTTTGAAGCCAGCTTTGGCCAACCTGTCTCAAACTAAAAGACTCAACCCTAGAAATAAGCAATTCAACTATGGGACACAGATTTAATTCCATGTCATTCTGGTTTGACTGGGCCAGACCTGTCTGTCATGAAGGAGCCTAAATCAAAGGGAAAGTTTAACATATGAGATTGGAAGGACAGAGACTACTAGTTTTGGGAAGTGACTCTTGCTTCATATTCATATTCAAGTGTGACGTGAGCCACTGCTACCTCCCATCAGAGAGACCATAGTGGCCCAGGCCATGGTGCATGACTCAGAGAGTTGAGTTTTGAAAAACAAAATGTGACTTAGTTACTTCTGTTGTTATCACAAATTACCCAACAAAAAGCAAGTTAAGAAGGCAGGTTTTTATTTGGCTCATGATTTAAGACTGCAATCCATCATGGAAGAGAAGATATGGTAGAACGAGCATGAAGCACTGAATGTCAAATCAGGAATCATAAAGAGCTAAATTCTGTTACTCAGCTAGTACTGGTTGCTCTGTCTCTTTCCCTCCCTCCCTCACCTCCTTCTCTTCCTCTTCCCCCTCCCCTCCCCTTTTTACTCAGTCCAGGACCTCAGTTCATGGAATGGTACCACCTCCACCCAGGTGTCTTCCTTTTTATTTCTTTTTGTCATTCAATGGAAAGTCCTAGAAAGAATATATATATGAAAGCTAGAGTAGCTATATTTATGCCAGATAAAGCCAACTTCTGAAAGGACATTACTAGGGACAGAGGGGTACTTTTTATAACAATATAAAGGTAAAAATATCATTCAGTGAGAGAGTTTCAAGATACCTTTAATAAAATCTGTCAGAGCTAAAGAAACATAAATCCATAATTACAGTTGAACATTGCAATAAGTTCCTCAGTCTGAAAGACAGAATGGGGAGATGGGAAATCATTGAGGACATTGAGACTTGCATTGCACTAACAAGTACTTTGACCTACCTGACACAAAACTCTAGTTAACTACAGAATATGGACTCATCAAATGTACAGGGCACATTGCAAACCTGATTATATGCTAGGACTTAAAACAAGTCTCAATAAATTCAAAAGAAATCAATAAACTGTCACTTTAATGGAATCACATGAAAAACCAATAGCAAGAAGATAATCTGTAAAATGTCATAATTGGCCTTCTGTATTCATGGTTCCCTATCTATGGATCCAACCAGCCAACATTTCTTTTGAAGCTTGAGGATACTTTTATAATATAGTCATATTAGACTTAAAGAAATTTCAGGGCAGGCAAGCTTTAAATCTCAGCAGCTGCACAGACAGCCACATGGCCAGAAGGGGAGCCTTAAAGAAAAACTAAGGAAGCACAAAGTACCAGAAAAAAAGCTTACTTAGGTATAGGATGGAAGAGAGTAAGGTCCGGACAGACTCTTTCTCCAGTAAGATAAGACCATGTGAAAACACTTATATTATTAGAAATGGGTTAGTATTTAAGAGAGAGCTAGCCAATAAGTAACACTAGTAACAGGTCAAAAGTTTCATAACTAATACAGCGTCTCTGTGTGTTATTTGGGGCTGACGCAGCTGTGGGACCAGGCTGGTGGGAAAGTGATCTTAACAAAATGGAGCCTACAACTTGGGTACTAAGAACTTCCACTTAAAACTTGACAAAAGCTTAAACAGGGATTTTAGAAACAAAAGAACAGAGACAAGCAAGGTCTAGCGTGTATGTTTCCGCCAGCCCGCCAGTCTGGGCCCACAGCCGCGCCAGCCCCAAATAACACTCTGAGACTCTGTATTTGATACAATCCTGTTGGCCAGTTATCATTATTGTTTATGGGCTAGCTCTGCCTTAATTATTAACCCATTTCTACTTATCTAAGTATTTCCACGTGGTCGTCTTATCGGGGACCCGCGGCGGGCGTCCTCCTTCCTCCCTGGGCTACATGTTGACTCCTCCCTCTAACTTCCTCTTTCCTCCTTGTCTCCTAGCCCCGCCTATCTTGCTATCTCATTGGCCACAGGTCTTTATTAACCAGTATGAGAAACATATATACAGAATAACATCTCCCATCAGCAAGGCTTCTTGGTAGCAGCATTTTTCTCAGGTGGGCTCCATTTTGCTAGAGACAAACAGAGGCTTGCACTACTCCTTTAAGGGAGATTTCCTGACTCAGCATATACAGAAAAAAAAAACAAAACAAAAAAACACAGGGCTCTTTTAAGAGGCTCTGCTAACAACTGAATGGTGTGTACAAGCAGCTGGCAGTGGCAGTGACCACATCTCCAAGCTGACAGCATGTTGCTGGATGGCAGCTTAGACCAAGGCAGGGGGCACAGTTCTCAGTGCTGGTGGTAAACTTATCCCCTTCACCCGCCATCTTGGAAAGACAGCAGCTAAAACAGCCACCACTTTAATTTTAGCAATGCTGTTTAGCAGATAAAAGACTTGTTGCTAGAATAAAGGTAGAGATATAAAGTAAAGACAGATTCAGATGAAGTAAAACTTAAAAGGTTTTTACAGAGTGTTAAAAAATATACAGGCTTGGGAGATAAAATAAAAAGGATATTTTGTTAAAAAAGAAATAATGTTACTGGGCAGTGGTGGTGCATGCCTTTAATCCCAGCACTCAGGAGGCAGAATCAAGTAGATCTCTGTGATTTCAAGGTGAAGGTGGTGTACAGAGTGAATTTCAGGACAGACAAAAGTTCACAGAGAAACCCTGTCTCAGAAAATAAAAATAAATAAATAAAAATAAAAGGAATAGAGTAATTTAAAAAAAAACACATGAAAAATACACACAGTCTGGATACTGAATTGTTTGATTGCTGAGAAAATAGAAACAACTGCTAAATGAAGTACAAGGACAAGTTACTGGGGAAAAGGATTTCTATTTTTGTTTCCACAGAAAATAAAAAGCTATGGATTCCTTCTAGACTAATGTGGTTTGGTCAAGTCAGACCCCCTGAAGCAGTGTCCCAGGTGATCCAACATTCAAAACAGCTGGGACAAGGCAGTCTTGCAGAGCACTACAGCCAGGATTTCTGCGTCTTCTTAGGATCCTCATAACAGCGCCCCCTACCAGCAGGAAGTAGTTTGAAAAAAATGACATCCAAATTCTCAAATATTGTCTATTAATGTTTGCTTTCATATAATGGGGTTGGTTATAAACGGTTAATGACCACAACCAATCTGTTTTTAAAGGTAAAAAGGAGATTATGGTATAGAAATTAATACTTTATCTTGGGATGGATTTTCATTTATTAATACAATTTAAGGTCAATTTTGGGCCGCGTACACACACACATATATATACATATATATACATACATATATATATATATATATATTTCTCCTCTTGTTTAGGTATTGTGTTTGCATAGCTCATTTAAAAATGTAATGTATAAGTAGGTACAAATTATAGTTATCTATAATAATCAAAACTTATAGTTAGCTTTGTTAGGTTTTTATAGATATACAGATATATTTCAAATAGATAGACATTCTTCAAACCTTTCAAAGACCTACAGAATATGGCATTTAAAATGGTTTAGGGTTTTTCTTAACATTGAGGCACAACTGCTCCTGGCAACACCACTTGTATCAGAAAGGAAACTCGTTATGGAGTTTGTTTCCAATATGGCAAGACTACCCATTTGAGCAAGATACTGCTCTTGTCTGGACTGTTTGACTTTATGCTGTATAAACTGGACATGCAGGACCCGCAGGAAAGTGACTGCTGATACAAGATGGACATTGAAACAGAATTCCTGCTTCATGGGAGTCTGCCAGACAGTCTGCAGGACACAGACAAAAGTGACTGACAAAGTGCCAATACAGGTGGACACTTTAAAGTTTCCTGCTTTGCTGAGAAGTCTGCCAGATACACAGTGGCCTATGGGCCGAAGATGGATGTGCCAATTTAGAAAAGAACTTTGGATGACTGTCCAGGTATCTAGTTGTCTTTGTCATTTCTAGAGTTTATATACTCTCCTTCTGAGGTCTTTGATGGAGTTGAATACATATGGTTATGGTTATGGTTTTCCTTAGTTAGGATTAAAGATAAGTTTCATATAAGATTTTAGACTCACAAAGATAGGATAGATGATGGAATATTTTCTTTAATTCTTGATAATGTTAATGGACTAAATACTGTTAACTGTGGTTCTCATTTGATAACTATTTTGTTATATATTTTACTATGTTAAAGTTAAAACCCTTTTTATTTCCACAAAAAAAGAGGAGAAAATGGGAGATGGCATTCTGTAATGTTTCTCTTATTGGTTAATGAATAAAGCACTGTTGGCCTATAGGGAAGTAAGATAGGCAGAACTAGGAGACAAGGAGGATTCTGGGAGATGTCGCAGAGAGGAGTAAGAGGTCCGGACCCTCTCTCTGCTAAGATAAGACCATGTGGAAACACTTAGATCAATAGAAATGAGTGAATATTTAAGACAGAGCTAGCTAATAAAAAACACTAGTAATACAACATCTCTGTGTGATATTTGGGGCTGATGTGACTGTGGGACCAGGCTGTGGTGGGAAACTGCTTGTACCAATTAGGTTCTGGCCAGCTTTCAAAAGGAAGAGATAGAAAAGGAGAACTTATGGCTTGGACTCAGAAAGGTGGGCAAGCCAACAGAGTTACAGCCTTTAGGGACAGTGCTTAGAAAATATTTTCTTTTTCAATAATTTATTCTTATTTTTGTGCATTGGTGTTTTCCCTGCAGGTATGTCTGTGTGAGGGTGTCAGATCTTGGAATTACAGTTAGCTGCCATGTGGGTGCTGGGAATTAAACCCAGGTCTGCTGGAAGAACAGTCACTGCTCTTAAATGCTGAGCCATCTCTCCATCCCAGAAAATATTTTTCTAATTCCATATATACTAGATTCAAAATTCCCCCTCCCAACTACTATTTTCTGAATGATACAATGCAGATAGTATTTTATAGTGTTTACATTGTACTGGTAACATAAGCAATTTAAAGATGGTTTCAGTTGTAAAGGAGCACTGCTGAGTTACTCATGCAACAGAGAGTAACTCTCATCAGTGCTCATGCAGGTAACCCTCAGTAACCTGAGTGGAACATAAAAAGCCAACAAAACAAAACAAAAGCAAGACAAGAAAGTAGCAGATCAGGATATCATTTCTGGGTCCTCTACCCTGTCAGGACTCTGCATTATTAGTTTGCTTTCACTTTGAATAAAATTTGGCTTTGTAATCCTTCTTTCTTGCCTTTTTTTTTTTTTAAAAGAAGGAAGTCACAGAGGAAGTGCTTGAGAAGAAGAGGTTTAGCAGCAATGGGGGGCAGAAGAGAAGGTACTGGGGCTGAAATGACAAAATTGCAGATCTGAAACTGTCAAGAAATAAAACAACAAAAAGAGAAATACAGATTGTTAATTAAAATAATAAAGTCAGCTGGGTAGTGGTGGCACACACTTTTAATCCTAGCACTTGGGAGGCAGAGGCAGGCAGAGGCCAGCCTAGTCTACAGAGTGAGTTCCAGGATAGCCAGGGTTATCAAGAAAAACACTGTCTTGAAACAAACAAAATAATACTAATCTCTATGGAATTATCCTTTAGTACACTGCGAAGATTTGCTGCTCTCATAGGTTTAATACTAACTCCACAATAGCTAGGCAGGAAGAGGTTACGTGGGAGAGCTAAACTGGGAAAATGCTGGGAAGAAGACAGGAAGGGTGGCTAGTAAGACAAACAGGAAACAGGAGAACATGCTGTACTAAAAAAAAGGTGCTGCCACACGGTAGAATGTAGATAAGAAATATGTGTTAATTTAAGTTGAAAGAGCTAGTTAGTAATAAGTCTAAACTATTGGCTGAACATTTATAATTAATAATAAGTCAGTGTGGTTATTTGGGGGGGGTGCAGCTGGTTGGACAGAGCTGACTGGCCAGATAGAATGAGTCTTCCTACAAAAGTCATGGTAAAAAACATTGTAAAGGATGATGTGCATACATTATATGCCTATTTATGCCATTTTATAAAAGGGCATTTTTTGAGACAGGGAATCATGTAGGTTGAGTACTACTGGTCTAGAGGGTAAAGATGCTTGGTATCAAAGCCTGATGACCCAAGTTTAATCCTCAGGACTCACATTCTGGAAGGAGAGAACTGACTTCCACAAGCAGTCCTATGATTTCAGCATGTGTGCTGTGGCACATACAGAGACACACACCACCACCCTACTACCACCACTATCAACAACACAACCAAGCAGGAAGGAGGCTGGAGAGAAGGTTCAGTGGTTAAGAGTGCATATTGTTTTTTCAGAGGACTGGAGTTGGAGTTCAGTTCCTAGCACCCACCCATGTCAGGTGGATCAGAACTGCCTCTAACTCCAGTTCCACAAGGATCTGATGGCCTCTGAGGGCAACCTGAATTCACATGCACATACTAACATATTGACACTCACAAGCATACATAATTAAAAATATAAAAATAGGGCTAGGGTGAAGGCTTAGCATTTAAGAGCATTTATTTCAAGTCCTTTGGTTCACAGAATCTACATGATGGCTCACAACTCCCTGTTCTAGGGGCTCCAATGCCACATTTTGGTATCTTCAAGCATTAGGCAAAAACATGGTGCACATACATGCATTCACAAACTCATATACATAAAATAAGCATAATTTTGAAAAATAATATTAAAAAATCTCAAAACCATAGCATTTTAAAATTGTTTATTTTTTTTCATTTGCATTGGTGGTTTGCCTGCATGTATGTCTATTTGAGGGTGTTAATCTTACAGTTATAAACAGTTGCTAGCTCCCATGTGGGTGCTGGGAATTGAAACCGGGTCCTCTAGAAGAGCAGTCAGTGCTCTTAACTGATGATGAGCCATCTCTCCAGGCTCCAACCTTAAGCATTTTTAATATTAGTGAGGCTATACTCAAATTAACTGGAAAAGATGACCAAATGATAATTAAAAAATAAACAAAAGAGAGGAAATTGTTAGGAGTGGAAATTGACAAAACAGAAAATGGAAAATAATTCAGAAAAATTAATAAAATTCCCCAAATTAGTTTAAATAAAATTACCATTATGATTGATAAGCCTTTATCTTAAGATCATCAAGAAAATAAGGAAGATAGGGTACAGTGGTACTCTCAGTTACTGGGGAGACTGGGTTAGCAGGACTGCTTGTGCCCAGGAAAAAAAAGGAGAAAGAAAAAGAAACATTCACAGCTATCACAACAGAGCCCATAGATGCTAAAAGTATGAGTTGATATGATTTACATTAAATAAAGGGGTATATTATCTTACATTAGATGGACAAATCCCTAAGAGAGGTTAAGTACACAAATTATCAACATTGACCTAAAAAACACAACCTGAACAGACAAAAATCTAATTTAAAGACATTAAATTTCTGTCTTTTTAATTTTTTAAATTGTTTTTAGACAGGGTCTTCCTATGTAGTCCTGGCTGTCCTGGAGTTCAGAGATCCTACTGCCTCTGCCACCAGGCAGGCCTCAACTGAGATCTGCTTGCCTCTTCTTCCTGAATGCTAGGATTAAAGCTGTGAAACAACACTGCAGGCTGATACTGAATTTCCAATTAAAGCTTTCTGAGGCAGGTTTTAAGTGTTTCCTGATAAAGCCCATGAAGTCCTGGGTTTAATGCCTAGCAGATTAAAAATCCAAAATCACATCCCCAAAATAAAACCACTCAGCCACCCAGCAAACAAAACAAACTAACTAAACAATGAGAAACTTACCCTAGCTAGGTGTGGTGGTGCATGCCTTTGATGCCAGTACTAGGGAGGCCGAGCAGGTGGATCTCTGTGAGTTCAAGGCCAGCCTGGTCTACAGACTGAGTTCCAGGACAGCCAGGGCTACACAGAGAAACCCTGTCTCAAAAACAAAACGAAACAGGACCCAAACTAAATCAAAATTAAAAAAACATTCTAGGTTCAAATGATTTCTCAAGTGAACCTATGAAATACATATAAAACAATATCAAGTATGCCCAAACACTTTAACAAAAGGACAGAATATTTTCCAACTTTTTCTGAGGTTCAGTTACCAAAATCTGAAAAAATACTATTTCTAGAAAATTGCAATACAATTCTGTCATAAATATAGGTACAAAAATTGAAAATACAGGTTGGTGAGATGGTTCAAAGTTGTACTTAGGGAGATGTGCATGCTTTTAATCTCAGCACTTGGGAAGTAGAGGCAGGAGGATCTCTGTGAGTTTAAGGCTACCCTGGTCTGCATAGCGAACTGTAGGTCAGGGAGGGTTACATAGTTAGACTCTGTCTCAAAAAAAAAAAAAAAACAAAAAAAACCCCAAAAAACAAAAAGAATAACAGACGAACAAACAAATAAAAAATAAAAATCCTTGAAGATGTTAATAAATGGAATTCAGTAAAACAAACAAACCAAAAAACCAACAACCCCCCCAAACATGCTGTCACAAAGCAAAGATGTGAATCCAGTTTAACATTTCAAAAGTAGTGTGATCATTGCATGAACAGAATGGAGAGAAATTCCATGTTTATCTCAATAGACTCAGAAGTATCAATTGAAATATTCTGTAATTCCTTTTACAATTTAACCTATAGAAGAAAAATTCTGACAGCTAGGGTAAACTTTAAAAAAACTCATTTATGATAACCTTCACAGCTAAGACAATACTAGGATGGAGTACAGGATGTCTACTTTTACCACTTTTTTTAAAAAAATACAGCAAACAGATTTGTTAAAGAACAGTGATAAAGAACTCCTAAAATGCCTGGTAGTGGTAGCACACACCTTTAATCCCAGCACTCAGGAGGTAGAGGCAGGCCTGGATTACAGAGGGAGTTCTAAGACAGCCAGGGCTGTTACACAGAGAACCCTGTCTCAAAAAAACAAAGCAAAGCAAAACAAAACAAAACAAAAAAGAAAAAAAGAAAAGAAAAAAAAAACAGAACTCCTAAGAGTGGGAAAGGTTCCCCACTTGTATTCAAATTTTATAGGCCCTGGCCAGTGCAATAAATGAAAAAAATAAAAAGGCAGTTGGGCATGGTCGTGCATGCCTTGGGAGAGGCAGGTGGATCCCATGAGTTTGAGGCCAGCCTGGTCTATATATTGAGATCCAGGACTGTCAGGACTACGTAGTGAGACCTTGTCTAAAAAGAAAAGAAAACTAAAAGGCTTATAGGTTGGCAAAGAAGAAATAAAATTGTCTTTATTTTCAGATGGGCAAACTGTATACACACTGTCCCAGAATGATCATCCCAAAATAAGAGGATCAGAGGCAAAACTTAATTATATTTCTATATATGACTGATGAATAATTAGGGCATGAAAGTTTCATTTCTAATAGCATTAATAACAATGGAATCTCTAAGAAAAAACTTAATGGCACATGAAAGCAAGTGTAGCAGCATTGGGAATCTATCCCCAGTCTGGGCATGGCAAGAGAATAGAAAAGATGCTGAGTTTTGGTTGGATATCCAAGAACCAGGACATGTAAAGCATTAGAAAAGCACAAAGCTTTTTAGTGCAACAAATTCCACAAGTTTAGCCAGACAGTAAAATGCATACTTTTATTACTCGAGGACAAATTGGATGTTACCAGTGCTTCACAGGGGCATGTAGTGTGACTCGTGACTCGAACACAGAATCACTGTAAGCCTGGGTTATAACCCTGGGTTACTTTTGAAGATGCTTGGTTATACAAAAAGTTGCTTCTTAAAATGGAGCCTTCCTCCCTCCTCAAATACTTTTTAGTTTGCTCTCAGTTTCTGCTCTTTTGGGGCGTCTCACTGTCTGGGTACCACAAAGCTTGGTTTTGCTAGACTTTACTGCCATAACCAGTACCTTGGTCTACAGTACAATCTGGGGCATCCATAGCTCACCTGCAGGGTCTCGGGATAGACTGCTTAGTAGGCAGTCACATGGAACCAGCCCACATATATCTGGTAAGGCCTGCACACACACACCCAAGACGGGGAGGGAGGTTCTATTGAAGTCTTGGGACAATCTCAAGAGTGCTCACTTCCAGCTAGTGGACTGAACTATAAGACACCTATTTTTGCAATTTACAAGCACAATAGCTACTTTCTCTTGGGGCTCTAGGGAAGTTCAAGGAATGGACTAACAGTTATTTCAGGCCTGGGCTGCAGATATGTTGTCTAGCTCTCAAGGGAGCCAGCTCCTACAATACACATAGCCCCATTTGCCCCCACTAGGCCTGTGTAACTAGCAGTCTTCTGTCATGTACTACCTCATCCCTGAGGTGCTGTGCTTGCCTTGCTCCCAAATACTGGCCTGAGACAGCCTGCCCTATCAGCTTCTAGCAGGCTCTTCAGTTGACCCTTCCTGTACTCACACTGTAAGAACAGGAGGTCCATCACTCTTTCTCCTTCACCAGAGTAAGCCCCACACCTGATGCCTTTGGGCTACTGAGGAGGTTGCACACCATGAGAACTTCCAACCATGAGAACTTTGACATCTGAGTCTGAGGGAATTTTCCTGGGTGGACAGACAAATCAGCTCTGAAATTCGTCACTTTCTTCAGGCCCCTGTCTGTTTTTAGGTTCTAAATCCAAGCCTATGGAAGAAAAAATACCTCTTAGCAAGTTGGGGACAACTTGTCTTCCAAATGCCCTGCCTTGAAGGCTAAAACATCACTACAGAACTTACTCTTTTTTTCTGTTGTTTGGTTTTGTCTGAGATTGGGTTTCTCCGTGTAACCTTGGCTTTCTTCAAACTCACAGAGATCTGCCTCCCAAGTGCTAGGATTAAAGGCATGCACCACCACTGCCTAGCTCAGTGTACTCATTGGATCCAAAGTAATTTTTTTGTTAGTTTGCATTTCTAAAACAAGGTATTTATTTTTATATGTGTTTATGTGTGTGTGTGTGCCTGAGTGAGTCTTATGTGCCCTATGTGTATACAGGTGTCTGTGGAAGCCAGAAGGACTCAGATCCTCTGGGATTATAAGTACTTGTGAACTACCTAATGCGGACCCTGGAAACTAAAGCCAGGTTATTTGTAAAAGCAGTATATATCCTTACCCACTGAACATTCTCTCCAGCCTGCTAGTTTGTTTTTTGAGATAAGGTCTCATATATTCTAGCCTGGCCTTAAACTTTCTATATAGCCAAGAATGACCTTTATAGGCACACTATCATGACCAACTAAGGCTTTAATTTCTTAAATGGCAGTTTTTCAAATAGTACCTGGAGTGGGACTTCACATTTTCTGGGCACATGTGGGATGAAACTGGTACCCACAGGTGAAGGGAAGGTGCTATTGGTGGGGAGTAAGGGATTGAGCCAGGCGTCTCTCTACAGATACTCATTGCAAGTTGGTTGCCAACTATCATTAAGGGGATGGCTTGCCTGTCCTACATTCTTGGTAAGTGGGGACTGATGGGAGATGTGATTCTGTATATATGTTTCTCATACTGGTTAATAAAGCACTGTGGCCAATGAGATAGCAAGATAGGTGGGGCTAGGAGACTAGAAGGAGGAAAGAGGAAGTAGTAGGGAGGAGTCAAGATGTAGCCCAGGGAAGGAGCAGGACGCCTGCCGCTCGGCTCCCCGATAAGACGACCACGTGGAAATACTTAGATAAGTAGAAATGGGTTAATAATTATGGCAGAGCTAGCCCATTAACAATAATGGTAATTGGCCAACAGGATTGTATCAAATACAGAGTCTCTGAGTGTTATTTGGGGCTGGCGTGGCTGTGGGCCCAGACTGGCGGGCTGGCGGAAACATATACGCTACAGGGGACCTTAATTGTACAGCCAGAACAAATGTTCTGCTGTTCAGGGTTGGCACAAGGAACTATGCCTATGTGTCCTTGAGCTGTAGTGTATGAACTTGTGTACATGAGTGTACGATGGGGTGGGGTGGGGTGGGGTGGGGAGGTTCTTCTGGGGACCCACTCTTTAGGAAGCTAAGCTGGAGATATCTTCAGGTACCTGGGAAAGAGCCTGATGACAGGAGCTGCAGGCTATCCAAGAGCCCCTTCTCATACAGGGCCAGCTTCTGTACCATCTTCTGTCGGGCTGGGTTGATGATGATGTGTGGTGGATCTGATGACAGTGAAGAGGAGCTGCCCATGGATGATGAGCCTGGGCAAAGAGAGTAACCTCTTAGTTGTCCCTGCCAACCCTAAGTGACACTCTAGTCTCCAGAATCTTTCTAGCCCCCATTGCCTGTGATGTTGGTTGTAGGGTAGAATTCCACAGTAAACTGAGGCCCAGTCTGGAATAAGGGATTACACCACAGACCAGGCTCCCAGGCTGCCTGGGCAGAGCCTGCTTCATTTTTTACTTCAGGCATGTGGTGGGGTGAAGGGCTAAGAAGGGAGCTCCTAGTTCTTCTCACCCATGGGAGAGCATGGCCCAGGAATGGGAAATAAGACAGTACCAAGCCACTCTTTGTGGCCCTTTCCATGGCCTTGAACTTGCTAAGAACACAGTTGGCCAAACATTTGGCTCTACATCCCTCTGTCCAGAAGACATAGGTGGAGAATAAATAGGTTATTATCAAAGGAGATATTTGTGTAACCTCTGGATACCCATCCCCAGAGTTACCTTCAATGGTTGCAGGCTGGAAGCCTGTGCCACTCCTCAAACTTGATTCTCTGGTGGTGCTTCCCTGGGTACAGCCAGCCTCTCTGAAGGACGCTGGGCTTGGGTGGCAACCTGGAGTCAAGTGCCAGGAATGCATGGCAGCAGAGAGGCTGGGAACACTCTCATCACTCTCCACTGGCTGGTTGGGGCTTTTCTGGAGTTGCTGAGCAGCCTGGACTGGGGTTCTTATGGGTACTACCATAGGCTGCCATGGTTCATCCCCACTCTGGACACTGCCAGTGGTGGACATGTAGGAGTTCTCCTGTGGGGAAGAGGGGCCATGGCCGGCAACCTCTAGCTCCCAAGGAGGCCCTGCCTGCAGCCACTCTAGCCTCTTGTACACCTGTGTGGAGAGAGAGGCTCTCAGGATGGGCAGAGCTGGGGCTCCTGTTTGGGTAGGGCAGCCCAGACCTGACACCCTGTGATCAAATTACATAGCTGCTCCAGGTTGTCCTAGACTTGCCTGTGTTCAGGTTGCCACCACAGGCCCCATACAGCTGTAGGAACAGCAGAAAACACCAAGTTGGTGTACTCTACAGCTGGGAAAACAATGTCCTTTGTTCCTTTGTCTCATCACAAGAGCTGTTGCAATTCATGGCCACTAAAGCCATGAATTAACTCTCCTCTCAACTATCACCAGAATAAGGTAAGAGAAAAACACAAAGGTAGTGGCACAGCACCCCCAGTAGAAGACACAGTAAGAGCCTTTTCCTTTTATCTGTGACTGGGATCTGAGCACCACCTAGCAAAACAGCAGCCCTTCAACACTGAGTTCTACAGAGCACCACCCCAAACAGATCAAAAGGGCAAATAAGCAATGTTGGGATTTTTGCCTCTATAAAGAGATCAGGCAGACACAGTGTAGCTTGTGTTATCAAGGAGGCCAAGAACTGCACATTTCTGGCTGGCCACTATGTCCCCATGGATAGCTGGCTTCTCCAGGGATACCTGGGTCATGGGTGGCCTCTTCTTGGCCCGACGGTGCATGCAGCAACAAGCTAGTTGAGCCAGGGCCAGGCCCAACTGTGGTGGGCAGGGTCCAGGTCTGGAGTCCAGGTGCTTCTTATAGATCTGGGCAGCGATTGGAGCAGCCCAAGCATCAGTGGCCACACCCACCTGTAGAGTGGGCTGGGTGCTTTTCAGGGCCACTCCAGCCTCTTCAGCTTCATCTTCAATCAAGTCTTTCTGTAGGACAAATACTGTGAGCATGGCTCTGCCAAATCTTCCAGACCTATGGTCATCTTTCACTAGGTGCATTAAATACTCACTGTGTACCCAATGCTGTCTGGGGCTTTATTGAAAATAGCCATAAACCAAACACACTGGACCTTGTTTTACTGACTTGACATTCCATTGCAGTGGGAGAAATAGATGCCAACAAACTTATTAGTCTGTTAGCAAGGCCCTTGGGGCCTGAACAAGTGGCATTTGAACTGGGATGTGCTAATGGATGCAGAAGATTAAAGGAAGGAGAGACGGATAGAGTCTGCTTCACAGTTTGTTGGTTGGTTTAATATTTTGCTGATTCCAATAGTGGACAAATATAGGCCCATCCAGGAAAAGCAATGGGGGATGTATAACTCTGTAAAAGGTGAAGATCCAGCATTAGCCAAGCATGTTCTGGGCTCAGAGACTACTGGAATACTGCTTATATGTTAAAGTCTGTTTTCTGTGTGGGAAACTAAGGCTCAGTGAAGAACAGGAATTTGATCCATGGCCACAATCAAAGATTCTTTGTATGTTTCTTTGTCAAAGACAAGGTCCCATGTAGCTTAGGTTAGTCTTGAATTTAGTATGTAACTGAGAATAACAATGAATTCCTGATCCTCTTGCTTCTGCTTCCCAAGTGCTAAGACTATAGGCATATGGCACCATAATCAAGTAATTTTGTGTTGTCTTTGATAGAGGGTCTTAGTATGTAGCCTCCTGCCCTAGACTCTTAAATGCTGGGACTAAAAGCATGTGCTCAGATGGTAGGATTTAAGTCTATTTTTTTTTTTTTGTTTTAAAGATTTATTAACTTATCATGTATATACTGTTCTGTCTGCAGGCCAGAAGAGGGCACCAGATCTCATTTCAGACAGTTGTGAGCCATCATGTAGTTGCTGGGACTTGAACTCAGGACCTCTGGAGCAGCCAGTGTTCTTAACCTCTGAGCCATCTCTCCTGCCCCTAGTCTCTTATTTCTTAGCCCCATCTTAGTGCACAGCAAGGCAGACAGGAATACAGGTACAGGACAGGATGGCTTGGAGCTACCAGTATAAACAACCTGCCTAACTCTTTCCCATTGCCTTTCCTGGGCCCTGCCTTTTCTGGGTTCCATTGGAGCTTTGGTTCCAGGGTATCAGGAATGTCCTGTTCTTTTTCCCCAGCCCAGGGAGGAGGGGGGCCTGTCAAGGTTCTGTTTTTCCTCTTTGATGAAGATGGAACCCAGGGCCTTGCACATAAGGTAATCACTGTACCATTGAGGCACTGAGGTTGCATCCCTAGCCCAAAGGTCCATGTACAGAAGAAAGACAGGTTTTTCCAAGCATGGTAAAAGAAACTGCTTGGGGACTCACCCACTTCCCAAGATGAGTCAGCAGCAGCAGTGGCTGCTGTGGGGCACTGCAAAGGGTCTGTATTATCTCACCCTCTGGGGCTATACCCGCACATTCTGTCCCTCCTTCCTTCCATGCCCCCCCTCAGGAGTCTTACCAGATACTTGGTCCTGGTACCTTGTGTCCTCACAGCCCTCTGACCAGCAAGGGTCTCAAGTATTACCTAGAGAGGGTGGGATGGAGAGCATCACCCTAGGTCTTAGCAGGGAGGTATTATGTGCAGAAAAGGGACTGTAGAGTTTGGGATGGATCTGGGCTGATGTGAGAGTAGCCCTGGGATAGGAAGATAAAGACTATCTCCCAGCAAGGACAGAGTTATGTTATGGGACCAAAGCTTAAACAATTCAGAGTGGCTATGAAACAAAAGGATGCAAAATTAAAACATGATTTAGTACAAGGGAGGGAGCTGTATGAGGCCTAGAAGGCTCTAGGCTTTTGTGTCATTACTTACTGGTGGTTTTCCCTCCCCAAGCCAACAGAAGGACTGGTGGCTCACCACCCCAAAGCTGAAGGTATCTGTGTCCACAGCCAGACGGCCCGTCTTGATGTACTCCTCAGGCAGGTAGGCGAGGGTGCCCCGTACTGTGCAAGTCCGGGCTACAGTACTGCTCTGGCTTGGATTGGCTCCTGAAAAGCGGCTAAAACGAGCCAGGCCAAAGTCTCCCAGCTTGGGCATCAGTCTCTCATCCAGGAGCACATTAGAACTTGGAGAGGGAAGAATGGGCACCAGTTTAGGCTGGTCCTAGCCTTCTCTGTCCCCCACACCTGAGTGTCCCTGATAAATTAGACTAAACACTACCAGCCTAGCACACTGATTATGAAAAGTGGCTAACACTGTATCCCAGCTGCCTGAGGGCTAGCTATCCCACGGCCCTATCACATAGTTTGGCTTCTGCCTATCCCTGATTTCATTCCCATACATACACCATGCAGGGAGTGCTTAGAGCCCTAAGTACTCTGAGCTCTGAGGTCCCAGGCAACATTTCCCTCATACCTACAAGACTACACAAGAGGATTCTCACAGGGACACTCAGAACAGGACTACCCATTGAGCAGGGCTCACTGTTCTTCTAGTTATAGACTTTTCCTATAAACTCTTCTGAGCCCCTCCTCACCTCTTGATATCTCCATGGATGAGGCTGGGACTGTCCTGATGTAAAAACTGAATAGCCCGGGCTGTGCCCAGAAGAATGTCGAGTCGTTGAGGCCAGGAGAGGGGGGAGCAGGCCTGAGTCTGTAGTGGAGACACAAGATGGAGGCACAAGAGCAGCTAGGGTCACGTGTTCTTTCACTTTCAACCTTCCCCAACCTGTCACTCTGTGGCTTAGAGCAAGTTATCCACTTTATTCTCTGAGCCTTAGATTTCCTTTCTGGAGAATGCAGAGAAAGACTGTTCCGACCTAATTCATGACCAAGTGGTAACTAAAGCTGTTCCCAAGACTTTGGGAAACAGTTTATAGCTGGAATAATAGCTGGGGGACACTTATCAGGACTCAGGACAGAATCTGATGGGCTCGGGTTCACCTGAGTGCACAGAAAGTCCTTACCCTTCTCTAACACAGCTTAACTGAGAAGAAAGGAAATTCTTATCCTGTATGTATGGTGGCTTGTGAGTATGACACTCAGACATGGCTCAACCTTGGGTTAAGTTAGCCTGTGTCTACTCATCCCCACTCCTCAAGAGCTATGTGGATTAAATCCTACATCTATTCTTCCAAAGCTATAACTCTCTATTTAGAAGAGCATCCAGGGAGAGGCCGGAGAGAAGAGTTGTATGGAAAATCTTGAGCCAAGATGGGTATAATGGTACATGTGTATGATTCTAGCACAGAGGGGATTGAGGCAGGAGAATTGCCAGTTTCAGGCCAGCCTGGGCTGGATAGTGAGCAAGCAAAAAAAGAAGAAAGAAATCCTTGGGCTAAACCTTGAGTTTCAGGTCCTGCCTGACATAGGCTAAGGGGCCAGACCAGTAAAGATGCCAGACTAGCTGGAATTACCTGAAGATGGAGTCGATCCTCCAAGGAGCCATTGGGCAGGAAGCCATAAACAAGGCAGTAGAAGCCACTTTCTGCACAGTAGCCCGCAAAGTCTACGATATTTGGGTGACGAAACCTGTTATACAGAGTGGAGTCTGAATACTTTGTTGTTGTTTGCAAGAAAGAGATTCTCTGTATAACAGCCCTGGCTCTCCTGGAACTCACTCTGTAGACCAAGCTGGCCTCAAATGCACAGAGATCTGTCTGCCTCTGCCTCCTGAGTGCTGGGATTAAAGGTGTGCACCACCACCATCGGGTATAATTGGTGTTCTTTAGTTCTCTGGGCCCCACTACTTTTCATCAAACTAGCCTGGGTAAGCAGCCTTTGATGTTCCCTCACCTACGCCTGGCAAGGCCTTGAGGGCCCAAGGGAGCCAGGTCTTGTGCTGTGTAGTCCTAGAGACTGATGAGGCCCTGATGTGGCTCTCTCCTTGTTCCCCCAGACAGGAGGGACTCCCAAGGCTCACCTTGATAGCTGCTCCACCTCTGTTATGAAGCTCTGTTTCACCACAGTCCACTCTAGGTCAGCCTCCTGCAGCCCCAGACATGGTGGGGTAAGAGGCAGGGAAAGTAGTCAGTGTGAGCCAAGCTTGCCAGCTTTTTCCAGGCCCATAACAATGGAAGGTTTGGGGTCCCTGAACTGGAATCAGAGGACTGAAGGAATTGCTTGGGGAGGCTGAAGGCAGGGGACTGCAGAAGTGAGGGCTGATGGAGGGAGGAACTGGACCAATAAGGACTGATGGAGACTGTCTTCCTGGTAGCTACCCCACTATTACACCTACCTCCTTCAGTCTCTTCACAGCATATGTGGTATTTCTCATTACTGCCCGGTACACACACCCAAAACCACCCTCTCCAATCCTGAGCTCTTCAGAGAAGTTGCAGGTGCCTTGGGAAATCTCACAGAAGGGCCAGCAAAACGGGGAGGTATGTGTCCTTTGGAAGCCAGACTCTGAGCTCTGTGGGCTTGTCTGTTGGAAGAGGCCATAGATCAGGTGAGGACTCTGCCTATTCCCTTTGATCCAGGCTGCAAGGTCCCCTGGCTGTGCTGTTGTGGGTTCTGTGGTACAGCAAGGGCTGATTTTCTTCCTCCTTGTCTGGAATTTTCTCTGGGGGTTGAAGGACACCTACCTTGTCAAATGAAGGGGCTGAAGATGGCAGTGGTGGCTTGAGGGAAGTAGGGATTGGAACCGGAAAGAGCTCTGGCTCAGAATAGGTTTGGGAGCCTGGAAAAGCTTTATAAATATGCTAATGAGAGGCAGAGACCAACAGCAGCCTGCAGCCATGTCAACAGTCATGGTGGCCTTTACATCAGGCCTATCAACCCCAACATCCAATTTATTTTTACCTGGGGAGAGGAAGGTGGACGCAGAGGACTGCAGTTGTTCAGGGATCCAGACCTCAGCCTTGGAGCCTGTAGAGATGCTGCTGGGCCTTGGAACAGCAGTGCTTGGGGGCAGAACAGGGGCAGGAGGATGCCCTGGGATAGATAACAAGGAATGAAAGGAGGGTTATGACTCAGGTCTGTGTCTCTCTGTGTAGCAAGGGGTTCCCATATGGCCCCCTGTCTCTGGAGGCTTTGAGGCTTTGTAGCCATCACCTGCCAGAGGGCTGTGACTCACGTCTGTCGTGTGTGTGTGTGTGTGTGTGTGTGTGTGTGTGTGTGTGTGTGTGTGTGTGTGTGTGCCTACACGCGCCAGTGCACGCGCGCGCGCAGGGAGGGGCTCCCATATGGTCCCGTTTCGGGAGATTGTACCTCCTGTAAGTTCCCATCCCTAGGGTCCCTGGGGCTACGCTCTCTCACAGGCTGTGATGATGTCCCGTGCACGCAGCAGCTGTAGGTGTGTCAGGATGTGAACGAGGTCAGCCACGCGCGCGTTGCGGTTGATCCAGGGCCACAGGACGGTGGCTGTGCGCTGTTCAGCTCGCTCGCACAGCCTCAGCTCTGTCTGGTCACGCACAATCAAGGCCGCTGCGGGGCGGGGGACGTTAGGCTTTAGCTCCAGAAACCCAGGTCCCTTGCCCCACACCAGCCTGCCGTCACCCACCGAACTGGCACCAGTCGGCGGGCTCGAGGGCGTCCATCACTTTGTAGAAGCGGCACATAACCCAGGGTGGCACCTCGTACAAAAAGTGCTGGGCGCCAGGAACAGCAGGTCCCCCGGGGCCCGGCCCCCCGGCCATGGCCGCCGCCGCCGCCTGGCCGGGGCCTCACGGGGCCTCGGCGGGCGCGGGCCTAAGCCGGCCGGGTCCACGGACACTGACTCACTTCCCCTTCAAGCTGGCCTCGTGCGACGCCCGGTAGGGCGGAAGAGGCGGCGCTCGGGCCCGCCGCCATTTTGCTCTCCGCGGCCTTCGGCCACACGGGGGCGTCCCGCGCCATGCTCAAGCTGGGGAAGGAGCTCGCTAGTCAGGAGGGTGTCTCACCCCCTCTTCCCCCCGCGGAAGAACCAATGATTGTGATCCTACATGGAGGATGAGCTTCCAGCAGTGGGAACCGTCTGAATAGGACTGAACAGGATTAAGAACGACTTTCAGTTCTGGAGACAAAGGGAAAAGGAAAGAGACTATGTTCTACAAAGGCTATTTATATCAATCTTGGTAAAAGGTCATGAAGAGGCTCCTTTCAGCTGTATTTGGAGGGCAATGTAGAGTAGGCTGACATGTTGTTAGGACAGGGTCAAATGGGGATCACAAAATGGCCCTCTGGCTGACTCTAGTCATATGGTAGTAAGGACAGATGCCCAGAGAATGGTCTGGAAGACTGTATACCATGCCACCACCTGTGTGCTAGATCCCACCCTTCCACCCCAACCCCCACGTCCAGGAATTGGCCAGCAGCTTGACAACAAATGTTAGATCTTCAAAGTATCTGCCTGTGCAGTCTCCTCCTCACTAGCTCACCAGCCAACACATTATGTCTCTTAACAGGGCCTTGCTCTGTCCCCATGTACATAATGTCCAGTTCTTGCAATCCCTTACCCTTTTCTGTCACAATTTTGGCTTAGTTTGCACTTCTTATGAGGACACTAGAGTCCAGCAGCTTCCCCTATTTTCTAGAGCAGTTGCCACACCAGAGTCTCTTGACCACTCCTTTAATGTTCTCCATGCAGGGATTTTTTTTTCTTTTTTTTTCTTTTTTAGTCACTCTGGCCCACACCCCAGAGCATACTACTTTCCTATAGTCTCACTTGACTCTCTGAAGTCCTCTTCTCATAAGTCCATGACTCTTAACATTAACCAATATGACTTACCTGCATAAACTTTATGGCTCTGACAGGGCTTACTGTTCATGTGGTCTTCCTTGGGCACAGATCGCCATCACTTTCTTATAGAAGATCTTCCCAAAATTCCCAAAGCCCCAGATCTTTATTGCTGTTTGGAAAATGGCATAGGCAGCCTCTGCCCATCCACCTGAATTTACATACAATAATAGCCTTAAGCCATTAAGAACTCCGTGATGTTGGGTTTGGTGGTACCTGCCTTTAATCCCAGCACTTGGAAAACAAATGCAGGTGGTGAATCTCTGAATTAAGGTTAGCTTGGTTTCAATAGTGAGTTCCAGGTCAGCTACACATACGAAGTGAGAGACCCTGCCTCAAAAAGACCAAGAGCAACCCCCCCAATCTCATTCTGTTTGTAAAGTTGTTTGCACATACCCCTGCTATAGCAGTTCCTCACAAGACTAAGCATGAAAAGCTGTGGGGAGTCAGTCAGTGGTGGCGAAAGCCTTTATTCCAAGCACTTGGGAGGCAGAGACAGATGGATCTCTGTGACTTCAAGGCCAACCTGGTCTACAGAGCTAGTTCCAGGACAGCCAAGGCTACACAGAGAAACCATCTTGAAATCCACTCCCCCCCCAAAAAAAAAAAAGCTGTGGGCACATCTTGAGCTTGCTGGAGTTCCATACTTCTGAACTTTTCTAACTTCCCACTGCCTGGGGAAGAGCCACAGGTAGCATACTTGAGCATACTTGTAAAGCAATAGTTTTCTTTTGACCACAGATTGTCATAGCATTCCTAACTAGAAAGTGTTCCCTCTCACTAGCCTGTTCTCTAAGAATGTTATGTTCCAGAAAACTCTACCCAAGGCTCATGGCTGGCTCCTATTGTGGCCTCTTTTCTGAAACCACAGCCATCTTGGCCACTCTCAAGAGGTAAAACTAGGTGTGGTGGTATATGCCTGTAATCCCAGCACTCCATGGGCAGAGAGGCAGGAAGATCACTGAAAGTTCATGGACAGCTTGGTTTACTATGCATAATAGGTTCCAGGCCAGCCAAAGCCACACAGTGAGTGAGTCATTGTCATAAATAAAACAAAGCTGAGCATGGTGGTTCACACCTGTAATTCCAGCACTTGGGAGGCTGAGGCAGATCACTCCTACATACTTGGTTCCAGATCAGCGTGGATTAGAAGTTGGACTCTACCAAAGAAACAAACAAAACAACCCAAGAGATCAACCATATTCTGACCCTCCAGATGTTTCTCATAGGTCAGTCATTATTGACATGCACTAACTCCACTATTCAAAATTATTGTGTGCATATATGCTAAGCTCTAGGGAAAGTCATTTTTTTTTTAATGTACTGGGGACTATCAGTGTCTGGTACAGGCCAGGCACATAATAGATGTTTCATGTCTACATGTTGAATTTTCAACCCTTTTGTTTAACATTTGAAGCCAGGACTTCAAGGAAGCTTTTAGTGGATGTGTCCACAATTGCATGTGACACACCATTATCCTCTCCTCACACACAGTTCAGCTTAAGGAGATATAATGAGTGGGTAGCTGCAGAAGGCTCAAATTCTTACAGGAAGCCAATGACACAAGAAATCACTTTGGGCAGTTCCTCAGCATGCCCTAGCCTGGTCAGGAAGGCAGGTTAGCCTCGCACAGAAGTCACTTAGCTGCTATTAGACACAGAAGTCAGAGTTGAGGAGAAAGGTGTTAAAAAAAAAAAAAAAACAAAACAAAACACTGTGGCATACTAGAACCTAGTAGCTGCTCCTGCCATACTGGTCAGGAGAAGGAAGTTGTACTCTAGGCACTCTTCTCAGGTCTTCCTGTCACATGCTGGTGCTGTGTGCCTGGAAAGCATTGGCACTGAGCAAACTGAGAAGGATGACAGGGAGGCCAGCATATGAGACGGGCCTTCCAACCCTCCCACACCAGTCCTGAGAGAGGCTATTGGCGTTCAGGGACAGCTGGATCAAACACACCATCATGCTGTCAGGTAAGCTGGAGAGGACTGCTGACTTATAATGAAAGCACAGACCTTGAGTCACTTTCACAGAGAGATTTATCGAGAATGCTAACAGCACAGGATACAGTACTTCCCAACAAAAGGTGCAAACGCATCACTTAGAAAGGCATGCTGAGTATTCTTTGCTTTCACATGTATTAAAAAACTTACAAAAATAAAACAAAACCACGTGCTGCCCATCTTTTCAAATACTAAAAGAACCTTATGAAAAACCACTTGATTTTACAACAAAAGACACAAACGGACATTTTTATGTAAATTTATAAGGCAAACTCTTTATATAATAAATAGGTTACAAGGGTTCAGTGGGGGGGTGTTTCTGAAACGTATACAGGTACATTCAGACAGGTTTACTGAAATGGTACAAATTTCCTTAATAAATTGCCTTTTGTTTTTAAATATATCAGTGCTTTCAGTCATTTGGCTATACACAAAGAACCTTTATTTTTTTAACACTACAAAAAAGCAATCAATAGTTTGTTTTTAAAACGACCTACTTATTTTCTAAAGTAATTGTCCCAAAACACAAAAACTGAAGGTGAATTCGACAGAGGGCTTTTCAAGACCAACCACTCCAGCTGTCTGTCCTGGATCTCTCTCTGTGCCCTGTGTACCTGCTTCCCAACCTTAGATGGACTTTTTGGGCTGGTGCCAATATCTTTCAATACAGGGTGGCCGTTACTGGCTGCACTATCCTACAGATAGTGTCATCCTACAGATGTCATCCTTCAGGCTGGTAGAGGGGAGCACAACATGGATTTAGAAGGGGGCATACACCCTGTCTGGTTTTTCCAGCTACTAAATGCATGGTCAACTGGTCACAACAGGTAGCACTATCCTCACAAGAGGCTCTAAGGGAGCACAGGTCTGTCTGTTCCTCTTATGAGCCTGGAACAATCTGTAATGAGGATAACAGCTTTACTGAAGATGTTTGCCATGGAAAGATAAGGTGGTTTTTCACATCTAGATTTTGTTGGGAATCAGATGACATCAAAAGAGAGAACCCTCTGCCATCATTTTATTCCCCAGCCATGGTGGGGAGCCAAGATAGCACATTAGTACTATGCACTAGAGGACAGCATGGAGTGTAACAGAAGTGTCCTAACTGGTCATGTCCCTGAAACATGCCTTTGAGACAATATTATCCACTGCCTTGGCTTATCCAGGAAGAGCTATCTCAGGCAGGGAGTGGCTAATTTTATTTTATGTCTCTAACCTGTGTCCTCCGTGGGTCATCCTCCTGCAAGAGCAGACCCAGCCTTTCCCTACTCAGTGAGGTCAGCTCTGCTCTTATATCTCCTCATCTCCTGGAACTCCTGGAAGGAGCTGACCTTGTCTCTCTCTCTTTTCTTTTTTTTTAAATTAACAATAGCAATAATAATCCGGGAAGGGGAAGCAAAAGAATTCATTGGGTAAACAAAAGCTAGTTTTGCTCTGACTTTGAAAATGGCAACACATTAGCTTCAGTCTCTTGACTTGGAATGGGAATCCAGTGCTTAACTTCTTGGTGGCTTCTGAATGATCTGGGCAGGGATCGTCTCTTCAGTTTGCCCTCTTGTCTTAGTCACCCAATCCCTTCCCTTCAAATGCTTTGTATTGAAAAGGTGCCTAGAAGCATTTGTCTCTGGAACAATTACTTTAAACATAGTTACAATACAGACTTCAGTTCAAACACAGAAGAGATTTACTTAGCAAAGTTCCTTTCATCCACCAAAAATTACACAAATAGAAGCCTCAACACCACAGTTAAAAAGGACCAATAGAGAGAACCTCATGTTTGGAACACAAAAGGAAGAATAAAACCAAACCAAACCCAAACAGAAAAACCCCAGAAAGACAAAGAAAGGGTAAGGAAGGAAGAGAAAGGAGAGCAAACACAGCACACATTACAGTGTCCAGGTACACAGGGAGCCCAGAACAAGGAAAGGGCTCGGCACACATTGAGTAACAGTCCTGGTGATATTTGGTCATATATTCATCAACTACTGACTCTGGAGCGGCTGTCATTGATTGAAGCAGTGACAAATCAAATGGAAAAGGAGGCCACAGTAGCAAGGTAAGGAGCAGGCTTCAAGTTCTGCAAGCCTTTTGCACTCCATTGTCCAAGCTGCCCAGAAATATTGAACTGGGTGGCCTGCTCCATCCAAGCAGGGCTAGAGGTCACCAGGTGAAGATAACTTGGGTGCTGATCTCACATCAGCCATAAAGCACTCATATGAACAGACATACATGGTCACCCACCTGTCAGTGGCCAAGTATCAGCGGCAACAACCCTCTGGCCTCTTCTGCCTCCATCCTATGATGACTGGGGAATAATGTTGTGATGCTCTGCTAATACTAAGTGCTTGCTAGAGCAAGGCCCTAGGATAGGGTCTCAGAGGTTTCCCCAGCCCATCTTTCAAGAGGCACATGGGTAGCCCAGCTACCCAAAGGGCCTACAAATATCTACCTCTGCTATATTCTGGCCTCAGAAGAAGCAAGGATGAGGGGGTAGGGTGGAGGTGTGGAACAGATTTTGGCCCTGGTGATTATAAAGCTCTCTGCTGTGGAAGAACAAGGTTCTAGACTTTTTTTTGGGGGGGGGCGCAGTGTTTTCAATTGCTTAAGAATGATCCTTTTGCAAAAAAAGAACTGTTACAACTAAACTTTCTAGCAGATATTGCTCATCAAGAATTATAAAAGCAAATGCAGATATTCATGGGAGCAGGGAGAAGAGAAAGGGATGTTTCTGGAGTCTTTACTGCAGGAGACCCATTGGATTGTTAGATGTGATTCTGGGGTCTCTGGCATTCTAAGTAATACAGCTTACAAGTTTGGAGACAGCTCAAGTCTCCCATCTCCTCTCCAGCAAAGTGAGGAGGGTTCTGAAATGCCATGAGGCCTGCTAATTGGGGGAAGCCTGACAGACTTACTATAGACAGGCTCTCCCTGGCTAGGGAAGGGTGGAGGGAGTCAGGCCACCCCCATGCATGCCACCTCCCTACCCCTAGAGATGGGGACAAGGCTATGCCCACTAAGTTTTGGACTTCAGCAGGCAGAGGGAGTGTGCATGCCACACCCCACCCCTGCCACACTGAAATAACTGTCATGTACCCAGAATCATGGGGCCCCTTTCACAGCAGAAGAGAAACAAAGTACAAAACCTGGGTGCAGCATGGAGCTTCTTTCACTTAGCACAGGGAAGCTTTTGAAAGAAGCAAGGAAAGATCATAGATCTGCTTGGACTGAAGAACTGACCAGCAGACAGATGTCTTTTTTTTTCTTTTTTTTTTCTTTTTTATTTTCCCTTGTCCTACTCTATGGTTATCAGAAATATTGTAATTAAGCAACAGGTATAATTTTAAAAGGTCTTGTGTGTGTGTGTGTGTGTGTGTGTGTGTGTGTGTGTGGTGCCACAAGCAAAATGAGTTTATAATTGTGCAATATACATATATATATTTATATATATATAAATTCAACTGCTTTGTGTGTCTAGTTGGTGCATAAAATAAAAATAGGAAAACTAAAAGCAAAACTGAAAAGCAAATCAAAATCCCAGAATAGAAGAGACAAAGCAGACCTATGCATATAGTTTATAAGTTACTGGATATAATCAGGGTCACCAGGAAGGACAGCTTTAGCCACTTGACACACAAACACTGCACAGAGAGGGACTATAGGACTACATGGGGCAGGAGGCAAACCTCTTTGCCTTTTCACTGCATTTTCTCTCAGTGCTAAACAGGACCCGATAAAAGGTGAGAGGGGAAGAGCAAGGAGCAAAGGTCATTTGCAAGTTGCCCAAATATTCTTAAACTCAAAGATGATACTTAGTTCCATGAGGGGCTGAGCCCTGCTTGTGAAAAGCTTGGGAACCTATCCTTCCTTGTATGGCCTTTCCACTTCTTCCCTGTGTGCTTGTTTGCCCCCTTTCTCCACTCTATGGACTCTCATGCCTCCCCAGTAGGCAGACAGGTTAGTTTAAAGAGGCAGGGAGAGGCTCTGGGATAAGTTTAGGAGGGCATGCCAAAGTACTTGCCACACAGCCACTTCATCTGTGCCAAGATTCTGAGGATAGGGTAGGGAGAGTGCAAGAGACAGGAGGCTCCAGGGAGGGATGCTCTGTGTGCAGCAGACCCTCCCTAGTTCGTGCAGTAGTGCTAAGGGCAGGCTCAGTTAAGATGAGAAGAGAGCAGACACTCTATGATGGGCCTTCTGGGTCATTGATGAGTGTTCCACTTCATGCACCAAGAGCTGGTCTCATGCAACTTGGGCATGTGGCAGGCTACCAACCTCCACGTCACCAAAGGACAAAGTCAGAAGTAGTGTCCTGGGGTCAGCTCCCCAAATAGGCTTTCTAGTAATAAAAAGCCTTGAATCTCAAATGTCTCCTAGTTCTACCTCCTCAGACGTAGGAGGCTTCAGCCTGGAGTTCCCTTTGCCCAGATCACTCACTAGATATCTCAGGCCAAGAACTAAGTATTTTTAGAGCTTTTTTTGACAAAAGCCTCCTTTTATTCAGAAACATCAAAATGTATTATTATTATTATTATTATTATTATTATTAATACTTATTTTTGCTGATGTTTTTGAGATTTTTCCTTCTAAATAGTGGAGAACTGGTTTCAGTGTTCACTTTTTCCCCTTTAACATGTAATTTTAGACCATGGGGAAGGCAGTATCTTAGCAATTTATAACAATTAGACTAAGCCTTTTTAAAAGATTGATATAGAACCTAAAAGAGAAGGACATCCAAATGGAGAGAATCAACAAATCTCTTCAGACTTGGGGCTGATACACTGAAGCAGAGAGCAGGAAGGAAGAGCCAGAAGAGGATGTGGATGGAGCAGAGGGCTTGGTCCAGGTACGGGGCATTGCTGCACCTAGCCTAGCCCCCTTCAACTTGGGACTTGGTTATGCCATAGTTCACAGGAGCTCTAGAAACTTTTTTTTCCTCTGAGTCTTGGCCATCCATCCTAGAATCTGTAGTGTGACCCTGAATCAACAAACAATGTGGGGCAAAGACATGCACAAGGTCTTCCTGAAGAACTGGCACCTGTGATCTCTGCTTAGCCCAGAGAGCCTGGCTTGAATGTTCTCTGTACTTAGAGAAGTGATGTAGAGCTAGGCAGCTGGACTCCACTTGGGATGCATGAAATCTGGCTGGTTTCAACTGGTCAGTTCCAACCGTTTTGCTCTTTTCTGAGTGGGCTTGAGCCACTTATTACAACTTATTTAAAGTTCAGAGGTCCTGTCAGCTATGGAAACTCCTTTTCCTACCAAACTTTGGCAATCAAGTTTCTGGTTACTACCCTCTTTTATCACTGTCATAGCAAGAGCAAGCTGGGCGAAGCAGCAACAATTTGGGCTGCCCTGGTTCCCACTTCCAAAGTTTGTGGCCTCTAGTCTGTTTTGACAGCTCTGAACAGAGTTCTCTGTACTCATGCTGGGATCATGGCTAGTTTGGCACTGATGGACTAGGGGAGGTGCTATTTGTAGATCTCCCCTGTGCCTTTTGATATGGGAATGCATAACCAGCAGAAGAGAACTGTACAAGAGCCTGGCTATGACCAAGAGTTCTCAACTCACTGCATTGTCAAGGGCAGCAGTTCCACTGGTTAAGACAGAACCCAAGAATGTGCAGGACTGGGCCAGGATGAACATATTTGGAGGATATACAGCAATCTATTGGGGAGAGGTAGTAACTAGTAACAAGAACAGGGCAGGGAAGACTGGATGATGTGACCTTAATGACCTAGCTGTTGGTCAGTTCCTGTATTGTTCACATATTCAGTGAAAGATGCTACCCAATCTTTACAATGTTCAAATACAACAAAATCAAGGTCACATTCCAGGTCTGAGCCAGACACGGCTGGTGAGAATCCCACAGCTTAAGGCTTTTCCCTCCAAATGGTCAACCTGACTGCAAGGCAGAGGCAGCCTGAGAGCCTATATGGAGTCACTGGCTGCCAGGGCAAAACCCCACCAAAGCTGCCTGCTTAAAGAAGACTGACTCATGATGCCCTTATTTGGGGATGAAGGAATGGGGAAAAAAGGAGAAGCAAAGAAAACCCTAAGGAGCTGCCGGCACCACCACCTGCAGTTTTAAAACCAGCTCTAAGGGAAAGCTGGGCAGTAAGGAGGCTGCATATGGGGCTCAAATGAAAGAAAATGATACCTGAAGTGCTTCAATGCCAACTGTGAATGTCTAATCAGCCTAGGTTGTCTCCCAAAGATGAGGGATTCCCTAGCTTAGGAGTCACATTTCATTGGACTAAGTAAGTGTAACAGCAAAACCCCAAAAGGAGCACAATAAACAACTTGATTTCAATCTGGCTAGGTGCTGTGAAGGTATGGAAAGGTGTCCTTGGTGAGTGCGAGGCCACTGCAGGGGTGGGGTGGGGGCAGCAGGGGCCTTTTGTCCTTGGAGAAAGCAGGAGTTGAAAAGGACACATCCTAGACCCTCCAGAGTCCCTCTTCTGACCTCTCTTCCCTTCCTGGAGAGGAATTAAAACCAAGGCTGAGGATCAACAGAACAGGCAAACTAAGTGCCTGGCAGGAAACTGGTTGCAGGGTTTGCATTTATAGCACAAGGAAATGGACACAAATATGCTAGAAAGCCCAATTATGACTGCAAACAGAATGGGGCAAAAATCTCTCACTTAGTTCTAACCATTCCAGAAGAGACAAACATGGTTTTATCTTAAGCTATCGATTGGAACTGTCAGCTATGGTTCCTGATCACTAAAGACTGGCAAGGAAGTGCTAGATGATTTCTATGATGTTTCACTCTTCCATGACTACACCGCAGTAAGGAAGCTGGGAACAGTAACAAAAATACACAAGACAACACACACTTGACAGTTCATGGCAGCAGCTTACATGGGATGTGCCTGTGGGTGTTTCTGGAAGCATAAGACTGCTGTCTCATTTGCTACTTTGATAAGGTACTTCTCAGTTGGACAGATTTAGATATGAGACATCTCTGTAAACACAGAAAAGGATATACCAATATGATGAAGATATGTAGCTAGATAAGGACTTCCTGAACAGAGGTTAAAACTTAGGGTTCCCAAATGAAAAGTGACCAATTAAAACCCAACAGCAAAGCCAAGCCTGTAAAACCCACTATTACACTCATGAAGCAGATTGAAATATGGAGTGTGCTGGTTCCACCCAGTCCCTAGTGAGCAAAAGGGAAAGAATTCCACTAGAAAAAGTCTTGGCATGTGTATGTGTCAGAAGAGCAAGGGGCCCTGGAGTCACTCCCTGCTCAAGTCTGCATCTGTTCTGACAGGTGCCCTACCATACTATGCTTAACATCAGACTTCTGAGTGGAGTCAAGGGTAGTGAGCACAGCACCCCTGTTGGGCCACTCAGTGGTTCTGGCAGAACACAAGGAGCTCCTATAGCTAGCTCTTTCAGCTAACACACGTGGCCCAGTTTTTCTAGTTCACTTTTCTAGAGCAGAAGGTGAAAAGGCTCATCATTTAGGGTCTGAAAAGCCTTTTGACTTTTTTCTTAGCAAGGAAGAGGGGGTTACCTAGGGGAACAAGAGCTTATTGCCCTCTTATTCTTCACAGAGGCTATGGAGGACTCAGCAAAGGCCAGCACTTGCTTAGGGTTAAACATGATAGCTGGTACTGGCAATGGGAAGTCAAAGGGGAGGGAGAATCCTAGGGCTATGGTTGAGTGCTGTCAGGAAAGCATGTGGTTGGGCACTGCAGTTGCCTGGAACAGACGACACAACTAGGAGCTAAGGGAAGAAGAATGGGGGAAGAAATGAAAGCATGAAATGGAAGGAAGGTAGAAATGGAAGAACAAAAGAGAAAGCAATCAGGAAGTCCTTATAAAATTGCAGCAAACACTTAGAGTTTCGGAGCTTCGTGGGAACCCTATATACTGAGCCCACTTTAAAACAAGCGCAGGTATATACAGATCCAGGTAGTTCTGAACACTGCCACATCTGGTAGCTTGTGGGACAAAGTGTCACCATCTCAAGCCAGTTTGCTTTCAGAGCATGTTTGTTTTGAAGTGGGGAAATGGACACTCAATAGTGCAAATAATTCTAAGCTGTTCCTAAAGGAGAACTGGAAAGTAATTGGAAGAATATTTTCCTTTCTTCCGCCATGCCCCTTGTCCATCCACTACTAGTCAGACTGCTCTCATTCTGTAGCACTAGGTCTGGCTTGACCCCATCCAGCCTGTGTGTGCCATGCCCTGCTGCCTCCATGGCACCTCTTAGGATTACTCTCTAGGGGAGCATGCCTTGTGAGCAGGTGATGACACTTCACTCTGGGCCATCATCTTCTATGGCTCAGGAGAGTCTATAATCCAGCAGTTCAGGACTCACTCCTACCTATGACAGAGATGGATCAGACAGGTACCACTTTACTATTTTCCAAAATATCCTTGTCAGGTTTGAATTGGGGTGGGTGTGGGGCTAGACTTGTGCCACCACAGTTCTAATCATTGGGCCACAATCACTGGCCACTTCTAGTCTTCTCTACAGAACCCAATGTTTTTTCAGCCTTGCACTTCCCGGTCCCTCAGATTGGGAGTTGGGGTGGTGGAAGGGTTAGGGAAGCTATGGACAGGGCACCAATGGAACCAAAAAATGGGAGTGTCCTCTCAACTGCTGTCTCTAATGAACACACTTGGGGGGGGGTTATTGAGGGGTGCCTGGTCAACAGCTTGTCTGGTCAGTAGTATCTGCAGCAAGCCTTGTTGAAGGAGCCTAGTTTAGAAAAGTGCAAAGCTACTTCTGGCCCTGGTTAGGTCTTCAACCTGACTGTGCTTGTCGGTAAGAAAAACATCCCAATGCTCCAACTACTCCCACCCGAAGCCACGAAACTCTAAGTTTACTGAAAGAAAAAAAAATATTTTTTATTTCAGTTAATTGGGAAGCTTTGTCAGAGCCCTACCCATAAGGAGAAGAGACAACAGCTGCCTTTATTCTTGTTGGTTTGCTTTGCAATCCACTCTGTGTAAAGTCAGCTAACTCTCTCGGTCACGGGCGTCCGGCTGTCCACAGGTTCCTCTCTGTTTGGCCTTGGCATGGAAGATGAAACAATGTCTTTGCGCTCTCCCTCCCCTCGGTGTTTGTACTTTTCTGCAACTGTGGCGGTGGTTGCCGCGACCATGGGCTGAGTCTTAGCTGGCTCCTTGGGACAGCCATCACTCTCCAGCGAGCCTCCTCGGGGCATCTTCTCCTCTTTGCAGATGCTGCTACTCAAGTCCTGGGGCTCAGGGGGGATGATAGGGTCCTCAGAGCTCTCAGGCTCAGGTGGGGGTGGGGGTGGGGGTGAAAGCAGTGGCATGGGGGCCTTTGGGGACTCTGAATGGTGGTGGTGATGATGGTGCTCCTTCTTAGGGGGTGAGGAGGCACTGCTGCTGCTGCTGCGCCCTTTGGGGCTGCTCTCCTTGCTTTTTCGTCCAGGGCTCTTGCAGGTCTTCAGTCCCTTCCCACTCTTCTCACCAAGGGTGGACACCAGCAGGGGCTTCACCACTTCCTTAACCTCAATGCTAACTGTCTCCGGGTCTTGCGCTTCTTGATGGGGAGTACAGTCTCATGCACAGAGCGTATCGAAGACTCCTTCACAGCTTTCTTTTTGGCCTCTGCAGCTGCTGCTGCTACCACACTCCCAGGCTTTCTGCCCCGTTTCTTAGGAATGGCCTGTGGGTCAGCTTCAGCTTTTCGCTTTCTGCCAGGGCGTTTGATCACCATGACCTGGGCAGAAGTGGTAGCCCCACCTCCCTCACCCTTGCTCCCAGGTGATGCTTGGAAAGGCATCTTGACAAGAAGTTTCCCAGGGCTCTTCTCCAGGACCCTTTTCACCTGAACACCTTCTGATGATGCTGCCTTGGGTCTCCCAGTACCACTCCCTTTGGGGCGTCCCCGACCCCTGCCAGTTCCTGGAGCTTTGGGAGATTTGGGCTTCTTAGGTGGTTTCTGTTCTCTCCGAGAGGGGCTTCCTCTCCCAGTTACCGTGAAGTCAAAATCATTAGGGTCCAAGGAGGTGTCGCCTACCTTCTCAAAGTATGCAATCAATTCCACTTTAGAGCGAAAGGCTTTTCCCTGGGGACTGTGGAGAGAAATGGACATACAAAGAATAGTCAGAAGGCAGAAGTGTTTCCCCCACTCCTCAAGACATGGTTTCTCTGTATTGCTTTAGAGTCTGTCCTGGCACTAGCGCTGTAGACCAGGCTGGCCTCGAACTCACAGAGATTCGTCTGTCTCTGCCTCCTGAGTGCTGGGATTAAAGGTGTGTGCCACCAATGCCTGGCCTTTCATAAGTTGTTATGACAACTTAGAGACCGAGGTAGAGAAGATGGTATTGATAAGCTTTCTTATAAGACATTGTAAGTGATCAAGATGAACTAAAACTGGAGGACACAGCCAGGCCAGAAGCATTGGTAGAAGCATGTTACCAGGGGTACTGGGTACTATACAGCTTGCTCAAGGGCCAGAATAGCTGGGCCTGAAAGCCTCAGAGGACCTGTCTTCCTCTAAGGCCGCTCCTGTCTACTGTTTGGCTTCCTCAAAATCCAAAAACAAAAGGGGTCAGGCCTGGTACTAGGGGACCATTGGACCGAGTTGACTGTTGGTTGGTGCTCAGACCTACCTAATCCACCACCAAAATATTCCTGTATCTGAAACAAGCCTCAGTGTCCAGCCTCTTTGAGAATCCATTTCAGTGCAAAAAGCTTTCCTCACCCTTCTTAAGTGTTGAAGTTTAAATAAAGCTATCCACAAATACTGTGAAAATTGCTAGCCTTTCTGGGATCATTTAAGGGGCAGAACTAATATACTTCTTAGCTGCTCCTTTAAACCTCTGATTCTGGCAGTTATTCTGCTTTAACAGAAAATACTACAAGTCAGTCCAAAGCTGGACAAACGCAAAAGGAACAGTTAGAAAGGCACACAGAGTCTGTTTGTGTCCCTTTCCAGAGGTCCTATTAAAGAGCAAACCTTTCCCAACACTGATTTAGAAGCAAAGAGAAAGAACTTGACATGTGGCATAGGTAAAGGGCATACTGTTCTGAAGCAGGGCAACAGGGTAGTAATCTCTGTAGGGTTTTCTGAATGTATCTGGTGTTGATTTTTTCTTAAGTGTTCTACAGGTGGCAGAGTCCACAGAGCTGTAGTTTCAATTAGTCCTTGTAGCTAGCTCTCTTACTATATATAGCCTTTCCTGATCTATAGACACAAGACTTGCTCTTACTTACTTGATCAAATATACATCATACTTCCCAGCAGAGCGGCCAGACTTCCTTTGCTTAAGCTTTCGTGTCCAACCTTCAGGCAAGGTGGGATCATCATACATGGGTCCCCGGTCACGAATGATGGAACGCCGCTGTTTGGGGGAAGCAGAGGCTTCTGGTACTGCTGGGGCAGAGCCCGAGCTTTCTGATGTCTCTGCTTTGCCTGCCTCTGCCGGCTCAGCAGAATGGTGGGCTGAAGGCTGTAGTGGCTCATGTTTGCCCTCTTTGTCATCCTTCTTGTCTTTCTTCACCTTCTTAAACTTCAGGGGCTTGTCCTTGAGGCCCTGAAGATCCTGGTCTTCTGACTTTTCTTCCCTGAAGTATTAAACAAATATATAAGTATCACAGAGAACACAGTTGCATGCAGAATAGTGAGCACAGGCAAGCTTGGGTACCATACATGAGACCCCTGGCTGCTGCATACAGATCTTGTAACTTCCCTGGAACAATGTATCCTTGGGCAAAGCTGAGGCCCAAAGAGTTTTTTCAGTGGCTTTGAGCTGCTGGTGATGTTGGGCAAATACATTTGATTTTTATGATACTACCTCAAACCCTAGTTCTAGTTCTATGAAAATGGCATGTTTTTCTCTTGAATTTAAGCACTGTAGGGTTGGCTTCTCAATATATCACAAGCAGAGGTCAGTTTATAAGTTGCCCCTGATGCCCCCCTGGGCTTGTTACATGACAAAAGCCTCTCCATTTCTGGAAAGGGAACTGCCTACCACAACTTGTTTTAGGAGCACAAACCTCCTGGAAGGTAGTATACAGCACAGGAAAAGAACATACAAAACTGGTTTTGGCCAACCTGAGCTATAATTCTGACTGTATTATTTTCTTTTAATTTATTTTATATATTTTGTCTGCATGTATGTCTGTATACCACACGAGTACCTAGTGCCTGTGGAGGCCAGAAGAGGGAATTGGGTCCCTTGGGACCAAAGTTACAGATGGTTGTGATCCACCAAGTGGATACTGGGAACTGAATCTAGGTCCTTGGGAAGACTAGCAGTGCTCTTAACTTCTGAGCCATTGCTTCAGCTTCACGACTTTGCCATCCTCAAAACAAGGAACCCAGCAAGTGATTTCAGAGGTCTAGGCCAGTTTTTTCATCTCAACCGTAGCTAATCTCATCCCAGAGGCGTCCTTTCTGTGAGAATTATGGACAAAATGGACCCAAAGCACTGTATAATTATTGCTAATTCAGGCAAATAGCAACTGCTGCCTAGGGTTCCAGTATGAGAAAAAAGGGATCCTGGGTCACATGGGTCCTTACTGAAGCAAGCAAGCAAGCAAGCAAGCAAGCAAGCAAGCAAGCAAGCAAGCAAGCAAGCAAGCAAGCAATCAATCAAGCAAGCAAGCAAGCAAGCACGCACCATATCCTCAGCAGAAACAGAGGAAAGAGAAAGAGATAAGTATAATAATAGAATAGTGTATGGAATATGGCAATTGCCACATTCCAGGACAGGACACTTGCTCATTCTTTCTTGTGGACGGAGACAGCTCCTTCTACAGGTTTTGGTTTTTCTTGATGGGGCCCCTTCATGTACAGGGTTCAAGGCCTGTCTCTGATGCTCTAGAGATCACATTGCACTGCTTGCACTTCTGAGCTACAGGTCAGACTAAGGAAGGTTTGGAAAGAAGTAGCAGCTGCCTATTGGTCTAAGACTAGGAGAATTGAAAAGTAAGACCATTGGCTGTGAGGTGCACCTGGAAGCACTGTGGTCTGTTCACAGTTCAGTCTTTAGGACCAACTTAATATGAAACCTCTAAGTGACAGAAGAATGAAGGGGTACTCACCAGCAGAGCTGGCAAGAAAAAGGCAAAAGTGGTAAACAGCAGGTATTCATCACTTGCATGTAATTCCACAGGACACTTTTAAACATCAGGGTTGCTCCCCTAATTCTAAATAGTTCTTGAGTTTAAGAAAACCACTAATCTAACAGGACAAATTGGCTTCATTGGAATTCTCACTTGTATTCAGAAAAATATTAACAACCACAGGTCAAATACAAGCCATATGAGCAAAGAACATCTAGAAATCTACCCTGAGGAGATATCTCTGGAAATGCCTAACAACAAAGGCATGATAATTTTCACTAAATCTATTTTCACTACCTAAGATTGCAGGCCTCTCTAGTCCTCGTCAAAAAGGAGACTCGGTGAATAAACTACTGAATGCTTATGTACTGGAAGGCTAGAGAAGGATGAGTGTCATGACTTTTTGATATTAAAAAACTAACAGCAGGCATGTTTATCATATGGATCTGGTGTGCAGGATTGCAGACTAGTCTAGGGTAGGTAAGAACAAGGTAAGAACCATTGCTGAACACTTCTTGGATTATAATTGTATCTAATGAATCGTGTAAATGTTAACATAACTAAAAACAAAAGTAACAAAACTATGATATTATAATGCAAGCAAATGGAAACAAAGGAGCTTAAGAATATTATCAAACGTAACATACTACACAAAAAAGACTCTAGCTTCTGTCCATAGTGTTCCTCTAGTAGAATATATTCCAAAGGCAACAATAATATCCCATCTGGCAGAGCAACTCAAAAGTGACTCTGGTTCTGGGGAATCCTCTGGTGCCAGTAAAGCTGGGGATGAGTACGAAAACAGAGCAGGAGGAAGTCAAGAAAAAAAAAATCTTTAGCAATAAATAGCCTAGGCATGGTCAAGAATGTAGGCAGTAAAGGACAGTAAAGGATGTGGGATCTGTTTAGGGGAGAATCAACAGAGCTCAATGGTGGACAGGGCAGAACTAAGTTAGAATTGTGTTAAAGGTTGTGCAGACAGCAGTGCCAGTGACTGAGAAAGGAAGTCTGGTTGAGGAACAGGCACGCAATAGCATTTCTGAAGCTACTAGCTACAAATGTGGGAGGCCCAGCTGTATTTTATCAAGTGAGTTATATCCTTAACCCTCACATTCTTTCAAACTGAAAACATTCATAGCAAATAGTAACTATATGGTGCTTTTTAATTCGCCATACTGAAAGGCACACAGATGTTTGGGATTATATTTTCTCACTGCTAATTAAGGGAGAGGGGAGGATGAGGGAGGGAGAATACCAAGATTAGTTCATCCGTGAATCACTCTGTAGCTAAGGCCAGCCCCTGACTTCAATGTTCCCCAATTCTGGGATTAAAAGCATGTTCCACCATGCCAGCTAATTTTCTATTTAAAAACAAGTAACAGAACTGGAGATTATGTTTCAGTGGTTAGAGCACTTACTGCTCTTGCAAAGGAACCATGTTTGGTGCCCAGTTTCTCAGCCACCCATATGACCACTCAGAACCACCTATAACTTCATTTCCAGGGGATCTGACACTCTTTGCTGGCTTCTGTGGGCTCTGCACTCTGCATGCATGTGGTGTACACACAGACAGACAGGAACACATCGTGTACACATAAATAAAAATAAAATCAGCAATACCAAAGTAACAAAAGCCCACAAAGAAGCCTGGATTCTTTCTGGATATGGAATGAAGGTTAAAAGGATATAAATGATGTAATCCCAAAGAACCCAAGGGTCTGTTCAGTTTGGGGTGGGGGTGAGGGGTGGTCATCACTACAGGATCCAAGGGAGCAGGGGCTAGGCTGGGATGCCAGATGACTTCACAAGATTGCCCTCCAAGAGGGTCTGTGATGTTTAGCAAAGTACATTTACTAAGAAACCAAATACCCTTTCATCCCCCCTCTCATCAGACCATACATGTGTTTCTTTTGCTGTTCTCTAGCCACCCCTTCCCATCCCTCCGTCTTTTCCATGATTACTGGGAGAGCCAAACACCTAGTTTTTATGTTTATACAGTTCAAAATTGGAAGTACCATCAGAAAACCAGTATGTTCAACTTTGGAATGTCACAGATGAAGGAAAAATGAAGGTCAACTACACAAAGGAACTTGTCTGGGGTCACTGTTGAGTTTATGGCCAATTAAATGACTTACATTGGATGGGTTTATTATCATTACAAACATGTGTGTTCATCAACTGCCTTTGCTATTGTGTCTATACTATTAACCACTGTGATGCCCTTTCCTGAAGGAAAAGTAACCCATGATACCTCCCTGTATCAATAGCAGCTCTGGGCCTGCTCTTCCTTGCCTCTTTATTTGGAGATCTTTCATCCTATAGGTTAAGGTGACACATCTCAGGGGCCTTCCCTGATCCTGCCTCTCTCCTTCTCTATGCCCTGGAAGCACAGCATACCATCCCCCATCCTCCACGAACACAAAATATACCACTGTGCACACCAATTCCTGTCTCCCTGCTCAAGGCTCAGTGCCTGACAAAAGAGCAACACTTAATAAACATATGCCATATGAAGTCAGGATGCTGACTGTGCTACATCTGCTTCTTTTGATGTTTGTGTCTCTCTGACCAGAGGCTAGGCTAGGCTTAGTGCTGAAAGTAAATAGGCTTTGAGTACATGAACAAATGAACTAGCAGTAGTGTGTTGGATTATCAGTGGCTTGGAATTGGCAGAAGATGAGGTTATGAAGGTCACTGAGGGTACCAGTTACAGGACAGTAATATAAAAGATGATTATATCAGCGGGACTGCCAAGTTTCCAGTTAATGTGGCACAAAACCCTCCTGTTGAAACACCTAAAAATGCTGAACCAAACAAATATCTTAGAAGAGACATGTAAACATACCTACAAGGAAGGAAGGAATACACAGACTAAAGAGTAAGAAGACTGAAGACGCAGAACATCCCGATGTAACACATAAGTCTAGATTAGATTCTAGTTTTAAAGGCACTAAGAAAGGCCTTAATGGTACATTCAGGGAAATGTGAGTAAGGCTCTACATTAGCTCACTGCTAAACTTCTAGAGTGTTGTAACTGTGCTGTCTGCTCTTAGGAAAGCCAGGCTTAAATATTTTTAACTGAACAGCATGATGACTTCCAACTCTCACAGGGGAAATGATTCAGGGGTGGTAGGGATATGTATAGTGTCAATGTGATAACATGTTTCAAAAGGGGAAATGACATAAATAGCATCAGAAATTCTACTGGTTTATGGCAATTTTTAATTTTTTTTTGAGACACAGTCTCTGTTATGTAGCTTGGTGGTCCTGGAACTCACTATACAGACCAGGCTGACTACCAACACACAGACATTTCCCTGGCTCTGCCTCCTGAGTTCTAGGATTAAAGTGTACACCACCAGACTCAGCCTGATGGCAATTAAAATATTCATACCCTGTTTTTACTTTTTTCAACACAGGGTCTCACTACGTACCTCTGGCTGTCCTGGAACTTACTCTGTAGATCATATTGGCCTCAAACTCACACAGATCCACCTGCTTCTGCCTCCCAAGTTCTGGGATTGACGGCATCACTTGGCGCTTGATCATTTTTTTGTTTTTGTTTTTTTTTTTTGTTGTTGTTGTTTTTGCTTTTTTTTTTTTAAAGCAAAACAAAAAGAAACAGCTAGAAACCTTCTTGAAACACTTTCATTTAGAAGGTCAAACAACCACAACACTACACTGTTGTAGTACAGCTGGTGAAGCTGCCACATGGCAATGAAATGCATGTAAAGCCACAGCCTTCATGTTTAAAAAAATACTAGCTCCTAGAAACTTGCTGACCCAGGAGATAATGACATCCAGGACTTTCTTAAGCAGCCTGAGAATGGTAAGAAGGGGTCTTACACAAACCAGGCTGGCTTGGAACTCTTGATCCCCTAAGTGCTGGGATTATAGGTGTGTTCAGCTTTGTGAACAGAGCTTTCTTTATTTGTTTGCTTAGGTTTTTCCAGACAAGGTTTCTCTGTGTAGTCCTGGCTGTACTGGAATGCACTCTGTAGACCAGGCAGTCTGGCCTTGAATTCACAGAGACCCACCTGTCTCTGCCTCCCGAAGGGCTGGGACTAAAGTTTTACACCATCAATGCCTGGTATGTGTGTGCGTGTGCACATACCAGAAAATCTTGAGTGTCATCTTCAAGAATGTCACCCACTTCATTTGAAGCAGGATCTCTTATTTGTCAGGTTAGTCTGGCTAGCCACTGAGCCCCACAGATCATCTTGTCTTCACCTCCCCAGTGCTGGGATTTCAAGTGTGTGCCATCATATCTAGCTTTGTATATGGATTCTTGAGAATCAAACTCAGGTTTATGAGGCAATAATTTTACAGACCAAGCTATCTCCTACTCCTGTAAGCAGCATTTTCAATGGTTTCACTACTGAGCTCTGGTTACCAAGCCACATATATTTGCAGTGCTTCTACCCTAGCTTTTCCTTTAAGAACTGGAGATGTAGCTCAGTGGTAAAGCACTTGCCTTTTGTGTATGATGTCACTGATTAATTCCCAGCCTTGAAAAAAGGAACTAATCCCTACCAAATGTACATACCATATCCACATTGGAACAGGAAGGCCTTCACAGATCTCAAATATCTATTAAAGCACAAGGCCATGTTCCTGGGTAATAATTCCATAGCTAGGATGTAAAAATTAGGTCAAAGCCTTCAATGGGTACACAAAATAAAATTAAGAGTTAGAGAAATCTTGTTGCAATAGGAGGCCAAATCATTATATCCAGGAGTTGGGCAGTGAGAACTACCAGCATTTTTATAGTGATAGTTACCTGTAGTAACCCCATTTAGTAGCCCTGAAGGCATTGAAAGAAGGCTGTGTTCTGCACTCAGCAAGTTAACAGGAAGTCTAAGTCAGTCAAACAACCATAGTAGAAGAAGGACTACTCATAACCCTAAGGCTTTTAAATTTTAAAATAGGGGAGGAAGCTGGGTGTGGAAATGCACACCTTTAATTCCAATACTCTGGGAGACAGGTGGATCTCTGTGCATTCAAGGCCAGCTTGGTCTACAGAGTTCCAAGACAACCAGGACGGTTACACAGAGAATCCCTGTTTCAAACAACAAAACTAGGGAGAAGGGTTGGGGTTGGAGGTATGCTTTAGTAGCTTGTCTAACACTCATCCATCTGCTCTGGGTTCTATCTCTAAGTACTACAAGAAAGGAGGGTGCTGAGTGTAGTGGTGAACACTAGTAATTTCAGTAGTCAGGAGGTTGAGACGGAAGGACTGAAAATTTAAGGTTAACTTGGATTATGCAGAGAGATCCTGTCTCAAAGAAAACAAGGAAGATGTGCTGGTTAGTTTTATGTCAATTTAACACTAGCTAGAGTCACCAGAAAAGAGGGAGCAGGGAAGCTCAACTGAGAAAAGGCCTCTAGAAGACTGGCCTGTAGGCATATTTGTAAACATTTTCTTACTTAGTGATTGATCTGGGAGAGCTCAGTTCTTTGTGGGTGTGGCCAGCACAGGGTGGGTGGTCTTGGATGGTATAAGAAAGCAAGCTGAGCAAACTATGAGAGCAAGCCAGTAAACAGCACCACTTCATGGCCTCTGCATCAGCTCCTGCCTTCAGGTCCTTGCTCTGAGTTCCAGCCCTAGCTTCTCTTAATAATGAACTTTTAAGTTGTAAGGTAAAATAAAACCCTTTCCTCCCTAGATTGCTTTTTGTTGCAGTGTACTACCACAGCAATAGAAACCCTAACCAAGAAGGGTACCACAAAGCCAGGTGAAATCAGCATCTAAAAAATTTTCACTTGAATTGGAACCCAGCACAACTCCTGCCCTCTCTTGTATGATCACTAGAAAAATTTAAGCAACTTAGCAACATTCTACGTTTTCAGAATTTCACTCATGTGTGCACTAGGCTAATCTTAGGAGAGAGTGTTTCTCAGCACCTTTCATTTCTAGTTATCCCATGGAGTGACATAGATTTAAAACACCATATAAGACCACCATGGAATTAGGGCACTTTCCTCACAGAATGGTCTGAAGCCAGAGAACAAGATTTGTTTCCTTACAGCAGTTGCTTCCATCCTACAGTGAGATCCAATAGTTCAATTGCTGCCCTCAGTCCTTTCTACTTTCAGTATCTGCTGTAGAGTCTCTAATTGAGGGAGGTTTCTCTGCATGAATATAAAAGCAGCAGCAATTTTAAACGACAGCTTTGGGTGCAATCAAACTGGCACTGGAAGAGTGTTTTACTGTTCACTAAGGAGAAAGGTAAGAGTTTCAGCTTGAAGACTGCAATGGCAGAGCTTGAACTTCAACTGACTTGCTCAACTTTAAAGTCTCTCCTATTGAGAAGATACAAGAAACAGCCTATGTCTTGAAAACCCAAAAGAAATATAAACAATTTAAATCTTTCCACATTAGTAAAATCTGGCCAGATGAAACTGAGTTGAGTAAATATAAAGTCCTTTGATATATGATGTGTGGTATGAGTCTAAGAGAGTTGTCTTTAAATATATTTAAGGTTCTACTAAAGACTATTCTATTCAAATATCTATTTTTTCAAATATATAGGTCATCATATTCAATTTGAATAAATGTGATGATTTGGTATACACAGACATTATAAAGGATGGACTTGAACCTGAAAAAGAAAACAAAAACAGCTCGTGAAACAAAAGCAGGTCCTTCCCCAAATAATGACAACCAATTCTTATAGTACATCTCATTTTTAGAGGTGTATAAAATAAAAACCTGAACACAAATCCAACACATCAGTTAAAAACAACAACAAGACCCAGATCCTAGCAATGAGCGATGCATGTAATCCCAGCACTTGGGGGTAGGGGCAGAAGGATCAGAATTTTACGTCAACCATTGACTACAGTGAGTTTGAGATTAGGCTGCTTCAAACAAAAATGAAACAAACACCACAAATTTTTTTTTGCAGTGAAAGTCTTGATGATGCCTCAAACTATTAAATATGGAGTTCCTATGACCTAGCAGTTCCATTTTAAAGTACAGATCCCAAAGAACTGAGAATAAGCCCACAAACTGATACTTATATGCTAATGTTCAAAGCTGCTTGACCCCTAAAAGCCAAAAGGATGAAGCAAACACAGTGTCTACTGATGGATGAACAGAAAATAACCTTTCAAAACAACAGAATGTTATTCAACCTTAAAATGGAAGGGAATTCTGACATACAGTATAACATGGATGAGCATCGAGAAAACATTCTGTGAAAGAAAGCAGACTACATGGTGCGATTCCACTTGCATAGAATGTCTGCACAAGCAAATCTATAGTAATGGAAAGTCATTTTCAGGGGCTGTGGGTAGTAACAATTATTACTAATGGATATGAGGGGTTTTCTTTGGGTAGGGTGAGATGATGAAAATATTTGGGAATTACTATAGATGATGGCTCCACAACGCTGTGAATATACTTAATGCAAATGAATTGTGTACTATATTCATTTTCTTGGAATACTGGGGATTGAACCCAGGGCTTTATGCTTGTTATGTGTTTCACCAATAGCTATTTTACTTTGAGATAGGGTCTCACATTTTTTAATGTATGAATGCTCTGTCTGCATGTATGCCTGAATGCCAGAAGAGGGCATCAGATCCTGTTATAGATGGTTGTGTTTGCTGATATATTATTTGTGATATTAAAGCTTGTCTGAGGATTCAGAATGCAAAGCCACCCACAAGCCATAGAAGCCAGGCACATACCTTTAATTCCAGCAGCCAGAAGCTATGAGGTGGTGGCACACACCTTTAATCCTAGGACTCAGGATTAAGAGGGAGATTGATCTCTGTGAGTCCAAGGCCACCCAGAGCTACACAAGATCCAGTTCTAAGGAGAAACAGCTCACACAAAGGTGATCTCAGTGCCTGGGGTCACATGCTTTCAATCACAGCATTAGGGAGGTATGTAAGACAGGAGCAAGGTGTCAGTATCAGGCATTCATTCTCCAGCCACATTGAGGACAGGAAAACATTCAGTCTCATGAGTCTATACCCACAATGAGGAAAGACAACAGGATCAGCCTTTTCAGCCTGAGGTAGTGGTAAGAGCTAGTGGTTGGCTACTTTGCTTTTCTGATATTCACCTTGAAGTTTGAAACCCAGTATCAGTCTCTGGGTCTTTTATTTTTCATGTTAAGATACTGGCGACCAACATTACAGTACAAATTCATGAAAAAGCCTCTTTGAGTCCATCTACAAAGGCCCAAGCCTGAGCTGCAGGCAGTATTCATGCCTGAGTCCCTCCCTTTTGAGTTCCTCCCCAACTGGCTAGCTTTTCTCCTCAAATCTTTGAACAAATGTGGAATTTTTCTGTTGTAGATTTTCTAAATAGTCTTCAGCTGCCACCCAAATTTGGGAGGGTTTTTAGGCTTTTCCTAGAGCCCCTCCCCTCGGGCTGAAATTCTTAGCTCATGGCCACAAGCTAGTCCTCCAAATCAGTCATGCCACACCCCACAATTCACTAACATTGCCGGCAGATTTGGTAAATTAATTGGAAATTCTTAAAGGAAGACACTAGTTAAAAAAAGAGTCCCCCCCCACACTAAAAATGGAAAGCAATATTAAAATGGAGAGAATTACATCTCTGTATGATTACATAATGGGTGGTTTAAAAATGGAACAAGTACATGAAGAGATAATCAACCTAACTTGGAAAGATATACTGTTAATTATCATTTTGATAATCTTTGTTGTCTTTTTGATAATTCTTCACTTATCTCTAACAAACTTGGAGTGCTAAGATGCAGGCCTTAGAAAAACTTATTAAAGCAGATTATAGAGATATTCGAACATAGACTGAGAAATTACATGGAAAATCAAGTTTAGCATTACATTTTGTTTGTTTTTTGAGACAGGGTTTCTCTGTGGCTTTGGAGGCTGTCCTGGAACTAGCTCTTATAGACCAGGCTGGTCTCCAACTCACAGATTGGCCTGCCTCTGCCTCCCGAGTGCTGGGATTAAAGTTGTGCACCACCACCGCCTGGCTCAGGTTAAAAATGAATACTCTAAGGTCTTAAGAGAACCGCCATTAATATATCCAATAACATTACAGGAAGTGCCAAATGAAAGAGATTCTGCAAGAGCTATTTGGAAACCTATGACTATGTTAGATTACGGAAAATCAAGGAAGTTGTAGTCTCATACAACATCCATTCATCATTTGTGAAGCAGATGTTAATTAAACACATGGTCTGCTTGTAATAGGGTTATCCCTATAGATTGGATAGATTTGACTAAAGATGTCCTAGACTCTGGATCACAATTACAATGGGTTTCCTGGTTTAGAGAAGACGCTAAGAATATTAACAAAAGTCTAAAACTAAAGGTATTAGACTCTCCCAAACTTTTGGAGAAGGAGATTATTTTATTTTAGAAAGGAAGTGTCAATATAATGATCATTTCTTGGGTTTAATCCATGCAGCGGCTTTGAATGCTTGTGACAGAACTGGAGAAGCAGGAAAGAAAATTGAATCATTTACAAGTCATACAGGGCCCAAAGGAAGCCTTCGTGGACTTCTTACAAAGACTGTCATTAGCAATAAATCAAATATCAGACTCAGATGCTAGAAAAATAATAATTGAAACAATGGCTTTTGAAAATGCTAATGCCCAATGCAAAAAGGATAATTACCTCTTTAAAGGCAAAATCAGCACTTTTTTACAACCCTCTAATTCAGAACTAAGGAGGCTAAATCAAGAGAACTACATGTTTAAGGCCAGCTAGGGTAAAGAATGATTTTATCTAAAAAATTAACACACACACACACACACACACACACACACACACACACACATCAAATCAAAACAAACAAAACCACCCTGGGATGCCTCCCATATGTAAACATCTTCCCCAGAATAAAAAGTTAATATGAGGTTCAAAATGGCTACAGAGTGGTCAGAGAATTCCTAGAGGTTGGAGGAACAGGTTTGAGTCCAGTTGGCCAGAATATTCTAAACCCTTCTGCTACTCTGGTCCAGGGTAGATGGCATTACTTCTGCAACTCTGCCTGGGGGAAAACATTGGCCAGCACTGTGGCAATATTGGCTCTGGAACTCATCTGTCCTGCATCCCTGCCTGCTCATTCCTCTCATCAGGTGAAGGTCATTGGCAGAGCTTGATCCATATCCTTGCACAAGGCCCAGGAACATTTTTTTTTCCTGTGAACGGCCAGATAGCAAATGTTTTCCACTTTGATATCTACACAGGCTCTGTCAAAACCACTCAATTTAAGAGTTGTAGCGGAGCCACAGCCAAAAAACAATGCATGAAGAATTGGTTGAGCTAAGTGAGTTCCAGTAGGATTTTATATACAGAACCAAGCAGTGGAAGCCAGGTATGGTGATACACAACTGTAATTCCAGCATTCTGGAGACTGAACCAGCAGGATCAGAAGTTGGAGGCCAATCTGGACTACACAGTAAGACTCTGTCACAAATAAAACCAAATCAAGCAGTGAACCAGAGCTAACTCTTGGGGTGTGGTTCACCAACTACTGCCTTAATTGAAAAGCTAGGTAAACAAACAACTGGCATTTTCATTGATTATAGATAGAGGTTACTTGGCTTCCCGTCAAACTCATAAGGTGGGGTGATAAGTCCCCCAAACACATAATGGTACCTGGACACTGTGGAGTTGCAAAAGACAAACGAGGAAACAGTTTTGTAAAGGACTGAACACAATGCCAAGAAGTGGGCTTGTCACTGACCACAACACTGAAAATATACTGGAGATTGGTAAAGCCACTTCATGGAACACAGGGAAATAAGCCTTTATACAGTGGACTACAGGAGGTGAGGGAAGGATCTGTGAGCAGAGATCTCTGGAAAGAGTTTGACTAAAAGGGGAAGCAGAGACTGCACAGAGGCTGAAGAGGGTATATATGACTAAACAGGAAATTCTAAAACACATTTTTATGGTGATAATCATGATTCAAGAAAAGAGGAAAGACAAAATGAAGTCCCAGGGACATGGAACAGTAGTAGACACAACAAGCTGGACAGATAGGAAATCCTTGTCATTAAGGGGTCTGAGTTAGGCTTTGTAGGTAGAGCAGTTTCTATTCATGACAGTAGAGAGATGTGGGGTTGAGGTCACTGGAATGGAGGTGGTCAAGGAAATGGAGAGTCAGAAAGCTGTTAACATGTGCAATGTAGTTACCTGTGAGATGAAAGGGACAGAGACAGACAGAGGCTGTGGGTGTAAAAATGTTTAGAGTCATATAGCCCCCTTGCCTCTAAGGTACACAAGATAGAAGACAATCAGCAAGCAGCTGTTGAAAGAGGATGAGGCCTGGGTACACAGAGATATGGAATAGGGAAAAGGGTAGATAAGGGTCACATAAGGGGTCATGATGTCATTTAAATCCGTGTGTGTGTGTGTGTGTGTGTGTGTGTGTGTGTGTGTGTGTGTGTGTGTATCAATCACTTGGGTTTAAAGCGGGGGAGAGGGATCTGACTACAGACATAGTGTGAAATTGTAGGAAAGATTAAAAGATCACAGGAGTTCTTCAAGAGGGGGTTTGATCCAGGACAGTGGTAGGAGTCATCAAGGGAAAGGTGGGAAAAAGAAAGGGGCAGTGTGGCACAGCCTGGCAGCTTCATGGATGTTGGTATTGTAGAGAAGGGCAGAAGACTCTTGAATTTTTAGCTTGAGGGACTGTAAACAGAGCATATGCCCTCTGGCCCTGTGTTCTTTTTATTTACCTAGCTTGTTTTGAAGGACTGTGGGTGGTAGAGCAGACAGTGAGTTGAGAAGAGGAGGGGAAAAAGTACAAAACAAAACAACCCCAAAGCAAATATCCTTCAGGAACTAAAATTTGGGTCAAGGAAGGGTATAAGCGGGAGGGAAGAAAAGAGAAGGTAACGGAGGACGGGGAGAACAGGCACATAACATATGTCTATATGAAAGTGCCATACAGAAACCCCATTATTTTGTAAAATTAATATACATTAATAAGAATATTGTTAAAATCTGACAAAATACATTCTTCATGTAAGCCCCATTCTACCATGAAGCCAAACAAGTTTTACTTAACTTTGTATTTCCTTTTAGTGTTCTCTATCACCCCCTAATGGGATGTCAGCTGAGACCTAACCCTCACCCAGGGTCTAACTTTTGACCAGAGGATGAGGACAGAAACCTGCCTGTTTTATTCAGTTACTGGTTGACCTTACAAGACCATGATTCTATTGATCTAATAAATGTTGGTAAGGATACAGGGAGAAAGGAACCCTTTCTTATACACTAGTCATAGTTGGGGTTTCTATTGCTGTGAAGTTTATTGTAATGTATTAACCAATGTTAAGAATAAGGTGTCCTCTTTATTACGATTCCTAAAAGTATGCTAGAGATTTAATAAGTTAATTAATCAGAACAGTAATTTATTCTAGAATGTCTTAGGTTATGAAAAAGATGTGAATAACTTTTAATAAATTTAGTAAATCAGACAAAATAGACAATTCCTGTAAAAATAAACATTCTCTACATTAATCCAAATAGGTGAAAGGAAAATACAAATGTTTAGATATGCCTGTACATAATAACATGCAACACCATAAAAAAAAAAAGTCAGACTCTGGAAGCAGCTGCTGACTGCAAGGGTGTGACATGTATGTGTGTGGCACTTTTGCCATTCCTCTAGTCGAGAGAGTTAGGTGCAATGGCTACAATGCCAATGATTATCTTACAGCTATAACCCTATAATATGGGGATGGAATACACTCATTGAGGGGCCTTAGATCATGCATGGACACAAAAGCTACTGGTGTTCTCCTGTATGGAGGAAGAAGAGAAGAAGTCAGCTGTGGACTTCTGTGTCTGAGGCACTCATTAACCATGAGGGTAGAACAACATGTCAGGAAGAGGCAGTGACAATATCTACAGGGGTTGGCCAGGGCCCAGATAGAGTGTGATAAATTCCCTGGGGCTGGAGCTGGGGGTAGTGCAATTCTCTGTATATTCATCAGTTCTTAAGGTTCCCTCTAGTGAAACAGAAAACTACAGAGGCCATTCTCATGGGTACTATAAGTAGTACATCTGTTGAAAAAACACCAATGTTACACAAAGATGAAGCCAAAGATTGCAGAGGCACCTGATAGACTTTAAAATTCATGTCTCCTGTTTTGCAAAGCTGTGCTGAGGAACTGTGTTGTTAAATCATATACTTATGTTTAAAAGAATGTGTGGATGCTATATAGACTCTCACTGATTTATTCTGTTTTGGGTGACCACAACTCCCCCAAAGTAACTCCAAATCCATATATCTTCCCTTTCTGTGTACCACTAACTGACAGCTACAGGTTAAATTAACTCATGAAAAATAGTGTCTCTGTTGGTGACACCAAAGTAGATGAACTAATAGCAGTCCAGGCTGTTTTATTCTATCCTGCTTATGACAAAATACTTAGGCCAAGGTCCCAATGCAGAACTATTCATCTATTCAGTGGTTATTCCTGATTCTAAGTACTAGAGATATGACAGTATCTATATACCCCAATCCTCCTGCCCTCATGGGGTTCCGACTGTAGTGCAGGGAGAAGCACACAAACAAAAATATTAAGTTTGTGGCAAATGGTGACAGGTATTAATTAGGCATGGCAGTGAAGGGGTAGAAGAAGACTTTGACCTAGAAGAATGTGGCCACAGAGAGTCATAGTAGAAAAGTTATCCTTGAACAGATTTGAAGAAAACCACAAAGGGAGCTAGTTGTGTGATACCAAGATCAGATGACAGAATAAGGCCAAGGTCCTGAAACAGGGGTGTGTCATTATAAATCCAGGAAGCCCCTGTTACTCCTCTGACCCCAGCATAGCAGAAGAATGGCCACAACACCAAGCCTTACAACAAGCCACTGTAAGGACTGTAGCCTGACTCAATGGAGGATTTTTAAACAGAAGTGCATCCATGTGTTGGAAGGACTTAGCAGACACAAAGAGGAGGGATGCTTGGACCAAGAAGAGGTGGTGGAGGTGGGGAGAACCTGTCAGATTCTGTAACTATGTTGCAGAGATAATGAGTAAGATTTGCTGACAAACAGAACATGCAACTAGTACCAGATTTCTCCTCCTCTGAGGAGGAGTTTCCTGACTATAAAGGAGATCAGAGCAAAAGGACTCATGAGAATGGGAAGTCTGTGACTTTGTCACCTGGAGATGCAAGTTTGGAACTCAATGGTTTACAAACAGGTGGGGAGTCATGAATCTGGGCAAATTTAGGGATTGAGGATATTGAGAGATCTGGCCCTGAGGCCCTTCCATGTTACAGAAGGTGTTAGTACAGGCATTTGTACTGGCTTGCCTTTGGAGTTCTGGCAGGATACACCCTAAGAGCACCACATGTGCCTATTCACTATGTTCCTTTTTAAAAGGACTCTATCCACCTCCCATCCTTCTTTCTCTTCCTCCCTCCCTCCTTCCCCCCTCTGGTTTCTCTTTCCTTTCTCTTGCTGCTCCTGTCCCCAGAAGGCCAGTCTACCCCCTCCCCTTTCCCCTGTTAAGGATCCTTTTCCCTGAATAAAAAACCCCTCTGATACAACTCTGTTGCATAGCATCTTTCTCTCTGTAGCTGCTTTTTAAAAACTACCACACAGGGAATACAGGAAGATGAAGGAAGGGATATTTATACACTTGCTCAGGGCTTATGGAGGACCCATAGACATCAGGCACTGTTCTAGTTTTATCTTGGGCCACATCATGAATCAAGTGGACAACCTTGTCTTCTTGTACAACCTATGCTACAATGGGCTGACTTTAAAAATAAGCACTGTCAGCTATATACTATTAGGGACAAAAGTTTTGGTTGGAGTAAAAAAAAAAAAAGCACAGACAGGGTAGTTCCCATGAGAAGGTTGACAACAGTGCAGATACTCACAGAAGGAAGGGGCCGACTTCTATAGATAATAGGATCAAATGATCCTGAAATGTTCTAGAACAGAATATGCAACTACTGGACGTGTATTGAACAATATGAAGGGTCATCACTGGGGAGGCCTTACTATATAGCCTGGCCTAACTGTGGCAGCAAAGAGGTTAGAAAAGCATGGAGAGAGACAGAATCTCACTGGAGGAAAAAGGGATAGGGAAGCGGTGAAGCTGGAAGGGAGCAAGCCAGAAGCAGTGCCACTGAAGTAGAAGTAGGAACAGGTTTCTAGGGAATTGAGGGAACAATCTGATACTAGGGAACTCTGGAAACACATCCTGAAACAGGAGAGTGTAGGGTTGGGTCTCAGAAAATAAGGGAGATTGGGAAGATACTGGTCTATGGGCATTCTCTTTGGACTGCTCCCCTGCTCTCTGGAAACTAACAGAACAGTTACCAGGTGAGAGGAGGTACGACAGCCTGTTACAATTGATAGAAAGTACATCTTGCCCCAACCTCACCTCCTCACCCTCTGGCCAAAGGATCACATATTGAAGTATTAAAGTGGATCCAATCACTGAGGTGACTGAACCATGGACTCTGATAGACCCATAAATTAACAGAATTACTGAGAGGCGATAGAAATGGTATTAGGTATGTTCTAGCTAGAAGAAATAAGTCACTGAAGGCATGCATTAGAAGGATGTATTTTGTCCCCTACTCTGACCTTTCCCTGGCTTTCTGGCCACCATGAAGTAAGCAGCTCTTCTCTAACACCCTTCTGTCATGCTCTCCTCACCACAGGTCCAGAAACAATGTAGCCAGGTGACTATAAAGGGAGACCTTAGAAACTGAGTCAAAATACATCATCCTTTAAGTATTGCTCAGGTATTTGCCACAGTGCTGTCTAACATATGGTGGTGGAGGTGGAGCAAACAGAGACATGATGAAGTACAGTATGCTGGCCAACATGAGGTTCACCTGGAGTTATTTTTGTTGTTTTTTGAGACAGGGTTTCCTTGTGCAGCCCTTGCTGTTTTAGAAACTGCTCTGTAGACCAAACTGGTCTCAAACTCACAGAGGTCTGACTGCCTCTGTCTCCTGAGAGCTGGGATGAACCTGGCTCATTTGAGGCATATTCAAGGGGAACCATATTCACTGTGTATAAAGCAAACTGGACAAATGCAGATGACTGAATGTAATCAGAGCTGGTGCTTTGTTGACTGAGTACAAACAACTGGCCATGGCATTGAAACTGGGAAGGAGACAGATTAAAGAGAGAAACAAATATGGATTATAAGTGCCCCTAAGGTAATGAGAATACTGGAGTTGGTCAGTAGAGTTTGTAAGTCTGAAACATAAGAGGAGCTCTGCTTTTGCAGATAGAAGATTTAAGGGCCAGTGCAATGGATCAATAGGTAAAATACTTTTTGTAACACCTGTGCATACATGCACATATAAAATAAAACAATGTAAAAAAAAAAAAGAAAAATAACATGATCTGGGCTAAATTTTTTTTCTGGTACTATAACTATAACTAGCCACTATGAATGCCTGAGGGAAAAAAAAAAGATTTGGAAATATACCTTGCCTCTGGCAGAAGGGACATGGTTCTCCACTGGCATATACCCATGGTTGCATATCAAAACCCATGCTGACCTCCATGCTACTCAGTCCCCATTTACAAGTATTTGTTATACATTTCAAGTCTGTTTATCTTTCTCTCTGCTCTGGACTCTTCAAATGCTTCTGGCTCTTTTGTCTCTCTTACCTACAATAAAAACCTTACCCTAATGGAGCAGCCACTTAGGCAGGTTTTGTTGTTGTTTGGGTTTTGTTTTGGTTTTGGCCTTTTGAAACAGGGTTTCTCTGTAGCTTTGGAGACTGTCCTGGAACTTACTCTGCAGACCAGGCTGGCCTTGAATTCACAGAGATGTCTCTGCCTCTCAAGTGCTGGGATTAAAGCATGTGTCACCACAGCCTGGTTTAGACAGTTTCTTTACTGTGCCCTCTCACTTGCATATACATGCAGGCAATACTCAGCACAAACATAAAATAAGTCTAAAAAAAGTTCTTTGAGGTTGTGCCTGTAAAGTACTTTTACTTTTTAATGTTTTGTTTCCTTGTGCAGCCACAGACCATGGTACAGAAAAGTATGAGAGCATTCTAGGGAATGGTTGTCTTTTTTATAGCTTCTAAATGCTGGCAACCACATGGGATCCCTACATCATCGCCTCAAGCCAGGTGCATGTTACAGTGACAAACTAGATATCTCATTAAGCTCATCACAAATTCCTTTAGGATGAACTATTTTGGTGTGGTCATGTCATACAGAGATAGACTGACTGCCACTGCCCATGTACTTTCGACCTGTTCTGTGTGTGTGTGGGAGGGTCTTCCTATTCTTTGCTTCACGCGTTCTGCCCATAATATGGACAAGTTACAGTGTGATCAGCAAAAAATATGTGCATATCTTAAGCCCTGGAGAGTGAATGATGTCAAAATGATCCCTAAGCCAATGACAGATACCCAGAAAAGACACAGATGCCAAGAAGGTTATGTGACAAAGCCAACTGGAGTGATGTGATCCTAAGCCAAGTCAAGTCTAGGACTGTTTGGCACTCACCAGAAGCTAAAATAGGCCAGGAAAGTTCCTCTGCTGGAGATTCTAGAGCAAATGAACCATTGCCACACATTGGTTTCAGACCCAGCCCTCAGACTATTTGAGAATTTATTGCTGTTGGTACAAGCTACACCGTTTAGAGTGCTTTGCTCTGACTGCCCCACAAATGCAGCAGTATCTAATTCTCATCAAATGTCTGGGCCCTTTATTTACATCTTTAGGAACACAGAAAAGAGTGTGCTTCAAAGCAACTCCAGTTAGCTCCTCTGGATTCTACTTCTCTTCTCACACAACACCTCTGGTTCCTTCAGGTCCCAGTCTCCTCTTTATGCAACTTTTAATCCTGAGTCATTCAGAATGATCTAGACATGCTTTCATATTCACTCACCTCAAAAGACCCCCCTGAAATCCTACACCACCATCAACTAGTTCTTTGGACCTCATCACAACAAAACTTAATTTTGGAGAGTCCTGTGAATCTTCCTGCCTCACTCTTCCTGGTCTTGAGATTTATAGTAAACTTCTTTTCTTGTATTATTTTTTGAGACAGTTTTTTTCTGTAGCTCAGGCTGGCTGGTCTAGAACTCATTATGTAAGCCAGGCTGGGCATGAATTTGTAGGACCTAAGCTCCTAAGTGCTGGGTTTATAATCATATAGCACCATGTCTGAATAATACCAAAACTTTAGACTTGTGTATGTATATCAAACCTCTTCTCCACCCATTCATTGTAATCTAGCTTCTGACTCCACTAACTCCAACTAAATTTACTGTACCACAGTAAACTTGCAAGTTTTTATATGTAAGGATATTTGTGTTATTTCAACCTTAAAATCTTTCACAAAAGGATAGCTGACTGTGTAAGTGCATTTACAACCTTGTCCTTCAAACTCTTAAGAAAATTGCAGGGAGGTATAAAGCAGATGATGCCTACATCTCTGCCAAACTCCAGATAAGACCAGACTAGAACAGATAAGGCAAAGAGTATCTCTCAAACTCTCATGCTTATACAAATAGGCCAGGCCTATTGTTTGCTAGGTCCTAATTAATAAAGTTTGGTGTACAGTGCCAGTTGTGAAGCTGATACCACTAAAGTTAATTCAGTTCTTCCCTTCCCAAGATATCAATGCTTAGAAAGAATCTTCCTTTTTGCCATGTGAAGCCTACCTCTTTTGGCCTCTGAGGATCAACTAGATTGCTTCCTCATAAATCCTCCTAAATTTGGGTCTGCCTATCAGCCTGCCATGCCCTTCACAGAACTCTTGCCTCCAAACTCCCTCTGAAGAGAGATCATGCAGACTGCATAACCCAATCCCAGAGGCTCTTTGGGGCAGGGGATAGGGACTCAGAGAACCAGTTATTATATAGACTCCAATTCTGTCCCTAGAGAAAGCAGACAGTATTTCGGAGAAATCCTAAAAGAGAATCATCCATAAACAATACAGAAACAGATAAGAGTTCAGAAATTAAAATAGGTTAGGTACAAACACAAAACAACACTTGTACTGTACAGTGCTTTCCAGTATGGCATCATTTCCCAGAAGAGAAGTCTGTAATGACCCGATGTTCATTCACAGGAAACTGCCAGACTGAAAAAAGCATTATTCATCTATACAAGGGAGTCAGCAATGGGAAGAAGAACTAAGACATAGCTGCATATAGCCCGAAGAAAAGAAGATCACTATGCGGAGGGGGTGTGATCTCCAAAAAAAGTAAGTGCCAGCAACTAGCAAGGATACAACATGGGTGGGTGACTGGGGGTCATGGGAGGGTGGGAAGGAGAGAGGGAGAGAGGGAGGGAGGGAGAACTGGGATTGATATGTAAAATAAGACAAAAATAAATGGATATAATAAAGAAAAAATATGGAAAATAGATCAGAATGATTTGTCTTCATGTATGCATGTGTACCACATGTATGCCTTGTGTCCTCGGAGGCAATTAGAGGGCATCAGATTCCCTAAAAGTCAAATGGCATGAGGTTGTGAGCCATCATGTGGGTGCTCTCTAAGAGCAACAAGTGTTTGTAACTGCCAAGCTATCTCTCCAGGCCTAGGCTTGACTTCATAATCATCAAAATGTTTCAATCTAAAAGTTAAAGAGAAAGCTGGGTTGGTATTGTATCACTGTAATCTCAACCGTTGGGAGACTGAGACAAGAAGAGTAATCTCCAGGCCATCCTGGGGTATATAGGGAAATTCAGTTTAAAAAATAAAGAAAAAAGGCCCATCAAAATTTTTTTAAAAAAAATCATTATTTCATGTAACTTCTAACATATTATATATAGAAAATCTTCAAATATGTAAGGAAACAAAAAACAATACAAAAACGTCTGTATACTCATTACCTACATTGTCCCAATCCATTCATCAATACATCAGGTTTTTCTGTAGCTTTGGAAGCTGGACTCAGCTCCTGACTCCAGGTTCCAGGCCTAATTGAGTTCCTGGCCTGACTTCCTTTGATGGTAGACTATGATGTAGATGTGTAAGCTGAATAAACCCTTTCTTTCCCTACTTGCTTTTTGGTCATGTTGTTTCATTGCAGCAACAGAAACTCTAAGTAAGACAAAACCCTATCTCAAAGAAAACAAAACAAAACAAAAAAACTACTGGGTTGTATGTATGAGACCCTGAGCCTCAACTGCTGACAGTATACTGTCCAAACTGGACCAGCAGAATGCAAGAAAGGCAACTGCCAAACTTTGCCAAGACAAAGTAAGACAGTATTTCAAAATTCCCTGTTTCTCAGAAATATCTGTTAGACATACTAGGCCTGTAGGCTAAAAGATGGATGCCCCAATGTTACAGAAGAAGTTTGGGTGACTATCCAGGCCGACAGATGCCCCTGTCTTTAGGTAATACTATACCATTCTGGGATCTTTGATGGGAGTAAAGACTAAATAATTAGATTTACAGTTTCTTTAGTTATAATGAAAGGTAAATTAGGTATAAAAGTTTAGACTCACAAAGATAACATAGTTTTTTCTTTCTAATTTTGTCAAATACAAATGGACTGGATATTGTAACTGTTATTCTTACTTGATAACTGTTTTTGTTGTATATAATTTTACTATGTTAAAGATAAAATCCTCCTTTTTTAGACAAAAAAGGTGGAACTATGGAATATTCATTTACACTGTATAAATAAATGTCTCTGTGATTGATTTGATAGAGAAACTGGCTGGCCAATAGCTGGACAGGGTAAGGTTAGGCAGGAGAATCAGACTAAGGAACTGAGAACACTGGGAAGAAGGGCAAAATCAGAAGAGTCTCCAGCCAGACACAGAGGAAACAGAAGGTGTAAGGTGAGAGAGATGAGAATGTAGATTAATATAAATGGGTTAATATAAATTATAAGAGCTAGCTAAAAATAAAAGTCTAAGCTATTGGCTGAACACTTATAATTAATATTAAGCCTCTGTGTGGTTATTTGGGAGCTGCTGCTAGGACACAGAGAAACTCCACCTACAGATGACTTTTGATAAGTGTCCTTATTTGGGAACTGGCAATTCAAAGAAAGTTCAACTACATTTGGCATCCAATGAGGGAGCATGTACATCCAAGCACAGGTCCTGAAAGCAGCAGGCATGCTACTTGGTAGCAGGAGACTAGGTAGAAACGTCTGTTGCAGTGATGGCCTAACAACTTCCCAGAGTTGAAGTGGGTAGGTGTGGCTACCTGTCAGTACACATGGGCATGAGGTGAGGCTCTCATGGAAAGAAATACCATGGCTTTAGCCCAAAACCAATTTATCTTCCCACAAAATAGATATGGCTTCCTGTAGCTTAAGAAATATTTTTCTACAGATTTTTGAAGGTATACTCCTGTGTTTCTCTCTAGCAACTTTTCACTTTTCATTTTAAAACTACAGTCTAGCTAAGCATGGTGGGAAATACTAGTATTCTCAGAACTGGGAAGCTGAGGAAGCAGCAAGACAGTTCAAATGGCTATATAGTGAGACTCCCTTGCTTCAGGAAACAAAACAACTGGGCAGAAATACAGCTAAGTGGCAAAGTGCTTGCCTTGCATAGATGAAGTCTTGGATTCTATCCTTAGTACCACTAAAACACACACACACCTTCAATCTTTGGGCAAAGTATTAATTTCTTTCAGCAATAATTTCAATATACAGAACTTGTAATTCTTACCAAATTATTTCTAATAGCACCATTAAACTTCATTTGTAATTAATTTTTGTATACTGACCTTATACATCAAGATCTTGAATCAATGTTTTAAATTAAGTTCTTTCTAACATATTCTTTCATATTTTCTATATTACCTGTAAAAAGAAACAGTTTTATTGCCTCTTCATCTGTGTTGGCTAGGGCTTTCAGTATAATTATAAACTGGTTAGTTAGTATGAAGATCTTTAGCTTTTTCCTGATTTTGAATGTTTTCCTATTAAGTATGATATATCCTTATCTCTTTTATAAATGCACTTTATCAAATACAAAATTGCATCTATTCCTAATTTGAGAGTTTGGTGCCTTTCATTTTTTTTTGTTTTTCAGCCATGAGCTCTCAGTATATTGTCCAAGATGGTTGCGGACATGTGGCCTTAAGTAATCATCTTACCTTAGCCTCCCAAGTAGGTAGGACTTCAGGTACGTGTCACAGCAAGCTAAGAGACTTAAAATTTTTGTTAAATTTAGTGTGTGTGTGTGTGTGTGTGTGTGTGTGTGTGTGTGTGTGTATGAACATATACACGGAACATGTTTAGAAATCAGAGAGACAATTCTCTGTCACCTTTCATTCAGTAGTCAGCTCTCACCTTTCATTTTGTTGAGGCAGGGTCTTTCTTATTTTTGCCTCTTCTCTCAGCAGTCTAAGCTAGCTGCTTCCAGGTGATTATTTTCTTGCCTCTGCCTCCCATCTCACTGTAGAAATGTTAGGATTATAGATTTCTGCCATAGTACCAGACTTTAAAAAAATGGTTTCTGAAGTTGAACTCAGGTTGTCAGACTTTGTGCAGCAAGTATACCACTGAACCATCTCCCAAGTCCTAAGAATTTTTAAAAACACAGATAAGCATTGGATTTTATCAAATAGTCTTTTCTTACTTACTAACATGATTATGTTTCTCTTTATTTTGTCTCTCTGTGTATGTGCGTACTGAACCCCAGGAGATCCAACACTCTTACACAGACACACATGTAAGCAAACACAAATGCAAATAAGTCATTTTTAAAAACTGATATACTAGGAAATAAAAATATTAACCCTTGTTTTAGTAAAGTTAACTTACTTAGCCAGAAGCAAGGCAGATATGGTAGTACATGTCAGTAATTCTTGTATGTGGAAGGAAGTGTGATTTGAACTGTAACTGGGGCCAACCTAGGCTAGTATATCAGTGTTGGATCCCCTGGAACTGGAGTTATAGACAGTTGTGAACTACCATATGGGTGTGGAGAATTTGTCAGTACCCATAAAGATGGCTGCACTCCATGTTGGCACAAGGGCAGACTTAAAAACTGTCTTTGGCAAGTCATAAGACCTAAAGGTCAAAGGTGTGGCTACAGTAGGGTGTTTACTGTCTTATTCTAAATAACAATAGACCTGGTTTGAAGTGTGGCTACTCTTCATTCTCAAGGCTAGGGAACAAGAAGTTTAATCTGAGGTGTAATTACTGAACCCTTAGATAAAGGAGGAAGAAAAGTCTGTTTGTTCCATATACATGATACCATGTTCCTCTTTTTGCTTGGTTAACATATATAAGAGTGGTGAAAAATAAACTCATTAAGTATTAACTAATTCTGCCCTCCTGATTTTATTCTGTATCTGTCTTTCTTTATCGTCTATAGCAGCTTTTCCCTCATCCACACTCCCCCCCACTCAGGTATGAACTTGTGGCCGCTCAGCTAGCTGGTTCTGATTACAGTCCCACAAAGACAGCTAGCTTCCGACATATAGCACAACAACGTGAGGCTATACAGATGGCACTGACAGGAATTGAACCCAGGTCCTCTGGAAGATCAGCTAGTGCACTTAACCATTGAGTCATTTCTTCAGCTTCCTATTATATCAGTTTTAGTAAGTCCTATTTTTCAATTTTTTCCCTTCTAGTTTTAGCAAACTTGTCAACTTTAGTTAGTCATAATATTGTCTTGAAGCCCCTTCAATGTCTGAAGAGTCTTCAGTAATATTCTCCTTTACAGTGGACATTGGTAACTTACTAAGGTTTAAAACATTTTTGAGGGACTGGAGAAATGGTTCAGTGGTTAAGAGCATTTGCTACTCCTGTATAGGAGCTGGGTTCATTTCCTAGCATCTACATGGTGGCTAACAACCATCTGTAACACTCTAGTTCCAGGGGATCTGACACCCTCTTCTTGTCCCCACAGACACTAGGCACGCATGTGTATATATATATATATATAAATCTTGGAATAATTTGTTAAAACTTTTCTTGCTTTAATTTTTGAGATTATAATTATATTTCTTCCTTCCCTTTCGTTCTTCCAAATCCTTCTATAATACCCCTCCATACTCTCCTTCAAATTCATGGACTCTTCTTTCATTGTTATGGCACACATATATGTACATACATTTATGTTCCTAAATATAACATTTCGAGTCCATATAATGTTACTTGTATGTATGTTTCCAATGTTGTTTGGTACTGGACAATCAATTTGTGTTCTTCCCCTGGGGACAAGACCACCTTTCCCACTCTCAGCTTTCCTCAGTATCCTATAGTTCTTTATGAGGCTTGAGGCCTCGTGGGCTTTTCCCTGTCCATTTTGGTGTGTCCACTGGTGCTATCCTTGTTCTGCTCACATCTGAGCAGTCATGTTGGTGAGACTTTCTTGTATATACATGTAGCACAGTCTGGTTTCAAACTCATAATCCTGATTAGTATAGTAGATCATCAGTTTTATTGATTAGCCATGTGGATATAACAAAAAAACTAATTTTATTAGTTAATTTAATTCTCTATTGTTTGACTTGTAACTTACCTTTATCACCTTCTTCCTACTATTTGCGTTGTTTACTTTGCTCTTCTTTTCCTAGCTTTCTAAGGCAAAATATTAGATCACTCCTTTCTTCTTCTTTTGTGTGTGTGTGTGTGGGGGGGGCGGTTCTCTATGTAGCTCTGGCTGTTCCAGAAGTCATTCTATGTAGACCAGGCTGTCTGTCTCCTGAATGCTGTGATTAAAAGCACGTACCACCATAGATGGCCTACATTTTTCTTTTTAAAAAAATTAAATCTATAATTTTCCTTTTAAGCAATCTTTTAGGCATATCACAAATCTTACATTATTTCCATTGTAATTCATACCTAGAATATTTTTTTAATTTTTGGTTTTTTATCCCCTGATTCATGGGTAACTTAAAAATGTGTTATCTTTCAAGTATTTGAGGCCTTTCCTATATCTTATGGTTATGATTCCCAATTTAATTTCATTCTAATTAGAGAATATAATCAAGCTTCAGAATTTTACTTTCAGAATTTTACTAAGATTGTTTTACAGTCCAGTAAAGGATACAGTGTTGAGCTGTATCATTCTCCTTTGACAATAATGCATACTTTGTAGCCACTGAGTATATTACTCTGCAAATGGTAATTAGGTCAAGGAAGAGCAGAAATGTTAAGATCTTTTATAGCTACTGAGAGCCAGATCTTACAACAGCAGAGACCAACACTGAGCCCCAGACATGGCACCATTCCCTGGGGTGATCAGCCAATGACCGGGGAACTCACTTCATAGCCAGAGGAGTTTAACAGTGGGTTTATGTTCATAAAATTCACTGGCCTTACCATCCTGAAGCAGCTGGTCTTAAGGAATAATGAAATGGCCTTTTGAAGACACAATTACAATGCCAATGGGGGGGGGCAGTAGCCAGAAGGGCTAGGACAGGATTCTCCAGAAGGCAATATATGCTTTAATCAGCATCCAATATTGGGTACTGTTTTTCCCATAACCGGCATTAAGGAATCAAGGGACCCTAGAGACACACTATGAAAAAATCTGCTTCCCATGACATTAAGTTTTCATTCCCAGAAGTTTTTGGTTCCAGAGTGGGGAGGGCTCATGCCCAGAGACATAACATTTCATTAAACTGAGGTCCATAAATTCCCCTGGCCTCTTTGGACTTCTGATGCCCTTTAGCCATCAAGCTAAGAAAGGAATATCAGTATTAGGAGGGGTGATTGATGTAGATTATATTACCAAAGAGAAAGTGGATTGCTTCTCCACAATGGACGTAAGAAAGATATGTCTTGGTGCTACCATGATCTATTATTATTAAAGCCAATGGGAAACTCTAAAAGTAACAGCCTAATCCAGACAGGATGACTAAGGGCACAAACCCTTCAGGAATGTGGGTCACTTCTTCAGGAAAAGAGCCAAGATTTACGGAGAGGATTACCACATTTAAGTTTGAGATATTAAAAGAAAGTCTCCCAAAGGACATTGCCACCTATTCTGAAATTTATGTGTTTGGGGTTGTACAAGACATAGTTATGTCATGTTAGATGTAATTATGACCTGGTTATTGTTTTCATTTGGAAATTAAGCATGACTTAAGGAGGTATGACTAGGTGTCAAATTGTTAAAGGGTAGATTTGTGATGGTTAGTCTTAGTTATCAATTTGACTACATCTGGAACTAACTAAACCCGAGTGGCTACGTTTATATATAAGGAATTGTTTTCTTAATTAAATCATTTGATGTGGGAAGACTCATCTTCCTTTTCTTCTACCCCAGTCCTTCTGTCCCTCCTTCCCTTTCCTCTTTCCTCTCTCCCTCTCCCTCCCTCTCTCTCTTCTTGGTGTTTTATCATTCTCACTGGCAAGTCCATTCCTTCACTGTTATTAGAGCATACTTCTTTGGGATTCTGGTATGAATTGAACAAGTACTGGATTATTGGCCCTTCCATTGGTAAACAGCCATTGTTGGACTAGCTGGATTATAGCCTGAAAACCATGCTAATAAATCCCATACATTAACACATACAAAATACATACATGGGATTCAATGACCAAATTCAGAACAATTTGATCACAAAACAATGATTAGCTAACAATGACCTAACTTCTCACTCACAAATAATGTAATAGATAAAAGTTAAATCCTGTATTAACAGAGACTTCTAAAGTGTGTGTCGCTTGGGATGATTGTTTCAGGAATTCAAAGTTAGAACCAGTTGAATCTAATGAGGGATCACTGACTCAGGTCTAAAAATTGAAAATTTGCATAAGACCAAACTAGACTCCCTTAATATAGGTGACAATGGTGTGACTGGGACAATATATGAGGCCACTGGTAGTGGGGTCCAAGTCCCAACACTAATGTACAAACTGACTTAGTGGAGCCCATTCTATATGGAGAGATACCATGCCCAGCCTAGACAAGGGTGTGGGGGTAGAGAGATGCCTTGGTCCTGCCTCAACTAGATGATGGGACAGACTTAGTAGACTTCCTATTGGAGGCCTTACCCTCTCTGTGGAGCAGATGGGAGGAGTGGGAAGTAGAGGGATTGGGAGGAAAGGAGGGAGGGGGAACTGAGATTGGAATGTAAAAACCAAATTAAATTTTTTTTTTTTAAAAAAAAGTCAATATTGGGGCTGAAGAGTTGATTTCACAGTTAAGAGTAATTGTTACTCTTGTAGAACATCTGTGTTCAATTCCCAGCACTCACATGGTAGCTCACAACCATTCAGAACTCTATGGGATACAACACCCTCTTCTAATCTCAGGGGGGGGGGTGACAAAACACACACCCTGCAGATGTATAAATCAAGCAAAATACTTACACACATAAAATAAAAAATCTAAAACAACAACAACAATTTTAAAAGACTCATTGTTAAAGGTAAAATTGAGTTGGGATGGATGCTCCTGTCAAAATAGACAGGAAGAAAAATTTGAATGCAATGTAAATATGTAAAATTTAATTGCTTTGTTCATCCAGTAGCTGATGGAAACAGAAGCAGAAGATTCACAGCCAAGCATTGAGCCGAACTCCTGGAATCCAGTTGTAGAGAGGGAGGAGTGATGAGCAAAGGGGTCAAGACCATGCTGAAGAAACCCACAGAAACAGCTGACCTGACCAAGTGGGAGCTCATGGACCCCAGTCTGACAGCTGGGGAACCAGCATAGGACCAAACCAGGCCTCCTGAACATGGGTGACAGTTAGGAGGCCTGGGCAGTCTATGGGGCCTCTGACAGTGGAACTAGGATGGATCCCTAGTGCACAAATGGGCTTTGGGAGCCCATTCCCTATGGAGGGATACTCTCTCAGCCTAGACACATGGGGGAGGGCCTAGGTCCTGCTTCAAATGATGTGACAGACTTTGAAGATTCTCCCATGGGAGGCCTCACCCTCCCTGGGGAGTGGATGGGGGGGGTGGGATGAGGGATTGGTGGGGGGTGGCAGGATGGGAAGGAGAGGGAACTGGGATTTATATGTAAAATAAGATTGTTTTAAATTTAAATAAGTTTATTTTAAAAAATTTAATTGCTTTTTAGCCCAACTCACAGCAATAAGAGACATATGAAGGGAATTTGAAATTGGAGTGGGTGTGGTTTAGATGTGACTCAGGGTGTTGTGCTTGGACTGGAAAATATAATAATTTTTAGGAGATGTACATGCAATCATGTCTGTGGATTCCTTTCAAATGATCAATGACCAGAAAAGCAGTATAAAAATGTACCAATCTATACAGACCAGGCAAATAAGCCAGTATGTTAACTGCCAAATTTAGGCAGTGGGCATACAGGATTCAAAGGAAAAAACAGTAGAATAAAACAAAGCTTTTAATGGAGGCTCAGAAAATGAAAGGACTGTTCAAAGCTCAGTACATCTTCCAATAAATAGAAATTATGTGCACAGCTGTTTTGGCTCCATGAAATTGTACCATATGCACACAGTGCTCATAGGAACCAGCAGAAGACATTAAATCTCCCCAGAACTGGAGTTGCAGATAATTTGTGAAGTGCCATTTCGTTGCTGGGAAAAGAACCTAGGTCCCCTGCAAGAGCTACAAGTATTCTTAACTACTGAGCTATATCTCTAGCCCATGATGTTCACTAAAAAAAAAAAAAAGAAACAACAACAACAAAACCCCAAACATGACAATATACAAGTGTTCCGACTGAGCAATCCCTAGAACAATGAATGGAAATAGAGTTTCAGACACAGCCTCTTTAAATTTCACAGAAGGAAAGACAAAAAGAAGGTCATTTATATGAGAACCAAAACAAGCCAGATTCATAAAGAGAAAAACTTGGCAATGGTAGTACACACCTGAAACTCCAGTACTTTGGAAAAGGTAGAGGCAGGAGGATTTGAAGGTCATCCTTGGATACATAGCATATATGAAGCCAGGCCCCGAGTACACAAGACACTGTCTTCTCAAAGGAATTTTAAAAAGAAAAAAAAAGAAAAAAAATACCCCATTTTCTCTTCTAAGTGGAAGCCTAAAAGAAGACAAGGAAACAGAAGGGGGGACTTTCAGGGAATAAGAAAACAACCAGCAAGAGGAGTAACTGAGGGTAACAAGAAAGTTATTATGACCAAATTATTATACATATGAAAATGTCATAATTAAACCTATTTTGCTAATTAAGCCTCAAACTCCAATAAACTTAACCATCAGGTTTTCTACCGCTCTGATATGAACATCCAAAATCTGCACGTCCAGTTGCTGTCAATCTCTCTGACCACTCCTAACCATTTACCATACTTTGCTCTGCTGTGGAAGATTAAAGATGAGTTCCATTCTTTTATGCTGCATTTGTTTAACTATGTGAAGCTGTGTTACTTTGCCTTTCTAAAATACCTGATTGTTCTAATAAAGACCTGAACAGGAGAGGAAAAGGCAGGGTTGGCAGGCAGAAGCAATAAATAGGAGGATAAATCTGGGAAGAGATTAGGGATCAAGAAAAGGAGAAAAGGAGGATGCTGGGGGCCAGCCACCCAAGCAGACACGGAATAAGAAGGAAATAAAAGATACACAGAAACAGAGAAAGGTAAAAGCCCAGAGGCAAAAGATAGATGGGATAATTTAAGAAAAGCTGGCTAGAAACAACACAAGCTAAGGCCAGGCATTCATAAGAAAGAATAAGTCTCCGTGTATGATTATTTGGGAGCTGAGGGGTCGCCCCCCCCCAAAGAGCAAAGAGTAAAAACAAACAAACCCAATACATTTGATCTTCTCTAGACAAAGCTAAGATCCTGTTAGACTCAAAACCTTCACCTATGCTTTTTTCTTCATTCTAAAGGCATCTTCCACTTTACATCTTGTCTGTTTCTTCAGTTCCCAGCTTTGTCATTATGACTCCTCAGGAAATGCTTCATTAACTCAATCAAGGCTGCGCTCCTCCTACAGTATACAGGATAGCGAGTCCTGACTTCATACTTGTCCCTCTAAGGCAATGGTTCTCAAACTTCCTAATGCTTCAATCCTTAAATACAACTTCTCATATTGTGGTGGCCCCCAACCATAAAACTGCTTTTATTGCTACTTCATAACTATAATTTTGTTACTGCTATGAGTCGTAATGTAAATCTCTGTGTTTTCCAATGGGCTTAAGTGACCCCTGTGAAAATGTTATTCAACCCCAAAGAGGTTGCAACCCACAAGTTCAGAACCACAAATAAATATTGTATAATTATTTTAAGTCTACTTTGATACTGTACTCAAGCTCTATGATCATCCTATCCCTTGCCTAAATCAGTGCCTGGACCACTATGGACACTTCACTGTGGGATGAATGAATGGTGATAACTTAAAGTACTGCATATCCTTCAGTGTGGAGTATGCAAAAACCTCATTATGTAAAAACTGAGTGTCAGTATAACAAAGACCTATGTTTGTTTCATAAGGATATCAATGAGGACTCTGTTTAAAATGTAATCAAAAGTCCTCCTGTATCAATCTGAGAGATAATTTGTGGCTTGGACTGAGATCTTGGCAGTGAAAATGATAAGACGTGGCTTGTTTCATAGAATGCTAGTAAAAGATGATAAAGGAAAGAGCAGCCCAAGGCTGACTCTTGGAATCTGGACTAAGTAACTGGGTAGATATTAGTTATTTCCTAAAATGGAGGAAAGAGAAGGAACAAGTTTAAAGAAGAAAACTATGAATTATGTTTAGAACTTTAAATTTAATGGGCATCTCAAGTGGACACTAAGGAAGCCATTAAATGTGAGGCTCAGGAAGACTTGGGGGTATCTATTTGTTTGTTTAAACATGGTGCTGGTGATCAGGACTCAGATTCTCATGCTTGTATGGGACTTTACCCAGTCCCTATTTTAAAGTTTTCTTTCAGATAGACTTATTTATGTACTTATGATGGTGTCCCAAGTGCTGGGTTATAGGCATGCATCACCAAGCCTGACATGATTTATTTGTTTTAATTTACTGTCTCATGGAATAATAAACAGAACATTGATCTCTCCCCACCCCACCTTCAAGGTATGGGTACTGAACTCAGGACCTCTCCTATACTTTCAGCCCACAGATGGGCATTCATAACCTTTTTTTTCCTCCTTGTCATGAGCCCATTTAGGTTTCTGAATTCCTCCTCAGGAAATTGTTTGAAATACATAAAATATAATTTACAGAAACTGACATGACGTTTTTTGAGAATTGGTGCTAGAATAACATGTGCTTCTTCAAAGTAGATTTAACTATAAAAATTAGAAACAGTAATGAACACATATTTGTATATCTACAATAAATATAATGTAATCTGAGAAGATTTTTATTCTCTATTGGTAATAGTCACATACTTTCTTGGTACTAGAGACCAAATCCAGAGCCTTACTCATACTGAGTATGTGCACTACCACTGAACTACATGCCAAGGCTAGAGCAATTCCCAATAGTACCATGAATGATCTATTTTCCAGAACTGTCAATGAACAAAAATGGAATGTTTTCCCCCAAAAGAGCTCACAAAATCCTTGTGGTACTGACACTGAACCCAGGTCTGCAAACATGTTAGCATTCTACTACTAAGCTATAACCTTATTTCTGAAACATGTGAATAGTAATAGCAATTTCCATTGCCTGGTGAATTATTAAATTATTGGATTGTATTTAGCTTCTCATATTTTTGGTTGTGAGTCTAGCCTTTAATAGCTGAGCCATCTTTCCAGCCCAGTATTTAGCTTCTTCTTGTTGTGTTGTTTTGTTTTTTGAGACAGGGTTTCTTTGTGTAGTCCTGGCTGTCCTAGAATTCATTCTGTAGACCAGACTGCTTTGAACTCAGAGATCAGCCATGTCTCTGCCACATGAGTCCTGGGATTAAACACATGCATGCAGCACAATGTTTTTTAACTTTTAATCTTTGTACCTATTTGTATTTTCTAAGTTTATCACTGTAACATTCCATTTGCATAATTAAAAACAAAAAATTCTGCTTGATGGGGGGGTGATGTCTATTTGTAATCCTAGCACTTGGGAGGTGGAGGCAAAAGGATCAGAAGCTCAAGGTCATTCTCAGCAATATGAGGAGTTTGAAATCATGTCTGGTATACATGACACGTCTTAAAAAAACCAAAGTCCCAAAAGCTTAAAGATACTGTATTTTTGGGGCTGGATGGCTCAGCAGTTAAGAAAACTGGCTGCTCTTATAGAGGACCCAGGTTCAATTCCCAGCAACCACATGGCAATTCACAACTATCTGTTATTCAGTTCCAGGGGATCCAACCTCACACAGATACAGAGGCAAGTAAGACACCAATGCACAGAAAAAGATACCATATTTCTGCTTTTTGTCTTAATCTGGAAGAACGTCTAAGGAATATTATATAAGTACTACATTTTTAATAAGGTTTCATCACTTTAAAATACACTTTCAGGGCTGGAGGTGATTTAGTGGTAAAGAGCACTGACTTCTCTTTCAAAGGACCCCAGTTCAATTCCCAGAACTCACATGGTAGGTCACAACTGTTACTCCAGTCCCAGAGGATCTGAAGCCTTCTTCTGGCCTCCTAAGGAACCAAGACTGTACATTGTGTACAGATATATAAATGCAGACAAAACACCCATATATATATATATATATGTATATATATATATATATATACATATATATATATATATATATAACTATTAAAAAACACTTTCAACTGTCCTAAATACTTGGGTTTTATAATTTTAATCATCCCCATGCTTTTTATAAACCAAAAAAATCCACTACATTTATCTTGGAATTTAAAAGAATAAAAAGCAACTGTCACAACTTGCAGATGTTTATCTATTTTTTTGCCAAGTATAATTCCAGAAACAACTAAAAATATTAGACCAAATTAGTCCTTAATATGCTATAATACCTTCTGTTATTTACAAAAAAACCACAAAACCTAGAAACTCATGGAAATTTACATTTTTAAAATGAATTACTACATATGTGTAGGAAAAATTAGAATGTAACACATCAAAGCAATGTCAATACATACCTCAAGCAACGGAATTTTCCCTTAGTATTTTGGCATACTGAATCTGTTCATTTATATAGGATATCTCTTTCATTGGTGTAAACTAATGAAGATTTTGAATTATCAAAAATTGGACACAGATGAACAACTTTCAACAACTAGGCAAGTAAACATAAACACTAGTATATAATGTTCAGATCATTTACAAAAATGCTGTGAATGCTGGTATACACCTTTAATTGCAGCACTTAGATTACCAGCAGAGGTAGGCCAATCTCTGTGAGTTCAAGGCCAGCCTGGTCTGCAGAGTGAGTTCCAGGAAAGCCAGAGAAACTGTCTTGAAAAAAACAAAAAGAACCAGATACAGTCCCAAATTTGGGGAGAACACCCATGAGTATTAGAAAACCCAGACAGCCAAAATATTTCAAAATCACCTCACATGGAGAAAACTAAAATTGTGATGCAAAAATATTAAATCCATGGTTTAGTCGAAACATGGAAGGTTACAAAGGAGAGATAGGGAGTTAAGACTAGGTACAGATGCCATCTTTTCTCTGTAGAAAGATTTTGACAAACACAGAGATGCAACAACTTCTTGGCTAATAGTATCAAAGGATGTAAACATAAACCAAATGCCAATCCTTGTTTCTAATTCCATTTAGTCAAGACTCTGTCTGGTTAGCTAGACTTCTGCTGCAAAAATGTTCCATAGCAAAAGGAGACACAAATGAACAAGGTCTGCAAAGATCAATATAACCATACTTTAAGAGAGAGAAAGAGCTGCATACAGCAGCATCCTACAAATTTGCTAAGCATTATAAAATATAGTATACTGTATGTACAATACAAACCCTGCAAGCAACATTTCCTGATAAATTTTAGCAGACTGGCTGCTTCGGGGAGGCAGGGAAATTAATGTTAACCATGGGTTGGGGTTTAGCTTGACTGTTTCTGGGTTCTATAAAAGGAGCCTGGCAGAAATATGCAAATTGCTAATACTTATGTCTGGGTCAAAAAGTACTCAGGTATCTACCACATGAGTAAGGTATAGGGGCTAAGAAGACTGTAGGAGAACAGAACTCAGAATGACCTAGCGAGGATAGGAGAGCTGAAAGCTCAGAGAATCTCCAAGAAAGTTCTAGTTTCAGTTACTGAGCCCAGGCTGGGAGAATGAGAACAAATTGCTGTTAACATTGGCTTATCAGGGTAGACCTGGTCCATGACAAGAAAGGAGCAAGTTTGCCCACACACTTCTTCACTATCTTCACTTTACTATTTGTTCAAAAAATAGTAAAGCCAGGTATGGCAACACTCTTCTAATTCCAGCATTTGGGAGGTAGAGTAGGATTAGTAATTTAAGATCATCCTCAGTCACATAGTGATTTTGAGGCTAGCCTGGGCTATGAGACTGTTTCAAAAAAATCAAAAAGTTCTAGGTCAACAAGTGCTAAATATCACAACTGTCTCAAAACCAAAAACATACACAGATTAAAAATAAACAGCAACAAATAAACATCAGTAAGGGTTTAAGGGCTGGAGGTATAGGTTAGTGGTAAAGTATTTTCCTAGAATAAGAAATCAAGAAAACTAAGTATCATTTATTATCATAGTTACCTTCTGCTCCTGAAGTCTGGATCATCTCACAGGCTGGCACTATTGAGCATTACTAAGTTAATAGAGAATAAACTATGTTAGAAGGAAAAGCCCTGTCTTAGTTAATGTCTGCCAGTCTCCTGGGGCAAAAATGCAGGGGAAGGAGTCTGTGATGGTATCTATATGAGCCCTGGAGGCCCAATAGGTAGAATGGAAAGATGACAAGTTGACCTAAGAGTAGATCCCCTCTGGAACAAATTCAGTATGGAAATGGGACGGGATGGATGGATGGGAACTACTTGTTGCTTCTGAGGAGAAGAGTAATATCTTAGAGTATGATATAGCTATAAGGGAAGCTGAGCCTGCCTGGCATACCTGGTATACAGCTGCCTGAACATCTGTACTACATGCCTGAAGACACAAGAGTTCCTATACACAGGCCCCAGGTCACCACTCATACCTGCCTATTTCTTTGTACTAAGCCAGCCATCCTGAGCCAGCCCCACATATTCTCTCATGCCTCAGCTACCAGGCATTCTAGTCTACCTTTAAGAGTCATTTTTTCCTACTGATGCTTTCTTCTGGACTCTTCCTTACTATTCAGGTGTTGACTGTCATTTAAAACAAAGAAAACCAAAGTGTTCTCTGCCTCCATTCCCCAACTTTATGTGTTCCCTCAGTGGCATACACTTTTCACAATCATAGTGGTCAATCCCTTGGGGAAAAAAAAAATCACAGCCCATTTGGTCATCTGTATCTACATTAGGCCAGGGTTAAGGACAGTCCCCAGTAGCTAGCACAGTTACCCTACACAACAGAAGCTCAGTCAGTAGAGGTTATATGAATAAAGTATTGCTATACATACTATAGTATTCATAGAGAAACGAAGCAACATCAATTTAGTCTCAAATACTTACAGGATAGTCTTTATGCAAATTAAAACAGGAAAGAGGCAGAAAGAAGGTCCAGCATCTGAGGGAGACTCTTCAGCCAGGCATCAAAAGGAGTACAAGTTAGAATGGTTCAAAATAAAAATATTCTATCTTCTTCAAGATTCACAAAGAAAACTAGCTGAAATTCCCCTTGTCAAGTAAAATGTCTTCCCTGAAATGCCCTACTCACATGAGATCATATTTTATGAGATAGAAGCTTCCAAACTTTTGTTTTCTAGTACTAACTGCTAAAAACAACTCCTCCTAGCCCAATTACACTCTAATCTCTAAAAATAGTACTGTAGTCATAAATTCATGTGTTCATTTACTCATAGTTTTCCCCCTAAAGTTCTACAACCAAATGGCTACACCTTTGTTTAGCAATATTTTGAAATGTTGAAATGCACATATCCTTTGGTCTAGCAAGTTCCACTTGTAATTTTTTAAAAGACGCCATTTGATAGAGCTTGGGTGGAAGGATTTTTATTGGGGAAAAAGGGAAGGGAAGAGGGGAGACTGACCTCTGGGAACAGGAGCAACAGAGAAGGGGGGGTATAGGGAACAACACAGTAACAGAGACACAGGCAGAGAAGGGGGGTGAGCAGGGCCCCTTTAAAAGGGAATGTAATCAATATGCACAGGTGGTGCTCTTAGTGGAGGTAGCTGAGGGCGTATCCTGTCAGAACCCCAAATGCAGCCCAATATAGATGCCTGAATACTAACACCACTTCTAGAACTCCCTCTTACAGAAAAACTTATCACTGAGCTAAATAATATCTACATGGAATAATGTATAGCATTAACATTTTTGGATAGATGGGGTATTGCTGTATAGCTCTGAATTGTCTGGAACTCACTATGTAGAGCAGGCTGGCCTCAAATTTGTAATGATCCTATTGCCCAGCCTACTAAGTACTGGGATTATAGGTGTGTGCCACCATACAGAGCTAGGATCAATGAAGTTTTAACAATTAGAAACACAAACACCCATTAATAGAAAACCAGTTAAATGAATTATAGTACATAGCATAAACTCTTTAATCCCAACAGTTAAAAAAGAATCATTGTTCTCTATGAACTGATTCCAAGCAATCTCTAATATACATTAACTAGAAGGCAAGCTTTCTTTTGCAACTGGGTATCATATTTTATACTTCAGATAAAAATATTCCCCCACACTCTTGTGTATAAGCAGACACAAAATACATAAAACACATGCATTAAAAACAAACCAAAAAAAACACATACATAAACATTCAGATTAAAGCACTAGACCAGTCAAATTGACAGCCAGCAGGATAGTGGATTAGCAAAGAATGGGGATGAAGGAAGAAACGGAAATTAGTGTTCATCAAGCACATAACTGTAGCTATAAAAATAGGTGTTCAACAATTTGAACACAGTAAGTGGCATGGTTACCATCTTATTTAAAAGTTAATAAGGTAACTTTTATGTATACTTTGACTAAAACAAATATATGCTGGAGATGGTGGTATATGTCTATCAATCCATCAATTTGGAAAGTTTAAGGCAGGAAGATTACAAGTTTAAGGCCAGCCTGGGTAACTTAGTGAGAATTTGTCTCAAAATATACTTAAAATTCATTGGCTTTATTTTATGTATATGAATGCTTTGTCTGCATATTATGTATGTGTTCCACATGCATGTCTGGTACCCACAGAGATCAGAAAAGATTCCCTGGAACTGGAATTATGGATGGTTGTGGATGCTAAAAACTAAACCTAGGTCCTCTGCAGGAGCAACAAGTGCTCTTAACCACTGAGCCATCACTCCAGCCTCTTAAAACAAACTTTTTAAAAAGGGGCCAAAGCCTTAGTTGTCCTAGAGATCTGCTTGTGTCTACCTCCCAAGTGCTGGGACTAAAGGTTTGTGCCACTACACCTGGCTTTTTGAAAAATCCAACACACACTCTTCTAGGCTCTTACCGTTTTATTATAAACCGGCTTTTGTGAGTATCTGCTGTGTTCAACTCTTATAGATGGACTGTAGCTCATATCCATCAAGTCAATGAGAAAATGCCAGTTCCGGACCTTAACATTGCCCCTTTCTCAAAGCAGGTACTCAAAACAAGTTAATGAATGAATAAATGTTGGCTAACAGGTTTGATCGCTCCCCAAATTTCAGGAAAAACAAAACAAAACTTTACAGAGAAAACAGGAAAAACGATTAAGAGAGAATATTTATCTAAAGAAGAGAGCATCTGTTAAATTTGAAAACTGAATCACCAAATGTCGAAGACAAAACCAAGTATTTTATTTTTATTTCATTTGCATTGGTATTTTGCATTCATGTATGTCTCTATAAGGATGTCACATCTTAGAAATACAGAAAGGTGTGAGATACCATGTAGGTGCTGGGAATTGAACCCAGGTCCTCAGGTAGAACAACCAGTGCTCTTAAGTGCTGAGCCATTTCTCCAGCCTCTGAAACCAAGTATTTTTTAGAAATCATCCCACCCCAAAATTAAATTCAAAAATCAGTATTTGGGAAAACACAGGGCAATCTTAAGAGGGAAACGGGTAATAAAATACATATGATATGAAACCAGAAAGGGGGCTTCCGTAGAGAGGACTAACAAAACACAGGAAGGGAATGGGTAAGAATGAGCAACAGAACAGAATAGGAAAATACCATAATGAAACCATCATTTTGTAAACTAATTTTAAAAACTATCTAAGGACTAGAGAGACAAAAAGAGGCATGGCACCAAGACTAATGATCCCTTAGTCTAACATGCATGCACGCACACACGTATATAAATTTAAAAAGAACGGAACAAACATAAACTTATGATGTACATTAAATATGTATATACTGTAAATATAATACATCAATCTTTTCAGAAAGAAAATGAAAGTGAATATTGACTCAGTAGAAAAGGACTTTCTTTTAAAAAAAAATTAATTTTATATGTGTTTTGCCTGCATGTATGTTTATTTCCATGTGCATGCCTGATGCCTGTGGAGGACAGAAGACAGCGTTGGATCCCTTGGAGCAGGAGTTATACCCAGTTGTGAGTTCAGGGAACTGAATCCAGGCCCTTTGCAAAACTAGCAAGTTTTTTTGTTTGTTTGTTTATTTATTTTTGCTTTTCAAGACAGGGTTTCTCTGTGTATCCCTGGCTATCCTGTGACCTGCTCTGTGGATTAAACTCTCAGAGATCTGCCTGCCTTCGCCTCCCAAATGTTGGACTATAAGGCATGTGCCACCACTGCTGGGACATGCAGCAAGTGTCCTTATGTTCTTAAACCATCTCTCTAGCCCCTAGAAAACACTTTCTAAAAGCAAAAGAAATCCTAACATATTTTTTCAGTGAGTACATGTTACACATGTGCGTACTACAGTACATGTATATAGGTCCAAGGACAACTTGTGGGAATCAACAATTTGAAGGGGGTTCTCATCTACTACGTGGCTTCTGGAGATCAAATTCAGGTCATTAGGCTTGGTGGAGGTATCTTTAAGCTACCTGAGAGTTTATATAGTAGAAAGACAAGCACTATCAAAACACATGACAGTGTAGGCAATCTGCACCATGACAAAGAGTTAAAATCCTTAATGTATTAAGTTCTGTTTTTCAAAGACAGGGTTTCTCTGTATTGCTTTGAAGCCTGTGCTAGAATTTACTCTGTAGACCAGGCTGGCCTTGAACTCACAGAGATCCACCTGCCTCTGCCTCCCAAGAGCTGGGATCAAAGGCATGCACCACCAAAGTTCTTACAAAGGTTAGGTATTCAGTTTAGTGGCTCTAGAGAGTTCAAGGCCCTGGTTTCTTATAGACCCACTTAAAAAGAAGTATTCTGGGGATCTGGAGAGATGGCTTAGCAGCTAAGAGCACGTGCTGCTCTTGCAAAGGACCTGTGTTCAGTTTTCAACACTCATGTGAGGCAACTTACAACTGTCCATATCTGTAACTCTAAGAGGATCTATCTCTGGCCTTTGCAGGGACCTGCACTCATACGCATGCACACCCCCTAAAGACACAGCCAGAAAGACACACTCATCTACAGAATTACAGATAATAAAAAATATTCTAATGAAATAATGAATACAGAACATGAACACACCATTCACATAGGCCAGATACAAATGGCCAATGATTACTAGTTTCAACTTCAGGAATAATCAAAATAGAACAGATTTAAAACACAGCTATCTAATTATGCTGCCCCAAGAACTAAGACAGCTACTTGCAAAGGTGATATGCCAATATGTACCAGTACCTCCAAGTCTTGGCAGCCATTCTTCAAAATGACTGGCTCATGTAGAAGTTCTATTTCAAAGTTTTATCATTTTGGTTTTTTTTTTTCAGACAGGGTCTTGCCTTGGCTGGCCTGGAAATTGCTATGTAAACTAGGCTGGCCTCAAACTCACAAAGATCCATCCACCTGCCTCTGCCTCCCAAGTGCTGAGATTAAAGTTGTATACCACCATGCCTGCCATTTCTTTAAAAGGAGAAAAGATGTGATACTGTTTACAAGTAAAGACAAATTCTATCATTTGAACTCAAATGACTGTTTTTCTCATTTGTTAGTAAGTTTTTTTGTAAAAAATTCTCTATCTTTTCTATATTTCTTTGGAGAAACGTGTACTGTCATTCTGTCTTATTCATAAAGGCATTTGTAAACTGAGAAAAATACTATAAAAAACACAAACCACTCCCAGCTCAATATCTACCAGAAGAAACCTATCTTTGCTCATATTACATTTAGTCCACAGAATTCCTGAGGCAAAGCACTAGCCATATAACTCCCATCAGCAATTATGTGGAGCACAAAGAACAGTCAACCAGGTCCTGAGAACCCCCCATCACAGTAAGGAGAATGACAACTAAAGTCATAGGATGACAAGCAGAACCAATCCTGGAACCTGTAGGCAATGCTATGGTCTTCATGGTCTTCATTTCCTTCTATTTTCCTTTACCTAAAACTTAATCCCCCAGATAAATATGCTATGGGGGGTGTTAATATGTATGTACACAATAGCATTATGAGGTATAATGAATATTAGATATACAGAAAATGCTACTTAGGGGTCTCAGCTAGAATCTCAATGCAGCATGTGTAACAGTCAAAATTGTCTTTTGTAAAAAATGAAAAATTCAATTGGAACTATCAGTTTTATCATATAGAAACCCAGGTGACAAAAATATCAAATTCAGAATAACCATTGATTAAAAAAAAAAAAAAAAGCTTGAGAGATTTGGGCCTGATAAAGGATGAGAAATTACAGAACAATCCACTCTTACAAAACTTAAATCAACACAATGGTACCACAGTGCAGCAGATGTGTCACATAAATGTCAGGTCTACAATGACTTGGCTCTCCAGCTTTTCCAAAAGCACTTATTCTACTCTAGACTCCCAAGAACTACACATGTGTCTGAGTGCACTCCATCACAAGAGTACAGCAAACAAGCACCATTAGCCATAGTCCCTACTGTTCGGTGGCACTTTCAGAATGGTGCCTTCTAGGGAACCAAATACCAGTTCCTATATTTGAAAATGCAATACACCACTTTTTGCTAACATTGACCAGTAGTAAGTCATTTAGCTCAAACCAAAGCAAAAGCATCATGCTGAAGACTGCTAGGTAAGAGCAGCAGCATAGGGGAAGAGCTTAGGACAAGCACTCTCCTGCTTCAAGGTGAACTGAAGCTGCAGATCACCAGTTCCAGCTCTAATCTGACACCCACCCCCCAGATCACATTGTGACTACCAAGTTACACTACCCAAACTGAACTGACCTTTCAGGGCTCAGGGAAGTGACTTTTTTTTATTATATGGCACAGTTTGGCCCAGTTATGTTTGTTTTGTTTTTTTTTTTTTTTTTTTTATTTTTTGTTGGTTTTTTTTGTCTTTGGGGTACTTTTATACTGTCCAACAGTAGTATTTTTTTTCCTTTTTTTTTGTTTTGTTTTAAAAACAGATGGCCAAACCAGGACATATACTAAAAAAAAAAAAGGAAGGTTACTTACCTGAGCCCTAACATCCCAGCTACCATGGAATCCTGTTGGAGCTGGTCTACAGAAGCAAGGTGTATTCTGGGGAGTCACATGTCACATCAAAGCAGGAACTGGTGAGTCTGTATTTTTATGGAGCCTAAAACAAAGAAAATCGTAAGTTGAAAGTCCCCATTGAGCTGCACCTTTTTCCCAAGGCTTTTGGGACATTTTGAAGATAAACACAGACAAAGTACTATGTTACTTCCCAGCTCTTCTAGTTAGAAGCAACGAATAAACTGCAAATTACTGCCACAAGACACAGGAATGCTAAAATAAAAACAAGATTTATGCTTGTCAAAATCGACACTATCAGAGGTCTTAACACCTCTGGGGAACACTTTGAAACTACAATGCATTCCAAAAGTGGTGATTTCTGGTATTTCTTCTACCAAGTCATACAGGAAAAGTCAAGGATAGAATGTGTTCAAAAGTGCATGCAACATCAAAACATCACCTCAAAAAGAACACACCAAATCCAGAAGCCAAGTTCCCCTTCTGCTTCCAGCAGTCAAAGCTGCAAGGAACTGCTCTAACATCACACAAAGGGGCTTTCACCTTGAGATAGAAGACAAAAAAGCACCAGGAGAGCCAAAGCCATCATTCAAAATATAGAAGTCCATCTCTAACCAATTAGTGTACGCCTCTAAAAGCAGTAAATCTATAACACATTGAGTTGATGGGTCTTTTGACTTTTTTGTTATTTTTCTTAATTTTTTTTTAGATTTTATTTGTTATTTTATATATATGAGCATTTATCTGAACGCATGTCTGTGCAACACCTGCATGCAGTGCCTGCTGAAGCCAAAAGATGCCATCAGATTTGTGATTGGAGTTATAAACCACTGTGAGCCTCTATGAAGGTAGTAGAAATGAAACTACGTATTCTAGAAGGGGAGCCAGTGTTCTTAACCACTGAACCATCTCTCCAGCCCTTGTTACTTTTTTTCAGTTTGGTTTACTGAGACAGGGTTTCTCTGTGTAGCTTTGGAACCTGTCCTGGAACTAGCTCAGCAGACCAGGCTGGCCTCAAACTTAGAGATCCACCTGCCTCTGCCTCCTGAGTGCTGGGATTAATGGCATGTGCCACCAATGCCTGGCCCTTTGGTACTTTTTAAGGCAGTTCTGTTATATAGTTCAGACATCCTCAAACTGAGATCTTCCTACTTCAGCTTCTCTTGTTTTTGAACACATATTCAAAGAAGGATGTTGCCATCAAGATAACCATTGTTCCTTGTTCAAAACCTAAATTGTTCCATATCATCTAATTTCAGATACCTGGCTCTCCCAGCAACAATACTTTTTATTTTTAGATTAAAAGAAAAGCTTACACTATACAGCTTAAGACTATTATAGTCACTCGTGGGGTCAAATCCAGATGAAGGGCAAATCCAGATGAAGGGCAACAGCAACCAAGTCTTTGGCAGCTGACTGCCAGTTCCCTAGATGATGCCTACAGTTATCTTTTAAGACTCAATAAAACCTCTTAATTCCCATAATTTTCTTAAGTCATAGAATTAAATCATAGAACACTTTAAAATCCCAAAGTTAGTATTTTTGGACACCTGCCTAATAAAAATCAAACCAATACCTTGTTTAGGAGAGCCTGCAAAGCCACAAGTTCTCAAGACCACAGTTTTACCTATGAGCAATTTTATTGTTTTATTTTTTGTAGTACTGGAACTGAAATCCACGCCCTGCATGTGCAATAGCAAACACTCTACTACTGACTAAGTTTTATTCTAAGCTCTTTAAAAGTTTGAGATCATTAATTAACTCAAGATTTCACAGGGGGAAAAGCTAAAAATGAGTACAGTTAGGTGAAAATCAAACAAAAACACTCATGCTTTAATACCTCCAGTTTTTAGGAAAGGGAGATAAGCATAGTTTTAGTAAGGCTTGGCCAACAACAAGAGTTCAGACATCCACAGTACTAGCAAAGAGCTACGCTAGGTGAGCAGACATCCACATGCTAGCAGAGTCCCTAGAAGAAGGTAAAAAGGCAACATTTACTCTGGTCACACTGCCCCCTTTAACATGGGAATAGGCATATCTGCCTTCTTTCAGAGTCTTGCTACCACTTAGTCATCTCATACACTATATCTACCATGAAAGTGGTTTAATAAACTATTTAAGCCATCATACACAAATCAAACTTTCAACAGAATATGTTCCTTGGAAGAGAAAAGCAGAAAATCGTAGAAAACAGAAGAGCGCACACACCTTCTGTATAAGCAAGCCTTGGATGGAGGGAACTACTGGCATTGGTCCTCCCTGAAATGAGTAGGTACAGTGCTCTGATTGGACAATAGCAAAGTGACTATAAAAGGCTGTAATGGGCACTGAGGACTATGTCTTTCCCTTGGAAGAACACTAGTGTTCTTTACTCAAAAAGAGATTGTTTATCTCAGCCATGTGGCCTGGTCTGCACAGATGTTACCAGAGCAGATGATGAAAATGAGGTATTTTGCCATATTCCCAACTCTCCAGTCTAGACTGTGCTTAAAATGTTGGTAAGTACAAATGTCATTGTCCACGATTCTCTGTTTACCAGAGGTAACTCAGACAGCCTGGTGATAAAATGCTGTTAACCAATTAAAAGATTATCACTGACAGTCACCTTTAGGAATGATAAAAGGTACCAGGATACATAGTTTACCATGCAAACAAGCTAACAAGTTTACCACTGCTGTTCTTTATTCTAGGTTAAAGAAACAAACTTCTCAGGAGTGCTTGGGTGGACTTGGGGCACTGGCACATGGGACTGTAGTCGATTTTTCTTTCAAACTCCATAGCTTTGCCTCCCTGCCCCCAGTAGATTAGGCCTCATAGAAGCAGATCAGGCAGAGGGTACAACTCTATCTGGAAAATATAAACAGATTGCAAAAATGGATCATAACCTCCCAAAATCTTTGTAGTCTATGCAGTGACCCAGATGTACCTCAATATTCAAACAGCATGAAAGAAAGAGTAGAAAGATAGGGATATAGTTCAGTTGAGGGTTGATTGCCTAGCATGCACAAGGTCCTGGGTTTGACCACAATTACAACAATAACAACAACAAAAAAGAAATTTTAAAAAATTCTCAGAGTACAACTGATACTACATAATGCTTTCTTCCTAAGTGAAACAAATATCTGCTACTGGAATTTTAAAGTATTCATGGAAAGGAAATAAAAATATGCAATAGATCAATATTAGCAAGAAAGCCATAGTTTCTTCAAACTCTCAAGGCGTATTAACTCAATTCTCAGGACACACTAAGTTCAGATGTCACCAGCCACTTTGAAAAAAAAAATCTGTATTCTAGAAGTTACACTGTTTATAGAGAGCTAGGAGTACAACAAATAGCTAACTGGAAAGGCACCTGAAGGAAGCAAGCATGTTGCTGAATATAAAAATAAACTAAAGAGTCCAACTCAGCTCAGGCTCAAATGCACAAACCTTGGAATCTTTGACAAGCAAGGCTTCCGTGTGTTTGTGAAAGTGAATGCACTCTGTTGATTAGCCACTTGGCTGCCCTGACATGAATGGGTCATATGCACCAACTCATTTTATATCATTTGTACTTCTAAACGGTTTGGATTCTTTAAGATTCTGACACACCCAAGTAAAAAAATAAAAGCAAGTGTTTCCTAGGCTTTCTGAATAAGATTTGAAGTTAAAACCAACAAACAAAAAAAACCCAAAAGCCCATAAATAAGTGTATTTTTCCAGATTCTTGGTGGAAATTCCCCAAAGACCTAAACAATCCAGACTTTATCTTTTTATAGAGATCCGGCATATTTCAAAGGACCCAAAAGGTCAGCTTAATCATGGTATTAATTGAAACTGCTGAGACTCACATGACAATTCCAACTACGAACCCAAAAATTAACCTCTACAGTAATAATTACCTATTAGTACAATTTTACTACCAAGGTCCACATGGGCTTCATTTATATAGTATAATAAAATTCCTAGCACTTGTAAAAGTCTTACAATATCTCAGCCAACTAGCACTATAAATTAGTCCCTTATGTTTCACGATCAACATCAATGACCCTGTATTTGATTTTATTGTCTCACTGTTTAGGGTAGTGATTCCAAACACTGAAGACAACACGCAAATGGCTCAACAGAGCCCTTTTGTGTTCCTGGAAAAATAACCAGAAGCACCTATCTGCCTGACCATGAGTCAGGAATATCAATTTTGTGGTGGAGCTCATTTTTGCTGTAATCAACTCATACCTGAACACACAAGGAACTAGAACAGTTACTCCCTAGCAAGATTTGCCCTTCAGGGGTCCATACTTAGAAATGTCATATAGGATCTTTCTTGTGAAAGCAATCTTTTTAGACTCCATAATGGCTTTAAATCTTCAGTGCAAAATCATCAGAAACATTGCCACATAAAAGTCACCTGTGTTGTATTTTACATGATTTCGCCACAACCGAACTAGAAAGAGAATGAACTTTCAGATATATCGACAGGAGTCACAGCGATGCGATGAACTTGCCCCATTTGGTACTGGCGATCCTGAGCGCTCCAGGACGAAGAAAGCCCGTTACATACAATGTCCCATTCCACTTATGTAACTGGATGATCGCTGTCGAAGGAGGGGTGGGGGTGGGGTGGGAAGACGCTCTTATTCCGAAGCCACAGCATAACACCCCCAAAGAACCAGAGCACCCTAAGGGCATGGTCTCACGGAAGAGCTTCAGGTGCTGAGGAACGCACAGTCCCCTGCCCACGGTTCCTGATGAGAACTATAACCATCTTTTATGATGAGTTGTGGGACCAAGAACATAATGTCTAGTCCTTTATGTGGGTGGACAATAACCCCCACCTACTTGTTCTTGCCAAATGGGGAATGGAGCTGGAAGACCGACTCGCTTGCAGTGGGGGCAAAAAGTCATGGAATGGGTGAGGAAGAGGGGGAAGCAAAGCCCGGAGATGGGGGTAAGCGCTAAGGAGCCCTTGTGGCGCACTCTCCCAACGGGAGGTGGACTGCGCACGCGCGCCAGTATGTGTGTGCTTGGGGGGGGGAGCGAGTAACGGGAGAGGGGGCGCGCAAGGGAGAGAGGACAGCGCGATCCAGGGAGAGGCTGGGACCGCGGGCGCGCGACGTTGCCACGGCCCAAAGCCCCAAGAAGGGCAGGAGCGCGCGCAGCTCCAACTAGTGAAGCCCGGACGACAAGGATGCCCGCACGGCCAAGGCCCAGGATGCACACAGAAGGGGCGGGCAGCGGGAGGGCGTCATTCGAAGGTGGTTCCAGGGAAATCGCGCTGAGGAAGGTCGCTCGAACTGCGGGTGACGAGTGGAGGAGAAAGCCACTACCAGCGGCAGAGGGGGGAGGGTAGAGAGGAGGGACGCCATCTGCCAGCCTTGTCGCCCGACCCCGCGGGCCCCTCCCGCGCCACGTCCCGCCCCTACCCTCCGCCCCCGGCAAGGGTCCCCGCCCGCGGCCTTGGCGGTCCCACTCACAGTCTCTCCTCCTCGCCTCCTCCTCCTCCGCTCGGCGCAGCGGTGGCGGCGGCGGCAGCGGCGGCGGCCATTTTCCGAACGGCTTTTACCACAGCCCTCTCTCCAAGAGGAGGGAACGCGCGCGCAACCGATGCCGGGACCACGCACGGTCGACGTCGTGTCCTGCCCTCCCGGCCAGCCAGCGCGCTGCTGCACCTGCGCGCCCGCGCCCCTCCTCCGGTGCTTCGTCAAGCCTACCTTCCATTGGCTGTGGCTCCCACGCTGTGGCGGAGCCTTACCAATGACGCCTCCAATTGGCAGGAGTTCCTGTCTCTTTAGGCCAGGAAAAAGGGGGCAGATCCCATTCAGCTGCGGATTGGTGGCGGTGAGCTGTCATTTGGGGAAAAGAGGCGGCTGGTGTACAGTGGGGATGGTTTTGTGGGCGGCATTTGAATGGTAAGGATTAATGGGGCCCTTGTGGATGCAAGGGCTTAAGAAAGCCTATGCTCTTGGCGCCTATTAGCGCCGCCCTGCCTAGCAGTTGACTCTCTATCCACAACCGCATCTGGTTCGCTGCAATACACTTTTGACTGCGCCAACACTTTCTTAGTATCATCATTTTCAGTAGAAGCATCAAACTTGCCTGCTGAGAAGCCTCACTTTGTTCCAAGCAAAGGGGTTTGTTTTAAAGGGCCGACGCTTAGTATTATTCCACTTCATTTCCAGGTGTCACACTCGTAGGGCGTGCTGTAAGTTCAACATATCAAACCCTGGGTTTTGCAAACTTCTATGGTGGGAAATGGGAAGATGGCAAGTGCCAAGCCCATATGACATCTGTCATTGTTGGATCAGGTACTTTCGTGGAAGTATTATGAAAAGTAGTGGGCCCAAAGGAAGCACCGCTGCTTTCAACACATAATTTGGGACCTGGGACCCAGCAATCTCAATTTAAGAGTATGAGGGAAGGTTTAGGTAATAAGATATCAGGCAGGAGTGTCAAAGCAACCTTACCTTAATATGTCATTATCCAATGCTCCTTGTGCTAGACTTATGCTCAACAAGATTCAAATTTGGCTCCCATCTCCACTAATTTATTTCCTAGGCACTGTTTTAGTACTGAACAAGGAAACAAGCTAGAATCCTGGTAAGAAGAGTCATAGTAAACATACAAGTAAGTAGAACTTAGATTTTTACATAGAAATAAAGACATTCAAATAGATAAGCTAAGGGTGAAAGGAGTGCTATTTACATATTCTCTAGTAGTCTCCTTTGATAGCTCAACTGGTAGAGCCAAGGACTGTAGATAACCTCTGGTTTTCTGCCTCATGTTATCCCCCAATATGGGTAACTGGGGAAAACATTCTAGGCAAGTTAAAGACCCTAACGACGGACTTTGTCTGATTTACCAAGGAGGCTAGTGGGACTAGAGAGAGGTAAGAGAGGTAGCCCGGGCCATCAAAAGGACTGGGAGATTATTTTGAGATGAGAAGCCCTTGTTAGATATTTGAATCAGTAGCTGACATCATGAAATCTATGTTGCTAGTAGAGAATGGAAAACTTGCTGTGTTAGACACTAGTACTAAGACCAAGAGGCCAGTCCAGAGGCTCTGGCAGCAGTTGAGATGATGGTGGCTTGAATTAGGGCAGTATCAGTTGAATTATAACTTGTGGTATTAAAGATGCAAGTTCAAAATTAAGCCAAAAGTACTGGATGTCAGATAGAAAGAAAGAAAAAAACAAGGGTGATAGCTGAGTTTGGGGCAGGATCACCCAGGTGAATGATTTTTGTTTGTATGTTTGTTTGTTGTTTTTATTGTTATTGTTGTTTTACTACAATGGGAAAAACTAGAGGATTGTCAGCTGAGTTACAAGCATTTGATAAAATTCAACACCTACTTATGATTTTAAAACACCATAAAGAAATATAACTAGAGCTTGGGAAGTCAAGGTTAGAGAGGACTGGGAGACAGACACTTTGCTGTGTTCAAATCGAAGTCAAGAGTGCAAAAATTAAGAACAATAAAACCTTGAACTTGGAGAATCAGAACCATATTCCATGGGAGTATCATCATTATCACCACCAGCAGCAACAGCAGCAGCCCACCAATACCTGCAAATGGACAGCAGACTAGGCAGAATGAAGGCTTAACTATTGACCTAAAGAATTTTAGGAAACCAGGAGAGACCTTCACCCTGTATAGTCGTCTTTTTTGTGGGCAATCTTCCTCTGATGTCACTGAGGAGGAAATGAGAAAACTTTCTGAGAACTATGAGAAAGCAGGCAAAGTTTTTTTCTTAAGGATAAAGGCTTTGCTTGGAAATATGACCCCTTAGAAGAAATTGTCACAGTGTAGCTGGACAATATGCCACTGTGCATGAGCTTTGTCTGTCTTAGTGCATCCCTTACAGTCCTCAACCTTCCTCAGTACATATCCAATGAATTACTGAAAGAAGTCTTTTCTGTATTTGGCCAGGTAGAGAGGGCTGTGGTCATTGTGGTTGATTGTGGAAGGCCCACAGGAAAAAGCACTGTTGAGTTCTTAGGAAAACTAGCTGCTCAGAAACCCCTGCACAGATTCAGTGAAGGCTCATTACTTTTTTTCTTTTTCTCTAACTTTTTCCCCTATTCTTTATTTTTACATTCCAATCTTAGTCTCCCCTCCCTCCTCTCCTCACACTCCCCCCCAGTCACCCCTCTTCCCATCTGTTCCTAGGAGAGGGTAAGGCCACCCTTAGGAAGTCTACTAAGTCTGTCCCATGATCTCCTTGAGGCAAGACCAAGGCATCTCTCCATTCCCACACCCCTGTGTCTAGGTTGGGCAAGGTATCTCTTAGGCTCATTCTTGCTAACCATGTTTCCTCAGCCTGTGACTGTGGAACCTGTGGACCAGTTGGTTAGATGATGAAGAGCGACTTACAGAGAAGCTGGTTATAAAACAAGCAAGCAAACAAACAAATAAACAGAAAACCCAACAAAAAAATTCCCCCAGCAATTTCATAAAGACGAGAACAGCCACCCAGATTTGCACAGTGTCACCCCCTGGAAGACACATGCATTGAGATGGAGAAGCAACAGCAGGATTAAATGCACCCAGACATCAGGGAGTCTCCTGAGAAGTTACAGATAGAGATGGAGGCAGCAGGCCACGAACACCAGGTTATACTAATAAGACAGGATTTGATGAGGTGTCAAAAAGAGCTTCAGGGAATGGAGGACCTATATAACCAAGAGGTTCAAAAACAAGAAGTTAGAGCTCAGGCAGGAACTTGAGTGCAGGCACCTTGAGGAAGAAAAGTGGTGGCAACAAGAAGAAATCATGCAGTGACAAAAGGAAGGGTTCAAGGGAATCTTCCCTAATGTGAGAGAATAAAAGATACAGATGGGCCAAATAGCTATGGGATGTGTTATGGCCATAAACAATAGAGGCACCATGCCCCCTGCTCCTGTGCCAAGTGGTACCCCAACTCCTACAGGACTTGACACTATGATGCCAGATGGAGTCCTGGGATTGGCTCCACCAACAGCTGAACATTGGCCAAGCTGCTACAAATTGAAGGAATTGGTGGAATTTGTACTGCCTTCAAACTGTGAAGTTCATGGAGATGAATTTGTTACAAATAAAGACTGTTTGATACTAAATAAAGTTGCCGTGTCTAGTTTCGCACAACCCTTAAAAGAAGGGCCCTTTTCGGACTAGCCAGAATTCTATCCTGGAAAAGTGTTAGGAATTCTTCCCAAATAGTAAGTCTTCCCTGCCTGTGCTACTTTAGGGAGTATGCTTAGAGTCAAAGGGCAAGGGACGGGTAGCATTTAACAAATCACAGTCTGTGGTACATTGTTTTATCAGATCTGTCTGGTGCATTCTGAAGTAAGTTGATTCTTGAGGTCTTGGAGAACCATAGCAAAGTGGACTCAGTTAAAGCTCCATTAATTTTTTAAACTTAATTTCTTTATTAAATCTTTGGGAATTTCACATCATGTACCCCAATTCCACTTATCTCCCAGGCCCCCATATTCTCCCCTCACCCCTGCAGAACCCTCAAAAATAAATTTAAAAAATCAAAACAAAACAAAATAAAGTAAGCAAGCAAACAAACAAACAAAAACAAGAATAAGAAAAAACCTCTTGACTTCTCCATCATTCCTGACTCTTCCACACCTCCTCGTTCACCCTAGTGGCACTAAGAGCCTTGTGTGTCATTCAGTACATCCTTTTATCCTACCACCTTTATTAGCAAATATTCATTGCAATGAGTCATTGGTCTGATTCAAGGCCTTTGGTTTCTGGTACTCCATCAACTCACTGGATTATCAACAAAACTCCTTTGTGATATTCCATGGCCACTTGAAGACTTGGAGATCTTGCAGGTATTGTTCCTGTTCTGCAGGACCAGTACCTTCACTCACTCCAACAGGTCCTAGATGGAGTAGATGTTAGGGTGGGCCAAATCAAGGCCCAGCTGTGGGCCTGGGAGCTCAATTAATCTTGATCATTCCTGTTTTCTTTCTTTCCTTCTTTGTCCATCATGTTTTAATTACTTTAATTAATTAACTAAATTATCTTTATTTCCCTCAACCCCAGAGACCCTGCCATATGTACCAATAAACCTAAACATCCTCTAGTGACCTAGCCCAATTCTTTCATTTACTTGCAGGTGAGAATTCACACAAATGTCTACAGAGGTTGCAGCACACATACAGTTCTGTTGTATCTCATACATAACCATCCATGTCCTAAGGAAGAAATTTTCTCTTAAATGTTTAATTATTTATTTATTTTACATCCAGACTACAGTTTTCTTCTTCCTCTCCTCCCATTCCCTTTTGCCAACACCCACCCCCCCTCTACTCTACTCCTGTATCTATTCAGAAAGGGGCAGGCCTTTCATAGGTATCAACAAAGCATGGCATATCAAGTTGCAGTAAAGACTAAGCACCTCCCCTTGTATTAAGGCTGGGCAAGGCAACGCAGTTTGAGGAGTAGGGTCCCAAAAGCCAGCCAAAGCATTAGGGACAGTCCCTGTTTCTAATGTTAAGAGTCCCACAAATAGATCTAGCCATACAACTGTCACATATATGTAGAAGGCCTATGTCAGAGGTTGTTGGTTCAGGCTATGTGAGCTCCTATGAGCGCAGGTTAGTTGTTTCTGTAGATTTTCTTGTGATAACCTTGACCCTTCTGGCTTGAACAATTCCTCCCTGTTTTCAGCAGGATTCTCTGAGCTCAGCCTAATGTTTGGTTGAGGATCTCTGCATCTGTTTTTATCAGTTACTGGATGAAGGCTCTCTGATGACAATTGGGGTAGTCACCAATCTATGAGTATAGCAGAATATGGTTAGGCATCATTACATTGACAATTTTTTTCTCCAATCATATTTGGTTCTGTGCCAGGTCTCTAGGCCATCCAGCCTCTGGGTCCTAGCCCTCCAGGTAATGTCAGGGGTGGGCTCACTTTCTTGGCATCAGTCTCAGGCTGGACCGGCCATTGGTTGGCCACTCCCATAATCTCTGCTCCACCCTTAACCCAACACATCCCATAGGCAGGACAGACTGTAGGTCAAAGGTTGTGTGGCTGGTTGGTGTCTCAATCCGTCCACTAGAAGGCTTGCCTGGTCACAGGAGCTGGCCAGTTCAGGCTATGTATCAACTATTGATAGGACTCTTAGCTGGACTCATCCTTGTAGATTCCTTGAAGTTTCCCTTGAACCAGGTTTCTACCTCACCCTGAAAAGCGTCCCTTTTCTAGTCATCTCTTTTAGTACTCTCCCCCACCCCCAACCCAATCTCTCATGTTCCCATTTCTACCCACCCCAGTCCACTCAGTAGATCTCTTCTACTTCCCCTTCCCAGGGAGATCCATGTGCCACACCCCTGGGCCTTCCTTGTCACCTAGCCTCTCAGGGTTTGTGCATTGTAATTATCGTTTATTTTGCAGCTAACATCTACTTATGAGTGAGAATATGCCAAGTTTGTCTTTCTGGGTCTGAGGTACATTACTCAGGATGATTTTTTTTCTAGTTCCATTCATTTGCCTTCAAATTTTATAATGTCATTGTTTTTAACAGCTAGGCAATCCTCCATTGTGTAAATGTACCATATTTTCTTTATCCATTCTTTGGTTGAGAAGCATCTAAATTGTTTCCAGGTCCTGGCTATTATGAATAAAGCCGCTGTGAACATAGTTGAGCAAGTGTCTTTGTCATATGATTGAACATCCTTTGAGTATATTCTCAAGAGTGATATAGCTGGATCTTGAGGTACAATGATTCCCAATTTTCTGATAAACCACCATGTAGCTGGAGTTTTTGTTCTACCTGAACCTACAGCCACTTTACCCAAAATAAACACCCAGAGACTTATATTATTAAACTGTTTGACTGATGGCTTATGCTTCTTGTTGGCTAGTTCTCTCTTAATCACTAACCCATAACTATTAATCTATGTATTTCTATATGGCCTTATCTTACCAGAGAACAAATGCTCCAGCATGTTATTCCTTCAGCTGATACATAGTGTCTCTCCCTGGCATTTTTCTCTCTGTGTCCTCTCCCCACCATTTTCCTCATCTCTTAGGTACCCCACCTATACTTCCTGCTTGTCTACTGGCCAATCGGTGTTTTATTCATCAACCAATAAATGCAACATATATACAGAAGAACATGCCCCATCACCACCATATTGATTTCCAAAGTGGTTGTACAAGTTTGCACTCTTACCAGCAATGGGAGCGGGTTTCCTCTTCCTTTCCAGCAGAACCTGTCATTTGTGTCTTAGCCATTCTGACAGGTGTAAGATGGAATCTCAGAGTCATTTTGATTTCCATGATGTCTAAGGATGCTGAACATTTCTTTAAGTGCTTTTTGTCCATTTGAGATTCTTCTGTTGAGAATTCTCTGTTTAGACCTATACCCCATTTTTAAATTGGATTATTTAGGTTTTTTGATGTCTAATTTCTTGAGATTTTTTATATACTTTTGAAATCAGCTTTCTGTCAGATATGGGGTTGGTGAAGATCTTTTCCCATTGTGTAGGGGTCTGTTTTGTCCTATTGACATTATTATTTGCTATACAGAAGCTTTTCAGTTTTATGAGGTCCCATTTATTAATTGTTGATCTTACTGTCTGTGCTATTCAGGAAGTTGTCTCTTGTACCAATGCATTCAAGGCTACTTCCCACTTTCTCATCTATCAGGTTCAGTGTAACTGGATTTATGTTAAGTTCTTTGATCAACTTGAACTTGAACTTGAGTTTTGTGCAGGGTGATAAATATGGAACAATTTGCCTTCTTCTATGTGCTGACATCCAGTTAGACCAGCACCATTTGTTGAGGATGCTTTCTTTTTTCCATTGTAAAAACTTGGCCTCCTTGTCAAAAATCAGTTCACAGGTGTAGCACAAATTCTAATTGGTATTGATAATAAAAACTCAGAGTTATGTATCAGCAGGTGAAAGGTGAAAGATCAGAGAAGCAAATCGGCCAGCATTGGTAGAGGTCCTTACCAATGCTCAGACCAGAGGGGTGAGCCTGTCCTCAGACTGCCTCCTCAGACTGACTGTTCCTCAGACTGCTCCCTTAAACTGCCTGTTACAGACTGCTGCTTCAAACTGCCTAGACTACATTTGTCACTGATTTCTCAGACTGCCCTGAGCTCCTGTCTCCTCTCGCCTTATATTCCTCTCTCTACCCAGCTATATCTGATCTTGATTTAATTTTGTTATGTGGTATCTGTTAAGAAATCAGTCCATTCTTTAAGACTTTTCAATATTTTTTTGAGTACAGATTTTTGAAGTATGATCTGATGATTTTCTGGATTTCCTCAGTGTCTGTTGTTATGTTCCCCCTTTTTCTGCTTTTGTTAATTTGGATATTCTCTCTGTCTTTTGGTTAGTTTGGATAAGGGTTTGTCTATCTTGATGATTGTCTCAAAGAATCAACTCTTTGTTTTATTGATTCTTTGTATTGTTCTTTTTGTTTCTACTTTATTGATTTTAGCCCTCAGTTTGATTATTTCATGTTGTCTATTCCTCTTTTGTGTGCTTGCTTTTTTGTTTGTTTGTTCAAGTGTTTTCAGATGTGCTGTTGAGTTGCTAGTATGATATCACTGCAATTTCTTTATGAAGGCACTTAGTGCTATGAACTTTCCTACTAGCACTGTTTTCATTGTATCCTATAAGTTTGAGTATGTTGTGCATTCATTTTCATTGAATTCTAGGAAGTCTTAAGCTTCTTTATATCTTCCTTGACTCAGTGGTAATTCAGTTAAGAGTTTCCATGAGTTTGTAAGCTTTCTGTATTTTATGCTAGTGTTGAATTCCAGCTTTAATCCATGGTAATCTGATAAGATACAGGGGGTGTCTTAACCCACTGTAGGTTTCTATTGCTGTGAAGAGACACCATAAGTATGACAACTCTTATAAAGAAAATATTTAATTGAGAGTGGCTGGCTTACAGTTTCAGAGCTTCAATCCATCATGGTAATGACAAGGAGCATGGCAGAGTGGAGGCAGATGTGGTGCTGGAGTTGAGAGTGTTACAACTTGCAGGCAGGCAACAGAGAATCTATTCACTATCACACTGAGTGAAGCTTGAGAAAAAGACCTCAAAGCCCCTCAACACAGTGACATACTTCCTCCAACAAGGCCATACCTCCAAATAGTGACATCCCCTTTGGGGGCCATTTTCTTTCAAACCATCACAGGGGTTTATTCTGATTTTCTTGTATCTGTTGAGACTTGCCTTGTCACCAGTTTTGGAGAAAGTTCCATGAGCTACTTCGAAGGTATATTCTTTTGTGTTTGGATGAAATGTTCTGTAGATATCTGTTAGGTCCACTTGAGTCATTTATTTCTGTTTACTTTCAGTCTGGATGACCTGTCCATTGGTGGGAGTGGGGTGCTGAAGTCTCCTACTGTTAATGTGTGGGGTTTGATGTGTGATTTAAGCTATAGTAATTCCTCTTTTATTTGCAGCATAGACATTCAGAAATCATCTTGGTGGATTTTTCCTTTGATTAGTATGAGATATTCCCATCTCTTTTGATTAGTTTTGGTTTGAAGTCTAGTTTGTTAGATATTAGGATAGCTATAACAGCTTGCTTCTTAGGTCCATTTAATTGAAAACAAGCTTGTTTTACATGTCAATGCAATTCCTCACCCTCCACTCTTCTCCTAACCCCCTCCCAACCCCCATCCTATCCCCTTTCTGCTACCCAGGGAGGGTGAGGCCTTCTTCAAAGTCTGTCATATCATTTGGAGCAGGGCCTAGGCCTTCCCCCATGTGTCTAGGCTGAGAGAGTATCCCTCCATAGGGAATGGGCTCCCAAAGTCCACTCGTATATAAGGATAAATCCTGATCCACTACCAGAGGCCCCATAGATTGTGCAGTCCTCCTAACTAACACATTCAGGGAGTCTGGGTCGGTCCTATGCTGGGTTCCCAGCTATCAGACTGGGGACTGGCATGTCCTTCCTTAGGTTTGGAAATTTTTCTTCTATGATTTTGTTGAATATATTCTCTGGGCCTTTGAGCTGGGATTCTTCTCTGTCTGTTCCTATTATTCTTAGGTTTGGTCTTTTCATAGTGTTTTGTGTTAGGAATTCTTTAGATTTGACATTTTCTTTGACCAATGTATCTATTTCCTCTACTATATCTTCAATATCTGAGATTCTCTCTTCTGTCTCTTATATTCTGTTGGTTATGCTTGCATCTGTAGTTCCTGTTCACTTACCCAGATTTTCCATTTCCAGATTTTCCTCAGTTTGTGTTTTCTTTGTTGCTTCTATTTCCATTTTCATGTCTTAAGCCATGTCATTCACCTGTTTGTTTATTCTTGGATTTCTTGGCATTTTTAAAGGAACTTATTGATTTCCTCCAATTTTATGTTTGTCTTTTCCTCACTTTCTTTAAGGGATTTCCCCCATTTCATCTTTAGGAACCTCTATTGTCTTCATAAAGTTATTTTTAATGTCATTTTTTGTGTGCTTCAGCTGCATTGGAATGTTCAGGTCTTGCTGTCATAGATAGCTGGGCTCTGGCAGAACTATATACTTCCCTTTCTGTTATTGTGTTCTTCTGTGTTCTTCTTATACTGGCGTTTTGGTATCTGGATTTGGGATGGCTATGGGGTAGGTGTTGATTCCTGTGTTTGTCTTTGTTGGAGGTGTGTGTTTGTTCCTTGGTTTCTATTTCCTCTCTGGTCTCCTGGCCTAATTGGCCAAGGGTTCTGGTGACCAGTGAGTCTTTAGGTCCAGTTGGGTATATCCACTGGGGTTTGGGGGGCCTTGGGTCCCTAGATCCAGCCTGGATTCTGGTAAAGTCCAAGTTTTCTTTTGAAGGTATAGATCACAATATGCAGCCCAGGGGAGGGGGTTCAGTCTGGGGTTGTTGGGCTGGCTTTAATGGGTATTAGCAGGCAGTTGTCAGTGTCTTTCCTAGAGTCCTTAGGACCAGCCTGGCCTCTGGTAAAGCTGCTGGGGCTATGGGCAAGGGGAAAGACCATGAGATGTGCCATGGAGATCAAGGTCTGAGGCATGTGGCAGCTCAGCTGGGAGGCAGGTTACTCACCTGTTTTTCTTCCAACTGGTGTGGACTGTGCCTTGGCCTGTAGAATCTGCCAGAATTATGGGGAAGAAATGTCAGCAAAGAAGGGGTTGGGTGGTTGAATGAATCTTGGGGCACAGAATCCAGGAGTTGAGGGCAGTCTAGCTAGCAGGTGGGTCACTGGTGAGGATTACACCAGACCAATTCCACCCAAAGGTGGAGGGTAGAGCCCAGAAGTGGTACTGGTGCAGAGATGGGAATGGGACCAAAGGATGTGTCCCAGGGATCAGGGTGAGGCAGTTCATCTGGGACCTGTTCTTCAGATTGGTGTGGACTATAACTAGGCTTATGGAGTCTTCCAGAATAATTGGAGGTTTTCATTTTAGTATAGGTCTTTAAAATTCTTGAACAGCGTGGTGGTGGAGCACTCCTTTAATCCCAGTGCTAAGGAGGCAGAGACAGGTGGATCTCTGTGAGTTTGAGACCAATTTGGTCTTCAAGAGCGAGTTCCAGGACAGGCTCCAAAGCTACACAGGGAAACCTTGTCTTGAAAAACAAACAAATAACAAAAGTTTAAAAAAATCTTGGGTTAATGTTGTAGGATATTTGATCATACTGTAAAACCTGAGTTTGCATTTGCACTGATTAAATAAAATTAACCTTGGGTCAGGAGGCTAAGTTAGCAACTAGTTCACAGAGAGGAATCATTGAGCATTAGAGGGCATCTGGAAGAGATAGAGAAACATAGGAAGTAGCAGGGAGGGGTTTGGAGTGGCTGTTTCAGCTTTTCCTGGTTTGGTGGAGTGGAAGGATGGGCTTTTTGAGAGACACCGGCAAGGAGAGAAGAGAAGGTTAACTAGTTTTGACCCTGCCACTCTGAGCTAGCAGAATTTTATCCTAGTCTTTGAATCTTTAGTCTTATTTATAAATAGACTAGATTTAGTTAAAGCTATGTTTAGCAGCCACAAAAGAACTGGTGCCTGTGGGAATAGAATTCCCACCAGGCTGCAGCCTAAGCAGCCAGGCCACTGCCATAGAAGCAGGCTGGTAACTTTGAAGTTGCAATTGTTGGCTGAAATAGCAGTAGTTCAAGGCACAGCCATTGTTCCAAAGTCAAAACAACATGTGTACTTGCCTCCAACTTTTTATTGGGTAAGGACTACCCAAGAATGAATGATCTTTTGTGTCTATAATATTGCTGTTCACAGCTTTTCTTGATAGGCCTAGTACAATCTTGGGAACAGGGTTGCTGTGTGTTGAAGGTGTGACAGTAGCACTTAGCCTTGCCTATCTTAGGTAGTTACACTGTGCATTTTTTTTTGTTAATGTACTATTTTTGCTTTGTTTCTGATACCTCCAATTTGAAATTTTTCTGAGAAATGGAGCAGTAATGTGCATCACCTTATTAAAATACATTAATTTCATCAATGGCCCTTCACTGTGAGAAGAAACAGCCATTAACCTAAGTTTAGTATTAGGGTGTAGCCAGTAATAAAATGTTGCCAAATGTAATAGGAGTATTAAAGTCTAGAAATACACTTATTAAGAATTATAAATAACTGGACCTCTGACACAGTTCAGTAGGTAAAAGCATTTGTTCCAAAGCCTAACAACCTAACTGATGCCTAAGATTGTTGACTGTGTTTCTGTTCCACCTGGTCCCACAGCCCTTCAGTCCCAAATAAAACACAGACTCTGATATTAATTATAAAGTATTTAGCTAATGGCTCAGGCTTTTTATTGGCTAGCTCTCTATTAACATTTTCTATTAATCTATGTATTTCCATGTGGTCTTATCTTTACTGGAGAATCTTGCTCCCTCAGTAACTACATGGTGTCCCTTGATGGCTCCTCTCTTCTTCCTTTCCCCAGCCTTCTCATGGTCTGATCCTCCCTGCCTGGCTTCTGACCAGTGTTTTATTCATCAACCAATAAGAGAAATATACATACAGAAGAACATCCCCATCATAGGAACCACATCACAGATAAAAAGAACTGACTCTCAAAAGTTGTCCTCTGATTTCCACACTCACACTATGGCATCTGAATGCTCATATACATACACACACAATAATGAATGTGCATAATAAAAATATTTAAAGAAATGTAAAAGCCTATATTAAATTTTACTGAAATAGTTAAAAGATGTGAAAAAAGTCAAATACCATATTCCTTGAATGGAAGTGTCAACATAAAAATGTCAGTCTTCATAATCTAAGATCTTGGAGTCTTACATGGTGATTCATCCCTTTAAACCCAGCATTGGAAGGTAGAGGCAGGCAGATCTCTGAGTTCTAGGACAGCCAGGGCTACATAGAGAAATCCTGTCTTGAAAAACCAATCAAACAAACAAATAAAATAAACCTAAGAGATTTTATGGACTGTAACAAGATAATCCTGCACTGAGAAGACTAATATGAAATTCTGTGAAGAGGATCTTTTTGTTTTGTTGAATTAGCCTTCAACACAAAGAGATTCACCTGCCTTTGCTTCCTGGATGCCTGGTAAACAGAATCTCAAGTTCCTTAAATTAGATTTTTAAAAAAGACTTGAACGACATAGTTCATGTTTTCACTAAAATTAGAAAAAACACACTGTACCAAAAGTATTTTACTAGTAGAATAAAAATGAGTCATTAAAAAATGGGACTGTAGCATTTAAAAATAATATCCATTTAAAATGGGGACATAAGGTCTGAGGATAAAGCACAATGGTAGAGGACTTGTGTACTATGTGTGAAGCCATGGATTTAATTGCTAGCATAAAAAAACAGAGAGATTAAAACCAGAAAAACATACTACATATAACCATTATCAAAACGTCAACAAATGGAAGGATTTTAGCAATATAGAAGCTAGAGCACATCTACTCTGTCTAAAAATTTGTGGGAGTGGTGGAAAACATTTTAGAATAAATACAAAATTACAAAGAAAAAGGACACAGTCCAAAATACTGAAGGTAGCATCAGAGATGATGCCACAAAAGTATAAGCACAACTTTCTTTCAGATAGCTATGGAACAGCTCCTAAAGATAATCATGCATCAGACACACCAAAAAATAGCCCCAGGAGATGAAAGTCTTGTTCAGTGGTACAGTGCTTGCCTATCATGTACAAAGCCCAGAGACGATCCCTAACTCTACATAAATCTAGTCTGGTGGTGCATGTTTATAATGCCACCACTTGAGAGGTAAAGGCAAGAACATGTGAAATTCAAAGTCATCGTTGGCTACAATAAGAGTTCAAGACCAGCCTAGGCTATATGAGACCCTGTCTCATAAACAAAACAAAACAAAAATATCTTTTATACAGTAAAACACTCTCTCTCCCTTCCTTCCTTCCTTCCTTCCTTCCTTCCTTCCTTCCTTCCTTCCTTCCTTCCTTCCTTCCTTTTTGGTTTTTCAAGACAGGGTTTCTCTGTGTAGCCCTGGCTGTTCTGGAATTCACTCTGTAGACCAGGCTGGTCTTGAACTCATAGAGATCCATCTGCTTCTGCCTCCCAAGTGTTAGGATTACAGGCTTGCACCACAACTGTATGGCTCAAAGCTTCCCTTCTTTAACTCTTACAACTCCTCCAAAGAAAAGTGCCAGGGCTGGCAAGATGAATCAGTGGGTCACGACACCTGCTGCTAATCCTGACAACTTGAGTTCAAGTCCCTGTACCTATATGATAAAAGAAAAGAACTGTCACAAATTGTCCTTTGACCTTCTCATGCATACTGTGGCTCATTCTCTCCCGTCTTTAAACAAACAAACACAATTTAACAAAAAAGTGGGTAAAAGAAAGAAAAGTACCAAAGAATAGAAGGAAGTATATCCTGAGTGAGGTAACTCAAACCAAGAAAGACAGAGTATATACTCACTCATAAGTGAATATTAGATGTAAAGTAAAGGATAACCAGGCTATTGTCTATAGCTCCAAAGAAGCTAGGTAATAAGGAGGACCCTAAAACACATGGATTGCCCTGGGAAGGGGAATTATATGAGATTTCCTGGGTAAACTGTGAGGGGATATAGGGAGGGGATGGAAAAATCAAGAAGACCAAGCTGGGGGAGGGATGGATGGGGAGAGCAATGAAAGAGATATATTGATAGAGGGAGAGACATTATGGGATTAGGGAGAAACCTGGTGCTGGAGAAATTCCCAGGAATCCACAAGGATGACCCCAGCTAAGACTCCCAGCAATAGTGGAGTCGGTCTTTGAACTGACCTTCCCCTTCAATCAGATCAGTGACTACCCTAATTGTCATCATAAAACCTACATCTAGTAACTGATGGAAGCAACAGCAGTGACCCACAGCCAAGTGGGTGAAGAGAGGGAGGAGGGATTATATGAACAAGTGGGGAGGGTCAAGACCACCATGGGAAAACTACAGAGACAGCTGGCCCTAGCTATTGGGAACTCATGAACTATGGACTGACAGCTGGGAACCTTCACGGAACTGAACTAGATCCTCTGAATGTGGGTGACAGTTATGTGATTTGATCATTGTGGTGGGTAGGGGGAGCTGGCAGTGGGATCCGGACCTACCTTAGGTACATGAACTGGCTTTTTGGAGCTCATTCCCTATGGTGGGATTCCTTCCTCAGCTTTGATAAAGGGTAGCGTGTCTTGGTCCTGACTCAACTTGGTATCCATCATGAATTTGTTGACTCACCAAGGAAGGCCTTACCTTGGAGGAGGAGTGGATGGTGGGGGGTGGGAGGGGGTGATGGCCTGGGGTTTCTACGTAAAATGAAAAGCAAATTTTATTTAAAAAAAGAAGGAAGTAAACAAACTTTGGTGAGGAAGACAGCTTGTCATCAATGAACAGATGTTAACAATTTGTTTAGAATGTAGCTGGGAAGATAGCTCTTTTGAAAAAGTGCTTGTGAGTGCAAGTGTGAGAACCTGATTTCAATCTTCATAACCCACATAAAAAAATCTAGGCATGAGAAAGGGGATGGGATGGAGGTTGGGGGGCCAGGGAAGGAGGGGAGGGTGAGAAAACTGGGATTGACATGTAAAACAAGCTTGTTTCAAATTTAAATAAAAAAGGAAAAATATCTAGGCATGGAGACATGTATTTGAAATTTCAGTACTGGTGTAACAGGCTTTCTCAGACTGCCAGCCCCAAATCATAACATGGAGACTTACTATTAGTTATGAATGCTCAGCCTTATCTTATGCTCGTTTCTTGCTAGCTCTTATAACTTATATAACCTGTTTCTCTTCATCTACATTTTGCCTCAGGGTTTTTTTTACCTTTCCTTCATTCCATATATCCTACTTTTCTTGCTCCTTTTGTGTGTGGTTGGCCTGGCTGGCCTCCGGTGTCTCCATCTCTTTCTCCTTCAGTCTCTCCTCTCTCTCATTCTCTTCTCCCATATATTCTCTCTGCCTGCCAATCCCACCTATCCCTCTACTGCCTAGCTATTGGCTATTGGCTATTCAGCATTTTATTAGACCAATCAGATGCCTTAGGCAGGCAAAGTAAAGCAAATGCACTTCTTTCCATAATTAAACAAATACAGTATAAACAAATATAACACATCTTTGCCTAGTTAAACAAATGTAGCATAAACAAATGTAACACACATTTACATAGTTAAAATAATATCTGACAACATACTGGGGAGGCAGAGACAAGCAGAATCCTGGAGCTGGCTGACTAGTGTAGCTTACTTCATAAGTTTCAGGTAAGTGATAGGCACAATCTCTAAAAAGTGATGGACGTAGAGGGCATGAGGTCTTTGTGCTCACAGACAAGCACTGTGGGAGCCAGGAATGTTAAGCACACAGGCTCGTCTCTTCAACGGAACAGAGGAGTGCATCTCTTTTCGAACCAGAAGGCTGGGAGTGCAGGTTGTTAATGGCCTGGAGACTTTTGCTGTCTGCCTGGACGGGACACACCCGGATCCCAACTCTCCCACCCTAGACCCTCCTCGTTAGTTTGGTTTCTCAGTCAACAGAGCCCATCCTTAGGGGAGATGCCCCATGTACGTTGCAGCCTGGCGTACTGTCTATGCTATCCACATGACTGAAGCCACACCAGAACCTAGGTTCCTAAGATACAGGACCCATCTTCATGGGACAGGTCACATGTACATTGCAAGGGTGTCTCTGTGGATAGGCCTCAATCTTCATTCTGCACACGGGACTGAGATACCTGTTACCAGCAAACTTTGTTCCAAAAGTGTACTGCCCTTAATTGTGTCTAAAATAAACTTCCTAGAGCCAGGGATGGTGGCACACACCTTTAAATCCAGCACTTGGGAGGCAGAGGCAGGTGGATCTCTGAGTTTGGGTCCAGCCTACTCTACAGAGAGAGTTTCAGGACAGCCAGGGCTACGCGGAGAAACGCTATCTCAAAAACGCCCCAAAATAAAAACAAAACCCCTAAAACCAACCAAATAAACAAACATGCCTGGGGTCAGACTCTAGAAATTTGAACCAACAGAGACTAACTAAATCTTGATTAACTGGATTTCCATCTTACCTCTTGCAGTTTGTTCCCCTGCTGGCAGTAGAGCTTGTAGAAATCCACAGAGATGGTTCCTGAGGAGCAACACTGGAGGTTGTCTCCTCTCTCCACATATACGTGTACACATATACCCATATCCACATGTATGCCCGCATACACACACACACACACACACACACACACTCACACACACACACACACACACACACACACACACACACACACACACACACACACACCACATCTCTTTCTTTGAACTGCCAACTCCCAAATAATGACATGGAGACTTATTATTAATTATGAAAGCTTGCCTTATTTTAGGCTTGTTCCCAATTAGCTCTTTGAAGGGCAGATTAAGGAAGTCCATGAATGTCTGAATAAAAGAATAACAGATATTTATTTGGAGAACACTCACACAATGGAGGCAAATAGCTGCCACTGTCTTCTGCCATTGGAGGTACAGGATGCTGCAATGCAGGATGCTCAGATCACTGCCCAAGAGCGTGAGAGGTCTCTTTTCTTCCTTATAAGGGATCATGTCTACCCACTGAAGCCATACCCTAAAGCTGGTACCCCAAAACTATTGGTGGAACAAATTTCCACTACAGCTCTTAAAACTTAAATTAAACCATTTATATAAACATGGCTCATTACCTCTCCTCAGAAAAGTACAGTATGTCTGCTTTCTTCTGAGTCTAGCTATCGAAATCCCCCACCTCTCAGATTCCTTACCAGAGTTCCTATCTCTGCCTAGAGGCCCCATCTATCCTCACCTATCAATAAGTCATTTACCTCTTTATTAAAACAACCAGAAGGCATCTTAGGCAGATGAAGTAAGACAGAGATATACCTTCACAGTGTCTAAACATTATACCACAACACAATACACACACACACACACACACACACACACACACACACACACACACACACACTGCAGAGAAGAATTATTTGAGAAATAATGTAGCTGGGAAAATCCAGCTGAAAATATTTGACAAGGCAGGTGCTGAAGAGATAGAGAACACTTTTCAGGTTTAAGAGCAAAGAGTCTGAATCTACAATTTTAGGGGAAAATGCAATAAAACAGACAGTACTAGACACACAAGGATTCAATGAAGGCCCTGGTACAGGTTGATGGTTTCAGTTGGAACTCTCCTCTTCCCCAGTAGACTGGAGCTAGCACAGGCCTATTAAGAAAATATCTGACTGGTCTATGAAGAAACTGAATGACATCCACAGAGAACCAAGGATTCCAGGATGGATGCTGACAACTAAGTAATTTCTTCTTCATTCTAGCCTGTCGGGTCTATGATTTCCACTCCTTCACACACCTTGCCCTGCAGAGGTCATTTGGATCAGGAAAACAGATATATTTCTCCAACAGAACATTAAATCCACAATAATTTTTGAATCTTCATTTATTAATTATAAATAATTACTAAGTATAATCAAAAATTAAGAGAAAGAGCTGGGTGTGGTGGCTCACACCAGAATCTCAGTCTGTAGCTCAGAGTGGTCTCAAACTGACATCAATACTTTTTACCTCAGTCTCCCAAGTGTTGAGATTACAGACATCAGCCATCATGCCCAGCTTTATGGGGTTATCTTTAGTTCATGGTAAACTTAATCAACACATTTTAGTTTCTTATGCCACAACCTTCAATAGTGATAATATGTTTAACCATTTTGTACCAGCTACTCTTTAACTTTACAATGTTGGGGTTAATATTTAAGAAACACAAGATGATCACCAAAGGAGAGTGGAACAAAAGCATAATAAGGTTTGAGGGACCCTGATAACTGATACACAAATTTCTCACTGAGTTGTGGTGGAACTTACTAAGTAAAGACACAGAAGTTCAACCAAGAATTCCCAATTTATAGGTTCTTCTGTAAACACATACAAGTTCAGCCAAGACAGGAAATCCCCCTTTAACTAGATAATTCAAAATGCTATGTAAAGACAGTGGTAAAACAAATCTAGGTTTGCTGTCAAAACAGACAACCAATAGTCACAAATGGAACTAAGCACAGTGTGAACAGCCCAGCAGCTTGTTGGCCAGCCCTGCTTCTATTCCCTCACCTATTCATTTCCTTAATTCATAGAAATGTGGCCCATGACCTACTTCTGCCCAATGAGAAGAGAGAGGGAGTAGACCCAGGGATTCTGGGAAACTGCAATTGTTTTGCTCCTTCTAATCAGGGTGAGACTGAAAAAGGCATGAGATGTCTGACAATATGTCAGTCAGCTACCAAGGGTCAGTTTTTGAGGTCTTGAGAGATTAGAGATTTCATCAATATCTATCATTTCCTATATTTGGTTTAAATATTGCTTTCTCTTGTTTTTTCTCTTGCTTAGGTTGGCTGTTGTTTCTCTTTCTGTCTTCACTTTGTGTCCTCAAAGAGCCAGGTTTGGTATTAATTGTTTTAACTCTCTGTGTTCAAATCCGAACTGAAGTTTAAATCTAATTCTAAACCCTGAAATAGATCACTTTTGCCATTTAATTTCTATTCCAAGAATGTATTTTTCCTTTCTATCTTTTGAAACTTCTTGAGGGTCTTTTGGGGGTGCTTAATATTGGTCACTAGCTCTTCCACGAGCCTCCTAGCCACTATGATAAGCAGAATCTGCTCTCTAGTATGGGCTCTGAATAGCTGTTTATCAATTAGATGACCCAGCAAGATATGAAAGAAATGAAAGATGAATTTTTACAGTCTTTATTTGAGACTGGGGATGTAGCTCAGTGCATAAGTTGCTTGCCATCACACGCTAAATCCTGGGTTTGGTCCCTAACACCACATAAACATAAACAAAGTCTTGTGGTTCATTCCTATAATCCTGTTACTCTGGTAGTGGAGGCAGGTAGATCAGAAATTCAAGATCATTCTTGGCTACATAGAGAGTTTGAGGTTTATTTTTATTTTTAGAGCAGTAGTATGTTCACACCAAAATTGAAAAGAAGTTGTCATAAATTCTCACATACTTGCTGCCCCCAACATGCACACTTCCTTCATTATTGGCACCCACCAAGGCGGGACTTCTATACACTCAATGAATCTACTCTGATATAACATTATCACCCAGAATCCATTGCAGAGCATTGGTTTTTTTTTAATTTTTATTACTATTATTATTTCTTATTCAATCCCAGTTCCCTGTCCCTTCCTCCTTTCCTCCTTCCCTCTCTCCCGCCCTCTCATACCCCCCCAACCACCCTCTGATCACATTTTCCCACACTTCACAGGGAGGGTGATGCCTTCCAGGAGGGATCATCAAAATCTGTCAAGTCATTTGGAGTAGGATCTAGGCCCTCCCTTCTGCCTCTAGGCTAAGGGAGTATCCCTCCATGGAGAATGTGGCAGAGCCCTGTTTTTAAAATATATGTGTGTATATATGTATGCTGTCTAGTTTTATGTCAACTTGACACAAGCTGGAGTCATCAAAGTGAAGGAAACCTCATTGAGAAAATGCCATTGTGGGTGGGGCCATCTAGTTCTGAGTTCTAAGAAAGCAGGCTGAGAGCAGAATTGCCTGGTCCTGTGTTAGACTGATTCCCATTTTCCTGAGGAACCACCATACTGATCTCCAAAATGGCTGTACAAGTTTGCACCTCCACCAGCAGTGGAAGAGTGTTCCTCTTTCTCCACATCCTCTCCAGCATAAGTTGTCATTGGTGTTTCTAATTTTAGCCATTCTGGTAAGAGTAAGATGGTTTCTCAGAGTTGTTTTGATTTGCATTTCCCTCATAGCTAAGGATGTTGAGCACATTCTTAAGTGTCTTTCAGCCATTTTGGATTCCTCTATTGAGAATTCTCTATTCAGTCTTAACCCCACTTTTTAATAGGGTTATTTGGTGTTTTGGTGACTAGTTTCTTGAGTTCTTTGTGTATTTTGGAGATCAGCCCTCTGTCAGATGTGGGGCTGGTGAAGATCTTTTCCCAGTCTGTGGGCTGCCGTTTGGTCTTGTCGACTGTGTCCTTTGCCTTACAGAAGCTTCTCAGTTTCAAGAGGTCCCATTTATTAACTGTCAATCTCAGTGTCTGTGCTACTGGAGTTATGTTCAGGAAGTGGTCTCCTGTGCCAATTTGTTCAAGGGTATCTCCTACTTTCTTTTCTAAGGATTCAGTGTGGCTGGATTTATGTTCAGATCTTTGATCCCAAAATGAATTTTTTCTTTTGTTGCTCTATTTTCCTGGTTAGTAAGTCACAGAATAAGAAACAAAGAAATACATGATAGTATTAGACCAAAATTGAGCAGTTATAAAGAAGTTTCAGGGATCCCTATTATGTTAAATTCTATCACTAGTATTGAAAGAGTTTTAACATCAGGGCACAAACAAATGGGGAAGTGGGAAAAGCAAGAAGGAAATTTATTGACCCTGAATCATCTCACCCCTTCTGAGCCCAGTGGGCCAATGGTGGGAATTGACAGTTCAGAACATTGCATGACTTTCCACCATTTTCAAAATTCATCAATACTTAAGTCAAGAATTTGGTAGCTTCAGTTGCAAACAAAACAAAACAAAAAGCAAAAACAAAAACAAAAAACCCAAACCTTTTATCATTGTATTCATCTCTGAGTGACAGAAACTTAGTTTTTGTTATCAAAGTTTTAAGGGTTGGGATGCTAGCTTGATCAGCAAAGAACTTGCCTTGTAAGCATGATGATCTATGTTCAATTTTTTCAATTGCAATTGGTTTATTTATTTTTTTCCTCTTTGTTCTTTGGGGGCCTACCACCAACTTCCTAAATAAATACATGGAGAGTTATTTTTACTTATGAAAACTTGGCCTTAGCTTGGCCTGTTTCTAGCCAGCTTTACTGAAATTAAATTATCCTGCTTCTCTTTAACCACATTTGCTTCTGAGCTTTTTGCCTTTACTCATTCAATATATCTTTCTTTCCTACTTACTTCATGGCTGGCTGTGTGGCTGGGTGGCTGGCCCCTGGTACCCTCCTGCCTTCTCCTTTTCTTGATCCTTTCTCCTTTCCCTAGATTTCTCTTCTTATTTATTCTCTCTGCATGCTAATCAAGCCTATTTCTCTTTCCTGCCTAGCTATTAGCCATTCATCTCTTTATTAGACCAATCAGGTAGTTTTAGACAGGCAAAGTAACACAGCTTCACATAGTTAAACAAATACAGCATAAAAGAATGCAGCACATGTTTGCATCATTAAACAAATATTCCACAGTGTAAATGAATGTAACACATCTTAAAATAATATTCTACAACATAGGATATTATGTATCACAGGTTGGTCTTGAACTTACTATATAGACCCGTGGAATATTCCTTTACACTGTGTGAATATATGATGCTGTGATTGGTCTAATAAAGAAGCTGACTGGCCAGTAACTGAATGGGATAAAGTTATATGGGAAAGACAAACTGAGAATGCTGGGAGGCAGAAAGGCATAGTCTGAGGAGTCATCAGCCAGACAATGAAGAAGCAGAAATTATAAAAAATGAGGTAACAAGCCACACAGTAGAACTTAGATAAGAAATATGGGTTAATTTAGGTTGTAAAGGTTAGTTAGTGTAACATAAATAATAAAAATCCAGAGCCAGATATTGGGGTTCAAGCTGAGGATCAGAAAGCAAAATAGCCAGTCACTAGAGAGGCTGGGGTGACCCTGTCCTCATCATTACTTCAGAGTGAATACACTGCACTCCTGTCTCCACCCACACCATATTCATCTCTAGTTCTGGGATTAAAGGTGTGCACCACCATCACCCAGCTTCTATGGCTAACTAGTGTAACACGAAAAATGAAATACCCAGAGACTGATATTGGGGTTCAACCTGAAGATCAGGGAAACAGAGTAGCTGTCTACTAGCTCTTACCTCTGTATCAGTCTATATGGGCTGATCCTGTCTTCTCAAGAGCTCTCACCAAGCCTCAGACTGTAACCTCTCCTCAGTGTGGCTGGAGAATGAATGCCTCTTACTGACTACTTGCTCTTGTCTTTTATTCCTCTTTAGTCCTGGGATTAAAGGTGTGAGCTGTAATTCTCTTTAAGACTGATTCCCCCTTATGTAGCTCTGGGTGGCCTTGGACTCACAGAGGTCCAGCTCCCTCTTAATCCTGAGTCCTAGGATTAAAGGTGTGTACCACAACCTCCTAGCTTCTGGCTGCTAGGATTAAAGGTGTGTGCAAGGCTTCTGTGGCTTTGGCTGACTTTGCTTTCTGAATCCTAAGGCAAGCTATAATATATAATAAACAATATCACACTACTGTCCTCTATTGGTTGTGGTAAAAATATTATGAGTCTGTATACTGCCAGAACCTGGGTGTTTTCATGTTCTGGGGCACTTGGCATTTGAGATCTTAGGTGCCTGATTGACTTGGCTGCCTGTGAAAATTCTCTCTGATATTGGCTTTTCACAAAACCAATGCCAAAATAAATAATAGGTCAGTAAGATGGCTCAATGAGAAAATTTTAAGTTGTCATAAAAACCTGACAATATGAATTTGAACGCTGGAATCTATATAGAAGTCTATGTACATCCACACATACGTCATACTCATAATAAAATAAAAAATGAATAGCACTGTTAACAAAGGTGTTTATGCCATCATATTGATTTTTCATTTGTCTTTGTCTTTGGCAACTGGCTTGTACAGTGCACATGAACGGTCATTTAAAATATTACTTTTGTTTAATCTTGTATTTTGAATATGGTAAAGTGAATGTCAGCTAAGATATATAACAATTTCAAACTAACATTTTTGTTTTGAGACAAAAACTTACTATTACTATGTAGCCCTGGATGGCCTGGAACTCACAGGGATCTGTTTACTCTCTTGCTTCCAAGTGCTTGGATTGAAGGCATGAGCCATCAATCCTGGACCAAACTAAACTATAATGCAGTGATTCCATCCATCTGCTACCAAAACCCAAAGAGTTCTACAGTCCGTCTAAGACAGTATATTGTCCCCTTCTCATATGGAATAAGTTACATGAGACTGATCTCATCCTCCAGCTCCATCTGTTGCTGCAATAAAACAGTGACTGAAAACTACTCAGGGAAGGTAAGGGTACATCATTGAGGGAAGTCATGGCAGGAACATGAAACAGAAACTGTGGAGGAACACTGCTTGCTGGCTTTGTCTCAGACCCATGCTCTGTTACCTTTCTTACAGAGCCCAGGCTCACCTGCCCAGAGAATGGTGCTACTCATTGTGGGCTGGGACACAACAATTTACAATCAAGATTATCTTCAACAGACATGCCTACAAAGAAATCTGATATGGGAAATCCCTCACTTGAAACTACCTTCTCTGGTGACACTAGTGTGTCAAGTTGACAGTTAAAGCTAACTAGCACATCCCCTTAAAAAGATTTCTGGGACCAGACGTCTTAGTGGGGAACTTGTGGCAGGACAGTACATTTAGTATTGGTTTGTGTGAAAAATGTCCCCCATAAGCTCATTTAGTTGAATACTTGGCCCCATTCGCTGTTAGTTAGGATGGTTAAGGAACCTCTAGGTAATGAAAGCTTGCTGGAGGAAGTGGTCACTGAGGGTGGGCTTTAAGGGACCCACTTCCAGTTTTATTTCCTGTTCTCTCTTTGCTTCCTGAGTATGAATGAAATGTAACCAGCCAGTTCCTACTCCTACTGCCATGCTGTTCCTGACTGTTACCATGAGAGACTCTCCTCTCTGGAACCATCAGACTAGATAAACCCTTTTCTATTATAAGCTGCTTTGGTCATGGTATTTTTTCACAGCAATAGGACAGTAACTTGTACAAGTGGGGAGAAAGAGACATCAAGATTAACATATGAAAAAATCAATGGCAGAAAAATATCTGAACCCATCTCCCAGACATAGCATATGTTAAGTGTAACAAAATAGAGCTGTGAAAATGTGTTGTTCTTGTTGTTATAAAAAGCTGACTGGCTAATAGCTAGACAGAATTTTGGGAGCAGAGAGAATGCTGACAAGAAGAGTGGAGTCAGAGGAGTTGTCAGGAGAGGAAGAGGAAGTAAGATATGCTGGAGGACAGTTAAAGCCACAAGCCATGTGGCAATACATAGATGACTAGAAACGGGTTAATTTAAGTTGTAAGAGCTAGTTTTAGCAATAGTCCTGAGCTAGAATTTATAATAAATTCATTAACCCTAGCATTTATAATTAAGTCCCCTTGTAATTTATTTGGGAACTGGCAGTTGGGAAAGAAAAGTCTACCTACAAAATAGATCATGTGTGAGAAAAAAAAAATCTCCTTCTACATGTAAGAGAAAACATGTAGTATGTAAATAACTTATAAAAAAATCAAGACCCTTGTGGATTCAGATTCTTGAGCCTCAGTCTTTTTCCAGACCTGTGAGCCACTTCTGTCTACTCTTCAGTGTTCTTTGTTAATTGTCTCTATTTCTACCACTAAAAAAAGAAAAGAATTAATTATAGAAATTCAGGAGATGGAGGCAGAAAGATCAGTACTCTGAGGCCAATCAAGGGTACATTAGAACCTAGGAAAGATGGTGTGGGCCTCGCTTTGCTCTTCCCCTACTTCATCTGTTGACATACTATATGTGTGTGAACTGCATAGTGCAACTTATCAACACCTAAGGCAATCACTATGGCAAAGAGGAAGGAAGTATCAGGATGTAGAAAATGTTTAGGAAAACCTGGAATGTCTTTGATATAAACACAAAGGAATTCAGCACACAACAAAGACACTCACACTTCTAATTTTACCTGTTTGTTCTCTTGCTTGCTGAACACACTTGAATACCCTGGCTGGCCTGGAAGTAGCTGTGTGGATCAGTTCACAATGACTAGCTTGCCTCTGCCTCTGGAATGCTGGAATTAAACGTGTGTACTACCACACCCAGCAACAATGGCTTTGTTCTCTATGGCCAAGTTATAGAATGAACCAAGGTGTTCATCAGCACAGGAGTGATAAATAAAATATGATGTGCACATACAATAGAGTTTTATTTATCCGTAAGGGATGAAATTATGTCATTTGTAGGAAAATTGCTGCAACTGAAGATAATTATGTTAAGTGAAATAAGTCGTACTTGGAAACACAAATATCATATAATTTTCTTGTAGTGATATATTTACCCCCACACCTGTAGCACTGACCACACCTTTTTGGGCATGGTCACAGGTGCAGATGTGACCAGTTAAAAAGAAAAGGACTGGGGCTCAGAAGCCCCTTTGGGTTGCAGACATCATCAGGGTATGTGCACCATACAATAAACACATTTCCAGGATTTCAATGGGCAACTTCTGAAAGGGCTAATTATGTTATTAAATGCCTATTAGAGGCAATGGCCAGTATGAGTATATCTGCAAAAATAAAAACCAACAATGCTCCAACATATGTCTCCAAGAAATTGAAATAATTTTTTTAAAGTACTATAAAGCATATAACTGGTGTACCACACAATCCTACAGGACAAGCAGTTATTGAGATCTAATCACACTTTAAAGGAAATGCTCCATAAACAGGCAGGGGGAACCAAGACCTCACAAAACAGATTACATAATGCTTTATTAACATTAAACTTTCTTAATGCTGATGAGAAAGGGAAAACAACTGCAGAAAGACACTGGACAATAGAAAAAACTTCTGAGCTAAATCAGCTGCTGTACTTCAAGCATATATTGACCTCAGAATGGAAACCAGGATATGTATTACGTTGGGGTAGGGGTTTCAACTTTCTTTATACAGGAAAAGAAAGCTTTGGATACCATCAAAGTTGATCAAGACCTGATTTGGACAGGAGAAACATCTTGATAAGGAAAAATGATAGGACATGCAGCGAGGTATATCCCACGAGTTATATGGAAACCTCCAACAGTGGGGGGGGGGTGCTCTGTTCTTGGTCTTTACAGGAAAACAGAAAACACCCACCTTCAAGAAGGCAAAAGTCATTGAACATGTAGATGCTTAAAGAAGAGGATAGCTATCCAGAAAGAACCATCAAACAAAGAAGAATTTGACTTATGGTACCAGTATGTACTCATGGTAAAAATTTTATACTAAACTCATATCTTCTTACTTTCCTGTACAGTCATAGTCCTAATTCACATAAAATCAAATTCTTAATCTATAATTAAATTGTAACTTTTACTTATAGCAAATGCATCCATTATATTTACCTTTAAAATTTATATTCTTAAGTTATTGGAAAAATGTTATATGATTTTTATATCCTAGGTATATGTAAACTTATTTAATGCTTTTATTTTATATTTGATATTTATTTAAGATGGTTTCTGGATTTGTTTTTGCTTATTGCACTTGATATTTGCCCAAGTTACCTTGTTAAATAATTTCTATGTATATGTTCTAATTTTCAAAGTCTATATTTTTGTTTTATTCTATACTTGAAGGTATGTGCATTTATTCCCTCAAGTCATTAAACACATACATACATTTTTGCTTTCTTTCATTGATTTTAATATTTACTTGACCTTTAAAATTTTTCTTCTCTTCTTGTATGAAACTAAATGATTTACTTGTATCAATTTAAATGTTATTCATAAGTATTTACTGAATGAATTCTTTATGATATAGTTATAAACACATTTTAATTTCTAATATAAATGCTGGATGATTAAATTAAATTGGTTCAGTTTTAAACATAAAAAAAAAAATCAAAACTGGCTTTGGAGTTGGATTTGGCCCTCATTCTCCAAATTCAAACATGTTGTTTAAATAAAATTCGGATTTTCTGTCTCATATCAAAAGACAAATTGTTGTAAAACAGAAGAAAACAACATCTAAGGACTACTATTGTCTTAACTCTATCCTCTCTTAAAAATCCTATTCCCTCCTATTTATTTTCACTCTTATTGTTACCTTTCCCTGTATTCTTACTTATTAAAGTTAAACTTTCTGCGCTGATATTAATGTTTAAGTCTTCCAAAATGAACAAAAATTTTCTAATAGCAATCACTGAACTCCCTGGAAAGAAGATGGGGCCCCACTTCATCAATTCCATTTGATTCACCTTGATGTCCTTGAACTACTAAACACCACTCTAAGACTGGTTTAGGACTATACTGCTCTAGACAGTTCCAGATTAGCTAGCTGAAATGGTACACCTTCTTATTACACCCTGACAAGAGCTTCAGATAAGAACTTCAGTCAAGCATCTCCTGCCACTCAGAGTCTAGCTACAAATGTTAAAGCTAGTCCTATTGAGTCTTTCTGTTGTTTTTTTTTTTTTCCTATAGGATCCCATAGAGACACCATCACCCCATTTCAGCAGGAAGTAATCTAAAGAAAACAATGTGCCCTTTCCCTACAATTGACATTAAGGATATTTTGGGTCCTTCTTCTTCTTCTTCTTCTTCTTCTTCTTCTTCTTCTTCTTCTTCTTCTTCTTCTTCTTCTTCTTCTTCTTCTCCTCCTCCTCTTCCTCCTCTTCCTCCTCCTCCTCCTCTTCTTCTCTCATCACTGGAGAAGGGATAATTATCACCTGCTTAGTGTTGGTTTTAAGTTGTGTATGGTTGAGTATGGAAGGATATAGTCAGACTTGGTTATCACTTTTAGGTAAGTTTAAGGATATGGATGGGAAGGTTATGGTTAGGATGGGATGTAGGTGAATTAACATATGTTCTTGTGAACTAATTTTAGCAAACATTAACTCTGATAACTTAAATTGTTAGATTCTTGTATGTTGACTTGTAAGGTCTTCTTTCTGTTTACAATGTTTTGCACACAAATATAAAACTCTATGCATATATTTTGCATATTGATACAACTTAGGATATTTTATCACATTGTACTTTACAGTTCTACTTCTAGTCAAGACATTTTAGTTCTATCTCTGTTATTGAGAATGTGTATGTATGTACATATGTATTTACATTTTTGAAGTCATTGTCCTTGCTAAAATGTTTTGGGAAGCTTCAGCCATTGAGCAACTATGTTTCTGAGAATTACAGATTATAGTTACCTATAAGGTTAGTCAGACATAGACATTTGATCTTCAAACACTTCAAAGACCTACAGAATATGACATTTAAATGTTTTAATATTAGTATTTTTATTGACATGAGACACAATTGCTCCTGACAGCACTGGGCATTCCCCAAGGGTATGTTGGGCATGATGTCGTTCCTTCTGGAGTCCATCCTCTCTTTGGCTAATGGCCTCTTGGGCAAAGAACCACCCACACCTCTACCATTGACTTTGGACATGCTGTCCTACTATGCTTGCAGGAGATATACTTAGAGACAACTGAACCCTGCCAAATCAAGGTGAGACAGCCTTTCCTTGTTTGTGGGTTGGTCAGTCAGTTACTCTAGACCTTGGCCAAAGCTGGTTGCCCCTGCACTGCTGTGAGACTTTGGGTGACTGTCCAGGTAGCCTGCTGTTTCTGTCCTCACTGCTCCTTTTGGAAGTCGCTCACTTGCAATTCCTGCCTACCCTAGGATTGTTATCTTCCTTCTCAGGTCTTTGATGAGGTTGAAGATTAGAATGTCACAATTATTGTCCACTCTTCTTAGATAGAAATATTATGTACAGGACTTAAACTTTCCAGCTTAGGACAATTTCATAATAATCTCTGTTATGCCTTTTCCCTAGGACTGGACATATAGTTCCTGCCAATTGCTCTATGTTTCTTCACTGGCAGTAGGTCTTAAATTGTGTATATTTTTGCCTTTCCTTCTCCCAGCATATACTTAATATTTTTATCATTGTATATACTTTTGTATTAAGCCTAAAAAGTCATAGTCAGTGCTATAGGTGTGGGGGTGAATTTATCACTACATGTACAAATGAAAAAGAAAGGAAAAGCTGGAGTCTGGAGACAAACACTGTAGTTACATGTATGTGCCACCACTTTAGGTAGATGCTATGAATCTGAAATCAGTGAATCCTATTTACACAGCAAACACTTTATCCACTGCCCCATCCCTCTAGAGCTCTACTCTATGTCCTTTTAAATTAACCAGTAGAAGACAGAGTCTCTCTGTGCATCCCTGGCTGTCCTGGAACTCACCGTGTAGGTCATGCTGGCCTGCAACTCACAGAGATCCACCTGCCTCTGCCTCCTGAATGCTGGGATTAAAGGTGACTCCTGGCTTCTTTTACTTTTTTATTTTACTTTACATTCCAACCACAGTTCTCCCTCCCACCTCTCCTCACCTCCCCACTAACCCACCCCCAGTCAACTCCTCCTCACAGACAAGGGCTCCCATGAAGAGTCAACAAAGTCTGAAACAATACATTGGAGCAGGACTAGGCCCCTCTCCCATGCATTAAGGCTGAGCATAGCATCCCACCATGGAGAATGGGCTCCAACTAGCTAGCTCATGTACCAGGTTTGTGTCCTGGTCCTACTGCCACTGAGCATGGCATCCCACCACAGGGAGTGGCCTCTAATAAGCTCAGTCATGTACCAGGTTCATATCGTGGTCCTACTACCAGGAGCCCCTCAGACAGTCCAAGCTTTACAATTGTCTCCCACATATGGAAGGCCTAGTCCAGTCCCCTGGAGTCTCCACAGCTGTCTGTCTAGCGTTCATGAGTTTCCATGACCTTGGTTCAGATGTCTCTGTAGATTTCTCCATCATGATCTTGACCTCCATTGCTCATATGTTCTCCCCTCCCTCTCTTCAACTGGATTCTCGGAGCTCGGCCTGGTTCTTGATTGTAGATCTCTGTGTCTGGTTCCATCAATTACTGGATGAGGGTTCTATGATGACAGTTGGGGTATTTACCAATCTGATTACCGGTGCAGGCCTGTTTAGGCATCCTCTAGTATTGCTAGGAGTCTTAGCTGGGGTCATCCTTGTGGATTCTTGGGAATTACCCTATCATCAGGTTTCTCCCTAAGCCCATAATGGCTCTCTCTATCAAAATATCTTTTTCACTGCTCTTCCCCTGCATCCATCCTGTTCTCATTCCTCCTCCCCTCCCCCTTACCATCATACCCCCAGTTTGCCCTGTAGATTATCATCTAATTCCTCTTCCCAGAGTGATCCACAAGATTCTTAGGTTCAGGAAAGAGTAAGAACACACCAAAACATCTTAATGTTCCAATTCTCCCAGAAGCATAAAATAAAACAAAACACACACACACAAGGAGAAAACAAGATTCTCTCTCCAAGCGCCCTACAATCTACAAATTTCAAGAACCCAGGATGCAGATAAGGATGTAGAGATCAGGAAACCGGAAAAAATCAACCACTTGAGACTACCAGGGTGTGACAAGGCAGCCAGAAGTTGCTAAGGGTTTCAGTGATCCCCAAGGCCTACCGACCGGAATCCAGTGCAGCAAAACACTTCCTAAATGTGCTTGGAAACGCCTACATGCAGATGAGCTGAGGTCCAATCTTAGGGCCCTAGCCACTGAGGCCTGAGGAACAAAAACGAAAGTGTGTGGCCATGGGTATGGGAGTTCGAGCGGCGCTGCTACCAGGAGAGGGCGCCCGAGAATCAAGGAAGTCGCAGATCTCTGGGTTCCTGGGGTGTGCCCCTGCTAAGGCTGGCACCTAGCAGACTGCATGTATTCAAACATCAACAGTGAGAACAAAAGCAAAAAAAGTCATAGTGCTCCATTTTCACAAAGGGGGAAAACCGCCACAAAGCAAATAGTTTAACCAGTAGCAAGCAGAAGGTCACCAGCAATGGCGTTAAATATTTTCGGTGACCTTCATGGACTCACTGTGTTTGAATCCATTCGTGTATTATGTAAATAATCTATAAAGGAATTTTCCATGCCCATCCTGGGGGAAACAGCCTTGCAGTACTAACATACCTCCATCAGAACCCTCACTGCTAACTATAATACTCCTTTTTGCTGAGACTCTCAGATGCAAGTATTGACAGTACCCTTTACAGTTAACAGAGTAGCTTTCCACTTGATTTATTTCACATTCTCCAAGCTAGGGTTATATGGGAAGAGGGAATCTCAACCAAGAAAATGCCTCCATCAGTCTGTGTGGGGCATTTTCTTGATCACTGATTGATGTGGGAGGGCCCAGCCCACTGTGAGAAATTTCACCTGAGGCTGATGGTTCTGGGTGGTATAAGAAATCAAGATGAGGGACCAGGGAAATGACTCAGCTGGTAAAGGCACCTGCTGTCAAGCCTGATCATAGAGCCATACGGTGGAAGGAGACTACTGACTTCCACGAGTTGTCCTTTGACCTCTGCCCCCCCCCCAAATAATGAAATATAATTTAAAGAAAGCAGGCTGAGCAAGCCATGGGGAGCAAGACAGTAAGCAGTGCTCCTCCATAGTTTCTGCTGTAGTTCCTGCTTCCAGGTTCCTAAATTCCAGCCCTGCCCTCCCTCAATGATGGACTGTGGTGTGGAAGCATTAAGAAATAATTTTTTTCCTCCCCAACTTGTTTTAATTCAGTGTTTTATGAAAACAACAGAGAAGCTAACTAGGTTGAGATGCAGCTGGCAGTATAACAGAGTGTTTCCATAAAGATGTTTTGATATTAACTGTGATCAGTTTCACCATGCTAAACATTTCTACCTATGTAGTTCTATAGTACTATATATTCACATAGTCATGAAACATCACCACCTATCACCTGAACATCAGCATCTTGTCAAATGAAACTCTGGTCCCATGAACCACTAACCACTAACTGTTCTCTTCTCTCTGGGCCCTGACAACCATCCTTCCTTCTGGTTTTTGTTTGTTTGTTTGTTTTGGGTTTTTAAGCTGATTTTTTAATTATTATTATTTTTCCTATTTTACATATAGATCCCATTTCCCTCCCCCCCATCCTTCCATGCCCCCCATCCCCCTTGTATCCCATTCCCTCCACAACTGCACAGGGACGGATCATCAAAATCCATCAAGTCATTTGGAGTAGGGACTAGGCCCTCCCTCCTGTCTCTAGGCTAAGGGAGTATCCCTCCATGGGGGATGTGCTCTCAAAGTCCTTTTGTGTACCAGGGATACATCCTGGTTCCACTGTCTGAGGTCCCTTAGACTGCCCAGGCCTTCTAGCTGAGACCCATGTTCAGGGGGTCTGAGTCGGTCCAATGCTGGATTCCAGCTATCAGTCTGGGGATCCATGAGCTCCCCCTTGTTCAGGTCAGCTGTCTCTGTGGGTTTCTCCAGCCTGGTCTTGACCCTTTTGCTCATCACTTCCCCTTTTCTGCAACTGGATTCCAAACTTTCTTCTGTTTTTATGAGACTGCATAGTAAATGAAATACAATTGTGACTGATTTTGAAAAATATACCCTTAAATTTTTTTTATAAATTAAACAGGAGATATTAACCAAGGTGAAATTCTGTACAATCTAAGGCTTGAGTCTGCACTGAATTGTAAAATCAGATTGTTTTGGAATATGACATTTTTCAAGAAAGAAAAAAAATAATGAAAATCTGGGTTTGTTCAAGGGTACCTCCCACTTTCTCTTCAAAGAGGTTCAGTGTGGCTGGATTTATGTTGAGGGCTTTGATCCATTTGGACTTGAGTTTTGTTCATGGCGATAGACATGGGTCTATCTGCAGTCTGCTACACACCATCATCCAGTTGTGCCAGCACCATTTGTTGAAGATGCTTTCCTCCTTCCATTGTATACTTTTAGTTGTTTTGTCAAAACTCAGGTGTTCATAGGTGTGTGGGTTAATAACATGATTTTCAATTCGATTCCATTGGTATTCTTGTCTATTTTTGTGCCAATACCAGGCTGTTTTCAGGACTATAGCTCCATAGTAGAGCTTGAAGTTAGGGATGGTGATGCCTCCTGAAGTTCCTCTATTGTACAGGGTTGTTTTGGCTAGCTATCCTGGGTCTTTCGTTTTTTCCATTTAAAGTTGAATATTGTCCTTTTTAAGGTCAGTGAAGAATTGTGCTGGGATTTTGATGGGGATTGCATTGAATCTGTAGATTGCTTTTGGCAAGATTGCCATTTTTACTATATTTATCCTTCCTATCCAAGAGCATGGGAGATCTTTCCATTTTCTGGTATCTTCAACTGGGATCAATATGTAAAATAAGAAAAAATAAAATAAATTTCAATGTATATTTTTTTTAAAAAAAAAGAAAATCTGGGTTTGATGGAACGTGACTATTATCTCATTTTGGGAAGCTGGGGCAAGAAATAGACTTGAGTCCTGGAGTTTCAGAATATCCTGGGCAATTTAACAAGACCACACCAGAACCTGAGGGTTTCTTCTTTTCTTTCCTTTTGTTTTCTTTTCTTTCCTTTTTTTATTTTGAGGTTATAATATATCATTTTCCTTTCCTCCCTCCAAATCTTCCCATATACCCCCCTTCTTGCTCCTGTTTAAATTCATGAACTCTTTTGAATTAATTGTTGTTACATGTAATTCCTAAATATAACCTCCCATGCCCCCCACAGACCACTCCTCATCCTATGTCCCATTCCTCACCCACTCCACAAAGAGGGTGAGGCCTTCTAGAAGTCATTTGGGGTAGGACCTAGGCCCTCCCTCCTTTCTCTAAGTTAAGGGGGTATCCCTCCACGGGAATGTTTCCGCAAAGTCCTTTTGTGTACCAGGGATACATCCTGGTTCCACTGTCTGAGGTCCCTTAGACTGCCCAGGCCTTCTAGCTGAGACCCATGTTCAGGGGGTCTGAGTCTGTCCAATGCTGGATTCCAGCTATCAGTCTGGGGATCCATGAGCTCCCCCTTGTTCAGGTCAGCTGTCTCTGTGGGTTTCTGTAGCCTGTTCTTGACCACTTTGCTTATCACTCCTCCTTCTCCGCAACTGGATTCTAGGAGTTTGCCTCAGTGCTGGGCTTGATGGCACCTCACTGATGTAAATATGCTGAAGCCTGCACTTTAAAGCAATGAACAAAAGCTACAGAAGCTGTTTTTCCTGCTCTTAGAACCCCTTTCCTCCTATTGGGTTGTCTTGTCCAGCCTTGATATGAGGGTGTGTGTGTAATCTTATTGTAACTTGATAGTCTGTGTGTATTTGACATCATTGGAAGGCCTGCTCTTTTCTGAAGGAAAGTGGAGGAGGTGTAGATCTGGGACAGAGCAGGGGGTGGGGGTATGGGAGGAGTAGAGGGAGGGAAAACTGGTAAGATGCAATATATAAAAGAACTTCACAAAAATTGAAATTATTTTTCCCAAAAATGAAAAAAGCAATGAATACAACTAACATGTTGTATATATTTTGCCACAATTTTGAAAATGTCAAATGAAATTACCAAATGGTTCCTTGTTCTCTAGCAAAATCAGCCACTGGCTGTTGCTGATAAATTCCCTGATCTACTAGATGGAGCTGAGAGCTGAATGAAGGTGACAGGCAGTCCCCAGAACTCCTAATAAGCTCTCCTTTGTAGAATCAATTAGAAATAATCAGATTAGAGACAAGTGTGACATCTAATCTTCTAGGCTTCCAGAACACCATCTGGCACAAGGGTGTCAGATGATATTGGAGTGGAGCAGAGCAGAAGATGCTGACACCCAAATTCTTTGTCTTTCTATTTCCACCATTGTCATGTTTCTCTCTGCTCCCATTTCTCACTATTTTTGCCCTTCATCCTCCTCTCCAAAGCTCCTCTCCTTCCACCAGCCCTTTTGTTGGAGCTTCAGGAAGCTTTTACTAGCGCTGGGGAGTTAACATGCTCTTGCACATGTTTGGAGACTTTCTAAGGCAGTAATCATCTTTAAGCTAAATCAAGACTTGATCTTCTGTTAGCCCTAATCTTCAATTAGCATCCCACCGTGCAAGAACCCTAAAACAGAACTCACTGCCTTACTCCACTCTGCTTCCCTCTCCCACCTCTAAACTCCTTCCCCAGAGTTTGGGAGCACTACAGTGAGATGTCATCAACATAATAATGGACAAGGGCAGGAAGGGCAAACAGAGGACTAGCTCTGGATCTCAATTGAGATTGGAAGTTATCCAACACCAAATTCCTCTACATTTATATAGCACTTCACCAACACAAGGAGAGCTTATTAGGAGTTCTGAGGGCTTCCTGCCACTTTCATTCAGCTTTTAATTCAATCCAGCAGGTGAGAGACTTTAGAGATGGCAGCCAACAGTTAATTTAACTAGAGGACAAAGAACCACTTGGCCAACCACTTCCAAACAATGTTGAAGTCCTGGATATTCACAGGCAGGATGGAGAGTCAATTTGAGGGGTCCTGGGAGAAACTCAACCAAAGCTTATGAAATGGCAGCCACCCACAATTGCTTGGTGTAGTCCAGAGAGGAGGCCACAGATCAGGGACCACAAGTTCACAGGGTCCCAGAAGGTCAACCTTTAGAGGGATATTGCTGGGTCCTAGCCTTTGACATCTCCAAAGTAGTGATAAAACACATTTTTAAAAATTTGTCAACCTAGCCATTTTCAAATGGAAAGTCTAAAGGGACCAAGAATGATTCTTTTGCTGGGCAGGTGCAGTACCTCCAACTCTAGAACCTGTTCATCTTGAACAACCCAAAGGCTTCACCCATGAAGCATCAACTTTCAACTCCCCTGTCCCCTAGCTTCTACTAATCACCAACATACCTGGTATAAATCTGGCTATTCTAGGGATCTCCTAGAATTCATGTATTTGTGTTTTTGTGCCTGGCTCATTTCACAGGTCTTCATATCCTTAGGACTATTCCTGTTGCTGTATCAGAATTTCATCCCTTTTCCAAAAATTTCTGTTGATTATTTGGGAATCTCACACCATGTGCTCACATTCCAGTCTTCCATGTCTTCTCCCTCCCCATGACCTACCCCCCCAAAATAAACAAACAAACAAAAAGTCCAAGTTGTGCTGTCCATATATTCACCAGAGAATGGTCAAATTCCTAGTGGCCAGCTTCCCCTAAGGGAATATGACTCTTTCTCCATCTGTTTCCCCACCAGAAGCCATCAGCTGAGGATATCTGTACCAGAGCACGATAGGAGTAGCTTTCCCATGACCAGGGATGTTAATAGGCTTCATGTGGTGTTGGGGACCATCACCATCCTTGCAACCTCAGGCCTCCAAGACAGAAAATTACTGCCTCTTACGAAATAAGCAGAATGTTCAGCAGAGCGTTCTGAAATACAGGCTTGCGGGTTTTACAGCCAGTTAAAGAATAGCTCAGGATATTCCTCCTGCTGCAGTTTTATAGCCAGTTAAAGACTAGCTAACCAGCTCAGGGCTATCTCTCCTGCTGCAATTTACAGCCAGTTAAAGATTAGTTCAGGGCATTCCTTCTACTGACCTCTTTACCCTGCCTATGTGCAAACCCTGCTCACATCCTGCCTATGATCCTATATAAGCCTCCCCTGAGAAAATCAAATTAGTCACCTTGATCAGAGTACTGTCTTGCTGTCCATTGTTTATATCTCTTGTCTCCTTTTCTCCCCCTAGATATCCCTGCTTCCTGGTTGACTGCCCCACAGGTTGGGGCAAGGTGGCAGTCCTAACCATGGCCATGCATGTGGGCTTCTGTGGTAACACAGGCCACAGACATCAACAAAGCCCTTGACCTTATCAAGATCACTGACCCCCCATCATGGCCCTCAGTGACTACACTGACGATATGCTTCAACATGCCACTCACATCAGCAAGGCACCCCCCAAGCAGCAAATCCTCAGGACATCACAAAGGCATCAGGCAGAGACACAAACTGCATAGATCAACATGGATCTCAGGGAACCAAACCTAACTATCCCTGAAACCCACATGTTAGAAGGAAAAAACTGACTCCCACAAGTTGTCCTCTCGTCTTCCACACACATGCCATGGCATGTACCATCCCAACACATAAATAAAAAATGTAATTTAACATTTTAAAAACATTTTTATTTTATATGTATCAGTGTTTTGCTTGTGTTTGTATACCACATGTATACAGAGCCCATAGAGGCCAGAAGAGGGCATTAGATACCCTGGAAGTTGAATTACAAACAGTTCTGAGCTACCAATGTGGGTGGTTAGAATGGAATTTGTGTCTATGTTCTATGATCAGTGCTTCCACCTGAAACCATGTTGTTATCTGTAATTCAGGCTGCCACTGGAGACCATGTTGATGTCCATAGTCCCATGCTGCTACTGGAGGCCATGTTGATTTCACTGATCTGTGATGCCTGGGCAAGGAATTTTCTTTTGCAGTGATTTTGGTGACTGCAGATTCATAACTGAGAATAAGAGACATTAAAGGTTTCTGTGATGACATACACCCTCCTAACACACAAAAGAAGAAACAGTCCAGACAGGCAGTCATTGAAGAGAACTCTTAAAAACTATGATAAAGATAAAGGATGATGGCTTCTGAGGCTCAGAATTCTACAAGGGGCTGACCACTGAGAGTTTGATCATACTCCAGTGAGTGTATGGGCAACACAAATTGGACTTTGTGAGGGTATTTTTGTGAGTGGGGGGGGTGCAAGGGTGGAAGGGTGGATCTGGAAGGAATGGGAATCAACTGTGATGGGGCAAGGTATGTGAAATTCCTAATTAAATAATATAAAACTTATTGTGAAGAAAAGATAAAATATGAATTTTTTATAATATTCTATATATTGGGAAAGGAGAGGGGTGGGCAAAGGAGGTTTCATTTGAACAGTGCCCATGTGGAACTATTATGCCAAATTCCTCTAATATATAAATCAATACATACTACTAAACTAGTTTTTTAATTCTTAATAAAAGATTTATCATGATTAACCAAAATCAAAAAATGCAGAGCAGTGGTTAGGGTACCTTTCCATATACCTCTTAAGTGGTTAGAACTCTGGCGCATACATTCAGGACCTCCTACTAAATTTTTCAATAATATAAATGAATGCTTTTCAAAATCCTCTATCATAAATGCCTTCTTTTGAAAAAATAATCAAATTTGATCTCTCCAAAGAATTTAGAAATAAAGATTAAATGTTTTTAAAATTACTCCTATTGTTCCTGCTCCCATGACCTAATAATAACTTATATATTTTCTGTCTCAATGGAATTGCCTTCTCTTTTTATTTGCCATCCTAGAACCTATGTGGCTTTTTGTGTCTGCCTTCTTCTATTTCAAGATTCATTCACTTTGTAGCACAACTACTTCATTCCTTGTGATGAATGAATGATATTCCTTTGTGTGAGTAGACCACACTTGACTCATTTATTCATTTGTTCATAAGACTTTTGAATTTTTTTCTCCTTTGAGTCTCATCTAAAGAATGCTGATATGAACATGTGTGTCAGGTTTGTGTGGACAAATGGTTTCTAGACTGCAGCTGGGTAAGGCTGTGACAAGGATTAAGTTCCTCACAGAGCCCCTAGCTTGGTACTGACACAGAGTGCATCAATTAATCCCAAGAGCTATTCTTGGGATGGGTAATTACAGTGGTTCTATCTGGCTTGGAGCCAGGAATAATTTAAAATGATAGCACAGCAGATGGGGACATTAATTCCACCAACCCATGTGATTTACTGAGTCCATGAAGCCAACCTGAAGGAGGTTCCTCAAGGCACCTGGATTTCAGGATGGAGTAGAAAGGAGCTGGTTGAACCCTTAAGAGGAGATGTGTTTCCTTCTAATTGTGGAGCCAGCAGCAGCTACACTGCTATTACCAAAGGACAATGAGGCACCTTCTCTAGACACTGTCAAGAAGTAGGCAGCAGCCAGATATAGTCCAAGGACAAGTTGTATTCTTGAACAGGCAAGGGAGAGACACTATGTAGGCATTTTTAAGTCTCGTGACAAGCTTCAGGGAAGACCTACATGGGTTCCTGGTGATGGTAAGAGCTACAGCTGGTAGAGGTGGAGGAAGTGGGCTGAAACTGAAAGAGTCAGGACCTCCTACTAAATTTTTCAATAATATAAATGAATGTTTTTCATTTATATTATTTTAATGATGATGTCATCGTGGACAGATTAAAAGAAACACAGTCAGTGCTTATCCTCTTTCCCATGGGAGCAGTCCTGCTAACACACACTGTGGCATAAGGCCTACTTAAAAAAAAAAAGAAAAAGAAAAAATCCTCTGACCTCTGTCCTCTGTCCAGCTAAACAGTCCTGTTCTAGACCTCTGAAAGGTTTCCAGGGGCTTTCAGCAGATCCAGAGAAGGGAGGTAGACTGGAACTTTGAGCTGCTTCCCTGTTCAACACCCTGGTCCACAAATCCCATCCTAGGGACCTCCTGACCTACAATAGTAGAAACAGATGGAAGATATGTAAGCACAAGCAAGGGCTACAGTGACTCCCACAAGCTCTACTGCAAGCCAGGGATGGAAGGAGTGTGCATTATCCAGGTTCCATTGTGGGCAAATGGACACCCCCCTGTGGAATAGAGGTGTGAGGGTAGGAGGGGGTGACCTAAGTCCTGGGCCCAATTAAGAGATCAGATAGTGAAGGGTTTGGGAGCCCTTAAGGTAAGTAGGCCTTGGCTGATCCTGCAGGCTGATATAAAGTCCTGTAACCCCATAGGCAATATGCTAACTGGCAGATTCCAAGGACAGTGTTTTCCACAGCCATGAACCAAAGGCTTACAGGAGGAAAGACACTGGACCACTATGAGGATAGCACCCGTGCAAGCATCTTCACCTACACCAACAGCAACAGCACCAGAGGTGAGCAACAGGTGCCCTGGAAGTTCAGTCACCAGACTAGGTTGGCTATGCTAAAAACTACCAGCCACCTCCGATTTCTCTCTTCTACATAACCCTATCTCCCTTAGTTTTAATGATGATGTCATCGTTGACAGATAAAAAGAACACTAAAACCATCACACTTCCCATAGCCTTTAGAAATCTATGTCCTTGGAAGGGTTCATATGATCTTCCTCCTTAGGGAAGAACAGGTTCTGTCTTTGTATCCTCTAAAGCCACAGCGAAGCTGAAGAGGTAGTATGGAGACCATAGAACTACTGAAAGAAATGAGAAAGCTTGGCAGGCATCTAAATGTGCCTGGCTGCAGAGAGGGCAGCTAGGAAAGCTGTAGCAGAAGACAAATGACTAGGTTAAAAGACATTGTAACAGTTATATTGTCACACCAGGGGCCTAAGTCACACCATCAAAGCTGTTGTTCACTTGTGAGGAGAGCTAACAAAGGGTCTTTTTTTCTTGAACAGTACTAGGAACTGAGGACTCATCAGGGCAGCCTGAGTTCTGCTTTTAGAAGTTGTATGTGCAAAAGGTTTTGCATGTGGAAGTATCAAATGACTGAAACCAGCCCCCAGCACCAGGTCTCTCCTTAAAGGCTCCCTAGAAGTCTAGGTTGGCAACACCCTGCTCTGGGGTTGCCAGGGGTGGCCACCACTGTAGGAACAGGGACTTCAGGCCAGACAAGGTACTACACTTCCACAGTGTTGTTATAGTTCCTTTCAGGTTTCAGTGAGGTACAACACCCCTGTTTTCTGATGGCAGATGCTTTGTTTTGTGCAAAGCTTCAAGTATCTATCAAAGAAATAGGGAAAATATAATGAAATCAGGTCCTTGTCATTCAGCTTCCATGGGTTTTATCTTATTTCATCTGTTACTCGTCTACTGTTTTTCTGATTCTTTTTATTTTAATTTTGCATTTTATTTATTTGCTTGTTTATTTATTGAGAGAGAGACAGAGAGAGAGAGAGAGAGAGAGAGAGAGAGAGGGAGGGAGGGAGGGAGGGAGGGAGGGGGGAGGGAGGGAGGGAGGAGGGAGGGAGGGAGGGAGAGAGAGTTAGTTGTATGTGGAGATCAGAGGACAACTTGGGGACATATTTATTTACCTGTGAGTGCATTCACCACAACATACACATAGAGGTGAGAACTTGTGAGAGTGAGTTCTCCTCTTTCACCATGTATGTCCCAAGGATAAAATTCAGAGTGCCTGGTTTGGGGGAAAATGCCTTTATCCACTAAATCAACTCCACAGCCCCATTCTGTGTTGTTTTGTTTTGTTTGTTTTTAAGTCAGAGTCTTCTTATGCTTCTGAAACCATCCTGGAACTTTACATCATAAAATGGCCTTGAACTCACAATCCCCTGCCTCAACTTCCAGAGTCCTAGGATTATAGGCATTACTACTATGCCCAGAAAAAACTTTAAGTTGTCTTGAATCAAGACTCAAATAAAGTATACAGATTTGTGTTGGTTACAAGATCAAACTCAGGCCCTTATGCATGCTAAGCAAGCACTCTACCATGCAGCTAATTCCCTGGCTTAATTGCTAAATTTTTCATTTTCCTTGCAGTTTTTTTTTAAAGAAAATAACCATTTTTATGGACTTTTCCTCACTTCAAACATTGCTTGAGAATAACCAATATTATCTAATGTGCTTCTATGAGTGTATTCATTATTACTTCTTTTGTTGTTTGTAGATAAAAAGTCGACCTGAAGTTCTGACTGGCACTACAGACAGAATTCTTTGGCAGAATTAGTAGAAGTGAGAGCAAGTCCTGGGTTAGGAGCTTCCATGAACAACTTTATTGGGACATCAGCTCAAGCAGAACCCTCTCAACTTGAGCAGAAAGTCTGCTCTCCAGAGGGAGAGAGGCAAGCCGGATTAGCTTGGAGATTTTCTCCTATCTATAGCTGTGGTCTCAAAAAAAAGTTCTATTTTTCATATAAGATATTGGCTAGGCCTAGAAAGCCAGGTGCTGACTCTTTTATATTTCTTTCCTGGCCTGGTACCTCTAATCATGGTGGTTGGTTGGTGTCTGAAGCTTCACAGAGGGAGAAGACACTCAATGAGTGTGTAACAGGGGAGCCTGGGTTTTGTTTTCAGTTACCAGCAGGTCTATACACCAAGATAAGTAGAATCTGCCTCAAAGGTCAAGGCATCTAGGGGGAAGACAGATGGGTCAAGCCTTGTCATCACATCCCAATCACACTGTCAGACACCTGTAGGCCCAAGTAAAGAGGCAGTGCTTTTAGTAAAAGCAGTCTTCAGGTCCCTAAACAATAATGTTAGCAACTGTTATTACAACCCATACCTCAGACTCATTCTCTGTCCATACATAATTATGTATGACCTTCAGAATTATTGATCTTTGGATGGAGAGGTGGCTCAATAATTGAGAGCCCTTACTGCTCTTACAGAAGACTCAATTCAAATTCCAGCATCCACAACATGTGTTTCATAGCTTGAGTCTGCAACTCCAGGTCCAGGAGATCTGACACCTGTCCTCTGAGGGCAACTACACTCATATGCATATACCTAAATGCAAACACATACATCTACACATAATTTAAAATAATAAAAACAAATCTTAAAAAAAAGAATTGGCAATCTTGAAGATAACTGACAGCCAGCAAAGCTGAAGGTCTTTAGTTTTCCCTCGGTGGCTAGACCAGTATATCCAGCTGGTGTTGTGTATCTCAGTGAAGACATTTTTCAGAAGCATCTCTTTTCCTGGGGAATCACAAGTTGCTGAAGCATAATGCCATAATGTTCTAAGCAATCAGGGATGCCAAGCTGACTCTTCCCTGTTTTCCCTTACTAGCTTGATTACTTTAATAAAGAAAATCATTCCTCAGTTTCCACCAGCAGGCTCTTCAGAGTGCAGCATGTATGATAAAATTAATATGTATGCTAGATTCTCCCCCCACCCCTTTTTAAGGCAACATCTCCCTATGTAGCCCTGGCTGACGTAAAATTCACTACGTAGACCAGATTGGACTCAAATTTGTGGCCAATCCTCCTGAGTGCTGAGATTATGAAAATGCACCACCATGCCCAGCTCTCTTTTCTTGTATTTCTCCATTCTTAAACAGTGATTTGGTTTACATCTCTCTCCTTTTCCTCCCACTAAGAATCTTGTTATCCAGGAATTAGAACTTAATGTTATCAATTACTTATTTTCTCTATGTCAGAACTCTCTCTCTCTCTCTCTCTCTCTCTCTCTCTCTCTCTCTCTCTCTGTCTCTGTCTCTCTCTCTCTCTCATGTCATCTTATCTCAAAAGAGTGACATCAACACTATTATAAGTAATAACATCAATACTGGGTACTGTTGCAGGTGACCTGGTCAGACACCCTTTGGGGGAGGGGTGAGAAGATGAAACACCAATGACTCAGGCACTAGGAGTCAGTGAATAGCAGAGCGTGCTGCAGACTCATTTATTCAGGAAATTAGGTCTGCCTTTATACCTGCTCCCAAGGTCTTATTGGCTCATGTGGCTGACTCTGCTGCATGTCCTTTCCTCATTGGTGTCTGTGGTCAGGTGTCTCTCTGTCAGTATCTCTGGGTGTTGGACAGGCTTGGCAGCTTGGCTCAGGGAGGAGGTGCCTGCTGCACATGTGCATGTGGACTGGCCTGGGCACCTGGGACAGGGTGACTGCGGCTTTGGTAGTTTCTTCTATAGGGTATAGTGGTACCTATCTGGAATCCCAGAAATTGGGAGGTAGAGGGAGGACAATCATGTGTTCAAGGCCATCTTCAGTTAATCAAGTCAGAGGCCACCCTGATCTATATGATAGTTACCCTGCCACCCGAAAAAAAAAAAGAAAAAGAAAAAGAAAAAGGATTTACTAAGTGTTGTAGTAACAACTACACAGTTAAAAACGTTGGCAACTGTTGTTATTATTTTTTTTAAAAGAAATGATCTGTGAGAGAAAGATGCCATGGGACAGAGTTCAAGTGGAGTGTTTTTTATTAGAGAAAGGGCTCATAAAAGAGGGAAAGGGGAGACTGTTTCTAGGGACAGGAGTATTGGGAAAGAGGAAAGAGAGACAGAGAGAGGGAGAGAAAGAGAGGATGGGAGGTGGGCAGGGCTCTTTTAAAAGGGAACATAGTGAATGTGCACAGGTGGTACTCTTAGTGGCTTCATCTGAGGGTGTATCCTGTCAGAACCCCATGGACAGGCCAGTACAGGTGCCTAAATACTAACAACTGCTCCATGGAAGATCTGGATTTGATTCTAGCACCCATATGACATCTTAAAACCATCTGTACTTGCTTGGGTGGTAGTGGTGCATCCTTTAATCCCAGCACTTGGGAGGTAGAAGTAGGCAGATCTCTATGAGTTTGAGACCAGCCTGGTCTACAGAGTGAGTTCCAGGACAGCCATGGCTATTATACACACAAACCCTATCTCAAAAAAAAAAAAAAACCCAGAACAAAAAATCTGTAACTCCAATTCCAGGAGATTTGATACCGTTTTCTGGCCTCTCATATAGTACATAGACATACATTAAAGGAAAACAGCCATGCACGTTAAAAAAAAAAGGTGAGAAGTTTTTAGGGTACTGGAGAGATAGATGACTTAACTGTTTGCTCTTCTAGAGGTATCAGGTTTGATTCCCAACACCCACATAATGGCTCACAACTATCCCAGGAGATCCTCTTGTGGCTTCTGTGGGCATTACATTAGCTTGGTGCACAGACATACATGCAGGCAAAACACCTACATACATAAATGACATTTTAAAATTTAAATAGGATTACTAAAGACCTAACATTTGTACATGTCCTTTCACACTGAGGATGTATGTCATTAGATTGTGTAATTGACACACTGTGCTTTCAATCCCTCTCTCTGTAGTTATACTATTGACTGTATATGTACATTTACAGAGGTTACCTGTACATAAGCAGAGGTTACCTTTAAAAAAAAAAACAGACATGCCTCACCATACCTGGAAATCATATATTACATTTTAAGTTTAAATCTTAGAACAGACATAAGCCACTATGCTTTTAATCACAAAATACAGGATGTAGAGGCAGGATAAATTCAACTCCAGCTTCATATACATAGCAAGTTCTGGACCAGCAAGGTCCAAAAACTCTGTCTCAAAATACATTTTTTGTAAATATGTAATCTATTAGTTATAAGGTTCCAAAGGAAGTGGGCATGGTGGCATACACCTTTGATTCCAGCACCATCAGAGTCAGAGGTAGGTGAATCTGTATGAGTTGGACACCACCCTGGTCTATGTAGCAAGTTCCAGCACCATCCATGGCTATGTAGACTCTGTCTCAAAAAAAAAAACAAAAAAAACAAAATAATAGTAGTAGTAATAGTAACAACAACAATAATAATGTTCCAAAGGAGCATTGTTGGGAGTTGACTTTTGCTACCTTTCTATTGTTCATTTCATTATGAATCTTGTTCTACTACTTTCAGGCAGGAGAGACAGGCTGCTCTGGTGTCATTGCTAGAGGCTCTGGTTCCCCTTTTACTGCTGCCTGGGCCTGGCTAGTCCTTTACCCTCCTTTGCCAGTGCTCTGCCTGGTTTGCAGTCTATCATCTGGAAAGGGTTCTGGCTTAGAATCTGTAACATTTAATTTACTTGTCTTTAAACTAGAGGTTCCAAATACCGCCCAGTCCTCCCTGCTCTGCTCCAGTTCATCTGCTGTACTTTCTCACGGGGAGATACATTGACAGCCTGAGTGTTCTCTGCTCTCAGGTCTATTTAAAGGCTCCATTGTCACCAGCCAGTGGTGGCATACTCCTTTAATCCCAGCACTCAGGAGGCAGAGGCATGCAGATCTCTGTGAGTTTAAGGCTGGCCTCACCTGGTCTACAGAGCAAGTTCCAGGACAGCCAAAGCTGTTACACAGAGAAACCCTGTCTTGAAAAACAAACAAACAAAAAACATCCTATTGCTTCATACTATTCCTTTCTACATAGAAACTAAGACTCTCTGAGTGTTGGGTTATCAATGTCCTATAGTCGTACATCTCATATTGGGGATTCCTGGGAATCTGTGTAGGGTTTCTCGTTAGAAACAAATAGGTTAGTACACAGAATGCATTAATGCTACAGGTGAGATTTACCTGTCCCTCCTAGCACACCCAGGACAGCCCTGTTTTTCTTGAGCTATTTTGTGCTGGGTTTTGCATTGTGTTTTTTTGTTTGTTTGTTTGTTTGTTTGTTTGTTTTTGTAATGAATAGACTGCAGAATTCTAGCAAGCATATGTCTCTTTGTGTGTGCTTTTCTAGTTCTGCGAAGCCTTATTATACAGTAGCAGAGATGGAAGCTTGTGGCCCTGTCCAAATATTCTGGCAAAATGCAGCAGTGGCAAATGTCCTTCATTTATAAGGACCCAGACCACACCAATAGCCTTATGTGCAGGGCTCACGTGGATCAAGGAAAAGAGGGATGAAGATGCTGGTGCAACTGTGTAAAGCTTTGTGGAGCTCCTCCTCTATTCTGTACCTCTTTCTTCCAGGTCCCTTTGAAGGTCCCAACTATCACATTGCTCCTAGGTGGGTGTACCACCTCACCAGCACCTGGATGATCCTTGTGGTCATTGCATCCATCTTCACTAACGGACTTGTGCTGGCAGCCACCATGAGGTTCAAGAAGCTGCGCCATCCTCTGAACTGGATTCTGGTGAACTTGGCAGTTGCTGACCTAGCAGAGACCATCATTGCCAGCACTATCAGTGTTGTGAACCAAATCTATGGCTACTTTGTGCTAGGCCACCCTTTGTGTGTGGTGGAAGGCTATGTTGTCTCCCTGTGTGGTAAGCTGAAGGGGATACAACCTGATGTGCCTAAAGAAAACTATACTGCAAACCCTGAGGTTCACACATGGTGTGCATGTATGAAGCACAGTATGAAGGGAGATACTTATAGTAAAAGCTGGATTTCAGTCAGCACAGTGGTTGGAGGACAGGCTTACAAAATTCTGAAGGCTTCGATCTGAGCACACATTTTCAACTGTTTGCTTGACTCCAACATTGAGACAAACTCTAGCTATAAGTACCCACTTTGGGACTGTGAGCTGTTGTAGAATGTTATTTTAAGGTCCGTTATATTTCTTCCTACAGCTTTTATTTACAATGCAAAAACATGTTCCATTTGTTTGATCAAATAAAATTAACCTGTGGTCAGGAGACTTGGTCAACAATTAGCTGATAAGAAGAGGTAAGGAGGAACCAAGTGTAGCGAGTGTTCTGAAGGTCTTGTGGGTTTTCAGGAGAGCTAAACAAGGAGAGAAAGCTATCTACTTGCAATTCAACTTCTTTGAGTTAGCAGGATTTTACCTCAACCTTTGAATCCTGAATTCTATAGCTGGGTGGAAGTCTAGATAAAGTTTCTTTACATGGCTTCAAGAGATCTGGTTTCACGAGGAAACAGAATTCCCTCCTGCTGCGGTCCTGGCCCTTTCTGCTGCACCACTGCTGGTAGGAGCAGAGTTGAAGTTTCTGATTAGAACAGCAGTTGCTTAAGGGGCACTGCTGAATTTGATGAAAAACAGTGGTGCTCATGCAGGGAGAGATAGATCATGAGTCAGAATTCCAGAACCATATGAAAGGCTGGCTCTGGGCACCTTGGATGGACTCCTACCCAAATCAGGGATATTTGTGTTTTCATCCTGTTTCTAAGGCTGGTAAATGACACTGGGAGGGCTGATCCCAGGGAAAGGCACCAATGTTGCTGATCCTTATTTAATCTTTGCTCTTTTTGGCTGTTGTGGAGGTTCACCACCCAGTTCCCAAATAAACACACACACACAAATTATTATTTCTTATAAATGCCCAGCCTTAGCTTGCCTTTTTTCTAGCCAGCTTTTCTTAAATTATCCCATCTGTCTTTTGCCTCTAGGCTTTTACCTTTCTGTATTTTTTGTTATTTTACATATCAATCCTAGTTTCTCTATTTCTATATAACTGTCTTTACTTCTTTCTCCATGGCTTGCTGGGTGGCTGGTCGATGATGTTCTCTTCTACTTGTTCTATCTTGCTCCCTCCTCTTTTCCTCCCAGATCTCTCCTCCCATTTATTCTCTCTGCCTGCCAGTCCCACTTATCCCTTCTTCTGCCTTGCTATTAGCTGTTCAGCTTTTTATTAGAACAACCTGGTATTTTATATATGCAAAGTTAGACATACAGAGTTAAATGCAACATAAAAAAATTCAGAACATCTTTTCACCATTAAAACAAATGTTCCACAGCATAAACAAGTGTAAGACATCATTAAATAATATTCTTCAACACACCAGAGCTTTTGAGATATTGACTGGATTTGTGGTGATAAATTATTTATGCTTTACTAAATCTTGCCTGAGGACTCAGAAATCAAAGTCATCCTCAAGCTATTGAGATCAGCCAGTGGTGGCACACCACTTGGGAGGTGAAGGTACATGGATATCTGTAGTTCAAGGCCACACTGAGCTACAAAAGAAACAGCTCACACAAAGATGATCTCAGCACTTGGGGTCATATGCGTTTAATCCTAGGACTCATGAGAGGTAATTAAGACAGGAACAGGGTCTCAGAACTGGCATACATTCTATAGCCACATTGAGGATAGGAAGGAATTCAGTGTCAGGATTCTCCAGCCACATTGAGAGCATAGAAGTCTGGGAATTCAGTCTGAGGTTTGGTGGAGCCAGGATCACCTTACAGTCTGAGGTAAAGATAAGAGTTAGTGGCTGGCAGCTTTGCTTTTCTGATCTTCACCTTGAAGCTGTAATAAATCATAAATAATATCACCACATGGATTCTAGACTCCTTTCATTACAACCATCAATAAGACCTGTTGGCTATAATTTGCTTAGGTTGGGTAGCTAAAGGCTAGTGAGCTGTGTTTGTTCCTGAGGACTCAAATGACAGAAAGAGAGAAACTCCTGAAAGTTGTCCTCCAACATTCACATACACACCATGGCTACACACACATACATACCCTAAAAAGTAGTTGCTAAGAAGTACCAGTGTGTGCTAGGCTCTGTGCTGGAAAGGGTCCAGTAACTAGGTGGTGAACCACACAGTGTCTCCATTACTCCTTTCTTATGTCTAAATGGGCATAGAGAGTCCAGGAGTAGCTAATCTGGAAGACAGGCTCTGCTGAGCATATATGAGAAGGTATGGTTTAAACAACATGTGTGTAAGCAGATAGTTTGAGAGATCTGGACTGGGGGTGATGACAGACAAATTGACCTGGTTGGAATGCCACTTGCCTACCTGCGTACGCAGCAGACATATATCAATAGCTGCCCCTGTTCTTGGTTCCTCATCATTGTCTCGACTTGCCCCCCACCCAATTGTGGTTAGAAAGAAGATGAGAAGGAGAGTAGGAAATCAAAGGGGAAGAAGGAATACTGATGGGATATGTCATTCTGTAAATGTGGGACCAGGCTGACAGGAAAAACTGCTCATAACAGGATACCAACTGTGTTCAGTAGGTAAAAGAAGCAGAAGAGCCTGAGGGAAATGGGAAAAGAAGGTGAGACAGACCTCATAAAAAAAAATGGACTGAAAAAAAAATGTTCATTCACCAAGAGGTGCACTACACTCTGGACCAGAAAACATTTCAGATGATTTTGTGTGGTGCTATGAGGGAATCTTAAAAGCTGTTAGCTAGTAGGAGGAAGCAGTGTGAATAATCCTTTGCCCAACTTGAAGCTCTGGTATATCTCTTCTCCCTCATAGGCATCACAGGCCTCTGGTCCCTGGCCATCATTTCCTGGGAGAGGTGGTTGGTGGTCTGCAAACCCTTTGGCAATATGAGATTTGATGCTAAGCTGGCCACTGTGGGAATCATCTTCTCCTGGGTCTGGGCTGCTGTGTGGACAGCCCCACCAATCTTTGGTTGGAGCAGGTAAGAGTGTAATGATGCTAGGAAAGTAGCCCCTGTAAGACCAAGTGGGGATGGTCAGATTGTGATCTCCAGGAAAGTCAAGTCATTTCTGGTTTCTGGGCCTGCATGGCTCCTTGCTTATAAGAAGGAGGGAAGAAAATCTCTGCAGGCTCCTAGTGCAGCATACACATGAATGTATGGATATATTTGCCTATGGTATCAAAGGGAGCCCTGTAAATGTTTGTCTCAAATATAAGAAACTCACAAGAACACTAGGAAAATCCAAAATGCCCAACCTAGGCCTATAGTGTAAATGAACACAGAGTACATTTAGATTTCAGAGCCCTCGTAAAAGCTCTGTGACAGGCATTTCTCATACATTTTACCCTGCCACCTTCAGAGGTTTCTTGGAAGGTTAACCCGGTCATTTATATCCTGGGCAGGCTCATTCTTTAGTGGAAATACTCAAAACTGACGAGACAATAGCTTAGATGTTTGGTTGGAAAGGATGAGATATGGACAATCGATTTCACTGTTGTACACAACAATCTGGATGATTTTTAAAAAAGATTTATTTATTGCGAGTACAGTGTTATACCTGTATGTATCCCTGCAGGCCAGGTCTCATTACAAACGGTTGTGAGCCATGATATAGTTACTGGGAATTGAACTCAGGACCTCCAGAAGAACAGCTAGTGCTGTTAACCTCTGAGCCATCTCTCCAACAACTATAGACAGTAGTAGTTTTGAGTGTGTGTTCTTTTGGCATTTTGGACAGGGACTATTCTTTCTTTGGGAAGCTGCCATAATTCTATGAAATAGGCCTTGGAAAAAACTTGTCTTTCTCCAGAACTACAATGGCTGCTAGAAACTAAGAGTGCCCTAGTGCTAGCCCTAGTAGAGGCCCAGAGTGGATGATCTAATTTCATCTCCATGATTACCCAGTAAGCATGTCCCTTCATTATGGCCCTGGCATAATGGCATTAGAAAAAATTCAAATATTCATAAGTATTCCTAAAAAGTAAGAGGAAGAGGAAGCTTCCTCCTTGTCTTAGGAAAATTGTCTATACCAAATAGTGATAATAATTGCACAATCTTCAAGAGTTTTAAGGTGATGAGAATGTTCTGGAAATACAACACTGTGATATGAAATGCTATTGATTTGTTCATTTCTCATTGGTTAATTTCTTCTCCATTTAAAAACCCTCTGACTCAAGTCAGGAGTGTGCCCTGGCTGATTGGGCAGGTTCCTGTTTGCCCCAGCTTGAATTAGGATGGGCTGCTGGCCATTCTTTTTAGGTACTGGCCTTATGGCCTGAAGACATCCTGTGGCCCAGACGTGTTCAGCGGCAACTTGTACCCTGGGGTTCAGTCTTATATGATGGTCCTCATGATCACATGCTGCATCTTCCCACTCAGCATCATCGTGCTCTGCTACCTCCAAGTGTGGCTGGCCATCCGATCAGTAAGCCCTTCACCCTCCTGCCCCCATCCCAAACTAGCCAGATGTCTAGGCAAGCTCACAGGCATACATGGTAACTCTCCTGCCTTCACACTGCTCTGATCACAAATCAATCAGTCCATCCGAGTCTCTTAAACTACATTTTTTTGGAGAAAAGGTCTCATTATGGAGCCCTGGCTGGCCTGAAACATGCCTCTGCCTGCTGAGTGTATACCATCACACCTGGCTTAAACTGTTTTTTAATTCCCATGTGTCTTAGTCACTGTTCTATTGCTCTGAAGACATACCATGATCATACTCATAAAAGAAAGCATTTAATTGAGGGCTTACTTATAATTTCAAAGGTTTAGTCCATTATCATTATGGTAGGAATCAGACAGGCATGATACTGGAACAGTAGCAAAGAGCTACATCCTGATCCTCAGTCAGAGAGTGAAATATTGGCCTGGTGTGAGGTTTTGAAACATCAAACCCCACCCTGCCTTAGCTTCTTGAATTCTGGGATTACATGAGTGTAATAAAAAATTCAAGGTCATCCTCTGCTACATAGCAAATTCAAGGCCAGCTTGATCTCTATGAGACCCCCATCTCAAACAAAACAAAACAAAACATTGAGTAATGTAAAGCAGGATGTTCCTTTGACAGAGAAATTTGAGGTTCTTTTTTAAATTAATTAAATTCATTTATTTTACATTCCTCCTCTCCTCCAAACCCCCTCCATCCCCCCTCTGTTCCTACTTCCCAATCTACTCCTCCTCTGTTTCTGTTTAGGAAAGTGCAGGTCTCCCATGGGTATCAACAAAGCATCGCATATCAAGTTGCAGTAAGACTAAGCACCTCCCTTGTATTAATGTTGGGCAAAGTAATCCAGTATGAGGAGTAGGATTACAGAAGCCAGCCATATATATGTATATTTTCATCGTATTCTTTCCCCTCTCCTCAAATCCTCCCCACCCAACTTCATGTTCTCCCCCCTAATAAAAACATAAAACAAAAAACAAAGGTCAAACAAATTAAACAAAAATTAAGGTAAAAATATCAAAACATAACAAAAATGTACACACACAAAAAAATCAACAAAGAAACAATAACAACAAAAACTTCAAGTCTGTTTCATGTTATAAACTACTCCTGGGCATGGGCATAAAGCCTACCCTGGAGTGTGGTAGATACACCTGGTGACATTCCATTGTACAAAACTGATTTCCCTTTCCCAGCATGTATCAGTTGCAAAGAGCTTCTTGGTTAGAGGTGGGACTTCTACCTCACTGTGTTATAATTTTGTATGTTTAAACTTATATAGATCTTGTATGTGCTGTCACCACCCTGAATGGGATGGTTTTTTTTGTTTTTGTTTTTGTTTTGTTTTGTTTTGTTTTTATCAAACTCCTGTCCTCAGGGCTCAGGAATCTATGCAGAAAAGGAGTCAGAAAGATTGTAAGATCTATAAGTGGTGAATGACTCCAAGGAAACAGTGTTATACAGACACAACAACACTGACCCACATGAATGAAGTTCTTGTAGTTTTAACCCTGGCTTCCTTGTTCTCAAGCCTATGGGATGGAAAGCGACTGCCTGTCCATTCCTAGAGGACCCAATAAAGGAGCAGAACTGTGCCTTTCCCCTAGCCCAGAACAATCCTCCCATGGAGCATAATCTACAGAGCACCTGTGTCCCCTTCACAGGAGTCTTACTTATTGTTCTGTGGCTGTGAAGCGACATCATGACCAAGGCAACTTATAAAAGAAAGCATCTAATTAAGGGATGCTTATAGTTTCAGAGGGTGAGTCCAAGATCATCATGATGGGAAGCATGGCAGTGGGTAGGCAGTCATGGTGATGGTGCAGTAGCTGAGAGCTTACATCCTGATTGGTAAGAAATATAGACCAGCTGGGCAGTGGTGGCACCTTTAATCCTAGCACTAGGGAGGCAGAGGCAAGTGGATCTCTGTGAGTTCCAGACCATCCTGGTCTACAAAGTTCCAGGACAGGCTCCAAGAGAGACAGAGAGTGAGACAGAGAAACAGAGAGAGGCTGACCCTGGCATGGTCTTTCTAAATCTCAAAGCTCAACCCTAGTGATATACCTCCTCCAACAAAGCCACACCTCCTAATCCTCATAAGACTGTTTCACCAACTAGGGACCAGTCATTCAAATATATGAGCCTGTGGGGCCATTCTTATTCAAACTACCACAATGGGACTCTTGGGTAAGATCAAGAAGAGGACTCAATGGTGATATTTGCCCTCAGACCTGCTCTCCACTGTCCTGTGTCTGGTGTTTCATCTTAAAATGCCAATTCTGTCAGCAATCCTCATCCCACTAAGATCACTACCCAAACCAGGCTACCACTGGAGATTTCCCAGCCAAAAAATAATGATAGTAAGGAGATGTGTGACCTGGGTACTGTATGCTGAGAGCTCTGTGCTCCTCTACTGGTCTCCCTCTCCAGCATAAATTGCCCCTTTGTCAAACAACTCCCCTACCATTTACTCCATCTTCCATTTGTTCATTGATGAGACCCTATGTAACAGAAAGTCCCTCCAGGTGGTGCTTTTCCTATATAGCTTCTTTGAGCTCACCCCTGAATGAACAGGTATTCATAAGGTCTTTCTGGAAAAGACCATGAACTCCACCAGAAGGCTTTATTTCAAGACCTTTGTGTCTTGAAATGAAGGCTGCAATTGCATCCCTGGGTTGGTTGTCCCATATCAGAATCAATTTGGCTAGCTCCCATAGAGTTTCCTTCAAGCTTTAGCAGTATTAGCTCTTGGCTAGCAAAACCCTGGATTCTAGCCCTCATAGTTCCTTTTACAGATAACTGTCTGCCATCAGCAAGCCTTCTAGGGCAGATAATGGCTGGCCTCTATCCTCTAGAAAGCCTGGGGGAAGTGTGTATATGACTCTTGCATTGCTGCTAGGCACCCTGCCAGGCCTGGTTTTGTTAAAACAAACTTGACCTCTAGGGATCAGTTCAGGACTCCAGAATGAAACCTGAGGACAAGACTAGATCTTTTTGGAAGGGATCACATAAAGGCTAAGCTCTGTCTCCTTAGTTCTTCTTCACAAGCTCCTGTGATATTAGACTACAGCTTCAAAAGTCTTGTCTGAGGGTGACCTTGGCCAGGCTAGACACTTGTTACCTCAAGGCCTATAGGAACTCCTACAAAGCTCCAGGACCACTCTGGATCTCAAGTCAAGTCATTCTTTGACTTAGGGTAGGACACAAGATTGAAATACTAGGTGGAGCATTTCCTACTCCCTGTAGATCCTTAGGTTTCCCTCTTCTTGTTAGTATCCTTACTCGGTGCCTGGGAAGTAGCAATATTCCCTCTAGCTATAGAGCCCTAACTGACTCCCCTATTCATTGTCCTTGTCTTCTCTAGGTAGCAAAGCAACAGAAAGAATCTGTGTCCACCCAAAAGGCCGAGAAGGAGGTGACACGAATGGTGGTGGTGATGATCTTCGCATACTGCCTCTGCTGGGGACCCTATGCTTTCTTTGCATGCTTTGCTACTGCCCACCCTGGCTATGCCTTCCACCCTCTTGTGGCCTCCATACCATCCTACTTTGCCAAGAGTGCCACTATCTACAACCCCATTATCTATGTCTTTATGAACCGGCAGGTAAGCAAGAGCATGAGCAGATTCCATTTAAAATGGCCCATAACTCAGTGAAAGTTCTTACCTGAAATCAAGTCATCAATGAGAAAGCCTTATGGAGAAACTGGGGATGGGGACTGATGATGGTCCTCCAAGAAAATGAGTGTGGAAAGGCTCTTCATGTGACCTACACTCACCAGACCTCCTCTTAACCATGAGCTCTGATACCTTTGCACTTGTTAGGATGGAAAAATTTAGCCTAATTCCCCAGAAAATCCAGGAAGCTGGGAGTCTTAAATCCCAAGCTGATGGTCACCTACTTTAGTGTTTATGGTAGCCTGTGAGTGAATGGACACAGGAAATGAGCCGTGTCGCCAAACCCAGAAGCCTGTGCAAAAGCAGACTTCCTGGTCTAAGAGTGGGCTTGGATGCTTTAAATTAATTGGTCCGTACTGGATGCTACGAGGTGATTGGTTCACGATGCGCGGGCATTGTTGTAACCCTATAAAAGCTGTCTCAATTCTGTGCTAGGGGTCGTTCGGTCATCGCTGAGCCCTCTGCCATGGCTGACGACCCCAGTATACTGGAATATAAAGGACCTTATGCGTTTGCATCAAGACCACTTCTCATGAGTGATTGGGGGGGGCGCCTTTCCTGAGTGGGAGTGCGAGGGCCCATGCTCTTGTGGGTCTTACACACTATGTCCACCTGAGTCTGGATACTTAAGAAAGTGCAGTGCACTACAAGTACTTCCCTTTTGATGACCCCATAACTATGGACAGGAATCTTCTAAAGGTGCTGCTACAATTTAGATGTACTAAGCACTCAGTGAGCATACAATGACCCTAGCTAGTTTTGCTCCTCTTGTATTTACAGACACAACTCAAAATTTTGCCATTTTCGTACCTTGACTTTGGGATTTTTGCCTCCTTAAAAGTTTAGCCTTTCTTGACTACACTAGCTAAGAGTTTACGAGCTTTTATGAACTCATGAATTAGTTCAGAGAGGGTCTTGTCTGATGGAAACCATCCATAGCTGTCATATTGGACTTTGATGTCATATTGGACTTTGACACAAGTTGCTTATGACTCTTAGACCTTCCTAGTAGGTTATACGTGAACCTTAAGAAGGTTCATCACCTTCTGAGTGTCATTTGCTTTCTTTTTCCTTGAATCCATCACATGCATTTCATTAACTCACATTACTGTGTGAGTTATTAGTAATCAGAAGTGTTCACTGGGGCCTCTCCTTTCATCAGACTCTGAGTCTTTCCAATTGATTCATTCCAGTTTCCTCTATCATCTTCCTTCCTCTTGGAATGGAACACAGGGCCTGGCGCATGTCAGGCAAGTTCTCCACTCCAGATCTCCTCTGCCAAAAACTGAAAGCAGACCTAGAAATAGATCCTTGTGAAAGACAGGAAACAAAGGTGGCCAGGTGTACAAAATTTTGTTTTCACTAATTCCACCATATTCCAAGAAAATTGGAACAGGGGATTCTAATCTTGTTCACTACTATCACCTTCCAGAATAGAGTCAGTAATGAATTAAGACCCCAGTAAGTAGATGTTGAATGGATTTCTTGCCTTATCTGCCAGTTTTTTCAGTTAAGTTCATGTTGTTATTTAGTCCATTCTTAATGCTATCAATATCAACACTTAAATATTTTCATTTTGAGAGTTTTAATGTTAGAGGGAATGGAGATAATCACAAATAGAGCTGAAATTAGTTGACACTTTTAGTTTGAGTTCTCAAATCTTTGTAGCTGAGCTCCTTCGTTGGCAGTGGTTTTGGTCACTGCTTAAGTATCCTAAGGCTACCACAATAAATTCCACAAGGTTTATTGCTTAAGACAACAGAATTGTAGCTCAGTGGCAGAGTACTTGCCTAGCATAAACACAGCCCTAGGCTAAGTTCCTAGTTATGCAACAAACAAACAAAGAAGAAAATAGGAATTAAGTTTCTCACAGTTGTGGAGTTCAGAAATCTGAGGTTTATGTGTCAGTATTATTACTGTTCTTTCTTGAGGTGCTGAGAGAAATTAGCCTTTTGTCTCTCTCCTAGCCTCCCTTGTTTTATGACTCACAGACATGCTGTCCCAATATTATTCTTCACATAGTCATTTTTCCTTATGTATAGTATTGTCTAAATCTTCCTCTTCCCACAAGAACACTGGTCACTGGGCTAGTGGCAATCCTAATCCAGTATGATCTTATTGTAACATACATATGCAAAGATTCCAGTTTCAAAAAAGGCACAGTCACGGGTTCCAGTAATTAGGGTTTGCCATTTTTAGGAGTAGTCACAATTCAACTAGAATCACCACTAAGTACTAAATTAGATGATTCAGACCTCCTCCATTCATGTGTGTAAAGAATGAACTGAGCCTTCCTCATCCCACTCATGGTATTCTGAATAGAAGAAGGGAAGGTGTACATCCACAAAGAGACAATGCCAAATGTCCTAAGCCTCACCTTTAGCACAGTGTATGTACTAGCCGTTTCTGCTTTGCTGAATAATGCTTTCTGTCCTTCTAGTTTCGAAACTGCATCTTACAGCTCTTTGGAAAGAAGGTTGATGATAGCTCTGAACTTTCCAGCACCTCTAAAACAGAAGTCTTACCCACCTCTTCAGTGTCGCCTGCATGAGATGAGGTCTGCCTCCAACCTGTCCCGTCCACCAAAGCTTTGGCCATGTCTTACCTCCCTTCTCCTCCATCCTTGTGAAATAAACATAATTTCCCCTTGCCCAATCAAAGTCCCAGAGATGGCTACTACAATTTGGGGTTATCTATGCTACTGGGTGTTCAGGCACCAGATGTGTAGAGAGTACAATGTAGACAAAGAGACATGATTTCTTTCTTTTTTTAATCCAATCCCCATGTCTATAGATATTATGAAAAGATCATGGAAAACTGGAAGGAGAAGGCAAGTTGGCATCTGCATATGTCTCACTGGACTGATGGTTACAGAATTAAGAAAATGACAGCAACAAAGTAGCTCTCTAGGGAAGGCTTACTAGATGCCTTCAACATCTGGAAAGGGAAATAATGAACAAATTCAGGTAGACTCCTTGCCCCTCAATGTCCATCTAATGGAGGTTTAGTATCCTTGAAGTCTGGTTTCCACTTGAAGGGGACCCAGGCCTGCCAGTCCATAATGGAGATGATATGCCGCTTCTGCCAAGCCAAGGACCCAAGGCCAATCAACACAAATACAGTGAATGTGCGCAGGCGTGAGTTGAGCAGAGGCAAGGGGCAAGAACACAAAGTAGAGACCAAGACCAAGAGGACAGTGGTCAGTGTGAGAAGCAGGCTTACAAATCTGAACAAAAAGTCCTTGGGACGGGTTCTGAGGCTGGCCATCATCTCCAGTTGGGTAGCTTGCTGTAGAGTTTCTAGCTTGGTTATTCTGCTCTTGAAAGTCTCCATTACATCCTGTAGGTGACAAACACATAGAGTCACCAGAAGTCAGAACAGAAATGTGCTTATCTAATTTAGTAATTTATTATGGGTATCCAAGAAGTACTGTTGAGATGAATCCTTTTTCTGTTTTATCTCTCTTTTTTCTTTCTTATTTATTTGATACAAGATCTCATTGTATACTTCCAGCTGACCTGAAACTTGCTATGAAAACAAGGCTGTTCTCAAACTTAGAGATCTACTTGCTTCTTTCTCCCAAGTCCTGGGATTAAAGGCCTGTGCCATCACACCTGACAAGTTGAATCTTTTAGGACAGATAGGGAGAGCTAGGACATGCACAGCAGGAACACTTGCTGGAAAATGCTGGGCTAATGAGTCCTGGTCCTTATCTACTGCTGAGACTAAGGACCTAGGTGGGAAAGGGCTAATCAGAGGCAGCAGTAGGAGCTATGAGTGTGGGAAGAACTGAGGGGCAGGAAGCTTTCCCTCTGCTAGCAATGCAAACACCTCAGCATCCCTTGGGTTTGTCAGGCTTTACCCCTGAGCTGTAGATGATAGACTGCAGGCTATGGCTCAGTGATTGCTCCTACAGGAAGAAGCATGGTCAAAGTTCACAAAGCAGCTCACAGAGACATGCAGGTACTGCTGGTTCTAAAGCAAAGGTACAGGTTACCACTGCACCATCAGGGTAGGTACAGCTAGATCTTCTCTTGCCTTGGCTTGGGATACACATAGATTTACTCATCCCTCCTAGCCCTTTCTCCCTGGGGCTCTCACCCATATTTCCTTGGCTCTTTCATAAGACAAATAGGCCATTTTCTCTTCAGTGCATGCCAAATGCTGTTTGAGGTGGCAAATCTCATCCAAGTATCTCTGCAAGTGATCATTTGCCTGCTCTTCCATCAGAAATTGTCTAGAAAGGAAGAGACAAGTAGCTTATTCAGAGTTTATGCTGACAAAGAGCACTCTGCAGCTGGATTTACTACCCCTACCATGCCCCCCTTAACTAGAATTCAGTCAAAGATAGTTGCTGCCTCCTCTACCTCTGCCTGGGAATATTTATACTGCTAGATATTATTTACAATTATTCTCTAGTAATGTTGTTTGAAAAAAGGAGCTAGAGAGACAGAGAGATGCCATCCTGTGACAGAGCTTTCATGGAGAGTTTTTTTTTAATTGAGGGGAGAGAATTAGGAAGGGGGAGGGGAGGGAGGAGACAGGTCTCTGGGGACAGGAGCTTTAGGAGAGGAGGAAAGAGGCAGAGAGAGAAAGAAAAAGGGAGAGAGGGAGAGAGAGAAATGGGAGAGGGAAAGAGATTTTTAACAAATGTGCTATAGACTAGAAAGTATAGAAAAAATTTTAAGCTATCTGTATATGCTATCAAATCCCCCAGGAGCAGTGTTGAGGATGCAGTCGTTACTCCATAAATGTATCTCTACTTCAGTGATAATAAAAAAGTGACATTGGGTAGTGGATTAACTGTGAATATACTAAAACCCCACTAAAATTTTATACATTTGGGAAGAGAGAAAGAATTTCACACTGTAGTCCAGGGTAGTTTTGAACTTGCAATCCTCCTGCATCTGCCTCTGAGTGCTGCATTTACAGGCATGTGCCATTAAGGCAAGCTGAATTGTATACTTTAAATGAATGGAATGAATGTGATGTGAATTATAAGTCAATAAAGTTATTCAATTATAAGCAAACATTGGATTGGTCACAAAACTCAGTACATTTAATGAAAACCATTGAAATGTTATTAAAATAGTGCAAATTATATCTCAACACAGATGTTCAAAAATACAAGCTAAATATACTATCTATTATGTACATAAACATAAAAGAAAATATTATAGCATACATACAAAAGATTAGCACCCTATTGAGGGTATGTGAGATCAGACAAAGAACGTGGAGTAAGAGATACCAGGAGAGTATCTCTGAATATCTCTCTCTCTCTCTCCTCTCTCTCTCTCTCTCTCTCTCTCTCTCTCTCTCTCTCTCTCTCTCTCTGTGTGTGTGTGTGTGTGTGTGTGTGTGTGTGTGTGTGTGTGTGTGTGTGTGTGTGTGTGAGACTGGAGCCTTGCTCATACTAGGCAAGCACCTGATCACTGAACTACATCCCTAACCCATACAACCAAAGCAACTGAATCTTTTGAAGTTTTATTTCTTTAACAAAAGAAGGAAGAAGAAGAAGAAGGAGGAGGAGGAGGAAGAGGAGGAGGAGGAGGAGGAGGAGGAGGAGGAGGAGGAGGAGGAGAAGAAGAAGAAGGAGAAAAAGATACGTGCAGAGTGTTAATATTTGATTTACAATAGAAAAACTTTTTTAAGTTCCTCATCTGGACCCCATGAAGGACAGGCAAAAGAACAGGAGCCAGGCTACAACAAAGGACTCTCTGATCCTTTCATTCCAAGCAGAGCAGAGGAAAGTATTTGTGAAAAGGTATAATGATAACAAGCATCAAATATAACTAGATAATGAAATAGGCAATGTAAATAATGTTAATAGACTAGGAAGAACACCATTTAGCTTGAGGCAGGTAATTATAAGAGAGGAGTGGAGTGGAGGCTGGAGAACTTAAGAATGAGGGTGGAGTGAATGGCCAGGGAGTCATGAGGGTAGATGGAATCAACTCATCAGTAGTCTGTCTGGGGACTGATAGAATCCAATAAAGTAGGTGGGATCGCAATCACATGAAAGACTTTACCCATTTTCTGGAATTTTACATGTTCCACACTGTACACTCCAACAACACTTCTGACTTCCACCCTGGTAAGATAAAATGTTCTGCCAAATAATTTTGAGCTGTTCTGACAAGGTCCATTGTATCCAAAAACCCTTAGAAATCTCCTAGCCTTGGAGCTTTTGAGCTATATAAGCCCATTTTCTCCTATATTCAATGCTATTCTCTCAAGCCTTGCTTTAGGGAGACAGTCCTGTTTGATAGAAAATAAAAGTTATATAATTTAACCAAAAATTTTTGTCATGGTCTTTACGGACGGACATTGGTATTAACACAACCTTTTCAATACAAGCTAGAGAAGCCAGAATGGGTTGTTTTTCAAATGCATAATATTTCAAAGAAATAAATGCTAACCCAGAATTCTGTGCCCAGAAAAGATATACTTTAGAAATAATATAGGGGTCAATGAGTCTGCAGATAAAGACAATTGCTGCCAAGTCTGACTACCTAAGTTCAATTCCACATGGTAGGAGAGAACTGACCCCTGAAAGTTTTCCTGTGACCTCCACGTGTGCCCATATACACATAGAAATAAATATAACAAAATGATTAAAAGATGAAATATAACTGAGCATGCACATTCATCATTCTTTGCTTCCTGACTGTGGGTGGCCTTCAGCTCCTCCTGCCATGAGTTCCCTGATGAACTTTACCCTCCAACTGTGAGCCAAAATAAGCTCTTTCTTCCCTGAGTTTGTCAAGATTTTTTTTTAATCACCACAGCAGAAAAAGTAAATAGTCAAACCCTTGGCAGCACTCCAGGATGAGGAAGTCAGACAATTCGTGGAGAATGATTGTGGATTATAGAGAGCTAAAGAAAATAGTGCCTCTCACACACATTGCTGTACTCTACACTGCTTTTTTTTAAACAAGCAATTGGTTTAAGCAATGGAATGATCTTGATCAATCCACCGACCCACATAAAGGTGGGGGGAGAAAACTAAATCCATAGAGCTGTCTTCTGAACTTCTCACATGTGCCCATCATTATAGACAATATGATAGCAGTAAATAAAGTAGGAAAAACTCAAAATAAATCAAAGGCCTTAATATAAGACCTGAAACCCAAAAACCTATTAAAAAGAAAACACATAGAGGAGGCTCAGTGTTTAAGAGTACTTGCTGTTCTTGCAGAGGTCCTGGATTCTGTTCCCAGCATCCACATGGCAACTCACAACTGTCTACATCTCCAATTTCAGGGAATATACCCTTTTCTGGCCTCCACAGGTAGCAGGCACACATTTAGTGCACTTATACACATACAGGCAAAATATTCATACACATAAAATATAAATAAATAATTTTTTAAATATTCCATCTCTGGTTGGCAAGATGCACGAGGTTCCTACTTGATTGAAATGAAACCCAATAGAAATGACAATTCTTCTGCCAAACTCCATAAAGCCCCCCTTTCCAGTCATCTGTTTCAGAACTGTCCTGGCTCCTAGCACTCCCCAATCTGATCCCTCAAGTTCCCATCCCCACCCACCCCCAATCCAACCAGATCTCCTTTATTTCCTCTTCCCAGGGAGGGGGAGGTGCTTGGTCTTATGTCAGCTTGATATGCCATGCTTAGCTGAAGTCCATGGGAGGCCTGATCATTTTTGAGAGATTAGGGAGGAAAGGCGGCTGGGGAGTGGAAGGGAGGAGGAGGGGTGGAGTGGGAGGAGAAGAGGAAGACTGTAGTCAGGGAGTAAAATAAATAAGTAAGTAAGTAATAAGTAAATAAATAAAAATGAATGAATAAATAAAGAGAAATGACAATTCTTGAGCCCTCTGACCAACATAATCTGAGAATACAAAAGAAGCCTAAGCAGATTCCTTGAGAAGGAATCACCTGGGCAAAGTGATCTTTAGCAACTGAAAAGGCTCTGTTATATATAATCTTTGATTTCTGAATCTTGTCTCAAAGGAAATCGTAACAGAATATTCCTGAACAGAGGACCTAGAGATTGGAAGCTTCTAAAGTTCTGGAATGTAGAAGAGGAAAAAAGCACAGAAATGCAGAATATTCACTTCATGCATTTTCAATCAGATAGGAACTCATGTGCAAAATGAACCATGAAAAATGTTCATGAATGCCATCATCTGAGAATACAACTAGAAATATAAAGCAAGAATGATGTTCTCGGCACATAAAATATTCTAAAATGTGACAGATAGCCAGAATCATGGGGGTAGTGTTGGCACTGAGATGCTGGTGGAGAGGAGAGGGCATGAGGAACCCAAGAGATATTGCCTAAAGGAAAGAAGAGGAAGTCAAAGTCAGGCCTACAGCCTGACTAGCTCTTTACCCTGGGGTATTCTGTTGATTTTTCTACAATCTTGCAAGAGCTTAGTTTTCAGAGAGAAACGCAGAGAGTATTTATTAATTCTGGTGTGTGTAGGGTCTAAACCCAAACACTGACCAAGCTAATTCTCAAAACAGGCCCAACAACAGTGGAATTATCACATTAATTCAATTTTACAGGCTTAGAAATGAATGTTGCTACTTTAAGCTTTGCCGAAAGCTATTCAGACTTGGAAATGATTATTGCTATTTTAATCTTTGACTCAAGCTATTCATCTCTACCAAAGAAGATACTATGCCTGACTTAAATCTAGGATTCTCTCTTGAGTGATTGGAGATCTCAAATCACCTATGTGACAGGATCAGTATTTAAAAATATATGAAGAGCTTTTATAATTCAACAACAGAAAGATAAAACTATACAGTCTAAAAGCAAGCCAATGACTTCAATAGGAATTTGATAAAGAAAAACGTACAAATGGCCATAAGCAGATGAAAAAGGTTCAACATAAATCAATAACTGGAGAGAGAAATGTTAAGTTATACCCACTGTTCTCATGTATTTAGGATAATGGTTTTCAGGGCAATTTGTTTTCAATGTAATATTTGGAAATGTCTGGAGTCATCTTTGCTTGTCACAAGCTGAGGAGAAATGGTAGGCTAAGAGAGATAGCCCTGTTTTAATCCCAAAGAGAGTCTTTCTAGAGGGGAGTGGGAGGACGGGAGGATGAGGGAATTGGGGTTGCTATGTAAAATAAGATAGTTTTTCATTGAAATTTCACAAAATAATTTAAAAAGAGACTTTCTAGAAATGATACAGTTAATAATATTGAGATGTGGATATTATACTGGTAAATGTGATCACAAGTATTCTTTATCTTTGTGTGTAGTGCTGGGGATTGAACCCAGGGATTGTGTGTAATGTGCAAATGCTCTACTGTAAACTTTTGCCTGTAATCCCCATGCAATTTTAGGCAGATGGAAATTAAACACACCATAGAGAAGGCCTTGTGAAGACAAAGAAATGAGAACTTTGATGAGCCACGTGTAGTGGTACACTCCTCTATTCTCAAAACTTGGCAGGTGGAGACAGGAGGACCAGAAGTTCAGGGTCATCCTCAGCTACACAGTAAGTTTAAGGCCAGTTTGAGAAATATGAAGCCATGTCTCAAAAAGCCAAAGCAAGGAAACATGAAATGCAAAGATAGGGGAGGAGGAAAGAGAAGTGGAGAGGAGAAACAGAGGACAAAAAAGTGATGTGAAGATTCCAGCCTTGAAGATGTGCCCACAAATTAAGGTATGTAACAGCCACCAGGAACCAGAGAAGACAGTGTGACCTTGCTTAGTAAAACTAATTTTAGATGTCTAGACTCTAAAACTGTGAGAGAATAAATTGAGGTTATTTCAAGCCACCAAGTTCGAGTATTATGTGATGACAACAAAAGGAAACCAAGGTAGACAGGGTGCTATTGGCATCTGGTATATAAAGCTCATGTGTAGTACCAGTCATCTTACAGTGCTAGCATGACTAATGGTCAGGGGCTGGATCCCTGTTACTTTCAGTCAGTACCCCTCACCTATGAGGAATCAACCTCTTCTGCTTCCTGCTAAATTTTAGTTTCATCTTCTCCTTAGGTATTCCCTGACATAAGAACCCTAACAACTCCTAAAGAGTACATATTTTAGCTTATGACCACTCTTGTATTTGTTTTGTTTCATTTTTAGTCTTGCTATATTGCCCCAGCTGGCCTCAAGGTCATAGTGATTTTCTTGACTGTGTCTGAGTTCTAGGATTAGGTGTGTATGAACACACCTGACTTAGTGCCACTCTTAACAGATCTTTCTCTCTCTCTCTCTCTCTCTCTCTCTCTCTCTCTCTCTCTCTCTCTCTCTCTCTCACTCTCTCTCTTTATCTATCTATCTATCTATCTATCTATATCTCCTCTCTGTGTCTCCTCTGTCTCTCTCTGTCTCTCTGTGTCTCTCTGTCTCCGTGTCTCTCTCTGTGTCTCTCTCTATATATATCTCCTCTCTCTGTCTCTCTCTGTCTCTAGCTATATCTCCTCTCTCTGTCTCTCTGTCTCTCTCTGTCTCTGTCTCTGTGTCGCTCTCTGTGTCCGTGTCTCTCTGTCTCTCTGTCTCTGTCTCTCTCTGTCTCTTTCTGTCTATCTATATCTCCTCTCTCTGTCTCTCTGTCTCTGTCTCTCTGTGTCTCTGTCTCTTTCTGTCTCTCTCTATATCTCCTCTCTCTGTCTCTCTCTGTCTCTGTCTATGTCTCTCTCTCTTTGGTTTTTTGAGACAGGGTTTCTCTGTAGCTTTGGAGCCTGTCCTGGAACTCATTTTGTAGAACAAGCTGGTCTCGAACTCACAGAGATACTCCTGCCTCTGCCTCCGTAGTGCTGGCATTAAAGGAGAGCGCCACCAACGCCTGGCTAACAGATATCTTAAGACAAAATTAGAAGGAGAAAAGTAACTACAATGATAAACATTCCTGAAGCTGTAGTTGCATGTGGTATAATCTCAGCACTCAAGAGGTAGGAACTCAAGATCATCTTCAGCTACAAAGCAAGTCTGGGGCCAGTCTTAGATATATGAAATCCTGTCAGAAAAAAAAATAACAATAGCGCCATTTGAGTAAAATTTAACTTTGTTAAGTGTTGCAGGACTTTCAATTTAAAGAATCTTGGTAGGGGCTGGAGAGATGGCTCAATGATTAAGAGTACTGGCTGCTCTTCCAGAGGACTCATGTTCAGATTGCCAGCACCCACATGGTAGTTTACAACCTAGTTCCAGGGAATCTGATGTCCTCTTCTGGCCTCCATGTCCACTACATATATATGGTATACAGACATATATGCAGGCAAGACATCCATACACAGAATTTTTTTTAAGAAAAAGAAAGCTAGAGGAGCATAAATCTTCAAGCAAGTCAATGAGCAGCATTCTTTCATGGTTTCTACTTTAAACTCCTCCTAGAATTCCTGCCCTGACTTTCCTCAACGACAGACTGTGTGTGACCTGAAAATGTAAGCCAAAAAAATTCTTTCTTCCCCTAGGGTAATTTTGATTATTTTTTTAAATATAAAACAGAAAATAAATTAGAATATAGGGTCTGTCACTGAATCTAGAACTCACTACTTTTGTAATATTATCTGGCCACCAAGCCCTAGAGATTTTTCTGTCTCTCTTTCCCCAATACTGGGGTTACAGGAATCCACCACAATGCCCAGATTTTTATCTGGGTGCCAAGGATCTGAACTCAGGCCTTCATACATGAACAGCAGGTAGTTTACCCACGGAACCATCTCCCTAGCCCATAAAATAAACAATGTCATCATTTCTATGAAAGTATGAAAGACACTCATATTGCCAAAGCAATCTTGATAAAAAAAGAATAATGTTTGAAGATATCACCATACCTGATTATAAGTCATGCACTACAGAGTTATAGAAAGAATATCAGCATGGTAACCAAACAGAAACAGATATGTAGATCAATGGAATAGGATAAAAAGCCCGAGATATGAGCCCATGCAGTTATAGACATCTGATTATTGACAAAAATAAAAAAAAAGTGTTAGAAAAGCCTCTTCAACAAATAGCACTGTGAAAATTAATGAAACTAGGCTCCTTTTTCCCATCCAGTAAAAAACAAAGATCAATCTCAAATGGATCAAAAGACACAATGTTAGACCTTAAACTACAAAAAGAAAGGTTAAAGAAAATGCTTTAAGATATGTCCTTTGATTCCTACTTACTTAGCAGATGACAAAATCCAGAAGAAACATCAGGCATTTGTATTATGATTTCAGTTGTGATCAACTGTCATGATTTCATCGAATCTACATATTTTCACATATATGATTATATATCATTCTAATTCAGGCATACCATTACTTCTTTTACAATTTGTATGTCAATTTTTCTTGTCATGCCAAGATGTCCCAGTGATATGGTAAATAAGAGTATGAAAATTGTTACTGCTTTCCTTGTTCCTGGTCATTTAATAAAATGTTTTCAACTTTTTTTTCATTAAGGGTTGTGTTAACTGTAATTTTGTTGCTACTCATTGCATTCCTATACATTCCTTTTGTGCAATTTATTGAGTATTTTTATGACAAAAGAATATTGAATTTTGTCAAAGAATTTTTTTCTGTATTGATTGAGTTAAGGTAATCATACTTTTAAAACTTTGGTTCTTTTATTGTGATATGTCATACAGATAAAGTTAATTAAATCTTGATTTTCAGGGATAAGTTTCACTTAATTAGGCAGGGCTGACCATTCCAAGGTTGCCAATATTTCATTGATGGATTTTACATTCCTTTTAACTATAGACATTGATGTCTAATATTCTTTTGTTGGACTCTTTGCCTGACTTTTATATCAGAAAATGTTAGCATAATAAAATAAATTTGGTAATAAGAAAAGATAGGCATAATCAAGGACTTTCTGAATAAGATTATAATAACTCTGGAAATAATGTAAACAACTGAAACATAGGGCTTTTGTATAAAATCAAAAGCTTCTATACAGCAAAAGAAAAAGTGAAGAGATAGCCTATAGAATGGGAGATCTTTACTGGATATACATCTGCAATATACAATAATTTTTTTGTTTTGTTTTTTATAATGCAGGGTTTCTTTGTGTAACAGTCCTGGCTATTCTGGAACTTGTTCTATAGACACGGCTAGCCTTGAACTCACAGAGATCTGCTTTCCTCTACCTCCCGAGTGCTGGGATTAAAAGCATGTGCCACCATCACCCAACCTACAATGATTAAAAAAACTTAAAAGAAATCAAACAATTCAATTGGGGCTGGTGAGACAGCTTCCTGTTGGATCTCTTGGGACCTACATGGTGGAAGGAAAGAACCAACTCTTGCAAATTGTGTGCTGACCCCCACATGTGTGCTGTACACACATGCACTCACATACATAAAATACATAAATGTAAAATATTACAAGAAACAACTCAATAAATAGATTAATGAAATGAACATATGGCTCTTAAAAAGGTGAAATATAAATAGCCAACAAATATAAAAAGTGTTCTACTTCAACACAAATAAGAAGTACATTGCAAACCAAATGACTGTCAGAAAAACAAAACAAATAACAAATGCTGGTGAGGATATGGACACAAAGGACTCTTTTTATACTGATGGTTGGAATGTAAACTAGTCCCAGCTACTACGGGGATCATCAGTAAGGAAATTTAAAAAGAAAAAACTAAACTAAAAACTGGGCTGTATGTTGATGCACACCTTTACACTCGGGAAGCAGAGGCAGGCGGATCTCTGCGAGTTTGAGGCCAGCCTGGTCTACAGACTGAGTTCCAGGACAGGCTCCAAAGCTACACAGAGAAACCCTGTCTCAAAAAAAAAAAAAACCAAAGAAAATAAAAATAAAAACCTTAAAGTGCATAAAATCATGTATATATATGAAATGAAAGTAGAAATAAAATTGTCTATGAATATACACAATAAAAATAATAATAGTAAGCAGGTCAGTGGTGGTGCATGCCTTTAATCTCAGCACTTGGGAGGCAGAGATGGGTGGATCTCTGTGAGTTCAAGGCCAGCTTTGTTTACAAAGCTACACAGAGAAACCTTGTCTCCAAAAATCAAAAACTCAAAAATAATCCAAAAAAATAATAGTTAATAATAATAGTAATAGTAGTGAAACCTGTATTTCTCAATAGCTAGCTTACTTAATGATAGGCTTCTTTATGGTGGTCACTTATTTCCTCTTACAGATTTTTGTTTAGTTCCATGCGGCTTTTATTGAAATAATTTAACAAAAAGAAAAAAAAAATCAAGATTTTTACCAACCATCTTTTGTGAACCATCTATAAACTCTGTAAAGACTCAGGTTCATAGACATGTACATACAACGTAACACATCCCAACAAAAACATAATACATAAATTTTCCTAAGAGTCCCTGGGGAAACCCAAGATAATGATTCCCATTTGCATTTTCCTCCTTGTATGTGCAGGCACTAAACTGCAAAGTCCTTATTTTCATGAATATGCTGAGACTCTTGAATTATTGAATCAACCCCTCCCTTTCTTGCTAGGCTGTTGAGTGTATTTGTATTAATTTATCAATGACTATGCTGATGGTGACATGACAGGAATCAAGGTACCTAAGGTTGTTGGGGAACCAGAGAAGGAGTACAACAGGAATGGAATGGATCCATTGAAAGATTAGATTTATGTTTTGTTGTCTGCTGTTGTTTTGAGACAGAGTTTCACTAGGTGTTGAAGGCTGGTCTTAAATTCACTACATAGTGAATACCTACCTATCTTGCCTCTTTTTAAGTTGTTGGACCTGTTTTGTCTTAGAGGAAAAAAAAATTAGCCACAGCAAACTGATGTGAAAGCACTCACAAAACGTCACTTTCGAACTGAATATCCAATACATGCAGTGCTTGATATTATACTCCAGACTTGAGTCCTGAAAAATTTCCCTAGCAAATGAGACATAGGGAACATTACCTCTCTAATATGAGCAGTCAGCCAGGCTCCCACTGCACCTGGTTCCCTCTATTGTTGCATTGCACCAAGCAAACTTCCTAGCAGGCACCCTATTTAACCAGTAAGGGACAAAAGTTGGTGTAGAGCAACAGAAAAAGAACCACTCATTCCACTGTAGGTAACAGCCACTAAAGAAATCACAGACCTGCTCTTATCGCCTGCCTTTACCCTGACTCTTTTCTGGCTCCTTCTCAATCCTTCAAATTATGTCTTGACTGCTTCTTGTCTTGGGAGCCAAGATGTAAAAAAAAGGGTGTTCCTCACCTGGTTTTCTTTTCCTGGAGGGACTCCAGTATCTCCCGCACATTAGTCACATGACTTTCTTTGAGGCTTTGATGGGAGACCTGAAGACCAACATGGACCTTCTTGGCTTCTGTCAGTTCTTCCTTCATCTTCTGCAACAGCAGCTTTCGTTGCTGAGCCACATACTTTTTGTCTGAGAATTTCCTCTGCTGCATGCCTGACAAGGGGTTCTCCAGAGGGTAGGGTCTAGCTATACTGATGTGCATGCTATCTTCCCCACCTGGCTTGGACAACTTGGAGTATGAGACCTTTGCACCAGGCTGCTTATAGCTGTCCACACCACTGCCCACTTTCAGCACTGAGCTTGTAGGGCTGCAGCCCTCTTCCAGCTCCTTCAGCTGCAGGTGACACTGATAGAGCTTTCGTTCTATGTGAGCAATAGTGGCAGAGGTGCGCTGGTTCACCCTCTCAAAGGCCTGCCGGATATGTGCGGCCTGATGTCGATCAGCTTTGGATACCAGCTTGAGGTAGCTCATGGTATTCTCATCCCTACTGGCTCTCTCCACTCTCAGCTGCTCTGAGAGGTAGAAGATTCGATGCTTGACACCTTCCCTCACATTCCGAGCAAGCTCACCATCTGAGAAGCTGGTATGACTGCTAGGGCAATCCTCATGGGAGGACAGGGACCTGTAGGAAGGCACGTTGGGGGGCAAGGTTGCACTTGAGCTCTTGGTGCTTTCCACCTACATTGGGAAACAATAAAACATGCAACATGTGCTCTGTGAGCTTCAAATAGAAGATTTGAACATGTGTGGATTCACTTCAGAAAAATACATGTGTGTATAGACAGTGATATATACAAAGTTTGTGTATTTAAGATGGGCACAACACAGAATGTGGGGAGGTGGAGTTCATTTTCTAAACCACTAACTTCTTCCTTTTCAACACCCAACTTCTTGCTAGTATCCTACTACAAACCTCAGGTGGGTAAAATTTGACATCTACATCTCTCACTGGTCTTGAGCCTCTCTTCCTATTATGTCTTCCAAGAATCACCAGTTATATCTCTCAATCATTAGGGGCAGTAAGCTTATTCCCACTAATGCCAATGGCTGTATTGCTACTTCTGGGAAGATGGTAGGTAGAGAAATTTCTATGCTGACAGATTTATCCATTCATGAAATCACTTGTCTAACACATTATTTCCTAAGAATTAGTGAGACAAAAATAGGCAGGGAGTCAAATGAAGACAATACACTACTATACAACAAAGAAAATAAACCACATCCTTGAGAAATATGAAGGTATCTTACAAACATAATGTGGAACAGAAAATATCAGATTGTATTTGGTTCTGTTTGAATAAATTTTAAGAGCACGCAAAATGTTGTAATAATGTATAGGGATTTCTATGTAGGTGACAAACTATAAAGACAAAGCCTAGTCATGAATAGTGTAAGCATCAGAAGGACGATTTCCCTGAAGATGGTTGTCAGTGTAGTTACTTATAATTATTTCTTAAGATATATGTTGATTTTTTCTGCACCTTTATGTGCATATTCCAGATTCTGCAATTTTAAAAATGTTTTAAGTGTTCAATAGCTGAATTTAATAGCAGATTTTATATGATTAGATAAAACTGGTAAATAGCAAAAACAGAGCTGAAACAAAGGTATCCAGAATTCACCACAGAGATATAAAGAAATAGAAACTTTTAGAAGTAGAAACAGAAGACAGGATGAGGAGGTCTAACAAAAATCTTCTCAGTGTACCAGAGTGAGAATATAGAATGAATATTTGAAGAGGTAATATATAAGAGTTTTTAGAACAAATGAATGCCCCAAATATTACCTTTAAAACCATGACTTTTAGGCTTCAATCTGACTTCTTGATATCATTAATATAATCAAGAATATGGCTGAATAGTATCTTCAATACTAGTAGTAAGAGATATGCTGTTGAAGAAAAATAAATCAAGTCAGATTCAAAGAATTGGAAGTCAGAATGTCTTCAGACTTCTCAGCACAACTAGAAGGCAGTGAAGAAATGCCTTCAAAGCTTGAAAGATTTATTATTTAATTTATTTTATAATAAAACCATTATCTAAGTTAAGGACTCTTCATTTCCTTTTCCTTCCTTTTCTCCCTTCCCTTTTCTTTTGACTTCTTTTCTGTTGTCTCCCATGCCTCTACTTTCCTTCCCACCCTTTCCCATTCTAGAGATTGAACCCAGGGCCTCATATGAGGTAAAACTTGCTGCTCACATTCCCTACTCTACTGTGAATTTACAGTGAAACATTTTCAGACATGAAACAACACAAATAGTTTACTAGTTTACTTCCTCTACAATCTTTCTCCTGATTTTTATGGCACATATAGTAAGCTACCACAATGAACAAGGGATTTAGGAAACAGGGTACTGGATGGAGAGATGGAGAGGGAAAGGAAGAAGGACAAAGCAAACATCACCTTCTATTTCCCAGATGACAAAGGAAAGCCTGTGCTCATGAAGCAGGCCTGGAAAGCAAATTGAAAGCTCCTTTGGGACTGGGGAGATGGCTCAGTGTGTAAATTGAGGGCCTCAGTTTGGATCCCCAACATCTGTAACCCCAGTGCTGGGGGTGGAAACAGGAGAATACCAGTGGCTCATTGGCCAACCCCCCTAAACTAATTGGTGAGCTCCAGGTTCAGTGAAAGACCTTGTCTTGAAAGAGAGGGGGGAGGGAGGGAGAAAGGGAGGAGGAGGGGAGGAAGAGAGAGAGCGACAGAGACAGAGAGAGAATGAGAGAGAGAGAGAGACAGAGAGACAGAGATGAAGGTACTAGAGAGATGGCTCAATGTTTAAAAGCATTTCTTGCTCTTTCAGAGGATCAGGGTTTGGTTCCTAGCACTCACATGGTGGCTTACAAATATCCTTAACTCTAGTTCCAGGAGATCTGATGCCTTCTTCAGCTTTCCTCTGGTACCATGCATGCATATGGTGCACAAACATTCAGGCAGGCAAAACATGCATATACATAAAATAAATATTAAATAAAAGTTATAAAAATATAAGGGTAGAGATAGAGGAAGACATTCTGACATCTACTCCTAGCCTGCACACATACATACATACAAAGTTCCTTCAGAGAACTACTGGGAATCAAGTGGGTAGAATGCCAGACATCTTTTAACACATGAATAGATTTTTACATCTACAGTTGATGGAAGTGCTGAACTTGATACAGGTAATAGAGAATAACCAGATGGGAGAACAAATATTGACTCCAAGGAAAAGAAAATGTTAGACTAGGAAAGAAAATAAATCATACTAAGTATTCATTTGTGACTAGTATTCCCTTGGATTTGAGGATTTGACTGTGTAAACCCCTAGAAATCATGCACCTGAAATCATCAGTGTGCACTGTACAAGAAGACCAAATGCAAAATATGTCTTGGCTAGATGGGAAGCTGGTAAAAGAGCTACATCATCATCTTTCCTGTAAAAGTCAACAACAGGGCATCACTATCCCTGACTGGCATCACCATCCCTGACTTCAAACTTTACTATAGAGCTACACCAATGAAAACAGCTTGGTAATTGGCCTAAAAACAGATAAGTGGGCAAATGGAATCAAATCAAAGACACTGATATCAACCTGCACACCTATGAACACCTGATTTTTGATGAAGAAGCTAAAACTATAAAATGGAAAAAAGAAAGCATCTTCAACAAATGGTTCTGGTATAACTGGATGTTGACATGTAGAAGAATGCAAATAGATCTCCATCTATTGCCATGCACAAAACTCAAATCCAAATGGCTCATAGACTTCAACATAAAGCCAACCACACTGAACCTGATAGAATTAAAAGTGGGAAATAGCCTTGAAGGCATAGACACAGGAGACCACTTCCTAAATAGAACACCAGTAGCACAGACTTTGAGAGCAACAATTAATAAGTGGGACCTCCTGAAACTGAGAAGCTTCTGTAAGGCAAAAGGCATGGTCAAAACGACAAAACAGAACCCTACAGAATGGAAAAAAGATCTTTGCCAGCTCCACATCTGACAGAGGACTGGTCTCCAAAATCTACAAAGAACTCAAGAAGCTAGACATCAAAACACCAAATAATCCAATTTAAAAATGGGGTACAAATATAAATAGATAATTCTCAAGAGAAGAATCTCAAATGGCCAAAACAGCACTTAAGGAATTGCTCAACATCCTTAGCCATTAGAGAAATGCAAATCAAAACCACTCTGAGATTCCATCTTACAAAGATCAGAATGGATAAGATCAAAAACACCAATGACAGCTTATAGTGGAGAGGATGTGGAGAAAGGGGAACACTCCTCCATTGCTGGTGGGAGTGCAAAGTTGTACAGCCACTGTGGAAATCAGTACGACAATTTCTCAGAAAACTTGGAATCAATCAACCACAAGACCCAGCAATACCCACTCTTAGACATATACCCCCAAAGGATGCAGAATCATACAACAAGGACATCTGTTCAAATATGTTCATAGCAGCATTATTTGTAATAGCCAGAACCTTGAAGCCACCTAGATGCCCCTGAACCCAAGAATGGATAAAGAAAATGTGGTACATTTACAGAATGGAATACTACTCATCAGACAAAAGAAATGGAATTTTGAAATTCACAGGCAAATGGATGGAACTTGAAGAAACCATCCTGAGTGAGGTAACCCACTCAGAAAAAGACAAACACGGTATGTACTCACTCATATATGGATTTTAGACATAGAGCAAAGGATCACCAGCCTATAGTTCACACTGCCAGAGAAACTAGGATACAAGGAGGATCCTAAGAGAGATATACATGAACTTATAAGAAGGGGAAAAGGACAAGCTCTCCTGAGTAAATTGGGAGCATGAGGGGAGGGGGAAGGGTGATAGCAGAGAGAAGGGGGAAAAGCAGAGTGGGAAGGAGAACATGAGGGATCAGGATGAGTGAGTTGGGGGAAGAACAGAGAAGGAGGTTGAGGAAAGAGACCTTAATAGAGGGAGCTGTTAGGGATTTAATGAGAAACCTGGCACTAGTGTAATTCCCAGAAACCCACAAGGATGACCCAAAGTAAGAATCTAAGCAATAGTGGAGAAGCTTCCTTAAATGCCCTTCCCCTATAATCAGATTGATGACTACCTTAATTGCCATCATAAAGCCTTCACCCAGTAGCTGGTAGAAGCAGAAGCTGAGATCCACAGCTGAACACTGAGCCGAACTCCTGGGATCCAGTTGCAGAGAGAGAGGAGTGATAAGCGAAAGGGTCAAGACCAGGCTGGAGAAACCCACAGAAACAGCTCACCTGAACAAGTGGGAGCTCATGGACTCCAGACTGACATTTGGGAAACCAGCATAAGAACAAACTAGGCCCCCTGTACGTGAGCAACAGTTAGAGGGCTTGGGCAGTCTATGGGGCTGCTGGCAGTGGAACCAGTATTTATTTCTAATGCATGAACTGGCCTTTTGGAGCTCATTCCCTATGGAGAGATACCTTACTCAGCCTAGATACAGGGGGAGGGCCTAGGTCCTGCACCAAATAATGTGACAGACTTTGATAATCCCTCATGGGAGACCTCACCCTCCCTGAGGAGTAGATGGAAAGTCGGATGGTGGAGGGAGTGAGAGGACAGGAGGGAGGGGGAACTGGGATTGGTTATAAGATGGTTTTAAAAATTAAAAATAAAAGTAAATAATTAAAAGTAAAGGACTGGAGATATGGCTCAGTGGGTAATTATAAAAGCATGAGAACATGATTTCAGATCATGGTACCTATGCTAAAAATTGGGAATGGCCATACTTGTACCTGTAACTCCAGTGCTGTGGGAGAGTAGGAAAAGGAGGATTGCTTGGGTTTACCAGACACCAATGTAGGAAAGACCTGGTATCAAAGAATAAGGAAACTTGACAGCCTCCTCTAATCTTTGTATGTCTGCACTAGTGTATATGCATACATGTATGTATATACTCCACACATAGTACACCACATACACACACACAAACTTAAAAGTAACCACTAGAAAAACTGAAACCAAATACATAACATACAAATAATCAACAAGGAAAACAATGGAACTTGCTTACTCCAGAAAAAAAAAAAAAAGGAGGTCAGGCGTTGGGGTACACACATGTACTTCCAGCCACTCAGTCTAAGCTCCGGAGTTTAAGGGCACATAGTGAGACCTTGTCTCAAAAAAGCAAACAAAATAGGTTTGCAAGATGGTTGAGTGGGTAAAAGCAGTTGCTATGCAAACCTGACGATCTGAGTTCAATCAGCAGAACCCACATAACGATCTGATTGTGCATAACTGTTTTCTGACTTTCATACATACTACCACACAACAAAAATAATAACAACAAACAAATGTATATATTTTTTTTTTAAAAAAAAAAAAGGTCGGTAAGATGACTTCTAGGGTAAGAATGCTTGCCACCAAGCCTGATGACCTGAGTTCCATTCCTGGAACCTACATGGTGGAAGAAGATAATTGATTCCCACTGAGTTACCCTTTGGCCTCCACTTTATGCATGATATACAAACACCTGAGTGCCCCCACCCAAAAGTAATTAACTAAAAAAGTGATGGGCACATTGCTCAGAAGGGCCCATCTAGCACACTAAAGATCCTGGGTTAGATCCCATCATTGCTTAAAATGGGGTAAGAAGGTCCATAGGCCTTTAATCCCAGCATCTCCAAAAAGAACTGAACAGCTTGGTATTGGCACAAAAATAGACAAGTAGACCAATGGAATTAAATAGAAAATCCTGATATTAATCCACACACCTATGAACACCTGATTTTTGACAAAACAGCTAAAAGAATACAATGGGGGGAGGAAAGCATCTTCAACAACTGGTGCTGGCACAACTGAATGATGTTGTGTAGAAGACTGCAGATAGACCCTTGTCTATCACTATGCACAAAACTCAAGTCCAAATGGATCAAAGACCTCAACATAAATCCAGCCACACTGAACCTCTTAGAAAGTAGGAGGTATCCTTGAACAAATTGGTACAGGAGACTGCTTCCTGAACATAACACCAGTAGCACAGACACTGAGATTGACAATTAATAAATGGGACCTCCTCAAACTGAGAAGCTTCTGTAAGACAAAGGACACAGTCGATAAGACCTAACAGCAGCCCACAGAATGGGAAAAGATCTTCACCAATCCCACATCTGACAGAGGGCTGCTCTCCAAAATATACAAAGAACTCAAGAAACTAGTCACCATAACACCAAATAACCCTATTAAAAAGTGGGGTTAGGACTAAATAGAGAATTCTCAATAGAGGAATACAAAATGGCTGAAAGATACTTGAGAAAGTGCTCAACAATCATCCTTAGCCACCAGAGAAATGCAAATCAAAACAACTCTGAGATACCATCTTACTCCTGTCAGAATGGCTAAAATCAAAACACCAAAGACAGTATATGCTGGAGAGGATTGGTGAAAGAAGTACACTCCTCTACTGCTGGTGGGAGTGCAACCTCATACAGCCATTTTGGAGATCAATATGGTGATTCCTCAGGAAAATGGGAATCAGTCTACCACAGTATCCGGCAATCCCACTCTTAGGCATATACCCAAATGATCCGCATCCATGCAACAAAGACATCTGTTCAATTATGTTCGTAGCAGCATTATTTATAATAGCAAGAACCAGGAAGCAACCTAGATGCCCTTCAACTGAAGAATGGATAAAGAAGATGTGGCATATTTACACAATGAAATACTACTCAGTGGGGGAAAAAAAAAAACAATGGAATCTTGAAATTCGCAGGAAAATGGATGGAACTTGAAGAAACTATCCTGAGTGAGGTAACCCAGTCACAAAAAGAGGCACATGGTATGTACTCACTCATATATGGATTTTAGACATAGAGCAAAGGATCACCAGCCTGTAATTCACACCGCCAGAGAAACTAGGGTACAAGGAGGAACTTAAGAGATTCATATAAGGTCCCTCACAGAAGGGGAAAGGAACAAGATCTCCTGAGCATATTGGGGGGGCAATGAGTGAAGAGGAAGTTAAGAGAAAGAGAAGGGGAGGAGAGGAGAACATATGGTATCATGAAGATTGAGTCAGGGTTGAATAGATGAGAGCAGAAAAAACAAGGTACCATAATAAAGGGAGCCATTATAGAATTGAAGAGAAAACTGACTCTAGAGAAATGTCCAGAGACCTACAAGGATGACCCCAACTAACAATCTGAGCAACAATGGAAAGGCTACCTTAAATGTCCTTCCCTGATAATGAGATTGATGACTAACTTATATGCCATCCTAGAGCCCTCATCTAGTAGCTGATGAAAACAGAGACACCCACAGCTAACTGAGCCGAACTCCTGGAATCCAGTTGCAGAGAGGGAGGAGTGATAAGAAAAGGGGTCAAGACCAGGCTACAAAAACCCACAGAGACAGCTGACCTGAACAAGGGGGAGTTCATGGACTCCAGACTGATAGCTGGGAATCCAGCATGGGACTGACTCAGATCCCCTGAACATGGGTCTCAGTTAGAAGGCCTGGGCAGTCTAAGGGACCTCAGACAGTGGAACCAGAATGTATCCCTGGTGCACAAAAGGACTTTGGGAGCACATTCCCCATAGAGGGATACTCCCTTAGGCTAGAGGCAGGAGGGAGGGCCTAGTCCCTACTCCAAATGACTTGACAGACTTTGATGATCCCTCCTAGAAGGCATCACCCTCTCTGTGGAGTGGGTGAGGAATGTGATGGGAGAGTGGTCAGGGGGGGGGTGCTGGGAAGGAGAGAGAGGGAAGTGGGATGGATATGTATAATAATAATAATAATAATAATAATAATAATAATAATAATAATAATAGAAGGCAGAGAAACAAACTTCAAGCTCAACCTTTGCCTCAGCCAGCCTGAGGCCCACATGAACCTCATTTGATCCTGTCTCAAACCAACAGAAGTTCAATCTACGTGTAAACAAACAAAGTAACAAAACACAAAGCAAAATAAAAAAGAAAAGGTATTAAACTATTTTTTGTTCTGGCCTGCTTCCTCTCCTTTGGAAGTATAGTGTCTCTTAAATTTTCTCTGCTTCTGCTATTTAAAAAGCAAAGAGAGAAGGTTGGAGAGTTGAGTTATCAGTTAAGAGCACTGGCAGGACTTACATAGGACCTAGGTTCAATTTCCACCACCCACATAGCAGCTCACAACTGTTTGTAATTCCAGAGGATCCAACACCCTCTTACATGCAGACAAAACACCAACACACATGAAATAAATAAATCATTATGAAGAAAGTAAAAACAAAAAAAATAGTTTAAGAGTTGGCAGAGATGCCTTGGTGGGTAAAAGTTCTTGCTTCACAGAGATCCACAGCTAAACACTGAACTGAACTCCTGGAATCCAGTTCCAGAGAAGGAGTAGTGATGAACAAAGGGGTCAAGACCAGACTACAGAAACCCACAGAGACAGCTGACCTGAACAAGGGGGACTCATGGACTCCAGTCTGATAGCTGGGAAATTAGCATAGGACTGACCCAGACCCCCTGAATGTGGGTCTCAGTTAGGAGGCCTGGCAGTCTATGTGGTCCCTGGCAGTGGAACCAGGATGTATTCCTAGTGCAGGAATGGACTTGGGAGCCCATTCCCCATGGAAGTATACTTCCTTGCCTAGAGACATGGGGGAGGGCCTACTTCCCCAAATGATATGACAGACTTTGATGATCCCTCCTAGAAGGCCTCACCCTCCCTGGGGAGTGGATGGCGGAGGGGATGGGGGTCAGTGGGGGGCATGGAAGGATGGGAGGGACAGAGAACTGGGATTGGTATGTAAAATAAGACTGTTTCTAATTTAAATAAAATTTATTAAAAATAAAAAAACTTCTTGCTTCAAAGCCTGACAACCCAACTTGGATCCTTGAAACTTATAGCAGAAAAAAACAACTACTGAAAGTTTTCCTCTCACACTCACAAGCAATCACACACATGCACACACATATATACTCCATACACATAATGATAATAATAGTAATAATAATGATGATGATGATGATGATGCCAGGCATAGCAGTGCACACCTTTAGTCCCAGCACTCAGGAGGCAGAGGCAAATGGATCTCTGTGAGTTCTAGGCCAGCCTGGTCAACAGACTTATTTACAGGACAGCCAAAGATACAAAGAGAAACCCTGTTTTGAAAAATCAAAAAATAATAAGTGTAAGCCAGGCAGTGGTAGTATACACCATCTCTGTGAGTTCAAGTCTAGCCTAGTCTACAGAGGCGTTCCAGGACAGCCATGACTGTTACAAAAAGAAACCTTGTGTCTAAAATCCAAATAATAATAATATCAGTGTAAATAAAAAAATATAAACAAGAAAGCATGGCCTAGTGGCACCTTGTAACCCCAGAACTTGGGAAATTGAAACATGAGGATGTCCATTTCCAGGCCTGCCTAGGCTACTGATAACAGATCTTTACAAAAAAAAATCCACAAGAGTATCCATAAAGAGATCAGTGGGTAAAGGTTCCTGCCATGAAAGCCTATAGACCTGAGTTCAATCCCCCAAAGCTACGAAAAAGTAGAAGACAGCCAACTCCACAAAGTTATCCTCTGACCTACACACAAACATGCACACACTAAAAATGTTTTTTTTTTTCTTAAGAGCTGGGAATGTGTCTCCATAATATAGGGCTTACCTGAGATTTATGTGACTAATGTTTGATCTCCATCACCACAAAAAAAAAGCATAAAACAAGATGTTAATAAAATGTAATTATAAATAGCTACATATCATGATCTTTAAGCGATTACATAATATTATAAATATCCCAGTCATATACATACTAATTTCTACATTCCATGAAATTATAGTTAAAATCAAATAATAGCATGTATGATGGCACATGCCTGCAATTCCATCACTTGGGAGGCAGTGAAAGAATTCAAGGTCAGCCTGGGCCACACAGTGAGAACTTATCTCAAAAGAAAGAAAAAAGAAAGCCAACCAAATGAACAAGAAAGCCAAGTGACAATATCTTGTGAGACTTAAATTAACTGACTTCAAAGTTTAGAAGACATAATGCAAAGTAACTAAGAAAATTTTGGGAAAAATACTAAATTAGGGTCTTACACTACTCAAAAAATAGAATGCTACTTTATGTGCAATAATATAATCCAGACAGAATAAAGAACTAAACATAAGAAATGCAACCATAAAGGTACTAAAAGTATATTCAAAGTGGGGACTGCAGGGATGCTTAGCAGTTAAAAGCATTTGTTGCTCTTACAGAGGACCCAAGTTCAGTTCCAAACACCCACATGGTGGCTCACAGCTATCTGTAACTCAAGTTCCAGGGGATCTGTTCCCTTATTCTAATCTCCTTGGGAATTAGTCATGCATGTGCAACACACACATACATGCAAGTAAAACACTCATACACATAAAGTAAATTAATTAAATGAATAATTAAAGAAAATAAAATTATATAATAAACATTTTTACAACTTTTGAATGAAAAGAACTTTCAAAGCAACGCTCAGACCTAAATGCCATTAACAAAAGATTTACATATTTTATTACCTTAAAAAAATGCTTGTGGGAGGGAAACAAAAAACAAAATATCATTGCCAGTCAGTTCAGATTCTTTACCATGCTAAATCAGGCAGCACCTGCTGAAAATTTAAAGTCAGATACCTTTTAAACTAGCAAGAACAACAAAGTCCAGTGGCACTGGGGTGACAATTCTGGACTTCTTACACAGGGACTCATAACTTTTGTGTCAAGATACTGCATTTGGAGTCCCATGTTACTGAATCTCCACACACCACTGGGTGCCCTGCTGGTGTGAAAGGTTATTCCAAGTCTCTGAGATAAACAGTGTCATCTTTATGGGAAGGCATAGACTAAAAGTTCAAAAAATAAAAAATAAAAAAACAAAAGGACACATTCTTCTATAACGGAGACTCACCCAAGTCAGGCTCTGCAGTCAAGTTACAGCCCAGCTTTGTACTAAACAGTCATTCCAGGCTTGTTGGACAGAAAGTTCTAGAAAAGAAAATAGCTCAGAAACATCTTAAAGTCTCAAGATGGCCAGCTCTTCTCACCAGCTGAGAAACCTAGTGGAGGATGGGCTGCTGTATGTGCGGGATAACCATCCAAAAGCATAGTAATTCTGGGATTTATTTTTTAATGTGATGATAAAGTGTGAATATCAAGTTCAGAATTATTTTAAACTTCGAGCTTCATTTTTACAAAGTTTACTATGTTGTCTATATCTCCAGTCACAACTACCCTGTAATTTTGGAACTTGTTTTTCTTCACCCCCAAAGGAAAACTGTACCTGAATATGGCGGTAATCCGGTTGAGGAATTGATAACACAAAGAAAAACAAAAAGAAATAGAATTAGTCTGAATAGAACTGAAAATGCAAGTGACAAATGTTCAAAATTCTTTTGAAATGGCCACCCGGAAACAGCACATGGTCATGTGGAGGAGCGGTAAATGTATAATGAAAAGCATGCGCATCTGTAGGAAGCGGAAGGATACCTGTGGTGAAGTGATACACGTGCAACAACGGAGGACTACATGTGCAGTGCAGTGGAAGACTATATGTGCAACAACAAAAGAGTACATGCATGTGGCGTTATATGTATACATGTATGTATGTATGTATATGTATATACTTGACGGGATAGACATATAACGGGAATAGACATAACTGAGTCATGGACTTGTGGCGGAGGAATGTATGGACCTGCAGAGTAGAGACATAAACGGGTAGCATATGTGCGGAGGGATCAGTCCATGCAAGGGCGGAGCACCTTGGGTCTTTTTAACTAAATCGTTATGGAGCATGACGTTCTGGGAGAATCTGAGGAGCCGTGGAATGGTCCACAACGCTGGGCCTGATGAAAAGACTTGCAGGTGTTGTGGGACATGGGAACCACCTGCGAATCTGCTGCATCAGGGCTGCAAGTGCCTTGACCACTAGGTAAGGCTGCCTGGGAGGTCCTTACCATACAGTTCTTCGGTCCTTATTGAAGTTGTGAGATGAATGGAACCTGCTGTTATCTTCCAGTTTCTGCTTTCTGGGACCACCTACCACTTTTAGATGCCCGTAAGTTCTTCTTCAGCGTTGGTGGCTGGGGCACTCCCTGCACTGCTTTGTGACCAAAGTACTGGAAGCCCACAGACCTCCTTAGTAAGGAAAAATCTAGAACCCAGTCAAGTGATATTTATCAGGCCACTTCTAGTTTAGCATTTTAGCAGTGAATGGAATTTTGAATGTACATTGCAATGGAATTGGGGTGGTCATAAATGAGTGCACCCTTACTCAGGACATTACAGTGAAAAACAAAACACACTCATTAGAGAGCACACCAGAAGGGTAGTGTCCCAGGAGATGGCACAGGGAAAAAAAAGAAATCAGTGAGGCAGCACACATGAGGTATGCTTTCAAAAAAAAAAAAAAGTATTTGATGGGTTGTAAAAATTTGGTTAGTGAATTTGCTAATATTTGTTGTTTGTTGAAGGTGATTTTGCACTGATATTAATGAAGGATAGGAATCTATAGTTTTTTGTTGTGTGGCCCAGGCTGGCCCTGAAGTGGATACAAGGGATTCTCCTCCCTCCCCAATATTTGGAATTAAGGCCTATAATGCTACTTGTCAACAGTTCTCTCTCTCTCTCTCTCTCTCTCTCTCTCTCTCTCTCTCTCTCTCTCTCTCTCTCTCTCTCTCTCTCTCTCTCTCTCTCTCATTTGGGGAATAGATGTCTCTCTACATAGCCCTGAATGTCCTGGAACTTGAAGTATATAACAAGCTGACTTTGAACTCAAAAAGATTCACCTACCATTGCCTCCTGAGTTCTACCACTACACCCAACTTGTTCACAGTTTTTCAATGACTAAACTACTAGTTGTATGTCCATTCAGACTTCCTAATACTGTCTAGGTCCTGTTAGGTTTTTCTTTTTATATAATTTGTTCAATTACTTTGACTAACAATATATTTAGGATACTATTGTACAAATTTTCATTTATTTAGGGGCTGACAAGAATAGCCTTGTTTTCATTTTCTGAGTTATTTCAGTCTTTTCACAATTACCTATCTATCTAAAGTTTTGTTAATTTTTTGAAAGAACCAACTTTGGGTCCTGTGGGTTGTACCTCAGTGCAAAACAATTCCCAGTCACTGTGGAACCCTGTCTCAGGTAAAGCAAAGCACGAGATAGATTGAATGTGTAGGACCAGAAGGACAGAGAGGAAGGTGAGACCATATGTGGCTGATATAGTAATATATTTATGGGGTCATGATCTATTACAGCAATGGATACTCAGATTAACATTCCTCCAGTATTAGATATGATTGTGGAAAAATATTATAAAGTATTATACAAGATAGACACCAAATATCCAGGCTGTACAAAGACAGAATACAAGTGCCAAACAGAGGAACCAAAAGCCCTACCCTTAAAATGGTTAACAGAGGAACCTGTCTGGGTAGGGCAATGGCCTATGACTTCTGAGAAGTTAGAAGCTTTAGAAAACCTGGTTCAGGAACAGCTAAATGCTGGACATATCGGGGAATCAACCAGCCCTTGGATTTCTCCTGTATTTGTTATCAAAAAGAAATCTGGTAAATGGAGAATGCTTACAGACCTGAGAGCCATCAATACAATTATCCAGCCAATGGGTTCTCTACAGCCTGGAATGCCCTTGCCTTCTTTGATACCTAAGGAATGGCCTATTATAGTTATTGATTTAAGAGATTGTTTCTTCACTATACCTTTACAAGAACAAGATAAAGAGAAATTTGTCTTCACTGTACCTAATTACAATAATTCTCAACCAGTGAAGAGATATCAATGGAAGGTTTTGCCACAGGGAATGCTAAATAGCCCCACCCTGTGCCAATATTTTGTGCAAAAACCATTGGAAATAATTCGTAAAGTTTCTTCAATCCATAATCTACCATTACATGGATGATATTTTTGGCTGATTCTAAAGTAGAAATATTAGAAAAAATGTTTGAGAAAGTAAAGGAAGTTTTGCCTTGCTGGGGGATTACAAATTGCACCCAAAAATACAAAAAGGAGATTCTATCAACATAAAATAGGCCTACAGAAAATTAGATCACAAAAAGTTTAGTTTTGTAGATTTTTCTGCCACTTTTGCTACACTGCTTTGTTTTTTGCTCTGTTTTGTTTTTTTTTTCCTTTGTTTTTGTTTTTAAGACAGTTTGGTTCCATTGATCTATCTGTCTGGTTTGTGCCAATACCAAGCTGTTTTCATTACTATAGCTTTGTAACAGCGTTTGAAGTCAAGGATGATGATACCCCTAGATTATCCTTTATTGTACAGGGTTTTTTTTTTTTGGCTATCTGGGGCTTTTGTTTTTCCATACAAAGTTGATTATTATCCTTTCAAGGTCAGTGAAGAATTGTGCTGGGATTTTGATGGGGATTGCATTGAATCTGTAGATTGCTTTTGGCAAGATTGACATTTTTACTATGTTGATCCTCCCTATCCAGGAACATGGGAGATCTTTCCATTTTCTGGTATCTTCTGTAATTTCTTTCTTTAAAGACTTGAAGTTCTTGTTACACAGGTCTTTCACTTATTTGGTTAAAGTTACCCAAGATACTTATTTAAACTTGAAGCCTGAAACTTTGTTGAAGGTGTTTATCAGCTGTAGGAGTTCCCTGGTAAAATTTTCAGAGTTTCTCTGTGTAGCTTTGGAACCTGTCCTGGAACTTTCTCCGTAGACCAGGCTGGCCTTGAACTGACAGAGATCCTTCTACCTCTGCCTCCTGAGTGCTGGGATTAAGGGTATGAGCCACCACTGCCTGGCTGCTGCACTGTTTTCTTATTTCTGTTATGATCTGTATTATTTTTCCTTCACTTAAAAGCTTTTGGTTTAGTTATTTTGTAGTTCCTTAATTAGGAAAGCTAGGTTGTTAATTAGAAATTGTTTAAAAAAAAAGACCTTTAGCTTTACATTTTTCTTTCTTTTATTTTATTTTAAGATTTATTTTTTTTAATTAGGTATACAGTGTTCTTCTACATGCCAGAAGAGGGCACCAGATCACATAATAGATGGTTGTGAGCCACCATGTGGTTGCTGGGATTTGAACTCGGGACCATTGGAAGAACAGCCAGTGCTCTTAACCTCTGAGCCATCTCTCCAGCCCCTACATTTTTCTTTACACTGCTTTTGCTGCGTAATTTTTGGATTTTTGCTTTTATTTTTATGCCTATGTTTCTAATTTTCCTTGTAATATTTTTCCTTTGGTTTGTATAAGAGTTTATTATATATATATATATATACATATATATATATATATATTTTAGAATTTATAATTTCATGTCCTTGTAGCTGCACAAAGTACTTTGCATGTTTTTCTTTTTCATCCTGCCCTGGGGTTCTGAGTGCAACTCAGTAGTAGACTATTTTCACAGCATGTGCAAGGCCTGAGTTCCATCCCCAGCACTGCAGACATAACTTGCCCCCAAACCTGAACTAAGACATTAAGAGGACAATGTAGTTAGTTGCATTTTAAGACATAAAATTTTGGCTGGGCAGCTAAACACTGAGCTGAACTCCTGGAATCCAGTTGCAGAGAGGGAGGAGTGATGAGCAAAGGGATCAAGACCAGGCTGGAAAAAAATACAGAAATAGCTGACCTGAACAAGGGGGAGCTCATGGACCCCAGACTGATAGCTGGGAAAACAGCATATGACCGACTCAGACCCCCCTGAACATTGGTCTCAGTTAGAAGGCCTGGGCAGTCTAAGGGACCTCAGACAGTGGAACCAGTCCCTACTCCAAATGACCCTACCTGGGGAGTGGGGATAGGGTGGGTTGGGAGGGGGTGTTGGGGGGCATGAGAGGGAGTGAGAAGGAACTGGGATGGATATGTAAAATAAGAAAGAAAAAAAAATATATATATATATATATCTGAGTGGCGGTGGTGATTCATGCCTCTAATCTCAGGATTTGGGAGGCAAAAGCAGGTAGACCAGGCTGGTCTACAGAGTGAGTTCTACGACAGGCAGGTATAACAGGGAAATACTGTCTCATGGGGGAGGGGGGGTGAGACACAAGAATTTTTTTGTTTTATGGTTCTTAAATACAGCCACATTGTCATCTTAATGTTATCCCATGTCTACCACCACCACTACCCCCTGCTGAGGTTACAATTACAGAGTATCACACCAGGTTTTTTCAGATTTATTTATTTATTTTGTATATAGTGTTATACCTACATGTGTCCCTGCAGGCCAGAAGAGGGCACCAGATCTCATTACAGATGGTTGTGAGCCATGATATGGTTGCTGGGAATTGAACTCAGGACCTCTACAAGATCAGCTAGTATTTTTATTTAAATTAAAAACAATCTTATTTTACATACCAATCCCAGTTCCCTCTCCCTCCCATCCTTCCATTGGTCCCACCATCTCCCTATTCCCCCACCCTTTCCACTCCCCAGGGAAGTTGAGGCCTTCCATGAGAGATCATCAAAATCTGACACATCATTTGGGGCAGGACCTAGGCCCTCCACCATGTATCTACCCTGGGAGAGTATCCCTCCATAGGGAATGGGCTCCTAAAGCCCAGCTGGTGTTCTTAACCACTAAGCCGTCTCTCCAAGTCCCAGAAGTTTTTTTTCTTAATGAAGCAAATATGTTTATTTATGCCTTTTAATTTTATCAAATACAGATAAATGGATTTAAAAGGCAAATTTTGGAGCTGGAGAGATGGCTCAGTGGTTAAGAGTACTGACTGTTCTTCCAGAGGACCTGAGTTTGATTCCCAGCACCCACGTGGCAGCTCAAAGCTCTAGTTCCAATGCACATGAAATAAAATAAATAAGTTAAAAAAATAAAAAATAAATAAAAAGGCAAATATTAGCAGAGCATAGTGGTGCACACTTTTAATCCCAGCCCTCAGGAGGCAGAAACAAGTGGATCTGAGTTCAAGGCCAGGCTGGTCTAGAGTGAATTCTGGGGCAATCATTTAAAAAGAAATGCTTACTAACAAGTCTGTTTTTGTCTATCATATTTTTTTTTCTTTTGGGGTATTTGGGGGTTGGGATTTTGTTGTTGTTGGTTTTTTTTTGTTGTTGTTGTTGTTGTTTTTGCTTGTTTTGGTTTTTAGTGACAGTGTTTCTGAGAGTAGCCCTAACTGTTCTGGAACTCACTCTGTAGAGAAGGCTGGCCTTGAATTCACTAAGATCTGCCTGCCTCTGCCTCCCAAGTGCTGGGATTAAAGCTGTGTGCTACCACGGCCCAATTTGTCTATCTTACCTTAAAGTAGATAGATCATTAGATAGTACAGAAGGTTCTCCAGATGTTTTGTTTGGTTGTTTGCTTTGGTTTTGGTTTTATGTTTTGTTCTGTTTTTAAGCATGGTTTCTGGTGATTGAACTAAGGTCCTTGTTTTTACAAGGCAAACACTTTACTGATGGAAGTAGCTCTCACAGACCTGCTTTGTTTCTTGTTTTAATTTTTACATTCCTACCCCAGTTCTCCCTCCTCCCCTTCTCCTGCCTCCTCACCTCCCCCCTTCCCAACCCCCATCCACTCCTCAGAGGGGGTAAGGCCTTTCCTGAGGAGTCAACAAAGTCTAGAATAACAAGTTGAGGCAGGATCAAGCCCTTCCCAGCTGAAGCAGGCTGAGCAAGGTATCCCACCATAGGTAATGGGCTCCAAAAAGCCAATTCATGTACCCAGGACAAACTCTGGTTTCACTGTCAAGGGCGAACTCTATTTCTTACAACAGCCTTTTTGGCTGGGGTGAGATGATATTTCATCATAGTTGTTTGCTTGTTTGTTTCATTTTGTGATGATGAGGATAGAACTTGGTCACACACAAGCTAGGCAACACTCTACTACTAAGCCCGTTTTTAGCCTTAGCCTCTTCAATCCTAGGATTACAGGCATCAGCCACCATTTCTGGCCTTTATTGTAGTTTGTATTTACATTTTCTTGGTAACTGATGATGCCATGTTTTTCCCAGACAGGGTTTCTCTGTGTAGTCCTGGCTGTCCTGGAACTCAGTCTATAGACCAGGCTGGCCTCAAACTCACAGAGATCCACCTGCTCTGCCTCTGCCTGTGAAAATGTTTTTTATATACTTTTTGGCTATTCACACATCTCTGAACAATCTATTTAGATCATTTGTCCACTTTAATTTGTTGTTAAATTTTTGAGTTCCTTATCTTTTGAATATTAATGTTCTGTCAAATGAATAGCTGGGAAGTATTTTCAGGAATTATACGTGTGTACCTGCTTGATGCTTGCTTCTTAATTTATACTTTAAAGGCACCATATGGCAATAGGTGCCTTTGAAAACGGGCCATTTGTTTTAGTGAAGCCCACTTGGAGCTATATGACAGGTATGGAAGGAAGCATGGAATGTGACAACTGGCCATCTTTGGTACTCTACCACACTCCAGCTAGTACTAAAGTCTCCATTGGTAGATCATACTTTCCCATCCTCTGTGCTGCTTTGAGAGGCAGGTGACTTCATGTATATTATTCTTATTTTACATATTAATCCCAGTTCCCTCTCCCTTACTCCTATGCCCCAGCGACACCCCTCCCATCCCATTCCCCCCCATTCCACAGAGAGGGTGATGCCTTCCAGGAGAGATCATCAAAATCTGTCAAGTCATTTGGAGTAGGGACTAGGCTCTCTCTCCTCCCTCTAGGCTAAGGGAGTATTCCTCCATGGGGAATGTGCCCCCAAAGACCTTTTGTGCACCAGGGATACATCCTGATTCCACTGTCTGAGGTCCCTTAGACTGCCCAGGCCTTCTAACTGAGACCCATGTTCAGGGGTCTGAGTCAGTCCCATGCTGGATTCCCAGCTATCAGTCTGGGGGCCCATTAGCTCCTCCCTTGTTCAGGTCAGCTGTCTCTGTGGGTTTCTGTAGCCTGGTCTTGTCCTCCCTCTCTGCATCTGGATTCCTGTTCAGCTCAGTGTTTAGCTGTGGGTGTCTGCTTCTGATTCCATCAGCTACTGGATGAGGGCTCTATGATGGTGGATAAGTTAGTTATCAATCTCATTATCAGGGAAGGGTGTTACAGCAGGTTTCCCCGCCGGCCTCCGGGTCCCGCCGCCACGTGGTCCCACAGCCGCGCCAGCCCCAAATAACATTCTGAGACTCTGTATTTGATACAATCCTGTTGGCCAATTACCATTACTGTTAATGGGCTAGCTCTGTCTTAATTATTAACCCATTTCTACTTATCTAAGTATTTCCACGTGGTCATCTTATCGGGGAGCCGCGCGGTAGGCGTCCTGCTCCTTCCCGGGCTACATCTTGACTCCTCCTACTCACTTCCTCTTCCTCCTTCTAGTCTCCTAGCCCCGCCTATCTTGCTATCTCATTGGCCACAGTGCTTTATTAACCAGTATGAGAAACATATATACAGAATAACATCTCCCATCAGAAGGGCATTTATGGTAGCCTTTCCACTGTTGCTCAAATTGTTAGTTGGGGTCAGTCTTGTAGGTCTCTGGACATTTCTCTACAGTCAGTTTTCTCTTCAAACCTATAAGGGGTCCTTAACTGGGATTCTATAAAACAAAAAATAAGTTATAGACTTTCTTCCACAAAAAGGGAGAACCAGGTCATAGAAACAGTCAAAGCAAAACCCAAAATCCAACAGTATAAATCAAATCCTGTAGCTCAATGTCCATTATCTCACAGTCATTCATAATCTTCTGGGCTTCAAAGGGTCAACCTTCCCAATTCTGGCATCTGCCGTAAATACAGGTGGCCTCCTAGGCTCAGGTTCACACCACTTCCTTGGTAGATAGTGACAATGAATAAATTTAGTGTCTGTAAGTTCAGAAACACAGTGTCACCCACCAAAGCAGAAGCATTTTGGAATGGCTTTTCATCCTGTCAGGGACGATATTCTCTCCCTCGAATACTAGTAACCTGCTGTATACAGACTAATGAAGATTAGGCAAGGGGAGGTAGAGTTACAGAAAGTTAATCACAACATTAGCATTGCCTAGAACAGTCAAACACTTTTGTGTTTATAGTTCTTTGGGAACCCATATTCTCCAAATTATTTTACATCTGAATTGTATACAGCTGGACCAAAGAGTATGAAAAATGCTTTAGTTTCTATTTTGAATTTTGGTTTCTTCCTCTGTGTTCCAAAAGTTCCAGTTCCCATCGCCATGCTGTAGATTTTGTGGCAATGGGTATCTTCTTTATCTTTGTCAAAAAGTTTCCAGTTTAGGGTAGGCATCAGGCTTGACTCACAATCATCTTATGACATTGATGTGAAACTTTGTAGACAGATACGGCAAAGATGATTTCATCCAGTGGAACAGGAGGGGTAATTCCATTGGGTCAGCAGGAGTAGCCTGCACTCAGTACTAGAAATCTGCCTAAAGCCCATGTTCTGCAGCTGTTCCTATGTTCGATGGGTCTCTTTTCTCTTACAGGGACTACCATTTATTAATGTGGCAATGGGATATTATGGGCAAGGACTAGGGGCTGCCTGTGGAATGGCATATATTGGCAAGTATTTTGACCAAGTCAGGTGTAGCACTTACCAAAATCCATTTCACTACTCCATCACTGTATTTTCACCTCATTAGTTTGAGAAGACAATAGTGGTTTTGAAAGTTTTGGTTGCAAAGTATTGAAGCAATAAAAAATTACATTTGTGAAACTACTCTAGCATCTCTGGCTGGATCCAACTAGTGACTAAAGTAATATTCACTAATATTCTCTGAGACAATTTTGTGTTTTCTGTCCTGCAGAGTTTTGATGTGGAATGAACAACATATACTTGGCATTAGGAGCCCCCAAATATTAGTAGCATATGTCCTTTAGTGGGTTGGTTCACAGTCTCTTTTTTGGTCTCAGTCTGCTGCTTGTGGTGAGCAGTGCTGCAAGTGAAATGCCTGGTTTAGCCTCTGCTGCATGTGGTGAACCTGAATCTAGAGCTCCTCTGGTGCACTTTATCCAGGGGTGATGTTATCTCTCATAGGATCTCGGGAGATAGCTACCTTGCTCCTTGGAGGTCTTGTTACAACTCAGAGAATCCCTTTGGAAGGATGCAGTTGTGTTTCCTCCACCCCTCTAGCAGCTTTCTTGTTCCACTTCACACAGTTTACTCACATGTTTCTCACTGCCGTAAAAGTTCGTCCATGATTGCCTCTCAATGACAACCTTGAGTTTAATAACTTTTCTTAATGGTTAGAGAGATAAGTGGCTCAACAGTTGAGAGCACTGGCCGCTCTTCCAAAAATCCAGATTGGATTCTCAGCATCTACATGTCAGTTCACAACTGTCTGTAAATCCAGTTCCAGGGGACCTGACATTTTCTTAGACATACACACAGGCAAAACATTCATACACATAAAATAAATAAAACATTTTTTATAGAAACAACTGTTTAAAAGTCACAGTACTTTCATGAGGTCTAGGGTGCATTTTATTGGTATAAATGGTTCATGTCTCTGCTGCACAGGAGTGCACTGTTCATGGTGGAGCATGGCTCCCTAGGTAATATGTTTCCATTACTATGATGATTTGTAAATAAATTTTAGTATATGTGCTGTCAAAGCGAGCACTTGTAAATAAATTTTAAGGTCAGAAATAAAAGGTGCCAATGCTTTAAAAATGGAGCTTTCTGGGGGGGAGGAGCTGTTTACATCTTTCAGGGGCCTGCTTTCTCTTTCCCTCTTACTTTCTGACAAAACAAGAGAGGGAGCAGAAGCAACTAAAATAGTCTTAAAGCTGTAATGAGACTGCTAGTCAAAGATAAAGTCTGTCTCATGAGGCTCAGAATTCATTTTCTCAACTGCTAACCTTGGAAAGAATTGATGAGGAAAATAGTCTTAAGGACATTCTGGAGTCTGGAGCAGCTCCCATTCTCTCTCTCTCTCTCTCTCTCTCTCTCTCTCTCTCTCTCTCTCTCTCTCTCTCTCTCTCTCCCTCTCTCTCTCTCTCTCTGTCTCTCTGTCTATCTCTCTCATTCTGCTCTCTGTGTCTCACTCTGGCTCTGTGTCTTTCTCTGTCTCTGTCTCACCTCTCCTATGTTTTTTGAGACACGGTTTCTCTGTGTAACAGCCCTGGCTGTCCTGGAAGTCACTCTGTAGACCAGGCTGGCCTCAAACTCACAGAGATCCACCTCCCTCTGCCTTGTTTTGTTTGTTTGTTTGTTTTTGTTTTTTGTTTTTTTAATCTCCCTGAAATTGATTGGCTTGGGTGGCCAAAGAGAGCCCCAGCTTGGGTCCTGTTTCTGGCTACCTGGTGTTCTGTCTTCTGGGTGATACGGAGTCCACAGAAGGTTCTGTCTGGGAGTCATTGGCCTTTGCATTCTACTACAATCTGGACAATCTCCTAGCAATCTTTGATGTGAACCACATTGGACACCATGGCTCCATGTCAGTTGAGCAATGCATTGCTGCCTGCCAGAAGCGTTGTGAAGCCTTTGGGTAAATGTTCCTTCGTTTCTGTGCCTTCTTTCTGTCACTTCCTCCTTCTTCATTGTAATCTAACCTCCTTGATGACAGGTGAAATACTTATGTGGTGGGTGGCCATGATGTGAAGACCCTATACCATGTGTTCTCAAGTGAGAGGCAAGCCCACTGTTGTGATTGTTAAGACCTTCAAGGCTCAAGACATGCCCAGTAAGTGTTTCCTTCCTGTGAGTATTCAAAACATTTGTCCATAGAGCAGAGCAGACAAAAAAAGGCACTGGCTAGGCTGATGATTACCTTAGTCAACTATTAATGCTGGTAACATGAGAGGTCTCTCTTGACCTCACTAGTTAATATGTCTGGTTAGGATAAGAGGGGAATGCCAAACTTCTGCCAAGTAAACAATGTTTTTTTGTGGTTGTAAGAGAATGGCTAGTGGAACAGTTCATCAGTGGGAACAGAAAAGGATCCATATAGTTAGTATGCTATATGTATGGGCAAGCCCATGAGTAAGGTGATATATGCATATACATTTTGTAGACCCAGACCATCTGGAAGAACACATAGAGAACAGAAGCTTGGAACCTGGGGCTAATGATAGAGATACTTATTTTTTACATAAATTAATTTTATTCTAATTAATTCACAAGTAAAAGTATCAGCTAGTTTAAGGAAGCCACTTTCCTAGTTCCAAACTCTATAAATCTCACTGAATTTCTATACAGTTAGTATGGTCATTCTGAGGTAGTGGAACTTCACTAAGGATTTTTCTCTTTCATTATTACATTTTTATTCACTTAATACACTGCATAAAGAGTTAAAACTAGGGGGAAAATGAGACATAATACAAGATGTAACTCTTTGCACATTTCAAGACATTCCATTGTCATCTGGAATTTTCTACCTCAATTTTGGTTTCTCAAGTTTAAGTAATTGAGGAACATATGATTCATCATACTTAAAAATAATGTAGACAATTTGGAATTACACTGATTTGTGACTCCTCCCAAAAAATACAGCCTTATTCTGGTCCTACCAATTTGGTAAATGACAACTTTACCAATGAGCCCCTGCCAGACCCTAGATGTTTACATGTGGGACCAGGAAGATTAAGTTGGGGGACAAATAGAAGAGAGCAAAAAAAGAGATACCATAATAGAGGGAGCCATTATATGTTTGAAGAGAAAACTGAACCTAGAGAAATGTCCAGAGACCTACAAGAATGACCCCAACTAACAATTTGAGCAACAGTGGAAAGACTACCTTAAATGTCCTTCCCTGATGGTGAGATTGATGACTAAGTTATCCATCATCATGGAGCCCTCATCTAGTAGGTGATGGAAACAGAAGCAGACACCCACAGCTAAACACTGAGCTGAACTCCTGGAATCCAGATGCAGAGAGGGGGGAGTGATAAGAAAAGGGATCAAGACCAGGCTGCAGAAACCCACAGAGACAGCTGACCTGAACAAGGGGGAACTAATGGACCCCAGACTGATAGCTGGGAATCCAGCATGGGACTGACTCAGACCTCTGAACATGGGTCTCAGTTAGAAGGCCTAGGCAGTTTAAGGGACCTCAGACAGTGGAACCAGGATGTATCCCTGGTGCACAAAAGACTTTGGGAGCACATTCCCCATGGAGGGATACTCCCTTAGCCTAGAGGAAGGAGGGAGGGCCTAGACCCTGCTTCAAATGACTTGACAGATTTTGATGATCTCTCCTGGAAGGCATCACCCTCTCTGTGGAGTGGGGTGGTGGTGTGGAGGGAGGTGGGGGGACATGGGAGGGAGGGAGAGGGAACTGGGATCAATATGTAAAATAAGAAAAAATATATGTGTGTGTATGTATGTATGTATGTATGTATGTATGTATGTATGTATGTATATGGCTAAACTGGGCCATGAAAATGACAGAGTTATTGTGCCGGATGGTAATACCAAGAAGTTCAACTTTTCTGACATATTCAAGAAAGAACACCCAGTGTTATATTGCTCAACAAAACATGGTGAGTGTATCATGCAAATCTCTCAGATCTTCTCATTAACTACCAGTAGACTATGAAAGGCCTTCCACAGAAGCATCCCAGGGAAACAAGAGGTAAATTGTCACCTAAAGTCAGGGAGGTTGTTTCTTTGTCTTCTAGGCAAAAGTGTAAACTTCCCAACACCCTCTGGGCATCCAACACCCTCTGGGCATCCTGTCCATACAGATTGAAGGCATAAGGCTGAGAGTACTAGATCTGAAATGTCTTGAGCTCTGCTTTGTTGCCCTTTCTATCCCATCTAGCCTGTAATTAGGCATCTTTACAAACAGATTGAGGGACAAACAGTTTTAGGGACAAACAGATTGAGGAACTGTGAATTTGAGGTCAGTCTGGTATATATAGTGAGTTCCTTGACAGTCAAAGCTACATAGTAAAACCGTGTCTCAAACAATTTCTTTTAATTAAAAATGTCAATAGTCAAAAACTGTCAAAGAGTTAATAAGAAATAATACTAATAACTAAAACTAGTACCCACAGTAAATCTGTGCCTCAGTCTCTTCCCAGAGTGATAATGTACCATTCTCAAGAGAAAGGAGTTGATGTTAGGAAACCCTTAATACTTTAAAACCAAGACCTGGCCACATAGAAAATGACAGCTCTCTCCTGTCTTTACATTGCAGAGACTAAAAACAACCCTGAAGAGCACTTTTCTGGACAGGGAACTGGACTAGCAGAGCTCATGTGAATATATTTTGAAACAAGTAGTCTTTGATTTTTTAAAAGGCATTTAAAAATCAGAAGATTTTTATGTAGAATCTAAATTTCTATATTCTCTTAGAAAGTAGAAATAAATGCCAGTGGGATGGCATTCCTTCACAATGCCCACTGGCTAGAGTCAAGCATCATCCTTGTTTACATGGGTGTTTCAGGTGAGCTTTCCAGGGGTGCTGTACTCTGTTGGCACCATTGTTCTTTTATAGCACTTCTCTAAAGCACCAATGCTGTAATTTAAGCATACCTCTTAAGTAATAGGCCATCACAATGTTCATTCTTAGGTCTTTTCATTTTGCTTTTATTGTGGGGTTATGGATTGAACGCAGGGCCTTGCACAAACAAGTCAAGTCTCCACCACTAAGCTACAGCCATGGCAGCTCTTTTCATTTAGAAAAAAGAAGTGAAATACTTATTTTTTAATTGACCTTCCTATCAAAAAAGCTTGTTTGTGTGATTGCTTCATTGATTACTTCAGTGAACAGCCATGTATTTTGGGCTTCACTTTGGTAGGCCTCAAACTCGGAACTTACTATGGGGATAATGACTACATGACCTATTTGACAAGTTTTAGGTGAATGTGGCTCTGGGCTGTGCCGTCCATGACTGGAACATTACTTTTGTTTGCACTTTTGCTGCCTTTTTCATCCTAGCATTTGATCAGATATACATGGAAGCCATCTCTCAAATCAACTTTATTGGTTCCCATTGCGGGGTATCTATTGGTATGCATTCTGAAGACGATCATGTTGATAGCTTTGTTTAGGCCTTGCATTTTCTTACTGTTCATAAAAGGGATTTATTTTTAAAAAGCTTTATTGTGTTTTAGATATTTCAGGTTCTTTGGATACCAATCCAGATGAGGCAGACTACTGTAAAGTACCCATCAGTCATTGAGAAATACTTGTTTGCAGGCCTGAGACTTGCAATATACCAGATCTGAATAAGTACAACACACATATTCCAGAATTGTTTTCTGCACTCTATGTGGTCAAGACAGTTGGAATAAGCAGCATGAGTACAGAGAAGGGAGGATTGTGAACATCTGAACACACATTTAGGCAGAAGAAGAACAATGATTTCTGTTCTACCATTTTCCTTTGTGCAATGGGAACCTTTGAGGAATATGATGCAGGAAATTATGCTAACAAAACTTTATTCTAGTATCAGTAACCTGTCATGGATTGCTGGAAACAAGAAAATCTGAGATAGGATTGAAGAAAGGTGGGAACCAGCAAGAAGGTGGAAAACCAAACGTGGCCCTGACAGAGTAAAGAAAAGAATAAATGTTGCTGACTAATAGAAGAATCTGGAGTTATATAAAAAGCAAAATAGCAAGTATCCAGGAGTTTCTTAGTTGAAAGATGGCTGGGAATCCTGCTCACAAATTACAGAAATGTCATGGGAAAGATGAGTCAGCTTGTTGGACAAGTCATTTAGATAGTTGTGGCACTTTACATTTGCTGCTAGAATGCTACTCAGGAACCATATAAATGATTCCCTGAAAGAACTAAGCTGTAGAAAGCAGCTCTGGCTAGAGTTGGGTGCAAAGATAGCTAAGTGAATCTGAAGCAAGGCACATATGGTAGTCCAGGGAGCAAGTATAGCTGAAAGACCAGACAGTTAAGGCATTACAGCACTTTAGTATAGGCAGGGATAGCAGCCTAAGAAAGTATCCCAAAAATCTTTAACCAAAACTGGGTTCAGTGAGAATTTGAAAATCAGGACAGCTACAGAGACAAGTGGTTCTAATATGGAGAGGATCTGGGCTTCTGAGGTTAGACAGTTGTCCTAGGCAACACAGTGTACACAAGACATTCATTTTCCCAAGAAGAATCCCTCTCTGTATATACATTATGATTTCTCTACACTGATCCTACATACCCAAGGGCATTCTTATTCACAGCAGCATGTTACAGGCTGGTGTTTCCCACCGCCACTGCTGGTATGGTCCCACTCTTTGTTCTTCCCAGCCGGCCGCCCGGTCCCACTGCCACGCACACCCCAATTAACATGTAGAAACTCTGTATTTGATACAATCCTGTTGGCCAGTTACTATTATTGTTTATGGGCTAGCTCTGTCTTAATGAGTAACCCATTTGTACTTATCTAAGTATTTCCACGTGGTCATCTTATCCAAGCGCGGCGGGCGGGCATCTTGCTTCCTCTAGCCTCTACATGCTGACTCCTCCTAACTATTTCCTCTTTCCTCCTTGTCTCCTAGTCCCGCCTATCTTGCTTTCTCATTGGCCACAGTGCTTTATTCATTAACCAGTATGAGAAACATATTTACAGAATAACATCTCCCATCAGCAGCATCCTAGGGTATCCCCAAAAGTATGTTACCTGATAATTGAAAGACCTTCCAAAATGAATAAGACACTTCAATCTTGAAAAAATCTGATTTCTTGAGGATGAGAAGTAGCATAGAGCCAGAAAAACAAAGCCTTGAGATGCTCTTAAGGAGAAGAGAACACAGGATCAGAGACTGGGTAGAGCTAACTCTGTCAAGTGACATTTAGGGAAGAAAAAACATTGGGTTCACTTGGAGAGTACTACTACTAACTTCTGTGTGACCAGCAAACTGATTACTGATCTGAAAGATTATTTGTGTGGGTGACCGTTATGTGGCTTGATCTGTTGAGAGGGACTAACACTGGCACCAGGACCTATCTTAGGGTCATGAACTGGTGTAGAGAGCCGCAAAGTGCCACGCCTTAAAGTGGCCCTGGCTTCCGCCTTACACCTTCCCATTGATGAGGGCTCTCTGGCCTAAACAAGCCCTTAATTGGTTAAGTCTGTTCAGCCTGTCTGCTTCCACATTAGAGTAGCCTATCTGCAGGGTCCACGTGGCTCACTGGGGTTGGTTAGCTCAAGGGTATTTAAGCCTGTGCAGGGGTCCCCCAGGCTCTCTTGAGGATCAGAGGAAACATGTTTCAAGGATCCTGATTAAAACTGTATGAAGAAGATCTACCCGGAGTCGCGTCTTCCTTGCTGGCAGGGGTAGGCGCGGTACAAACTGGCTTTTTGGAGCCCATTCCCTATGGTGGGATACCTTGCTCAGCCTTGATACAGCAGGGATGGGTTTGGTCCTGCCTCAACTTGTTATCCTAGACTTTGTTGACCCCCAAGGAAGGCCTTACCTCCTCTGAGGAGTGAATGGGGGATGGGAAGGGAAGGGGTAGGGGGTGAAAGAAGGGGAAGAAGGGGGAACTAGGATTGGTATGTAAGATTAAAATTAAATAAAAAAAAGAAAAAGAAAAGGTCATTTACTAGACTAACCTACAATATTTTAGTGAGCTTTCAAGGAAGATGGTTATGTAAAAGCATTGACTCATACAGGATGCTCTGGAGCTGCTTTTCAAGAATGATGGAAGGAGTTAAGGATGGGTTCCTGGTAGGGTTGTGTTCATGATTTTGTTGATCTGTGGCTTTCTCAGGTTATGGCAACCTACCACATGGCCCTGGCAGACCTGGCCATGTTCAGAGCAATTCCCAACTGCACTGTTTTCTATCCAAGTGTTGCCATCTCCACAGAGCATGCTGTTTATTTGGTAGCCAATACTAAGCTATGCTTAAAGGATGTCAAATCAGAAAATGCTCTGGACTCTACTACAAGTTTTGAACTGATGGAAGTTTTGTTTGTTTTCCTAGCATAAAATATAAAATTTAGAGCTAGATGATGAGGTTGTCTGCATGAGGCACTGGGTTTGATCCCCATCACCATATAAACTGGTCATGCTGATACATACCTAAAGTCTTAATATTCAGGAAATGGAGCCAGGAAGGTCAAATTTTCAAGGTCATCTTCAAGTATATTGATAGTTTTAAGCCAGCCTAGGATGCATGAGACCCTAACAACAGGTAACTGTGCACATGAGTGCATTGGGATTGCAAAACACAAAAAGCATAGTATAGGGCTAAAGAGATGGCTCAGTGGATAAAGACCTTGCTACATAAGTGTGAGTGCCAGAATTCAGATCTCTAGAAAAAAAATGGACAAGGAGCCAGGTGTGTTGATGTACACCTTTAATCCTAGCACTTGAACTTGAAAATGTGCATTCAAGTTGACAATAAAGTTATATTTACACCTTCTCATTAGAAATGGCTGAGTCACTTCATATTCACATTTACTTAAAGTCTTTCTAAGAAAGACTCATTACAAATTATGTTGTAGTGAAATTACTTTTTAATGTGTTTTGGGCTTTCTTGTCAACATGAGTCAGCGCCCCTGCCCTGAGTTTTTGTTCCATGAGGGCAGGGAAAAGTCAGTGAATATTTTTGAAATCTTCCCAAATCAAAAAATGGGACAATGTGAAAAATTTATCACTGAGGATGTCACTACAATACTTGAGATATTCCTATCTCAGTAGCAAACTCAGATATGTTAACCTGTTCACTGGTAGTTGACCTTCTCCCTCACTCCAGAGTATGCATTTTGTTGTTAGTATGAAGAAGTGTTCACTCTTCTTTCCTACTGTTTGACTTATTACTTGGAAATTTATAGTTTGGTTTTCTAGTTTTTTTTAATTTTTGAGATAATAACATTTCTCTCTTCCCATTCCTCCAAATACTGTCTTATACCCATTCTTGCTCTCTTTCAAGTTCATGGCCTCTTTTTTCATTAATTGTTGTTGTTGTTGGTGGTGGTGGTGGTATGTGTGTGTGTACCATATATGTTCCTAAATATAACTTGCTCCGTCTGTGTAATATTGTGCATTTGTCTTTTCAAGACTGGCCATTTGGTATTGGATAACCAATTGGTGTGCCCCTTCCTAAGGAAGACTATTTCTCTCACTTTCTGTATTCCTTGGTTACCTGTAGTTCTTTGTGTAGGATTGAGTCCTCATGGGCTTTAGCACCCCCATCCATGTTGGCTCATCTATAGTTGTCCTTGTTCAGTTCATGCTTTGACAATCATGTTGGTAAGACTTTATGGGTGTAGCCTGAGACATTCCAGGAAAACACAGTCTAATGACACACTCCCTGTTCCTCTAGGTCTTACAGTCTTTACACCCCCTCTTCCTCAATTTTCACTGAACCTTACATTTGGAAGTATTTTGTAGATGTATCCATTATGGCTAGGCTCCACAGCCCTCCATGTTGATTGGTTGTGGTTTTCTGTAATGATCTCCAACTGTTGCCGTTTGATTTTCTTAACTGTAATTCTGGTTTGCACTTACGTCACAGGAAATGTGTTTCATTCGTACCAGCCAAACAGAAACTGCAGTTATTTACACTACTCAAGAAACATTTCAGATTATATAGGCCTAGGTAATGGTATAAGTTTTCCTGTGTTGTCTAGTGCCCATTACATAAAGAGAACCATTCTAACCCTTGCATGTGTTTTGGTTGCCTTTCCTTTACTAAATCTGTTGTGATCTTTGCCTGATGGATCTGTACTTTTTTGAAAATGGAATCTCTTTCGTTGAAATTTTTGTTTTGAGACAGTATCTCATTATGTACCCCAGGCTGGCCTTAAACTTGGAAACTTCTTGCCTTACCCTCCCATGTGCAGGGGACTATAGATACATGGCAGAAACCCAACTTTGTTGATTCCTTTTATAAGAGAAGGGTTTGTTTTGGGGGTTGTTTTTTGTTTTGTTTTGTTTGTTTGCTTGCTTGTTTGTTTGTTGTGCTAGAAATTGAAATTTAGATCCTTATGGAGGCTAAACAAACACTCTATCTCTGGGTACATTACCAAATCATTTTGCAGTTTTATTTATCAACTGTTTGTTTGTGTTTGGCAGATGCACCACTGCATGCAGTTGTAGAGGTCATAGGACAACCCTAAGGTGTGGTTGGTTCTCTTCCTTCCTCCCACTATGTGTGTCCAATGAATAAAACTCAGGTCATCGGGCTTGGTGGTCAGCATCTTTTTCAGTCAAGCTATTTAGCATATATATTTGTCAGCCCTGTCTTAAAGTTTTCTTTTGAGTAAGTTCTGACCAAATTGCCCATGTTGTCCTTAAGCTTGAAATCTTTCTGCTTCTGGTTCCTAAGTTACTGGGAACGCAGATGTGTACCACTGTACCTGGCTTGTAGGTGAATTAATCAATACATTTCTTAGTGTTAGGTCAGGAGCAATTTGTCTTTGAGATGTATTTTTCCACAGTAACCACATTTTGCTTTGTTGGTGCTATACCAGGTTGTCTGCCACAGTGACAATGACAAGGTCACAATTATTGGAAAATGAGTAACTCTACATGAAACCCTAGTGGCTGTTGATGAGCTCTCTAAAGAAGGTCAGTTGATTGTGTAAACACTGAAGTTACAAGCTCAGAAGAGGCAGAATGTCAGCTATGTGATATACCTGGTCTGATCTTTTCATTTTAACTGCTGAATATTCCTTACTTTGAGTCTGCTTGTGTGTGTGTGTAAAATTTTTCTTATTTTACATATAGATCCCAGTTCCCTCTCCCTCCTTCGCTCCCATGCCCCCCACCCCCTGTGGAGTGGGGGGTGAATGGGATGGGAGGGGTTGGGGGCATGGAAGGGAGAGAGAGGGAACTGGGATTGATATGTAAAAGAAGAAAAAATAATTAAAATATTAAAAATAAATAAATAAAACTAGCCAATACTTAGGGATACATAGACATGTCTCAAAGCCAACTGGATCCTTGCTAACAAAAGAGCAAATGGCAAAAAATAAGAGGATTTCAGGGAGTTAAGGCTTGGGCTATATTTAGGCCTAGAAAATAGGTAGGAGGTACATTCTGTTTTATGACACAAGACCCTAAGACCACATCTCATTGGGTATTTCTCTGGAAGGGCTCCCACATCCAGCATGAAACTGTGGAAATCTCTGGTAGAGATGGTAGAAATACCTACCCCATGAAGGCAACAAAGACCATATCTGTCTAAAGGTACACATTTAGAGACAGGGCACCCTACAATTCCATTGAGAGCTGGTTGTGTTGGCATTTTCTGCCAGACATTTGTACCAAAATTCATCAGACTGCTGGCAGGAAATTGGGCATAGTCTGAATCATTTGTACACATATTCTAAGCACAAGGATTACCCTACTGTAGTGAGGTATTCACCTTGTCCACCCCTGTCCCCACCCCTAATGGGCGTGTTCAGTGCCACAGGTGTGGACATCACTACACCCTATGAAGAGGGAGAGGTAATAGCAGTGAAGGATGCTTGTAACAGCCAAGGACAACCTTATCAAACTAGCAGCCTGCTACTTCTCTTCTCCATGGTTCATTGTGTTTAGTAGTTTTCAGATTCCTGGCAGCTTTAAGAGTCTACAACTCCCTTCCCCCCCCATCACCAAATTACTGGAGACCAGGTTGAGATAAGCCCCCACACACACACGCTGTGTGTAGGGAGTGATTTAGGAGCTGTGGAATTAGGAATGAGCACCTTTTAAGCCAGTTGGAGCATGATGATTTGAGTGAATCAATGACTAATGAAAGTACTTGACCTTAAACCCAGCAGATTTAAAAGTATAACACAGGACTTTTAAAGCTTACTAGCCATTTGCAGAAGAGATGTTAATATCCCTTTTATGGCATTGGGGAAGCTGTCTGTGCAGTGGTCTCCATCTAACATCATAGTTCATCAGTTGCCAGTGATAGGGGTGCCTCAGAGTGAAAGATCCAGTGAAACACTAGATTTTTCTGGAATCAGTGCCAGACACATCTGTAAAATGCATCTGTGTATTTATACTTGTACCAAAACCATCACTTAAAAATGATTGTGCTTTGTTCTCCTTAAAGGCAAAAACCAGCTAATACTTTTATTCCTCATTCAGAAATTCTAATTTCCCTTTAATATGTGACTACATATACGAATATCAGTTGTTTTAACCATCAAAATTTGTTATATTTAAAATGGCAGAATAGCTAACAATACAACCACCTGATACTGAACTTTCTCATAAGACTGAATGTAAGTAAATGTAAAAGTTAATTTAAAAGTATTTCTCTCATACCAGACATAGGTGGTGCATGCCTTTAATCCCTGCACTTGGGAGCAGAAGCAGGTGGATCTCTGTGAGTTCGAGGCCAGTCTGGTCTACACAGCTAGGTCCAGGAAAGGCTCCAAAGCTACACAGAGAAACCCTGTCTTGAAAAAAACCAAAAAAAAAATTCTCTCATAGGTAAAGCAAATGTTTGTTGACTTATAGTCCTCAGCCCAGCTTTCACAACACTAGACCCCTGAAGTGCAGTTCAACTTGAATTACCATGTATGCTGCCTTCCTACCTGCAGCTTCCTGAGTAATGTGTAACTTCAGATGCTCTTGAATTTTCTGTGCTGTTTCCCTTCATGTCCCCTCCACAGTTCATAGGCTGGTGAACACAACGAAAGCAGTTAGAATGTCTTGGGATGTCTTAGGATGCTGTTTGGGATGACTGTTCTGTGAAGACACGAGGACACTAGTCTTGATCTCCACACTATGCACTTCGATGTTAATAAAGCATTTCAAAATCAGGTACTTTATTCATTTTGTGCCTTCTAGTCAATTTGATTCTCCCTTGCAATAGTCCTTTTTTTTACTTAGTATTATTTTTCTTACTTTACAAATCGATCCCAGTTCCCTCTCCTTTCCTCCCATGCCCCCAACAGCCCCTCTCATCCCATTCCCCACCCACTCCACAGGGAGGGTGACACCTTCCAGGAGGGATCATCTAAATCTGTGAAGTTATTTGGAGTAGGGACTAGGCCCTCCTTCCTGCCTCTAGGTTAAGGGAGTATCCCTCCATGGGGAATGTGCTCCCAAAGTCCTTTTGTGCACCAGGGATACATCCTGGTTTCACTGTCAGAGGTCCCTTAGACTGCCCAGGCCTTCTAGCTGAGACCCGTGTTCAGGGGGTCTGAGTCAGTCCCATGCTGGATTCCCAGCTATCAGTCTGGAGGCCCAATAGCTCCTCCTTGTTCAGGTCAGCTGTCTCTGTGAGTTTCTCCAGCATGGTCTTGACCCCATTTTCTTATCACCCCTCCCTCTCAGAAACTGGATTCCAGGAGTTTGGCTCAGTGTTTGGAGAGACTTCTGTCAACTAGACTAGAAGGTATAATGGTGTGCGTGCGAACAAGCCACTCACTGTAAATATATCCTTGAAAATCTACCCTGGTCAAACCCTTCCATTAGCTAGAATGTAAGAAAGGTGTCAACCAAATAAAAATGGGACTGAGTTTCAAAAGCATACTGGATGTGTCAAATATGTCACATTTCTTATTACTTTCATTAAGTGGACATTAGGAATTTGGGGAGGCATGGCATTGCTTCTGGGGTTGTACAACAGTGTGTAGTAGAGATTTAATCTGGACTTCATGCCATTAGAGCCTGCTCATTCTACTCTTCCCTAGTCCAATTGGGTTTCCTGGGCTGAAAAAGAAAAATCTTCATAAAGACTGCAAAATTGGCCTGGTCTAGAGTGAGTTCCAGAACAGCCAAGACTATACAGAGAAACTCTGTCTTGGGGGAAAAAAGACTGCAAAATTGGACTACAGAGATGGCTGAGTGGTTAAGAGACATCCCCCCAATATTGAGTATAATGCTTCTGTGGTTCATCTATGTAGCCTATGTTCATATTATTCTTTTTTATAGTAAAAGCGCTATCTCTTGTAATCAAGGCTGATCTTGAACTTGCTGTGTAACAGGGTGACCTTGAACATTTGATTCTCCTGCTTCTCCCTCCCAAGTGGTCATTACTTTTTTTATAACCACACAGTATTATTGTATTCTTGTTTATAGACCCTATTTTGTTTAACATTTGAGTGAACATTTGGTTTGTTTACATTTTTTTTGCTATTGTGAATAGTGACATTCTAAGCCACATATAAAGATTTGTGTGTAAAGTATTTTCACTTAGTGTATATAACTGCCTGGAATTGCTGGGTTATATGGTAAAATACTATTTGCTTCTTTGTGTATAGAATGAGTGTGTTCTTAAGTAAAGTTTATGAAAGAGTAAATGAAATGGGAAGATGATCAGCAATCTGTAAAGCAAATACAGAAGCCCTAAATACAGGAAAGCCACAATATGAGTGGCTATGCATTTATCTGGAAGTGCTACATTCAAGTATGTCTGCAGTTCACAATGCACATTTACACTGGCAGTACAAATGTGCCAAATGGAAGTATAATTCAAAACAGCAAGATACAAGGCCCAACGCCTCAATTCTGGCTTCTAGATGATGCTGGACAGAAAAGGACAAATAAAAGCCAGAAGAGCTCGCTCACTCCTTTACTCCTAGCACTCTGAAAGTGGAGGCAAGCAAGCTTCAGGCCAGACAGGGCGACATAGTGAGACCCTGTCTCAAAAGTAAAAAGAGAGAGAGAGACAGAAAAAAAAGAACAGCTGTGGTAATAAAGAGAGAGAGAAAAAAGGACAGATGGGGTAATAAGAACTAAGAGCCACTGGGTAGCCAAGGTATAATATTCAAGTGATGGGAGCAGTACACTAAGCATTTGAGGCTGAAAGTTTCTTAATTCACCAGTCTGGCAGTTTGTAGGCTCATTAAAGCCCCTGAAAGATGTCATGGACCTTTGCAGTTGGAACCAGTCTCTGAATCTTCTACTTCTGTCCCATTAAGAAGGACCTGTTGGAGTTTGAAGCCAGCTGTCTGGTTTTAAATCTAGACCTGTTAGTGGGAGATGATTGCCCAAGTAACCTTTATGTCTTAATTTTTTTTTCATCCATAAAGGAGATAATAGAACTACCGATAGTTTATGTTTTGGGCTGTGGCCAAATTTTTACAAAACTAAAACCTCTATTTAGGGCCTTCCTGCCCATCTGGTGGGTTCCTACTTCCCCTCAGCTCCACCCATATCCTAGTTGTCTCACCACCTCCTCAGCTGATCCTCACACTTGACACCCTCCCGAAATTGACAGTATTGAGGTAGCATGAACTGTTTTGTTTTTTCTCTCCTTAGCTAGTCCCCCCATCCTCTGCTGTATAAACACCTGCCCCTTCATTCTCCAGTTCCTTACTGGGATGCCCTCTATCCATTTGACTCTACCTGGCGCTGGTATGTTGGGTCTGCCCGCGCCTGCCTGCAGTGCCCTCCAAGCCACATGCAGACTAGCGTTTCCTCATTGGGTTTTGTAACGTCACTCACTTGGCCACAGCCAATCACTGCCCGAGGGTCTGAAAAACGCGATAGACTAACAGCGGGGGGTTAGCACCGTGACCTCATAGTTGTGTGCTCCCAGCTGCACTAGCATCATTCCTAACAGCTGAGTGGCCACGGACAGCAGAGGGAGGACCAAGAGCATAAGGGGTGCAGACAGCTATGGAGTGCAGCTAGGTTTGACAGTGAAGTGGTTGACATGGTAGGCATGTGTTACCATGGAGAGCAGTGAGTTCCTTTCAACACTCAGACCTCCAAAGTCATTAAGATCTTGGGGCATACACCGCACATGCACCACAGAAAAAGAAACCAGGGGTGGCCTGTCTTACCGTAGGAAACCATGGGACTTTTCTTTCTACTGATACTGTAGCCATCTTTTTTCTGTCAGTGAAAAAACTCATGGCTTTAGGATTTAGGAACCCAGAAATGATAACAAATGTGATTCCCAATCTAGTTGAGGAAGACAAGCAGCTAGCCAAAGAAATACTCAGAGCCAGAACCCAGGTACAGAATTAGGGTGGTAGTAATTTCAGCAATCTGAAGGCTGAGACCAGACAATTATGAGATTAAGGCCCCTTGGGCTGCATAAAAAATTTTGAGAACGGGTCTTGCTATATTGCCTTGGCTGACCTGAAACTCACTATGTAGATGAAGATGGCCTACAATTCTGAACAATCTCTCAGTCTCTGCCTGCAAAATGCTGGAATAATAGACGTGTATCACCAGGCCCAGAATTTTTTTTTCAATGCTGGGATGGAACCCAGGGCCTTGCATGTGCTACGAAAGCAGTTAGATGCCCAGCCCCTAAATCTTCGTTTTGTTGTGCTTCAGAAACCATTGAAGATTTTGGGGAGTTGGGGGTGGTTTTACATCAGCATTTGTAAACATCAGTGATAACTGCGCTGGAACTCAAAGGAAAAGTCAATTTTTATTGGTAAGGTTCATCTTTATGAAACAAGAAGAGGAGAGTGCTTCTCTTTTTACCCTCTTCTGTTTCTCATCTGATGGCCAGACTCATCAGTGACTCTTTCCCAAACTTACCTGCTTCTATAGGAACCTCAGAGAAAGAAAGGGAAGGGAAGGAGGGGAAAGTCTGAGGCAGGAGAGCACAGGATCCAGCCCTGGAGGCCAGATTCTTTGACTCACACTCTACCTCCACCATGTGCCAGCTTGCTGACCATAAAAAGCTATTTAACCCTTCTGCATACTGTTTCCCTCATGCTTTCCCTTGAAAAATAAGGGTGGAATTAGGGGGCCCACCACCCAGCTCTCAAATAAATACACATGAAGGCTTATTCTTACTTATTAATGCCCAGCCTTACCTTGGCTTGTTTCTAGTTAGCTTGTCACCTTTAACTTAATTATCTCATCTACCTTTTTGTTGTTGTTGTTGATGATTTTGTTTTTTGTTGTTGTTGTTGTTTTGTTTTTGTTTTTTCAAGACAGGGTTTCCCTATGTCGCTTTGGAGCCTGCCCTGGAACTAGCTCTTGTAGACCAGGCTGGTCTCAAATTTACAGAGATCTCCTGCATCTGCCTCCTGAGTGCTGGGATTAAAGGCAAGCACCACCACTGCCAGGCTTCCCATCTATTTTTTGCCTCTAAGCCTTTTCCTAGTCTTACTTTCACTCTTACTCCGAGGCTGACTGGGTGGTTGACCCCTTTCTTTTCTTGATCTTTAATCTCCCTTGTTTCCTGGTCACTCATTTTCTCCTTATATTTATTCTCTCTGCCTACCAGCCCCTCCTATCTTTTCTCCTGCATTGCTATTTGCATTGCTAAATCACCAACAAGGTGATTTAGACAAAGTAACTCAGCTCCAGAGTTAAACAAATGCAACATAAAAGGATGCAACATATCTTTGCATCATTAAAACAATGTTCCACAGCATAAATAATTTTAACACATCTAAAAATAATATTCTACAACACATTAGCACCAACATCTTAGGAGGCTGCTGAGGATAAACAGATTTGGTCCTTGTGAAGTACTTGAAACAGACCGACATATGTAAAATATTCCGTCATTACTGCTGATCATATTACTAGGTCTCTGAGAATTATGGTCTCAGAAATATGACAGCCTTGGTCTCCAACTTTGATGTACCTCCTAATGGACAGTGGCCATCTCTACTGCTATCAGTGTGAGACTGTTGACCCACCTTCAGTTTCATGCCTAGGAGTCCTGTGTGTGACCCTGCTCTGCCAGGATCCAGCAGTATGACTTTACCTGTAGCATAAATTCCTATCTTTCTAGGGCTTCCCAGTCTTCTTCCTATGCTATATGAAGGTGGGCTTAGCTCCTGGGGTCTCAGAGGAGCTTCCTCACCTACTGATATACATCAAAGCTGCAATGGACCGACTTTTTCCTAGACCCCTGTGCTGAGGACAAGTTTATGCCCATCTTGCATTTTCATCCTACAGGTAGGCCATTACACCAGGTGTAAGTGAGGATCTTTGTCCTACTTAGTAATATGCTGGAAATTCAACAACTTCTGCCCCTAAGACCTTCAAGGTCCAAATACCAACTGGGCATGGTAATGTACTTCTAATTCCAACACTTGAGAAGCCGAATCAGGAGTGTTGGTATAAGTTTAAGGCCAGTCTTTGCTACATACAAAGCACCAAGCTGACTAGGGCTACATAGCACAAAAGTGGGGGTCATTTTGAAGAGATGGCTCAAGGTTGGTTGCCCTCTACTCTCTTTTACTATGAAACAATCTTTGTACACTGTAAATATGTATTGTTCTCATTGGTTAATAAAGAGCTGACTGGCCTATAGATGAGCAGGAAGAGAATGGGCAGGAGAACCAGACTAGGAGGATGCTGGGAAGAAGAATGGCAGAGTCTGAGCAGTCACCAGGAAAAGTAGAGGAAGCAGGACATGAACATGTCATACTGAAACAAGGTACCAAGCCACATGGAAGATCATAGATAAAATATGCATGCATTTAAAATGTTAATATGTAAGAGTTAGGTAATAACAAGCTTGAGCTATTGGTCAAGCATTTATAATTACTATTAAACCTCTTTGGGAGCAGCTGCTGACACACAGAGAAACTCCACTGATAGGGGGTGTCCTTCTGTATGCTGTGAATATGTTTCTCTTATTGGTTGATGAATAAGGCTGTTTCGGCCAGTGGACAAGCAGGATGTAGTTAGGGTGGAAGTATAGGCAGGGACACCAGATTAGGAGAATTCTGGGGAGGAGGAACAGAATGAGTGAGTAACGGAGGAGATGCCATGTAGCTACCCAGGAAGAAAGAGACTTGGGCATCACTGGTAAGCCAAGACCATATGGAAATACACAGATTGATAGAAATGTGTTAATAATTAAGAGAGAAATAGCAAATAAGAAACCTGAGCCACAGGACAGTTTATAATTAATATAAGCCAAAACTTCAGGCCATACTCCACTTACACTCTCTGTTCCCCCAGACCCAATCCTCAGGGTTGTCCCTAGCACTGCAACAGCAACTGTAGCCTCTGTTAGGATAAAGCTGCAAAAAGGTACCCTTGGCAGGTCAGGAGCCAAGGTGTGCTGCTAAGAGATCATGACACCCAACACACCTAATACAAGAGGTTTACTGGGAGAGAGGGCGAGCAAAAGACCATCTTGGAGTGGGGATATGGGAGAGAGATCAAGATACAGAGAGACTAAGTTTGAGAGATAGACAAAACGAATGTGAGACAGACAGACAGAGAGAGAGAGAGAGAGAGAGAGAGAGAGAGAGAGAGAGAGAGAGAGAGAGAGAGAGATCTGGGGTGGCCCAGAACTTTTAAATGTGGTGTTTAGTGACACACTTAGCAGTGGGAAATGATGATATAAGCTTCTGTCACTGAGTTACTGAAAGGCAGGCTGGTGGAGCACCAAAGTAACATTTCTCCATTTTGTTTATTATAAAAGGTGGGCCATAGGTAGGGATGATGGTGAAGCAGGAATGAGGGTGTCCTAACGATGTCTCAGGGCAACATCTTTGAGGACTTAAGAAGGCTGAGGTGCCAACCAGATCCTGGGAGTTTACTAGCTGTCCAGGCTCTCTGGTACCATATGGAGCTAGGAAAATGCAGGCCTAGTTGAAGCAGTCTGTGATGTTAGACCACCTGGGGTTTTGAAGCTGTCTGGGATGCAGATTTTGAGGGGACACTTGGACCTGACAGGATGCCAAAGATAAAGTTATGGGTAGAAGATTAAATTAAGAGGATTAGGGGGAAATTTTTTTCTTAGGCATGCATTTGAAACTTTTAGGCCCATGGTTCTGGTAGCTGAGGGAAGGGAGTCCCAAGACCAATGAAAGGGGGAGAGATCCCACCCCCAGGAATAGGCAGTAAGTAGGGAAACTTAAGCTGTTTATTGTCAGGAGTACTTAATATGGCCCATGAGAGGTAGATTCAAGTTGATTTTCTGAAGCTTACAATAATTTTTAAGTTTACAAAAAGAGATGTTTTTGACATGTTAGCATTACCACTGTTTGTAATCTGTACTGAAATTCAATGTAGAAAAGGCAGCAGCTCACTCCTTTGTGTCATAGTAGAAGCTTGGAAAATGACTGGGTTAAAAGCATGAACACTCTTTAAGGCCAGCTCAGAGAGGACAGAAACAGTCCATGGAGGAGAAGGGCAAAAGCTGGCTTGATCTTGATTTTTTAGTACAAACACAGACGTGAAAAGGGGGCTCCTTCCCTATCAAGAAGACTGGATGTATAGAGATTACACAGATTTTTTTAAGCACAATAAAAAGCACTTTTAAGTCTATACTTAAAAGACAACTAAAGGAAATTTAAAATCTTGAGCTTTTGACTAAGATAATAGTAGTCAGTGCTTACCAGAGCTACATTAAGAGCTTATCAGAATTCCATTGATTAATGCTAAACACTGAACTTTTGCAGTATTAATAACAATAACATAGAGAGGAAAAGAAATATGAAACATTTTTCATTCTTTTTATACACCTTAAGTTACTTTTAAATCATAAGTTCTTTCACATCTTCCAACATTTATAACTTGCATCTACACACCTTAAGACACCTTATTAGAGCCTAAAACATTTCTTACATCCTCACAAGTTAAGCCTTTGTGTCCTCAGGACTTAAATGAACTTTACACCTTTTTTTCCCTATTCAATTATGAGACACAGGTGGTTGTTATGGGATAATCCTTTTGTAAACTGTGAGGATGTGTCGCTGCTAAAGCACCCTCTGATTGGTTTAATAAAGAGCTGAATGGTCAATAGCTAGATGGAAGAAAATAGGAGGACTTCCTGGGAGAGAAAAAGACACTCAGGGGGATGAATGTAGGCTCAGGGGAGACATCACTGAGGCACTGAGGGAGTAGGACATACAGAATGGAAGGGAGGCAAAAAACCCACATGGCAGAACAGAAATTAGAAACAGGTTACTTTAGTTTACAAGAGCTAGTTAGAAACAAGCCTAAGCTAAAGGCCAAACTTTCATAATTAATAATAAGCTTCTATGGGCCTGGTGTTGGTGGCGAATGCCTTTAATCCCAGCACTCAGGAAGCAGAGGCAGGCAGATCTCTATGATTTCAAGGTCAGCCTGGTCTACAGACTGAGTGCCAGGACAGGTTCCAAAGCAGGTTCCAAAGCTACAGAAAAACCCTATCTTGAAAAAAGAAGAAGAAGAAGAAGAAGAAGAAGAAGAAGAAGAAGAAGAAGAAGAAGAAGAAGAAGAAGAAGAAGAAGAAGAAGAAGAAGAAGAAGGCGATGGCTCCATGTCATAATTTGGAAGCTGATACAGAAGAGCACAGCTTCCAGGTTCTGACAATTATGAATAATGGTGCTATGAACATAGTTGAACAGATGTCCTTGTAGGAATGTGCAACCTTTGGGTTTATGCCTAAGAGTGAAATTGCTAGATCTTGAGATAGACTGGTTCTCGGTTTTCCTGAGGAACTGCCACACTGACCTCGGAAATGGCTGTATGAGCTTGCACTCCCACCAGCAGTGGAGGAGTGTTCGCCTTTCTCCACATCCTCTCAGCATAAACTGTCATAGGTGTTTCTAATTTTAGCCATTCTGACAGGAGTAAGATGGTATCTCAGAGTTGTTTTGATTTGCATTTCCCTGATGGCTAAGGATGTTGAACACTTTCTTGAGTGCCTTTCAGCCATTTTGTATTCCTCTGTTGAGAATTCTCTATTCAGTTCTGTACCCACTTTTTAATAGGGTTATTTGGTGTTTTGTTGACTAGTTTCTTGAGATCTTTGTATATTTTGGAGATCAGCCCTCTGTTAGATGTGGGGTTGGTGAAGATCTTTTCCCATTCTATAGGCTGCCGTTTGGTCTTGTCGACTGTGTCCTTTGCCTTCTCAGTTTGAGGAGGTCCCATTTATTAATTGTTGATCTCAATGCCTGTGCTGCTGGTGTTATGTTCAGGACGTGGTCTCCTGTACCAAGTTGTTCAAGGGTACCTCCCACTTTCTCTTCTAAGAGGTTCAGTGTGGCTGGATTTATGTTGAGGTCTTTGATCCATTTGGACTTGAATTTTGTGCTTGGCGATAGACATGGGTCTATCTGCAGTCTGCTACACACCACCATCCAGTTGTGCCAGCACCATTTGTTGAAGATGCTTTCCTCCTTCCATTGTATACTTTTAGCTTCTTTGACTATACCCCTCAACTGAAAAATGAATAAAGAAAATGTGGTACATTTACACATTGGAATACTACTTGGGGGGAGGGGGAAACAATGATATCTTGAAATTCATAGGCAAATGGATGGAACTACAAGAAACCTTCCTGAATGAGGTAACCCAGACACAGAAAGACAAACACACTATGTACTCACTCATAAGTGCATATTAGACATAGATAAAAGGATAACCAGCCTATAATACATACTGCCAGAAAAGCTAAGGAACAAAGAGGACCCTAAGAGAGAGGTACATGCCCCCCCCGAAAAGGGGAAAGGAACAAGATCTCCTAAGTAAATTGGGAGCATGGGGGAGGAGGAGGTAGGTAAGAGAGAAAGGAGAGAGAAAGGGGAGGGGGTGAGAACATAAGCAATCAGGGAGGTCTAATGCTGGGGGGAGAACAAGGAAAAATTTATCTTGATAGAGGGAGCCATTATGGTCTTAACCCCAACTAAGAATCTAAGCAATAGTGGAGAGGCTTCCTTAAATGCCCTTCCCCTATAATGAGATTGATGACTACCTTAAATGTCATCCTAGAACCTTCACCCAGTAGCTGATAGAAGCAGAAATTCACAGCTAAACACTGAGCCAAACTTCTGGAATCCAGTTGCAGAGAGAGAGAGGAGTGATGAGCAAATGGGTCAAGACCATGCTGGAGAAACCCACAGAAATAGCTGACCAGAGCAGCTGGGAAACAAGCATAGGACTGGACCAGGCCCCTAAATGTAGGTGTCAGTTAGGAGGCCTGAGCAGTCTGTGGGGCCTCTGACAGTGGAACCAGTATTTATCTCTAATGCCCATTCCTCATGGAAGGATACTCTCTCAGTCTAGACACAGGAGGAGGGCCTAGGTCCTACCCCAAATGATGTGACAGACTTTAATGATCCCTGGGTAGTGGGATGGGGGTTGGTGGAGGGAACATGGGAGGACAGGAGAAAGAGGAAACTGGGATTGGTATATAAAATAAGATTGTTTTTAATTTAAATAAAAGTTAATTAAAATAAGAAGAACCTAGCTTATAAAACAAAGACTGAAAAGTTAAAAAGAGCTAAGCATGTAGGTTCATGACAGAGAGAGCTTTTACGTCCTACATTCAAGATCCGACCCTCGATTTCATCCCCATCTCTTTAGTTCTTTATTAGTAGTAAAGTATATATAATAAATGTAATGGAGGGAACTGGCTTATGGAAAATAATAACCTATATTAACCGTTGTATTAAGACCAGCTGCTGAAATCCATGAACCATATGTTCTCATTGATCTAGTCACTGGCAGAATTAACCAGTGGTTCTCCTCTAAGCCATTATTTCATGAGATGTGACTCAAGATTCAGACCACCTTGTGGCTTAGCTACCTAGAACCAAGGGGTATCCTGATGCTAGGGGGGGGGAAGCATCAGGTGATCTGCAATGCATTAGAAAAGCACCAAGTAACTTCTAGGATTCCAATTTACTTTCCAGTACCCACATCAAATAGCTCACCACTTCCTGTTAACTGCAGTTCCAGGAAATCTGATGCCCTCTTCTGGCCTCTTACAAGCACTTGCACTTACATGTACATGCCCACATGCAGACCCCAGAAACAAAAACTCACACACATAAAATGTTAAATATTTACTCAAACACATAATTAAAAATAAGTCTTTTAAAATCTTTTTTTAATTAAAAAATGGCGAGAGCTGAGTGTAATCCCAGAATCTGAAAAGTGGAGGGAGGAGAATCAGAAATTCAAGCTCAGCATCAGCTACAAAGTTATTTTCAAGCCAGCCCAAACTATGTAAAACTTTGTCTCAAAAAACAAAAAACAACCAAAACCCCCAGAACAGAACCTGATAGTGTGCTGTGCATATGTAATCCCAGCACTGTGGAAGCACAGAGATTGAGAGTTTGAGCCTAGCTTGGGCTACATTGTGAGATCTGTCTCAATAAACAAACAAACAAACAAACAAACAACAACCAAAAGGTAAATTTGTGAAAAGTATAATCAAATCTCAAAAAATAATAGAAGAAAATGTAGAGGCTTTTGCTTCCAATCTTGAAAACCTGAGTTTGATCCTCAGGATCCAGATGGTGAAAGGAAACAATTCTATATATACACTGTGGCACAATGTCCACACTCATAATACAAAATAAGTGTTAAAAAGTAAAAACTATGTGGAATAATGTCATAATGTGTGGGTAGCACTATGATAAGATATACAACTCAGAAAGCACACAGCAATGATTTAGCAAATGTTTATATAAGACTATACACCTTCTCAGGAGCCAAAAATAGCAGATTCATCTGGAGAGACAGAACAAGGGAAGAAGATACTAGCAATTCTACACATGAGGATGAATAACCATAGTGTACATAGAATTTCCTCGGGGTGCAACAAGTTCCAGATCCAGAAGCCCAAATAGTTGGATAAATTTAGGAGGTCATACTCACTATGGAGAAGAGGAATGCAAAACCAAGCAAACTGTAGTAGTACCTTACATTCTCCAAACAGCAAAACTAGAAAACTGGGCAAAATCAAGAGAAATTCTCCCATGTTGCTGAGGCAGCAATGACTGCCATGTGGTTTGTAGCAGGCCAAGACCCAAAGCACTAAGAGTGTATAACATAGACTAGAAATAATGAAATGTGCCAGATCCATGTTACAAACAACTATGCAGCAACACTAATTTCAAGTAATTATGCCATTATGGTTTGGGAAAATAACTCAGAAACTCTGTTGAATGAAAAAAGCCTTCATTATATTGTGAATATAGCACACTAACATTCAGGGATGGAGAAAAAACAGGCACACATGGAAGAAAAAAATCAATCTCCAAATTCCAAAAAGAATACACATACCGAAGGACAGAGGGAATCAACACAGAACCTTTGGAAAGAAGGGGAGTGGGGGCAGAAAGGCAGGAGAAAGGCAAATACATAAAGCTGTTCTCCAATCCTCCATGTTAGTGAGGCTGTAGATAAATGTGGTGCAATTTTGAGTGGGATGGTGTCAAACGGGTTTTCTCTCAGAGGTAATTTTATAATGTATAAAATTTCAAATGTAGCTTTTTTGTTTCATTTGTATATTTTTATTTGTTTTTGTTTTGAAATCCTGTCACTATGTAGCCCTGGCTGGCCTGGAACTTAACTATGTAGACCAAAGTATCCTGGAACCACACAGATCTGCTTGTAATTGCCTTATCATGAGTGCTGGGAGTAAAGGCATGCATTACCACACATGACTTAATGTTTGGGGGTTTGTTTTATTTTAAATTTATTTTTCTGGACAGGCAACCAGGGGTTAGATCCCATCACCCCACATGACAGCTCACAACTAATTGTAACTCCTATTCCAGAGGATCCAGCACCCTCTTCTGGCCTTCTTGAGCACATACAAACATGCGAGTTGTATATTACATATGAAATAAATAAATCTAATTTTTTTATTTTTATTTTATGTGTATGAATGTTTTGGCTGGATATATGTAATTACTACACCATATGAATACCTGGAGACCAAAAGGGGGTATCTAGGTAAGCCCTTCAAAGCATGAATGGCTAGTCATTCCCAGTCCCCAGACTTCTCTAATAACCTTAATAGCTGTTACCGGCCTCTCAGGTTACCAGGCCCTGCAGTACAGAAAAAAAAGCCCAACATCAGGCTTCAAAATCCCTCCAGTCCCAGGCCACCCTGGAAAACTCCACCCAAATACTCCATAAAAGCCAGTTCTTTGCTGCTTCTCCCCTGAGCAGATGCAGCCATCTTCTTGTTGTATTCCTTGACTCCTGACTGCCACTCCACCTTTCCCTTCAGAACTGTAACACTTAACAGTCCAGTTCCCTGGAAACTCAAGTAGGAATAGGTATAAGCTGCTATGTGGATCCTGGCAATGAAACCTTGGTACCCTGGAAGATCAATATATGCTATTAACCACTAAGCCATCACTCCAGCCCCTATTATTTGGTTTTTGAAACAGGATCTCAGAACCCAGGCTTGCCCAAAACTCACTATGTATCCAAGACTTGTCTTGAAATCCTGATTCTTTAACTTTACATTCTGAGAGCTAAGATTACAAACATGCAACACCACACCCATTTTAAATGTTCATGTTTCTTCTGTTAATTCTGCTCAGAGCTAATTATCCCAGAGAGATAAATACACCTTCAAGGCTGTTAGTTGTAATAATAAATAATAGTGAAAAGGATATCAACTGGGGATTATAAATTACAATTCAGGTATCCTAACAAACACCTTAAGACCAGAGGAAAACAAACTAGGTGGTTTCTGTAGACACGGAAGATCTCAGTGATTTGTTGCTGCACAGGAGGATCACAACAAAAAATAGTTGGCATTTGTGTTGCTTTAAAGCTGTGTGAGCACTATGTTGGTGATCCCAAACAAAAACAGAAAGAGAAAACACAGTGTTGCTTAAAATATCCGTGTCTGGCCATTTTTTTTAAATGATTTCGTCTAAAAAATATGCATGCTGGTAGGCAACTCCACAATCTCTACTAGACTAACACATCCACTCCAACATGAATTAGCAACCACTGTCTTGGCTTTAATTTAAGGAAGAAATGGAAATATGATTCTGTAAAAACCTATAGGTGAATGTTTACTTCCAGATTTTTGTGCAATGTTTAAAAGTGGAAATGAAGTGTTACAAGTGTAGCTTAGTAGAGTGCTTGTCTAGCATGCATGAAACCCTGAATTCAATCCTCCTTGCATAAATCGGGCATGGTGGCCAGGCAAGTACATGTAATCTCTGCACTCCAGAGATGGGTGAAGTAGGATCAGATGTTCAAGACCATCTTCAATTCTATAGTGAGTTCCAGGCCAGACTTGAATACTTGCTATCTTGTCTCAAAAAAATGAAAAACAAAATTCTGGTTTTGTTTTAGCTTCAGCACAGTGGCTGTGCCTTAATCTACTGCTATTTCACCCAGCTCTAGCAGCAGCCTGTCTGCTCAAGCCAGACTGGTGGGGATTCTGTTCCCACAAGCACCAGTTCCCACTAAAGTGATCCCACTAAAGTATATTTAACTAAATCTCTGTCATTCTATTTATAAATAAGACTCAATATTCAAAGGCTGTGGTGAAAACCTGCTAGCTCAGAGAGGTTGGGTCCCAACTAGCTACCCTTTTCTCCTTGCCACCATCCTTGAAAGACCAGAGCTTTTACTTCACCAAACTAGAAAAACCTGTGTCACTCAAAACCCCTTCCTACTGCTTCCCTGCTACTTCCTATGTCTCTCTATCTTTTCCAGATGCCCTCTCATGCTCTATGATTACTCTCTGTAAACTATTTGCTAACTGAGCCTCCTGACTCAAAGTTAATTTTATTTAATTAACAAAAATGCAAGCTTTGGGTTTCCAGTGTGATCAAATGTCCCCCAACACTCTGGTCTTTTAACTGGTCACTGTTCAAACTGTGGTTCACCCAAATGTGAACTACTGTACAGCAGTGAAAGAGAATTATTGGCAAAAGCAACAACTCTCTTGAAAACATCAGGTTAAATAAAAACAAGACTACTGTTAAAGGTTGCAGGTTATGTGGGTACACTGATGGCAACAGTCTTCCAGTGAATAAATTCAAGACCCTGAACAAAAAGCAGCTTAAACAGTAGGTTCCATGAATTTCCAGGAAGAGGAGAGTCTACAAAAAGTCAACAGGAGAGACCCTTGTACTAAGGAGGCCAATGTACCGACTGGGGTAGTGAAGAGGACCTATGGTGGCAATCCCAGCACAAGCACTTTAGACAGTGGGTTCAGCACAAAACAACACTTGGAGCTATTTTTCTTTTTCCTTTTCCTTTCTTTCTTTCTTTCTTTCTTTCTTTCTTTCTTTCTTCCTTCCTTCCTTTCTTTCTTTTTCTTTGTTTTTCCTTTAGATTTTTCGAGGCCGGGTTTCTTTGTGCAGTCCTGGCTGTCCTGGAACTTGCTCTGTAAATCACGCTGGCCTCAAATTCACAAGAGATTCGCTAGCCTCTGCCTCTCAAGTGCTGGGATTAAAGGCATGGGACATCACCCACCGACCGACTAGAGTTGTTTTCAAAGGGCTTGTGTTTTGAATTGCCAGGGATGGAACCCAGATAGTGTTATAGCACTACATCCCCAGCCGTTCTTAAGAGAGTCTGAAGCTGCACTAAGGTTACCCAAGAAGCCCAAAGCTGGGCCAATACGAGGAGTCACAGGTTTCTTGGACGCCTCTAGGCAGCTTCCAGTTAATTTGTGGTTTATACATGCAATCACAGCTACATAAGGAGCTGGGGCCTGGAGAACGGAAGTTTGGAACCTGCCTGATATAAAGGACGCTTTCAAAATGAGTCATGGGCAGGACCAAGTCCAAAAACAGGGCGGGGGGTGGGATTTGGGAGGCTCTGTTTTGTTGGTTTCTGCAAGAGATATAAACAGCACTCTTGCAAGCATCTCAGGTGCAATCTCCAGCACTAAACAAAGGGAGATGGGGAATGCACTGAAGCCTCAGATGTGCAGAAAGCCACTTCTGACTACTCAAACCACAAACCCTCCAAGAAACGAAAATATTCGTGACTGTGGTAGCCACGGAACACAAGCAGCCAGCAAAAAAAAAAAAAAAAAAAAAGAAAAAAGAAAGAAAAAGAAAGAAAGAAAAGAAAGAAAGAAAGAAAGAAAGAAAGAAAGAAAGAAAGAAAGAAAGAAAGAAAGAAAGAAAGAAAGAAAGAAAGAAAGAAAGAAAGAAAAAATGTATCCTCCACGAGAGGCGGGACTTCCTCGGTAATTGTGACTTCTCATTGGTAAAGTTACTCAGCCTCAGAGAAAGGAAAAGAATTTCCGGAGCACAGCACAGCCATTGAGGTAAAGGCGGGGTGGGATCATAGTCTGTTTTGGCAACGTCTTCTGGTGAAATTTGGGCTTATCCATTTTCCGGGCATTAGTTTCTTCCCCAGCGAAAGTACGAAGGGGAAACCTCTGTGGAGGGCCAAGGCACAGACAACCTTGTGGATTGTGGGTCTGCTCATTCTCTTTCCCCACAAAACTCATTCTGAGAGACAGGCCTCAAAAGCCAGAGTCATACTTGGCAGGAAGTTTGACAGTACCCAATCTGGGTAACCATGGAATTACATCACAATGCCTCTGGCCATGACCCAGAACGGGTCTCTGAAGCCTCTTGCACCACCACCTATGAATCTCATGTTCACTGGACTCCTCCTTCCCACTGTGTCCCATTCTCCAAGTGTTGGTGAGCTTGATTGAATGGGAGAATTAACCAACACGAACCACTGTCCCAAGAAGTAAGAAGAGTTGGCTAGCCACCATATCATAGGACTAGAGGCTATTGTCAGAGGTGTTATTACATTCCTCCTGAGGCGGGAGTAGGGGGTGGGGGGGTGTTAAGTAACAAAGACCTAACCTTGTCATGTGAAAAGTGTGGCTCACAAGAAGGGGAATCCTGTTCTGTCACTAGACCTCTTGTATCTTGGCTTCATTCAGCTGGGGTTCTTTCAGTCTCTGGATCTAGTGTTTCCTGGGGTAGGCAAGACAAGGGAAGTCCTGTAGAGAAAGCTGGTGACTTTCTACAGGGTCACATACACCAGGGTCTCCAGAAGCTGATCCCAGTCTGTCCCTGCCCACAAGTAGGACCCTAGGGTCTTTTGGAGATAGCGTGGCCACTCTTGGCACCTACAAGCAGAGCCTCTCCAGCTGTCACAAATCAAGAGCTCTGCTTTGGCTACAGATCAAGTTTATTGTCTGCATTTAATTTGGCCTGGGACTGCCTGTTGTGGGCTAGTGTTCTGCCCCTTGGGCCCCTCTCACTGACTGTGGCAGCCTGGCCTTGGTGTCCTCTCTGGTCTGGGTGTTGTAGAAAAAGGATACACACTGGCCCTCTGTGGGGGTCTGAGGAGAGGGACACAGAGGGTACTGTCATACACTGCCCTGTCTCTGGCAGGCCTTGGCAAGTGCCATGACTCAAAACTGGTGCCCTCTGCCTGTAAGGACTCAGGCATTATGCTGGCTTGCCCCTGTCACGTGGCAGAATGCACTCAGGCAATACTCTGTTCAGCACAGGGTTCCATGAGTTCTAGTCTGCGTGCAGGTGCTAAGGACCCCTTTAAAAAGAAAGACCCCCCCCACCCACTTACACTCTCTTTCCCGATGTTCCCCTGGAGCAGACAGGACTCTTCCGGTTTCCCTGTTCTCTTCTGTCCTCTCTCTGTCCCTGTGCCTCTTTTTACCTGTTTTTCTTTCCCCCTTCCATCCCCTTTCTGATAAAACTTCTTACTTAAGGGCTGTCTGCCTGGCACGTTTGTCCCCCGCCTTGGTCACCCTCACCTGCCAAGGAATCCACCAAGGTCCCCACAAGCTTTGTCATTAACACTGCCTGCCTTCACCTACCAGTCCTGGGACCCTGGTTGATCTCCTCCTGCCACCCACCCGAGTCTCCCTGCCTCTCTTTCAGGCCCTGGCTGCCTGGCATGTGCATGGGTATCTGCTCTTCCACTGATGTCTGGAGCCCTCGCCCTCTAGCTGTTTGCAGCCTCTGTGGGTTATTCCTAAGATCACCTGCTGCTTGCCCCCTCTGCTCTATTCCCACCCTGCCCCCTTGGCCTGGGCCAGCCCTCTAGAAGCCCAAGGGACTACAGGTGAGTTCCTGGTGCTGTGGCCCCCATGCCTGAGGCAAGTTCTACTGAAGGCACTGTCCCCCTTTCCTTATGGGAGTGGGTGGGGGGTTGAGCAGAGTCTCTGGGCTGTCAGGCTAAGGGAGGAGGAATGGACAGCTGGGCCGGCCCCCTGCCTGGCCCTACCCTTAGTCCAGTCTGAACTTGCGGTCTCTGGGCCCTGCTTTCGGCTGGAGCCAATCATCCCCTGGTCCCCTTCTAGGTCTCACTGGGTGGGAGGGAGGTCAGGCTGTTGAAAGCATATGGCAACGTGGCCTTGACCTCTTGGCTTCCGTACCTGTTGGCCAACAGAGCCAGGGCATCTCCACCCTACTGCAGATTCTAGGCCATGTGGCCTGGCTGCTTGCAGAATCAGCTGAGGTAGCCACAACTGTGCACCCTGCCTGACTTTTCCTGGTAGCCTCTGGGACCTCCTCTATTCCCTGTGTGGCTGGGTCTGTCAAGAACGGTAGGCATGGGACTGGACAGGTGGCTCAGCTGTTAAGAGTACTTGCTCCTCTTCCACAAGACCCGGAATTAATCAATTCCCAGCATCCATATTATGGTGGCTCACAACCATCTCTAACTCCAGACCCAGGCAATCAGATGCCCTCTTCTGGCTTCTGTAGGTACCAGGCACGGATGTGGTACATAGACATAGAAGCAGGCAGACACTCATGCACATAAAAGAGTTAATTCTTTTTAAAAGTGTCCATTAAGAATGGTAGGCATACTTTTTCAGGTGTCATATGCCTGGCTCCTGGCCAATACGGGGCACCCACTGCTTTTGCTTTTGCCTCCCTGGCCAGGTATCTTCCAGTTCACTGCCTGGAGCCTCTCACCAGGTGTCCTCAGAAGCCTGTACCATCCCCAATCAGGCATCTTCTGCCCTGTCTACAGCCCCAGGTGTCTCAGCCCTCTGTGTATGATGTAGAGGCAAGGCGACAGGGACTCATGCTTAATCCAACTCAGCCATGGGCAGTCAGTGGCTCCCCTGAATGACTTTGCTAGGCCTTGGCTTGAGAGGAGAAGAATGTGAAAGTGGGCCTGTGTAGGCTGAACTGGTGCCAGGATGGGGTAAGAGGCCCTGGGTGATTAGGGGGCAGAGGTTGTCCCAGGATGCAGAGTCTTAGCAATGTACAGGGGGAAGCTGTCTCATCCTCCTCTATCAGTGCTGTACCTCCTTGGACTTGCTTTTGATACTTTTCCCCCTGTCCAGGGGGCTGAGAGGCAGAGGCAGGTGGATCTCTGAGTTTGAGGTCGGCCTGGTCTACAGAGCGAGTTCTAGAAAGGCCCCAAAGCTAGAGAGAAACCCTGTCTCAAAGGAAAAAAGAAAAAGAAAACCCCCCTGTCCAGGTGGGCAGCTTGAGATTCCCAGAGTGTTGGGCCTTCCTCTCTATCCTGCCTTTTCAACAATAATACCAATGGACCAAGGGAAGGACTTTAGTTGTGTCTGCCTGTCCCTTGGGCAGTGTGTCTGTGAACAGCTATCCTCAGACCATGAAGCATGCTAACTAATACTATGTGTAGAAAGTCTGGCTGCAGCACAAAAAGAAAGTAAAAAGTGATGATCCTGTCCCATTTTTGTCCTTTCTTAGGTGTTCCATTGTCTATCAAACCACTGGGTTCTTTTCAGGAGATACTGGCAACTGGGGATGTGGCCTAATTTCTACAGTACTTGCTTAGCAGACACAAAGAACTTGCAAAGTTGAAGCAGGAAGATGAGGCGTTCTAGATCATTCTTAGCTATACAATGAGGTTGAGGCTACCTTGTGGTTCATAAGGCCCTATCTAAAAGAAACTAACAGCTAGGCAGTCGTAGCACAGGCCTTTAATCCCAGCACTTGGGAGCAGAAGCAGGAGGATCTCTGTGAGTTCGAGGCCAACCTGGTCTACAGAGTGAGTGCTAGGACAGCCTCCAAAGCTACACAGAGAAATCCTGTCTCAGAAATCAAAAATAACCATAATACTTGGGACAAGATGACTGTGGTTCCTTAGGAGTGGATACCCATCCTTCACTGATGGACAAAAATATATACCGTGTTGTGGGAAAGAGAATCTTTATAATGGTGCCATATTTTGTCATTTTGAGGCCAGTCTAGACTACATAAACAAGCCAAGCAGTGGTAAGGCACACCTTTAAGTCTAGCACAGAGGAGTCAGAGGCAGATGGATCTCTGAATTTTTAGGCCAGCCTGGTGTACAGAGGGAGTTCAGGACAGCCAAAGCTATACACAAAGAAACCCATCTGAAAAGACAACTTTTATTAATATGTTCATGGCATCTAAGAGATGGCTAGGCCCTGATGCTATTTCTAAGACTGTTTACCTGATCATCACTGATAGGGATCACCACCTAGCTAGCAATAAATTGTAATGCCCCACATTTTGCCTATTTGATCCTATGCCATTCTAGGTGTACCATATACCCATCTCCATGAAAGAAAGAGCAAACACAGACTTGCTATGTGAAGATCCCACACCCTATGCCTATACCTTGTTGGTCCCTTGCCATGTTGGATTCCATCACCCTTTCCATGAAAGCTACAGACACTCACAGGACAATGGAAGCAAAATTTTATTCCTTTTGTCTGGGAAAGAGAACTAGCAGGTGGTTGTACATAGGACCCCCACCCTCCCAGAACCAAAGGAGACAGGCACTGCTCCCTTTACCCAAGTGAAAACCCAGAGAGGCAGGTGAGCACAGAGCAGGGCAGGGAAGACTGCAGTGACAGAGTGGCCAGAGTGATCTAGGGGAGGGAGGGCCCAGGGCTCAGGAAAGGAAAATGGACTTCTTGGGGGTGGGACAGGTGTGAGGATGCTCTTTGCTATGGGAGATTCTGGCTGGCATAGGTGCCAGGCTCATGGCACCATAATGCGGTATGGGCTGCCTGGGATATGCTCATCGCCCCACTTGACCACCAGTGTGTACTCCCCTTTGTCCTTGAGCAGGTAGGAGACACTGTAGAGACGGCTGCCCATGTGCTTCACCAGGATCTCTTCACAGGGTGTCCTTGGGCCATGCACCCCCACCAGCAGCATGTTGTTACCTGAGGTAGGAATAGGCCTCAGAGGCTAGCCTTAACCCCTTCCTTCAGCTGTAATTACTCTGAGCCATTTTTCCTATTCTACATCTTGTCCCTTGCCTGTTTAGAACAACACCCCTTCCCAACAAGCTTTTCATACCCCATCCAGGCCAGAGGACAAATTCCAGGTCCTCCAGGACATTTTCTTCACACACACACACACACACACACACACAGAGAGAGAGAGAGAGAGAGAGAGAGAGAGAGAGAGAGAGAGAGAGAGAGAGAGAGAGAGAGAGAGAGAGACTTAGTCTTTTAGACAGGGTTTCATTGTGTAACTACCTCTGTAGATCTGCCTCCCAAGTGCAGGGATTAAATGTGTGTGCCACCACTACCTGGCAATTTATTTATTTTACATGCATTGGTGGTGTTTTGCCTACATGTATGTCTGTATGAGTATGTTGGATCCCCTGAAACTGGAGTTATAGATAGTTGTGAACTCCCATATGGGTGCTGGGACTTGAACCTGAGTCCTCAAAAAAAAGGGGGGAAGGAAGGAAGAAAAGAAAAACTATATAAGCTAGGTAGTAGTAGTGCACACCTTTAATCCCAGCACTCAGGAGGCAGAGGCAGGTGGATCTCTGTGTGTTCAAAGCCAGCCTGGTCTACAGACTGAGTACCAGGTAGGTTCCAAAGCTACACAGAGAAACCCTATCTCAAAACAAATAAACAAAAAAGAACCAGGGTCCTCGGGATGAGCAGCCAGTGCTCTTAACCACTGAGCCACCTCTCCAGGAAGCCCAAATAGAAAGTAGCTCCCAAAGCAACAACCATACCCCTAAAGGCAGTTCCTCTACTTTCTACATGTTGACTGTCTTGTTACTTCTGACTTTATACTTCCAGAGTTAGAAATAGGGATACTTACCTGCTTTGCTGCAGTCTACTGTGAAGCTGCTCTTTTGGCCTACATAAGCCTTGCTCAGCCCCAGGCCTTTGGCTACTACCTTGCTGACATCAGCAGGACTTGGACCTGAGGTTGCAAGCTGGGGAACAGTGGCAACTTTTGTCAGGGAGTCCACAAATACAGATGATGTCTCATGGAGGCTGTGGTTACTAACAAGACGGGGTCCTGCAGGACAGAATAGATGAGACTGAGAAGTGACTGGAGTATCAAAGCATTGAGTGGGCACCAATAGCTTAGCCTAAGGCTCACCTGTAACCTTGGCTTTGAAAGGGCTTCCCCCAATGTGATAGGGCCCACCATACTTGATGGAGATGAGGTAGCTGCCAGGTGCCATGGGGGTATAAGTGACACGGTAGCCCTCAGGACACTCCTGGCAATCCATCTTCACCTTGGAAGGGCCGTCAATGGTAACCGAAAGGGCACCAGCTCCCGCATTGCTTGTGTTCACGATAAACTCAGCTGGGCTCCCTGGGATCATGGAAGGTCAGGCAGAGTCTATGTCACTGGCTTTCCTGTCTTCAACCACCCAGCACAGCCTTGATACTTCCACATGGCTCCTGTTGCTAAGAGATTAGATGCAGGGCCCCAACAACTGCATCCATGCTCAGAGATGTACCTATGAACCTACCTGTGACACCACCTTCTAGGCCTGCTCCATAGGCGGACACCAAGCCTGGGTCCCCTCCATGCCCAGGCTCCCCAACTCGGATCTTGAAGGGACTTCCAGGGATGTGAGTACCATTGAACTTAACATCAATCAAGTAGATGCCATTCTCTCGTGGGATGAAACGTACAGCATACTTATCTGAGATGTAGAAGGCCATGTTATGGGTAAAGGGTACTTTTCAGCATATACTAAGAAAACGGTATCTGAAAGGAATAGCCTTAGTACTAACCATCCCTTTCATTTCTCTTGCCACCAGCTGGAACCCAATTGCTCCATGGAAACCCCTCTGCTTCCAGAATTGTGCTGGGTAACCACCCCAATAACATATACATCCTGAGGACTAAAACTATGATAGATACCTAAGAAGTCTACTGGTGAATCCTTTGGACTGACAAGCAAGATGCCCACATTGCTGTCTCCTTAGACAGTGGATTGTTAATACCATGCTATCTACAGATTAGCAGCAGGCTTAGCAAGGAATCTGCTTCAGGTCATGAACCTGAGGGCAGGGGAAAACTAGTATGCTTCAATAGAATTGCTATTCCTCTAGCCACAGGGATAGACTGTCTCTGTCTTTATCACTTTCATGTATGGCACTTCTAAGGCTTTCTTTCTAGTGGCCATACTGGAAAGCCATATCTTCATGGGTGCTTATCAATCTGGAAAACTGAGGAGCCCAATTTTGATTGCTTACAGAATCGTTACTTTCTTCGTGTACACTCAAGTCTGGTTCTAGTCCAATAGAGCAGATGGTTAGATGGCTAGACAAGGATAGAGCCTCACCTTGGTCAATCTCTGTGACATAGCACTCCTCCAGAGCTCCTGAGGGGCTGTGCACCTTGGCATCAATTGCCCCCTTGGCTCCATTCAGACTGACTGCAAAAGAGGCTGGCTGGTTGACCTTTAACCCTGACTCCTAGAAGCATAGCAGATGTGGTTAGACAAGATGGCTAGAGCCAGGGAAAATGGAAGAGCAGGAGACCCACAGGGTCACTTACCCATCTGATGTCCAACATGGTTTAAAGAGGGATAGCCATTGATCTGTGAGGGCAGCAAGTCACAGGCACACCCCCAACCTCTTATCCCCTAAATGTGTGCTCCACAATCACACACGCAGGCAGCAGAAAGGGAAGGGGACCCCACCCTGTAGGTAGCACTCAGCTCTAGCAGGCTGTCCCTCTTTAAACCTTAGCCCTGGTGCTCAATGGGCACAGGCTTCTGTTCAAAGCCTTTAGACCTGAGACACGAGAAAAACGCCACTTGGTGGGCAGGGCACTTCCTGCCAACCCCAAGCGTGGGCTGTACCCGGCCAGAGCAGAAACCTAGCACCCAGAGTTGTTTCTGGGTGGGCCACTCAGTTCAGAGCTGAGGCCTGCTTGCCATGGTGACTCTGGTCTGGCCGGGCCCAGAGGCCCCAGTTGGGCAGTTTCTCTCAGTGCCTCACCTGAAGACTAGAAACAGTAAGGCGGCAGGCGTCACCAGACGGAGAAGCCACAGGCACCACGAAGGGGCTATCAGGTATGTGCTCCTCGTTGAACTTGACTGAGACCTCATAGTCACCTGGATAGGAAGAGAACATAGGCTGTATTAGGGATGCCACATATCTCCAAGAGCTAGCCTATTGCCTTCCACAGCCAGCTTGGGTGTCCCTGGAACCTCAAGATGAAGAATAAGAGCCAAGAGGAGACTATGTAACGCCTGGGGTCAAAACACCCACACTCGGGCCCTACCTCCCCAAGCGTGGGCTGTACCCCACCTGAGCAGAAACCTAGCTCCCAGACAATTCTGTTCCCAGTACCTGGCTCCTGAACTACGTAGGCCACACCACAGGAGCCATCCTTGCGGTCCTCGAAAGATATCTCAGCCTTGCTGGGGCCCTCAACAGCAATGGCCAAGCCTCCAGCTCCAGCTTCCCTGGTCCAAATGCTGAACTCCGCTGTGGGAAAGCAGTGTGTGCTCATGGAATAGAGAACTGGTTCCCACCCTCAGCCAACTCCAAACAAAACCAAGACCAATATTACTGCTAGTTACCTCCTCTAAACACCCATCCAGGCATACCCAGGATAACAAAAATTAGACAAGCACACCTACCTGGTACTCCAGCTTCAGCCCTCTCTAGGCCAGGGCCTCCAGCACGAACCTTGTGGGCACCCCCTTCCCCCAGAGGCCCCACAGTAAACTGGAAGGGACTCCCAGGTACATGTTGGCCTTTGTACTTGACGCTGACTGTATGCATTCCCATCTCAGCAGGCACAAATCGGATACAGTAAGTATGGTTCTCTCCTTCTACAATCTCTGCCTCGTGGGTCTTGCCTGATGGGCTGGTCACCTGGGCTGTCATGTCTTGGATACTAATTTCTACAAGTAGAAGATAGCCTGCTGAGCAGAGCCCTGTCTCTACTTATGCTTAGAATTACCCCAGGAACCCTCCTGATCTTTTCCCTACCAGGAATCTTCAGGCTGAGATCACAATGACTGCCGACATTGGCCACTGAAGGGGCACGCCGCCTGCGTGTGATACTTTCTTTGACTCGGCCCTCACCCATCACCTTCACAGAGAAGGGACTGCCTGTAAGAAAAAAAGTACAGTCCATACCCTGCACAAGTTACAGGTGGACACTATGGTGTGTCCAGGAAGGCTGCCAAACCACAAGGGTGTGGCTGCCACACTCACCAGGCACATGCTGGTCAGCAAACTTGATGTTTATAATGTAATTTCCAGGCTCTGTGGGACAGTAAGTGACCCTGCATGTACCATCCTCCAGGTCCTCTGTGTTGATGTCTACCTTGCTAGGACCCTCAATGGACAGACTGAGCCCACCATAGCCTGGAGGACAGATAGCAGTTATAAGCTAGAATGTCAAATGGAGCTGTATTGTCCCAGCTGGCAGGCCACCACTGCCTACCTGCATCTCTGGTGTCAATAATAAACTCTGCAGGCTCAAAAGTATGACCTTCATGGAGACCTTGACCAGAGACCCTCACACGGCTGGCATCACCAATCTCTGACTGGCTGATCATTACTGGAATGGGACTACTTGCTACATGCTGGCCATTCTTCTTCACATGCACCAGGTGCTCCCCTGTCTCCTTGGGCACGAAGGAAATCCCTGGGCACAGGGTAGAGCCATCAACAGGGTGTGTGTGAGCCCATACCCTCCCTCCTTCCCTCTTCCCCCACCCCCAGGCAAGGATGGCTTTAACTCACTATGTAACCAGTGACTGATTCCCCTGATTTATCCTGCCTGCACCTCCCCATACCTGGATCTCCATCCTTCCCAGAAATGCTTGCCCCCCTTTAACCTCTTACCCACGTGGCCATTGCGCAACCGCTTTAGCAGACAGGGCTCCTCCCGGCCTGACGGTGGCACCACAGTAGCTGTGAGTAGACTGAGGTCTGTTTCTGAGATATTGATGGGGATATCAGCAGCGGAACCCACCTTTAAGTGGGACATACGCATGGAATCATCACCTAGTAAGAGTGTAAGCCATTAGTCACTATGGATTCAGCCCCAAGAGGATGTGCCCACCCTGCCACCTGTTTCTGTCATTATTCCTGATGCTCCCCACCTGTGACTCTGGCAGTAAAGGGGCTGCCTGGGATGTGCTGGTCATTGTACTTGACTAGGATGCTATAGTCACCAGGCAACACAGGCAGATAAGAAACACTGCATGTTCCATCCTGGTTGTCAGTGCAGCTGATTTCTGCTTTAGATGGACCCTCGATGGCCAGAGATAAGCCCCCTGAAAAGCATCACAGGTAAGAGTGGTAACTGTGCTCAGGGATGCCTTGGTGAGCCTTCATGGATGAGTTGACTTGATGGCTCAGCAGAGGCAGGAAGACAAGATAGAGAACTCCATTGAGGATCATCTCTCATATCAGCCCTCAGCCAAGAAAGAACAACTTGGACAGATCAAGGCTAGAGCTTCTCCTTACCCTCTCCAGCATCTTTGGTGTTGACAGTAAAGGTGGCAGGTTTGTTGACCACTCCATGGCTAAGGCCAGGACCATAGGCAGTGACGTGACCACAATTAACATAATCCACATAGAACTGCAGAGGGCTCCCTGAGGCAGAAATAGAAGCCATATGGAATACCAGCCTCATTCATGCGCTAGTCTTTTGTTTATTTGAATAAGGGCCTTATGTATCTCTGGATGTCTTTGAACTCATTATGAAGCTGAGGATGACCTTGATCTTTCTGCCTCAACCCCCATGACCAGGATTATAGGCATGTGCCATGTGATACCTAGTTTATTCAGAGCCTCATGCATGCTAGGCAAGCAATTTACCAACTGACCTATAACCCCATTCCAACCTGTTCTTTCTGAGATGGTAGTAATAAGGGCCTGGGATAGGGTGGGCAAGAGGCAGTGAGCCCACCTGGAATGTGCATATTGTCATAGCGGATGTCCATTTCATGCAGGCCAGCTTCACTGGGTGAGTAGCGCACAGTAACAGTGCCATCCTTATTATCAGTGATAGAAGGCTGGGCCACCTTGCCTGAGGGCATTCGAACTTCCCCTACAGGACAGTAATTTTGAGGTCAGGACAGGTAACTAGCACTGGTTTCCAAGTTCCTTCCCAGCCCTAACTCACCAGTGATCTCTCCCTTCTTGATGGTAAAGGGAATGACAAGATCAAAGGGCCTCAGACTGGTCACATCCAGCCCATTAACGCCAACCATGGGCCTGTCTGGAACCTGTGATGGAGAAAGAAGAATCAGGTGAGGGGCTACAAGATCTGATGTTTCTCTGCACATATGGTAGAACAGGGCCACATAAGATACCCAGAAGGCCAGATCCAAGTGTCCCTGTGGGTCAGGAAAACTAATAGACCAGGCTAGGCCTTACCCAGGTTTGCTGGCTACCCTGAGGATAGGTATACTGTGGAGCCAGCTGCTGAGGTCGTAGTGGGGTCTGCACTGTGGGTTGGTCGCCAGCCAAAGCCTGCAGGGCAAAGTGAAAGAGCTGGAGACTTTTGTCATAGAGGGGCCTGGAAGGACAGACTAGGAGTTTCCCAGATCTCCCTGCCCACCCATCCTTGGCCCCTTCTCACTGTAACTTGGAAGGGGCTGTTGGGCACATGCTCGCCACCGAAGCGCACACAGATGACATATTTGCCCGGCTGGGGGGCTGTGTAGAAGATGTCAAAGGTGCCATCTTCATTCTCCACCACGTCCACATCTACCTCTGAGCCATCAGGTGTGCACACAGTGCAAGTCACCTTGCCTTTGCCTGCTGCTTTCGTGTCCACAGTAATCACTGTCTCCTCCCCAATCTGGATGGTGGGGCCAATGCCAGCACCTGGGAGGGCAGAGTGGATCCCCAAAGGTGAGCCAGCAGATGAACTTGGCATTTGGACTACTCCCATCAGCCTGCCACCCATTCAGGTCTCTTACTGCTACAATCAAGCACAGCCAGCCCCAACCCCTAGCCCAACCCATACCCCAAGCTAAGATGGTGAGTGGTTTCTCAGAAGGCAGGAAGGATTCTCCTGACCACCTCAAGCCTCTTTATGAGAGAGGCCCAACAAGTGGCACTAAGGTACCTGGGAGGAAAAGTAAGGGACCATCCCAGCCCAGCACAAGCATTTACTGCCACCTCTGCCTCACCTGGTACCATGGCCTATGCTGACAAATACCAGCACTCTGGCTAGGCTCATGGCTACCTGCGCCCCTGTGGCCTGGCCCTGGGCCCCAGTGCTATGTGTGGACATAGTGAGGCCGAGTCCTGCTGCAGTGTAGAGTGTGTGACACTTTCCTCCCTATCCACCCCCCAGGCCTGAAGGTGAAACTGGAGTTTCCTGACAACTGAGAACGCTTGCTCAACCAGAGGCTTGCAGTGAGAAAGCAGCCCAGCAAAGCCTGGCACTGACAAGAGCAAGCAGCAGGGAGGCAGCAGTTAGCGCCCATGCAATGTATCACAGCAGGCTTGGCAAAGCAGTGGCAGCACCCAAGGAACAGAGGATTGAAGACCCAAGCCACCACACAGGGTTGCAAGGATAAAGCATCTGAGCAGCCTCTAGGGCCCCATAGTGCCCGAGGAAAGGAAAAGGACAGTGACGTTATGATCTGGGGCTCAGCTGTGGAGGCTTGGGAGCTGTGGGTTGTAAGGCCTGGCAGCAAGAGCACCCCTGCAGCCCAGCCTCCCACAAGAAAAGCAGCTAGGAGCACCAAACCTACTTGGGGACCAAGTTTAAGAATCACTCTTTTACCAGTCTGCCACCAAGTCCCCCTATTGACCTTAGTCTCACACTGGCAACATGAGACTCAGCATATTTAGCTATAGCCCTAGCTGCCTACTACCCATGTTGCCCTATACGCTCCCTGCATGCTTGCCTTGTGTCATTTAGCTAATGATTTGGGCCCTCTCCTGACAGCTACTTAATTCGTCATTTCTGTATACAGGCGCTAGATGATCAGCAGGCCTAAATCATACCATCCTCAAAGTATACCTGTTAATCAGGCTACTTACTGCTTAATGTCCCAGTGGCTATTGACCTAGCACAACCTTCTGGCTTGCCCAAAGGTGATTTAAGTTCCCTTACTGGGCTTCCTGCCTCCATTCCACACATAATGGTCAGAAAAATTGAGGCCACTCCAAGCCCCTAGCCTATTCTTCCCTCTCCTGCTCTGTGCATATATGTGTCATCTCCAATCCCATAGACTATTCTACAAAGCACTCTAGTCTCTGCCACAAAAACCTAGCTATGTTATAATCCTGTCCTTGGCCACCTACCCAAATTCCAGGCCTACAGCCTTCAGAAGCCTGTGAGTAATTGTAGCCTTATTAGTATCTCTGTCTTGGGGCAGACAAACCTGTCTTATAGGGACTGTCTAATTAACGTCACTGCTGAGGGAATAGGAGAAGGAAAGGAAATAGGTTTCAGGAATGCACTTTGGGGCTCTGAGGCTGGGCCAGGCCCCACCATGCTGGCCACCCAAGCAGTTGACACTGCACCACCAGCCAGCCCCACCCACTCATGCACCTCCCTCAGCCCAGGTCGCAGATGCCCCTGGGAGGCAGGGATGGAAGTCTGTGGATCTGATGAGAGCTAGAGACTCCCACTGGGTGGAGGAAACCACCTTATCCCCTGAGCCCACACAGGAGCCCTTGTGAGAAGGAAGCACCTGCTGCCCATCCCCAGGGGTGCCAAGATCCCCAGACCCCAAAGTCCCCAGTGGGGTGCCTCCTAGGATACACTTCACCCCAAAGCTCTCAGCTGCAACCCGAGTTCTCAGATGGGGAAGTGCAGGCCCAGAGAGGGGAGAACCAGAGCACTCATGCTTAGCTCCAGAAACCTCCCTGGGCCCTGACCCTCCAGCCCATGACCTTGTCTGTAAAGCCTCCCCCACTCTGTCCTTGCCTAGAGCTGCAGCTGGAACTGTCCTGGGAATGAATTAGCAATGAAGAGGAAAGGAAACTGCCTCTTTGGGCAGCAGGGGCATTGGGAGTGGCCCCAGCAAGCAGCTTACCTAGCCCGTGACCTCCGATTGACACTGAGGTGAGAGGGCAGAGAGCAAGGAGAAAGGTCAGGTGAGTCACTCAAGGGGGCGGCCCCCACTCCCACACGCCGCCCCAAGCAGCGAGCCCTTGCACACAGGCACACCCAAGCCCCGTGCCTAGTGCCACGGTGGCTGATGGTGGGCTGGCTCACCTGTGACTGTGCACTTGCTGGCATCCCCAGTGGGCACAGCCCGGACACGGTATGGGGAGAAGGGGATCTCATCACCACCATATTTGATGAGAATTGTGTACCGGCCTGTCACATCTGGCACATAAGCCACTGTGTATGTGCCATCATGGTTGTCTTGGATGTGTGTTTTCTTGGGCTTGCCTTCAGGGTCCTATGTAACAAAGCATAGGGGAAGAGGTTGGTCCAATCCAGTCTTCGATAGAAACGCCAAATACTACTATAATAGTAATAGTTTCTGGATCCCTCTATCCCCACAGCCCCTGTGGCTGCCTGCCTATGGCAGAGTCCAGAATGGAAGCCCCCCAAACATACAGCATTCCCTGACATGACAAGAGAGTAGCTTGGTGCCCAGCCTCAGTCCTGGGCCTGTCATAGAGGCAGTAGGAGCTTCCATGAAAGATCTCAATGTTGTAACATTATACCCGTCCTGTGAGACTATTACAAGTGAGGAAGCTGAAGCTCAAGAGCATGCTCAATAGCAATGAATGTGTATTTCAGATAGTTTGTTCGTTTCAACTTGAAGAAAACTGCTACACATCCTAATGTAGTTTAGTTACATTAGCAGACCAGAAGCAGAGGTCCTTCCCTTACAGTACAGTTCCAGGCAGACTAGTTATCTAGACTGGGCTACCTTGCCACCAACAGCACTACACACCATCTGCCCAGGTCTTGTTCCTTGCCTCTCCTCCCTATGTCTGGAGTTGTAGTACAGCACAGGAAGCCAGCAAGCTCACCGTAATCTGGACAGCCAAGAGACCCTCCCCAGCATCCTTGGCATCAATGGTGAACTCCACTGGCAGGCTGGCAGGCACACCAGTGGTGTTAAGTCCAGGTCCACTGGCCTTCACCTTACTGGCATCATGTGTGGGCAGCACCTTAACCTTGAAGGGGCTGTGGGATCAGGGTGTTATGAACCATCAGAAAAAGTTTCAGTACCCAGCCTGCCCCCAGCATACATAGTGAACACTGCTTCTTACCTCCGTGGCACCTCTTCTTCCCCATATAGCACAGAAATGCTATAGGGCCCTTCTCGGCTGGGCACATAGTTGACAGTCTGAGTACCATCTGCATTGTCCACTACATCCACTGGCTCCACCAGGCCTAGTCCCAGTCCCAAGGACAGAACCTTAGGTTGGCTCCTTGTACCCATTCCCAATCCCATCTCACTGGAGGATTAGGACTAGGCCCAAAGCCTAGACCTTATCACATCCTTAACTACCCAGTTTCAGGAATGATTCCAAGACCCTGTAGTATAAAACATACATACATGCATACATACAGCCATTGCATGTATGTATGTATGTATGAACGTATGCATGTGCCTCCTTAGGTCCTCTCCCTTGCCACATCTATTCAGTGGCCAAATCCTGTTCCTTATACCTTCTCTAGAGTTCTGCCTGATTCTGTGGTTACCTGAAGCCCTTCCACCATCAACCCTAGCTTCCACATATTCCCAAGTATGTGAACTCTCACCTTTAGGCCCCTGCACTTTGACTTGCAGTGGGGCAACTCCAGCTTTGCTTGTGTCCACCTGAAATGACTGGGGGAGGTTGGCACGGACCATGCCTGGGCTTAAGCCAGGTCCAGAACACTTGACTTTAGATGCATCTGTCACATCATGCACAGGGACCTTGAAGGGGCTACCTGGGGGTTGATACAAAAGAATGGTAGCTATGTTAGAGACTGTGCATATTAGCAGACAGTTCTACTTCCATTCTCATCATCATCTCCTTACCTGGCACTTGGTGACCACCGTAAGTGACGTTAAGACTATAGGTGCCAGCTTCATAGGGTATGTATTCTACTGAGCAGCTGCCATCTTTATTATCCATGCAAGACATCTTCGCCTCGGAGGGACCTTCAACAGCCAAACCCAGGCCACCTGTGCCAGCTCCCCTATTCCAAACAGACAGTCTGCCATTACCAGGAGTTCCCAAGCCCATTGCATCTTTGCATCTTCAGTGGCTCACTCACCTAGTCTCTACTGTGAACTTGTTGGGTTTGTTGGTAGTGCCACTTTGAATGCCTGGCCCATGGACACGCACACGGGAAGGGTCACAGCCCTCTGATACAGGCACCTTGAAGGGGCTGCTGGGCACAGGGCTGCCATCATAAGTTACATCCACAGAGTGTACTCCTGGAAGGCAGGGCAGATAAGGAAGAACTGGGCTTTCTACATTTACTCCCTGCCCTGTCTAAGGTACCACCCCCAGCACATTCGTACCTTCCTCATATGGAGTATATTCCACTTTGTATATGCCATCACCACAGTCCTGCACATAGGTTTCTGTGAGGTTGCCTGAGGGGTTGGCCACACGGGCCTTGATGTGTGGCCCTCCAGTCTGTGTAAGAGCTCGGGCATCCACACTAAACTCAGTGGTTGCTTCTCGAAAGACACCTAGAAAAGACCACAGTGAGGAGGCTGTGGCTGTAGGACTCTTTGTACCCCATAACTGCTCCCCTACAGCAGGCCTCCTTACCTTGACCCTCAATCCCAGGTCCATAGCACTGCACACCTGAGGTGTCCACAGCAGGCTCCACCTGCAACTTGCTGGGGAAGTTGGGCACAGGCTGGCCACCATACTTGATTGTAACAGTGTATGCCCCCGGACAGAGAGGAATGTAAGTAATGGTGTGTGTGCCATCACCATGGTCTTGAATGTATACTTCAGCTGGCAGTCCTGCCTCAGAGCAGATCTCAATAGTCAACTCAGCACTGCCAGCACTTGAGCAGTCCACTTGGAACTGCCCTACCTCACCAGCAGTAGCCCGTTCCAGCCCAGGGCCTGAGCACTTCACCTTAGATGCATCAAAACAAGGAACCACATGGGCCTTGAATGGGGATCCAGGGATGTGGGTGTCAGCAAAAAGGATGTTGATGTTGTAGTCCCCAGGTTCAGTGGGCACGTAAGACACAGAGCATGTGCCATCCCCATTGTCCAAGCACTCAAGCTGTGCTTCACAGGGCCCTTCTACTGTCAGGCCCAAGCCACCAGTGCCTGCTCCCTTCGTATCAATGGTGAAGCGGGCAGGGGAACCTGCATTGCCCCCCTGTAGCCCTGGTCCAAACGCCTTCACCTGAGGGAAAAAGGAGGTCAGAAGCGCTACCAGCCCAACCTTTCATCTGCCTCCTTTTGCCCTAGATTTCCTCCTCACCCAAACAGACATGAAAGGCATGAGCTGCCTATTAGGACATCTACCCATCAATCATGATGCCAGAAATGACAAAGGGTCAAGACAAATCTGGAGAAAATAGGGTAACCTCAGAAAGAAAGATGGGAGCTGGGTGTGGTAGTGTACACCTTTATTCCTAGCACTTAGAACAGATTCAGGTAGATCTCTGTGAATTTAAGGCCAACCTGGTCTACAAAGCAAGTTCCAGGACAGCCAGGACATTTACACAGAGAAAACTTGTCTGGAAATCTTCTTCCCCCAAAAAAGGAAAGAAAGAAGGAAAGAAAGAGGGTTCTTGCCTTATAGACTCCCAAAGCCAATTACCTTGCTAGGTTTCGTGGGAGCCACAGCTTCCAGTGGAAAGGGACTGCCAGGCACAGGCACACCATCATAGGTCACTTCCACCTCATAGGGTCCCTCTTCTCGGGGCACAAAGCGTACCACACTGTTGTCAGCTCCCAGGCCTGGCTCCACCTTGCAGGGCACTGCTGCACCTGAGGGACTCACAATCTTGGATGCTACTTTACCTTGACCACCTGCACCCTTTGACTTCACTGTGAACTCCTGATCTTTGCCAACATCCACTTCTGTTGCAATGATGAAAGTAGAGGGAAAAAAAAATCAACCATCATTTATTTATGCAGCCCCAAGCAGCACTCAGCTGAGTGGGGTTGAGTGGTCCTCAATGGAAATGGCAAGTATAGCAACTACTTACTGTCACCAAGGCCAGACACCTTTATCTTGTTGAGGTCCAGGCTTGGAGATACTCCCACTGAAAATGGACTCTTGGGGATGTGATCTCCTCCATAAGTGACATTGACACCTACTGGGCCCTGAAATAGGTACAGAAGGACAGGACTCACTAATCAGTATCTTTGGCCTACAGTTGCCCAGTTTGAGCAAGTATGAGAGAGACACTAGCTTTGTTCCTCAGCCCCCTTCCCAGGGGATAAATTGTAAACTTCTTTCAGCAGCCTACCTAGCCCACCATATAAGGAAGGGTATGGCCACAGCAAGTGGAGATAGCTACCTGCTGCACAGGAGTATACTTGACTGTATAGGTATTATCATGGTGGTCAATGACGTCCACATCTCGCACTGCATCTCCCTTAGCCAGTCCTGAGAACTGGACATCCAGCTTGCCTTTCCCAGCAGTTTTAGCATTGACTGTGAAATGGGTGGGTTTGCCAAGCTCAACACCTGAGGAGATATAACATTGAGGCACTGTACTCTTGAGTTCCCTACCCTTGGTTCTACTCAACCTTCTATAGAATGCTCATCCTTACCAGTGCGACTTAGGCCAGGACCCTCAGCCTTCACCTTGCTGGCATCATGAGAAGGCTCCACTTTGACTCTGATGGGGCTAGTAGGTGTGGCCTGCAAATGATGGAAGGAAAACAGCTGAGGACAGCAGCACCCCAACACTTAGCAGTCTAGGGACTAGGATCAGTAACACCTACCTGGTCAGCAAAAAGGACCATGATGGTATAGCTGCCAGCCCCACGGGGTGTGTATTTTACAGTGAAGGTGTCATTGTCATTGCGGATGATATCAAAGTCGATATCAGCCTCAGTGGGACCCACCACTCCAGGGGCACACTTGATACCAATGCTGACATCTCCTGTGTTTGAGAAATAGGGTAAGAAGAGGCTAGGACTTTAGAGACAGCCTACCCACCTGTCCTCCCATTCAAGGCTAAACCTTACCCTGGCCAGCCTCTGTACAATCTACAGTAAAGAAGGTGGGTTCATGTGCCTTGAGCCCAGTCTTGGCTACTCCTGGACCATACACCTTGACTTTGTTTGGGTGGCTGCCAGCTCCCACGTTCACCTGTAGGACACAGGGGCAAGTGAAAAGACATGGCAAGTCTATGGCAGGAGACATGAGAAGTTACCTCAACTACTTCTGGTAGACAGGCCAAATATTGCTGCTACCTTTGGACAACTAGAAGTTGCTCAAACAGATAAAAGTGACTGCATGATGTTGTGATTCTCTAGGTTCACACTTAACCAAATGTTCCTACCAGAGCTATTCACATAGTCCAAAATAACACATATCTACTAAATAATGTTTTCCATCTACACAATGTGATATAAAAAAAGTATTCAGCCAAAAAAGGTATGAAGCACTGACATGCTACAATGTGGAAAAACTTCCCATGACACTCAAGTGAAAGAAACCAAACAGAAAGTCACAGAGCAAACATGGTAGTACACGCCTTTAATCCCAGAACTTGATCTCTGTGAGGTCAAAGCCAGCCTGGTCTACAGAGTGAGTTCTAGGCCGGCTTGGTCTTCATGGTGAGATCTTGTCTCAAAAAGAAAACACACACATACACACACATTATGTTTGTGTATAATTTATAGTATATATGTGTATATATATTATAATGTATATAAAATTGCATCTATATAAAAGGCCCAAAAAAGGCAAATCGATAGATCACTGGTTGCCAAGGGCTAAAGACAGGAGTTTCTTTGAGAATAATGAAAATGTTCCAACTACCCTGTAAACACACTAAAAGTCAAGCCACTGAAAATGGGAAAACTATATTGGTATGCACGCTTGATCTAGTTAGAAAGTGCTATGGGAAGAAAGAGGTTTTGGGGAAATGGGCTAATAGCCATGGGCTTGCTTACCCTGAAGGGACTGTTTGGAATGCTGACACCTCCCCAAGAAACCATGGCTGTGTGTTTCACTGGCTTTCTGGGCACATAAGAGCAGCTATAAGTGCCATTGCCATTGTCCTTGACTGTCGCCTCCACAGGGCAGCCCTCGTTGTCCTGTAAGGCAGGGAAACACAAGCAGCCTGCTGGTTAGTACCCAGGGCTAGAGAGGCCTAACAGTCCTACCCCAACATGGGTAGGCATCCCACCTGGACTTGAACTCGGAGAGGGGCCTTCCCAGCATGCTTGGCATCAACTATGAACTCTGCTGGCTTGTTAACAGCCACACCATTCTTCTCTAATCCAGGCCCACGTGCCTTCACCTGATAAGAAACAATCCTATCTCAGAACAAGGCAAAGCCACTAAAGTCAGGCAGGGCAGAAAGTAATACACAGAGTGGCAGGATATGGTTCTAGGAATACCAGGTCTGAGGTCTTGACCCCAATCTCACTGACAAAATGGGATAATGCCCATCCCCAAAAGCCTTCTTAAGCAAAAGTAGAAGGCCAAGATTCAGGTCAGTGTTGTGTGCCCTTTACCCTGTCAGGGAAAAAATCCTGGGGTGCCTCGCGGATGTCAGCCATGAAAGGACTGAGACGGATGTCCTCGCTGTTACACAGCACATGAACAGCATACTCGCCAGCCTCCTGGGGCCAATAGCGCACATCACAGGAGCCATCACCCTTGTCGTCACATTCGATTTTGGCCTGTGATGGACCTTCCACGGAGAAACCTGACAACAGCCATCAGTCCTATTGGTGCCTGGAGCTTTGGGTTAGGCTGCCCTTGTCACCCTCTGCTTCAGGTGCATACTCTGAAGCCTCCAACTTACCCAAGGTGCCCACATCATCACCAATGGCCTCTACCACAAAGTCTGCTGACTTGCCAACAACACCGCCCTCCAGTCCAGGGCCCCAGGCCCGCACCTTCTGGTTGCCACACTCAGTGCCCACCTTCACCTCGAAGGGACTGCAAGCAAGAGTATCACATAGGTAAGCACCAAGAGGTACTACCCTGTGCCCAACAGCTGTGGGCAAGGCAGAAAGATGCCACTGGTCTCTCACCAAGTAGGGAGATGGAAAGGCTCAGAAATGGTGAGTAGTGGAAGGAGCTTACCTGCGGCCAATGTTCTGGCCACCCCATGTGATAGTGACAGTGTATGTACCAGGTATGGTGGGGTAATATTCAAAGCCATACACGCCATCCCCTAGATCCTTCTGTTTTACACGCTCCTCACCCTCTGCAAAAACAAGGAAGAACTCAGTCCTGTCTAACTATGACCCGAAGCCCATCACCCACCACCCAACCAGACAAACTTACTGGGGCCCTTTACAGTGACCTTTAGCTCCCCACTGCCAGCGCCCTTTGTGTACACCTTGAAGTCGGCTGTCTCCTTTACTCGCACACCTTTAGGCTGGAGGCCTCGACCAACAGCCCTGCAGGCAGCTGGGTTACAGGCTGTGGGCAAATAGGCCAGCTGAGTTGCTAGAAACTGGGTCTAGTTGTCCCTTCCCTTGCTGCACATAGAGCCAGGTCATTGGGATTGGAGGGTTCCTCAGAGTTTGACCCAACATGCTGGTAAAGCACATGCAAGGAACAACCAGAACCTGCACCCCAAGCAGGGACATGGCAGGCTTTCTCCCAACTGTTTTGACACCCACCAGCCCCAATACCTCTACCCAGCCCTCCCCACCAAGAGGAAGATGGATCCAAATACCGTTGACCCTGTGGGCAGAGCAGAGAGCAGCAGGTTTCTAGACAGCTGGAGCGAGCTCTTCCGAAGGTAAAAGCATGGAGAGGAGAGATGAGAGGGGCAAGAAAAGGAAGAGGAGCAAGAAGGGCTCCAGTATGGGAAAGGAAAGATAGTGCTTGCCCAGACAGTAAAAGCTCAGAGACTGGGGTTCCCAAACAGGCTTCAGTGGGACAGCCCCAATGGTCTACTCCTCCCCTGGGAGGACCAGACCACAGCACCACTATAGAGGAGCACCCATGGCCAGGCCTACCTTGGCCAACAGTGACAGTGTAGGGGCTTCGAGGGATGGGAACACCGGCAAAGGTGACATGCACCGTGTGGACACCCTCCATGGTAGGTTGGTAGCTACAGCGATAGGTGCTGTCACCCCTGGCCTCCAGCTGAGGTTCCACTGTGCCTTTCTGTCCTGTAGGGTCCTGGATGATGACTTCCACCTCACCTGTGCCAGCTCCTGTCCCAATGCACAGACTCAGCTCTGCGACTCCAGCACAGCTCTCCCCCATGGCTGGCTAGGTCTCAGCTGCCTCCCCTTACCTGCAGTGAAGATCTCAAAGTAGGTAGTCTTGTTGGCGATATTGCCACTGGGCTCCAGACCAGGGCCCTGAGCAGTCACTTTGCTGGCATCACCCTGTGATTTGTCCACATATACCTCAAAGGGGCTCTTGGCAATATGTTGGCCAGCAAAGAGTACAGTCACCTGTTCCCAGGAGGAGCAAGCTGTGAGGGTGAGGTAAAGGGCCCTTTGCCAACCACCCATGGCTACCACCAGCCTCCTTCTCTGCCAAGGACTCACCTTATGAGTTCCTGTCACTTCAGGAACATACCAGACAGAGAAGGTCCGGTTCTTGTCATTATTGGCAGTCACTTTTGCCTATAGTGGGAAGTAGCCAATGAGTGTTAGGAGCAGCCTTTCTAAAAGATGATACAGAAGGATCCTGAACTACTAAAGGATAACTCTACCTCTTCCTGGTGTCCAGCTGGGTCTTCCACATACACCAGCACCTCTCCCTGACCAGCACTTCGGGTCTCCACAGTGAATTCTGCTCTCTTCTTCACCATATTGCCCGTAGGCTCGATGCCTGTGAGAAAAGGGTAAGAAAGCCATGGATCAGCTGGTAGGACCACACCCTTACCTGTATACCCTGGTCCCCAGATACTAAAGCAGTAACAGGGACACCGCATTAGAGAGCCTATCCTTCTGTAGTTTCAGTGCCCCTCCCCAAGCCAGGCACTATCCAATTAGGCAGGTTTGTTCAATGTAAACCCAGTATATTGAGCCTGACCTCAAAACCCAGCTGTGTGTGCTCTTGCCACTAGGACAGGCCCATATCTATTCTCTGGAACAGTCTGATTTGCTGCACTGGTTTCCCAAACCTTTGCACTTGCATGCTCCAGGCTGCTTCATGTCCAATTACAGAATAGCAGCACAGTGGGTCCTCCTTCAATAAAGAAACTTTCTACAAGCCAGTATCACTTATGGAACTTATTAGCATTCCCTTGTCAAGGTACCGTTTCTGACCAACCCTGATCCATTCATCCCCCTCTAGAGTGATTATTTCATTGCCCAGCTGCCAGGACCCCAAACCTCTTAGGACCCAAGCTGAGGGTCCTATAGGCCAGATGTAAGTGCGATGTAAGTGCTCAGCCTCATGAAATGTCACTGTCCAGGCCCCCTCACCTGGCCCATAGGCTCTGGCTTTCTTTGGGTTCAGTTTGGGCCGAAGAGGAGCCCCTGGCTTCAGCTTGGCTTTGGGGAACTGAGACAGGTAGGTCATGACAGAATGTTCATCAACGTTGGGATCCACAATTTCCTCTGGAGTGATCACCTGTCACAGACAGAAGACAAGAGTCATTGGGCCTCTCTTTACCATGACCAAGCACCCCCTACCTGCTGGGTCCAGTGAGGGAGCATACCTGAGGAATCCCTAGCCAGTCATCAGCCTGTTGCATGGCTTCTCGTGCATTGTTCACAGGCTTACTAGCATCCCAGGAGTCCCAGTCAGGACACAGGCCTACAATATAGAAAAGGTCATGTTGTGAGTCTGGTGCCTACAGGACCACCTTCTAGGTTGACCAGACAGCCCTAACCCAATATCTCCCATCTCTCTGTCCCTCACCTGGGGCACAACTATCAACAAGAGCACCCAGGGCCCGTCCACTCTGCCAGTCCCGACTAAAGTTGGTAATGGGCAGCTGTGGCAGCTTATTCTGAATCCAGCCTAGGAGCCTCTGTTTGGGTGTTTGCTTCTTGGCCTCCTCATCCTCCTCTTCATCCCACATGGGCATGGAGATGGAATAGTGCAGGATCAGGGTCCAGATGAGGCCTAAGATCAGCTTCAGATTTCCATCCACAATGGCCTTGCTGTCTGTAGGAAAAGGGGTGGCAACACTGGGCAGTGGGGAGGGTCCTGGGTGGACAGGCACAGCAAGTCAATTAGGTGACAGAGGTCCCTCCCAGCTAATGGTAGAAATCGGATCAGGTACCCTCTACCCAGAACCTCTAAAGGGATGCAAAGAAATACTGAGTGATAAAAGGGACTTTGGGGAGGGAGAAAGAGATTCATAGACACATGATGACAATACAATGCAATAAGGAGATATTGCCAAAAACCCCAAGGCCCAGAAGGAGGGTGGGAAAGCAAGTGAGATGAATGCTTTGCAGCTGCTGAGATCAAGACCTGCCCTCTACCTCTTGGGATATATGGAAATGGAGGGAAGTGGCCCAGCCCTAACTGGCCTAGAAACAGGGCCCCTGACCTCAAGCTGGGCTGGGACCAAAGAAGAGGAAGGCTAGGTTGACAAAGAGTAGTTAGGAAATACAACTGCTGCTCCAGGGTGGGGGATGAGGCAGAGGAAGTGGAGGTGTTGGCAAGGATCCTTGTGTGAAGGGGTGTGAGCTCCACCCTTTGCTACTTCCTTACCCCCTCCACCAAGCTAGGAGTTAGGAGGTGGTACAAAAGAGGACTAGCTTGGGGGAGGGGCTATGCGGCAAAGAAACTACATTTGGTCCTGACTCATTGTGGGCTATAGGGAACTTCTGGGATAACAGCCCCCATTGCCCAGTTGAAGGAGGAGGAAGAGTAAGAGTAGGGAGGGGCTGGCTTAGCCTGCCTCTAGTGCCAAGGTTCACTTGGGAGCCCTTGTTGTAGAGGCCTTGGGTGGGGTCCTCAGCTCCTACTGCTTCAGCATAACCTGCTGAAGCATAACTATTACTTACCACCCAGCCTACATGCCACCTAACGGGCTAGGTCTCTGGAAGCTACCAGGCTTACCACAAGGGAAGTGGTTAGGGCGGGCACCTTGAATACCCATCACCATGGCAACCTCTATGAGCCCCACCCAAGGCCATCTCTAGGTATTAATCTCCTCAAGGGTGTATGGCTCTGGTGGATAGGGTTTTCTATAGCTCATCTTTGGAAACCCTACATACCTTCCCTATAATCAGAGAATGTTTATCTAGTGAGTCAAAGAGGGTGGGCCATGAAAACTAGAACACCACCATTGGGAGGGCCATCTAGAGCAGGTGCCATCCTAGTCCAGTGGGACAGCACCTGGAGGACTACCACTTGAACCTATAAAAGCAAAGTGATCTTTCCTTTCCCAAACAGGTTAGTCCTGGCCTCTTGTGGATGTTTTCATTGTCCCAAAATGGTGAGAGGATGGGAGAAGGAAGTTAAAAGATCAAGGACACAATGACCCTACCCTAAGTCACAGTCCAGCACAAGAGCCCCCAAGGAAATCATAAGTCTTTAGTGGCTTCCAAGAAGAGGAGCAAAACCAGACCCACAATCCCTGAAAGATACTGCTGGTCCCTCTCCTGGTTCGATTAGGCTGGCTATGCTAGCTATGTCCCTCTCTAAGAGAAGGAGGGGACCAGGGCCCAGGGTTGAGAGGCTGCCTCTTTACATGGCCCCGCCCCATCCCACCCCCCTATCCCCAGCCCCTGGGCCAGGCGGCCCCCTCCCTCTCCTAATCACTGCTGCTTTCCAACATTTTTTTGCCTTATATGGCAAAGCTCTGGGAACTAGGCCTGCTCCAGCCAGCTCACAAGAAGGAGGGGAGACGGAAGGCGGAGAGACCCCCCCCCCAAAGAGCTGGGGTGTGGCCTGCCTCCCCACATCCGGTTGACCCCCCCCTTCAAGAGTCAGAAATGACTCAGCTGGCTAGACTGAGGCTGGGACTAGGGGTGGGCCTCCATATATCCACTGGCATGCCTGTAAGGGCATTCCAAAGAGAGTACTCAGCACTTGAAACCTGCTTTCTGAGGGACCAGGAGAATCTTGGTCCTTCACTGATTTACCACGTACCATTCCAAAGTCATAAGTATAACAGAAAGCCCTTTTATTATGGAGAAAAGGTCCATTCTCCTACTCTCCTGTTCCACATCCCCAAGTTACCAATTCTGGTGCCTGTCCACGAACAATCCCTGCTTTGAGAAAGGCATGGGATCCTTAAAAAGGCAATACCAATACCAAAAATTCCAGTACAATTAAATGGGCACTGAGCTGGCAGGAAACCCAGTGCATACTGGAGTACCTTTCAACCAATCTCTGCATTCTAGATGCAGAAAAACAAGGTCTACATGGAAGTAAAACTTTGATTCATGATAGACAGCAAAACTGGCAACCAAGCACACTACGGTCAGATGCCCAGATGCCTTCAGTCAACCACACCCAACACACCTGGGATGTAGTTTTGCCTGCAATAACAATCTCTGTCCTATTCCCAGTTTGCCAGAAAAGATATAAACTGGGAATCTGAACCACATCCAATGGGGGAGCATGTTCCAAGGCAAGAAATTAAGGGTGTCCTACATAATAGGAGCCACAACCTGCATCCACACACACACTTTAAAACTACAGAGGCACCTAAAGGGTAGAAGGGTCCTTTCATAATTGCTGTTTCAGGGGAGAGCCTGAACATCCCACCGCCCAAGGATGGGGTGCGGCTCTCGGACAGAAACCTAGTCGGTGCCTGTCCCACCATGGGTGCAGCGTTGGGGGCGCGGCCTACAGAGGATATGAGCTCAGTCTGGGAGCAGGCCAGGAGGGCGTAGCGGGCGGGGGCGCTTAGCGGTTCGCATGCTCCTCAGGCCAGCCTGCGTGCCTTTGTTCTCGAGGACTCGCTAAGCTAGGCGGATGAGAGGCCTAGGGGTACTCTTGGTTATGCGGTAGCTAGGTAGGGGAGCCTGAAGGAAGCCTCTAGTGGGGGAAGGGAAGGGGAATTGTGATGACCCCGCCCGCGCCCGGCTGTGCCCCAGTGTGGCCCGCTCCCTCACCTATGGACACGAGCTTGATGCTCTCACGATCCAGGAACTCAAGTGCCACCGACACATTTTCGAGCTGCATCTGGCGGAAAGTAGGTCGTTGGTTGTGCTTGCGGTGCATCTTCTTCTGGCTGAGTACCTCCAGCAGTGCAATGAGCCTCAACCCATCGCTCAGGTCCGTCTGCAGATTGGCGATGCGCTTGCTCACGCACTTAAGGTGCTCATTGCACCAGCGGGTGAATGTATTCTGCTGGATCTTCTTCCATGGTGCATCCTCTGCTAGGTCTTTTTCGGTAGCCGGCATCTCGGCGTCCCGCGTATCGGTACCGCCTCCCTGAGCCGCGCCCGCCGCGCTCTGACCAGAGCGGGAGTGAGAACTACTCATCTTGAAGCGCGAGGAGCAGAGGGGCGGTGCTGCAGCCTCAGCGAGGGGACGGCCCTTTAATTAAAGCCGAAGGCACTTCCGCGAGCGAGAGAGGAGGCACAGAACAGAGGTTGCGCTGGAGAAAAGAGCGAGCCCTTTAAATGCGAGCAAAGGGTGGAGCCAGAGGCAAGGTTTCCTTGGGGCGGAGCCTCCGGGTGGGGCTTCTGGAACATGCCCGCCCCACTTCGCCCCGCCCGTTGGAATGCCCCACAAAGCACCCCTCCCCTGCTCCACCCAAGGCGACCAAGTTCTGCTTCAGGGAGGGTCTTTGAGGCCCAAAGAGCACGAGGAGGTCCTGCAACATCTGCTACAAGAAGTTCTACAAGAAACGGACGCCAGAGCTAGGGAAAGGCTGAGCAATTCTGGCACAGGATTGCTCAATTCCAGCCGCCACACCCTTACAAGGCACTTTTTCCCTAAGGTCCCTGCAGGGGATGGAGTGAATAAGGTCTCTGAATCACTTGGACTCTGTCCCAATAATGCACCCTCCTCCTCTATCTTCATTTCGCCCATCTTCCAGAGCTGACGGTCCTCAACCACAGTGTGGTCCACAGCAATGTGAAAAGTCCAATCCTGAGGGTGAACCCTTCCAGAGGCTGGTGCTACTGCCAGCTCTTTGTGCGCACTAGTGCCAAGAAAGAGCTGCGATTCAGGGTTCTCATCACTTAAGTAGCCAACTGCAGACCCCTAGCCCACCCCAGCCATCTTCGCTGGTCTTCTCCCAGGGCCTTGGCCTGCCCCCTAGCTCCATCTGAGAGGAAATGGGGAAAGCAACTGGGCCAGGGAGGCTGCCAGCACTCCAGGACTAAGATGCCTTCCAAAGGCCCCAGGTTATGCCAGTGAGCATAATCATAGGGCACCCCCCTTGAGATACCTGTAGATGGGTACACCTTGTGCCTGCCTAACTCATATTTCCTGTCACCTGGGGCCCTGAAGAGTTCTCATCTGACAGAGTATCCCCAAGGTTTGATGTGACCCTAGAGGTGTGGAGAGGCTCAAGGATAGGGTCCCAGATTACTAAAGAAGAATCACCAGGCACCAAGCCTTGCTAAGGAGCCTGGGTTGTGTTCCCTGAGTGGGTGTGAAGCTATTTGGTAAAAGTTAATTTTATTATAGATAATTCTGGGGATAAAGATGAAGATGCAGAGATGAGCAAAAGCACAGAGACAAGAAATTGTAGGGAATACTCACTACTACCCTCCAGTTAAGGGAATTCAGCTTACCTTTCCTATGGTAGACTCCTTCCATTTACATTCTCTGTACTTCAAGCTTCTCCAGAATGTTTCTTTCTCTATATTTTTCCAGAAAGGCAGGCCTTATCACTACTTCTCAAATTGTAGCAATGATCTATCTTCTGAAAGACCCGTGGCTGAAGGAGCCTTGGGTTGGCTAACATGGCATGCCCAAATATGGTTGGTTCTCCTATGGCCTTGGGTGTCTATATAGCCTGTTGTGGGGCTATGGTAAGGCTATGATCACAACGGGCACCACCTCTGCCTCAGCATATTCATCTTGTGACTCTATAATCTCACAAGTCAAATAACATTTTCAGTATGGAACTCCCCTATCCCACCTCCATTCACCTGAATATCCTCTCTTCTGTTTTCATATATACCTGCACCAAGTAAGTCAAGGGAAGAGTTGGGGGACTGGATGGCAGGAGGGAGTAACCCAAATGGAAACTTTCAGGGGTGTCATTCAAGACATGTTTGTTTAGAGTTATCTTTCTGACACCGCCCCCTCCCCTGCCACCTACTGGAGAGTAAATCCCCATGTATGGAAATGAATCAATAATTGATTTTCCACTATATGCCATTTGTCTGGATCACCTGAGTTCATTGATTTGCAGAGAACAAGGAAGATGAAATCATAGTAACGATCACACAGAATTTGGGTGCCCCAGCTTCCAGCCCTATGATTTGTCTATTTAGGGGGAAAGAGGAATGGGGAAGAGGGGTGGAGAGTTCTTGACCTTAGAGTGGACACTGCCACCACCAGATGTCGCTCCACCTCAAAGATCCAAATGGGGCAGCCCCAGGAAGCCAAAATCCAGCTCTTTCATATTTTCCCTTATTTGGAGTAGATTCTTCAATGTTAGGCACACCCCGCCCACCTCTCCCACCCCCACCATCAGACCCTAGGCTAGGCCCTCCCATAGGGAACTATAGGCCCAAGCCCACCAGCTATACTAGGATCCTGAAGAGCGTTTCTAGGCTTGTGTAGCCAGGGGGCGCCAGAAGAGAAGGAAGCAGAGAAATCCCCGAAGTAAAAACCAGTGCCCGTAAGCCCTAAGACAAATCCAGGTGTGACAGGAGAGAGCGTCGATTTCCTGAACTTTCACCTTGGCCAGCCTTCTTGGAGCTGCAAGAGACTGTGAGTGGATTTCACCCACTTTTTCTGGCCCGGAACTTGCATTGGGATCTGAGAACGTGAGTGCTTATATTCTAGCTGGCAATGACCATCATATTCAGAAACAACATGAGACAGGACCCAAGATCCAGACTGGAAATCTAACCCTACCACAAGCTCCGGAATTGACTCCCTGTGCCCAAACTAGCAAATGATTCATGGTTTCATATGAATTCATGTGAGAGTGGATTCATCCACTCTAGCCATTAGCTGAAAAGTGTACTAAATTGCCACTCACTCTTATCCCAATCAAGCTACTAGTCTCCAAAAACCTTTTCCCCCCAGATAGGCACGCAATGACCAGTTTATGGGTACCCACGCCTGTACCCATCTCCTTCCAAACGCTCAAAATACCAGCCCCTCTTTTAGGGATCCCCATGTCCTCGAGCTCACAGATTCCTGAGCGCAGACATTAGTTTGTGGTAAACTATGCAAAGCTACCTCTGGACACTAACGCGACACCTGGGACCTGAGTCCACACCCAAACTGCACCTGGGCTTGGCCTCTTTGCCTGCTTTATAAACCTTTCCCAGCTCCAGAGCGGCGCGCCCACGAATTACTACTATCCAGCGTGGAGCTGGCCACAGAGCCCTCACCTGCTGTCCCTGCAACCGCGGGGTGGCGCCCAGCTCTCCGCGCCCGAGCCAGACGCCTCAGAGCTCCGCTGGCGTTAGCTGTGGGCTGCGCGCCTCCACGCGAATGAGCCTCTGCTGCCCGCCTTCTTGTTGGCTGCATCCCCGCCCCACGTCCGCCCCGCGCGGGGCCCGGCAGAGCCCGGCCCGGCAAGAAAGCCTTAATTGGTAAAATCGCCCTGGAGCCGGGGGCGGGGAGGGGATGCGGGGGCGCGCCAGGAGCTCAAGTGCCCCGGCTGACTGGCGACCGCCCCCCAGAATGAGCTCACTGCTCCGTGAGGGCTGCCAGGCTTCCAGGGGGGGGGTGTCCTGCAAAACTTGTGTTTAGGCCCAACCTTTAATAGGCTAGATGAGTATAGGGGAGCCAAATGCTTACTGGCTGGAAAGGAGGCCCTGCTCCAAAGCCACCTATTCTGGGGAATTGCCCACAGTCACAGACTTTCGCCTCTGTCCAAGCCTGGGTTAGCCACACAGGTCAGGTCTTGTTCCATGGGAAGAGATGCAACAAGTAACTGTAGTGAGTACCAACCATTCCTAAGACCCCAATGGGTCCCTGGTCCCTGTAACCTCCTAGCTATCATTGATTTGGTCCCTGCTAGGTGCAGCTGTTGCCTGCCAGCAAACAGCAAAAATACATGGACTTCTAAAAGCAAACAGGTGAAGTCTTAAAGCCTGGGGGTTTTGCAGTGTGGTAGAAAGTGCCAAGTATCTGTGAAGTTGGTGGATACAGCCATTACCTAATATTGTCAAACTCTCTCTTCCTCTTCTATGTACCCATTTCCTGGTAGTTTCAGATTCTACTCAAATGTCATTTCCTATGGAAAGGACACATAAAGCAATGCCATTTTCACATTTTGTCAATCATTTAACCTACAATGTCAATATGAGCTACATTTGCATCATGCCAGTGTGCACATACACATGAAATTGAAATAGATATTGCAAATGAGATTTTCCTTTCCTGGTCTGTGTGTGTGTGTGTGTGTGTGTGTGTGTGTTTGTGTGTAGACAGACCTCTGCTAGGGGAGCCAATGGATTATCATCATTTCCTAAATTAGTGGCTTGATTACAAGTTCAAGAGGTGGGTGCACTAGAGTTCATGGAGATGATTGTCTTTCCAGAGAATAAACCCATTTACTCACAGGCATGGTAATGAGATCAATGTGTAGGCAGATAGAAGGAGCATGGGGGAAGTAGTGAATGTGAGCTGCATATCCCCTCCCAATGCATACACACTCAAGAAGTATGAGAGGGCCTCCAACTTCTTTCAAGTGTATCAACTATGAAGATTAGTTAATACAAGACTAACTGTTCTTTGGTTAAAAAAAAAAACAACAAAACAACATAATAAGTTAAAAACATTTTCTTGCTGCTTGGTGGTGGTATGTGCCTTTAATCCCAGCACTTGGGAGGCAGAAGCAGGCAGATCTCTGGGTTTGAGTCCAGCCTGGTCTACAGAGTGTTCCAGGACAGCCAGGGCTACATAGAGAAACTGTGTCTCAAAAATAAACAAACTTTTCTTCTTGTGTTGAATAAATGTTTTCATGTAGACTTCTCCTTACAACTGGGTGGGAGGCAGTTTCTGGACTGAATTCAGAATTTAATGCATGCCAGCCAAATACTCTACCACCAAAATACCTACATCCCAAGCCCCCACTATGTTACCCAAGTGGCCTTGAATTCACCTTGTAGCTCATGCAGGCCTTGAACTTTCAATTCTCCTGCCTCAAAATTCTAAGTGTTGAGTGGGATTACAAGACCCACAATTTTCTTATTCTTATAATGGGTCACATTCAAGATGTTTTCCCAAATAGCCACACCTGCCAATAACTGCTCCCTCCCAGGATGTCCTTCCCAGAGACCCACAGATGCCCTGCACACGTCCTTCTAGCACCTCTGACAAATCCTGACTGAGGTACGAGGGCAGACTTTTGCAACACCTAGATAACCAGGTACTTCCTGAGGAGACTATTTCCATGAATCACTCAACTTGGGGCTATTGTAAAAGCCTCTTTTGATTCTGAGATCTTGATTCTTCTGCTGCGTGGTAGAGCAGGGAGTTACACTGCAATGGGGCTAGACTTAAGCTCCAGGTGTGTGCAAGAAAATCACAGTTCAGCTTCCTGATAACATCTGTGATAGGATTTTATAGTGGGGTAGTGGGGGAATTAAGAGGCAGCATGCTGAGGCAGGTGCAGAGGGTGCTCCTTAGGGAGAAGGCAAACCTAAAATTCCTTGACCGCATAAGGAAGCAACTTGATTCTGTATGGGGGGCTTAGGGTAGTACTGAGCAATCACTCTGTATGCAGAGGCCTCTGGGAGAGGGGCCAGCATAGGGGGAGGGAAATGCTGGGAAAACTGATTTTGCCCAAACCAAAAAAATTCATGAAACAGCCTCTGAATGGGCAGAATATCTCTCTCTGCCTTACCGTGTCTCTCACACACACTCCTGCCCAAGGTTCTCCTGTCCCTTCATAAGACAGTATCTTTTCCAGAGATACATATAGCTCCATTTCCAGGGGCAGAGGAAGGCACTGTCTTTTAAATACATTCAACAGAAACTCTTCATTAACAATTTTTTATGTGTTCAAAACAGGGCTCCTGCCAGGCGGTGGTGGCACATGCCTTTAATCCTAGTACTTGGGGCAAAGAGGCAGGAGGATCTCTGTGAGTTTGAGGCCAGCCTGGTCTACAGAGAGAGTGCCAGGACAGGATCCAAAGCTACACAGAGAAACCCTGTCTCAAAAAGAAAAGGAAGAAAGAAAGAAAGAAAAAAGAAAAAGGAAGGAAGAAAGAAAAGTAAAGAGACAGGAATCAGGGCTCCTTCTCCTCATCATTACCTACTTTAAGCTTCCATAAAGAATTGGCCTGTGACCTTCACCAAAGTGCCATCAGGTCAGTCTAGAACTGACCAGAACACTCACTATCACTATCATTTAAGACAGTGGTTCTCAACCTGCAAGTATTGACCCCTTTGACAAACCTCTATCTCCAAAAATATTTACATTAAGATTCATAACCGTAGCAAAATTATAGTTGTGAAATAGCAACCAAAATAATCTTATGGTTGGGAGTCACCACAACACGAGGAACTGTATCAAAGGGTCAAAGCGTTAGGAAGGTTGAGAAATACTGCTTTAAGAGATCAAGCATACCAGGCACCTTTTCTGCCCTAGGTCTGTCCAATAAGGGGCAGCCTACCTAGTCCCAAATGACTGCGTAGAATAATACGTGGTCACTATTCCAGATAACCTTTGTCTGACAAAGATCTTTAGTAAGCCTCGGCTGATTCACAGTTTGCCTCCAGGGTGTGTACCCTGATGGCCTCCAAGTTCACACCAAGTTTAGGTGTTATTCTATTTTGTTAGATGAGAACTCTTCAGGGCCCCAGGTGACAGGAAATATGAGTTAGGCAGGCACAAGGTGTACCCATCTACAGGCATCTCAAGGGGGGTGCCCTATGATTATGCTCACTGGCATAACCTGGGGCCTTTGGAAGGCATCTTAGTCCTGGAGTGCTGGCAGCCTCCCTGGCCCAGTTGCTTTCCCCATTTCCTCTCAGATGGAGCTAGGGGGCAGGCCAAGGCCCTGGGAGAAGACCAGCGAAGATGGCTGGGGTGGGCTAGGGGTCTGCAGTTGGCTACTTAGGTGATGAGAACCCTGAATCGCAGCTCTTTCTTGGCACTAGTGCGCACAAAGAGCTGGCAGTAGCACCAGCCTCTGGAAGGGTTCACCCTCAGGATTGGACTTTTCACATTGCTGTGGACCAGACTGTGGCTGAGGAACGTACTGCGCTAGAGCACTGAAGAATAAAATCACGGTGAAGCCAGTGACAAAGATATGTGAGATCTCACTATCTCCCAACTCCATACCGGTTTTGGCCAGTTGAGACAGAGCCTTTCCCTCCCCTTCAGCACGTTTAACTCTAACACACCCTCTGGTAATGTGTAGCTAACCCGGCTAGTCTAGTTGGCTGCCCCTCTGGCTCTCTTGCAGGCTCCTCCCTTTTCCTGTTCTAGCCTATTCCACACAAGTGTGACGTTTCCGTTTGCCAGACCTGCCTGTTCCCACTGCCAGACCGGTCTGTACCGGCCATTCTGGTGGATTTGAGCCCGCCCTAAGGAGCGCGCGCAGCTCGCGTAGCCACGGCTGTGACGCAAATGTGACGGAGGCGTGACGAGACCACAGCCGCTTCTGAGGTGCTGGAGCTTCTTCTGCTGCGGTCAGAGCTATCCGTTTCCTGGGCTGTGTCCATAGGCTCGGGCCACCCCTTACGTTCGACACCTGTTCCTGGTGCAGGCTTTGTCTGCCATGGACGACTATGCTGTTTTATCCGATACTGAGCTGGCCGCCGTGCTACGCCAGTACAACATCCCGCATGGGCCTATCGTGGGTACGCGGCAGCCTGTGGCGCGCAGAACCTCTCCCAAGCCCCTCTTTCCCGCGCTCCTTCCTGGCCTTCTCCCCCACCTCCTCGTCCCCTTCCCGTGTTCCCTGGCGCACTCGGGGTGCCCAGCTCGCACCCCCTGACCGCCTCGCACCCTGTATCTGACCAGGCTCCACTCGCAAGCTCTACGAAAAGAAAATCTTCGAGTATGAGACCCAGAGACGGAGGCTCTCGCCCCCCAACTCGTCATCCTCTTCATTCTCTTATCGGTTCTCAGGTGAGGCCCCCACCACAAATCCCCGTTTAACTGTTTGGGGACATAAGGCTTGGGGAGGGAGGGCGTGGCTGAAGCAACTGAGAGAGTAGAAAGATGCCTAATGGTCTCTATCTCCCCCTTAATGTAGACTTGGATTCAGCCTCTGTGGACTCAGACATGTACGATCTGCCCAAAAAAGAGGACGCCTTACTTTATCAGAGCAAGGGTAAGTCAAGTGGGGTGGGTACTGATATCTTTATCCCATGCTTCAGGAAGTTTGGGCACAGGGAAACCACACATCACCCCAGTGCTCAGTGGCTGTAGAGAATTTGGGGCCATGAGGTCACTTTCTCTTCTACTACTGCTTTCCTTCCCAAGACTATAATGATGACTACTATGAAGAGAGTTATTTGACTACCAGGACATATGGAGAGCCCGAGTCTGTGGGTATGTCCAAGAGCTTCCGCCAGCCGGGAACCTCACTTGCAGATACCCACACCTTCCATCACCAGGTGAGTTGGCTGGCAGCATACCTGGGTGTAGTCTGAGAGGATCCTAGCTGGATAACTCCAAGGAGATAATAAGGTGCAAAGAGTAGTTCTTAGGCGTTCAAATAGGGTTAGGGTTGGCATACAGCTGTTGGGTGAGAGTTCTACTTTGGGGTCTCCAAAACTGAATATTTAATTACTTTGCCAGGCAGTGGTGGCACATACCTTTAAATCCATCATTCGGGAGGCATAGGTAGTCACATCTGTATGAGCTTGAGGCTGGCCTAGTCTACAAAGCCAGTTCAGGACAGCCAGAGCTACAAAGAGAAACCCTGTCTCAAAAAGAAACAGAAAAATGTATTACCTTATGTTTATGTGTCTGTGGTATCATGCATGAGTGTTGGTGCGTATTTTTTAAATCTTTAAAAAATAAAAAGAAGAAACCCAAGGTAAAGTTGCATGACATTTTTAAAAGTTCATTTGTCCTGTCATCTCAATTTTTTTTAACACAAATTTTATTCTGTAGCTGGAGCTACAGGCGGTTGTAAACTCCCTGGTGGTGAGTGCTGGACATTGAACTCAAGTACCCAGCCCATCTTTCCAGCCTATAAACTGTTTTGATCAGAGCACATGTAGTATTCCCTGGACTCTAGTTTGGGAATCTAGGTTTAAGCCTTCTGAGAATACTGAGGAATAAAAGGATGCTAGGACAGAGATGGCAGGTACAGTCACTGAGTGGCAAGGCCCCACAGGTTTTAAAAAGGCCATAGACCCAGAATGGATCAGGAGGGAGGGGGCCATGGTCTGGCCTCTAGGGTATGATTAAGAGTAGGCTGGCCTGAGATATTTTTGGGAAACCACCCTTCCCCCAGTTCCTAACCCCTGCTGTCCTCCAGGTGCGTGATGATATTTTTTCTTCTTCAGAAGAGGAAGGCAAGGATAGGTGAGTAGCGAACACACATAGGGACAGGGATAGGTTTGGGACTCAGGCTCTCCTACCCACCTGTTTTCTTCTTTTGCCACAGGGAACGCCCCATCTATGGCCGAGACAGTGCCTACCAGAGCATCGCACACTACCGTCCCATTTCCAATGTCTCCAGGAGCTCCCTGGGCTTATCCTATTATCCTACATCCTCCACCTCTTCAGTGTCCTCCTCTTCATCTTCTCCCTCTTCATGGCTTACCCGACGTGCCATCAGGCCAGAAAAGCAGGCTGCTGTTGCTGCTTTGGGTCTGGATCGCCAGGTCCCACTCTGGGGTCAGCTATTGCTCTTCCTGGTCTTTGCTGCCTTTCTGCTCTTTGTTTACTACTCTATACAAGTTGAAGAAGGCAACCCTTTCTGGATGGATCCCTGAGGGTATTGATTTCAGAGCAACTCTTAATAGGAGTTTTGGCTGATCACCTTAGCAGTGTTTCCTGGGGGGTAGGGTGGGTGAGGGCTTTTTTATGTGTTCTAGTTAAGGGGTTCAGAACCTAGGCTAGGCCAGTGCTTATCTCCCACCACCTCCTGCCAAGAAAACAGCAAATGCTGGCCTTCCATAGCCCAGTGAGCCCCACATGTACCTTGCTTTGGAGCATCCTAGTCCTATTGCTGCTGACCCTTAGGGCTCCAGGAGATAAGACCCCACTTCTTTACAGGGAAACTTGGTGGAGGTGGTGGTAGTTGTCATGCATGCATGTTTGTTGTCACCTTCTTAGGGTGTATTAACCAAAGGCCACCCTGGCTTTGTTTTTGTGAACACAATAAAAAACACATTTATTTTTACTTTGTTGGCTCTTCCTGTTGGGGTGGGAGTTGGGCTGCTATGGCACAAATGCTTGGACTTGGGTCTCAAAAATCACTGTGACTTTTTCTTTTGGTTGTACATTTTAGTTTGGTCTTGGGGAAGGGATCAAATGTTACCCAAAGAAAAATCTATGTTTTGGTTGTGGGTTTTATTTCTGAGCTCACTCCCTGAAGCACTTACAACTACTTACAAAAAATAACTACCATGTAACCATATGTGCCCATGGGAAATTCAGGTAAAACTGCATGTATGATAACACACGCAGACACTTTAGCCAGGAGAGGCTCATGCCAACATGTGAGGTTAAAGGTTAAAAAAGAAAAGAGGTATCCTAATATTTTGCCTGCTTATTCTTGCTCAGTTTCCACATTTTCTGTCCTGGATATATATTACATGATATAATAAAAGCTTTTATCCAGGCATAGTAGTAAAAACCTTTAATTCTAGTATTTGGGAGCCAGACATAGGAGGATCTCTAAATCCGAGGCTACTATGATCTACATAACACAGTTCTGAGACAGTGTCTCACAATGAAAATTATAAAAATTAAATCCTGGACTGCAGAGATAATGTCTTAGTGGTTAAGAGGGCCGCTTGCTCTTCCAGAGGACCCAGGTTCTATTTTCAGCAGTCACATGGTGGTTCACAGTCTGGCTCCAGTTCCGGGGGAGCTGATACCCTCTTCTGACTTATGTGGGCATAAGTCATACACGTTCTGTAAAGACAGATAAAAGCAAAAGTTATACATGTAATTTTTTTAAAAAAAAATGGGCTGGAGAAATGGCTCAGTGGTTAAAAGCACTGACTGCTCTTCCAGAGGACAAGGTTTCGATTCCCAGCAAGCACATGGCCACTCACAATTGTCTGTAACTGCAGTTCCAGAAGCCAACACCCATGGCAAAACACCAATGCATATAAAATTGCAAAAATAAGTTTAAGTATGAATAAAAAACAACCAGAAACCAAAGATAAAATTGACATTTTTAAAGTTCATTTATACTGTCAACTTTGTTTCTCTCTTTTTTGTTTTGTTTTTCAAGACAGGGTTTCTCTGTGTAGCTTTGGAGGCTGTCCTGGCACTCACTCTGTAGAACAGGTTGGCCTCGAACTCACAGAGATCCTCCTGCTTCTGCTCCCAAGTGCTGGGATTAAAGGCCTGTGCTACGACTGCCTAGCTGTTAGTTTCTTTTAGATAGGGCCTTATGAACCACAAGGTAGCCTCAACCTCATTGTATAGCTAAGAATGATCTAGAACGCCTCATCTTCCTGCTTCAACTTTGCAAGTTCTTTGTGTCTGCTAAGCAAGTACTGTAGAAATTAGGCCACATCCCCAGTTGCCAGTATCTCCTGAAAAGAACCCAGTGGTTTGATAGACAATGGAACACCTAAGAAAGGACAAAAATGGGACAGGATCATCACTTTTTACTTTCTTTTTGTGCTGCAGCCAGACTTTCTACACATAGTATTAGTTAGCATGCTTCATGGTCTGAGGATAGCTGTTCACAGACACACTGCCCAAGGGACAGGCAGACACAACTAAAGTCCTTCCCTTGGTCCATTGGTATTATTGTTGAAAAGGCAGGATAGAGAGGAAGGCCCAACACTCTGGGAATCTCAAGCTGCCCACCTGGACAGGGGGGTTTTCTTTTTCTTTTTTCCTTTGAGACAGGGTTTCTCTCTAGCTTTGGGGCCTTTCTAGAACTCGCTCTGTAGACCAGGCCGACCTCAAACTCAGAGATCCACCTGCCTCTGCCTCTCAGCCCCCTGGACAGGGGGAAAAGTATCAAAAGCAAGTCCAAGGAGGTACAGCACTGATAGAGGAGGATGAGACAGCTTCCCCCTGTACATTGCTAAGACTCTGCATCCTGGGACAACCTCTGCCCCCTAATCACCCAGGGCCTCTTACCCCATCCTGGCACCAGTTCAGCCTACACAGGCCCACTTTCACATTCTTCTCCTCTCAAGCCAAGGCCTAGCAAAGTCATTCAGGGGAGCCACTGACTGCCCATGGCTGAGTTGGATTAAGCATGAGTCCCTGTCGCCTTGCCTCTACATCATACACAGAGGGCTGAGACACCTGGGGCTGTAGACAGGGCAGAAGATGCCTGATTGGGGATGGTACAGGCTTCTGAGGACACCTGGTGAGAGGCTCCAGGCAGTGAACTGGAAGATACCTGGCCAGGGAGGCAAAAGCAAAAGCAGTGGGTGCCCCGTATTGGCCAGGAGCCAGGCATATGACACCTGAAAAAGTATGCCTACCATTCTTAATGGACACTTTTAAAAAGAATTAACTCTTTTATGTGCATGAGTGTCTGCCTGCTTCTATGTCTATGTACCACATCCGTGCCTGGTACCTACAGAAGCCAGAAGAGGGCATCTGATTGCCTGGGTCTGGAGTTAGAGATGGTTGTGAGCCACCATAATATGGATGCTGGGAATTGATTAATTCCGGGTCTTGTGGAAGAGGAGCAAGTACTCTTAACAGCTGAGCCACCTGTCCAGTCCCATGCCTACCGTTCTTGACAGACCCAGCCACACAGGGAATAGAGGAGGTCCCAGAGGCTACCAGGAAAAGTCAGGCAGGGTGCACAGTTGTGGCTACCTCAGCTGATTCTGCAAGCAGCCAGGCCACATGGCCTAGAATCTGCAGTAGGGTGGAGATGCCCTGGCTCTGTTGGCCAACAGGTACGGAAGCCAAGAGGTCAAGGCCACGTTGCCATATGCTTTCAACAGCCTGACCTCCCTCCCACCCAGTGAGACCTAGAAGGGGACCAGGGGATGATTGGCTCCAGCCGAAAGCAGGGCCCAGAGACCGCAAGTTCAGACTGGACTAAGGGTAGGGCCAGGCAGGGGGCCGGCCCAGCTGTCCATTCCTCCTCCCCTTAGCCTGACAGCCAGAGACTCTGCTCAACCCCCCACCCACTCCCATAAGGAAAGGGGGACAGTGCCTTCAGTAGAACTTGCCTCAGGCATGGGGGCCACAGCACCAGGAACTCACCTGTAGTCCCTTGGGCTTCTAGAGGGCTGGCCCAGGCCAAGGGGGCAGGGTGGGAATAGAGCAGAGGGGGCAAGCAGCAGGTGATCTTAGGAATAACCCACAGAGGCTGCAAACAGCTAGAGGGCGAGGGCTCCAGACATCAGTGGAAGAGCAGATACCCATGCACATGCCAGGCAGCCAGGGCCTGAAAGAGAGGCAGGGAGACTCGGGTGGGTGGCAGGAGGAGATCAACCAGGGTCCCAGGACTGGTAGGTGAAGGCAGGCAGTGTTAATGACAAAGCTTGTGGGGACCTTGGTGGATTCCTTGGCAGGTGAGGGTGACCAAGGCGGGGGACAAACGTGCCAGGCAGACAGCCCTTAAGTAAGAAGTTTTATCAGAAAGGGGATGGAAGGGGGAAAGAAAAACAGGTAAAAGAGGCACAGGGACAGAGAGAGGACAGAAGAGAACAGGGAAACAGGAAGAGTCCTGTCTGCTCCAGGGGAACATCGGGAAAGAGAGTGTAAGTGGGTGGGGGGGGGTCTTTCTTTTTAAAGGGGTCCTTAGCACCTGCACGCAGACTAGAACTCATGGAACCCTGTGCTGAACAGAGTATTGCCTGAGTGCATTCTGCCACGTGACAGGGGCAAGCCAGCATAATGCCTGAGTCCTTACAGGCAGAGGGCACCAGTTTTGAGTCATGGCACTTGCCAAGGCCTGCCAGAGACAGGGCAGTGTATGACAGTACCCTCTGTGTCCCTCTCCTCAGACCCCCACAGAGGGCCAGTGTGTATCCTTTTTCTACAACACCCAGACCAGAGAGGACACCAAGGCCAGGCTGCCACAGTCAGTGAGAGGGGCCCAAGGGGCAGAACACTAGCCCACAACAGGCAGTCCCAGGCCAAATTAAATGCAGACAATAAACTTGATCTGTAGCCAAAGCAGAGCTCTTGATTTGTGACAGCTGGAGAGGCTCTGCTTGTAGGTGCAGAGAATGGCCCCACTGTCCCTCCCTCCCTCCCTCCCTCCCTCCCTCCCTCCCTCCCTCCCTCCCTCCCTCCCTTCTCTCTCTGTCTCTCTCTGTCTCTCTGTCTCTCTCTCTCTCGATATAGGGTTTTCTCTGTGTAACATCCCTAGCTGTATTAGTACTTGCTCTGTAGACCAGGATGGCTTCTAACTTACAGAGAGCCGCCTGCCTACTCCTCCAGAGCCCAGTACTGGGATTAAAGACACATGCCACCTTGTCTGTCTTTTGGAACCTGTTGCAAAGGAGCTCTGACGCCCTATTTGGGCGTGGCCCAAGGCACTGAGGCACTTTAACTAAGTGGAGTAACTGGTGTCGCCACTGTCTTTGCCCAGTTTACAAGCTCCTTGTAAATATAAGTTATCTTTTCCCGAGAGTTTAGACAAAGTAGGGAGGGCCCAACTAGTGATGACCACCGCAAACGCCTATACAGGCTTTTTGTTGGCCTCTTGAGAGCAACCGAGAGCCCATCATGGTGCTCTTTGTGGGCTCTTCCGCGTAGGTAGAAGCGTTGTGGGTGGGTCTCTGGCCCCAACCTCCCCGCTGACAAAGGAACTCCGCGTATCTAGCATGGCGCTTTCGCGCCATTTCTTGTAGCATTGAGGAAAACCCTAACCAGTACTCTGGTGCCCCATTAAACTAGGAAACACCTGCGTGACCGCACAGTTCCACTATGAAAAACTCCTCTTTTCAAGTCTTAGGATAATGTTAGAATATTAGTCACGGCAAAGTCTGCCAATGCCCCGCCCCAAAGGCCAGACGGAAGCTGATTTCTCTTGCCTATGTGTCGAAACCCCATTCGCTAGCACGCCGCGTGATTCCGGTGTCCAGTCACCAAAGCGCTTTGCGCATGTTTCGGGCCGGCCTGGTACACATGCGCAGAGCACCGCTGCATCTATGATCCAGCGTCTGATAGAGCGTCAACACCAGCCCTTGGCTGGAACTCTATGGTTCCTACGTTGGAAGATAGGCCGCCTATATAATGCATGCGCAGGCGTGAGAGCGTCTCTTTTCCTCCAGCGCGGTGAGTGTGTTCCGTTCCTTCTTGGTTTTCGGTGCTTTCATCGTTCTTCTTTGGGACTCTTACATGTACTTTGGGTGTGTATTCTTACTTTGAACGTCTCATTACAGCGACCGACGATCCAATTGTCATCATGGGTCGCCGCCCTGCCCGGTGGTGAGTGCTGAATCCATACTATTTTTCTACTGTAAAAATGCAATAATCTTATTTCTTCTTAAAGACATGTTTTGAGGGTCGACTCTCCATCACTCATCAACGCTCAACTAAAAACTGACCCCAGGTTTTCTTTAGTACTTGGGGGCTTTGTCTTTTCAAGCTTGTGGTTCGGTTAACTACTTTAAACCGATTGTGTAGAGCAAGAAGCTTGTTCGTATGTACCCAACCTTATGTCTTTCAACTGAACCTTGTCACAAAGACTCCCATGCCTTTTTAGGGACTTTTGTATCCATCTTTGTTATTTCCGGGCTGTGTGCTTTGTGGTTTCAACCGGACACCAAGGGCAGGCCAAGCAGTTGTAGCCACTACCTACCCGTGTGCCCTGCAGAGGGCGCCATATTCTTTTCACGTGGCTGAGGCTGGTTTTATGTCACATGTTCTAAAGTCTTAAGGAAAATATGTGATATCTCGCTCTACTCTGATTAGGGCTTGATATGGGTGCTTGGTTTTTGTTGTATAGGTCTTATATGACAATCTGTTTAATTAGTTGCCTTACAGTCAGACTCCACTAACAGAATGAATTCAGAGTTGGTCTTGTCCCTTTGTCATTACTTAAAGCTTGCTGTATTTAATTGCTGTTCTTGTCACACCTTACTTCCTTGCTCCTGCAGTTACCGGTATTGTAAGAACAAGCCGTACCCAAAGTCTCGCTTCTGCCGAGGTGTCCCTGGTAAGTGATGACATACTAGCAAATGTGGATCTGTGGTGCTGTCTTGATTCCCACTCCACAGACACTAAGTACCACGTGTTTGTGTTTTTCAGATGCTAAAATTCGAATCTTCGATCTGGGACGGAAGAAGGCAAAAGTTGATGAATTCCCACTTTGTGGCCACATGGTGTCTGATGAATATGAGCAGCTCTCTTCTGAAGGTGAGAATTCCCTTTTTTTTTTTTAACATTTCCTGTGTAGTCTACATCTACATTTTAGTGGGCGCTTTGGGTTTTCTGTGTGGTTTATCCCACTAACATGACATTCATCTCCAGACCTGCCTCTATCCTGTTTTCACTGCTTCTTTTCTCCCCACTCAGCTCTAGAGGCTGCCCGTATTTGTGCCAACAAATACATGGTAAAGAGTTGTGGCAAGGATGGCTTTCATATTCGAGTGAGGCTCCACCCTTTCCATGTCATCCGAATCAACAAGATGTTGTCCTGTGCTGGAGCTGACAGGTAAGGTTGCTATTCACACCCTTTCCCACATTTGTGTCCTGTAATGTTTCTCTGTGTCCCCCACCCCCAGTCAAGGCGGATGAAAGACTCAGCTCTGGCTTGGAGCACTTGGTTCTTGTAGAAGACCTGTGTTCAGTTCTTGAGTCTACATGGTAGCTCACAAGTATCTAACAATCCTAGGGGATCCAATGCTGGCTTCTGGGCACCAGGCACATTAGTGGTTCAAAGGCATGTAACTAACGATTATCAACCCTAACCCTGAAGAGGAAACTTTTGTGTTTTTCATACTCTTCTGACCATAACAATCATTATATATGGCTGGGTAGCTTTTGAAGCGCTAGTAATGCCTTGCAAATGATTTTTGGGATTTTAATTTTTTTTTGCAGCCAATTAAGCCGACCAGGTCCTCTTCCCCATGGGATCCTGGTGTGCAATGGTTGCAAACAGCAGCCTCCTTGGTAGTGTATGCATCCTATTTCTTATATAGGCTGCCCTAAGGGACCTTGGAGACAATTACTCAGTTACTCGTTTCTGATCTCAATGATGTCCCCAATTTAGGCTCCAGACTGGTATGCGTGGTGCCTTTGGGGAAGCCCCAGGGCACAGTGGCCAGGGTTCACATTGGCCAGGTCATCATGTCCATCCGCACCAAGCTGCAGAATAAGGAACATGTGATTGAGGCTCTTCGTAGAGCCAAATTCAAATTCCTGGCCGCCAGAAGGTAAGTGATGTTACTAAGTTCCTTTTTCTTTCCTTGCTCTGATTTCCTCACTGACTTTGTTTATGTTCCCCTAGATCCACATCTCAAAGAAATGGGGCTTTACCAAGTTTAATGCAGATGAATTTGAAGACATGGTTGCTGAGAAACGGCTCATTCCTGATGGCTGTGGGGTTAAATACATCCCTAATCGCGGTCCCCTGGACAAGTGGCGAGCCCTGCACTCCTGAGAGCTTCCACGGTGCTCTCCTGTACCCTAAAAGATCATGTTCAGTAATAAATTTCACATCCAGTCTGCTTATGAACTTGTATCTGATTCTTTTGGTTTCTCTATAACAGCTCTACCTGTCCTGGAACTCAATTTGTGACCAGGCTTGGCCTCAAACTCAGCCATTTGCCACTACTGACTGGTTGTATGTGATTCTTACGATGTGTTTGTATGGTTTGGCAGCTACACAGGGCAACTTAGTGAATTAATCATACAAAGAGTTAAAACTGGCAATTTTATTGGGACATTTTAAAACTGACAGACTTCATGTAAATATATACAGAGCAGGTGTAACATGGATATAACTACCAGAGCTTTTTGCAAGGTAGTGGTATAGGGGTCTTTAATGAGTTCATGTCTCAAGCATATTTTTGTGAGCTCACTTCCTGTTTAGAGGTATCTGGGATATGCTTCCTGCCTGGTTCTACATGTCAGTTGCAGAAATCTTGTGTAGATGTAGTCTATGTCCCTGAGCCCATTCCTAACCTTCCCCATCTCTGCTTTTCACTAATAAATATGGAATGGCATGCAGTGACAAGACATGTCTATTCCGAATAGATAAAGCCAAGGGTACTGTAGATAAGAATCCTTGGCATCCTCTTGGAATAGCAAGCAGCAGAAAGTCTACATAAAAAGAAAAGGAAGGCTGTAGTTGAAGCCAGGAGATATCAGTGTTGGAGTCAAGTCAGTGGTCATTAGGTAAAAGTCACCTGGCGCAGTTGAGATGACAAAAGTGACAGCAGGAGTAGAATGGCCAAATTGAAGGGTTGGATGCCATGAGCTGCCTGGCTCAGTTCCACCTCCACAGGATAATGGTCACTGATGCTGAGAGCCTTGGGATGGACAGCAAGATGAAGTGTCAGTTCCTGGGTTTGGGGCTTCTCAACTCACCTCAATTCTACCCTTGGTCAACGTGTAGCCTTTATCCCAACCCAGCTTCTCTACCTCTTCCTCAGTCAGCTGAAAGCTCCTGGGGAAGTTGAAGGGTGCTGCAGCCCTCAGCAGTGTCTGACAGCCCTGCCCATGCACCACAATTCGATCATAGGTACAGTTGGTGCTGGTCCGCACTGTAGTATCCTCCCCATCGGAAATGGCCCAGTGGAAGCCTGCCTCAGTCCGCAGTAGCAGGCTGTTGAGACGCTTTTTAGTCAGGGATGCACAGTCAGCATTGAAGTCTCCAAGCAGGATCACATCCTAAAGATGAAACAAGTGGTTGGATTTTGCCACAGAGTAAGTCCCACCATCCCCTCTACTGTTCAAGCTGTACTACCTCATTTTGCCAGCGTCGGGAGACATCCAGAAACACATTATAGAGGGCATTCAGCTCCTTCTCTACATCCTTTGGAGTAGTGTGGAGTGGAACCAGTACCACACTTGGAAGGACTGCAAGGCCCAAGAAGCTGAGGCTGTCATAGCTGTCAGCACTTCTCACACATTCACTTCCACTTCCCCTAAGAACCAACCCGCAGGAAAGCCAGCTGTTCCTCCTCCCGTTTCCATGTACCAGGTCCACCTTTCTTCCCCTCTTACTTTTGCTAGGGAGAGTGAACTGGGCCACAAATGGTTCTCGGGCAAAAAGGTCATCTGTGTCATTGTACTGGTAGGAATTCAGAACCTGTGTCTTGTCAGACCTGGGGAAACCAAGGGATGGGAAGCAGTGGCCCCAAGTCTCGTGTGAATACAGCAGAACTACTGCTCAAGGAGGAACAACACTCTTGGTTCCTTGTTCTGCCAGTTTCATGTGGGCACAACCTTTTTTTTCTAGAACTTCTGGTTTTTCTTTTCTTTTTTTATTTTTTTAAGACAAGATTTCTCTATTATGTAGTCCTGGCTGTCCTGGAACTCTACACAAGCTGGCCTTGAACTCAGAGATCCACCTGTCTGCCTCTTAGTGCTGGAAATAAAGGCATGTGTCACCACTTCTAGCTCAGAGTGTTTTTTTTGTTTGTTTGTTTTTATCACCAGGGATAAACATATACCCTGCAACTGAGTTATGTCTCTAGCTCCCTGGAACTATTTTTGTTTTTGTTTTAAGAGTTATTTTCATTTTATGTGTATGAGAATTTTGCCTGCATGTATATCTGTGCACCATGGGTCTGCCTCTGAAGAGGGCAGAAGAGGGTGTCCAATCCTCTGGAACTGGAGTTAATGATGGCTGTGTGCTATTGTATGGGTGCTGAGTATAAAATCCTAGACCTCTGAAAAAGCAGCAAGTGCTCTTAAATCAATGAACCATTTCTCCAGCTCTACCTAGAACTTTCATGAGTTTTTTTTTTAGATCAATTTTCATTACTGCCTAGCTGCTCTTGAACTAATGTACTAGAGCAATTCTTTTTACCTAATTTAGCCTCGTGAATAGACTAGCTGGGTCTTCTGACCACCAGGACCAACTAGAATTGCCTTTATGAGGATAGAATTCAACCCCTGTACTCACCGGTAGATATACACATACTTCTCCTTGTATGTGCTGCGCCCTAGCAGGGAGCTGTTTAGGAAGCTGTAAGTCCTGGAACTGTCAAATCTGCCAGAGAAAGTATACAGAGTCAGGGTCCTTGAAGCTCTGGGTGGAACCCAGATTAGATTGACAGGACCCTTTACCTATTAGCTTCTCGAAGCAGAAGGGAGACAGTTTTCTGGGAAGAATCCACCACCTCCTGAAGCACCATGATATCACATCGGGCCAGGATCTGCATGCAGGGAATGAGGGATAACAGCTCAATCAAAATCTAACAATATGGAGGAGTTGGTATGTATAAAGACTGACATCAGAGTGGTCTCAGACAGCAAATGGAGCTAGGAAGATCCCAGGAAAACAAAGAGCATTGTTCCACTATACCTTGGCCATTTTTTTTTTTAAAGAGGAAGAGGTTGGTAATTAAATGACAGTTGAAGGACTCGGTTCACATCTGTACACTCACATTTCCAAATTTAGTGCATGTCCCTGGTCAGGCAGAACTGAGAGCTTTTGGTCAAGGTTCTTAGGAAGAGAGATTTCTGCAACAATGAATTTAACTTACCTGAACTAAGGTATCCATCACTGGCTCTTTGGCTACCTTGGCCAATGTCAACCTCTGGGCATTGAAGGCACAGATACGAAAGGCTTCAGCCCCACCACCCAGGAGAATGAGCAGGAGAGCCACAACAAGTCTTTGCATGGCCATATGTGGCATCAGGAACCCTCCAAAGGAATCCAGGTTGTTCAGAGTGCATTGACACTGCAGCTGATCTCGGCTAATTAGTGTTCTCCCTGCTACTGGTCCTGAATATTTCTGGCATCTTTTCCTGGGAAGTATAAGATACATATGGTGTGACATAAAACTTTCTGGGCATGGTAGAGAAGCACTTTGCCATTGAGCACTCCCCAGACCTGAAACCCTGTTTTTCAGATTATGAGACTAACACACTGCCTACTGAACTAAGAGGGCCCCTGACACTCTGTCTTTCAAAAAACAAGACTAAGTGTGGTGGTAGACTCCTATAATTTTAGTATCTGGGAGATGAAGCAAGAAGATCACAAGTTTTGTTGTTGTTGTTGTTGTTGTCGATTTTATTTATTTATTTATTTATTTGGTTCTTCGAGACAGGGTTTTTTTGTATTGCTTTAGAGCCTGTCCTGGAACTCACTCTGTAGACCAGGGTGGCCTCAAACTCTCAGAGATCTGCCTGCCTCTGCCTCCAGAGTGCTGGGACTAAAGGTGCTTGCCTCTACTGCCCAGTCTAGCTCTTATTTAATTTTTTACTGGGGACTGAAGATGGGGCCTTACACATGCTAAGGAATTGCTCTATTACTGATCTATATCCCTAACCCTGTAGTGTTTTGTTCACTTGTTTTTGTTTTTTGTGGCAAGTTGTCCTTGAACTTCTGATTCTCCTCCTTCTACCTCACCTACACTAGAATTACAGGTGTATACCACCAAGCTTGGCTTATACAGTGCTGGGGATAGAACCCAGGGCCTCATATGTTGGCTATGTAGGGAAGGCTATACTATGTAAGCTATACTATGTAAGCCTAATAACTAGGCAGACATTGTATCATCTGAATCACATTACAGCTCAGCTATTTTGAGTAAAGCAAGCACATCAATCAGAACTGCTAATTCATATGATAGTTTTATTTTTAATTTCTCTTGTGTCATTTTTGCTTTGTCTTGTTTTTCAAGACAGGGTTTCTCAGTAGCGATGGAGCCTGTTCTAGAACTTATCTGTAGACCAGGCTGTCCTTGAACTCACAGAGATCTGCCTGCCTCTGCCTCCCAAGTGCTGGGATTAAAGGCGTGTGCCACCACCACTCGCCTTATTTTTAATTTTTGAGGAACACCAAACTGTTCTCCGTAGCTCTTGTGCCATTTTACATTTCTAATAACAGTGCATAAGGGTATACGCTCATTCTTTTAACCTACTTCCTCCAAAAGTCAAGAACCAGCTGGGTTGTGTTGGCGCATGCCTTTAATCCCAACACTCAGGAACAAGAGGCAAGAGGATAGCTGATTTCTATACCAGCCTGATCTACATACTGAGTTCTAGACAGCCAGGGATGCACAGAGAAACCCTGTCTCAAAATAAAAATAAATAAACTACTGTGTACTATTTTTCACATAGGCCCACTTCCTAGCTCAGGCAGAGATAGTTCCACATTCAGGAAGGTCCATTTTATTTTATACATATTAGAAAATAAAACATGAACCTCTTTAGGTATTTCTTTCTTCTTCTTAACCTTTCTTTTCAAGACAGGGTTTCTCAGTAGCTATGGAGCCTGTCCTGGAACTCAATCTGTAGACAAGGCTGGCCTTGAATTTACAGAGATATGCCTGTCTGCCTCCCAAGAGGTTTGACTAACATGTGTGCCACACCAGGCTCCTTTTTTTTTAACCTTTGTGTGTGTTTGTGTATGTATGCACCTGTGCATGCCTCTATGTGGAGTCTGTTCTTTTCTTTCACCATGTGCATTCTAAGGATCAAACTCAGGCCATCAAAAAATTGACAGCAAATGTCCTTATCTGCTGAGTCATTATACCAACCCATGTCTTTCTATTTGTGACATGTTACGTGTTTTCCTTTCCCCCCTTTCTTTCTGTTTTCATTTGCTTGTTTCATATACAAGTGTTAATTTATAACCAAGGCTGGCCTGTAATTTACTATGTAGTCCCAGACTGTCCTCAACCTTACTGGGTGCTCCTGGAACCCCTCTTTGAACATATGTCTCAGGTTTATTTTTGTCTCAGGATCACCTCTGCTTTACCATATCTTTGGGGCTCAGCTCTTTACTATACTACCTGTCCATGTCACATTCTGAAGCATGAGGCCCTCTGCTTCTGTTTGCTTGCTTTTCTCAGTCACTTTGTCTCTATCTCCTCTCTGTTAATTTCTTGTTTGTCTTGTTCTATCTTCCAGGTTCTGCCCATCTCAGCGTTTCTGTTACTGTCACCCTGGTTGGTCTTCTTGATATTTGTTTCTCTCTGGCCACCTGCTCTGCCACTCATGGTTATTTTTGTCTTTTTGCAAAATGTGTCTGGGATACATTCGAGCATTGTTGCAGCTCTGCACTGGCCAAGCTACATTTGGAGACTGAGACTGCTAGAACTCTGGGGAAAGAATCACAAAAAAAAAAAAAAAAAAAAAAAAAGACTCTTCCTGTCCTCAGTTCAATCCCCATCCTAGTCTTCCAAAGCCCGCCTTAGTTATGAATCAAAGGTCCCTTCCCCTCATAAGCCCCTCCCCAGGAAGAGAGCAATCTCCTCTCTTTTCCCTAGCCCGCAGAATTTTCATACCTCAGTAGACCACTCCACGCGTGCTTCAGCCTTGAACCGATTGGAACACTCCACAGAATCGCAGCACCAGCCAGGGTAAGGACTTGTGAGGGCATGAAGAGGAAGCCAGCTCCCAGACCCACCCAAAGGGCCAGCCCCACAGCCAACTAACTCTCTTGTCTCAACAAGCCCAGCTGGGCTCCGCCCTGCCTGGGAACTGGCCACCTGCCCGCCCTCCCCGCCCAAGATGGGTGGTGCTTCTGCAGAGCGGACAGCACCTTGGGGACCTGAGTGTGGCTGAGCTGTGGTCCATCATTGAGGAATTACTTGGACCTAGAGAACAAGGTTAGAAGGTTTGTTCCTTCATTCTCTGGCCCCTCCCTAACAGCAGGAAGAGAAGCAAAGGCAGTGTTCTCTTCAGGTCCTCAGGCCCTCCCAAATTATGTTTGCCGATGTGAATGCTCAGAAAACCCAAACCAAAGGACCTTCTGCACACGACAGGCAGCACAACTGGTGACTGAGTCCTTTCAGGTCTCCACTGTATGACTATGGAGTGGCAGTTTAGATTAGAAAAACGTCCCATGGGCAGAAATTTAGTTTTGCTGCCTCTTGAATTCTAGGCAAGTAATCTATCGAGGAGATAACCGCCCCTCCTCCACCCCCTCCCCCAGCTCACTGGGGTAAATGCTACAGTGCAATCAATAAAACTGAGTTTTAAAACAATAGCAGAATGTAGTGGTGACATATGCCTGAAATGTCAGTACTTGGAAGCAGAGGCGGGTGTATGTGAGTTTGGGGCCAGCCTGGTGTATATTATTAAGTGCCAGACTATTCGGAGATCACAGGAAGTCACTTTCTCTCTAAAAAACAGACAAAACAAAAACAAAAAACCTCTTGTGACGCCCATATAATACCAGCCCTTGAGAGACAGAGGCAGGAGGATTGCTGTGACATCAAGGCCAGCTTAGGTTACATATTAAGTTTGAGGATAGTGTGGTCTATATGAGACTATACTGCTTTAAATGGAGCGGGCAGATAAAAGAGATTCTCTGAGGCTTGCTGGACGCCGACCAAGGCGGAAAGCGTGACCCCAGGCTCAAAAATAGTCCTTATTTCGCAAGTAGTAGAAAACAGAATGATGAACGCGGACACTCAATGTCCTTTTCTTGCCTCCGCGTGTGCCTTTTGAAGCGTGCATAACCGGATTCACACAGGGTGGGGGAGGGGAGGGAAATAATAAGTAAAAGGGTTCCACCAGCCTAGGCCTTGAGTTGCTTCAGGTAATGGTGCTGCCTAGCTCAGGTCACCTAGAATTAAGGAACCAACGAGGTGCGGAGCTTATGGCCATCCCTAACCAAGACCCTGACGGGGAGGGGGCGGGGCGAGGCTGGCGTAGACCTGCCCCTGGCAGCCGTCAAGCGACCTAGGCCTTGTTTTTACGACAACAGACGAGGAGCCTTTCCCGACTCGCTTTCCGGCGGGTTCGTGGATCGTGAGGACGCCAAGGCAAGTTCCTCATACGTGTGGTTCTCCACAGCAACCCTGACTCCTGGCTTGAGCGGCGGCTCCTCTCTGTCCAGAGAGCGGTGCTAAGGAGACTCTGAGCTGTGCCACGAGGTGACCTTAGTCTAACCCTCTGCTAGTCTGCCGGAGATCCCTCTTCCTGAGTGGTGGAGGACACGGGCTGGCTCGGGGCAGAAGGAGCTCCGGACTGCGGGGTCGGGACTGAAGGAAATGCCCCTCCACGTGAAGTGGCCGTTCCCCGCGGTGCCCCGGCTCACCTGGACCATAGCCAGTAGCGTCGTCATGGGCTTGGTGGGCACCTACAGCTGCTTCTGGACCAGTGAGTGGCCAAAGGCCATGACAGTCTGTCACAGGCCATTAGCCTGGCTAGAGTTGGATTTTGGTTTGGGTGCTGGGGATGTGACAGGGTCTCTCCTGGCACTGAAAGAATCCTTGGGCAGGTGGAGATGAACAAGAGCTTGAGACTGAATTCTCTTTCCAGAGTGCATGAACCAACTTACCGTGCACAACAAAGAAGTTCTGTATGAGCTCATTGAGAACCGAGGCCCTTCCACCCCCCTCATCACTGTCTCCAACCATCAATCCTGCATGGATGACCCTCATCTCTGGGGTAATGTGCTCGTGTGCTTGGGTTCAGGGAGGCAAATCAGGAACAGGCCCCAGCCAAAGACAGAATAGATTTACTTCTCACCAGGCTCTTTAAAAGAAAACCATGGCATTGTTTGTGGGATATACTGCCTAGATGCTGGAATTTTTGTGTCTTCCTTAGGATTCCTGCAGAGAATGTTATTTGGACAGGATATCAGAATGTTAGAAGAAATGTGGAAATGGCCATGTCACATCAAGAGCTTTCCTTTTTCCTAGGGATCCTGAAACTCCGTCACATATGGAACCTGAAATTGATGCGTTGGTGAGGAGCAATAGGCCCCTTGGAAGTGGCCCGCATATTTCTGCCCATATTTGCCTTCCTCTTCTGCTCAGGAGGTGGCATCCAGCATTCCAGGAAGGGCATGGGTGGGGCCCCACAGGCCCTTCTCTTAAGCTTCATTCTGCATGACATTGATGACAAGCATTGTACTGGGTGGGGAGAATTGGGGACAAGGACTAGGAAGGCAGGGATGACTGGATCTGTTGCTGCTCTAGGACCCCAGCAGCTGCAGACATCTGCTTCACCAAGGAGCTGCACTCCCATTTCTTCAGTTTGGGCAAATGTGTGCCTGTGTGTCGAGGTGAGCTGCTCCTCTGGGAGGCATGTCCATTCCTCCCTTGGGGGTAAGGAAGCTAGCTGATGGTCAGTGTGTTTGTCTTATAAGGACTCAGAAGAGCCATAGTATGATAGTATGGGTGGCAGAGGGTAGGGAGAAGGATGGCCACTTAGGTTCTCTGCAGCTGCCTGAGGATTGCTCAGAACTTTAGCATGAGAATTCAAGGAACCTTTTGTTTGCCTTTCCTTCTGTATTTACTACTGCTCTTGGGAAGAGGTGTGGAGTGCCATCACTTTATGATGGCAGTGGATTACATGTATCGAAAGCCTGAAGGTTTGTTTCTGGGAGAGCAAACAGACTGGTGGGTGAGGAACCTGGGATTGAATGATCACTCAGTACTTTTCACAAACACCCATCTGGAGAATGGGGATCAGATAGGGCTCAGATTTTCTAGATATCAGAAGTCCAAGGTCATAGACTGACTGACCTTGGGTAAATTTAGAATTCAGACTCACATTTCCCTTTCCTCTGTGGAAGCAGATTTCTTTTCAAGCAAAGAATGAAAGAAAAAGTCTAAAAATGGGCAAATCAGCCAGCAGTAGAGGCATACACCTTTAATTCCAGCATTTGGGAGGCAGAGGCAGGCAGATCTGAATTTGAGGCCAGCCCTCTCTTCAGAGCTAGTTCCAAAACACCCTGGGCTACACAGAGAAATCCTGTTTCAAAACAAATAAAAAAGCCAGGTATGGTGGCCTATGCCTGTAGCCCCTGTATTTGGTAGGTGGAAATAGGTGATTTACAATGAATTTGAGACAAACTTGGGCTACAGATAGAGACCTTTTTTCAAAAAAATGTGAGTCCATATGTATACACAGTGTGTGCTCACATACAGAGAAATCAAGGGCTGGAGGTGTAACTTGGGTAGCTAGCTGGTACAGAGCCCAGAGTTCTATCCCCAGCATCATAAAATGTATAAAACAAAAACTAGAAAATGAAGCATTAATTTCAAGGACAACAAAGATAATCTAATCACCAGCTGTGAGGTGGGTGGACCTATGTGAATTCAAGGTTGGCCTGGTTGATGAGCAAGTTCCAGGACATGCTCCAAAGCTACACAGAGAAACCCTGTCTTGAAAAACAACAACAGAAAGTATAATCTAATTACATGTGAATGAAACAGATTTTGTGATACTGTTTCTGTGTTAAACAACCATTTTTCTCTAAGCCTAAGACTTTGTATGTTTACCTTTAAGCACCAAAGTGATTTTACAAAAATAGAAATAGCATTTGCAAAAACTAAAAACTGAGCTGCTGTTCCAAAGGCATGTTATCCTTTTTACTTCCCAGTTTCAAGCTTATAGGGTATATACCAGTGGGTTTTGGTAGAGGAGCAAGCACCTTTAGTGACCACCCTTGGTACATCCTATGATCCCAAGCAGATTCCTTGTTTCCCTGAATCATTCCCACTTCTGGCCCCTGAGTGAGCTGCCAGATCTGGGCTGAGTGAGACTCCTGAACGCCTAACCACATCTTCCAAACAAAAGGCTTACAGTGAACAATGAAAGGCAAGGCTTTTTTTTTTTTTTTTTCCGGTTTTTCAAGACAGGGTTTCTCTATTGCTTTGGAACCTGTCCTGGAACTTGTGCTGTAGACCAGGCTGGCCTTGAACTTACAGAGATCTGCCTGTCTCTGCCTCCTGAGTGCTGGGATCAAAGGTGTGCACCACCACTGCAGGGCAGGAAAGGCAATTCTTAGTGTACTGACCTGAAATGGCCCCAATGTTGCTCTGTCTCTTGTGAGATACCCCCCACCCCATTTTATAAGATTAGGATTTTTAACCATCCTTTCAAGCTCCTCCCTTCCCTTTCCTGTTTCTGTCCACCGTATGGTTATTCTTCCACTATTGTGGAGAGTCTTACAATGTCCAGGTGATTCAAGGTTGCTAGCCAGCAAGTGGTATTAGGCCTCTATATCTATAGGGTGGCTGATAGCTGGTCTACCTAGATAATCCAGGTTTGTGTTGTTTCATTTCCTCAATCCAATATTATTATAATATCTCCAAGGTTTTACTAGCCTCAGGGCAGCTTGACTCCTGTTTTTACTTTTTCTTTTCAATCTTTTTGTTTGTTTTTTGAGACATGGTCTCATATAACCCAGGCTAACCTTGAGATACTGGTTGGTCCATCCAAATTTCCCAGTCTCTTCTGTGTTTTCTGATTAGTGAAGTGTTCTCTCTTGACCCAAAAATGTCAAGGAAGGTCAAAGCAATGTCATCCAAAGAATAGAATGGCCCTGGAGCTGATCTGGAGTCAGCAAATGGGTGTGTTTTGGGGGAAGGAGGGTAGAGTCCAGCAGGGCAGGTTATAGGGGCAGAGGGAGATGAAGAAGTTACTATGTTATCATTTCAATAAGAGATACTGTCTAGCCAAGTGTCTTGATGTAAACCTGTAATTCCAGCACCAGGAAAGCTGAAGATTGGCATCAATTTGAGGCCAGCCTGAGTTACATAGTAATACCTGTCTCAAAAAAGAAAAAGAAGGTGCTATTGACAGATACTAAGAGGTTGAGAAGACATTGTTGTGTTTTGATACAGGCTATTACTCTGTGGCCCTCAACAGCAGCTCTTCTGCCTCAGCCTCCCAAGTGCTGGGATTATAGGCATGAGCCACCATACCCATCTTGAGAGGAGGATATGGTCAAACCAAAAATGTGAAGGGCCAGGGTAGCAGGGAGGAACAGGTTCTGGAAATAGTTGTTGGAGGTATCTATGGTTGATGCTATGGGGGGGGGTGAAGTATGAATCTGGAGTGGGGCCTCAATATGTGAATCTACTTCACTGAGGTTTGAAGAGCTTGATATCTTCCCCAAAGAATGGATCAAAGAGACCAGACCTTTTTCTGCAGGAGATGGTGTCTACCAGAAAGGGATGGACTTCATTTTGGAGAAGCTTAACCATGGGGACTGGGTACACATCTTTCCAGAAGGTCAGTTGGTTCTTGGTCAGGGTTCTTTAGCAAATATGGTTTCAGGTTTCAAGCCTTGTCTCTGTGTTCTCACTAGGGAAAGTAAACATGAGTTCCGAGTTCCTGCGCTTCAAGTGGGGTAAGTGTTGCTGGCCAAGCTGACACAGCCAAGTTCCCCATCAAACATGGCACTGTGTGTCCCTGACTTCATTCCCCTCTTGTGGATGTGTCAGGAACAGTGGGATGGGGACTGCTGGCCAGTCAAGAACTATTCTTGAATTGAGAGACAGTAGAAGTGACACTGTCCAGAGACTGACAGGGAAGCTTGGCTCAACTTGTGCCAATGCTTCTGCCTCTCTCCTAAGTAGGAATTGGACGGCTCATTGCTGAGTGCCATCTAAACCCCATCATCCTGCCACTATGGCATGTTGGTGAGCCAGGGGCTGGGGGTAGGGAGGGGACTTCCTTAGATGTTTTTAAGGGGGTTGTGGGTTTTTGGATGGCTGAGAGAAGTGCCTGGGGCTCTCTCTGGTACCCTGGTATACTGTTTCCCCTAATGGCTGGCTTTCTATCCTCTGTGCTACAGGAATGAATGATGTCCTCCCTAATAGCCCACCCTATTTCCCCCGATTTGGACAGGTGGGTAGGCACTGCTGACTCTTGTCTGTCTGTCTGCTATCTGCCTTATGTATCCTAGCCCATACTATAAAGGATTGGTTGAGGGTTTGATGAGCATGAGCATGTATGTGGGGGAGGGGCAGGGGAGACTTTTCTGGAAGCAAGGTGTTTAGAATAAGAACTGAAGATTAGGTGGAGGTGGGGGACAAAGTGGGACATGACAGTCATTGATAGGATGGATCCCAGGATTAGGCTGTTCCTTGCATACCACCAAGCTCAGCTGCCTGTTTTGAAGGGGGAAAGTGGCTTTCAGGAACAGTGGCAGGGCAGAGCTCTGACTCCCCACATTGTTTGGGCTGGAACTGTAGGTTCCTTGTCATCCTTGATGGCCTGCCTCCTTACAGAAAATCACCGTGCTGATTGGGAAGCCTTTCAGTGCACTCCCTGTGCTTGAGCGGCTCCGGGCAGAAAACAAGTCAGCTGTGAGTTTCCACCTAAGGTTCCCTAGCTGTCCTTGGTCTTCCCACCCCCTCAGACTCCCATGGTCTCTGAGGAGTGCAGGCCAGCATCATCCTTGCTCTCAGGTGGAAATGCGGAAAGCCCTCACAGACTTCATTCAAGAGGAATTCCAGCGGCTGAAGATGCAGGCGGAACAACTCCACAACCATTTCCAGCCTGGAAGATAGGCTTTGCCTATCCAGTTTGTGCGCTGAAGTCCTTACCCAAGGCAGCACTGGGCCCTCCAGTGCTTGGAAAGTGATGGTACAGGACCCTGCTCAAGCCTACTTGGCTCTGCACTGTCTTTGAGATTCTTCCTTGCACAAAACTGAGGCTGGGAGATGGACTGATACTTTTAACTCAGATACATTGGCTCATAATTCCTACCACCTACCCTTTCTTTGTTTTGAGACACGGTTTCTCTGCATAGCTCTGGCTGTCCTGGAACTCTCTTTGTAGACCAGGCTGGCCTCAAACTCATAAAGATCCAACTGCCTCTGCCTGCCGAGTGCTGGGATTAAAGGTTTGTGCTATCATTACCTGGCCTGAATACCCTTTCTTATCTTCAAGCATCTGACTCCTCTGGGTCTCTTGGGCTAAAAGAAAAGCCTTGGCTATCCCTTATATTTGGTAGGGAAGGGAGTAAGACTTTTAGGCAGGGGCTAGCGTTGGAAGTAAACAAAACAGGCAGTTGAGCAAATAGGAGAATTGGTATCTGGCCATAGATGCAGAAAGGGTACCCAGATGGCCCCTTGGATGAGCTACCACTTGTCGACCTTTGCCCAGGAGCTGCTCACAACCTCCTCAGGGATGGCTGTCAGCCAGGTCATTCTTCTACCTGAGCTTCTCCTACTGCAAGGTTTGTGCTTGGGTGGCCTCAGACAAGACCAAGTCTTGGCCAGTATTCAGGCCCAGCTAAACTTAACTAGATGTTTCTGCTAGATGGCAGAAAAAGGGCCCCCAAGACCTGATCATGAACCCCCAATATCAGGACCTACCTACTTCTCTAATCTTTTTCCTTGACATCTCCTATGTACTGAGACCTGAGTTTTCATATTTTTAGAGTAATAAAGTATTTGTGTTATACCACTTATCCTCTGTCTTCTGTGTAGGAATGCAGATGAGAAGTACTTTGCTGGACAAGCAAACAGACTGGATATAGTGAAATCATTTAAATAGATTGACATTGGTATCTCACTGTGCACTGGCTGCTCAAGACTTCCATTATCACCTGTAAGCCCTATAACTGTGGCAGGAGTAGAGATTCATAAATAATGGTGGCAAAACAAACAAGACTAATAAACTAGCTTGAAAACCTCAAGTGAAGTCAGACATGGTAGTGCACACCTGAGCATTGGGGAGGCTGAAGGAGGAATATTGTCACATGTTCAAGGTTGGCCTGAGATACTAAATGAGAGTCAATCATGGGAGGCAGAGGCAGGCAGATCTCTCTGAGTTCAAGGCCAGCCTGGTCTGATAAGTTCCAGGCCAGTTAGAGCTACATAGTGAGAATCTATCTCAAGAGGAAAATTAGGTGTGTATGGTGGTGCACTTTTTTTTTTTTTTTTTTTTTTTTTTTGGTTTGTAGACCAGGCTGTCCTGGAGCTCGCAGAGATCTGCCTGCTTTTACCTTCCCAGTGTTGGGACTAAAGGTGTGTGCCAACACACCTGTCCACAACAAGTCCAATAAAGGAAATCATTTAATTTATGTGGCTTGCATTTTCAGAAGTTTAGTCCATTGTCATGATGGTGAGACATGGTACTGGAGAAGAAGCTGAGAGTTCTACCTCTTAATGCACAGGCAGCAGAAAGAATATGTCCACATTGGGTATAGCTTGAACATAGGAGATCTCAAAGCTCACTCCTATAGTAACACAAAACTACCACAGGGTGGGTCTCTGAATTTAAGTCCAGCCTGGTCTACACAGTGAGTTCCAAGCCAGCCAATGCTATGCAGTGAGACCCTGTCTTGGAAGAGAGGACTTTTGTTGTTTTTTGTTTTCTGAGACAGGGTTTCTCTGTGTAACTGTCCTGACTGTCCTGGAACTCACTCTGTAGACCAGGTTGGCCTTGAACTTACTGAGATCTGCCTGCCTCTGTCTCCCAAGTGCTGGGATTAAAGGCATGGGGCTGTCGAGAGGATGTTTAAAAAATTTTGAGAAGAAAACATTTTGTAGGGATAGAATACCAACTATACAACCATACCAAGGGTAACATCCCCTTCTCATGTATTTATTTTGTATCCATTTGAGAAATGCTATGTACATTTCTTTAGGAGTTTTAAACATATCGTATATTGTAATTCTATTTGTTCAAACACACACACACCGCTTACTGGTGATATGGTGGTACAAGCCTATAATCCCAGCAGTTGTGCAGTTCAAGGTCTTAGGCTATATAGTAAGTTCAGGGCCAGCCTAGGATATATGAGTTCCTTTATCAAAATGAAAAAGTAAGGCCAGCCAGATGCCTGAGCAAGTAAAGGTATTCTGCCAAGCTTGTTAACCTGAATTAGATCCCCACAACTCACATGATGGAAGGAGAGAAGGCACTGCTTGAAAGTTGTAGCTCATTACCTCTTCACACATGCCATGACACTCACATGCCTATATATATATGTGTGTACATGCACATATACACACACAAGATGCTGAAGAAATGGTTTGGCAGTTAAGAGTGTTTATTGCTTTTGCAGGGTACCTGGATTCTACTCCTTTTGTTGTTGTTCCTAAATTTTATTTATGAATTCATACAAAACATTGCAGATCAATGCATCTTTATCCTCCTCTTCGTCCAGGTTAATCTGGAAGTAGTGCAGCTCATAGCTTTCTTTGCTGTTGGCAACAATGTACAACCAGTCTCAAAGATTGTTCTTCAGGTATTTCTTGGTGAGATATTTCAAATACCTTTTGGAGAAAGCACCTCAGAAGTGACAGTGATCTCTCTCTTGCTGTGTTTGATGGTTACAACCCCTCCGCCGAGATTTCCAGCTTTCCTGTTCACCTTGATTCTCATGATTCTCTCCTGCAGGAACTGCTTGAAATTGGTAGTGTTCATGATCCCATCTTCTACAGGGTGGGTGCAGTCAAAGAGTCAAGGGTAAACTTCAAAACCTGCTTGTTTTTTGTCACCCTTCCCTATAAGCTTTTTTCATGGGTGCCATGGGAGCAGAGGAGGCAGAAAGGGAGTCCTGGATTGTATTTCTAACATCCATGCCAGGAGACTCAGCCACCTATAACTCCAGCTCCAGGGGACCCAGTGCTCTCTCTGGCCTCCATGAGCACCTACACACAAACAATACACATAAATAACAAAAGTAAAGCTTAGAAGGTAACTTAAAATACTGCCTACTGTATGCTAGGCAAGCAGTCTACCACTGAGCTACACCATGTGCTTCAAATGTAAATCATTTTTCAGTATGGTCTTTCATTCACAACAAAAATAGTATATTGAGCTCCTACATACCCCATATATCCTGTATATATAGTCTCCCCTATGATGAGCTCACGTGACATCTCCCTGAGTCCATAGTTTACCTAAGTACAGTCTATAGGTTTTGACAAATGTCTAATGACATGTGCCCACAATTATTGAAGCTTTACTACCATAAATACTATCCTCCTCTTACTCATCTCCCCTCCCAACAAAGCCCTAGCCACTGCTGGCCTTTTAATGTTCCACAGTTTTGCTTTAGGTAGAACGCAGCAAATTTGGGATTTTAGTCAGAAGTTTTATCAGATTGCTTGTTTTTCACTTAGTGATAAGCATTTAAGTTTGCCCTATGTTTTTTTCATGGCATTATGGCTGCTTTACTTTTAGCACTGAATAATATATCATTGTATAAATATACCAGTTTATTTAGCATTTAGCCATTCACCTACTAAAGGATGTTTTGAATATTTCCAAACTAATAATTATGATTTTAAATTCTCTAAACATCTTTGTGCAATTTTTTATGAATATACACTTCCTTTTTTTTTAAATTTTTTTTGAGACAGAGACAGGGTTTCTCTGCATTGCTTTGGAGCCTATCCTGGAACTAGCTTTGTTGACCAGGCTGGCCTTGAACTCACAGAGATTCACCTGCCTCGCTTTCCAAATGCTGGGTTTAAAGGCCTGTGCCACCAATGCATGAATATACACTTTTAACTCATTTGGGTAAATACCAAGGAATATGCTTGCTGGATTATATGGCAAGAATATGTTTAATTTTGTTAAAAGCCAACTTCCAATCTTCCAAAGTAGCTATACTGTTTGTATTCCTACCAGCAATGAATGAATTTCTGAGCTTTCTGTTGTGACAAAATACTTGAGAGAAATCAACTTAAAGGAGGAATTTATTGACTTCTGTTTTTAGAGTTTCAATGTTTCAGTCATGGTTACTTGATCCCATCACTGTAGACTTGTGAGAGCATTATGATGGGGGTGGCATAGTGGAACAGAGCTGTGCACCATTTGGCAGTTGGGAAACAAAGAGTAGGAGGGAGATGGGACAGAGGTAAGATAAAACCAAATTTGTCATGGTGGTACATGCCTATAATTTTAGGATGCCTTTTGAGGATGAAATCAAGTTCAAGGCCAGCCTGGGCCACAAAACAAACTGTTTCAAAAAAAAAAAATAGTAAGCCAGGCATGATGACAAATACCAGTAATGCTTGCATGTTGGAGGTGGAGGCAGAAGCAGTAGGGATTCAGACCATCCTTGGCTATATAGCAAATTCAGAGCCTTTCTGGGCTACCTGAAACTCTATCTCAAAAACAAAACAAAAAACCGAATATAACTTTCAGCCAGGCATGGTTGCACAAACCTTCCTTTAATTGCAGAATTCAGGAAGCAGAGGCAGGATCAGAAAAATTCAAAGTTGGGTGGTAATAGTATACACCTTTGATCTCAGGACTCCGGAGACAGAGGCAGGTGGATCTGTGAGTTCGAGGACAGCCTGATCTAGAGAACTCTGTCTTGAAAAACAAAACTAAAAAAACAAAAACAAAAAAAAAAACAAACAAAAAAAAAAAAAACAAAAGAGAGGGCTGGTTGCTCAATGAGTACTTACCTAGAATGTAAGAGGGAGGCCCTGAATGCCTAGGTTTAATTCCAACCCTTAAAAAATATCAAGAAATAAAAGATAAATGTTGACTAAAAAGAGGAATACCCCCACCCCAAGAATGTGTCTGTCCTTGTGTATGTGCTGGTACAAGTGTGTCTGAACTCATTATGTTGCCAAGGATGTCCTGATACTCCTGTCTCTACCTTCCAAGTGCTGCTGATTACATGGCTGTGTCACCAGGTCACGTATTTTATACACACACACACACACACACACACACACACACACACACACACACACACACACACACACAGTTGTTTTATCGAGACAGGGTTTCTCTGTGTAGTCCTGGCTGTTCTGAAACTCACCCTGTAGATCAGGCTGGTCTCAGACTCATAGTTCTGAAACTCACCCTGTAGATCAGGCTGGTCTCAGACTCATAGATCTGCTGCCCTCTGTCTCCCAGGTACTGGGATTATGAGCTTGCTCCACCACCTCCTGGCTGCTCTTAATTTTTAAATTTTGAGACATGGTCTCACATAGTTCAGGCTGGCCTTATGTAGCCAAAGCTGGCTTTGAACACCTTATCCTTTTGCCTCCAAGTGCTGGGGTCACAGGCAGGTACTACCATGTTACCATGAGTTTGTTACTTTTTGGTTTATTGAGACAGTGTATCTTTGTGTGGCTCTGGCTGTCCTGGAACTAGTTGTTAGACCAGGCTGGCCTCAAACTCACAGAGATCTGCCTGCCTTACTTCCTGAGTACTGGAATTAAGGGTATGTGCCACTACCACTGCCTGTCCCAACAAACACTCTTAAACACTTCTTATGTTATTATTTTTTAACTATAAAGATGTACCAAATTTATATTGTATTACTTCCCTAGGGTGCTGTAGCAAAGTGCCACAAACTAGCTAGCTTAAAACAAAACAGTTCTGTTCTTTTTTTTTTAAAAGACTTGTTTTAAAATTTTATTTATTGTTTATAGAGTGTTCTGACTGCATGCCAGAAGAGGGCACCATATCTCATAGATGGTGAGCCACCATGTAGTTGCTGGGACTTGAACTCAGCTAGTGCTCTTCATTGCTGAGCCATCTCTCCAGGCCAAAATATAGTTCTTTTCTGATAGTTTTGTAGACTGCAAGTCACAAATCATGGTGTTGGCGGTTTGCTCTGAAGTCTCTAGGAGAGAATTGGTTCTTGTTTGTCTCTTCTTCCCTGCTGGTGTCAGAAATCCTTATATGTCCTTGGCTTGAAGCTGCATCACTACAGTCAGTCTGTTCATCTGTCCTCTGCCCTCTCTGCATCTATTTTTTTCTCCTTTGTCTAGCATAGTGGCATGCAACATTTAGAGGAGCTGGAAGCAGGAGGACCAGAAATTCCAGCATTGCCTACATAGTGAGTTTGAGGCCTCCCTAGGCTGTGTGAGTCCATCACAAACAAAAAATAAATTTTCTTCCTTCCTTCCTTCTTTCCTTCCTTCCTTTCCTTTATTTTCCTTTCTGTTCTTTCTTTGTTGTTTTTTTGAGATAGGGTTTATCTGTGTAGTTGTGTAGCCCTGGCTATCCTGGAATTTGTTTTGTAGACCAAGATGGCCCTGAAATGTCAGAGATCCGCCTGCCTATGCCTCCCATGTGCTGGGATTAAAGGCATCCACCACCACTGCTCAGCAAATTTCCCTTTGTATAATGACACCAATCATCAAACTGTGGCCCTCCTTCCATATTCTGACTTCAGCAGTCAGTATGAGTTTATTATAAATGGATTACATGTGCAAAACCTTGTTTCCAAATTAAGATGCATTTACAATCTCTTGAGGGTTGCAACCCACAGGTTGAGAACCACTGTCCTAAATTAATCACGTTTGGAGAGTTCAAGATTTGGTTGTACTCTTCCTTCCTTCCTTTCTTTTTATTTTTTATTTATTTTTTGGGTTTTCTAGACAGGGTTTCTTTGTATTGATTTGGAGCCTGTCCTGGAACTTGCTCTGTAGATCAGGCTGGCCTCGAAGTCATGGAGATCCACCTGCCTCTTCCTCCTGAGTGCTGGGATTAAAGGCCGGCACCACCAATGCCCAGTTTCTTTTTCTGTTTTTGTAGTCTTGTGGGAATGAATTTAGTATTTGTAAAGATAATAAACCAAGAAATAAAATTGGCGCAGAGATGTAGGCATGTTTGGGGGCTCACTTTTTTTTTTCAGCTCATAGTTGTAATCCTAGCACTTGCAAGGTTGAGGTTTGCATAGTGAATTTTGTTCCTACCACAACCCCGTCTTTAAAAGAAGAAGGAGGAGAAGAAGAAGAAGAGAAACGTCAATTCATTTGTGCCTGTGACGTCCATTTTCTGTCAGTTCTTCCTTTAAGGCGAATCACAAGGAAGGATAATCCTCTCACATAGAGTCTCCCCTAATTAACAGTGGGATCACCATTGCCAAAGTTGGCAAGTGTTGCTACATAAAAAGAAACAGTGTCCAGCTCTCATCGTATTTATTACCTGCCTTTTAGAGGCAAATGGCACTGACATTGTTAATTAATGTTTTCCTTCAGACCTGGCTACCGCCTGGGTTTTCCCCTTCTTTCTGAAGTTGCATCTGTTCTCTTTTTCTAGATCGTCCTGCATTCTGCCCATTTTAAGCTCTATTGTTCTCCTGATGGTACAGTGGAGCCTCTTCTCATTCTAAGGGATTGCAGTTTTTCATATGTACCAGACGGAGTGTCTATCTTTAGAAAAGGATCCAGTCTTGCGACTCTAAGACGAACGCAGAAAAAGGCAAATATTAGAGAATGGGGCTCTATAGAACCACCCTGCCCAGCTGAGCCAGGTAGCAGCCGGTAGTGCTCGGTCCCGCCTCCTTTCTCACAAGGAGCGTGCGCGACTGGAGACCTGTACAGCCAACCAGTGAGAAGAAGTGGTCATGAGTGCCATGATCTTGGCCCAATCAGAGAAGAGTATGGGAGAAGGCCGCCCCCTTCCAGATCAAAGTGGGCGGGGCTCTGGTGGAGATGACGGTCATCTGATCTGCAGCGGCCTCGGAGACTCAGGCGCCGAAGGCTGAGGCTATCATGGCGGCCACAGTGGTATCTCAGATGCGGACAGGGACACGGTGGGTCCCGGTCCTATGGCTGCATCTGTTGTTGGCGGCAGTGGCAGCGGCAGTGGCCGCGGAGCAGCAGGTGCCCCTGGTACTGTGGTCGAGTGACCGGTGAGCAGGTCGGGCCAGGTCGGGTTGGGCTGGGCCGGGCCGAGTTGAGTCGGGCCAGGTGGGGTTTAGGAGGGCTGTGCTGTGTGCCGCGTTGGATTAGTTGCCTTCGCTGAACTCCCGGGCTGTCGGGCTGTCCTTGGCCGGGTTTCGAGGCCCAGGGACTATGTCTTACTCACGGCCTTGCTCCATGATGGCCAGTGTTCAGCTCTCGGGGGCCTACGTGAAGCAGGGAGTCCAGGGGCTTAGATGGATCACAGCTGATGGTGTCTCTTCTGTCCACTTCTAGGGACCTGTGGGCTCCTATGGCCGACACACATGAGGGCCATATTACCAGCGATATGCAGCTTTCTACTTACTTAGACCCTGCCCTGGAGCTGGGCCCCCGCAATATACTGTTGTTCCTGCAGGACAAGGTGAGCCTAACCCAGTCTGCTATGTCTTTGTCATTGGAAAGCAGACCTCACTCCACCCTTACTGCCATTTCCCAGGTGAAGCTGTGGTGACCTTGTCCCACCTGTAGGCAGGTGTGGCTAGATTTTCTTCAAGACCTGTAGGAGATGCTTCAGTGGGGTCATGAGACCCATGGAAATGGCAGGAACTTGATTTAAGGAAGCAAGGGGTCAAATATCAGATAATAATCTACTATTACTAAGCATTATTTTCTGGTGTTCTATAGCATGATAAGAGTTATCACTCAGTTTCACAGATGAGAAGATTCACTTTGGGGCAAGTGTGAATTGTCCAATAGCTAATGGTTGGCAGAACTGTGAATTTTACTGTCACAATTGTAATAGGAGTAATTGGGAAATGATCCCTTATTTATCCTGTTATATGTACTGTTCTCAAGTGATATCATTTTCTTGGTTTAACCGCTAAGGAAAGTAATGTTGATGAGGTAAAATGACTTGCTGAAGGTCCAGATTTGGAGACACTGCTTCCAGCTTGGTGATATCAGTGATATCAGTCCTGTCCCCCAGTTTAGTGCTGAGCCAGCATTCTATTTTCCTTTCACTCCAGGTGTTTGCACCCAGAGCAGGAGTATGGACTATGAGAAGGTTCTAGCTCAGCATAAGATTATTGTTCAGGAGGATGTCAAGTCTCTGCTTGTCCCTTTCCCTGTAGTGGTCTGCTTGGCTCATTTTGTTTGTGGCCTCCCTCTGTTGCTGTGTCTGCTGCTGGTGGTGATTATATTGGTTAATGGTTTTTTTTTTAAAAGGTAGTAAATAACAGGTCAGAGTGGAACTCAGTCTTACTACCTGTTTCAGTCTTGAGGAACATGGAATAATCTTTGTTAACCATAGTTTCTACAGGTGTAAAATGAAAATAGCCACTATATCAGGGGACGGAGAGAAGTAATCTACATGAATCCTCTAGCCACAGTCTCCCAATCTTAGAGTATTTCCTTCTTTTGCCAATGATAGAGTGCTTAGTATGTGTTAGAAAGTAGACATTCTTGTGAAGGCAAGTGGTTAAGAGCTAAATTTGAAGCCAGGTGCATGCCTGTAATCTCAGAACTTGGAATGCAGAGATAGGCAGATCTCAAGAGAGTTTGAAGCCAGCCACATCTATAAAGCAAGTTCCAAGACATCCACAGCTGTTATACTGAGAAACCCTGTCTTGAAAAACCAAAAAAAAAAAAAAGAGCCCAGTGTTGGTGGTGCAAGCCTTTAATCCCAGCATTCGGGAGGCAGAGGCAGCTGGATCTCAGTGAGTCCAAAGCCTGGTCTACAGAGCAAGTTCCAGAACAGCCAGGACTATTACACAGAGAAACCCTGTCTCTAAAAACTAAAAAAAAAAAAAAAAAAAAAAGTGGGGGAGGGGCTGGAGAGACGTCTCAGAAGTTAGCACTGGTTGCTTTTTCAGATGTCCTCTGAGTTCAATTCCCAGCAACCAGATGGTGGCTCACAATCATCTGTAATGAGGTTTGGTGCCCTCTTCTGGATTGTAGGCATACATGCAGGCAGAACACTATACGTAATAAGATAGATAGATAGATAGATAGATAGATAGATAGATAGATAGATAGATAGATAGATCGATAGATAGATAGATAGATAAAATTTTTAAAAAAAGCTATATTGTTATGTGATGTGCTGTCAGTCCTTTAGAGAAAGAATCAGGCTAAGGCAACACAATAACAAAGGACAATGTTTTAAATAACAGTGTGATCAGGCACGGTCTCAGTAGGTTATATCTTGTTAGCAGGAGGGAGTCATGTGCCTTTTGAGGAGGGACATTACTGGCAGGAAAATAGCAGGGGTAAATGCCCTGGGCAAGGGAGTGCTCTTAGAAAGTTCAAGGGAGTGCTTGTGTGATAGGAACCTAGTGAGTGATTAAAAGGGTAGGAGATGATCTGCCAGGTCACTTAGAGATGGTGCCACAGGGGCAAAGATTGGTGGTAGTTCTGGGTATGACAAAGCCTTGTATATATAGTACAGAGTATAGGAGAGTATAGAAGGAGAGGAGGCTAGGAAAGGAGGCTGGACTTATGTATACTAAACACAATGAGTTTAGGGAAGCTGGTTAAGATTACTTTTGGGCCTAACTGGGAAAAGCCAGAGGAAGCTAGCTGGGGGATGAAGGGAGGAGGGAGGGCTAAGATACTTTTAGATTGTAGAGGGAAGGGCATTGGATTGGAGTTAATGGGGTCCTGGGAGCTCAGAAGTTCTAGATTCCTCCATTGTTTTCCAATATTTTCCTCTCTCCTAACTCTCACCAAAATTGTTGAGGCAAGGATTTCTTCCCTTGAAAAGGATCCTGTCCAGACTGTTCTCCTTTGCTCTGACTTCTACTTCCCTCTTAGGAGGCATGTAATAAATGTTCTTTGCTGTCATCTTCCTCTTTTCACCTTCCCTCCTCCACAGTTCTTGCTGGCTGACTCTTGCTTTGTAGGTTATCATAAGCTGGCTTTCCATAGATCTCCAATCCCATGACCACCTTCAGTGCCTTGTCACCCTGCCCTCAGAGTGCTGGGGAGGAAAGAGTGAGCCTTCCACTCACCCCCATCACAAGTTCTGGTAGTTTACTCTCCTCTTCCATGCCGAATATGACTTATAATGTATATTTAGCCCTGAGAATTCCCCCCTTAGTCTTGTTCCTTGCCCAACCTCCTGGTGACATCTCCTCTACTTCTCTTTTAGCTGAGCATTGAGGATTTCACAGCATACGGTGGTGTGTTTGGAAATAAGCAGGATAGTGCCTTTTCTAACCTGGAGGTAAGGGTCTGCTCACAGCCCCAGCTAAGAGGACAACAGAAATACATTTTGTGCTCTCTTTCTCATAGGGAGTACCAGAGACTTTGAGGGTATGTGAGTGTCAGATGTGGGACATATACTTTCTGACCCATTGTGACATCCCTGTAGTGTGTGGCTTTCCAGACAATGTTTGTTGGACTTATTAGGCTCATTGTTCCCTGGCTTATTTTGCCTTCTACCTTTCCTCTACCATCAGAATGCCCTGGATTTGGCCCCCTCTTCACTGGTGCTTCCTGCTGTGGACTGGTATGCAATCAGCACTCTGACCACCTACCTGCAGGAGAAGCTTGGGGCTAGTCCCCTGCATGTGGATCTAGCTACTCTAAAGGAGCTGAAACTCAATGCCAGCCTCCCTGCCCTGCTGCTCATCCATCTGCCCTACACAGCCAGGTACAGCCTGGGTGGCACAGCCTCCAGCCTTGCACTTTTCAAGATATGGATAAGATTTTGGGCTCTGAGCATTGGTGGCAGAGTTAAGTCAACATGACACTATTCTCCTGTTCACCACCTTGAGACTCTTCCAGAAAGTTCCTTGAAGAGACAGGAAGGACTTCCTCTTAGGCTGTTACTTACAAGTATCCACCACTGAGTTATGCCTATTGGGCCTCCAGAAATGAGGCAGACATGGTCCCTACTTGTAGAAAACCTCTTCACGCAATGAGGCCCTCTTTATAAAATGGTAGACAGGAACTGTACTTGCAAAGTGGTGAAAGGGGATTTCCAGGCATGGGTACTTAAGTAAATAGAGGTATGGAGAGGACTAGCTGCTGCTGAGCTGGGTAGATACTGGCTGGCGGGGCAGTAGCTGAAGTGCACAGGCTTGGTGAGTGGGGCTAGCAGGGAACGAGGTGCTGGAAGGGTTGAGAGAAAGGTAGTGAGTGTCAGAGAACTGTTCCATGCAAGGTGTTTGGATTTGAGGGAAGAGCAACCTGAGGGCCTCTCACTTTCTTATCCATAGCTCCGGTCTGATGGCTCCAAGGGAGGTCCTCACAGGCAACGGTGAGTGTGGTCCTAGAGGACTTAGCTCCTCATCTTGACTTTGGGTCAGGAAAATAGAACTGGTTTCTCCTCACTACAAGGGTGGCCCTTTGTTTTTTTCAGAGTAGCTGACAGCTGAGCAGGGACATAGTGGCTTGCTGGCTGGCCATGTTCTTCTGCAGCCAGCTTCACCTGACAGAAGTGCCTTACGACCTCCTGTGCAAGAGCCCTGGAATCTAGTTTCTGCACAGATTTAAAAAAATCTATGGATTAAATAGACCAGTAACATTATGCAAAGCAATTAGGAGGACTTGTCTATGTAGTAAAGGAGTCCATCTGCATGGAAAGGAAGTTGGGTAGACATGGAGTTCTCTATATAACTGTATATTTTGTTCCTCTTAGGTTGGGTTTGGCATTAAAGAGTCCATGACTGAGGCCACAGTTGTCTCCAGAGAGCTGGTAGAGGAGGGTAGGAGCAGAAATAGCTGGTTTTAGGGATCTTCAGTGGAAACCAACAGCATTGATTTTCTCAAGGTCTAGAAGGTCTTTAAAGTAGACAGTGGGGAGTATTTATTTAAGTATGCTGATGACTTGGCTCTCTGCTCTCCTGTCATGTTTCAGATGAGGTCATTGGACAGGTACTGACCACACTGAAGTCTGAAGATGTCCCTTACACTGCAGCTCTTACTGCAGTCCGCCCTTCTAGAGTATGTACTCTTCTAGCAGGGGCCCTGGGGCATGGGGTTGTGAGGTTATTGGTGCATGCGCCTGGAAATGAAAGGGTATGTCACAGGCAGGGCCTCCCAAGAGTCCTTATCTTGGGAGATTAGTGGGCAAAGGATTGTTTCCTCTATACACGGGGACTTTTTTTTCCATCTTGCTTGTGAGCCACTTGGGCAGTGTTCATGCAGACTTGCTATAAGTGATCGTAAGTTTAGGGAGATGGGAACATCAGGGCTAGGAACTTTCAGATGGTGTACAGGGTACCCAGGGGGATGGAAGACTATTACAACAGATTAGGCTTTGTTTTTAGGGCTTGTTGGATATTTCTGCAGGTGGCCCGTGATGTACCCGTGGTGGCTGGGGGTCTAGGTCGTCAGCTGCTTCAGACTCAGGTGGCATCACATGTGATCCATCCTCCTGTGAGTTACAATGACACTGCCCCAAGGATCCTGTTCTGGGCACAAAACTTCTCTGTGGCATATAAAGACGAGTGGAAAGACTTGACTTCCCTCACCTTTGGTATGGAGAATCTTAACTTGACTGGCTCCTTCTGGAACAACTCCTTTGCCATGTAAGGATACTAGGCAGGGAAGGAAGGACTGTGTTATCACATATACCCTTCTTGCCACTGTGAGCCCAGTATAGGGCAAGGATGTAAGATCAGGTGTTTATAAGTTGGGGGTGAAGAAAGTCTTTGTGTGGTATGTTCACCAAGGAGTTAAAGATATTATCATGGGGTGATGTTTGAGGGGTTATTGGAGAGGGAGCCTCTCACAACTTTGCCTTCCCATACATTTTAGGCCTTGGTTGTTGGGCTCTGGGTTATTACCATCACACAGTCCCTTGGAACCCTGCCCCTTCTTTGAACTCAACCCCTGGAACTGCAAATAGCAGACCAGCTGCCAAAACCAGTTCTAGGCTTCCTATCCCTGAGACCTCAGCAGGCATGTAAATGACCTTAAGAAGGGGCTGAAAGAGGCCCAGGATACTCAGGAGAACCAGGGGAAGGAATCCTAAGCTGGAGATGTGGGACCTAGGTGCTGATTCCCCAACTATTCTTGATTTGGTTATGACTGGAGTCTTAGTTTTCCCATCTGCTAAATGGGGACACTGTATTGACAGGTGACTGTAAAGATGGATCTAGGGCAGCTTAGCCTGGACCCAATCTGAGGAGGACCTTGCTCTAGGTTCTTCTAGAGCCTGACAGCACCCCTCTGCCTTGCCCCACAGGCTTTCACTGACCTATGAACCACTCTTTGGTGCAACAGTGACATTCAAGTAAGTTCTGATGACTGAAGTGTGGCTGATTTGGTATGTCTCCATTGTCTTCTGTTCATCTGACACCTCTGCTATCCTCAACTTCCAGGTTCATTCTAGTTAGTCGCTTCTACCCAGTGTCTGCCCGATACTGGTTTACTATGGAACGACTTGAAATCCACAGCAATAGCTCTGTTGCCCATTTCAATGTTTCCCAAGTCACGGGACCCAGCATCTATTCTTTCCACTGTGAGTATGTCAGCAGTCTGAGCAACAAAGGCAATCTCCTTGTGACCAACGAGCCCTCACTCTGGCAGATGACTCTTCATGATTTTCAGGTATTGAAAGGAAGGTGGGCTCCAAGCTGGCGGCAGTAATGGGAGGGAAGAAGGGCCCAGAGAATCTCAGTATGGCTTGAGCATATAGCTGAAAGTTCCATCCTTGTGTTGTCTCTGAAGATCTAGACTGTTCACTGATTCCAGAACCCCAGCCCTTACTGTCTGTAGTAACTTGTGTTCCCTTCTGATCCATGTCTATGTGTCTCCTAGATCCAGGCCTTCAATGTGACAGGTGAGCAGTTCTCCTATGCTAGCGACTGTGCTGGCTTCTTCTCCCCAGGCATCTGGATGGGACTGCTCACCACCCTCTTCATGCTTTTCATCTTCACCTATGGCCTGCACATGATACTCAGCCTCAAGACCATGGATCGTTTTGATGACCACAAGGGCCCCACCATCACTTTGACACAGATTGTGTGACCTGTGCCAGAGAGGGATTGAGGGAGCATTGTGTCTAGGTTGTCATGTTTCCACCTTGTGGCATTATAGATAGAAGGGTTTGTCCTCTTCCTATTATAGCATGAACCCTACATTACCCTCAGCCTGTCTTGCTTCTTCCTCAACCTGCTGAGGGACTGACTTCCCTGGGAGCTATCCCCCATTTCTACCAACAAAATGTATATATTATTCATAGATATTAGACAAATCTTCCAGACTCCATCATCATGAGGGGAAGGAACATTAATTTTATGGTTCCCTTTCCCCCTTATTTATTCTTGCCCCTCCACTACTATCCCTTGCTGTTTATAGTACTTCTGTATAGTTAATGCTCACTCCCCAAGCTTTATGAAGCTTCCAGCAACAACAATGAACTTGAGGTTCCTCGAGTTTGAGAAGTATGGAAAGACTACTTAACTGTCCAGTGTGGCTGTTGTGTTTTCTGGGTGGTGTGTTAAGAATGATGTGTACACTGGGGTTTATTTCTGTAGCCTGAGAAGGAAGAGACCTCCATGAGGCTTGTTCCCACTAGGATTACCTGTCAAGAGGCACGGGTGGGGGGTGCTTCTTTGTTTCCCTTCCTAATAAAATAAAGACGTGTTGCCATGTATTGGGCTTTGGCTTTTACTCACTCATTTCTGCACTTGACAGTAGATTTGTTCTTGGCTAAGGGGAAGAAGTGCCCAGGTGTAGTCCTGTCAGGCAGGAGGTGAGAGGGGAAGGATGGGAGAGTCTTCAGCAAGCTGATATTCTTAAGGAGTTAAGGTAGAGGCCTGTTATTTCTCCTGGTTTTTGAGGATAGTCGTGACAATGGCAGCTCTCTGCAAGACACTGGCAGCTGCAAATACCTCAGGGCCTTGCTGTTTTTCCCAGAGGGGCGGTACTGGAGCGCGTGGGGAGGGGAGGGGCGGGGCGCTCGCGGCTCCCGCGCAAGGATCCCTCGCGGGACGCAGCACCTGCCGCGGACTTGCCCCGCCCTGTATTTCTGTGGGCTCACGAAAACCTGCGTTGCCTCCGGAGTCATTCTGGTGCTGAGACTCAGTCGCCGGAAGTCCTTCGAGAAAACAAGCAGAGGAAACAGTGCCTTTGGTTGGGCGTGGCAGAGCACAAGGAGGGAGAGGGACTCTTTGACGCGGCGGAGGGATCTTGAGCGACTGATAGCCGCCATCTTTAGTTCAGTGCGGCGGCAAAGGCAGAGGCATTGACTGCTGTGGTGAAGGAGGAGGAGGAGCTGAGCGGGCGTTGGTACCAAGGCCTGACCATGGATGAGGAATACGATGTGATAGTACTGGGGACAGGTCTTACCGTAAGTGTCACCATGCCTTTCCCATCCCCCGTGGTGATGCAAAGCCCCGGCTACCGGTCTCATTCATCATTGCGTTCCTGGCTCTGGCCCTGGCAAAGCCAACCCCGCTCCCACCCTACTACCTCACCCTAGGATGTTGATTCGACTGTGGTGCCATGTCCTTGGCTCCCCGTAGAGGGCCCTCTTTCAGCCTGTACCCCTGCATCCTAGGACCCCTTCATCTTCCCTATCTGTGTCACCGAGGTGGAAAACCGCCTCCTCCCCCCACTGGACCGGTTGCACCCAGCCCCCACCTTTCGCCTGCACTCATCACCGGCTTAGCATCCTTAATTAACATCCCTTACCATTGTGGTGATCACACTAGGGCATGGAGTATAAAGGTATGGGTATGGGGGTATTCCAGGGGTGGACTCTCATCCTGCCTTTCTGCCTTTTGGGAGGGGACGGGAACCCAGAGAATGTTCCAGAAGCAGTGGTAGTGGGGGTACCACATTCCCTCTACACCAACCCGGTTTCCAATGGAGATCTCAGGCTGACTATATCCTCAGCCTTTGTCCTTGGGCTAGTGACATTGACTGGTGAGGGTGGGGTGTTTGTCTTAGTCCAGTCCTCTAAATCTTGTTGGTTTGCATCCTGAGTCTGGACGGGTAGAGACAGCCAGAGGGTCAGGGACTCCTGCCCTTTGACGGAGGAGGAGCAGCCCAGGGTGGGGCCTGGGTTTTCAAGTACTGGGCTTCCCTTTTAAAGATACTTTGAATTGTTTCTTATCCAGACTCATTACCTTTTTGTGGGCTCAGAGCACGTAGATACTTAATTGGCTTGTGGGTGCTAGAAGACTGTCCTTGGTTCTGCTGGAAGCTCTGCCTCCCTAAGCCTCTAGTAGTTAACTGTTTTGCCCAACAGGGTTATAAAGGAAATAGCACATGAAGCCATTTTTCCTCTCCTCAGTTTTAGGTGCTACAAGAGCCAGGGCTTTATGTTATGAAATTTGTGTCAGGTTTGAGTCAGGGACAAATCAGGCATGCAGGTCAGAAGGCAGGTGTGAGTGTAGCTGCAAATGCCACCCCTCCCCCCAGGAATGCATCTTGTCCGGCATCATGTCTGTGAATGGAAAGAAGGTGCTGCACATGGACCGGAACCCTTACTATGGGGGTGAGAGCTCTTCCATCACACCCCTGGAGGAGGTAAGGCTTCTTAGACCTAGGCTTAGACCCAGACCCCTTGTTAGTCTCTCATATAGGAGCATGGGGGCAAAGTAGTTCTGGGGTGCTGGGCAGGAGAATGGGAGAGGGATAGGTGGTTCTTGACATTTTTCTTTCTTCCTGTCCTGCTTACAGCTATATAAGCGCTTTCACTTGCTGGAAGGGCCCCCTGAGTCAATGGGCCGGGGCCGAGACTGGAATGTTGACTTGATCCCCAAATTTCTCATGGCCAATGGTGAGGGAGATTAATAAGATAATGGATATGGTGATTGGTGGGTGGTGGTGATTGGGAAGACCAGACAGGAGGGTCAAGCTCCAAAATAAGGCCAGTTAGACAACTGAGCTTTTAAAGGGAGCTATACTGATATCCCTAATTCTTTCTGGACACAGGTCAGCTGGTAAAGATGCTACTGTATACAGAAGTGACTCGTTATCTGGACTTCAAGGTGGTAGAGGGCAGCTTTGTATACAAGGGAGGCAAAATCTACAAAGTACCATCCACTGAGACTGAGGCCTTGGCTTCTAGTAAGTATGAGTTTCCTTAGCTAGAGAATAATGGGACAGGAGGAAGCACACTATTCTCAAGGTAGTTAGGCAAAAGACTCCCAGTTGCCTAAGCGTAATCTTAGCTCCATGTAGTACCAGAGCCCCCTTGTTTTATAGTATCTTTACTGGACTGTGCTACCCATCCTGGCAAGTTACCAGAAAGGAAGCTCGTGGAAGAGGATTTTTTTCTTGGCAGAGGGCCTACTTGGTCCCCATACCATCCCCAAGTGGAGCTGGGAGTGCCCCTTCCTACAAATAGGAAAACCGAGGCCAAGAAGGGTGGGGCAGGGTTACACAACTGAGCTCTGGTGGGAGCCAGGACACCAACTTTCTGTCCTGCTCTGGTGGAAAGAGGAGTTTTATGTCCTAGTAATACAAAAAAAAATGTCTTTTCAATACCCTTCCTTCAGATCTGATGGGCATGTTTGAAAAACGACGCTTCCGAAAATTCCTGGTGTTTGTGGCAAACTTTGATGAGAATGATCCCAAAACCTTTGAGGGTGTTGATCCTCAGACCACCAGCATGCGTGATGTCTACCGGAAGTTTGATCTGGGCCAAGATGTCATTGATTTCACTGGCCATGCCTTGGCACTCTACCGCACTGATGAGTGAGGGGAAAGCTAGCTGGTGGCAGGAGCCTCTTTGTCTGGCTCACACCTTACCCTCCCCACCCACAGCTACCTATTGTATCCACTGCCCACCCTGCATATCCCTTGTATGTGTCTGTAAGCTCACCTGTTGTATTTCCATCCCTCTCTCCCATTTGACTCATATCTTTGCCAGGTCATAAAGGGTGGTGGGAAGGGTGGATGGTGTCTTTGAAGGTTAGCAGGGTGGCTGCTGTCAAAGCATCTTCTCTTGTCCCCCAGTTACCTGGATCAGCCCTGTCTTGAAACTATTAACCGCATCAAGTTGTACAGTGAGTCCTTGGCCCGGTATGGCAAGAGTCCATATTTGTACCCTCTCTATGGCCTGGGTGAGCTGCCTCAGGGCTTTGCAAGGTGAGGACCTTTTTTTATTTTTACCAAGGAGACATTGCTGGGTATCACTAAGGCCAATAAGCCTGGTGGTGGTGTTGTAACCCTTTAATCCCAGTGTTCGCGAAGCAGAGGCAGGCAGATCTTTGTGAGTTCCAGACCAGGCTGGTCTACAGAGTGAGTTCTAGGATAGCCAAGGCTACATAAAGAAACACTATTTTGAAAAACCAAAATAAAATGAAATCAATGAAAGACTAAGGCCAAGAAAGGAAATTACCTCCTTGAGCATTTTTGTGGCATCTCCTACTTTCCCATCTAAACTTCATGTACATTGTTCAATCCCTGGGTAATGGGGGCACAGCCTTAGTGCTGAGTAAAGGTGGAGAGTTGGCTCAGCCGATAAGAGCACTTGTTTTTACAGAGGACACAGGTTTAATTCCAAGACCCACATGGTGGCTCACAACTGTCCATAACTCCAGTTTTAGGGAATCCCAACACCCTCATCTGACTTCCATAGGAACCAAGCATGCATGTGGTCTACAGACATATGCAAACAAAACACATGCACATAAAATAGTGAATATAAAAAATATATACTTAAAAAGTAAATGAAATACAAAGTAAAGGACCAGATGACCATGAAAATACCTTTCCCAGCTCCTGGTAGCACCTGAACTAAGTCTATAGGACACCAGAAGCTTGAATCTCAGTTTCCCTGGAAGCTGGCTCTTTGTCAGAGGAGAGTCCTTTATTCGATTCCTGAGCCATTTCTATGTGAAGCTACACTCATTGGACCTTTGCAGAATAGAATATCCTGGATGGAAACTCAAGAGAGAAAGAGTATGCTAAGATGGGCCCTAAGTTCATTCATAGGAGGGACATCTGAAATAACTGGAGTTAAATTCTGTCTACCTAAGCAGTTTTCTCTGTCTCGCTGGTAGGGTGGAGAGATTACAGTAGATTTGGTCCTTATTCTCCTAAGAAGACTTTCCATCATTTTCCTTACTACAGATTGAGTGCCATATATGGGGGAACATATATGCTGAACAAACCTGTGGATGACATCATCATGGAGAATGGCAAGGTGGTGGGTGTGAAATCTGAGGGAGAGGTAAGCATATCCTATACACTTGTTACCATGACTTGGTTAAGGTTTGGTCTTTTTTAGGGCTATGTTCATAAGGAGCATTATTGCTGGTGAGTTTGCTGTTTGCTTAACCCTGAGAGCCTCATAGCTGGGAACTGGGTGGTCAATAAAAGTCTACATAGCTACTCATGTTGGCAAGAAGTATCTTTCAAGGGCTGGAGAGATGACTCAGAGGTTAAGAGCACTGGCTGCTCTTCCAGAAGACTTGAGTTCAATTTCCAGTAACCACATGATCTCTCATAGCCATCTGTAATGAGATCTGGTGGCCTCTTCTGGCCTGCAGTCATACATGTAAGCAGAACACTGTATACGTAATAAATAAATAAATAAATCTTTTTTAAAAAGTATTCTTCAAATTGCCAGATATGGTAGTATATGACTGTAATCCCAGTACTTGGAAGGCAGAAACAGATAGATTTAAATTAATAAGAAGTAACTTTCAGAAGTCACATGCTGTGTCTGTAGTTCCGAAAGCATTCTTTTAAATACAGTGTCATGTATCCCAGGCTGGCCTCAAATATCTATATAGGTGAGGATGAGCACTTGATCCTTGTGCTTCCACCTTCCTCATGCTGGGATTACAGGCATACAGGTGTCAACATACTTGGTTTATGCAGTGCGAGAAATCTAACCCAGGGTTTTATGCATGATAGGCAAGTTTCATACCAACTGAGACACATGCTCCCTGCCCCTCCACAAAAACAAACAAAAACAACAACAACAACAAAGGTCAAAAAAAATTCTCCAGCCTGGTGTGGTGGGACATGAGCACTGAGGTGGCTGAGGGAGGATGATCCTGAGTTTGAGATTAGTTTGGGCCAAATAGACTCAAACAAAAACCCCATCAACAGCAAAAATGTGTGATCATTGTTTTAGCAGTAGGGTTACCTAGCCTTGTATGTGAGGGATCACCTGTGAACTTAAAGGAAGGGATTGTGTTCTATAGGAGGGTCATGATGACACTCAGACCTGCCTGGCTTTACTTTTGGCTTAGTTTACTACTACCCAGGGCAAGGGGTAATCTGACAGGTACAAAGCTTTCTGATGCTTTCACAGGTGGCCCGCTGCAAGCAGTTGATCTGTGACCCTAGCTACATCCCAGACCGTGTACGGAAGGCTGGCCAGGTTATTCGCATCATCTGTATACTCAGCCACCCCATCAAGAACACCAATGATGCCAATTCTTGCCAAATTATCATCCCTCAGAACCAGGTCAACAGGAAGTCAGGTAGGCCTGACTTCCCGTTGACCTGAGGGATTACCTTCTGTTGCTATGCCTCTCTTCTCACAAGACATCTTGGGGCTTCTTGTGACATTTTGTTACAGAATATATCTGGGATTGGATGGCCTTCCCTTCTTCATGAGAGTTACAGTTTGGATGCTATCTGCATGTTGGGCTGGGGAGGGGCAGGTGGGCCAGATTCCTTTCCAGTTCCTAGGAACTACCTTTTTGTGTGGTCATTTCCCCTGGCACATATTAACTGAGTGCTTCCTGTGGTTAGACATCTATGTGTGCATGATCTCCTATGCACACAACGTGGCAGCACAGGGCAAATACATCGCCATTGCCAGCACCACCGTGGAGACTGCAGAACCGGAAAAGGAGGTTGAGCCTGCATTGGAGCTGTTGGAACCCATTGACCAGAAGTGAGAGGCTGAGCCAAACTGGGCAGGCTGGGTTGAATACCAGGAATGGGCAAGGCCAATTGTGAGACTTTAATCTACCTCTTTCTTCCATTTTTCCCTCAGGTTTGTGGCTATCAGTGACTTATATGAGCCTGTTGATGATGGTTCTGAGAGTCAGGTAAGAAACCTGTCGCAGTCAGCCCTGGCTGTTGATACCCACCCAAGAGCCTCTGCCTGATTTCCCTGAGCCCTGGGGTTTTGTCTATTTACAGGTGTTTTGTTCCTGCTCTTATGATGCCACCACACACTTTGAGACTACTTGCAATGACATCAAAGATATCTACAAACGCATGGCTGGGTCTGCCTTTGATTTTGAGAACATGAAGCGCAAACAGAATGATGTCTTTGGAGAGGCAGATCAGTGATTGCTGACTCCCCTCTTCCAGCCCCTGCTCCCCTTTCCCCAACCTATAAGTCCTTCTATGGGGCAGGGAAGTTGGTATGGCTGGGCATCCCTGTTTCCAGCATCTTCTGTTTCCCCCACCACATTCTGATCACTCACCTCATTGATTTGATTCACTGACCAAATCCTTAACATTACCAATGGTTTGGGAGATGGGGGTTGGATAGTATCCTTTTTTTGGTTCTAGGAAAAGAGGATTCCTGTGTGTGAGCATATATGCACACCAGTGTGTGCACGTGTGTGTGTGTGTGTGTGTGTGTGTGTGTGTGTGTGTGTGTGTATTTGTGCATGGGCATGTGTATGTGTACATGTACACCCTAATTCTGCTGTTTGGGAAGGAGTGGAGGAAAAGCTGACTCTGTCCTCACTGTTCTTACTCCTAATGTAGTGGCCTTTGGAGATACCCCATCTTCTCCCCTAACTCTTATGTGTTGGAGAAAAGGGACCCTCCCAGCACAAAATTGCATTTCTCTTCCCCCTTATAATTTATTCTAATTTATTAACTTTGAAATACCTGTCTGAACCTTCAGCCTTTCTGTGTAGCCTGGGGGGCTGTAGAGTTCCCTGGCCTCTCCCAACCCTGGTAAAGTCTGGGTTGGATAAAGGTTTAGGTGTGGCCCCCTCTGGGAGTTTTCTATTTTTAATTTTTTGTCTTTGTGTTGTGTTCTCTAAGAAAAACTAAATGTGAGCAAACCAGACGGAGGTAGGAAAGTAGATCCAAACCCAGTGTGCCCTGCCCCATGCCTTTTCCTTTAGTGGTGGGAAACCCTTATCTTGCAAAGTGAATGTGTCCCCCTTCCCCAACCTCTAGTGTATTTCAAAGTAAAAACCTCCCAATAAAACTCTTGAAACCTTAGTCTGGATCTTTAGTTTCTTTTCTGAAAGGTTGTTGAGTTTTGCAGGACTGGAACAGTTTAGCTTCTGGGATTAGAACTGTATCCTCAAGGGTTAAGGCAGGTGAAGTAGGTACATCAACAATTGCTGTTAGGTGGGGTCATTTTTGTACTTGTGGTTTCTTTTTTCTTTTGGTATTTTTAGACAGGGTTTCTCTGTAACAGCTCTGGCTGTCCTGGAACACACTCTGTAAAGCAGGCTGGCCTCAGAGATCAGTTTGCCTCTGCCTCCCAAATGCTGGGATTAAAGATATACATCAACTGGGACCGGAGAGGTGGCTCAGAGGTTAAGAGTACTGCCTGCTCAGCCCTGCAGTCTCAACACTTGGGAGGCAGAGGCAGGTGAATTTTTGTGAGTTCAAGGCCAGTCTGGTCTACAGAGTGAGCTCCAGAACAGTCTCCAAAGCAATACAGAGAATCCCTGTCTCAAAAAAAAAAAAAAAAAAAAACAACAACAAAAAAGTACTGACTGCTTTTCCAGAGGTCCTGATTAGTCACAACCATCTGTAATGTTATCTGGTGACCTCTTCCGGCATGCAGGCAGAACACTGTATACATAATAAATAAATAAATCTTAAAACAAAAAAGATGTACACAAACACCACTCTGCTGCACTAGTGATTTCTAAGTCAGAAAAAAGGCATCCTGGTGTGGAGACTGGGTTCTCGGAGGCAGGGCAGCATAGGTGAGATGGCTCACTTGGTAAAGGCACATTACAGGCAACCTTGAATTTGATCTTTGGATCACATATAAAGGTGGAAGGAGAAAGGCATCTTCACAATATAGCTTCTGCACATGTTCCATGGCTTGTGCACACACAAACATATACACATATTTAATATTTTATGTATATGGGTATTTTGCCTAAACCAATGTCCATCACTTGCACGTGTGCTGCCTGCAAAGGCCAGTAGAGGGCGTTGTGAGTTGCTATGTATGTGGGTGCTAGTAATCGAACATGGGTCCTCTGGAAGGACCTCTATTACTCATCACTGCCTGAACCGTCTCTTCAGCCTCATACACAATTTTCAAGAGAAGAGGATCAGGAGCTAGTCTCAGGCCTGGGAACCCATACCTAGCCTTGGATGATAGTAAAAAAAATCCATGCAGCCAACCAAAAGGTGGTGGCTCACGCTTTTAATGCCAGTATTCGGGAAGTAGGGGCAGCTGTCTTTCTGTGAGTTCGAGGCCATCCTGGTCTGTCTACAGAGTGAGTTCCAGAACAGCCAAAGCTATGCAGAAAAGCCCTGTCTCAGGAAAAAAAAATCCAATCTGCCAAATAGTGTCAGTCTGTGACCAAGTAGGGGAAACACACTTAGCTTCAGAATGAAGGGGGAAACCTGACCAGGAGATGTAGCTCAAAGAACTCCATCAGCCAAGTAAGGAGAGTGTACCACTCAGTGCTCAGTCCTGGGGTCAATAAGAGGAAGTAAGAGAACTGGAGGCCCAACTTAAGACAGCGGTTAACTTTAAGGGCGTGCAGGAAGCTAGAGGATATAACTCTGTCACAAAAGATGCAGCAGAAAGAACTGTGGTTTGTCAAAACTCGGTGTGGGAAGGAGCCCAGCCTCCTTTGGGGCGGGGCAACGTGTGATCACGTGCCAAATGCGCGGGCGTAAGGCTGGGCTGGCGTCCGCACGTTCCGTGGTCGTTGACGTCACACGTCAGCTGGTTAAACGGCCGCTACTGCTGCCAGGACGCCTGAGTCGCCACCGCTGCCGCTGCCGCCACCACTGCTGCCGTCACCGCCACTATGGCTCAGTACAAAGGCGCTGCAAGCGAGGCGGGCCGCGCCATGCACCTGATGAAGAAAAGAGAGAAACAGCGTGAGCAAATGGAGCAGATGAAGCAGAGGATTGCAGAGGTGTGGGCCAGGCCGCGGCGCCTCAGAGCATGCTCAGTGCGGGCACCCTAGCGATCTCTTTCTAGTTGGCTCTGGGAGACCCCAAAGCGGGATAGGAGTCCTGGGGGCGGGACTTGCTTGCGCATGTCTGGCTGGTTAGGGAAGCCGGCTGACACAGTGTAATCTGTAAAATGGGCTCAGTGTTGGGCCGTGTCAGACTTTGAGACCACTAACTTGTGAAAACTTCAGCAGGAGGGAGCTACAGTCAATGATTCTTGGTAGCATTGATGTTGGGCAAGACTCGCTGACACTCCTCCTGAGCACAGAGCTTCCTAGTTCATGTTTCCAGCCTTCCAGTGCATGCAGTAAAGAGCTTGCTTCCTGTGGAGAGGCACAAGCGTATGCCCTCATTCAAAGGCCTTTAGCTTCCCTCAGGGGTGCTTCAGTGAGTGGTCACTGGATTCAGGGGTGCGGTACCAAGGAGACCTTGGCTTGTTCCTTCGGACAAGACTCTTGAGAAGAGCAGGGTCTTAACTCTCCAGGTGAGAGCAGGCCCTCTCTAGGGGAGAAACCAAACCCAAGAATCAGTCTTAAGATAGAGGTATCATCAAACCTCAGTCATGCTTGTATTGACACCCAGTTCTCTAGTTCTGACTCAGTTGCCCCAGTGGCAGCTAGAAGTATATCTCTGCTGACCACTCATTTGAAGGTCCTGGTCAGAGAAGGAACTACATAGCACCTATTAAGATGGGGCTGGACTGAAGAACAGTGACTTGGATGGCTGCTGACAGTATCCTGGGCCAAAAAGAAGGAACATTCTCATGAGGGTGGGGTGTGGGAGCTGGAAAGAATGTTTTGATCCCTCTTCTTTTTTGTTTATCCTTTCCTGAAGTCCCATGGTTTGGGTTTCAGGAACTTCAGCTTAAAGTCTGGTTAGGAAAAAGGCCAAAGTGAGTATGGTGGTGGCTATAGGCTACTGAGGGAATGCTGATTCCCCAGCAGAAGACCTGAAGGTGCCAGAGCAGTTTAGGGATGTCGAGGAAAGAATCTCCTTTGGCTTCTCTATCTCTCCTAGGTTCGTGGATTTTCCATTCAGAAAAGGAGGGGTGTGTGTATCTTTTCTAAGATCATATCACAGTGTGTTCAGACACAGATCTAGGTTCTGGGATCCACAGCCACTCTTTGACTTCCACAGTGGAGTGGTAGATGGGTATCTCACTGATGTGTCCCTCCCCTGCAGGAGAATATAATGAAATCCAACATTGACAAGAAGTTTTCTGCACACTATGATGCTGTCGAAGCAGAGCTCAAGTCAAGTACTGTAGGTAAGCAGGACACATGTATGCATCTTCTTCCAGACCCACAGGCTATTCCTTCATTGGCCCTTTTCTTCCATGTCTCCTTGCCTCCCAGGTCTTGTCACCCTGAATGACATGAAGGCCAAGCAGGAGGCACTGGTGAAGGAGAGAGAGAAGCAGCTGGCAAAAAAGGAGCAGTCAAAGGAGCTACAGCTGTGGGTCCCCCATCCTCTCTTAGCAGCCCTCCCTTTACAGTGCAGCTAGTGCTTGGGAACTCCTGGGGGTGGGCCAATCTGTTCCCATTCCCATTCCATAGGGAGACCCCATTTTCTGCTTTGGGAGCAGTTGTGGTGTCTGTTGAGCTCCACACTGGTTCTCACTTTCCAGGTTTATCTTTCTTTCTGTTCCTCTGTAAAGGTGGTGAGTCCTTTCTGAGCCCTTTCTTTTTACTGGGTGCCTGAACAGCCTGCATTGTCCCAATTCCTCTCTGTCTCATGACCCCTGTGTCCTTTATGCTTGGTGTGTCATAATCAGAGCCCTGCCCATTAGCTTGAAGTAAACTACGGCCAAAAGAATCCCTGTGGGGTGCTGGGGAGATCTAGCCTGTGCTAAGTGAACCCCATGCTAGGCACACAGTGGTTCTGGGTCAAAGAAGGGGCCTCAAGGCAAGAACATGGGGCATGATGGCCACCCATGCCTTGGTAGGAAGCTAGAGAAGCTGCGAGAGAAGGAGCGCAAGAAGGAGGCCAAGCGGAAGATCTCTAGCCTGTCCTTCACCTTGGAGGAAGAAGAGGAGGGAGGTGAAGAGGAGGAAGAGGTGGCCATGTATGAGGAGGAACTGGAGAGGGAAGGTGAGGGCACTGCCCGCCAGAGCTTTGTCCTGGCACTTGGGCTAACATTTGGGCTGCCAAAGGACGCTTCAGTCACCTATTGGGCTTGTGCTCCCCAGTTTCACCCAGGATAGGAGGAAGAAGACAGAAATGAGGCAGCAAGCACCATAATTTTTTTTTCAAGACAGGGTTTCTATGTAGCTTTGTGGACTAGGCTGGCCTAGAACTCACAGATAATTGCCTGCTTCTGCCTCCCGATTAAAGGCATGTACAGCCATAGCCTGGCGAAAGAGCTATTTTAATAGAGAGAGCCACTATGGACTTGCAAGCACCATATTTTTAAAGCTAAAGTATAAAATTGCTGTCAGTAATAGACTAAGTCAGAGGTAGGCCAGTAGCCCCTGTACAAGAGTCACCAGTGCAAGAAGTTACCAGTTACTAGTGCCTGGTCTATAAGAATCCAGAAGAGCACACAGGATAAACTGAAGACGGAAGAAGATAGTCTGGATTAGGCTTACCTGTTAAAAATTTCTGAAATAATGGGAATGTTCATAAATACATTGCCAGGTATTGTGGAGGTGTTTTGTTTGTTTTGTTTTTGATTTTTTGAGATAGGGTTTATCTGTGTAATGATCCTGGCTGTCTGGAACTCACTTTGTAGACAAAACTGGCCTTGAACTCACAGAGATCCGCTTGCCTCTGCCTCCCTGAGTGCTGGGATTAAAACATGCCACACCATCCCCAACCACTGTCAGGTATTGTAATTGCTCACCACAGGTAGTCACTGGGCACTAATTGTGATTGGTGAATCCAGTGCCTCCAGTGTACAGTCCTATGTATGTATATCTGTTTTGTACCTGGCCAGCCTACAATATAGGCTCAGGATGCTCAGGATTCCGCTAGAGCCCAGGGGAAATTGGCTAGATCAATATGAGAGAAAGACTCACATGGGGAATAGTTGGGTAGGCATAAATGATGAGTATTTCTTTAGTTGCAGAGATGGGAGGAGATAGGGAGAGTAAATGATGAAGTGAAACAGTTGTACTAAAATAATAGGACAAAGGATGCATTTGAGGACTTGGAATAAGTTAGGTAATAGCTGTTATCTTAGCCATGTATGCCCCCCACCCCCTTCTGGTTGCTTCCTGCCACTGTAATTTTTTTTTAATTTCTTGTGTTGAGACAGGTTGTCATGTAGCTAAGGCTGGCCTTGAACTCCTGGACTTCCCAATTTTCCTCAGTGCTAAGATTATAAGTGTGTGCTACCACACTGGGCCCTTCTACTTTAATTTTAGCAGTGCATTTAACCCAACTGTATCTGAAATAATACCATTATAGCTTGTTGAGCTAGAAGTACCTAAGAACCTCAGTCTGGCCTTGATAGTGATCTTGCCTCCACCTTAGGAGCTGTTTTAGATTGGATAGGCTGTATATCAGTGGGATTTTTTTTCTTTCAGATAGTCTCATTATATATCCTAGTCTGGCCTCTGAATTTCAATTCTCTTGCCACAGCCTTCTGAGTGCTAGGATTGCAGGTGTGTGCCACTACACCTAGTTCACTGGGGCTTTTGAAAAGCATGGCTTGGTGGGTTTTCCCCTTCCATCCAGAGATTTCATCTTGGGGTCTTAATAATAGGATCTGAGCACTCAGCACCCTGGCATCTATTACTTTTTTTCTTTTGGTTTATGCTTGTTATTTATCATGGTTATACTGTTTCTGTTTTTTCCTTTATTTTGTTTATTTATTTTTGTTTTTTTTTTGAGATAGGGTTTCTCTGTGTAGCTCTGTCCTGGCACTCACTCTGTAGACCAGGCTGGTCTTAAACTCACAGAGATCTGCCTGCCTCTGCCTCCTGAGTGCTGGGATTAAAGGTGTGTGCCACCATCACCTGAATGGTTTTTTTTTTATTCTTAAGACAAGGTTTAACTGTAGTTGTGGCATGTCTGGCATTCACTTTGTGTACCAAGCTGGGTTTAAACTCTGATCCACATGCTTCTCCTCTTCAAAGTACTGGGATTAAAGGTATGTGCCATCATGGCTGACTAAGTCAGTAGTTCTTAAAGCATGCTCCAGGAGCATGAGACACCTTAGAGAGGTCCACAGAGATCAAAATCCTTTTTAGGCCAGGCATTGTGGCCCATGCCTTTAATCCCAGCACTTGGGAGGCAGAGATAGGCAAATCTCTGAGTTTGAGTTTAGCCTGCTCTGTAGGAAGAGTTCCAGGCCAAATATGACATTGTCTAAAAACAAAACCAGAGAATCATTTTCTGAAAAATGATAAGATTGTTTTTGTCCCATTTGCTTTAGAGATCACCACAAAGAAAAGGAAATTGGGGAAGAACCCTGATGTGGACACAAGCTTCTTGCCTGACCGGGACCGGGAGGTAAAAAGTGCCTAGCCCTGGTGTTGACTTTGGTGTTGATCGTGAATTTGGCCTTGGTGGAGACCTGGTGGAGCAACCCTGAACCTCATCCTTTGTCCATGTCCTCTCAGGAGGAGGAGAATCGGCTTCGAGAAGAGCTGCGCCAGGAGTGGGAAGCCAAACAGGAGAAAATCAAGAGTGAGTACTATATATCTAGATATATAGATATAGAGCCTGTTATCCCAGCACTCAAGAGACGAAGGCAAGAGGATCTGAAGATCAAGGTCATCTTTAGCTACATGATTAGTTTGAAACAAGTGTTGGCTACATGAGACCCAGTCTCAAAAAGTAAAAAACCAAACAGACACAAAAACAATCTATAAGATGCTAGAGTTGGGCATATGTAATCTAGAGTTGGGGCAGTGAGAGCACAAGGCTAAGTCCAAAAACGGCTCTCTTGTAAATATTTACCTTGGCTATGTATCTCAAGGGAACTCTTTGAGTACTTGGGTCTGGAGACCAAGAGGCAACTCTTCTTTGTAGGCGAAGAGATTGAAATCACCTTTAGTTACTGGGATGGCTCTGGACACCGGCGCACAGTTAAGGTAGGTAGTGGATGGACTCCTTTGTCTTGAGTTCACTGGAAAATAGCTGACAGTCTTGGCTTGGAATACCTCTGTGGCTAGCATGGTGGGTCTTTGGCTTCTTAGCGATATTTCTATGGACTGTTGTCTTTCCATCCCAACTCACTGGTATATCTGCTTCTGCAGATGAAAAAGGGCAACACGATGCAGCAGTTCCTGCAGAAAGCACTTGAGATCTTGCGCAAAGACTTCAGTGAGCTCAGGTGAACAAACTGCACTGGGTGTCTGTGTGGTACATCTGTGAAGAACCTGCCTTTTTGGCTGGGTTATCAAACAATCCTCTGACTGCTCCACAATTGGGAATATGTTATTCTGTGCATTGTGTTCCTCAAAGAGGAGAGCTGTGGGGCTCGAGAGATGGCTCAGAGGTTAAGAGCACTGGCTGCTCTTCCAGAGAACTAGGATTCAATCCTCAGCACTCATATAGTAGCTTATTTCTGTCTTTAACTCCAGTTCTTGGGGACCTGACATCCTCACACAGATTATATCCAGGCAAAACACCAATGCACATAAAATTAAGAAAAAAAATTAGCTGGTTGGTAGTGGTGCTTTCCTTTAATCTCAGCACTTGAGAGGCAGAGGCAGGTAGATCTCTGTGAGTTTGAGGCCAGCCTGGTCTACAGAGTAAATTCCAGGACAGCCAAGGCTAAAACAGAGAAACCCTGTCTCAAAAAACCAAAAAGAGGAGAGCTGTGCTCTTTTTTCTTAACTTTCTGTAGAATGTAGGTGAGAGAGCTCTGCCTTGGTGATATGGTCTAGAAGTGGAGGACACTGGGACTCCCATCCCAGGTTCACTAAACTACACAGCTTCCCTTAAAATGAGGCTTAAAGCATTGTTCCAACTCTGCTGACTTCCAGTTGCTCATCCCCTCCTATCTCTTCCAGGTCAGCGGGGGTGGAGCAGCTCATGTATATCAAGGAGGACTTAATCATTCCCCATGTGAGTCACTTCAACTCTGGGTCATGCATACTGATTTCATAGGAGAGTCACAATATGGCTGTGTAGTCTTCCAGGGCTGGTAGGCATGGTGGTGACTACTCCCACCCTGCAGGAAGGGTTGCAGGGAGTAGTGGGTGACAGAGGCCTAGCTGGATCATCAAGCTTGCCTTTCCCCCACTCTCTGCTCCTAGCATCATAGCTTCTATGATTTCATCGTCACCAAGGCACGAGGAAAGAGTGGTGAGTGATTCTAACTTAGCATACCCTATAGCTTGTTCTAATATGTTGGGAAGGACAGTAGTATGGCCTTGGAATTACTCCTTCTCCCCCCTAGGTCCACTCTTCAACTTTGATGTTCATGATGATGTACGACTGCTCAGTGATGCCACTGTGGAGAAGGATGAGGTATGATAGTGCCAGGGTTACTGGGCAGGCAAAGGTGCCCTGAGCCTGACATGGGGGTTATTCTTAGGGAGAAGTCATTGGAAGACAAGGTCGGGTAGGATGACCCTGAATCACAGCCTTCATTCCTCAGTCACATGCAGGGAAAGTGGTTTTGAGGAGCTGGTATGAGAAGAACAAGCACATCTTTCCTGCTAGTCGCTGGGAGCCCTATGACCCGGAGAAGAAATGGGACAAGTACACGGTAAGGACGCGTGGAAAGTAGGCAGGAAAGTTAGGACCTGAGAAGACACTTCTTGGAGGTCCCACTGCTAGACTGGTCAGTTCAAAGTCAGGGAGTGTGAGTCATCTCAGCTTTCAGTAACCTGTAACCTCCCTGCCTGGAAACCAAAGATAACTAATCTGACATGGTGGCACATACCTGTAATCCCTCCATTAGGGAGATTGAGGCAAAAGGCGTACAAGTTCCCACCCACACCAAGCTACATAACAAGACCACTAAGACATGAACACACACACACACACACACACACACACACACACACACACACACACACACACACACACACACTATACACACACACAGAGGAGAAAATCAGAAATGACATTCTAGCTTGTCCCTATTTATCCCTTGGCTCCCATTCCTTGTTTCACGTGTTTCCATTTTCTTACACCAGATCCGGTGAACATCCAGAAGTGGGCATGACCTTGGCTCTCCTCAGCATGCCCCCATGTTTCCAGGGCTCCAGGTGCCTGGATTCCCTGGGATCATGCCAGAGCATTGTGGGAGAATGTTACTATTCCCTGGCCTTGACACTGTCATTACTGATTTTGTCTTTTACAATAAAAAGTACACATGTTGGAGCTGGAGTGCATTGTAAAGTTGTGCATTATAAGAACCTTATTATTAGAGAATGTGAGTGTGTGCTTGTATGTGCATGACAGAAGGCAACCCTGGGTGTCATTCTGTTGTCCAACTTTTTTTTGAGACAGGATCTTCCACTGGCCTGGAACTCACCAAGTACACTACACTGACAAGTTGGTGAGCCCCAGGGAGCTCCAGAGTTGAAATTGGACACATACCATAAATGTTGGGCTTTTAAAAATATGAATTCTAAGCTAGGTGTTGGTGGCTCATGCCTTTAATGCCAGTACTCAGGAGGCAGAAGCAGGTGGATCTCTGTGAGTTCAAGTCCAGCCTGGTCTACAGAGTGGATTCCAGGACAGACTCCAAAGTTACACAGAGAAACCCTGTCTTGAAAAATAAAAAAAAAAGTGGATTCTAGGGATTAAACTCATAATCTCATGTTTGCAAAGCAAACACTTTACCAACTAAGCTATCTCCAGCCCTAAAACATTTTTGTTGAACTAGCATTTATAATAGTTTATAGTCATTTTGCCAGGTGTTGGTCATACCTGTAATCCTAGCACTAGGGAAGTAGAAGTGGGGATATCGTGAGTTTTGAAATTACTCTGGTTTACATAGCAAGTTCCAGGCCAGTCTGAGTTACAGAGTAAGACCCTGTGTCAGCCAGCCTCTTCCACAGACCACACTAAAAGATTTTTCTTTGCACCCATTCATTTTATTTATCTGTTTAGATAGGTTCTCTCTACATACCATTGCTTTCCTAAGAATTCACAATATAGCCCAGGGTGGCCTTGAACTCAAGAGATCCATCTGCCTCTGCCTCCTGAGTGCTGGGATTAAAGGCGGCAGCCACCACATCACCTATTCAAAAAAATTTTTTTTTTCAAGAAATTCTGTTTTTGTTTGTTTGGTTTTGGCTTTTCGAGATAGGGTTTCCCTGTGTCAATTTGGAGGTTGTTCTGGAAGTAGCTCTGTAAACCAGGCTGGGATCAAAGGTGTACACCACCAATACCTGGCTTGGAAAAGAAATTCTTTCCTTTCTTTTCTTTTCTTTTCTTTTCTTTTCTTTTTTTTTTTTTTCTTTTTTTTTTTTTTCAAGACAGGGTTTCTCTGTATTCCTTTGGAGTCTGTTTTGGAACTTGCTCATGTAGACCAGGCTGGTCTCAAACTCATAGAGATCCGTCTGCCTCTGTCTCCTGAGTGCTGAGATTAAAGGTGTGCACCACCAATGCCCGGCTCACCTGTTCATTTTTAAACCATATAATTGAGTGAATAGATTAGTTTGTTCACAATGCATGCAACCATCCCCTCCATATTCTTTGAAAACATTTGCATCATTCCAAGGACTTCTGTGTATTTAGCAGTCATTCTTTATATCCCCAGGTGTAGACCCTAGCAACTTTTAGTCTTTCTGTAGATTGGCCTCTTCTGGAAATGGAAGGGGATGTAATGTCAACAAATCTGAAAGGAAAAGGAGTACTTTCTAAGGGAAGGCCCAGCTGTTGTCATGGCCCAGCCTTCCCTTCCCCAGAACACTTACATTATTGAATGGACAACTGTTGAAAGGACACTTTTGTTCTTGAATGTGGGGACATATCATCTGGCTTAGATAGGCCTCTGGAGTGAAAAGTGAGTACCTCTTTAAGCCTCCTTCCCAGGTCCTTGTGTCCTCTCAGCTGCCTCTTCCCCGGGGTCTTGGCCAAGCAAACTCTCTGAGTTCCTCTCTCTAGTCACAACACTCATGGCTGCTATGGGTGCCTTGGAGTCACTATTCACTTGCCACCTCTGTGCCTACCCTACTCAGACTGCCTGGGGACTGTTATAGCCCTGGGGACAGGATCCAGCTGAGGGTGGGCAGTGCCTCAGCCTCCAGTACCAGGGGCTCTGCCATTTCAGTGGCCAGCTGTCTCCATTCCTTTTGGGTAAGCTGACACATAGTAGTCTGGCTTGGAGAGTAGAGAAAGAGCTGGGATTCCCTTCCTTGTTTGAGGGTAGGTGCTTGTCTGTACCATGGAGAGGACCTTGACTCTCTGGCAAACAGGAATATCTGATGGTACTATGTAGCTTTGCTATGGCTGGAGGAAGCCTGACTGCTAGTTAGGAGCTCTTAAGTCCTTGGCTCTGCCTATGGTAGAGACATCTGAGATCACTTTGAGGAGGGAAGAGGGTAGAGTAGGTCAGGTTATCTTGGGAGCACATTGTAGTAGTAGTTAGACTTCATCTTCTAGTCCAGATATATGTGGCTGGGAGCTCTGGATTCAAATTGTCTTAGTTCTCTGTGACAGCCCCAATTTGCCTTTTGAGAAGCCATCAGAAAAGAAAGCACTGTGGAGAGAAATTCTTTCTCGGCTATCTTATCCACATATTAGTGCCTCAAATCCCCTTCTTAGGCCCCAAGCTCCTTGAACTCTACATTCATATGGATCTGAGACCCAGGGAACTCAGTCATACCTAGATAGGAGCTACCTCCAGTCCTGCATCTTCTGGAAAAGGAACTTCTTAAAGTTCAATCCTGAGTCTTGATGCAGAAGTATCTATTTTCTGAAAAGAACCCCAAGTGCCAGGGGAGTCCTTTGGGTCAAGACTAAGAGGACAAAGGTCTGTCAGGAAAGATAAGTTTTTTGTTTGTTTTTGTTTATTTATTTGAGACAATATTTTTTTTTGAGACAGTGTTTCTCTGTATTCCTTTGGAATATGTCCTGGAACTATCTCTATAGACCAGGCTGGACTCAAACTCACAGAGATCCACCTGCCTCTGCCTCTTAAATGCTGGGTCTAAAGACATATCAACATATCTGGCTAGAGAGGTCACATTCTTCTTGTGGCTGATGGAGAGACAGAAGACTGCCATGTTGGAGCACAGGATCCCTTTGTCTGAAGTGTTGAGCTGTATTACTTATGTTTCTTGTTGCAATAAAATACCTGACAGAAGCTACTTAAGGAAGAAGGGCGAGTGGGGCTAGACAGGTGGCTCAGCAGCTAAGAGCACTAACTGTTCTTCCAGAGGACCTGGGTTCAGTTCTTGGCACCCATATGGCAGATCAGAACTAACTGTAGCTCTAGTTCTAGGTTATCTGACACCCTCACACAGATAAACATGTAGGCAAAACACCAATTTTTGTTAAAAAAAAAAAAGAGAAAACACCAATACACATAATTTTTTTTTAAAAAAAAAGAAAGGGTTTATTTTGGCTCACAGTTTGACAGTACAATTCATCATGGCAGAGGAATTGCAGTGGCAGGAGCTTGAGGCAACTGGTTACATTGCATCTACAGTCAGAGAGAAGTGAAAGCTGGTACTCAGCTCAGTTTCTTCTATTCATTCTGATACTCTGACCCATAAGATAGTGCTACCTATACCCACAGAGAGGGTATTCCCTCAATTAATTCAATATGGAAACTCCCACACAGACACAAGGGGTCATGAGCCACAGTGTAGGTACTGGGAACTGAACCCAGGACTTCTACAAAGAACTGCAATTTCTCGTATTTTCTGAGCCATTTCTCCAGATTCTACTTGTTTTAAAATATATGGATTTTAGACCTAGAGCAAAGGATCACCAGCCTATAATTCACACCACCAGAGGAACTGGGGTACAAGGTGTATTCTAAGAGATTCATATATGGTACCTCACAAAAGGGAGAAGGGACAAGTCCTCCAGAGCAAATGGAAAATGGGGGGGGCAGTGAGTGGAGAGGGAACTAGGAGAAAGAGAAGGGGAGGAGAGGAGAACACGTGTGACTAGGTAGATTGAGTCAAGGGAGGAATAGAAGACAGAGAGAGAGAGAGAGAGAGAGAGAGAGAGAGAGAGAGAGAGAGAGAGAGAGAGAGAGAGAACATAAAAGAGGGCGCCATTATTGGTTTGAAGAGAAAACTGAACCTCCTACAAGACTGACTCCAACTAACAATTTGAGCAACAGTAGAAAGGCTGCCATAAATGCCCTTCCCTAATAGTGAGATCATCAACTAAATTATCCACCATCATGGAGCCCTCATCTAGTACCTGTTGGAAACAGAAACAAACACTCATAACTAAACAATGAGTCAAACTGGAATCCAGATGCAGAGAGGGAGGACAAGACCAGGCTGCAGAAACCCACAGAGACAGCTGACCTGAACAAGGGGGAGCTCATGAACCCCAGATTGATAGCTGGGAATCCAGCATGGGACTGACTCAGACCCCCTGAACATGGGTCTCAGCTAGAAGGACTGAACAGTCTAAGGAACCTCTGACAGTGGAACCAGGATGTATTCCTGGTGCACAAAAGGACCTTGCGGACACATCCCCCATGGAGGGATACCCCCTTAACCTAGAGACAGGAGAGAAGTCCTAGTTCAAATGACTTCACAGATTTACATGACCCAACCTGGATAGCATTGCCCTACAAGTGGAATGGGGGTGGGGTGATGGGAGGGGAGGGTGGCCAGGGTGCATGTGAGAGGGAGAGAGGAAACTGGGATCGACATGTAAAATTTTTAAATTATGTTATTAATAAAAAAAATGAGGTTTTATGTAACCTAGGCTGGCCTTGAAGTCATGTAGCTGAGGATCATCTTCAACTCGTAATCCTCCTGCCTCTACCTCCCTTATGTGGGGATTATGGACATGTACTCACCATGTCTGCCTTTGGTGATCTTTTTGTTTGTTATGTTTCTGTATCTGTATTTGAGTGTCTATATGTTTGGGTGTAAACACTGTCATAATGTATATGTAGACCAGAGTACAGCTTGCAAGAGTCAATTCTTTCTTGGTGTAATGTGGGTTCTAAGAATCAAACTCAGGTCCTCCGACTTGCCAGCAAGTTCCTTTACCCATTGAACTATTGGGCTATCTTGCCAGCCTTTTTACATTTTTTTATTTATTTGTTTTATATGTATGGGAGCTTTGTTTGCATGTAGATAGATATTGGAGGCCAGAAGAGAATGTATTGGATCCATTGGAACTGGAGTTACGGATGGTTTGAGTCACCATGTAGGTACTTGGGACCAAACCCAGTTCCTCTGCAAGAACAAGTATTTAAATCACTGAGCCATCTCTCTAGCCTTTTTTTTTCAAGACAGGGTTTTTCTATGTAGCCTTTGCTGTCCTAGAATTCACTCTGTGCACCAGGCTGGCTTCAAACTCAGTGGTTCACCTGCTTCTGCCTCCCAAGTCCTTTGGATTAAAAGTGTGTACCACCACTGCCTAGCTCTAGCCCTCTACCTAAAAAAAAATTGGAACCTAGGTATCTTCTATATATGAGAGAGAATAGCATTTGCCCTATCTAATATAAGCATGTAAACATTTTCATGGTTTTTCATGTATCTTAGAGTGTTGTTCTTCACATTATTCATTAAGGCAGTGTCTGTCAATTGAACTTGGGACTCCTTGGTGTGACTAGTCTAGCTAGCCAACTTGCACTGGGGATTCCCTGTCGCTCTGCCTTCTGATGCTGGAATTACAGAAGAGCCACAACCATGCGGCATTTACATGAATGCTGGGGATCTGCTCTATTCCTTTTGCATATATAGGAAACCTGTTACCCATACGTTCTCTCCACCCCCCCACCCCACCCCCCTCCGTGCCGGTCTGGTCCCACTCTTTGTTCCTCCCTGCCGGCCGCCCGGTCCCACCGCCATGCAAGCCCCAATAACACACTGAGACTGTATTTGATACAATGTTGTTGGCCAGTTACTATCATTGTTTATGGGCTAGCTTTGTCTTAATGATTAACCCATTTCTACTTATCTAAGTATTTCCACGTGGTCATCTTATCCGAGCACAGCTGGCTGGCATGTTACCTCTCTGGTCTCTCCATCTTGACTCCTCCTAACTCCTTCCTCTTTCCTCCTTGTCTCCTAGCCCCTCCTATTTTGCTTTCCCATTGGCCACAGTGCTTTATTCATTAACCAGTATGAGAAACATATTTACAGAATAACATCTCCCATCATCTCCTCTTTTCTGTCTAAAATAAAAGAAGGGGGTTAACCTTAACGTAACAAAATATATCACACAACAGTTATCAAATAAGAATCACAGTTAACAATATTTAGTCCATTAACATTTGTAAGACTTAAAAAAATATCATCTATCCTATCTTTGTGAGTCTAAAGTCCTATATGTAACTTATCTTTAATACTAGCTAAGGAAAACTATAATCATAACTATCTGTCTTCAACTCCTTCAAAGACCACAGAAGGATAATATATAAACTCTAGAAATGACAGAGACAACTCACTGCCTGGTCAGTCACCTGAAGTTCTTCTGTAATGTTCCATCTTCAGCCCATAGGCCATAGTGTGTCTGGCAGACTGTTTCATGAAGCACGAATCCTGTAGCAATGTTCATCTTGCATCAGCAGTCACCTTTTTTGTGGGTCCTGCATGTCCAGTTTATACAGCATAAAGTCAAACAGTCCAGAAGAGCAGTACGTTGCCCAAATGGCTAGTCTTGCCATATTAGAAGCAAACTCCATAATGTGTTTCTTCGATGTCCATCTTCCTTTCTTCTGTAGGTGGTGTTACCAGGAGCAGTTGTGCCTCACTGTCAAGAAAAAGCCTAAACCATTTTAAATGCCATATTCTGTAGGTCTTTGAAAGGTTTGAAGAATGCCTATTCATCTCAAATACATCTCTGCATATCTAGAAATCCTAATTAACTTAACTCCAAGTTTTGACTATCATAGGTAACTCTCCAATCTGTACTAAATTATACATTACATTTTCCAATGAGCTATATAAACACAATATCTAAACAAGAGGAGAAATATACATACCACAAGATTGACCTTAAATTGTATCAATAAATGAAAATCCATTCCAAAACAAAGCATTCATATCTATACCATAATTACATTTTTAAGTTTAAAAAGATTGCTTGTGGTCATTACCCTTTTATAACCAAGCCAATTTAAATGAAAACAAACATTTATAAACAATATTTGGGAATTTGGGCGTCATTCTTTCCAAACTGCTTCCTGCTGGTAGGGAACGCTGTCATGGGGTTCCAAAGAAGAACCAGAAATCTTGGCTGCAGTGGTCTGTAAGGTTGCAATGTCCCATTGACGTTGCTTCAGGGGGTCTTGCTTGATCAAACCACATAAGTCTGGAAAGAATCCACAGCTTTTCATTTTCTGTGGAAATAAAAATAGAAATCCTTTTCCCCAGTAACTTGTCCTTGAACTTAAATTTTGGAGTCAAATCATTTTTTAAATATATAAATTGAATTAATCCAGCAGAATTTCTTTTATCAGTTGTTCTTATTTTCTCAGCAGTCAATTTAAAGATAACAGAACAGCGTACAATATCCAAAGTTTCTCTGTGCTTTCCATCTTTACGTGGCTTTTTTATTACTCTATTTCTTCTACTTCTATTTTTACATATTTTGAGACAGGGTTTCTCTGTGTAACTTTTATCTGTCCTGGAATTCACTTTGCATACCAGGTTTACTTTGAAATCACAGAGATCTGCTTGCCTCTGTCTCCTGAGTGCTGGGATTAAAGGTGTGCACCACCACACCCAGTTACTCTACTTCCTTTTTTCTTTTTTATACCATTGTATCCTGTTACTTTTTCTCTCCCAAGCCAACTTATTTTTTAAAACACACTGTAAACCTTTAGCTCTTTTTCTTAATGTGTATCTGTCTTTACTTTAAATCTTTATCTTTTCTGGCCATGAGTCTTTTATCTGCTAAACAACAACATTCCTAAAAGGAAAGCCACAGTTTTAGCCGGTCTATCCAAAATGGCGGTGGCTTGGAGATATGATCACTGCCATTGGCAGCTCTCTCGTACACACCAATGAATTGTTAGCAGAGCTCTTTAAAGTCAGTGCTCTTTAAAATCCCTTAAAGGAGCCGTGCAAATATTTACTTGTCTCTCACAAAACAGAGTCCAACCCAGAAAAATGCTGCTACCAAGAAGTCTTGCTTGTCTCTGTTTTTTTTTAAACCAATTTTTAAGCTTTTTTTCTCACCATATTTTATGTATGTATACTTTGCTTGTGTTCAAGACATTTTGTATATTGATACAATTTGGGATATTTATCTTGCTGCCCTTTAGAGCTACCTCTTGTTTAGTCATTTCTACTCTACCTCTACTTTAGGAATTTACATGTGAGATATATATATATATATATATATATATATATATATATATATATATATACATGTACATAGTTATATTGTTTAGGTATGTATCCTTGTTTTACTCAAGAAAGTTTTAATCAGGTTTTTTAGCTGAGTATTACAGATTATCTTCACCCATGTTTCCTTTGCCTATGAGATTAATCAGACATAGATGCTTAATCTTCAATCAATTCATAGACCTGCAGAACATGGCATTTAAATGTTTTCATATTAGTACTCTGTTGACATGAGATACTGTTGCTCCTGACAGCACCATGCACTTTCCCGAAAATATGTTGGACACTGTTGTTGCTCCTTTTGGAGTTCATGCTCGCTTCGGCTAATGACCTCTTGGGCAAGTAACTGCCCCTACCTTGACCACTGATTTGGACATGCAGTCCTATATGCTTGCAGGAGACAAACATAGAAGACTGCAGAACCTTGCCAAGTCAGGGTAAGACAGCCTTTCTACCTCCCTGCTTTTGTTGTGGTCTGTCAAGTACTCTAGGCCTTAGCCAAAACTGGCTGTACCAACGTTGCTGTGAGACCTTGGGTGACTGTCCAGATAGTTTGCTGTTTCTGTCCTCGCTACATCTTTTTGGAAGTTGCCCATCCACACTTCCTGTCTACCCTAGTATCGTTATTTTCCTTCTCAGGTCTTGATGAGGTTGTAGATTAAACTATCACAACTATTATTCTCTCTTCCTAGTTAGATATATTAGGCACTAGACTTAAACTTTCCAGCTTAGGATAACTCTATTGTAAACTCTGTTATGCCTTCACCCTAGGACTAGATATGTTTGTGGTTTTGTTCTCTATTTTCCTTTTCTTAGAGCACACTTGTTATTCACTGTTTTGTATATAGTTTTGTATCAAGCCCAAATCTTTTCTTTAGACTAAAAGGGGAATTGTAGTGAGATATTCACCTTGTCTGCACCTGTGGCTTAGACCATGCCATTGGGGGGTGGAGACAGGGCCAGACGTGACCTGTGGGAAAAGGCTGAGGAAGGGTCAGAGCTGCTCTCTTGGTCGTGGACGCTGGAAGGCCACGTTCATCTGCCTATGTTGGGAGTTATTTCTCCCTGAATAAACAATTATTTGGCCTAATTGTTTATCCTTATCCTTATTAAACCACAATAGAAACCCTTTATTTACTGAGCCAGTTCCACAACCCAGGAAACTCAAAAAGTGTTTTGCTGGTTGTCCTTTTGATTTCATGGTTTCTGGATTAGAAAAATATTCTGCAATTCAGTATTGTAAAGAAAGCGATTGATAATACTGGTGGATTGTGCAGGTTTGGAGAGGGTAGTTTCTGTGGGGAGAGATGATAAGATTTGATAATGGGTAGGAAGTGGCACTGAGAGAAACAAATAAAGGACAATACCAAGGTGTTGAAAAGATTCTTATTTTATTTTTTCATCATTTTAAATTTTATTTTACAATTTTTTTTTATTTTACATACCAACCACTGTTTTCCCTCCCTCCTCTCCTCCTGTTCCTCTTCCCACTCCCTGCCTCCCCTATCTACTCATTCAGTTGTGGTAAGGTCTCCCATGTGAATCAACAAAGCATGGCATATCAAATTGAGGCAGGAAAAAAGCTCCTCCCCACTGCATCAAGCCTAAACAAAGCATTACACCATAAGGAATAGGTTCCAAAAACCCAGTTCATGCATCAGGGATGGGTCTTTATCTCACTGCTACTGGCTCCACAAAAGACGAAGCTACACAACTGTCAACCAGACGCAGAGGGCCTAGGTTGGTCCCATGCTGGCTCCTTAGCTGTCTGTCCAGAGTCTGTGAGCTTCCACAAGCTCAGGTCAGTAGTCTCTGTGGGTTTTTCCATCATGATCTTGACTACCCCCCTCCCCTTGCTCATACAATCCATTTCCCTCTCTTCAACTGGGCTTCCAGAGCTTGGGTGTGGGTCACTGCATCTGCTTGCACTAGTTACTGGATGTAGGTTCTATAATGATAATTAGGATAGTCACTAATCTGATTATATCTGTGCATATGAATGTAACTCCCTATAGAGGAGGTGCCTATTGAGGACAGATGCATCACATTCCATGGATCTGGAGTTACAGGCATTTGTGAGCTACCAGACATGGGTGCTGGTAACTGAACTTGGGTCCTCTGCAAGAACAGTATGCTCTATTAACTGCTGAACCATGCCCTTAACACCCAGCACAAAATTCATTCTTAGGGCTGGAGAGTTGGCTCAGTGGTTAAGAGCACTGGCCACTCATCCAGAGGACCTGGGTTTGATTTTGAGCACCAATAGGGTGGCTAATTACTGTCTGTAACTCCAATTCCAGGGGATATGGTGCCTTCCTCTGGCCTCTGAGGGCATTGCATGCCCATTGTACATTGTTATACATGCAGGCAATGACCCATAAATATAAAATAAAATTTTAAAAGTTTACAAAATAAAATTCATTCTTTCTGAGTGGTAAAGCATGCCTATGATTCCAGCAGGTGAGAGGCTGAGGCAGGGGAATGAAGAATTTAAGACCAGGACTGAAGAGTTGTTTTAGCAATTAAGAGCATTTGTTGCTTTTGTGGAGGACCAGGGTTCAACCCTCAGGACCCACATGTCAGCTCACAACTATCTGCAACTCTAGTCCCACAGGATGTGATGCCCTCTTCTAACCTTCAAGAATACCAGACATTGTACGAGGTATGCATTTATAAATGCAGAAAACCCATCATGTATATAAAATAATAACATAAGCTAGATGGTGGTGGCGAACACCTATAATCCCAGCACTTGGGAGGCAGAGGCAGGTGAATCTCTGTGAGTTCGAGGCCAGCCTGGCCAGAGTGAGTTCTAGGACAGCCAGGGCCATACAGAGAAACAGTCTCAAAAAACAAAAACAAACACAAAAGAGGAGCCAGTGTGATATGAAAAGCCTCTAATCCCAGAACTTGGAAGGCAGGGTCAGGAAAGATCACTGAGAGTTTAAAGACAACATAGTTTACTGCTCTACATGTGAGTTGCCAAGCTATATCGAAAGAATGTCTCAAAAATTCAAAAGGAAGGCTGGGGGATGGTTGGGTGTGCAAGAACCTTTGCTCTGCAAGCATTAGGAAATGAGCTTGAATTCTCAGCACCTATGTAAATAGTCAGTCATAGCTATGCATGTATCTACAACCACACCTTTGGGGAGTGGAGACTTGTAACATAAGCCAGAGAGCAATAGAAGACATCAAGTATTCTGTTTTGGCCTCCATGCTTGTGTACAAGGGTACAGATGGTTATCCTACTCATGTACTCATATACATGTGAATCAAAAAGAAGTGGTGCACACCTGTAAGCCCAACTTTTGTAAAGTTGTGAAGGCAGGAGGATTAGGAATTCAAGGTCAAATTAAGATAATGAGGTTCTATCCATAAATAAACAAAGTGTTCCTAGTAACATTAGGCAAATAGCCCAAAGAGGGAAACAATCCAAAATTTTGTCAGTTAATGAAACAATAAATAAATTTTGGGTTATCCATGCAACAGGACATTAGTTGGCCAAAAAAGGAAGTCTTGATCCATGGTATGACTATTATAAATCTTGAAAATATTAAGTGAAAGAATGAACTTTGAGAAACACATATTTATATTGCTTGACTGTATTTGAGATGTCCTGGATAAGCAACTCCACAGTCAGTAAGTACATGAGTGCTTCCCAGAGCTTAGGTTTGTATATGAGTGGAATGGAGAACGATAGCTAACTGCTACAGAGTTGCTTTTAGAAGAGATGAAAATGTTTGAGAATTAGATAGCAGCAATGGCTGCTCATCTTTGTGATTATATTAAGATGCTGCTGTCTTAATATTAAATACATGACTTATATGAAAGGTGAATTATATCTCAGTAAAGCTATTTACAAAGAAAAAGAAGAGGCTAGAAAGATAACTCAGTGGTTAAGAGCATTTGCTACTGTTGCATAGAGTTTCTAGTATTCACATCCAATGGCTCACAATCCTTTAACTCCATCTCCTTAGGCTCTAAAGCCCTCTCCTGGCCTTCTTGGGTCCCTGCACACACACACACACACACACACACACACACACACACACACACACACACAAGAACAGCTGGATCTGTTGACAAGCACCTGTAATTCCAGAAGATGGGAAGGTGAAGTTGGAGGATCACTGGAAGTTCAAGGCCAGCCTGGTTACAGTGTGAGTCACTGTTTCAAAGCAATGTGGGGGAAAAAGCCAGATGTGGTTGTGCAAGTCCATAATAACTCAATATTGGGGGCTGGAGAGATTGCCCAGCCGTTAAATGCTAGGCTCACAACCAAAACATAATAACCCAGTATTGGGAGGGTGAGGCAGAAGGCCACATTGTACTAAAGGGAAAATAAAATAAATAAATAAAAGGAGAATTAGAATCCCACATTCAGGTGCTTGTTGAGGAAGGAACTAGGTGAAAATGGCAGTACTCCAAGCTTTGTCCTGGGTATTCCAAGCTTTGTGTTGGGTATTTGTACATTATTAGTTCTCCAGTTTATAGACCACTGGGGAAAGAGCCCTGAGTTAGGGTGTAATCTTTGCTTGTGTGTTTTTGATAAGCCGGCCCAAGCAAAATCTTGCAACCGCAGCAGGTGGCCCAGAGCTCCCAGAGGAGGAGCTGGCTCGTGGTCCAGGCCCAAGGGGGTGTGGCGCTGCTGCGCACAGATTCCAGGGTTGCTGTAGGCAGCAAGCGAGGAGCTGGGGGTTGTAGAGAGGCGCGCGCCTAGGACTCAGCCATTGAGCAAAGGGGAAAATTTCTCAGGAAGTGATCCCCATCAGCCCATGGGCGGCTCATGCTGTGCACTACAGTCCTGGGCCCCGGGGACCAGTGGCCTCACTCCCAAGTGTTCTGCCTGTCAGGCCCCGACCCGACCTCCCTAGGAGACCCCTCCCGGTGCGGTGGTACGGTCCAGGTTTAAAAGGCCCAGGCGGCCTCGGGCCAGCCCAGTGTGTGGGCGACGGCGGTTGCAGTTTTTCTGGCGCGCGAGGCGAGGCGGGGTGGCCACGCGAGTGGGGCCGCTGTAGGGCACGGAGGCACATCCACGTGGCCAGGGCTGGCCACCCCGAGTCAGGCGCGTTAGAGGGACAGGTAGGTGGCCGCCATCCTTACAACTCCTGTGCCAGTAGTCTGATGGATGTCTGGGATTCACACAGGCTGGTAGTCCAGGTGGTTTCAGGGGTCAGGCCTTGTCCCTGCCTTTCGAAGCTCACCAGGCACTACGAGCCCTGAGCAGGAAGAGACATCCAACTCGATTGTAGCCCCATTGCCTGATACTACCCTTTTGTAGAGGAGCAGCAGCATCTCTGAGCATCGCTGTAGCCTCTGCATCGACTAAGGTCTCCACGGATCTGCTCAGGGGTGCCCCCGATGGGGGCAGGGTTGGCTGGGTTGGTAGTACAGTGGGGAAGCATTGTGGGAGAGCGGACTGTGGATCCAGATATTTGTATGGAGCTTTCCTTATTATCGTGCTCTTTGCTGGCAGGGCTGTAGCAGAAGGACTGGGTGCGTCTGTGATGCCTGAGGTTGCCACTTAGAGGTGGGCGCTGGGGTGGGGTCTTGGGCTGCAAATCACGACTTTCCAGGTCTCCTTCCCAATCTGTCCCTGGCTGGTTTCTAAAAATGGCTTTCTGCGGAGTGTAGAAGAGGTGAGGATGGGATGCAGGCGCTTTTCTCTTTAGCCTTCCATTCTTCTGGCTGTTGCAGGAGAGGTCCGGGATGCAGACCTGACAAAAGAACCCCGGAGAGCTGTTCAGTCTGATTTGAAACTTGGCAGTTTCAAGCCGAAATTGCTTCTTGTTCCAGCAAATGCTGGTTTTCTTTTTTCTTTTCTGTGCCTCCTTGACTTGATCCCCTATGATGTGTCCCTTGGGAAATGGGCAGTGAGAAGGTAGCACCGAGCTCTGTTCCATTGGCTGCAGAGACTGCTCTGCTGTCTTTGCAGCTAGGGGCTGGCAGGGTGTGGCCTGGGGGTGAAGTGCCAGCACTGTCAGTATCAGTATGGGCTGTGCTCAATATCCCTAAGGCTTCCACTGTATTTGGGGATACTGTTTCCTATATATAAGACTTCTGGGACTCTCCAAAGTGTGTTAGACCCCCCTGCCACTACCCCTCTCTGGATCTTCATGGAGAGCCACACAGAACTGGCAGAGCATTTGTCTGCCTGTATCTGAGCAAAGCTTGACTTATGTCTGCTCCGTGAGAGTCTTGGCTTTGTGTTGTAGAAGGGCCAGACAGCAGACTCCTGGGTAGGCAGCCAAGACCCTCAAGGGGAGAAAGCACCTGAGGCCATGATCTGGAGAAGTAGTGTCCTTAATTCTCCAGAGCTTTGCTCTAGGAGTCCTATTGGCAGTGCCACTCACAGGGAAGCATCTCCCAACCCCAGCTTGTGATTGTTCTCTCCCTGACTTTCTCTTTCCCTAGCTCAGGCAAGGGGTATTTGGGGTCTTGTTGATGCTCTCTGGTGCTATCAACTGCTCTCAGCCTTAGGATGTAATGTTTGGGTCACACTTCTAGGATAGCTTCCCACCCCATCTTTTCAAACATCTGCCTTTGCTGCCCCCTTGGGTGTGGCCTAGTTGAGGCAAGGCCTCTTGGCTTCTTTCCAGTACAAGGGTGGGGGATGATTGATGGCTTTCAAGCTTGCCTGTGCTTGTTACTCATTCATTTGCTGTATTAGAGGCCCCTCCCCTCTACCAGCCTCAGTCACCATCTGGGTCTCTGTCATGTTGGATGACTTGCCCTGTCTGTGGAATGGAGACTGACTTGCCAGGGTCCCTGGGCCAGGCAGATCAGGGGGAGGGAGAGCAACTTGGGCCTGGGGCTTCTAACTCCCACTTGCTGTCTCTCCTCAGGCCCGTCCCTGATACAGCTGCCGGTCATGCCCACTGTCTGCCTTCTGCTATTGCTATTCTTCACCATAGGAGGGTGCCTGGGTAGTAGCAGGCCCTTTCGTACCTTTGTGGTGACAGATACCACGTTGACTCACCTGGCTGTGCACCGAGTGACTGGGGAGGTGTTTGTAGGTGCGGTGAACCGAGTTTTCAAGCTGGCTTCAAACCTGACTGAGCTACGGGCCCATGTCACAGGGCCTGTTGAGGACAATGCTCGTTGCTACCCACCCCCTAGCATGCGTGTGTGCTCCCACCGCCTGGTGCCTGTGGACAATGTGAACAAGCTGCTCCTCATAGACTATGCAGCTCGTCGCCTGATAGCTTGTGGCAGCATCTGGCAGGGCATCTGCCAATTCCTGCGCCTAGATGATCTCTTCAAGTTGGGTGAGCCCCACCATCGCAAGGAGCACTACCTGTCAGGGGCCCAGGAGCCTGACTCCATGGCTGGCATCATTGTTGAACAGGGCCAGGGGCCTAGCAAGCTTTTTGTGGGCACCGCTGTTGACGGCAAATCTGAATACTTTCCCACCTTGAGTTCCCGTAAGCTCATCGATGATGAAGACAGTGCAGATATGTTCAGTCTGGTGGGTGAGCCATGCCTGTGTGTTCTGTCCTCTTTCCCTTGCTTCTTATGAGTCCAGTCCTCATTCAGTCCTTTCCCTCAGCCCTGGTACTGCTTCTTGGGAAAGAAAGCTTTGGTTTGAGAGGGGAATTTATGATCCTTCACTGTCACAGAGTTGTAGACCAGCTGCTGAGGACAGGAAAATGGGCAAAGTTCACCTGTGGAAACCCTCTAGAGAGACTGAGGTCATCTTGTACTCTGTGGCATGATTTCCACTAATTGTCTAGGCAAGACAGGTGGAAGATCACAGAGGAAACCTTTGGAAGACCACATTGTTAGACTAGGGTTGGAAAATCAAAGTGGGGTGGGGAGCAGGCCTTTATCCCGTACTCATACTTTTTTCTACTCTCCAGGTGTACCAGGATGAGTTTGTCTCTTCTCAGATCAAGATCCCTTCAGACACACTTTCCTTGTACCCTGCCTTTGACATCTACTACATATATGGCTTTGTCAGTGCCTCCTTTGTGTACTTCTTAACACTGCAGCTGGACACCCAGCAGACACTGCTAGATACAGCAGGCGAGAAATTTTTCACATCCAAGATTGTTCGCATGTGTTCAGGAGACTCAGAGTTCTACTCTTATGTAGAGTTTCCCATTGGCTGCTCTTGGCATGGTGTGGAGTACCGATTGGTGCAGAGTGCCCACCTGGCCAAGCCTGGCCTGCTACTGGCACAGGCTCTGGGTGTTCCAGCAGATGAGGATGTCCTCTTCACCATCTTCTCCCAGGGCCAGAAGAACCGAGCCAGTCCACCTCGGCAGACCATCCTTTGCCTCTTCACCCTCAGCAACATCAATGCCCACATCCGGCGCCGAATCCAATCCTGCTACCGTGGGGAGGGCACACTGGCCCTGCCCTGGCTGCTGAATAAAGAGCTGCCATGCATCAACACTGTGAGCCCTTTGCTTGCCCTGCTATTCCTGTGCTAGACATGACAGCTCTGTGCCTTTCTGCCCCCTGATGGGTGGCTGTCTGTCCAGTCCCAGGTTTTGAATGGTCCTGGAAGTGGCACCTTTGTTCTGATTTACATTTCTTAAGAGCCTTACTCTCTTATGTCTTGGCCAGTGTCCTGTTTATACATTGCCGCCTTCATTTTCCTGACTCTGTATTAATTCCCAGCTTGCACCTTGCTCTATTCCCAGGCTTCTCCCTTTCCCTGGTTTCCATCCCCAGTCCCATTTCCCCTTGGGGTCCTAGGGCAAACTATCAGGCATGTTTGGAGGGCAGTGGCTTCCAAGTTCTGTTCCTTTATAGAATATGAGATCTAAATAGCATCTGTCTATCTTGAGCTCTCACTTACCCCTCCTGTGTCATCAGCCCATGCAGATCAATGGAAACTTCTGTGGGTTAGTGTTGAATCAACCATTGGGTGGCCTACACGTGATTGAGGGTCTACCCCTGCTAGCTGACAGCACTGATGGCATGGCCAGTGTAGCTGCCTATACCTACCACCAGCACTCTGTGGTTTTCATCGGTACACGCAGTGGTAATCTGAAGAAGGTTGGTACTAGAACCCTTGTCTTATGGGATTGGGAATGTTTTTTATGCTATGGGAAGAAGAGCACATGAGCCTGGATAAACCTGAATAGGTTATGATGACTTCCGAGGTTAGGCCCCAAGAGCTGAGTCCTGCTCCTTGGGTGGCTCCACTGCTCAGCATTTTTTTTTAGTTGAACCCAAGGTAGTCTTTGCCTTAGCCTAAGGCTGTGACTCTTGGAGGTATAGACCTTCAAACTGAGTACAGGCTCAAGGAGGTACTGCCTGACTTCAACTCAGCTGCAATCTAGAAAGTTCTTGGCTGAAGTGGATCCTCTGGGTGCAGGGAGCTATGGTAGTATGAAGCTGGCCTGTCATTTCTCTGTCCTGGTTTTGTGGCTCAGGTGCGGGTTGATGGCTCCCAGGATACCCAGCTGTATGAGACAGTCCCTGTGGTGGAGGGCAGCCACATACTCCGAGACCTGCTTTTCAGCCCTGACCACCAGCACATCTACCTCCTGAGTGAGAAGCAGGTGGGCCCGTGGTGGGTGGTGGTGGATGGTGGGGCAGGGGTGGGCTGTGTGCTGATGTGGCTGTCCCCAGGTGAGCCAACTCCCGGTGGAGACCTGTGAGCAGTATCTGAGCTGCGCTGCATGCCTGGGCTCAGGGGACCCACACTGTGGTTGGTGTGTGCTACAGCACAGGTGAGGGCAGTGGGTGAGGGACATGGGGCAGCAATGGGCTCCCTGGGGCCATTATATTGGGAGACAGAGGATTTAGAAGGGCCTTGCCAATTGGACAGGAGCCAGCCACACTTTCTATACCTTCCTTCACCCATCTGCCCAGTATCCCCCAGCCTTGAGCTTTGAGCCTTGAACCCTCCCCTCCCTCCCTTCTCCACTTTCTCCAGCTAATGAGCGGAACTTCCACCCTGAGTGACGTCCCTTGGATCTCAGGGGATGAGGCCAAGGCACACTGTTGCCTGGCAGTAGGAGCTGGGTATGCTGTCCTCTGCCCTCCTCAGCCTCTTACTGCACTGGGCCCTCCTGGGACAGTGCTTAGACTACTCTGGCTTGTCCCCATTTCAGGTGCTGCCGTGAAGGGGCCTGTCCAGGTGCCTCTGCCCCACATGGCTTTGCAGAGGAGCTGAACAAATGTGTACAGGTGCGAGTCCGGCCCAATAATGTATCGGTGACATCCCCAGGGGTGCAGGTAAGTGATATGGAGGGTAATTGGGCCCATATATGCTTCATGAGGGAGGGGTGCATCCTGCTCTGAGCCCTCTGCCTTCCCCAGCTGATTGTAGCCATGCGCAACGTGCCAGACCTCAGTGCGGGTGTAAGCTGTTCATTTGAGGAGGTGACTAAAAGTAAGGCTGTTCTGCTGCCCTCTGGAGAGCTGCGTTGCCCTTCCCCATCCCTTCAAGAGCTACAAACACTTACCAGAGGGCATGGTTAGTGGACTGGGGCTACCTTGGGTGTTGTGGGGTAGAGCATGATCCTAGGGTAGTTGGTGATGAGCATGTGGTTTGCTGCAGGGGCCAGTCATACTGTGCGGCTACAGCTGTTCTCTATGGAGACTGGTGTGAGGTTTGCTGGGGTTGACTTTGTCTTCTACAACTGCAGTGCCCTCCAGTCGTGAGTACCTGGTCCAGAGTCTGTCCCTAGATGTGGAAATAGATAGGTGCTTTGGGATGTATAAAACCTGCAGTGTGGCTGTCTATAGGACTTCAGGATAAGCTGTTGGGGGTCTTCTGCTCTGTCCCTATTTATGTCTAACCCTGATGTGCTCTGTGTGGCTTATGCAGGTTCTGCCTGCCCTCTTCATTTGTTCCATAGTGCATTTGCTGGGAGGTGATTCCTTAGTACATTTTATGGGAGGTGTGACCTTCTCTGTTGTTTTCTGAAGCTACTTCCCTCTCCAGGTGCATGTCCTGTGTTGGCAGCCCTTACCCCTGCCACTGGTGTAAGTACCGTCATGTGTGTACCAGCCACCCACAAGAATGCTCCTTCCAGGAGGGCAGGGTCCACAGCCCTGAGGTGAGGTGGTGCAGTACACTGCAAAAGGCTGGGCTCTTTGGGGGCTGGCATCTCAGTTTTTTGTTTGCTTTCCTATTTCCTTGGGCCTAGAGAAAGGTGGGTAGCCTAGCATGCTCTGACAGTTGTTCTCCTCCCAGGGCTGCCCTGAGATCTTGCCTCGAGGAGACCTCTTGATCCCTGTGGGTGTCATGCAGCCTCTAACCCTGCGGGCTAAGAACCTGCCACAGCCTCAGTCAGGCCAGAAGAATTATGAATGTGTGGTCCGTGTACAGGGGCGGCAGCATCGGGTACCTGCAGTGCGATTTAACAGCAGCAGTGTGCAGTGCCAGAATGCCTCGGTGAGGTTCAGGGTGGGCCAGCCAGAGATAGTTGGGTTTTTTTGTTGGTTTGTGTTTTGTTTTTGGTCAATGCCCAACTTACTGATCTGGAAGCCTCTGGTTGGCCCTGGCAGGCCCTTAATCTTTTTACCAGAGATTCCCAAGTTGGGCAAGGATTTTGCTCACCTTATTTGTGCTCATGTGGTTCTATTTTTCTTAGTATTTCTATGAAGGTGATGAGTTTGGTGACACTGAACTGGACTTCTCTGTGGTCTGGGATGGAGATTTCCCCATTGATAAGCCCCCCAGCTTCCGAGGTGAGGGATGATATGGGTCCAAGGAGCATGCTCCTGGGGCAGGGTTGATACTGCTGGGGCAAGTCTGGAGGCCCTAGAGCCCCCTGCTTCTCTGCCACTGCCTGCTCCATCAGTAGTCCCCTGTGCCTGCAGCCCTTCTTTACAAGTGCTGGGCTCAGCGGCCTAGCTGTGGCCTCTGCCTCAAGGCTGATCCCCGATTCAACTGTGGCTGGTGCATCTCGGAGCACAGGTGCCAGCTGCGGACTCACTGCCCAGCTCCCAAGAGCAATTGGATGCACCCAAGCCAGAAGGGTGCCCGATGCAGCCATCCCCGAATCACCCAGGTTAGCTTCTCCTACTTGTTCTATCTTGCCTGCTGGGCACGTGTGAGTCTGGCCTGATATTCTTGCTTCTTATTCTCCTCCACAGATTCACCCACTTATGGGACCCAAGGAGGGTGGCACCTGGGTCACCATTGTGGGTGAGAACCTGGGCCTCACTTCCCGTGAGGTTGGCCTTCGAGTAGCTGGTGTACGTTGTAACTCCATTCCCACTGAATACGTCAGTGCTGAAAGGTGAGTGTGGCCATGTGAGTGTACCCTGTCCTTGTGTACCACAGCTGGTCCTGACCTTCTGTGACTCTTAGGATCGTATGTGAGATGGAGGAATCACTGGTGCCCAGCCCACCTCCTGGGCCTGCTGAGCTCTGTGTAGGTGACTGTTCAGCTGACTTCCGCACACAGTCCCAGCAACTCTACAGTTTTGTGGTACGTGGCCTACCAGTCCCTTCCCCTTCTGAAGCCTTCTCCCTCCCCTAACTGGGGAAATGTGGAGTGGCCCTTGGATGGGGCTGGCTACTACATCCTCTCAAGAGCTGTTTCTTCCCCAGACCCCAACATTTGACCGTGTGAGTCCTACTCGGGGCCCAGCTTCTGGGGGCACTCGGGTTACCATCTCTGGAACTTCTCTGGATGCTGGCAGCAGGGTCACAGTGATTATAAGAGATGGCGAGTGCCAGTTTGTGAGGTAGGCCTGAGCACAAGCAGTCTGGAGTTAAGCATTATGTGAAGGGCTATGGGGATAGGATAGCTGAAGGTACCAAGCTACCTGCTTCAAGCTTACTGCTTACTTATGTAGGAGAGATGCCGAAGCAATCGTGTGTATCTCACCTGTCTCCACCCTGGGCCCCAGTCAGGCTCCTATCATCCTTGCCATTGACCATGCCAACATCTCTAGCCCTGGAGTCATCTATACCTACACTCAGGATCCCACTGTCACACACCTTGAGCCCACCTGGAGCATCATCAAGTGAGTTGGGCCTCTGAATGTCTCTTTTGAGGCCTTAACTTGTTACTGGGGCCTTGGGGCATCAAATCCTTCTGGAACCTGCATCAGTAGGGGGTACAGACTTGTCATGCCCATATAGAGCCTGACACTTACTAAATGATACAAGGTTAGAGGCTCTGAGCGCTCAGAAAAACCTTGGTAACTTCAGGGCAGGATGGGGGAGGGAGCTTGAGATCTTTACCCATCTCTGCAGTGGAAGTACTGCCATCACTGTGAGTGGAACCCATCTGCTGACGGTGCAGGAACCCCGTGTACGGGCCAAGTACCGTGGTATTGAGACCACTAATGTGAGTAGCAGCTTCCCACCCATCTCCCACCTTTGCTACTTACTGAAGGCTTCATGCACTGAGGTGACTGCTGTTGTCTCCACAGACATGCCAGGTGATCAATGACACTGCAATGCTATGTAAGGCTCCTGGCATCTTCCTTGGGCATCCTCAGCCTCGGGCCCAAGGTGAACACCCTGATGAGTTTGGATTCTTGCTGGATCATGTGCAGACAGCCCGTTCCCTCAACCGTTCTTCCTTCACCTACTACCCTGATCCCAGCTTTGAACCACTTGGGCCATCTGGTGTACTAGATGTCAAACCTGGCTCACATGTTGTATTGAAGGTGCTGGGGATAGTGGTGGGGAGTAGAAAGGAGGGGAGGAGCAGAGAGCTGGAGAGCTTGACAGTCTCTGTGTGGGTTATCCACTGCTAGGGCAAGAACCTGATCCCTGCTGCAGCTGGCAGCTCCCGCCTCAACTATACAGTGCTGATTGGAGGACAACCATGTGCACTTACTGTCTCAGATACTCAACTTCTGTGTGATTCCCCTAGCCAGACAGGCCGGCAGTCTGTTATGGTTTGTATAGGCTTGGGGGGACACCAGGACAGCCTTGGGTGTACACGGGAGTTGGTTCACCTTGAGCCTGCCCTTACAGGTTCTGGTGGGTGGCCTGGAGTTCTGGTTGGGGACCCTACACATCACTGCTGATCGTGCACTGACCTTACCGGCTATGGTGGGGCTGGCAGCAGGGGGTGGACTCTTGCTATTGGCCATCACTGCTGTGCTGGTTGCCTATAAGCGAAAGACTCAAGATGCAGACCGAACACTCAAGCGGCTCCAGCTCCAAATGGACAACTTGGAGTCTCGTGTTGCCTTGGAGTGCAAAGAAGGTGCCTAAATCTAGGAGTATACCCCAGTATGTGAGAGCTAAGGGACTTCCCTGCCTCTTGCTCAACTTATTCCACCCCACTTTCCCCCAGCTTTTGCTGAGCTGCAGACAGATATCAATGAACTGACAAACCACATGGATGGTGTGCAGATCCCTTTCTTGGATTATCGGACCTATGCAGTGCGCGTGCTTTTCCCTGGCATTGAGGCCCACCCAGTGCTCAAGGAACTGGATGTGAGCTCCCCTGCAGCCTGTCCATGTTCTATTTCCCCCAGAGCTACCATTACCTACTTTCTAAGACTCTCTGGTTCCCACAGACTCCCCCCAACGTGGAGAAAGCCCTGCGCCTATTTGGGCAGCTGCTGCACAGTCGTGCCTTCCTGCTCACCTTCATCCACACTTTGGAGGCCCAGAGCAGCTTTTCCATGCGTGACCGTGGTACTGTAGCATCACTCACCATGGTAGCCCTACAAAGCCGGCTTGACTATGCCACCGGACTGCTCAAGCAACTGCTGGCCGACCTCATAGAGAAAAACCTTGAGAGCAAGAATCACCCAAAGCTGCTGTTGCGCAGGTACGTAACTGTCTTGTCTGGCCTTTCCCCCAGCCCACTCCTCCATTTCCTGTTTCCAGCCCCTCCATTTGTTCAATCCCCACCCATGCCAGGCCAGGGCCTTAGGACCTATCTCTCACCATAGGACAGAGTCAGTGGCTGAGAAGATGCTCACCAACTGGTTCACATTCCTGCTGCATAAGTTCCTGAAGGTGTGCTCGGGGGACTGGACAGCAGGGGAGGAATGTTCAGGGGTAGGTGCAGTTAATTGATAAGCCAGAAAGGCAACCAGCTATGCCCTTGACCCTGGGTGCAGGAATGTGCCGGCGAGCCACTTTTCCTGCTATACTGCGCCATTAAGCAACAGATGGAGAAAGGTCCCATTGATGCCATAACAGGAGAGGCCCGCTACTCCTTAAGTGAGGACAAGCTCATCAGGCAGCAGATTGACTACAAGACCCTGGTGAGCATGGGGTTATGTGAGCTGGAGATGGGATGGAGGGAGGAATTTTGCTCAGGATTGATACCGGGGTTTCTTTACTCTTAGACTCTTCATTGTGTGTGCCCGGAGAGTGAGGGCAGTGCTCAGGTCCCTGTGAAAGTTCTCAACTGTGACAGCATCACCCAAGCCAAAGACAAGCTATTGGATACTGTATACAAGGGTATCCCATACTCTCAACGCCCCAAAGCTGAGGACATGGATTTGGGTAAGGTCTCTTCCTTTTCTCCTAGCCCCTCCTTCCAGTCCCTCACAGGGGGCTCTCAAACTCTGTATCTGAGCTCTGTTCCTTAAAAGAAGTGGACCTAAGGTCTTGTGGAGTAACTGTCCTTAAGAGCTACTGTAACCTGCAGAATGGCGCCAGGGCCGCATGGCCCGCATCATCCTTCAAGATGAGGATGTTACTACAAAGATAGAGTGTGACTGGAAGAGAGTCAACTCACTGGCCCACTACCAGGTGAGGAACTGAGAGCCTGTTTACCCCCAGGTCCACCTAGGAGCAGTGGCTATACTGATGAGCCTTGGTTGCAACTATACTTATGTGCATTGAAGAGTCTAGATGACTGGTGGCCCCTTGGCTTCCTGTACTGCCTCTTCTTTGTCTTTGGACCTTCAGGTGACAGATGGTTCCTTAGTAGCACTGGTACCCAAACAAGTGTCTGCTTATAACATGGCCAACTCTTTCACCTTCACCCGTTCACTCAGTCGCTATGGTAGGTATCCTCATCATGGTGGCCTCTGTTGGCCCTGTGCCCTGTAATTAAGGCTATATAAGCCATCTTAGGAAGCCCTAAGTAGCTGTCTTGATCCAGCTAGAAATACGTTCATTATTTTGGGCCCCTGGGTAGTCTCCAGTTCTATAGCACCTGGTAGGGAGGGGTGGCAAGAATAGATGGGTTTCACAAAGGTTTCTGGGCTCTTGGAGGAGAGTGGAGCAAGAGGGTGGGTAATGGCCAGGGCCTGTAGGAGCCTAAGGGTCACATCTGTCCTCTGCCCTAGAGAGCTTGCTGCGTGCAGCCAGCAGCCCGGATAGCCTCCGTTCCCGAGCACCTATGCTCACACCTGACCAGGAGGCGGGCACCAAGCTGTGGCATCTTGTGAAGAACCACGACCATGCTGATCACCGAGAGGGAGACCGTGGCAGCAAGATGGTCTCAGAAATTTATCTGACAAGGCTGCTGGCCACCAAGGTGTGGGCCTGCCCCAGGCTCCCTTGGTATCTGCATAGACACCTTCTAGCCCAGTCTTATCCATGAGATGAACTGGTCTTACCACGCAGGGGCCACTTTCTCAGGGACTTGCAGTAGAACCTTTATGCCTGAGGTCAAGAGCAGGTCAATTTTAGGAATACTGGCCTTCAGGGGAGTTCTTTCTGCCCCTGTCTGTCAGATTTGGGGAACTTCCTGACATAGTTGCCTTACTATCACTTGTAGGGCACGTTGCAGAAGTTTGTGGATGACCTGTTTGAAACTGTGTTCAGTACGGCCCACCGGGGCTCAGCTTTACCCTTAGCCATCAAATACATGTTTGACTTCCTGGATGAACAGGCTGACCAGCGCCAGATCAGTGACCCTGATGTGCGCCACACCTGGAAAAGCAACTGGTACTTATGTGTTCCTGGCTGCTGCTGGCCCTTTTGAGGATGGGTGGGAGGAAGAGGCTAATGATTTAGCCAAACTCTAAGGCCCATGGAGGCAGGTTGACTAGCAGCTGAATAGACTTTCAGGCAGGAGAGATGAGACAGTGGCTTGGCCTGGAACTGAATATGAGTATAGAGAAGGTGAGTACTACTGCATTGTGCGTGTGGGAAGTGCTAGTCTAGCACTGGCATTGTCCATTTTTCTCCAGGGCCCTGCACAGGGTAGAGATATCGATGGCTTGGCACAGGTAGAGACAGTAGAAACTTCAGGAGTGGAAATTGAGGACAGAAAGCTATCTGTTCTTATTTGTCATTGCCTGAGTCTAGCAGATCGTTAAATAAAAAGCCATTTACCCTAAATGTGCCCTCCTGGGTACCTCAGGAGAAGACATGAGCTGGTCAGACAAGAACAAGGTGTGAAGGAAGGCAGTGGGGGAAAGGGGGCTCATAGGGCCACTGGGGCGTCTTAAATGTATGTTCCTCTGTATAGCTTACCTCTGCGTTTCTGGGTGAATGTGATCAAGAACCCGCAGTTTGTGTTTGACATCCACAAGAATAGCATCACGGATGCCTGTTTGTCAGTGGTGGCCCAGACCTTCATGGACTCCTGTTCTACATCAGAGCACCGTCTGGGCAAGGATTCCCCTTCCAACAAGCTGCTCTATGCCAAGGACATCCCTAATTACAAGAGTTGGGTGGAGAGGTGGGCCCTGTGAGACTGCTCTGTGTGCATGGTGGCAGGCTGGAACTGCTTGCCTAAAGAGCCTGTCTAAGGCTGGCCAAACACTGATAACATGAGTTTTGACTTTTGTGACATGTGCAGGATTGATTCACCCAGGGTCTCTACAGGTACTACCGAGATATTGCAAAGATGGCATCAATCAGTGACCAGGACATGGATGCCTACCTAGTGGAACAGTCCCGTCTCCATGCCAACGACTTCAATGTCCTGAGTGCACTCAGTGAGCTCTACTTCTACGTCACCAAGTACCGTCAGGAGGTATGTTGATGCACCTTACAGACCCCCAGTTGCATGGTTCTGATGATGTAATTAGGGGCAAAGGCAGGGAGGTTGATACATTGAGGAATGCCACAAGGATTTGAGTAAGATGGGACACAGAATCCATCTTGTATCTTGTCTACATTCCATCTCTTGTCTAGGGTCAGCACGGATTATAATTTCTCTAGATGCTGGGATTTGAGGAATACAGGAGAGAAACTACTAGCTGGAGTATAGCGTTCCCCCTGGATTAAAGTTGTAAGGCTGGAAAACCAGAAGGGGTGGGCCAAGGGGTATGGGGTGGGTGTTGTAATTTTAAAAAGCAGTATATGGGAGAAAGATGCCATGGGACAGAGCTTGGGTGGAAGGGGTTTTTATTGGAGGAAAGTGAAAGGGAAAAGGGGGAGAGGAGACTGGCCTCTGGGAACAGGAACTACAGAAGAGAAGAGAAAGGCAGAAAAAGAGGTGGAGAGAGAGGGAGAGAGAAGGAGAGAAAGAGGCAGAGAAGCAGAAGGAAAGAGAGATTGTGAGGGAGGGGAGACAGGACAGAAAGTTGGGAGGTGGGCAGGTCTCTTTTAAAAGGGAACATAGTGGATGTGCACAGGTGGTGCTCTTAGTGGCTGCAGCTGAGGGCATATCCTGTCAGAACCACAAGGACAGGTCAGTACAGATGCCTGAATACTAACAGTGGGGCCAGAGGTAAGTGCATCTAGCTATTACCAGGGCCTATGGATTTTGTGGTTGGAGATGCCGGCAGATAGAACACATAAGACTGTGGAGGCCTGTATGCATGTTCTTCTGAGTAACTGGATGTTGCCCACAAGCTGGAATCAAGGATGATTGTGGGACTTCTTCATCCTAAGCAGCTGACAGGATGAAGTTCACGCTTATAAACACAGAAATACTATAAACCACAGGAAAGACTGTAGATGGAACAACCTTGTGGGGCCCAGGGAACAAAAACCAAGAATCTTCAGAACCACTCAAGTCATCCATAGAAAGTGCTAAAGCCCGGAGAGAACATAGAGCATGTTGGGATTGGGTAGCAGGGATGGTGTCAAAGTTGATTGCATCAGACTGGGAAGGTTGAGTCCAATTACCATTCTCCTGCTAACTATACTTACAATTACAAGTATGCATGGTATAGGAGTATAGATTCAGGGGAAGTCTTTGGATGGAAGTACACTTTGGAAACCATAGATGGAAATTAAAGCCCTGAGCCAGGGGGTTGGGGAAAATGGCTCAGTTGATTGAATACCTGCTATGAAAGCATGAGGACCTGAGTTTGGATTCTAAGCACCCATGTAAAAATATTGGATGTGAGCCAGGTGTTGGTGGCACATGCCTTTAATCACAGCACTCAGAAGGCAGAGGCAGGAGATCTCTGTAAGTTTGAGACCAGCCTGGTCTACAGAGCGAGTTCCAGGACAGGCTCCAAAGCTACACAGGGAAACCCTGTTTCGAAAAATAATAATAAAAAATTGCATGTGGTGGCATGCGTCTATAATCCCAGCACTGGGGATGGTAGTGGAAGAGATAGGCAGATTCATCACAACTACTTAGTCAGCCAGTCTAGCCAATCAGTGAGTTCTATATTCAGTGAGAGACCCTATCTTAAAAAAATAAGGTGGATGGGCTGGAGAGATGGCTCAGCAGTTAAAGACACTTTATGTTCTTCCAGAGGATATACATTTTATTCCCAGAACCCACATGGCAACTCACAGCCCCCAGCTCCAGTTGTAGGGAATCTGGTCTGTTCTTGTGGCTTCTGTGGGAACCAGGTACACATGTGATATACATACATACATACAAGGAAAACACTCCTACACATTTTTAAAAAGGCGGAGAATGATAGGAAAAGATACCAGGTATTGACCTCTGGACTCCACACACATGCATGTGTACCCACATGCCCACGTGTACACAGACATGCAGATGTGTACACTAAAGATTAAGCCTTGGCCAGCCATGGTGGCACATACCTTTAGTCTCAACACTTAGCAGGCAGAGACAGCCAGATCACTGGGGTACAAGGCTAACCTGGTCTACAAAGTGAGTTCCAGGAAATTCAAAGATACATAGTGAGACAATGTCTCAAGAAAAAAAAGGCTCACCAAGGAAACTCAAGGGGCTGTAGAGGGAGATCTGGCACTCTGAACCCCTCACAAGTCAAAAAGGAAAAAAGGGAACCAGAAGAGGACTGGGAGAGAATCCAGAAGTGGCTGGTGGAGTCAGCTCTGTATCCTGAGCCAGATCCCTGCATGGATCAAGGAGTATAGAATGGCTAGATTTGCCAAGGAGATGTTGGAGTTTGGGTTAGGAAAGAACAGGAATTGATAACAGCAAGTATGGCCCACTCTCCAAAGATGCTACACATGAGCCATGATAGAAGAGAAAGCTCTGTGCTTGGGGATGGTATTAGAAGTCAAAGTAAAGTAGGTGGTTTTGCTGAGAGATAAGAGGATTGGAGCTTGAGCTAGGCACAGGGACTGAAGCCTGTGGAAAGGAAGAGCCCATCTGGGCAGCAAGGACTTTGTGCAGAAGTGGGGCCCTGCCTTGGAGTCTGTTCCAATTGATCTCCACCTCCTAGATCCTTACCTCGCTGGACAGAGATGCCTCTTGTCGGAAGCACAAGCTTCGACAGAAGTTGGAGCAGATCATCAGCCTGGTGTCCAGCAGCAGCTGAGTGGGGAGATGGTGAGGAGGGGGCTTCTCACTTCTGAGCCATCCTCCCAGCCAGGGAGTGGCTGGCTCTAGTCTGAGTCCCCAGGGCTGTGACCCAGATCTGGTGTTGTTGGGGAGGTTACCAGGCCAAGATAACCCCATCACACCTGGGCCCTCTTCATTAGTGCCTTGCTTTGGGTCCTGCAGGGGGAGGGGGTAACAGGACCGAGCTCCCCCACCAGCAGCAGCAATACCCCCACCCTCTTACCCTTGTGTTTCCATGTCAAGAGAGCCCTTGCCCTCTTAGGTCTGTACACCCTACCAACCTATTTATTAACCTAACCTCACCTTAACTTCCACATGTAAATATACATGCCCCATGGGATGTTGCTAGCCTCACAGACCTGCCTCCTTGGTTGATCTGGGCCCTGCTACCTGTCCTGCCTCCTTTATGACATTGCCAGCCTTGGCTTGGTATCTGGCATCTCACCTTTGCCGTGTCACGTCTCACTTGTACTAAGAGAGCCTCAATACCAGCAGCATTTGGAGTTGGATGATACATCTGAAGCTGCCCTAAGATTGGCTGTGCCTGGCCAGTATCCCTCTTCAGATGTTTCAGTTGTCAGACCACATTTTCACGGGTCCTGTTGTCAACTATAGCCAGGTTGTGCTTGGACCTGATGTGTGCCTGGACCTCTGGGACATTCCTTGTGTCCCTACTGCCAAACTTCCTCGATGTTGTAGGCACTTGCCCTGAATCCCCTGAGCCTCAGCTGCCCCATTATGTGCTCACCTCTAGGGGCCAAGGTGGCAGTGCCTTACTGTTTTGTGTCTCCTCCTGCCTCCTCTTAGGTGTCCCAGACACCGACTACACTCTTCCTTTGTTGCATGAGTTTTTCTTTGTTGTAATTTTTTCCTAATTAAATGTTGGGAAATGGGGTCAGTGCATGTCTTTGTCTTTGTTGCAGTTGGGTAGACCTGTTGGGCTGTGGATAAGCTGGACTGTGGGAGGAAATAACTCTCTATAGGATTTCTTATGATTTGAGGAAGATCACAGCTATGGGTAGTCCATTAGGCAATCTTGCTGGCCCTAGCTTCAAGATTGAATAAATCTGCTTCCTTCTTACATCCACTGTCTCTACTAAGATTTGTCTATCTCTCTCCTTCTGCCCTACCCCTTTAGCACATTATTAGTTGGAGTCAGAGGTGCTATTAAGAAATAAGGGACATGTCCCCACTGTGTTAAAAAAAAATTCTTCAGTGGGGACTGGAGAGATGGCTGGATGGTTAAGAGCACTGGTTGCTCTTCCACAGGATCCAGGTTCAATTCCCAGCACTCACATAGCGGCTTACAACCATTTGTAACTTGTTTTGGGAGATCTGATGCCCTCTTCTGGCCTCCTCAGACACCAGTCATGCATGCTGTATATATGCAGGCAGAACACCCCTATACACAAAAAATAAAATGAAAGTAATTTAAAAGAAAAATGTTTAGTGGCTCCACTTGTACCCAAAATTCTGAAGATGTGGCAACTAATTGGACTATAACTGTGGTAGACCTACCTGTGTGTGAATTACCCCCTTCACTTTTTAGAAGATGCATATGTGGTGAAAATAATTGTACATTAAAAAAAAGGGTAGCTTGGGACTGAGGAGATGGCTCAGTGGTTTAAAAGCTTTGTCACACAAACTTGAGGACTGGAGTTTGGACAGTAATTAATAGCACTCAGAAAGCAGAGATGAGGGTATCCTGGGACAAGCTGGATAGCTATGCTAGCAAGCTTTCGGTTCAACTGAAAAACCCTGCCTTATTGAATAAGGTGAAGAGTGATAGAAAAGGATTCTCAACATCAACAGGTGCATCCATAGACACTGGGTTATGCATATACATACATGTGTGAAATATAAAACAGGGTAGCTTACGCCTAGTATGTGGGAGATGTCAGCAGGAATTCAAGGATAGCTTCAGCTACACACTAAACTTCATGCCAATGAACTATCTCAAACAACAAGATGAAAATCACATGGCTTGTGGGATTCTTTTTATGTTAAAGAATGCCTTGTTTTGCAGCTATGACTGCCTTATAAGACCTGTACAAGATCAAGGTACTCTACTGTTGATCAGGAGAGGCTCATGAGCTCTCACCTATTAACTGGGGAGCTATTAACAGTGGATAGCTTCTGGGGGAGGGAAAATCAGTTTTCTTTAAGGTTATGGCCCTTTACAGGTCAACCATGGTCCCACACCCATGAGTACATGGCCAGCACAAACTGGACTTGATAGTTTATTTTGAAAAAGAGTACATGGGTCAGTTGGTGGTGGCTCACGCCTTTAATCACAGCACTCAGGAGACAGAGGAATGTAGATCTCTTGAGTTTGATGCTAGCCTGGTCTACAGAGTGAGTTCTAGGACAGCCAAAGCTACACAAAGAAACCCTGTCTTGAACCCAACAAAAAAGAAGGAAACAGAATGGGGTTAAGGAAGCAGTGGTTGATCTAGGAGGAGTTAAGAGAGGAATGGGTGTGAACAACTACAATGCATTATATGAAATTCTCAACTAATTTAAAATACTGTAATTGTCTTGTTTGGAAGGCTAAAGAGATGGATTGGTTGCTAAGGGCACATACTGCTGTTTTCCCAGATGACTAGATTTTAGTTCCCAGCACCCATAGCACAGAACTCACAGCTGCAGCTCCAGGAGATCTGAAGCTCTCTTCTGGAACCCAGGGACACGTGAACTTACATGCACAAACTCACAGTTAGGACACACACATAATTAAATTATTTTTAAAATTAAATCTTGTGTCTGAAACATAGTATCTTCAGCAATAGGGACTTATATTTATTTTTCCAGTCCGTTTCCAAAATAAAGATTAAGAAAAAGAGATGAGAGAAAATGCTTCAATTTCAGAGCCCATCAAGTAAATAAATGACACCAACTTTAGCAGATGAGACCCTGAGTAAGAAGCTGGAATGGCTTTTAATTTCAGGGCAGAACACTGAAGAAAAGGCAAGCCGAAGGACAAAACCCTAGATGCACCCAGTGGGTTCCAGTTGAAATTTCCACAGGACATAGGAGCACAAGTGTGTGAGGGAAGAGATGAGTCCTGGGAAAATGATACTTTGATGACTCTGTCTATCCCTGAAAGCAAGTCAGGGACTAGTAGCTGCCTCCTCTTTTGAGAGACAGGCAGCATTAAAAGAGTCATGCCTCAATAGTGAGGAAAACCTAATTATATACACAGAATTGCTCTGTTCCTTGCAGCATATCTTCAAAGTAACATACAAAGGCTCAGATACTTTCCAAGGAATACAAAGAAGCAGGAAAACTTAACTCAGATAGAAGAAAATATTAGGTGACTCTTCTGACACGAGACAGAGATTTTGGATTTTACTCTACAAGCATGCTTAGGTTTTGAGAAGGAGAGAGCCACACTTCAACTCCAGAGCCATGTTTATTCTTTAATTGGCCTGAGACTACAAAAAGTCCATTTTCGTTATGTGTCTATAGGGAAAAACAGAAACAAAATATTTTGGAAGATTTATAAAATTTTATCCCGTTGGAAATATGATATATCAATAGGCCAATTTACTCCTTTCCTTGGGACAATATTTCTGGATTATTTATCCCTTTTCTTCAGATGTCTCAATTGTCCAGTGGATTTCAGATTCCTGAAAAGACAAAAATAAAACCCTTCTCCAACCCTAAATTTTTGGGAAGGTTCTCCTTTGGCAAGTTATATCTGATGAAATGAAAAGCATTTTTTAATTTTATAGGTTCATTTAGATTAAACAGCAAAAATACTTGAGAACTATCATCTCTTCTAATTAAGAGGTGTCTTGTTCAAATAGAAACTTCATCAATTTTTTTGGTATCTGTTAAGAGTATGTTTTTCCTTACTGGCCTGGGCCCACTGCTGCGCCAGCCCCAAATAACACACAGACGCTGTATTAGATATAATGCTGTTGGCCTGTTACTAGTTTCTTATCAGCTAGCTCTGTCTTAAATATTAACCCATTTCTATTAATCTAAGTATTTCCACATGGTCTCATCTTATCGGAGAGAGGGGCTGGACCTCTGTTCTCTCCAGTTTCTACATGTTGACTCCTCCTTACTCCTTCCTCTCTCCTCCTTGTCTCCTAGTCCCGCCTATCTTGCTGTCCTACTGGCCAACAGTGCTTTATTCATTAACCGATAAGAGAAACATATTTACAGAATGATATCTCCCATCAGGTATCCATAGATTTTCTTCACCTGTGGAAACAAAAACAAAACCTCTTCCCCAACATAATAAATGTCCTGGTTTCCTTTGAGATGTTAACACATCTTTGAAGTATACCAGCTGATTTAATTCTGTAGTCTTTTTTTCTATTTGCTAATTTCTTTCTGCAGCTGTTGTTCCTTTTTTCATTAGCTTTCAGAAAATTCAGAGTTAAAGCACTGTACAATCTGTTTCTGGGGGTCTAATTGAGGATGTCCTTCTGTATATATGTTTCTCTTATTGGTTGATGGATAAAACACTGTTTGGTCAATAGAGGCAGGAAGATAGGCAGGACTAGCACACGAGGAGAATTCTGGGAAAGGCTCCACAAAGAGATGCCATGTAGCTGCAAAAGGAGTTACAGGTCCAAGCATTCTCCGGTAAGCCAAGACCAGGTGGAAATACACAGATTTATAGAAAGGGGTTAATAATTAAAACAGAGCTATCCAATAAGAAGCCCTAGCCATTGGCCAACAGTTGTATAATTTATATAAGTCTTTGTGTGCTTATTTGGGGCTGAAGCGGCCCCAGGACCTGGTGGGACAAGAAACTCCAGCAACAGGGGTCTTTATCATCCCTTTCTGTTTATTTAGCATATCCTTTAACGCCTGCCCTGTAGGATTGTGTGGTATACCTGTAATATGCTTTATATTATAATGAGAAAAAAAATTAATTGTCATAGAGATATATGCTGGAGCATTATCTGTGCTTATTTTTGTAGGTATATCCATGATGGCCATAACATCTAGCAATTACCAGATCAACTTTTTCCAAACTCAAAGCAGTTGCCCATTGAAAACCTGAATAGGTATCAATGGTGTGGTGTACCTATTTTAATTTTCCAAATTCTACAAAATGGAACATGCCCATTTGCCAGATTCATTCCTTTGAGTACTCCTTGGGTTACTTCCTGCTGTAGTGGAGTTTGGTTGTATAAAGAACAAGTAGGACATTCTTTATAGTTTCCTTGGCTTGTTGCCAAGTGATGGAAAAGTGTTTTTCAAACCTTTGCTATTGGCATTGTGTTTTAAATGAAATTTTATATATATATATGAGATTCCTATTCCTGATTAAATAACAATTCTGTATTATCTGATATAAATTCAGCAGTTTTAATATGCAAGACAGCTCTTTCTGCATATTGTGAATCAGTAACTATGTTGAGAGGTTCATTATGATCCATTAACACCATGAGAATAATTCTGACTTTTGGACAGATCCACTTTACTTAAAATTACTGATTTATAACCTGCCTTTCCTGATTTATTTGCATCAGTATAGAATGCAGGAGCTCCAGTTTTGGTGTTTCCCATACAATGTGAGAAAAGATCCAGTCAGTTCTCTTTATAAGTTGAATGCTCTTGCTTTTAGGATATTTGTTGTTAATCTCTTCCAAAAAAAATTACCAACATCGCTTTTCGCAGGTCCACTTTCTACACACAATTTATCAATTTCATCATTAGTAAAATATACTATATTTTTTGCTGGATTGATTCCTCCTACTTGACAAAGTCTCAATTTCCTTTTAGAATCAACTCAGAGATATTTTCCAGATAAGCTTTTAATGCTTTACTCAGTTTATGTGGTAAAAAGATCCATTCTATGATAATACCTTTCCTCTGCATTAAAAGTCTTATAGGGGAATGCTGAGAGGGTAATATGGCTACAATGCAGCTAAGCTTCAAATCTACACAATCCAATGTGCAATCAGTCTATAATTTCTCTTCCATCAAAGCTAATTCTCTCTCAGCTTCAGCTGATAATTCCCTGGGACTATTTAAGTCCTTGTCACCATCTAAGGTTTTGCTTAAATTAATCAGTTCATCAGGTTTTATCCTAATAATGTGCCATAGATGGGAAATATCTCTTAGCAGTCTTTGAAAGTCATTAATTGAGTGCAATTATCTTCCTAATTTTTTTCTTTTGGGGTCTAATTTTTTGTAAATCTATTTTATAGCCTAAATAATTAATAGAATCTCTTTTTTGCATTTTTCAGGAGCAATTTTTAATCCCAACAAGGCAAAATTTTCTTCTTCAAACATTCTTTCTAAATTATCTACATTTGAATCAGATAATGTCATTCATGTAATGGTAAACTATAGATTGAAGAAATTACTTATATATTATTTTCCAAGGCTGTTGTATGAAATTTTGGCACAGGGTAGGGCTATTTAACATTCTTTGTGGGAGAACCTTCTACTGATATCTCTTAGTGGGCTGAGAATTATTGTAAGTAGACACTGAGAATGCAATATTTTCTCTATCCTTTTCTTGTAATGGTATACTAAAGAAACAAACTTTTAAATCAATTACTATAAGTGGCCATCCTTTAGGCAATAGAGACTGCAAAGTAATTCCAGACTGTAGAGGACCCATTGCCTGTATTACATTATGAACATCTCTTAAACCTGATATCATTTTTCATTTTCCAGATTTCTTTTTAATAACAAATACAGGGGAATTTCAAGGGTGGTTGATTCCTTTATATGCTGAGTATTTAGTTGTTCCTGTACCAGTTCTTCTAAAGCCTGCAATTTCTCTGTTGTTAAAGGTGTTGTGCAACCCATACAGGTTTGTCTGTCAGCCATTTTAAAGGTAGGGCTGTTGGTATCTTTGGAAGGTTCACAGCTGTTGTGTCCTGTTCTTGTACAACGTGAATGGTTGATGATTGTTCTTTATAGTACCTTCTTATAAATTTCCCAGAATCATATGTTAATTTATGATTTGTTTCTAAAGAAATGTTTATCTGAGTATTCTCTTGCTGTAACAAATCACATTCCCACAAATTCAGTGCAGTATTAGCAGTATTCCTCTCTGTTTTTCTGGCCCTATACATTCGAGCCATCTTGCTCTTTGTTTTGCATGAGATAAAGTTCCAATCCCTAAAAGTTGAACGTTTACCTCCTGAAGAGGTCAATTTGGATGACATGATTCTTGTCATATAATTGTTATGTCTTCACCTGTGTTTACTAGAAATTCAATGATACACATCATTTATTCATACTTGTAATTTTGGTCTCTGCTCATCTAAAGAAGTTTGCCCATATACTGGCTTTGTGATTTTTCCTGACTATTTTGTTCTCTCCTCTCTAGCTCTTCTATCATCCTGAGTGTTATGATTTCTTACAATAGGTATTAGGCTGTTTAATTGCTCTGGGAAGTAGTTTCCACGGTGACAGAAAAAGATGGAGTCGGACTTGGCATATGTAACAAGAGTTCTAATAGGTCTTAATAATAAAAGCCTGGAGTCAGATATAGGGGAAAATACTGAGAGAAAAGAGAGTGCAAGCCAGAGACTTCTTTACCTTTTTAGCTTCTCATCAGAAAAGGGACTGAATTCTTGTTTCCTCCTGCATATATACCTCTCTCTGTCCTGCCATTTCATTTCCTGTCAGTACAGACCTCCAGACCTCTATGGTTAGCTAGAATCAAGCTCCACCCTCTGATCTTCAGACAAGCTTTATTTGTACAAACAAGATATCTCCACAACATAATCTACAAATTAACCACTAGGCTGAGTGTAGCCAAGTTTCAGGACGTATGTTTTATGGGGATTTGATGTCTACCCACAATGCCAGTTGTCAAGCACTTTTCCTCAATAGGCGAAGAAGCTATAAAATCTAAGTTGTGTTTTCTGGGTTATTTCTTACATAAACAAAGTATTTTTGAGGGGAGAATATCAGCAGTACTAAGGATTTGGGAAACCAGTATATGATAGGTAGAGACTCATTTTCAGTAGTGCAATTCACTAGGGTATATCAACAACATTCAAAGAAACCTTACTGATAGCTCATAAACTAACCAAAAGAACCATTTTTTCAAACTTTTTTTTCAAGACAGGGTTTCTCTGTGTAGTCCTGGCTATCCTGGTCGGCCTAGAATTAACTGAGATCTGCCTGCCTCTGCCTCCCAAGTGCTGGGATTAAAGGTGTGTGCCATCACGATCACTGAGTTGAATGAAATTATTGTTAAGGGTTCAATGATTATATTAAATTGCATCACATATATGCCTAATTTACAATGCTTAAAATTGTTTTTTATGCATAAGCCAAGGTTGATTGTGAATGCCTAAGATTCCAGCACTCTGGAGGTAGAGACAAAGATAAGCTGGGGAGTTTGAGGCCAGTGTAAGCTATGAGACCCTGTCTCAAAAAATGAAGACAAATTGACTACAGAGAAAATTCACTTTAGGTGAAAAAAATACTTAGGAAGAACTGCAATGTTAAACTTTCAAAAAGTTTGCATTGTATTATTGCAATATATTTATGTGGTGATATTTATGATTTAATAAAGCCACTGGAGATCAAAATGCAAAGGTAGCCACAGCCATAAAGCCAGGTAGTAATGGCACATACCTTTAATTCCAGGACTCAGGAGACAGAGGGATCTCTGTTATTTCAAGGCCACCCTGAGCAACACGAAATTGATCCAGTCTAAAAGAGAAACAGCTCACACAAAGGTGACCTCAGCACTCAGAGTGACACACCTTTAACTCCAGCACTAAGGAGGTGGAGACAGTAGTGATATGGCTGGGCAGGAAGAGGACTATAAGGCTGGAGGAGACTGGACTGACAGGACTGCAGTGTGAGGCTGGGTAGAGAGCAATACAGTCTGTATTACACTCTGAGGATTTGTGGAGATAGGATCACCCTTTCAGTCTGAGGTAGAGGTGAGAGCTAGTGGCTGGCTGCTTTGCTTTTCTGACCTTCAGCTTGAAGCTTGAACCCCAATATCTGTCCCTGGGTTTTTATTATTTGTATTACATACTTAAAATTATATTTATTTAGTGTGTGTTTATAATACATGCTCTTCCCAAGGTCAGAGGACAACTTTTCAGGACTTAAATCCAGGTCATTATGGTTCCATGTAAGTGCTTTAAATTTTTTTTCCATTTTGTGGGTACAGGTGTTTTGCCTGCCTGTATGTCTGTGTACCACATGAGTGAAGTGACTACAGAGGCTAGAAGATGACATTAGATGACTTGGGCCTGGACATAAAAAGAGCTTGAGCCCATGTGGTGGTAGGATCAAATTGAGGCCCTCTGGAAGAAAAGCCAGTGCTCTCAGCCACCTAGCCATCTCCATAGCCCTAATAAAAATAAATCTTAATGCTGGGCTGTGGTGGTATACAGCTTTGATCCCAGTGGAGGCAGGCTGATCTCTATGACTTCAAGTCCAGCCTGGCCTACAAAGTGAGTTCCAGGACAGCTAGAGTTACGCAGAGAAACCTTCTGTGAAAAAAGTATTCTTTGACAATTTCATACACGTTTATAATGTATATGCCCCCTATTGTCCTTTCTTATCCTCCTCTCATCTTTCTTGAAGCCCGTCTTCTTCACAACAATTACATTGTCATTTCCATGTCCTTCCTTAGTGCCTCACTGAGTTTAATTAGGGTTATGGATGTGGGGTTATGTACACAATTATGAGCAACTTAACACTGGTTATACTACTGAAGAAAAATAACTCCCTCTTTCTAACAACCAACAATTGCCAATATCTCCTCAGAAGAGGGGCCTCATGATATTGTTACACATTTATTATATTGATAAAATTCTAATACCAAAAGTTTCCTGAAGTGGAGGCAGTAGTGAGCCCTGCATGAGAGAGTGCATGTGGTTTTAATTTTCCTCTATTTCTGAAATTGTCTTCCTCTACTTTCTACTAATACAGTTTTTTGAGTGCTGGGGATTAAATCAAGGATCTCACACATTAGGTGAATATTCTTATTTTATAATAACAAATACTTGAATTCCAGAACCTTTCCTCCAACACAAGAAAAAGTCAAAGAAAATGTAGAAACTAAAAACACTCAAATACAGATTAGAAGCACAGCTTTATTTTCTTCAGCAACAAACATTTAAGCACCAGACTAAACAAGTAGCCCCTAAGTGCCTGAGGACCAAGTCAGGCAAAAAAATATTAGGCCCCACATTTAACTAGCAGCCACTATTTTTGGTATCTTTTCCAGAAAATTGTACTGCTTAGGAGGGAACAGACAAAAGGTCAGGCCTGGGTCCCTTTTCCCAGTCAGACTTAACGAGAAACTGGGGGCCCAAAGCGCTGTATGGTGTTCACCAATAGGGAAAGCTGGTCAAGAAAGTTCATGATGGAAATTCGGAGGAGGCGAGAGTCTTCCGAGATCCAGTGTCTAAGAGTGAGGAAAAAGAATATTAAATTCAAAACGGTAATTCATTTCCTTTCCTTCTTTCCTTATTTGTTTTTGGAAAGAGAGAATCTCACGATGTAGCCCTGGCTGGCCTGGAATTCTGCCTCCTGTCTCCTATCCTTTCTGGATCTCCCCTCAGGCACCCATTGTACTATACAAGCTTCTCCTTAGAAGTCACCCTAGTCTCTAAAGAAGTGCAGTTTTGAGTGGAGAACAGTCTAGTCACCTAACCAGCATGCCATACTTTTTCAGCACTTACACCTCCAGCATGCAGCCGCTCACTTTAAGCTCCTTCTGCAACAGTCCTTGGTGCGGTTCGGCATCAGGAGTTAGGGACCCACAGGCGATTTCTGCCTCCAAAGAGGATGGGAAAGGCACTGTAAGGGCGCTAGTGGAGACTCAGTAAAGGAACCATGTTGAATCAATTTTGCCTACTTGGCCCTCTAAAACCATCTCATCTGGTCTAAGCTCCCCAGACTACATCTTGTACATTGCTTGGGCAATTCCTGCTCATTACCCTCCACCCTCCGGCCTCCCTCCCCTGTTATTTTCTCATGACCAGAGCACCCATGGTTAACATACCTCAATCAGCGGGATCCCCTTCTCCCCTACACCTAAGGGCACCTACACACACACACACACACACACCCACACCTCCAGACTACCACCTATACACACACACACACCTCCAGACTACCACCTATACACACACACACACCTCCAGACTACCACCTATACACACACACACACCTCCAGACTACCACCTATACACACACACACACCTCCAGACTACCACCTATACACACACACACACACACACACACACCTCCAGACTACCACCTATACACACACACACACCTCCAGACTACCACCTATACACACACACACACACACACACACACACACACCTCCAGACTACCACCTATACACACACACACACACACACACACACACACACACACACACACCTCCAGACTACCACCTATACACACACACACACACACACACCTCCAGACTACCACCTACACACACACACACACACACACACACACACACACACACACACCTCCAGACTACCCATTCCCCCTCCTGAAGCATCCCTAAGTTGGCCCAGTTGGCCCTGTCCAGTAGGATACAATCTATGATGTCGGATTCCCGGCCTTTGAGTTAAAGGAACGGTGTTTTTGCTCGAAACGGAGATTTCCGGTGCTCGTGCAACAGGGTGAGCTCCACTGGGAATAACCGCCATTGTGCCTGCATCACCGGGACAGCAGCAGCTAGTCGGGGAATCGGCGCCATCTGCAGTGTGGCCTAAACCTGTGTGTGCTGTCTGCATGTCTACCGCGGCTCCACCCTCCAACCCATCCTCCGCCATCGCTACAGCCCAGAGCCCGCCTTATCCTCCGGAAGCTCCACCCTCGCTCAGGCTGCCAATCCCACACGCACCTGCGCGAATGGGCGGGCGACAAAGTTGCTAAACTGGGTTAGTCCCCACCTGGCGACCTCAGCCTCCAAAGTGCCTCTCCAAGTTCAGCTTTCCTTTCTGTTTCTTTAAAAGGATCTTAGGAGCCCGGTGGCACAGGCCTTTAATCCCAGCATTCGGGAGGCAGTGGTAGGCGAATCTCTGTGAATTCGAGGCCAGCCTGGTCTACAGAGCCACCCTGTCACGGAAAAAAAAGAAAAAGAAAAAAAAAAGAAAAAAGAAAAACGGGATTTAAGGTGATATTTACCCCCAAACAAAACAAAACAAAAGCCTATAAAATCAAAAAACTTGGTCAGGTGTGGTATTGCGTTGAAATCCCGCATTTAGGATAGTGATTCTCAACGGGGGGGGGCGGTAGAACGACCCTTTCACTGAGGTTTCACATCAGATATTCTGCATATCCGATATTTACATTATGATTCATAACTAGCAAAATTACAGTTATGGAGTAGGAATGAAAATAACATTATAGTTTGGAGTCATGTGCATTGATGGGTGTTTTGTTGGCATGTATGTCTGTGTGAGTGTGTCAGATCCCCAGGAAGTGGAGTTACAAACAGTTGTAAATTTCCATGTAGATGCTGGGAATTAAACCCCCCCACCCCCGGTCTCTGGAAGAACAGTAAATACTCTTAACTGCTGAGCCACATCTCAGCCCCAGGAATAGTTCTTTGATTAAGTTGTAGGTCAGCCTGGTCTACATAACAATTTCCAGGCCAGCCAACCTACAAATTTGCACTGGCTCAAAACCAACAACAAAACCAACCAAACAAACAAATGAAATATGACTTTGAGCTATATCAGCAAGTCCATTTAGGTTTCCCTCTAAAATAGGTCCTACATCTGTGTTTTTGCCTTTAATGCCAGCACTTTGGAGGCAGACACAAACAGATCTCTTTGATTTTGAGGCCAGCTACAAAGTAAGTTCCAGGACAACTATAGAGTGAGACCCTGGGTATAGAGAGAGACAGTGAGAGAAATGGAGATAGAGATCAGACTGTCCTCAAACTCACAGATTCGCCTGCCTTTGCCTGCAAGTGCTGGGATTAAAGGTGAGTGCCACCACCATCTGGTTTAAGATTTATTTTATTTTTATTTTATGTATATGAGTGTTTTGCCTGTTTTTATATAAGTATGCAGTGCCTGGTGTCCATGTGGATACTGGAAGTGGGTGGTTGTAAGCTTTTATGTGAGAGTTTCCATTGTGAAGTGTGAGGTCAGGTGTAATTTTGATAGGTCTGCCTTTTTATGTTACCTGGACTTTTTCCTTCACTGCTCTTAATATTCTTTCTTTATTCTGTATGTTAAGTGTTTTGATTATTATGTGGTAAGGGGCCTTTTTTTCTTTTTTCTCTTTTTTTTGGTACAGTCTATGTGGTGTTTGGTATGCTTCTTGTACTTTCATGGGCATGTCCTTCTTCAGATTGGGTAAGTTTTCTTCAATGATTTTGTTGAATATGTTTTCAGCACCTTTGAGCTGGGCTTCCTCACCTTCCTCTATGCCTATTATTCTTAGGTTTGGCCTTTTCATGGTGTCCCACATTTCCTGGATGTTTTGTGTTAAGGATTTGTTGGATTTACGATTTTCTTTGGTCGATGAATCTATTTCCTCTAGTTTATCTTCAGCGCCTGAGATTCTCTCTTCCATCTCTTGTATTCTGTTGGTTATGCTTGCATCAGTAGTTCCTGACTGTTTACTCGGTTTTTCTATTTCCAGCATTCCCCCCAGTTTGTGTTTTCTTTATTGTATCTATTTCAGTTTTCAGGTCTTGAACTGTTTGAATTGTTTCCTTTATCTGTTTGATTATTTCTTGTTGGCTTTCCTTACTTTCTTTAAGAGATTTGTTTATTTCTTGCATTTTTGCTTGTTCTTTTCCTCTGTTTCTTCCATTTTTTGTTTGTTTTTTTCTTCCATTTCTTTAAGGGATTTTTTTCCATATCATCTTTGAAGGCCTCTATCATTTTATGAAGTTATTTTTCAAGTTGTTCTTTTCTGCTTCATCTGCTTTCATGTGTTCAGGTCTAGTTGGTGTAGCGTCCCTAAATCTGGTGGTGTCATACTGGTCTTTCTATTGTTGTGTGTTTTCTTGTATTGCTGTCTTCCCATTGCTTCTTCCAGTAGGTGCAGGTGGAGTCTCACTCTCTCTCTTGCTCTCCTGGTGGGTATAGGTGGGTCAGGAGTTCAATGTCTGTAACTCTGGATGATCCAAGCTCTCTTGGAGGTCTCTGGCAGAGGGCAGCTGATGGGGCCCAAAGATCAGATGAGTGGAGCTTCAAGGTGGTCCCTTGTGGATAGGTGGTCCAGTATGCTCAGAGCCTACTTAGGAAGATCCAAGGAGCTGGAGGCGGTACTGGACCCACACTCTGGCCCAAAGCACACCCTGAGCAATGGGCCCAGTAGGACCAACGGTGAAGAGAAGTAACTTTTCAGCAAATGGTTGTACAGGCTTCTCAGCTCTATCCAAATCCTGGAGGGGCATCCCAAAGTAATTACTTTCCCATTTTCTGCGTGTTGGTGGATTGAAGGTCTTAGTTTTTTTCTGCTTTTTATCTTCTTTTACTTTGTGAATCGTCTTCATCTGTGTCCTGGTTAGTTGTGATCTCAGGATTATCAGGTTTCAACAGGTGAAAGTAATAGAACTTCTTCACTCTCACGGTGTCTTCCTTTCGTTTTATTTTGGAAGTAGTGAAAGCCTCATCATCACTTGCATCTGAATGTATTCTTCTATATTATGACCTGGCTTTACTGAACAAAGTTTTAGATTTATATTTGTGTTTTGAAGGCCTACGTTTCCCATGACATTTCGAGGTTCTATCAGAAAACCCATTTTCTTCATCTCCTTGAGTGTTGTTTACAAATGAGTTTCAAATTTTAATAATTCGATTCTGACTATCATCTGGGATGACATAAATCTCATCAGCATAGCCCTTCTGTTTGAAAATTGTGCCAAGGGGTTCCTAATAGTTATCTGAAGAATCCATATCTTCAAGGTGTGCCAAAGTCACTCAAGAAGTCAGTTTTCTTGGATTTTTACCAATATATGCTTCACTTGTTTTTAAAAGGTTTGGATCCAGTTTTTTTTCACATTTGTTTTAGGTACAACTCTTTTAGGTTTAACAGGTAGAGGCACTTTATGGTTACGTTTATGATCGTGACAGTTTGGGGTGCTATGAACAGGATACTCATTTCCTTCCAAATCTAACCTGTATCTGGAACAGTCACTGGGTGTTAAAAGCAACTATACATCATCCCCAGTTGGACTATAAGGAGGTGGTGCTTCTGTGTCATCATCTGAGTCAGGGTAGTTGTTATAGGGAAAACAGTCTCTTGGAGACGGGAGAAAAACATCTTCACTTTGATGCGTGGATTCCCTTGTGTTATCAGACAAATAGGAATTTTCTATCCTATTTTTTTTTCTAGAACGTCACTGAAAAACAGAGTAAAGACCTCAGTTTGCTGATAATATTAAGATAAAGAATATAATGTTGTAAATTGAGCAGCCATCTCAGATGCAATGTGTTCTCCTTCAGTCATTAACTTCTTAATAGCCTCATTTCCAAAAAAAAAATCTGCTTGACTGTCAGCAAGTGCCACTAGTTGTACAGCAATGGTATTTTGAACTTCTGACAAAAATGCATTAAGCATTGCATCGATGCTTTCCATTTTGCAGAATAAACTAATATATACCCACAAATTAGTTCATCTTTTTTTTTACTACAATTGAGGAGTTGTATGACAATATTATGACTTGTATGCGCCTCCTTTTTTCACCAATAATTTTGACAAGCATTAAGCAATTATTCTGTCCAGCTTGATCAGAACTACAAGAATGAGAATCTAGGAAGGGTGAAAGAATAAAATCCACACTAGCCGGGTGTTGGTGGTGCATGCCTTTAATCCCAGCAGATTTCTGTGAGTTTGGGGCCAGCCTGGTCTACAGAGCTAGTTCCAGGACAGGCTCCAAAGCAAAACAGAGAAACCCTATCTTGAAAAAAAGAAAAAAAAATCCATACTAAATGGATCACCACACATGGTACCCATGACAATTCTCAAGTCACATGCTTATTGATAGGAACTGGGTTCACCACATCTAAATTGTGTTTAAGTATTCCAATACTCCTCTTAGAGCTTGCTTTGTAATTCATTAAATTTACGAGGATATGTACCAGTAGGTATATCTACAAAAGGACACTGCAATTTGTTGGCCAACTGCTGTCCTTGGTGTCTAACAATTGGTAGATTTTTACTAATGGAGTCCCTCTGATTAGCAAGAATTAATGTAAATGGAAGATTAGCCATATGCTTATCTTTTCTAATCTGAGAAGCTTCAGTTCTTATTTTTCCCTCTTTCCACTTCAGTCCACCTGAAGTCACACCGAAAGGGGTGTGGCCACCGTTACAGGTTCACAGACCAGACATCTACAATCCTCAGCACTTTGTGCTTGTTGTTCTATTAGTAAGAATATTCCTGAACTTTCTTATGGCTTGTTTATCAACATTAGATTTTACTTCCAATGTTACCTCCTAAAAACTAGACAGCGAAATGCTGGCACTAACAGACATTATAAGTGGACCTAACAGATATCTTCAGAACATTTCACCCAAACACAAAAGAAAACACCTTCTTCTCTGCACCTCATAGAACTTTCTCCAAAGTTGACCACATACTCAGTCACAAAGTAAGTCTCAATAGATGCAAGAAAATTGAAATAACTCCCTTCAGCCTATCAGGTCACAATGGGTTAAAGCCGGATATCATCAACAATAGAAAGCCTACAAACTCATGGAAATTAAATTACTCTCTACTGAATGAGAAATGGGTCAATGCAGAAATTAAGGACTTTCTAGAATTAAATGATAATGAATATACATCATACCTAAATTTATGGGAAACAATGAAAGTGTATTAAGAGGAAAGTTCATAGCACCAAGTGCCTACATAAAAAAATTGAGATTCAAAAGGAGTAGAATGCAAGAAATAAACTCAGGGCTGAAATCAATAAAATAGAAACAAACAAAAAAATACAAAAAAAAATCAATCTAACAAAGAGTTGGCTCTTTTAGAAAATGAATAAGATAGACAAACCCTTATCAAATCAACTAAAAGGCAGAGAAAGACTATTCAAATTAACAAAATTAGAAATAAAAAGAGGGACATAACAACAGACACCAAGGAACTCAAGAGAATCATAAGGACATAATTTAAAAACCTGTACTCCACCAAATTGGAAAAATCTAAAAGAAATGGCTGTTTTGTTCTAGGTACCATTTACTGTGTTGTGGGATATTCACCAAAGACGACTGCTCAGACATGGGTTTAACACAATAGAAAATCTTTATTAGTTGGTTGTCATCTACACTGAGTTTTTGGGATCCCAGTGTAGCCCCAAGCTTTTCTCAAGATGAGGTTTTAAGCACAAAAAAGTTCTGGGTTGATATATGTCAGTTAACAAGAACAATTAGCCAGAAGAGGAACTACAGAAACTAAAAAGCTGAGTTTTACAGCCTGAATGCCATATCCATCAAGGAAGTTAGTTGTGCTAAGATCTCAGGACATACTAAGGTCTGGGGCCCTGTTATATTACCAAAGTTAAATCAAGATCAGATAAGCAATTTAAACATACCTATAACTTTTAGTGAAATAGAAGTATTCATTAAAAGGCTCCCAATTAAAAAAAAAAGCCCAGGGCCAAACAGTTTTAGTGCAGAATTCTAGCAGACTTTCAAAGAGGGATGAACTCCAATATTCCTCAAGTCATTCCACAAAACAGCAACAAAGGACACTGTTCAATTCATTTTATGAAGCCACAGTTATCCTGATATCTAAACAACATAAAGACCCAACAAAGAAAGAGAATTACAGACTGAATTCTGTTATGAACATACATGCAAAAATACTCAATAAAACACTTACAAACTGAATGTAAGAACACATCAAAAAGATCATCTAACATGATCCAGTAGGCTTCATCCGAGAGATGACCAATGGTTCAATATATGTAAATCTGTCAATATATGCACCATATAAACACATTGAAAGAAAAACAAGCACAGTATCATCTCATTAGCTGCAAAAAAAGCCTTTGACAAGATTCAACACCCCTTTATGTTAAAAGTCCTGGAGAGATTAGGGATGCAAGGAACATACCTCAATATAATAAAATCAATATATAGCAAACCAACAGCCAACATCAAATTAAATAGAAACTCAAAGCACTAAATCAGGAAGAAAACAAGGTTGTCCACTGTCTTTATACCTATTCTTTTATTGTTGTTGTCTTTGAAGAAAAACTGAAGAAGCTATCAAAAGATGACAATATCCCCCATGCTAATTTATTTGTAGGATTAACACAGTAAAAATGGCTACCCTACCAAAAGCAATCAACAAATTCAGTGCAATCCCCATCAAAATTCCAACACAAGGCCAGGTGGTGGTGGCACATGCCTTTAATTCCAGCACTTGGAAGCAGAGGCAGATGGACCTCTGTGAGTTTGAGCCCTGCCTGGTCCACGTAGTTAGTTTCAGTACAGCTAGGACTGTTACACACATAAACCCTGTCTCAAAAAAAAAATTTCCAACACAATTCTTCACAGATCTTGAAAGGAAAATTCTTAATTTCTTATGGAAACACACACACAAACACAAACAAAAGAACAACAAAAACCAAAAGAAAACAAAAATCAGGTCAGGTAAAATAATCCTGAACAATAAAAAACTTCTGGAGGTCTCACTATTCCTGGTTTCAATTTGTACTACAAAACTATAGTAATAAAAACAGCATGGTATCAGCATAAAAATAAACACATTGGTCAAGAAATAGAATTGAAGACCTATACATTAATCCACATTATCTGTGGACACCTCTTTTTTGATAAAGAAACCTGAAGTACACACTTGATGGGAGATGTTATTCTGTAAATATGTTTCTCATACTGGTTAATGAATAAAACACTGTTGGCCAATAGGAAAGCAAGATAGGCGGGGCTAGGAGACTAGGAGGAAAGAGGAAGGAGTAAGGAGAAGTCAGCATGAAGAGCCTGGAAAGAGAACAACATTCCGGCCCACTGTTCAGTAAGATGAGACCACATGGAAATACTTAGATTAATAGAAATGGGTTAATCATTAAGACAGAGCTAGCCAATAAGAAACAAGTAACAGGCCAACAGTATTTATATCAAATACAGAGTCTCAGTGTGTTAATTGGGGGCTGGCATGGCGGCGGGACCAGACCAGTGGCGGGGGTGCGGGGGTGGGGGAGGTGGGGGGTGGGGAGGGTGGGGGGGTGGGGGGTGGGGGAGGAATTACTTGTAACAAACACTGGCAAAAATACAGCATTTTTGACACATGGGGGGAGGGCCTAGGCCCTGCCACAAATGATATGACAGACTTTGAAGACTCCCCATGGAAGGCCTCACTCTCCCTGGGGAGCAGGAAGGGGATGGGATGAGGGTTGGTTGGGGGGGGAAACGAGAAAGGACAAGCGGGTGAGGGGATTGACATATAAAACAAGCTTGTTTCAAATCTACATAAAAAGGGGAAAATACAGCATTTTCTACAAATGCTGCTGGTCAAACTGGATGTCTCCATGTAGAAGAATGCAAATAGAGCCATACTTATCACCCTGAACATACTCAATTCCAAATGGATCAAAGACCTCAACACAAAACCAAATATCCTGAACCTGATAGAAGAGAAAGTAGAGAATAACCTTGAACTCCTTGTCACAGGAGGAGTCTTTCTGAATAGAACACCAATCTCACAGGTGCTAAGATCAATGGTCAATAATGGGACCTCATGAAACTGAAAAGATTCTGTAAGGCAAAAGACACCATCATTTGGACAAAACAGCAGCCTACACAATGGAAAAAAAATTTTTTTTTTTTTTTTACCAACTCCACATTCAATAAAGGACTAATATCCAAAATACCTAAGGAACTCAAAAAACTTGATATTAAAAAATCAAATAATCCAATTTAAAAATAGGGTGTAGATATAAACAGAGAATTCTCAATAGAGGAGACTTGAATGCCTGAGAAACACTTAAATGTTCAACATCTTTAGCCTTCAGGGAAATGCAAATCAAAACTAACTACTTTGAGATTCCATCTTACACCTGTCGGAAGGGTTAAGATACATAACACAAGTGACAGCTCATGCTGGAAAGGACATGGAGTAAGGGCAAACCTGGGTATGGTAGCATGCCTGGGATCCAAGTACTTGAGAGGCTGAAATAGAAGGACTGCCATGCGTTTGAGGCGATATATAGAGAGTGCTTCCTGACTAATGAAACAAGGAAGTAAAAGACAAAAAAAAAAAAAAAGAAAAGAAAAAAAAGAAAAAAAAAGCAGAATGGGAATTGAATACACATAATTACTGTGATAAAATTTTCAGGGCAGCTAAACCAGAAACTACTTAAAATGCTTTTCTGTAGAAGATTGCGATGGCTGCTCTCCAGGCTTGTGCAGCAAATGCTTTTACTTTCTTATCCACCTCACTGTCCATTTTCTATTTTTTTAATTAACTTTTTTTTTTAAATAAAGAATTTCACTGTTGGTCAAGTTGGTCTCTATATCCTGAGCTGAGGTGATCCTTCCACCTTAGTCACTTGATTAGCTAGGACTACAGGTATGCACAACACACAGCAAATTCAGTGCCTTTTAAGTACAGCTCAATTATCACACTCTCTTGTGGGATATATTCTAAGGATAAAGATAAAGATAACTGGCTTTCTTCTTAGCCTATTTAATGTGGATAATGGTCTGAATGAGGTGAGTGTGAAACTATTTTGGGTATATGTTAAGATAGACTTTATCTGGTAAAACAAATGAGTAAATATATCGATGCTGTCAGAAACTAGAATTTTCACTGTGGAATGAGAGAAGGTGTGAAAGAACTGTGACTCAAGATTATGGCTGAAAGTTTCAGCATGAACTTGTGATTTCTTAATATACATGGATATATATGGTTTGTCTATTAAAGGGGTCTAGAAATAGTGGTACCTCACTCACAGTGAGCATATCCTTCACATAGATCTTGTTTCTAAATACCATTCAATAAACAGACAAACAAATACCTCTCCAGTAAAAATCTGATCCTCAGTTAAGGGCAAGAAAGTATACAAGGTGGACCTAGAAAATATTGTGGTGCTAAAACAAAGTTGTTGTAACAGGGAGGAGGCATAAGGGAATGTCTCAAACTTTCATAGCTCTTTTCCAGAAGGTTTCATGTTGGATGGATGTTCAAACTGTTCTAAATGTGGTTGTTTTGGGGGCTGTTCTTATGTTACTTTTGCCATGTCCATGTAGACATACATGGAATAAATCACAAGTTCATACCAAAATCCCTCTCATTAATTAATGGATCCCCTGTGAATATCCAACTCAATGAGCCTCATAAATGCTGAGCTCCTTAATCTTCTCTCCTGTTGGCCTACCAAATATCTCATACCGGCTCCCAAAACATTTCTGTGCTTGGGAAGCCACCTGAATTGGGACCTTCATTTCTGTTGCTATTTCCTGGTGTGATTGTGATCACATAACATACCAATGACCAAGGCCCCAATCTGGGATTCAGGAAGAAGCTGTCAGGAACTTGTATTGGGCAAGGAGGAGGGAGTAGATATTGCCACTTGGGTGTTCATGTGGCTCAGCAGGGCACAGTGCCTATGGCAAATGTTCTAATCCCTGATGTGGGTCCTTATATTTTAGAGTTTGTTGGTATATGGAGAGGGCAAATTCAGGGCAAAGGCAGGATTTGCATCCTGTGGTCACTGTATTTTCAAAGAGTTCTCAGCTTCCTCTTATGGCTCCCTTCCTATTTTTCATACCAGCAGCATTTGTCACCTCTTGTCTTCCCTCCTCTTATCTGCAACCCTTGCCCTGACAGAGCTCCTCAAGGCTTAACTCTGAATGAGAAAAGAAATAAAAGGAAAGGAAAGGAACATGAATGCTCCTAGGCATGGTTGAGGAGAACCTTTATTACAGATATGTGAGAGAGCATAGCCAAAGGCAGAGACATCTGGGAGAGTCTTGAGTGAACATATCCTTGAGCCCCATGAGGAGAGTGGTGAGGGAAAGGTAGGAGAACCAGGTGCAGTAGGTAGGAGGCTCAAATGTACAGAGTGTGACTAAACTAAATGGTTGGATTATATAGAAAAGACCAGCCCAGCCATCTGGGCTGGAGAGTTCAGGGTAGGGGGCCAGGTATGCCAGCCAGGATGGCCTGGTAAAAGGTAGGGACTGAGGGATGCTGAGAAAACCTGGAAGGCAGGTCTGCTTTGATATGTTAAATAGGCATCTCAGCCACTTGTCCCTGGTTCGAAACCTAACAAACAGTACCTATTTGTCTCTATTCCTTTGTACTCACATCTTGTGGAATGACAAGTTCTTGAGGACTCTTTGTTCTATCATACAGTGGCAATAACCTACATATTAAGAACTCCAGAGAGAGGCTCTACCTTCTCCCTTTAGTGGCAGCACTGATGGTCTCTCCCTTCTGCAGACCTGTCCTTGATTTGCACTTGACACCACCTCTTGCCCATGCCTTTGCCTCTGGTTCCATTCTAAACTGTAACATATGCTAACCATTCCATTAACTCATCTAAACACAGTCTTATCTTTGGCCAAGGTGAGGATCTCACACGCTTCTGGCACCCTGAATTGAGAAGTATTGGCTCAAGAGTCTCATAAACATGTCATAGTTTTTCTGTCTTTAGAAACTTTAAATGCCTTGCATGCAAGTCTAAGAAAACACTAAGAAAACACTCCTTGTCTGAGTATTTATTCCTTTCTCCTTTACTATCTCCAAGGGGTCATACTCTTTTTGGTCCAGATGTTTCCTTAGTGGAGAGTTGCCATTTGTATCCACCAGGATATCCATTTACTTTCCCTCCTTGGTACTGCTCCTATGTGCCCTGGAAAGCAAACCAAGACTATCTGAGTACGTATTAACTTAATCAACAACTCCTTTCCCCATATGTGCAGCCCAAGTGATTACACAGGATTCAGTTCTGAACAATAGAGTATTTATTTGCTGGGGCATCTGAGACAGAAGCTATGCTACAGAAAGTACTCCTTGCTGGCAGCGAATGAACAGTTTTGATGAAGCTGCAGGCAGCCACCCTTTGATCCTTGGAAATAGTGGTGAGGATGAAGCAGATCCTGGAGAATTCAGAGGGAGGCAGGAAAAAAGCTGGCTGTTTGGTGACAATGTTCTTTCACTGCCAGTACTCCTGGGCTTTTTCATTTTTGTAAGCCAATAAGTTTCCTGTGTTGTTAAACCAATTATTTGAAACCAAAAGCAGCCTAGCTTATTAACAGAGTTCATGTTGGTAAAAAGTCTCACATGCACATTCAGTATTATTTAATTTTCCAAATACATTCCCTGACTCAAAGTGAACAAGGACATTGGTAAGTTTATTATCTGAGCTGCCAGTCCACATATGTGTTCACAAGCAGGTCCCTGATGTGGTACCCCAGTTCTCAGGGAGGATCAGGTTCTATCAGGTGCTCATCTCCTCAAGCCTCACTTTAGTTGATCATTCCATTATGGGGACTCAAGATTTGTCCCACAAAGCCCAAGGCTCAAGCAGGAGGCCCTTCCTTGGGCAAGAAAGGCCAGTGTAGCCCCCACAACATTCAGAGTGGCTTCCTTGGCAAGAGTGTAGAGGCAGGAGTAGTGTTCCCAAGGGATCCTCCTCAAAGGAGCTAGTACTTACATGACCTTTAGCACCCAGGCATAGGTACAGTGAAAAGAAGAATCACTATCTTCTGCTTACATTTCTATTTCCTCCTCAGCACCCTGAGTTTCTTCTTAAGCAATGAAGGTGTGCAAAGTAAACGCCCCTGTACACAGATGATAGAGCAGGCATCCGTCTCATGCTGTGGGAGAACGCTGGGTGAGAAGACCAAGGCAGAGTCCTAGTTGTGACACTGCCTTGCGGAGTCACCTATTGTCCCTCATGGATGAGACCAATTTCCAGGAGGAGCCAAGCAGATAGGGTCCCCTAAGAAGAGCTATGTCACAAAGGCCGAGGATATTCTATCTGTGGCCCATGCTTGGATACCACTTCACATTTGGCTTCAGTTTGCTTACTGAACACAAGGTGGGACTGCAAGTAGTGACAGAAGATTCCCACCTTGAGCTGAGAAAGGGGAAAGGAAACTTATTCAGGTCAGAGGAGTGGCCATCACTGAACAGATTCAATGGCTGGGGACCAAAGTGGCACAGAAACTTGACTCAAGTCATACAATGGACACTGGGGTATCTTTCTGATCCTCCAGCCCCTGACCTTGTCATTCATCAAGAGCACACTGGCTGCAGCAGCAGAGGGGCCCTGGATGGCTACCACTTGGCTTCCTATGGAGATTTGCCAAGGGTTATGCCAGACACACCAGAGGGCAGGTGACAGGGAGTAGCAACTTCCTGAGGGAGTCCTTTGAGTGTGTATGCTGAGTGTGCTAAATGGGAATCGTAAGGCCCATCCCTCAAAACACCACACTCTTTCTCCTACAGAGGCACTTCTACGGCTGGCTAGACTTGGACTTTGGCTGTCCCGAGCCATTGCTAGGTGTTTCTACAGTGCAGCCTCAACTGTCTTGTGGGAGGCAGAAGAGAATTCAGGCCAACTACTTTGAGTAATGCCTAGCACCTAGCAAGAGCTGGGTACATACCAGCTATTATTACCACTATGAGCCAAACTGCGACATGAGAACACATTTAATGCAACATGCAGCTGTGGCCTGACCTGGGATTGATCCCCCCAATCCCAGAATGCTATTTGGAGAACCCCTTTTCCATAGATTCAGTTACTTCAGGGTGTAGAAAGCGGCTGGCCAAACGTTCGATGTCATCCAGTGTTAGGCGGCTCAGAGATCTGTCATAATCCTGAGAAGAGAAGATCAGGTGGGTTCAGGGTATGCAAGCAAGAGGGGGTATTCTGTAATAGGTGGGGGCTGGGGCTAGAAGCATTAAGATTGGCGGTCCAGCATTATTCTTCTCACCCTCTGTAGTTGTTCCAGGACCCTGCTGGCATCTGCTACACTGAAGTGACGGGCCAGGACTTTGGAGATCAGCTGCCAGAGGGGTGGGGGTGGGGAGTCAACCAGTCTGTGGGCAGACCCTTCTTCCAGTAGCACCTTCTCCAAAGGTTTAACGACTAGGTTGAGCTTAGAATTGGGCCCAATGTTGTAATCTGACAGTCGTTTCTCATCTGCCAAAGAGAGATTGGTGGGGTTCCTTCCTCACTGCTGTGGGGGTGGCCAAGAGAGCAATCCTGCCACGGACAGCTATAGTGAAACACTGCAGCATCCAGCTATGGGTTGGTGGGGTGGTGGTGGCTCAGCTACTTTTCCAACGTCCATTGGCAGCCAGTGCCCAAATCTATTACACTGGCCTGTACACCCCGTCCCCCAACTTCCAACTTCCTGTGTGGGGGGATCCCTGGATGGCTTCTTTCCCTGGTTACCTGCTAGGGCCTTGCCCTTGAACAGCAGACGTTGCTGGCGCACAGGGACGTTCAGCTTATCGGAGACCAGGTGCTTCAGTGTAGACACTAGCTCGTCCTCCGGCACCTGATCCGGCCGAGGTGGAGAGGCAAGGGCTTAGCCCGAATTCTCTGGGCAACGAAGCCCTCGTGCCCCCTCCTGAGGTCAGCTCTCCTGGCCTCCCCCGCCCGCCATCGGCCCCAGCGGCAGGAGTGTGTGAGTGTAGCAGCCTCCAGGGTGACCTTACCTGTAGGCTGCACTCTCGGCCCTGAAGCGCCTTCACAGTCAGCTGCATGGTGTCCACAGCCGCGTCCACTAGGACCAATGCAAACCCCAACGGTTCCTTGCCGCGCGCCGCCGCCCCGGGCGCGCGCCGGAACCGCCCGCTGCTGCCGGAAGCCGTGAAAGGGGCGCGCCCGCCGCGTGGCTCCCGCCCAGTCCCGCCTCCAGCCCTTTGCGCCTGCCTGAGACTGGGGTAGAGTCCACCGCCCTGGGCCCACAAGCCTCCACAGGCTATGGTGCAAGGAAGTGGGGGCTTCCTGCCCACTGGGATCGAATCGAGGAAACTGTGGTGCCAGGCTTGCTTCACCTAGGAGCTGTGGCTTGAAAGGAAGGACCAGGATGTCAGCCTCATGCAAGGCCTGGTCTGTGTTAATTCCTACCCTGCTGGTGGACCACATTAGTGCAAACACGTGGTAGTGTCTCTCAGATACAGAAATGATTCAGTCCTACCTGCCTTAGCCCAATGGCTTTCTACTTCTTCCTTTCTAGTCTGGTTGCAAAAAATATCCTGGCTGAGGATCTGAAGTAGTGGACCCAGGCCTCTATTTCTTCACTCATTATAGAACAGAGGCCTACCCTATTGGGGAGGGCTGATATTGAAAAGCCTTTGCAGATCTGGGTATACAACTCAAAGGTACACTTGCAAAGGTACACATTTGCAAAACAAAGGGAGGAGAGAATGGGCTATGTGCAGGGTCACCAAGCCTGTTCACCATCCTGGCCTATACCAGCCCAGACACATTTCTTCCTATCCCCATTCAATAGGCTTCAAGGGACAAAGACTGGAAGGGATCCAAGCTTGCTTTTGTCTTTTATTGAAATATATTTCTAACTCAGCATGGCCTCTTTGGCACTGAAAGCTGGAAAAAAAAAGTAAAAAAAAAAAACCCAAAAAACAAAAACCGGATTTGTCTGAATGCATAGTGCATGAGAACTAAAGGCCTTTGGTACAGAAGAACTGTGGGGACAGTGGATGGAGGCTGGAGGCTGGGAGCTGGAGTTATAAAACTTGATCCAGGATCCTCATGGGACAGGAAGCAAGCTGCTGTAGATGAACTGGCCAATAACCAAAGCCAGCATTTCGGAGGTACCACTCAGTGCCACAATGAAGGGGGCCTGAGAGGCATAGTCTGCTTGAAGGCGGCGCAGAGACAGCTGCAGCATAGCCAAGGCTAGCAAGCTGTTTTGCACCCCTACCTCAATGCTGACTGTTCGCCGCTGGGCCACTGGCAGTTTCAGGCACATGGCCAGGCTGTAGCCCACCAAGAGGCCAACCAGGGGCACTGTAAAACCCACCAATATGATGGGTAACCTGACTCCCACTAAGATGAAGACACCCATGTGATAGGCCAGGAATAGGCCACCCAGGAGAAGTACGAAGCTGAAGGGCTTGATGACTTGTAGCAGCAGCTCTGAGAACTTGGGGAGCTTAGACTTGATCACCACACCTGCTGCTATGGGGATGGCGATGAACAGCAGGGTCCCCAGGATCTTGGAGATGGGCACGTGGAGTGTTTCATGGATGCTGAGAAGGCGGCCATAGATGGCTGATGAGAGTGGCAAGAAACCTGTAGCAGCTACTGTTGAGATGAAAGTCATGGAGATGGCCAGGGTGACATCTCCTCCAAGGAGAAGACTGAAGAGGTAGCTCCCCCCACCGCCAGGTGATGAGCAGGTAATGATGAGGCCCAGAGCCAAGGCCTTGGGTAGCATGAAGACTTTGGCCATTAGGAAAGCATAGAAAGGCATGACCAGAAACTGGCCCAAAAGGCCCAACAGCATGGGTTGGGGGCTCTGTAGGAGCTCCTTCAAAACTTCAAGTTCCACTTTGCACCCAAATGAACACTTGTTGACAAAGATAAGAGGCAGGAGCAGGTAGAGGATTGGGTTCTCTGAGAAGTGGCCCAAGTTGGGGTTGAGGGTAGAAGGGATGTCTTCAGCAGGTGACACCCTGATACAGAAATCTCTCCGTTCTTCAATCAGCAAAGGTGGGACCTCATGGAGGTCCATGAGCTGGAGGTGGAGTGGGGCCAGCCCAGCAAGACCTGAGTGGATGCTCACCACAAAGCCACCCCCACTGCCCCAGGTTATGGCACTTACATTCTTGATGGTCAGCACCTCTGTGTCCAGGGATATAACTCTCAGTGTAGGGTTGGGGCCTGTTCCATTGGCCTGTCCCGAGTACTGACTAGAGATCACAATGATACCCTCACTCTTTTCAGGGAACTCAAATTCTGTCACTGAGCCATCCCCAATGCTCAAATAGTGACTACCTGTCAGTGGCACACTGTGGCCTGGAGCAGTGCTGAGGTTGGCGATGGCCATCACTTGGACCCCCCATGGCAGACTTATGAGTAGCAAGGCAGTCCCGAGCATACCTAAAAGACCTGTACAACCACCCTGTCCTCCCAGGCCAGGCAATTGCTTAGAGCTATCTCTGCTTCTCCTGACCACCATGACACTTTTCAAAGGATAGTGTTCATAGGCCCCTTGTGTGTTAGGGGAACACCCTTGCTTGTATTGTCGGAATGTCCTGAGAAGGGTCCATGGGAAGGTCCTAGTCCTGTGTGGCCTTTCTTGATAGCAGTGCTCTCTGAAAAGAGAAGGGGCAAAGAAAATAGCTAATGAAGAGCAGAAACTGCAAGCTCAGGAGCATGGGGCTCTCAGAGAACTGTTTACTTCTAGTTTGGGGATAGTGCTGGTCCTTGAACGTCATTCAGCCATCTTCTCCTCCAGCACAGCTGCCTCAAGCTTCTCAGCCCTCAAGAGAGACCACCTACATATAGACAACCCCACTCAGTCTGCCAATTCTCTGGACTTGCCTACTATGGTGACCTTACTAAGTACTAGTACTAAGGGTTCTAGGAGAGCAATTTTTAACCCTGTCACCACTAGCTCATTTTACACTGGTTTCAAGATGCCATGACAGCACTGTAGGAATGAACTAAACTGATTCCTGGAGGGGCTAGGTATTGTGGCTCACTGTCATCCTAGCACTTGGGAGGTGGAGGCAAGAGTAACAGGAGTCCAAGATCATCCTTCAGTTATATAGCCATTTCCAGGGCAGCCTGGGGGAATTGATACTGTATTTCCAAACAAAACAAATCAAATCAAATAAAAATAACTTCCTGGGGGAGACAAGGATAGTAGTCATAAGAGAACAAGGGGAGCTGATGAGAGCTGGGCAGGATGGTGTACACCTTTAATCTCAGCACTCAGGAGTCAGAGACAGGCAGATCTCTGTAAATTCAAGGCCAGCCTGGACTACAATTGGGTCCCAGGACTACACACACACACACACACACACACACACACACACACACACACACACACACACACACACACACACAAAAAAAAAAACCGAAGAAAATAAAAGAATGCTGATGGGAACATTGTCTTGGGTCAGATCCAGGTCTTTAAAGAATAGAACAGAGGAGTCTGAATGCCATTTGCCAACTACAAAGTGGTGATAAAATGACATGGGCAGTATGTGACTTACTGAACCAAAGTTTGCAGGGGGTGATGGCTGCTACTGACACAGAATTGGGTAAACCATTGCTATGGCTTCATGTCCTGTCCCACCTGCCCTATACTAATGAAACGGGAATCCTTGTGGGAAGTACATCCCTACTTCTCAGGGAAGTTATAGTAGAAGTGGGTTAGATATTCATTGGGCAACCTTCTCTTGTCAGAGCTCCCCAGTCTCAGAATTTGAGCTCTCATAGCTGCTGCTACATCCGAAAACCTGCATACATTTCTTTGGCACACATTCCCCTTCCAAAGTTTTTTAAGACAGGTTCTCTGTTATGTAGTCCTGGTTGGCCTACAACTCACTATGTAGACTAGGCTGGCCTTAAACTCATCTACCTGTCTCTGTCTCTTTTAAGTGCTGAAATTAAAAGGTATAGGTTACCACATTCAGCCCTACCAGAGTCTTTTTGTTGTTGAGACAGGGGCTCAGTATATAGCCTTAGCTGGCCTGGAATTCACCATGTAGACTGGGCTGGTGTTCAGAGATCTACATGCTTCTGCCTCCCAAATGCTGGGATAAACATGTGAGCCACCTTCCAGAATTTTAACTTTACAGTGGAACCTGAGTATTTCTAAGGGTGGAGTGACTTGGGGTGACAGTTGAGAAATGGAAGGAGGCAGATCCCTCCTGTCATCATCCTAGTATCATCGTCTGCTAGAACTGGGGCAACTAGATGGCACTGGATACAACAGGTTTTACATTATGGCTTGCCAGGTACCTTTAAGCTATCTGGACCCTGATCAGTCTTTGGCTCTAGACCTACCCCGATCTATATGGCCTTTGTTGACTTAGAGTTTGGGTCGCTTACCCCGTGGGCCCTGGTTCAGCCTTGTGTCTCACCGATGAAGACGGAAGCCGGAAAACCAGAATAGGGTAACAAGTCAAGTGGGGAGGGAAAGATGTAGGTAGGCATCAATAGTGCTGTGAACCAGTTAAGGGAGAGGCTAAGGACCATCCATCCATACACCATCCTTCCATTAGGACTAGTGGACCTGAGTCATTCACTCACTGCAAGAGGGATTTGGGCCCTATCCTAATACCTCTGCTGATAGCGGGGCTGAAGAGTTAGGGTAAATACACTCCAAGGCTAAGGAAGCGATCCTGTCTGGAAGCTTGTTCCACAGCAGCGAAGTGATGGGGGTTACGATATCTGGCAGTGATAACCAGGTCTCCTCCGCACCTGGAAGTCAGAGGGCTGTCAGGTGGTTGGAGAGGTTAGGAAGGGCTCACAACCCTGCAGTCAGTCTTGGGTTCAGGAGAGCCTCCACGTCACTCCCGCGCCCGCAAGGCCTCATGCTGGGCCTGGCCTGAGCGGGTGATCAGAGACTGCGGATGGAGCCATAAGTCACCCCCCCCCGTCCTCCCTTTCCCAGTCAAAGTCTCTCACCTGTTTCCGTGGCCACAGAGCTCCGCACAAGCGGCCACTGGGCCGACAGATGAGGGCGAGTGCTGCCCATAAGGGCCTCGTCCCGCCCCCACAGGCCCCGCCCCACCGAGGCCCCACCCGCGTGCTAGGACTCCGCCCTCTCACAGAGGCCCTCATTTCTCGAAGGTGTGTGTCAGATTCCCACAGGATGTGACGTTTCTGGGAGCGACGAGCTGGCCCTACCACGTAAGACTGACTTCCTGAGTCAGCGCTTTTGGCTGACTTTGTTGTGTACTTTAAGTACTTTGTTGTGTAGTAACCTCCTGGGGAAAAAATATTGGGTGGTGGGAAGGTGTAGAAAGGATGTCACAAGACAGTAAACAAATAATGAATTAAAGGTGATGTGGGCGTTGAAGAGACGGTTCAGTGCTTAAGGGCTCTTAAAACTTTTGCAGACTCTTGTTCGATTTCCCATCACTCAGAAGCTCACAACCGCCTGTAACTACAGTTCCAGGAAATTTGATACCCTTCTTTTGGCTTCTGCCCATACTGGATGCATGTGGTGCACATACAAGCAGGCAGGAAAACACTCATACACATAAAATAAAAATAAATATTTAAAAAGAAAGGTGATTTGTATTCAGGGGGTTCTGCTACTGCCATACATGCTTCTGTCTTTCAAGCGTACAAAATAAACTTGTTTATTTTATTATTGTTTTGTTTTCTTTTTTTAAAAAATGAGACTTTTTGCGCTAAATTTCGTGTTTGTGTTTCTTAGGCCATAGCTGCAGCAAAAGAACAACAGCTGGATCTCTGTGAGTTTGAGGCCAGCCTGGTCTACAGAGTGAGTTACAGGACAGCCAGGATTACACAGAAAAACCCTGTCTCAAAACCAAAAATAATAGTAATAAATAATAATAATAATTTCTTAAGTATATTTTTCTGGCAGATGGAGAGATGGTTCAGTAATGCTCTTGCAGAAGATCTGAATTTGGTTCACAGTACCCACACCTGGCATGTAACTCCAGCTACAGGGGATCTCATGCTGTCATCTGGACTTTGAAATCACCTTCAATCATATGCATATACCGATACAAAGTAAATCTGAGACCATAAATACATTTAAAATTTTATTCTCAGTTACACTTATTTAACAGGTAGTTTCAGACTCAGAAATCTCTCTTCATAGATGTTTGATCTGTGAATGATCACAAACATTTGCACCTGTGAATAGGAGCTCACACTTGTAAGTCTAGCATGGAGAGAGGGACTAAGACAAAAAGGATCAGTTTGAGGTCAGCTTCAAAAATAGTGTATCAAATCAGCATGGCTGTAGAGTGAGACTGTGTCTCAAAACAAAACAAAAAAAATCAAGGCTAGGGGGATTGGTCAGTGGGTAAAAAAAAGCACTTTCTATATAGTCATGAGGACATACATTTGAATCCCCAGTACTTGTAAAAGTACAGATTGCTGCATGTACTTGTAACCCTAGTGTTGCTTTGGGTAGAGACAGATTGATTCCAGGAGCTTGTTAGCCAGCTAGTCTAGCCAAAACAGTAAACTTCAGATTCAGTGAGAGATCTGAATAATGCAGAGAATGATGGGGGAAGAAATGACCCCACACCTCTGGCCTTAACATATGCATGTATGGGCCAGTCACACACACACACACACACACACACACACACACACACACACACACACACACACACACACTGAGGTTTCAAGCTGGGACAAATGGCTGTTGCCTATTTAACATAACAAATCAGGCCTGTCCTCCTTGTTCTCTGAGCATCACTCAGTCCCTATCTGTTATAGGACCTTCCTGGCTGGCATACCTGGGTTCCTACCTCCAGTCCAGGGGGCTGGGCTGCTCTTCTCTATATAATCCATTCCTCTTGGGTGCTAATTCTCTTTGTACATTTGGGCCTCCTAGCTGCTACACCTGATTCCTTCCCATTTCTCCCATCTTTCTTTCCTTCCCCCTTCTCCACATGGACATCTGGACTCTCCCAGATGCCCCTGTCCCTGATTCTACCTATGTTATGTATCTATATATTCTACCTAGTTATGTATCTACAGTAAACTTTCTCCTCTACCATACTTAGGAGCAGTCATGTTTTCTTTTTTTTTGTTCATTCATTCATTCATTCATTCATTCTTCTCTCTGTCTCTCTGTGTCTCTGTGTCTCTCTGTCTCTGTCTCTGTCTCTCTCTCTCACACACACACATCAAAAATAAAAACCAAAACTAGTGTTTTGAAGCCCTAATGCCAGGCTATTTATCCTCAGAGTATCAGTAAGTACACCACTGTATTCTTGGTATCTTAGAATGTTGGTACTGTCTGTCTCAAAAAGGTTTGAGACGTACTGCTAGAAGTCAATACTGAGAGTCAGGACATTTGAGAGGGTTGGGTTGTCACATGCTTGGACTGAAGATACAGTTTGGAAAGGTATAATGTGTCTGTCTAAAGATGAAGTAAATTGGCCACAGGGAGAGAGGTCAGCTGAAAGAACCAGAGAAGGAAAATTTTAAGAGTTGTGTCCTTGGTGGAAATCATGCTGTTGAGTGGGACTCACCTGGGCCTGGCCAACTGAAAGCCACCAATTTCTGCTGTGTGCTGGAATAAGGGGAGAAAATTTGGTCAGAAGAGCAGTTAGAAGACAGTTCCTCATTGTCATTAATCATTTCAGCCTTTCCTGAAAAGTCAGAGGGAGTGCTAGGATACCTGACATGAAAAATTTGGCAGCTTTGTTTGCAGGAAAGGGAGGGGAGTTGGCTATGGGAATTAATAATTTACCCCAGAAGAGAATAAGGAAGGACTATTTATATTAGGTAAGGACATCAAGTTCCAAAAGCAAAGTCATCTGGACCAGAGAACAGATAAAAAAAGATATTAAGAGTTGGGACAACATCAAGTCATTTCAGATAAGAGATCTTCTATTGAAATGTGCAATAGGATCACAGTAGTGATCCTGAGAGCCAACCTGTATCCTATTCTCCAGACAAGTGAGGAAGGCATATACACAAATATGTGCAAGATGCATCCAGTACTTGCAGAAAATATAGTAATAGCAGTTGTTTTGTCCAGCTAGTATTAGCTGACATCTTTTTTTGTCTGCAGTAACTATCCCGCCAACACTCTTGGACATAGGGAGTGCATTTGGGTGACTCTAATACAGGCTTCTAGGGTGGGTGCATGCTCTGATATATATATTCAGTTCGGCTGGTGGTATCACAGTGCTCCCCACTATCAGTTTCCTAGTCTGTGTTGGGTCAAATGGGAGATAAATTGTGTTGCCATATCTGTGGCTGTGCAACTGTGACTGCTCAACACAGGCACTTAGTTAATATTTATAAAACAAATAGACAAAATGTGGGCCTGGAGGATAGTTAAGTTGGTAAAGTGCTTACAAGCATGAGGACCCAAGTTCAATTTACAAAACATGGTGGTACATGCTTGTGATTCTAGTGCTGGGGAGGTAAAGACAGAAGAATCTCTGAGGTTCACTGGCCAGCCAGTATAGCTTACTTGGTTAGTTCCAGGCTAATGAGTGACTGTGTCTTAAAAAACATTCTAGAGTCGGGCTTTGGTGGCATACACCTTTATTTGCAGCACTCAGGAGGCAGAGGCAGGCGGATGGATCTCTGTGAGTTTGAGGCCACCCTGGTCTACAGAGCTATTCCAGGACAGTCTCCAAAGCAATACAGAGAAACACTGTCTGTAAAAAAAACAATCAACCAAAGAAACAAAAGAACAACAACAAAACTAAGGTGCCTCTTAAATCTTCTATTATGAAAAGTTTCAAAAATCTCAAAGAATAAACAATAATAGCACAACAGCATTGCCTAGGCTCCTAATGGAGATCAAGCAAGTTTCAACTCATTCATCCAGATTTTAGTTTTAAGAGGTAAATATATATTTGATAATATATTTGTGGATTTGCATCATTACTTAATTTGTCAAAACTCAAAGATGTGGGCCTATGAGATGGCTCAGTGGGTAAAAGCACTTGCTGTGAAGCCTAAGGTCTGAGTTTGATTCCTCAGACTCATGTGCTGGAAGAAAAGAACCAATTCTTGAAAGATGTCCTCTGACTTCTGCACATGACCACACATATACACACAAAATAAATACATGTAAAAAGATAAAAATAATACAAGCATCAAAGATGCTTGATGTTTGCCAGGGCAAACCTAATGTTCAAAAATATAGGTTCACTGACTGTAACCAATAGGAATCTGATAGTTACAGTTTCCATAATTTTCCCTCAGTTTTGTTATGAACCTAAAATGGCTCAAAAGAAAGAAAGGAACAATAGTAATGTAATTTTCTTTTGGCAGTGCTGGGGATAGAACATAAGACTACTGAACCCCCAGAATATTCTTCATATAGTTTGGTATAGGGGCTGGAGAGATGTTAAGTCTATAAAGTACTTTCTGTGCAAGCATGAGGACCTGAGTTTGAGCCCCACAACCCACATACAACAAAAAGGCAGGTGTAGGGGCAGTACTGGGGAGGCAGACATAGGTGGATACCTGGAACTTACTGGCCAGCATGCCTTGCCTAATTCTGAGTTCCAGGCCATTTGAGCAAACAAACAAATAAATAAAAGCTGTGGAATGTGGTGGCCCAGGCCTTTCATCCCAGGACTTGGGGCACAAAACAAGCAGATCTTTGTGGGTTTCAGGCCAGCCAGGGCCATTTAGTAAGACCCTTCTCAAA